>CM035125.1:31722624-33117624 GCA_020205555.1 Panax stipuleanatus
TCTCAAAATTTTTATCTCAAAAGGTGCCTCAAATGATGTATTACCATAACATTGGTTGGATAGATCTTATATGATTGACTAGACAATAAATTATTATTAAAATATTCAATGTCGTGTCATTTGAGACCAAAAATTTGAAAACCCGAACATTACTCTTTTATAAATATATAGTTACTTGAATTTATTGGTAACCTGAAATGACATGTACCGAACGTCTCCTGAAAATCTTATTTGTATTCAAACAGTTTATTCTAAACATAATTTATTTAACTCACAAATCTTGTAATTTAAACATACTACACTAGCATCATTTTTGTTGCTATAGTCAAATATAAAATCTATTGATTTTTTCCAATATTCATTATTAAGTGATATATATACACTCCCCAAATAATATTAAATGCATCTAAACTCCATACAAAGTCTTTGCAATTAACCAAATGCGTGTACTATACAAGTTCACTATGAGAAACATAAACCCGGAAACCTAAGCATGCACAATATCTTAAAGAGCAGCTGAATTTCTCTACTTTGTCGCAGCAAAACTCAAATTAAGCAAAACAATAGCCCATATTTTTAAAACTCCAGGACGGGTTCACCTACTAGTTAATATCAAAAAATTCCTACTTAACTTTTTTATTTGTATTTGGAGATGTTGTACCCAATTTCTAAATTTTTCGAAATAAGCTGTTGTGTTTGGCACTCCAGTAGGTTGAAAGTGCTTTTTACTTTTAAAAAAAAGCTAAAAACTGTTAAAATAAATGAAAATAAGCTGTTAAAGAATTAAAATTTAATGCAGTCAGTGTATATATAAGCGGTGTTAGGATAATAACACTTCATTAATATTATTCGATCCTAATATATGATAGTAATTTTAATTTTTGACATCAGTTCGGTGTATTTCATATTCAAAGTTGATAAAATTTATTTAAAAAAAGTGTAATTGTGCTTCTAATGTCAAAGTTAATTGTGTTACTTTTTTTAATATATGTCAAGTTGTTTTCAATGAATTTTTTTATAAATAAAATGAGAGTAGTATTAAAAAAATAAGGTCAAAATAGTATTAAAAGAAAAAGAGGACAAATAAATTTAGACAAACTAAAAAAAATTAGGATAGATAAACTTGAATAAAGAGAATAAAATACTTTGTATAAAACATGCCTTCAAATCCTTAATATTATAAATGGGTACTGTAGTCATTGTAACGGGTATAGAAACTCGGATACAAAGTTGACTCCATCAAGGATTTGTGGGCATGAAGGTTTCTAGAAGCACCACAAATCCTAGGCAGACCCTATCGATAATAATCTACTTATTGGGATCTATTAATGTAACCATCGACAAATTTCATTTAACTTAATAATTAAGTTTTTGTGAAATATTATTAAATAAAATAATATTTAATGAATATTATTTTTGTATTATGTGTTTAAAGGTCATTTTATGACCTAAGATTAGGACTGAACAAAAAAACGGGTATAACCGAATTACCGAACCGAACTGAAATAATTTAACCGAAATTTTTTGATAATTCGGTTATTTTTAGCAATTCGGTTATAACCGAAATTATTTTCGATATTCGGTTCATGTATACGGGTTTTAATTTTAATTATTCGGTTTAACCGAATAACCGGATTGACACTTAAAATATTCCATGTGCTTTTCTCATTACTCTTTACTGACTCATGACTCTATCATATTCATTTATTCAGAATTCAGATAATCAGATCAGATCTCAAATTTCTCTCTCTAGTCTCTCTAAACTCTGAAGCTTCTCGGCCTCGCTGTCGGTCTCCGCCTCTTCGCCGGTTCTCTCTCTCCGAATAGCTAGTCTCCTACTCTCAGATCTCTCTCTCATTGCTCCCACTCTCAGACTATCTCTCACTGCTCAAAGATCTCTCAGTTTCTCAGATCTCAGTCTCTAGGCGGCTAGGCCTTCTCTGTCGTCGTCCTCCTCCTCCTCACCACCGGCTGCCTCCTCTACCCCTGGTACCCTGAGCTCACCCTCTGACCCTTGTCCGCCTCTACCTCCGCCCACAAATTAAGGAAATACGGGCTGATTTACTAGGGTTAAGCAAGCTAATGAAGGATGAAGGTTATGAACTTGCTTCAGTGCTTCTGATATAAACTTAGCGGGATTTGAAGGCTGGAATGATTTAGCTAGGGGTTCAATTATTTTTTTATACTGATTCCATGGGAAGTCGGCCTTTCAGTTCTTCATTCAAGTTCCAATTAAAGTATGTATATTGGGCACAACCACACAACTTTAGTTGAATAATTGTTGGGAATTTATATTAAAATTTAGATTTATGTTGCATTTCAGGAAAGAATTTTTAATAACTCTTTTTTTTGATTGATAAATAACATGGAGCACAGGTTGGTTCGGTTATTAATCGAATTACCGAATTGTAAATTCGGTAATTCGGTATTCGGTAATTTGGTTATTTTCAAAATTCGATTAGTAGTTCGGATATTGAAATTGTGCTTGTTTCGATATTCGGTTATAACCGAATAGCCTATTCGGTTCGGTTATAACCGAATGATCAGTCCTACCTAGGATGGTGTTTATATGTTAGTATTTTTGTTACGTGCAATAATTAATGAGTAAGAATTTTAAAGACGAAAATAAAAAATTTCTGAGAAAAGTTTTCTAAAAACACTATTTACCCGAAGAACGATGCGAGTTAGGGTTAAACCCTAAACCTTTTTGAGAGATCTGTATGTCGTAATGACATTCCGTTTCAAGATCTACTAGTAATATGTCGTGAAAAGTCATATTATCCAATAAAATTTTTTCTCAAAAAACTTGTAGTAATAAGACGCAATAAGAAAAAGACGAAAAATTATTTTTATCGAATTTTCTATTGTTTAACCATTTTTTGAGAAAACGTCGATGAAAACACTATTCACCAAAAACGCTTTTCGCGTTTTTCAATTTTTCGACGAATGCGTAAATGTTAAGAAAAAGTGGAAAGACGGAATATCTAAAAAAAATTAGAAAAGGAGAACTGCAGTTTTTCAACTGTCGGACAAAATTTGAATTAAACCAAAATAGCGGAGGAAACTTACATACGAAGTCTTATAAGATATTTTGAAGGAATCTTCTAGGAATATGCTTGGGTGCAAAGTGTAATAAACTGGGGACAAAGTGTAATAAGTCGGGGGCAAAGTGTAATAAACTGACCAAATGACCAAAATGCCCTAAGTCTTGGTTTTCTTTAAATACCAAGTCATTTATCTTCATTCTTCACAAATTCATCAAATCCAAGAGAGAAAACTCTAGACAATTAAAGAGAGGAAGTGAGAGACTCGGATCTTCAAGTCTTGGAGGAAGAAAACGTAAGATCAAGTCGTTCGTTAATGAAGAAACGCAAAGAATCATGAGGTAGGAAACAAAAAACTCAAACTCTTCACCTCTTAATCGCTTTGTAGATTGTTATGAAGTGTTTTGTTGGTGGTTGGACGATTCGTTAGAATCGTATGAGTGTCACGAAGAAATAAGGAAGAATTAGCGTATTCAAAACACTAATTTATATGTGCAAAGTGAATCGTAATCAAAATACGATAAAAAACGAGGAACGAATGAAGAACGTAGTAAAAGTTGTTGATGGACAAATTGAAAACGATTGGTAGGATGTTGTTGATGGACAAATTGAAAACCATCTCTAGTAGTTTGTTGATGGATAAGTTTAAAACCATCATATGTAAATTGATTAAAAATCATGTTATAATGAAGTTATGGCTAAAAATTAATTAGAAGTTGTTAAATGTTGAGATTTTGGTTTGTTATAACTTCCGAATGAAGTTATGATATAAGGTAATGAATTTGAATAATTGAGATTTCATAAAAATGTTGTATAATGTAGAAAATATGAGCCGTGGGCTCAAGAACGAACTCATTCTGAGTTCGGATGAGTAAGTTACGAAGAGTGGATGAATAAGTGTCAAGAACGCTAAGTTAAGAAAGTGAGCGTCAGGAGACTTTTGAGCCGATTAAAAGGCTTGTTAGAAAGTCCAAAAAATAATTCTATCTAGGGGAATTTGAAGTACAAAGTGAAAACTAGAATTAAGCTCGGGAACAGATTCATTCCGAGTTGGAATGATAAAGTTACGAGTTAGTAAAGTTAGAGTTTCGACCATACTGAAAATTGCAAAGTTTTCTGCATTTTAGGCCTGGCGCCGGTTAAGCTTAGAAAATTGGAGTCGTAGCACTGGTTCGGGGAGCCAGGTACTGTCCAAAAGCATCGACTTTTGTACTGGATCCGGGCGCCGCAGCGCCGGACTAGAGCAAGGCACAATAATGAGGGTTTAAATACTCAAAACTTGGGAAAAGTTTAGAGAATAATTATAAACTTAAAGTTTATATAACGCAACACTTTAAGAAGTAATTAAAACCTTAACTAAAGGTTAAACAATGAATAAAAGATTAAGAATTGTACGCGTTAAGTAATTAAGCAATGTAAGGTTTAATATACGTGTAAAAAGAATGTTATTAGCATACATAAGGTTGTATGTCTTAGACATGGATAAGTGGTAAAGATGTATGACGTTTAAACGTCGAGAAGTCGTAACGAACGGTAATGAAAGTAATGAATGTTCCGAATTAATCGAATCGGATAAAGAACATTAGAAAGAGCAGTTAATATAAAAAACTTAAACTCAATAGAGGAGTGTTGTGAACAGTTGTAAGATTGTGCTAAACATATGCAAAGGTATATGGTTTGGGCGTTCGCGAAGGTTATAATGGGTGTACGGCGATCGAATGCCAAATCGCTATAACAAGTACTAATATACTTGAAAAGTATTCCGAGTCTAATGACACAGACATGAAGAGTAAGAAGTAAAGTGAATATAAATCAATATTTGACATCAATTATGTGCCTAATTGGTATGTGTATGTAAACGTAATTGTGTAAGCCATTTTACAGGCAAATTAGCTTAAACTCGTAGAAGAACGCTTAAGACAAGTTTTCTAAACTTACTCTGATTTATTTGAGCGAGTTTATTACTTCATTTGATTCTATTTTTATGAAGCCTATGTGATGTTTTAAAATAAAATGAAAATAATTCTTCTATGATTGTGTGAATTCTATGCTTATGCAAATCTTTCAGTATTTGTATAAGTATTCAAGGCGATGTTATGATATTAATTATTTAAGGAAGTGTCAATGCCATTTATTTCGGCTTGACCACTGTTTAAATGTTTTATCAATTTGATATTAAATCCTTGAAATATTGTTTATGTTAAGTAGCGCTATCCAAACAAAATTGTTTTGGTGCGGACTCAAAGGTAAGTTTGAAATTAAACAAACAAATGTATTTAGTCGAGTTTTCGACTGACACGCTTGGTGTTAAAATTAAATGTAAATACGTTTAACGTAGTAGTGTTGTACAACATATGGTAGTATATGCTGATCCCCTAAATATACTCGTAAGTGATAACGCATTAGCAGTTTTATTAACCGGGTAATCATTTTTGATGAAAATAAAGAAAAATTGTAGCAATAGTATTTTTCCTAAGTATAAAAAAAATAAAAATATAATATAATAATAATAAATTTTTAAGAAATAAATTTTTAGGCTTGTATGAATTGTATGAGGTGACATACCTTATTTGTTGCGATAAAAAAAATGTGTGTATATGTGCACTGTGGTGTGAATATCTGTGATTGAGTAAATATATTTATATATTTACTAGGTATGAAGAACCTATTCAAAAAAAATCGAATAGGAAAGTTAAGTAAAGCAATGGTATACCTTACAAAATATTAAAATGATTTATAAGGAGATTGTTTTAATATCAGAAAATCATCGCATTTGTTATATTATCTTATTTTATTTGGAAATAAGGTAATATAAATAAGGAATATTAGAATAATTTAATGAAGTTAAATTATTTTAATAGAAAGAAAATTGTCACACTAAATATTATTTTATTGTGTGATAAATATTATGAAAAGTGTGATTATTGTATAAAATAAACTATTTATATAATTTATATGTAATAAGGGGAAATAAATGGGATATTTTAACTATTGCAACCAAACGAAGCCTTATTTAATTCAAGCATGAGCTGGGTGTTTTTTAGCATGAGCTGGGAGTGTATTGTTAATTGAGTAACCCATTAAGCAAAGCAAGTAGGAGCTGTGAAGCCTAAGGCTTATATAGGCCTAACACTCAACTATGATAACCCGTGAAAAGAAACTATAAGATTTCTATAAGAACCCGAACACAGAGCTCTCTGTTATTTTTCTGCCTCCACCTGCCATTCTCTCTCCCAAACAAATTTCAATGTTCATTTCGGTTCAAATAAGAAAGAAGTAAAGCTTCATATTGGTGCGGGGTGGCTGAACTTTGTATTTAAGAATAGCAGGAGCTCCTAGGCAAGCAAGCATAAGGTATTATAACTTGTCTGGACTATGTTTTATCATAGAAAGTAAAATTTGATCAATGTTAGTTTATGATTGATAATAACTCATTAGTTGTATATGTGTTAGTTATTAACATGAATAGCTGGGTAATGAACTGTTATGATTGGAAGTTAGAGCAAGGGGATAGGTTGGTTGTGTGGAGGAATAAGGTGACTTAATGGGATTGAAGAGTAAACAAATATCCATGAAAGCAAGGTTTCAAAACAGTACATATATGATGTTTGATATAAGTCCTCTATGGACTGTTATCATTAAAACTCAAAAGTTTGATTAAGTTAAAGCTAAGATTACTTGCATACACCTTTTATATGGTTAGTTAAGGGTTTTGGGAGGATTGAATTGAATCAAAAAGGAATTTTAAGCAAAAATAAAATAAAAATGAATTAGTATGTCGAACCATTTCTGAGCACTAATCTGGGCAGCGTAAAGAACCCAAAACGGAGAGGTTATAACTTCTAAATGTAGTCCCATATGCTATGTATAATATGTTTAAAAATGATTACAATTTGGTGAAAGAGCTAGAAGTAATTAAACCATGAACTGGACATAATGGGTGTCGGGTTGCTGCTTAGTGCAGCAGCAGCAGCAGTGGTGTAGATGAGGCTGGGGGCTCTTTTGAGCTCTTAGTCGGTAGGGTTAAACTGTCCAAACAATTTAGCTAATACTTTTTCTAAATATGTGAGTATATCACTTATATAGACCCCAAGTTTTAGCATACTAGAGTGATTAAATTGCAAGATAAAATTTAGAGAAGTGGAAGCTAAAAGTGAAGAACTGCCGCCATTTGTAGCATCCTTCTTCAATTCATAATAACAAGGACTGGTTTGGCAAACATTTTGATTCATGTACGTTATAATTTTGCTATAGTTATGGGTTATTTTAATAGTTGAATATATTAGTTGTGTAATATCCAAGTGTAATGCAAGTGAATCAAGAATATGGGGAATTGAGGTTAAGCAAAGCAAGGGGGTAGAGGGGTGCAGCTGCTGCCTTTGGGCAGCAGCAGTTGGCAATGAGGGGCTGCAGCTGTGAGCTGTTGATAGAGCAGTTTGGGCAGCCCAGTTTGGGGAAGAAATGCAACTTGAGAAATTAATTATTTGTCTAAGAAAGTGGGTGTACCATCTATTAATTGATAAAAGTGGGCTGTGAATAGACTACCTAATGTGAAGCCAAAGATGACCTGAAATAAGGAGCACAGCTGCTGCCCATTGGCAGCAGCATTTCGCTGCAAACAGCGGCAAGAAGCATGTACCAGCATCAGAGAGCCTAAAAGATTTGGCTGAGAACTTTTCTAGAAGTTGTTGGTTAATGCACTTATATTACTATAGATCCCTATTTGATAATTCCCAATTATAAATAAAAATCTCATCTATTCTATGTTCTAAACTCTAGCATGAGTGGATTTAAAATATGGGAACTAAAAGTACCCAAAAGAGGATCAAGAAGTAAGGGTTGCTGCCCATTGGCAGCATCAGTTGGCTTTAGGCAGTGGCAAAGAGCTGCTATGGCTATGATAAAAAGTCCTCTTGAAATTCAAAGCTTAGCTAATAGTTAACTATAACTAAGAAGTTTATAATTTTCCAAATAAGCAAGTATAGAGGATTTATGATAAACTCATCATCTAATATAATTAGATGAATAATGAAAAAGATAGATTTTAAAAGAAAAGATCATAGAGGGTTCTGTTTGATATAAGTGTTAAATTATGTTGGCTTTAATACACTAGTTGATATAAATGAGTCTATAAGATACTCAAATGTGATATGAATGAACTAGTAAACTCTAAAATAGAAGCTAGCTTGAGCGGGCATCTAATATTGGAAGTTTAGACTAACTTGGGACTGTTAAAGCCTTAAAGGGCTGTTTTGGTAGGTATCTTGACTGCTATAAATTATGGACTTGCTGTAGTTCATGGGTTAGGTATACTATGTAGTTATATCATTTACAATTATCTAAAGTCTTTTGCAACTAAATTGATACATTGGAAATTGGAATTGCACAAGGTAGAGGGTGGTTCCTATAAGGCAACAACGAGCAACCACAATAAACTGCTATAGCAGATGTGGGCAACTCATTTGGGTTAGAAAGTAATCTGAAGAATTAATCAGAGTGTGATTTTTCCTTGTTTAAATAAGCATGTATGTAATACACTATAAAAATTCCTTGAACACTTGAGTTATATATATACAAAGAATATGTAATACATGTTTTAGGCTTCAAGTGGGGTATGACTCAGAATTTCAAGGAAATCACATACTAAAACCGAACCGAACTCTATTAAAGAGAAAAACGACTATTGTAAGAGCATGAATGAGGTATTTGAAAAATGTATAGAAATATTTCAAGAATAGAAATACAAACTAAAGACATGATCAATGTGATTATGTGATATATGAATATACAAGCTATATGACTTGGCTATTTGGCTAATTTACTTGTACATGCAAATATAATTGTATAGGCTTTGTGAGAACGAGTTAAGCTGAATTTTTATCAATAGTTTATGAAGGAGGCAAGTATCTAATTCTTACTCCTTATTTAGCAATTATCTGGAATTGATCGTATTGATCAAGTTGTTTCCATTCTTGCAAATATCTTGAGCAAGTATTCTTATTTTTCCTACTTTTAACAAGTATCCTAACTTATACAAATTTTATATTGTGTAAGCTATCTATAGTGGTATACAGGCTTCTTAACTTGAGAAATTTTATTGATGGTTCGAATTCCTTCCATTATCTTAATAATTATACGGTATTGCAATCTGAAAATATTATTGATTTAGGTAGAGCGTTCTATCCAAATTGTTTTGGGTTGGAATTCAAGGCTGAGAACGAACATCCCTTACTTGGGAAAACTTTTATTATGCCGAAAAGGCAACAAAAATAAGCATGTAGTGTTCATCAACGCAGGGCATAAAGGGCTGATCACCCATCGTGCCCGGGAGTTAGTCGGTTAAACAGTTGAATTACTGTTATACCAATTTATAGTAAGAAAAACAATGTTCAAGGTCAACTAACCACTCAGCATCTATAGTCACTACGTCGTTTCAAAAATATAAGCGACTTGATATGTTATTCGAGAAATTGTTTCCATAGATTCACAACTATCAACCCATTGTAGAAGTATTCTTAAAGAAAACATTTAACTCTTTCATATATTGTTTATTGTATGTTATTACTTGCTGAGCAATTGAATGCTCATTCTTGCTTTAAAATTAAATGTTTTCAGTGAAACACGAACGTGTAGAAGGATCTGGCAAAGACAAAGGAAAGGAGAAGGTGGATGAGTAACTGCTATCTGTAATAACTAGACGTTGTGTAATAAATAGACTTTTGTATGAGATATTACTTTATCTATCATGTAATAAAGTATTTAAAGGTTCCCATACCTGGGTAGCAAACTCTGATGTAATATTTCTAAGTATTTTATATATTTAGCAGGTTGAATGAATGGTATCGTAAAGCACCAAGTACGGGTTGCAAGTACCCGAATTTGGGGGCGTCACAACTTGGTATCAAAGCTATAGGTTAGAAACCTTAGGTGGGGATACCTTAGGCTATAACCTTAGGCTAGATAGAAGCGTTGGAAAATAAATAACTCAAATAGAGTTTAAAGGAAATGAATTGAGAAAATTCATTATAAAATAAATAAAAATAACTTAAATGAAACTACTATTTGCTATGTGTATATAATTTGTTATTGTGTACTAATAAAGTTAATTATGTGTGTAGATGTCCGGTGAAAAGGAAATAGGAGACTCTCAGATAGCAAGCGAGGAGCAGACCCCTCCAGTCGAGCCAATATCTAATCAAATATCTGAAGAAGAGGCTCACATTGAAAATAATCCTGATGAGGTGATCATTCTGGAAGAAATGATACCGGAACCATCACTGATAATATTGACAGATAATGATATGGGATAAAACGTTTTCCAGGTCCTAGAAGACGGGTTCATAACCAGGTCTTCGATTCCCCGCAGTTTGTCCGTTGAGTTGTCTTGCGTCGTTTGCACTCGGGATCGTCGTTATGGTTTATTATGACTTTGATGGCATCAATTCGACTTGAGTTTGAACGAATCGAAGGAGAGTTGATAAAATGGCCGTTTGCCTCTCTCGGGGTGGTCCTTGGTGGATCTGGCTTCCCAGGGTTATCTCTAGGGCTGAACTGCATTTCCCGAATTGATGCGGGGTTGATCTGTACTTCTTGAGCTGAGACCGGGGAGTGATTTGACACATTCTAGGTCGATGTCAAGGTTGACTTGTACCTCCCGGGTTGATGTCGGGGCTGACTTGACTGCCCGATGTTGAGATCAGGATTGATCGGTATCTCCCGGGTTGCTACTAGGGCTAATTTGTACCTCTCGGGTTGCTGTCGAGGCTGATTTGAAGGCCCGATGTTGAGATCGGGGTTTGAACTGATGGTCCGATCGGAGATCGGGGTTGATCTGATGATCCGATTGGAGATCGGAGCTGGATTGACTGCCCGATTGGAGATCGAAACTCGAGAGACGGTCCGATTGGAGATTGGAGCTGGATAGACTGTCCGATTGGAGATCGGAGCTGGATTGAACGTTTGATTGGAGATCGAAGCTGGATAGACTGTCCGATTGGAGATCAGAGCTGGATTGACTGTCTGATTGGAGATCGAAATGGAGAGACGGTCCGATTGGAGATCGGAGCTAGATAGACTGTTTGATTGGAGATCAGAGCTGGATTAACTGTCCGATTAGAGATCGAAGCTAGATAGACAGTCCGATTGGAGATCGGGGCTGGATAGACTGTTCGATTGGGGATCGGAGCTGGATTGACAGTCCGATTGGAGATCGGAGCTGGATAGACGGTCCGATTGGAGATCGGAGCTGGATAGACGGTCCGATTGGAGATCGAAGCTGGATAGACGGTCCGATTGGAGATCGGGGCTGGATAGATGGTCTGATTGGAGATCGGAGCTGGATTGACTGTCCGATTGGAGATCGGAGCTGGATTGAGTACCGACATTGATGATTGGATTTGGCTGAATTACCGATATTGGGGATCGGATTTGGCTGGAGTACCGATATTGGGGATCGAATTTAGGTTACCGGTATTGGGGATCAGATTTAGGTTTAAGGACCGGCATTGGCGGTCGGTTTTGAGTTAAAAGACCGGTATTGGCAGCCGGATTTGAATTGAAGGATCGGCATTGGCGGCCGAATTTGAATTGATTGACGATTTTGCCCTCCTACAATGTTAGTATTGGGGCAAGGAAAATTTTGAGTGTCTACAGATGCCCCTCTTTATCATGTCCATGCAATGTAATGGAATGGATAGGATAACGATTAGTAGACACTGGAAATAAAAAGTGCCAGAGCTACTTCGAAGGCTGGGCGTCTTTGAGTGAAATGGGGCTTCTGTTAGCTGCCTACGTAATCACTCTGATGGGGATAACGTTGTCATGTACAGCCATTGATGTTGTTGGGAAGTTACCGCGAACTAATTTTGTCATTTCCTGCTGGGGATGACATCATTCATGATAACTTATTTGATTCTAATGGGGATGAGGTTGTCGAAAATGAGATATCACAAATTGTCCACGTCTGGATTTGCTGGGGATGACGTTCTCCGCGATAGCTTTGTAGATTCTGATTGAGGTTGATCTGATTAAAACTACCTCAATGATCCCTTTGAGGATGTGTATAACAGATTCCATCATTTGTGATGGATTATTATAATTGCTTTCGTCACCGAATCCCTTCTGTTGCTTGGCTGGGGTTGAGCCGACAGTTGAAACGTCATTGGGGTTGAGCCAATGGTTGTACTGTATTTCGATATGTACCCGAACTTCGCTGGGGCTCAGCCAACGGCTGAAACTGCTTTGGTCAGTACCCGAACTTCGCTAGGGCTGAGCCAACGGCTGAAACTGCTTCGGTCAGAACCCGAACTTCGTTGGGGCTGAGCCAACGGCTGAAACTGCTTCGGTCAGTACCCGAACTTCGCTAGGGCTGAGCTAACAGCTGAAATTGCTTCGGTCAGTACCCGAACTTTGCTGGGGCTAAGCCAACGGCTAAAATTGCTTCGGTCAGTACCCGAACTTTGCTGGGGCTAAGCCAATGGCTGAAACTGCTTCGGTCAGTACCCAAACTTCGCTGGGGCTGAGCCAACGGCTGAACTGCTTCGGTCAGTAACTGGACTTCGAAAAATGATAGTTTTTGGCAGTTTTGCGCAATTCTTGCGCAGTTTTTCCATAGATTGATTTGTTGATCCCTGGACATGGCTTCGGGATGAATACCAAGGGTCTTTGTGGAATTTCCCTTTCCATCAGAATTACGCTGCTTAAACGCAGGATTTCTAGTCAAACCGCTCAATCGCGTAGCGATTTCTCTTCAAATTTAACTTGACAGCCCGTTTAAACTCCGTTTTGACTCTAACCGAACCGGGCCCGAGGAAAGTGGGACCCACCTGGGCTGCCGCAGGTGGAGGTGCGGTAGCCGCAGGTGGAGGTGCGGCTACCTGGCTTAGTTAATGTGCTGCGGGATTTCATTTTGCAAGCTTCCCTTTTTGAGTTTCGAAAGGATTCCGATCTTCTTTTTCAGATCTACGGAGCTTGGACAACTATTTTCTGAATCCGTCAGTTCCTACACATTCAGCACAGCTCATGTAACATTTTACATGCTTTTTTCGCAGTTTTTGACCGTTAAAAGCATGTTAACCGCCTAGGGTGCTTTCAAATGTAATGTATGAAAAATGTATGTCTATATGACCTGCAAATTTTTTTTTGACTACATATGTATGCATATCTTACTTTAATGCACGTTTGGATGTAAGAAAATTCAGGTTTTGAGACAGTCAATTTTACACTTTTTGATCAGTTTAATCATCCTTTTTGAGGCCTAGTGAGCATGGATTTTTAACTAAAAATGTCCATGGTAATTTGGCTACTATGTGAGGTTGATTTTTTGATTTTTTTTAGAAATATGAACTGTTTCCATTTTTGGGTAGGTGTGCTACTAAATGGCCACCTAGGCATGCCTGTGTGCATGTGGACAGTCTATTTTACAAAGGAGACTAGCGAAATTTTTTCAAAATCTTAGGCTTTAAAAAACATGCATTTTTGACTATGTGGGAAAATTTTTTACTGACCCATGCAGGTTTTGAGTTGCTAGGTTTTGAAAACATACAGTTTTGACTTTACTGGGTATTCTTGACTGACCCATGCATGTCTTAGGACCTAGAGATATATGCTGGACCGATTGAAAATGATAAGCCACAGGTTTTAGGCTTACCGCACCCTTTCTGAGGTGATTTGGAGACTTAATGTCGTAGATGGATCGTGATCCAACAGTTTCAGTAGGGTCTCCTCGGGTATTAGACGTAGGAGGGCTTCTGATGTGGCACAGCCACGTCCGGCTCGGACGCATCGCAGACTAGTAGAGGGCAGGATTCGTCCCGCACAGGACGATCAGCCATTGGATATTGATGATGAGGCTCCATTTGCCGTTTCTGCTCCCGCTCAGGCTCCACGTGCGGAGGTCCCAGGCATTGCTGTGCCTACTCAGGAGTTACTGGGCGATTTGAGTCGCCATCCTTCGAGATATCTTCACGCCAATAAGGTGACTTGAGGTCTTTCTTTTCTCTGGATTCTTTTCTTCCTTTTTACCATTCTTGGGGCATAGGTTTTTGACTTGGGTTGGTTTTTGATGCAGGTTCCCGGCTTTATGCAGCCTCGAGGGAGCTGGTTTAGCGTGCACTCCCTGTATCACACTTTGCATGAGGATTACAGGGAGATCATAGGTGGCTGGGGATTTCAGGCCTTGTTCTCGATCCTTCCCCGCCGTTGCCCCTGGGGGTATATGAGGGCTTTGTCTGAGCGTTGGTTCCACCAGACTCAGTCCCTTCATTTGCTAGATTGCGAGGTGATGATGACTCCTATGGACTGGAGATTTATCACCGGCATTGAGTTTGAGGGCGAGTCAATGCCTGTCATGACTAACATTTTGCCCGCTATCGTTCGGTCCCTGCTGGGAATCCCGACGACGGCATTCAAGGGTCGGGCAGTCCGATCTGGTCCCTTGAGTATAGATGCTCAGGATGGGACTTTGTAGTTGCCTCCGCCTAATGACCAGAGGGCTAGATATCGCATTTTGAGGCGATTGTTTTTGTCGATCATCAGGGGTTGTTTCGTGGCGGACAACTCGTCTACTATGTCCTTCGCTTTGATCAGCGTCACTCGACATATAGAGCGCCTCGGTGACTATGATTGGGGCTCCTATACCTTTGCCTATTTTCTCCAGGGCATGCGCATGCTTTCGGAGGGTACGACGGAGGCTTGGTTAGGATTTTACCCATTTTTGCTGGTGAGTACATCTTTCTGTACCTTTTTAATTTCAGCATTTTTGTCAGTCTTAATCACTAAGGACTTTTGATATTTACATGATCAGCTTTGGGCATTTGAGAGGCTTCCTTGCTTACGACCCGCTACTGCTTTAGGTCTGGAGACCTATCCTCGAGGACGGAGATGGCATCACTCCACTTTAACGGAGGTCCCTGTTGCTGAGGGATTCACTCATACCCGTCTTCAGTTGGAGCTTTTGATGGCGGGTTTGATCACCTGGGCGTCGTACACATCTGAGCACTTGACCGTTGGATTTGAGGGAGGTATCCCTACTGGCCGGGAGTTTGACTTATCGACCTGCAAGGTACCGTTGTTAACGGAGGAAGGTTGGGAGCTCTATCTTGGAGAGCGTGCTATTAGAAGCATCACTGGGGAGATCCGCATTCCCATTATTCCTTCAGCTTGGAATCATTGGCCATTGACTGTGCCTTTGATAGACATCCCTTTGGAGGGCATTGATGGCTTCACCCTATCAGAGGGTCCGTATAGCCAGGAGGCATTTGGCAGATGGTGGAGCTCTCGTACTATTGGAGCTCAAACCCGTGCTACCCATTTTATGGCAGACATGGTGCCAGGATCCGTGATGGTAATGGATTGGATAGCTTGCCTCAGGGAGTCGACTCATGCAGACCAGATAGCAGATCTGACCAGGGAGTTGGAGCAGGCTCGTTTCTTTATCAGGAACCTTGGCCGAGATCCGTCAGAGGCATCTTCTTTTTACCCATCCAGCTCAGGAGCAGGTCCCTCTTCAGGTCCATTTAGCAGCAGTTATAAAGGGGCAGATCCTCCCTTATATCGCCCAGATATGCCTGATCCTAGCAGCTTTGTGCAGACAGAGGAGATGGAGCAGGTTGATCGATTCGACACTGATGTCTACGACTTCCTCTGATAGCTATTGGAGCTATACTTTTTGGTCAGCCACTGTTTTAGCTATTCGGCGTTTGTGCCATCATTTTGATAGACCACTGTAGTAGTTGGGTGGTGGTGCCCCATTTTTCCTGTATTCTTCCTTTCACTTTGTATCAGGATACAGGGATGTTGTATGCAGTAGATAGCTTTTTATAGATATTCTTGCCATATCTTATCTTCTGCATCATGTTTATATTACTGTCATCATGCATGTATTATATCATGTGTATGCATTCAGACAGCTGTGTTTTGGCTTGACCTCTGGACGGTCTTGTGGTACGATGCTACAGATGATGTCGTCTGCAGTCAGCCGTATTGAGCATTTACCACCATCTGCGGTGGCAGCATCATTGAGGTCCTGGTATAATAGTTTGCCCTTTCCTGCTAGGGAGACTGTGGACCAAATGTTGGGGCATTCATTGGCCCTTGCGGATTTTTGGGTTCCGATCGGATTCGTTGAGGGCCTTCTACCCTGCTGGATTACCGACTGGCAGGTGTTTTGCTTCGGACAACGTGAACTGATGCTGACTCTGGAGGAGTACTAGAGATTTACTAGCTTGGATTTAGAGTTACCGTGCGCTCGGACGGTGATTAGTGATAAGAGGAGGCCATTTATCAGGCTGTCCAGTCTCTGTCATAGTGTAGTCATGGATGAGATCGTTTCGGGGCATGTGATCTCTATGGACTTTTTGATTGAGCGCTTTGGTGAGATTAACAGCTACGGTCGCCACGCCAGAGATTTCGTTTGTTCAGCAGAGGCATGACATGCGGCCAGGATAGACATCCTGTTGATGTGTGTTGTGGCATATGTTTGCATGCCGTTGCGATTGGATCATCTAGATGTGGGATTGGTAGTAATGGTTAGAGCCCTTAGACAAGGTAGCATCATCATCCCGATGATATTGGCTGAGACATTTAGATTCGCCACGTATTGTAGTACCCATCCAGAGGGGTTTTTTAGGGGCAGCTCGGTCTTGCCGTATATATGGCTGATGTCTCATATACGACCGATTGGATCCTTCAGGCCTAGGGGTTTTTTCTTTACTCACGAGACATCGAGAGCTTTCTCTTTTCAGCCTGTGGAGTGCATTGATGCAGAGTCTTGATCCGCATTTTTGTTGGATATTGAGCATCCTTTTGTGATCTTTCCATGCTCAGGGCTAGCATCCCCATATAGCTTTATCACTTATGCATCTGGCCTGGATTATTTGCCCCTAGCGGGTTTAAGAGGAGTGACTACCTATCATCCTTTGGCAGTCATGTGTCAGTTTGATCAGCTGCAAAGTTTGCACCATTTCGGGAGGTCTGCTGATCAGAGGATGTCGGCTTCTTCCATGTCATCCGCCAACTTGGTCAGAGTATATGAGTGTTGGACTCATCGGGAGAGGGCTGATTTCTCCAGTAGCCATCCGGGCTGTTCTCCGGAGTATTCTGCGTGGTTGGAGGGAAAGACAGGAGTGGTAGCAGAGGCTTCTTCATCTCCTAGTGTGGACTCTGACGAGGAGGAGCCCATGGAGGATCCAGATTCTCCTACAGAGGATGAGCTATTCACGGGCTTGATCGCTGCTCTGGTTAACGATTCCCTGACCAGTCCTGTGGGGACAGATCCGGCTTTAGCAGACTCACTATTCAGGATGACCTTTGAACGAGACTCGTCTAGAGCACAGATGTTGGCTGCCTAGTCTGGCAGAGATTTAGCTTTTGCTGAGAGGGATGGTCTCAGGGCTGCTTTGGATGTTGGATTGATTGAGCTGGAAGAGCTTCGCTCTGCTCTGAACACTGCAGTTGTAGAGCGAGACGAGATCCGCTCGACTAGGGATGCAACATATGTTGAGATCGAGAAAACTTTGATTGCTCGAGACGCAGCTTTTGTGGAGAGAGATGAGTCTATAGCTTCTCGTGATTTCCACATTGCTGATAGTACTGTTCTTCGATCTTACACCCACGGTTTGGTCACCGAGATGAGGGCTTATATTAATGACCACAGTGCCACCACGCAGATTACTGTGGATGTTTTGGGCCGTATGGAGGCTGAGTGGACTGCAATTACGGCTGCTCCACCATCTTCGGAGAGAGATGCCATGCTGGCATTGTGGACCTGCTTGTCCCTGGGTCCATAGACTAGCTTTATTTTCCTGCACAGACTAGATCAACCATTTTTGTCATGTACAGGGCATTAATATATAAAGTAGTTTTATATATCAGATAAATATATTTTTGATGCACTTCCCTGATTGGAGATGTATTGTCATTGCTGAGTGATTTACCACTTCTTTCATGACTCGCAGTTGTTAATGTATCTTAAGCTCCTCCTTAATGGACTGACAGTTGAGATGTCAAGGGAGTATCTCAGATAGGCCTGTTGACTAGGATAGGATTGATAGAATTTAGCTTTTTATTTATCTTTGGTGTCTTGGAACTGGTCTTTTATATTTTTTTTCTTGAAGGTCAAACCGCGCCGTAGATGGCTGCCTACGTACTCCCGGGTTGAGGGAGATCAGGTCATTCGTAGTTCCTGCTAGTTTGGTTGGAGAGGTTTGAAAAGAGTTTATCTTGGATTTTGAGTCTGGTTTGATTAGTTTTTAAGGTTTGTTTTGGTTTGACCGCACCAGAAATGGTTGCCTACGTACTCGCAGGTTAAGGGAGATCAGGTCATTCATAGTTCCGGCTTTCTAATGAAAAACCAAACCTGATTTAATTTATAGGACCCGGATGTGGGTATGCATGTGCTTCAGACGTAATACCTTTTCACGGTGTCTGAATTGATGATTTGGGGAAACTCGGTCCCGTCCATCTCTTGCAGTTTAATAGCGCCTCCAGTCAACACTTCTTTGATAATGAAAGGGCCTTCCCAGTTTGGGGAAAATTTTCCTTTGGCTTCATATTGATTGGCCAAGATTTTCTTTAGCACCAAGTCGTTTTCTCTGAATTGCCGAATTCAGACCTTTTTGTTGTAGGATCTGGCGATCCTTTGCTGGTATAACTGTCCGTGGAAAATGGCCGTAGCTCTCTTTTCATCTATCAGAGACAGCTAATGATACCGGTCTTGCAACCATTGATCTTCATCTATTTAAGCGTCGATCAACACTCGCAAAGATTCCATCTCTAGTTCTATGGAAAGGACTGCTTCCATGCCATAGACCAACGAGTAGGGGGTAGCCCCAGTAGAGGTGCGCATTGACGTCCTGTATGCTAACAGAGTTAGAGGCAGCAGGTCAAGCCAGTCCTTGTGATTCGCAGACATTTTCTGTATAATTTTTTTGATGTTTTTGTTGGCCGCTTCAACAGCACCATTCATCTTGGGCCGATAGATGACAGAATTGAGATGCTTGATGTGGAACTTACTGCACAGATCCACCATCATTTGATTGTTCAGGTTTTTGGTGTTGTCTGATACGATCACCTCCGGTTGTCTATATTGACAGACGACATTGTTTCTGATGAAACTGATGATGACCTGTTTTGTGACTTTTGAAAAAGAGGCTGCTTCGACCCATTTGGTGAAGTAATCGATCATAGTGAAGATGAATCGATGACCATTGCTGGCTTTGGGTTCCACTAGACGTATTACGTCCATTCCCCACATAGAGAAATGCCATGGTGAACTCATGTTATGCAGCTCATTTGGAGGAGCGTGAATGGCATTTCCATATATTTGGCATTGAAAGCATCTCTTGACGTGATCATCGCAATCAGTTTTGAGCGAGATCCAGTAATGTCCTGTTCTGATTATCTTCTTGGCCAGCAGATGATCGCTCATGTGTGGACCACAGACTTCGCCATGGACTTCATCCATTAGTCTTTGGGCTTGCTCATTGTCGAGGCATCTTAACAGGCCTATTCTAGCATCCCTTTTATAAAGTGCATCTCTACTCAGATAGAACTTTATGGCAATTCTGAGAATCCGTTTCCGCTCTGATTGGCTTGCACCAGCGGGTGTGGATCCATCATGGAGATATTCCTTGATGTTTTGAAACCAAGGCTGCTTGACAGGTGGTATTTCATCTGATACTTCTCCCACATAATTCCCATATATCGGGGCTTTCTGAATCGTGAACTGAATGTTGGGAATCCACTCTTATCGGACATGCGGATTAATGAAGCCAACGTTGCTAATGCATCAGCGAAGTCATTCCGACCCTGAGGAATGCGAACGAAGGTTATTGCTTCGAATTCCCTAGATATTTTGAGGACTTGCCGATGGTAGGGCAACAAATGCAGTTCTTTGGTGAGATACGCGCTGGTAGTTTATCTGATGACCAGCTCGGAATCTCAGAAGACGAGTAGGTGTTTGATAGACATGGATTGGGCTAGCTTCAACCCCATGATATAGCCTTCATACTCGGCCGTGTTGTTGGTGTTGCCAAATTGAAGTTTGGTAGCCATAGGATATTGATCACCTGTACCAGAGATGAGGGACTGCCCCAGCTCCGGCACCTTCCATGTTTACTGCTCCGTCGAAATACATTTTTCATGGTTGGACTGTATTCTTAGACTGGAGTTGTTGAATTGTCATGATCCCATCATCCGGGAAATATGTCTCCAGGGGCTCGAACCCTCCTGAAGGTGCTTCTGCTAATTGATCTGCAATGCCTTGACCCTTGATTGACTTCTGAGTCACGTAGACAATGTTGAATTGCTGTAGGATCAATTGCGATTTGGACAGTCAGCAATTCAGCATTGGTTTGTTGAATACATATTTGAGCGGATCCATGCGGGATATGAGTGTTAGAGTTTATGCCCTAGAGGCTAATTCTTTGATGTAATTGTTTAAACATTTTTTGATATTATATTTGATTGAATAAATGAATTATTTTATTATGGTTTTATTTACTGCGTTATATAAATGTTAACATAATAAAAGTCCTTAGAATAGTGATACAAATTATATGGCTTCAAGTATGTGACTTGAACATGAGATCATATAGTTACAATTAGTATCATTACTCTTAAATGTCCCTAGTCGAGTGTCATTGTTAATGGGACAACAATGATACATTGAGACTAGTATGTGGATTGACTGATGGCCAAATCTCATTGGTCATAAATATATGAGATATTGAGTCAATGCATAGGTACATGTTAGAGAACAATGTACTGGGCAGAACCACCATGAGAATTCTACGTGGAGCCTTATGCAAAATGTCATAAGCAATTCTCATAGTGACAATGATGTAATGATCCTCCGACCTGAAATCACTATATTACTACACGAGAATTTATGTACTTTGATATCATCAAAGGCCACCTTTAATAGGTGGACGATAAAGGTGATTATTGGGTATATCATGAATCGTGTGAGGAATATGAGTGATCTAGATGGAATTTAACCCTCCTATATATTAGGGGTGATATCCATAGGCCTCTTGATTGAGTAGGACTATGAAATGCATGACCATGCTCAAATAGTGATTTGTTTCATATAGTCTACTCATCGATCAAGAAAACTCAGATTAAATTATGAAGAGGATGACACATTCCATGCCTCGAGTTTAATCTAGGATGTCAAGGTTAAAAGGATTAAATTACATTGAAACATTGGTCACGAAAAGGTTGTATCGAATCACCGATCTTATTATTATTTGGGTAGTAGTGATGCATTACTAGATGCCGCTCACTGTTTATAATTTTATAATATGATTTTAAAATTATTGCCAACATAATAATAACCTATAGGGTCACACACTTAGAACGTAATTAAAAGGGAATTAATTTAAATTGTATGGATTTAAATATATCAATATGATTGATAGTATTTAAATTAATAGGATAATTTGTATATATATATATGTATATTAATTAAGTAAGACTTAATTAAGATATAATATATATATATATATATATATATATATATATATATATATAAATTCGAATTTTATATTTCTAATTGGATTAGGTTTTGGTTAATTCCTTTAACTGCTATATATATGATATATCAGCCGTTTAGGGTATCATCTGTAATACCCGAGAATTTCCATATATTATTAAATAAATATATTAATGGAAATGAGAATTTATTTGAATATAAATGATTTTGTGTTATGAGATGAATTAATTCAATTATATATAATTGAATAATTATAATAATTGAGAAATTGGTGGAGTTTGTGATAAACTCGTTGATTGCCTTGTGTGGCACAGTGACGTAATATAAGAATGATTATATTAATTTAAGCGAATAATTAATCTATATTAATTGTTAATCGAAGAATATTAATTAACTGTTATAAAATACTAATGAGGATTGATTAATAATATGTGATTATTATTATTGCAAGAAACATAATAATAATGAGCAACGTGTTTATAAATATAATAAGATTTATATCAAAGTGATAATTAATCATATAATGGTTAATTAAATTGTTATGGAGGTTAACAATTATATTGATTGATGTAGGATATGTGTATATTATTAATTAATATTCAATTTATAAGATGAGAAATTATATGTGCAAGCATGCGAATTAAATGTGTAGCATATATTAGCTGACTATGTATTATGTGAAGTGTAATATGACACTATTATATGGTAAGGCTTATTAAACCATGTGAGCTACTTGATTAATAACTTGTGTGACAATAAATATGTGGGTATACATTGTATAATATATCATGAACATATTGTAAACAATTAGTTTTAATAAAGGAGACAGTGTAATGTGTTAACATCTGATTAGATTATATCCGGTATTAACAAAATGTACATGGATTATACGTGTCAATTTACACTTACTACAGTATATGAATTATTGTGACATTTCAATTAAAGACCTAAGTGTCTAAATATGTGTGTGTATATAACCTAAGTATTAACACTAGTTTGTTTACAAATTGGAAATGCTGAGATTTTTATGCCTTGTCCCATATTAATAAGACACAAACCTTGTACACGTAAAACACTCATGAAGCTAGCCTACTCCTACCTTCTCAAACTCAGCATTCTAGCAAATCATGATACGGGGAGTGGGCACAACAGTGTTCTTCAACCACTCTACCAACTCTTCCTTAGCTGATATACAAAGCTTCAATCTAATGGTTCAATTTAATGGGCAATTGCATTGTCTGTGTAAGGATTCTTCTATAAATAGCAGCCATGTTTCTTCGTTTTCAATTTGCTGAGAGTTTGCATAAGTGGTGAGTGAAAGAAATATACATATATCAGTAGGAGAAGTTGGATTAGCAACAAACTATATTTGAATCCTAGCAGAGGTATAATCCTTCTTCCTTTGTTCTTCATTTTCGTTTTCTGTTTCCGAAGTTTCCTTCAAATTTTTGATTATGCCAAATTGGTTCATGATTGGTTTGTAGAACCCTTATATTGTTGTTATATGAACATACATACGTGATGGAACCACTATATAGCTTTCTTGACTTTCATTTCCATTGTTGCTCTGTAATTTCTGTAAAGCATCGAATTCGTGAAATTAGTTGGAGTTCATGAAATTGGGAATCGTTTGGGCGATTGACTGTTATATAAGCATATATATGTGTTAGTAAGTTAAAAAGGTTAGTCTAATAGCATATGGGTATGTCGAGATCGATAAAATGGGAGGTTTTGGGTCGGTTTCGCTGCAGTCTAAACTGCAGGAACTGTCCCCGCGCCGCAGCCCGCGCCGCAGCCCCACCCACGCCGCAGCCCGCGCCGCAGCGCCACCCGCGCCACAGCGCTAGAATATGGCTGCTGTTGCCGCGCCGCAGCGCCGGCCTCTGTGTGCAGTTTTCTGCATTCTGCAACAAAACTGTTATATACCAATTGTTTGATTTTTTGTTTAAACAAGCATGGGAGCATGATTAATACATATATATAAACCTAATGAGGCAATGTAAGCATGTTTTAGTATATTAGCATGCATGGTTAACCAAACGACATATAGTTTGAAAACAAACTTAAAGTTTCATAAACGAACGTTAACATATATAAAGCATGTTAATATTCTGATTTTTCAAGGCATGTCGGTATGAGGTAGAGATGTATGAAAGACATATTAAGTTATGTATATATGGTTCATAGTATGACAAGAGCCTGTTAGACCTCACTATTGAACATATCTAACAAAAATACAAGTTTTGAAGGTTGATATTGACATGTAAAGACCATGTATGCATTCTGACTTTTCGAGCATGTTTATAGGGCCTTGAAATGCATGAAAAGCATGTTAACTTGTGTATATGGGTTTCATAAGGAAGCATGAACATGATAGACCTTATTAATGAACTATACTAACAAAGTATAAGCTTTGAACGTGAACGTTGGTATGCTATGACGAGAATTAGAATCTGACATTTATGGACACATGTGATAGTACTCTTAGACTCATTCATGTGTCATGCATGTATATATACCATGATTAGTTACCGTGATTAAAGTTTAGCATAAACAAAGCATGTTTTCAAGATAATAACAATGCTAGCTACATATATGCAATACGAGTACTCATGAGCATGACTAATACAAGTTATATGAATATCTTATGTGTTTAAAAGCGACCATGTTAGACCATATGAGTTCGTGTCCTTGAATGGCTTTAAGTATTAACTTAAGAACCTATACCATGTACGATTGGATTTGGAAAAGTTATACAAGCATGAAAGTATCCTTTAAATATGAATACAAGCTACGTGATATTATATGATGTTACTTGAACCCGATTTTGACGGTTAACTTAAGGAGATGCCGTAACTTGCTAAAATGAAATATATTTAGTATTGATTGTGGTCTTATGTGATATTAATAATATGCAAGCATGTTTGCTAATTGTTGAGATCTTATATAATATGAGAATGCGTTTAAACTCTAAAGAAGGAACGTTAAGGATAGAAATTATATTCTATATAACTGTGTAGCTAGGTAAAACTTACCTTATGTGTTGATCGTATATTCAAAGAGAAAATGTGAAGTTAAATTATATGACTAATGAATATCATATATATACGTAACTGTATTACGATAGGAATTCGAAAGTGTTGATTGCTTTTGGTGGATAAACTACGCTAAAGGCAAGTTCTCTTACTTACACTCTTTTAAAGTGCAAGTATCCTAACCGACGCATTTACTTTATGCAAGGAAATCTATGATTGTGAAAGTTTCCTAACTTATACTCTTTTACTATGCAAGTATCCTATCTTGTGTATTGCGAACTAGTTTCCTATTTAATCGGTTGAATTGAATTAGCATACTTGAACTCTTATTTCATTAAAGCTATTATTCATGTTGAACTTAGTATTGTTCTTGAATATTGTGAAAGTGTCTATGCCATTTGATTCGGCTGGACTTATGTTATTGAAAAGCAACCCAAACTAATTGACTGGTGCGGGATCTTGTATTTGACTGAGAAGAACAACCTTCTTTGAAGGGAATATATAATTGTCGGAGAACCGACGTGCACACTTGAGTATGATTGATTGTTATGCATAACAAGGGTACTTTAGGCTGATCACCTGTTGTACCCGTTTTTGTTGGATTTTCAGTTTATTACTGTCAATTCTAGTAGAAGTTCATAGTCCGTAGTGACTACTCAGTATTCAATTATTTGAAATCTTGAATTGACTTATTATTGAATCATATTGATATTATCCTGTCCTTAGCGACTGTTATTGAGAACTGTTGATATTCTTGTTATTCTTGAACTATCAAATCTTGCTATACTCTTTCGAGAATTGAGAATCTTATTATTCACCCTTATTGTATATTACTTGCTGGGCAATTTGTGCTCATTCTTGCTTTCCCTAAAACATTTCAGTTAAGGCAGAGCATGGCGAACCTTCGGGCATTGATAAGGGCAAGGGCAAGGCTACCAACTAGCTTATGTCTGTTATGTTTCAAATATATTAATATTGTGTGAAGATGATGTAGTAAGACTGGATTTGTTTATGTTTAAGCTTAAGTTAGATTATATAACAAGTCGTTAATTGATATTGCTATGTAATCTATTAGGTACTGTAGGTTGCGAGACTTGGGGGAATAATTATAATAAATCATTGTAAATTATTCTAGAATAGATTTTTCACTGTGGTTGTGTGATATTTAGTTATCATTATTGCGATGTATTACCATGAGCACGTGATGAACCGAATTCGAGAGACCAAGTGGGGGTCCTGGAATTTGGGGGCGTCACATCATCGATATCAAAACCCTAGCCGCTCTTAGAGAGAGACTAGAGAGAAAAATTTTGAAAAGTCCAGATCCTTGGTGGCTAGTACCGCAGCTTTCCTTGCTGCAGATCGTGTGACGATTTGCGGGACGTTCGTGTGGATACCGTAGAGGCGCAGTTCCGTTGGATTGCGTTGAGGATTCGAAGCAGTTCCAGAATCTCCATCGTCTCCTTTCAGGCTTGAATAATCGGTAAAACATATCTTAACCTCTGAATTAATATGTTTTCGCATGGATCCTATTTTAGGGTTTCAAAATTTTTTAATTTCCGCTGCGTTTATGTGCCGAAAACCCTACAGTGGTATCAGAGCTACTTGCGAAACGATTAATTCAGATTACGTGTTTTAATTGTATTCGTTATATATGATATATGATGATGCATGTTTACCGATCTGAAATTGAATATATGATATTCTGCATGTATGCGTATTCTGGAAATCTGTAATATATATACATGTATATGATGTTCTGATATTTGTATCCTAGAAGGTGGAATAACAATTCAACTTCTGTTCTAATTGGATTAGAAACATGAAGATTCGATTTAATATGATTAATCGAAACTGGACATATATGATATGTTCTGGGTGTATTGTTAGTATGAGTGTGTTAGCGGATTGTATATGATTCTGGAATTGTTTCAGAGATTTGTATGAAAAATTCTACAATATAGATTGTAGTTCAAAAAAATTTTCCCAGGGCGCTGCCCCCGGCCCCGCTCGCTGACCGGGCAGCAAGACCACCCGCCGGGGGGGGGAGCCCCCCCATTGGACCCCCCCCGTCGTAGCGCATGATGGTCGTGACCCCAATATTTTGTATATAGTTTTCTTTAATTATATAAATTGTGTCATGTGCTTATTGTGATATGCATGGTGCACAGTTATGGCCCTTTTGACCCATAGGTTAGTGGTTTTGGTTTTGAAATACGGCTTGCATGTCGTGCCTTTCTATAAATTCTGATGTAATATTCTCTTCTCATCTAAATCCCCTCGAATGTAACTCGAGGTTTCTTTATGTCATGTAATGTACAATTGTAACCTATCAAGATGACAAGATGATGATGGAGAGGAGACACATGCATGAGGAAGGTCCAAGGAAGCTACTATTTTGAAGACCTTTTACCACCTTAGACTGACCTTCAATCTTTTCATTAGCTTGAAAAGATTGGCATAGGGTTGGGGCCATAACTGTGACACATTTAATTTTGCACTTTATTTATGCTTGTATACGATATGATATGATAAATCATGTGCATGTTTAATAAGATTAAAATTGGTGAGATCTAAATTAATTATTAAAATCCCTCATAAAATTATTAAGTCTAAATCAGATGCCTTCCAATGAATAACACTCATCAAGACCTTGACCGATGGATGTAGGTTTGCCAAAGTAAAGTACCCCATTTATCTTGGTAAGATGCGATAGGATAATTGTGATATCCAAACTGTTAAAATCATTGGGCCAGACTTAACTAAGTTATCACAATAGGATTGTGGACTTAGAGGCATAGAGTTTGGTAGGTACCATTAGATGGACTAGAAACAAATGTTGTTCACCAAACTATCTAAGAGTTATATATGATATAATTGACAAAGGGTTGTCTACCTAAATAATTAAGTTTTGAGAGAATAGCCAAAGCTAACTTAAGGCATAATGAAATATGGATCTTAGCTCACTAGAAAGATTTAATTGAAAAATGCTTTCCGAATTAATGGTGAGGGATATTAATTTGAATAAAATAGTGGGAGGTATATTTTGAATGTACTATTATCAATTACATAATATCAAAATTCTGCAATTTGACTTATTATTTTTGCACTTATAAATTGTAGATATCAATGGCAAACAACAACACAAATAGTCTTTCACTACGATCAGTCCTTGAGAAGGAAAAGCTGAGTGGAGTTAATTTCCTAGACTGGCATAGGAACTTGAGGATTGTCCTCAAACAGGAGCGCAAGCTATATATCCTTGATGGGCCCATTCCTGCAGCACCAGCTAACACTACACCACGTGTAGAGCATAATGCTTACAAGAAGCATCAAGATGATGCTCTGGACGTGAGTTGTCTCATGCTAGCAACTATGAACTCTGAGCTTCAGAAGCAACATGAGTTAATGGATGCTTATGAGATGATCGAGCATCTCAAGAAATTGTTCGAAGGGCATGCTCGACAGGAGAGGTATGATACAAGCAAGGCGTTGTATCACTGCAAGATGGGTGAACGTGATCCAGTTGGTCCACATGTGCTGAAAATGATTGGGTATATTGAGTACCTTGGTAGGTTGGGTTTTCCGATTACTCCGGAAGCCTAAACTGATCTTGTTTTGCAATCTTTGAACAACAGCTACTCTCAATTTGTTATGAATTACGTCATGAATGAAATTGAGAAACCACTTACTGAGTTGTTGAGCATGTTAAGAACTGCCGAGAACAACATGAAAAAGACAGGACCCGCTACCATAATGATGGTGCAAAAGGGGAATGCTAAGGGAATGGGGAAAGGCAAGAAGAAGATAGGATCTAAATCTGCCAAACCCAATCCCAAAACCAAACAGGCTTTAAAACCTAAAGGTGGGGTGGCTAAAGAAGGTGATTGTCACTTCTGTGGAAAATCTGGACACTGGAAGAGGAATTGTCATGCTTATTTGGAAGAACTGAAGAAAAAGAAAGGAAGTATGACTTCTGATTCAGGTATATATGTTATAGAAGTCAATTTGTCCACTTCTACATCATGGGTATTAGATACTGGATGTGGTTCTCACATTTGTGTTAATGTGCAGGAACTCCGAAGGAGTAGGACTTTTGGCGAAAGGCGAGGTTGACCTACGAGTTGGGAATGGAGCAAAAGTTGCTGCACTAGCCGTAGGAACTTATCATTTATTTTTGCCCACTGGGCTAGTATTAGAATTAGAGGATTGTTATTATGTGTCTGCTATGAGCAAAAACATTATTTCTGTTTCTTGTTTGGACAAGAAAGGTTTTTCATTTTTAATAAAGAACAATAGTTGTTCATTTTACTTAAATGAAATATGTTATGGTGTTTCACAATTGTTTAATGGTCTTTATATTCTTAATTTATAAATGCCTATCTATAACATAAATACAAAACGATTTAAATCAAATGATTCAAATCCGACATATCTTTGGCACTGTCGTTTAGGCCATATAAATGAGAAACGCATATCCAAACTCCATAAAGATGGGTTTTTGGATTCATTTGATTTTGAATCATATGAGACATGCGAGTCTTGTTTATTAGGCAAGATGACTAAAGCCCCTTTCACTGGACACAGTGAACGGGCTAGCGATGTATTGGGACTTATACATAGTGATGTATGCGGACCCATGAGTTCGTTAGCAAGAGGTGGGTTTTATTACTTCATTACATTTACTGACGACTTCAGTAGATATGGATATGTGTATCTTATGAGACACAAATCCGAATCCTTTGAAAAGTTCAAAGAATTCAAGAATGAAGTTCAAAACCAATTTGGCAAAAGCATAAAAGCCCTTCAATCCGATCGAGGAGGTGAATACTTAAGCCAAGACTTTGATGACCTTCTAAAGGAGTGTGGTATTATATCACAGCTCACTCCACCTGGAACACCACAATGGAATGGTGTGTCTGAGAGGAGGAATCGCACCTTGTTGGACATGGTACGATCGATGATGAGTCATGCAGATCTTCCAATAAGCTTCTGGGGTCATGCCCTAGAGATAGCTGCATTCACACTTAACCGTGTTCCTACAAAGATGGTTCATAAGACACCATATGAGATGTGGACTGGGAAACGTCCTAGTATGTCGTTCATGAAGATTTGGGGTTGTGAGGCGTTTGTAAAACGTCTGGCTTCTGACAAGCTCGGACCCAAATCTGACAAATGTAATTTTGTGGGATAACCAAAGGAAACAAAAGGGTATTATTTCTACAAACCTTCTGAGAACAAAGTATTTGTTGCTCGAACTGGTATTTTTCTAGAAAGAGAATTTGTCTCTAAAGAAAACAGTGGGAGGAAAGTAGAACTCGAAGAAGTTCGAGAAGCACAAAATATCATTGAACCTGAGTTGGAACATGAGCAGGAACCACAAGATATTGTGGAAAGTGAACCTGCTCAAATTACACGAGGCATTCGTAGATCTGGTAGGACACGCCAAGAACCCGAGAGATATTATGGATTTCTTGTGACTCAAAACGGCGATGTGATGCTCATAGATCATGATGAACCTGCTTCCTACCAAGAAGCTATGAATGGACCAGATTCTGAGAGATGGCTTGAAGCCATGAAATCTGAGATGGACTCCATGTATACTAACCAAGTATGGACTTTGGTTGATCCACCCGAAGGGGTAAAACCAATCGGGTGCAAGTGGGTTTTCAAGAAGAAAACCGACATGGATGGTAATGTACAAACCTATAAAGGTCGACTGGTAGCAAAAGGTTTCAAACAAGTTCAAGGTGTTGACTATGATGAAACCTTCTCTCCAGTGGCAATGGTTAAATCCATCAGGATCTTACTTGCTATTGCAGCCTTTTATGATTACGAAATCTGGCAGATGGATGTCAAAACTGCTTTCCTTAACGGAAATCTCCTTGAGGATGTGTATATGACACAACCTGAGGGTTTTGCCAATCCAAAGGATGCTGGAAAGGTATGTAAGCTGCAGCGATCCATTTATGGATTGAAGCAAGCCTCTCGGAGTTGGAATCTTCGATTTGATGAAGCAGTCAAAGAGTTTGGCTTCATAAAAAATGAAGATGAACCTTGTGTATATAAGAAGGTTAGTGGGAGTCACATTGTATTCCTGGTATTATATGTTGACGACATATTAATAATTGGGAATGACATTCCTTCCTTACAGGCTGTAAAAACATGGTTAGGAAAATGTTTCTCCATGAAAGATTTGGGCGATGCAACCTACATTTTAGGTATCAAGATCTATCGAGATAGATCGAGAAAAATGCTCGGCCTAAGTCAAAGTACATATATTGATAAAGTGCTGAAACGGTTCAGCATGCAAGAGGCAAAAAGAGGACACTTACCCATGTCTCATGGTGTTAAGATCTCTAAGGCCCAATGTCCTAAATCACATGATGATGAGGAGTGTATGAGAAAGATCCCTTATGCTTCGGCAATTGGATCTATCATGTATGCAATGATATGTACTCGCCCGGATGTCTCGTATGCTTTGAGCATGACGAGCAGATACCAGTCGAATCCAGGTGAAGGTCACTGGACAGCAGTCAAGAATATCCTCAAGTACCTGAAAAGGACTAAGGATTCATTCTTGGTATATGGAGGTGAAGACGAACTGACAGTAAAGGGTTACACAGATGCTAGTTTCCAGACTGACACAGATGACTATAAGTCTCAGTCAGGTTTTGTGTTTTGCCTTAATGGTGGTGCTGTTAGCTGGAAAAGTTCGAAGCAAGAGACAGTAGCCGATACTACAACAGAGGCTGAGTATATTGCTGCTTCTAGTGCGGCCAAGGAGGCTGTATGGATTAAAAAGTTCGTCACTAAACTTGGTGTTGTTCCAACCATTGTTGATCCGGTTGAGCTATACTGTGATAATAATGGAGCCATTGCACAGGCTAAGGAACCCAGATCTCACCAACGATCCAAGCATATACTTAGGCGGTACCATCTCATCCGTGAAATCATTGATAGAGGAGATGTACATATAAGCAGAGTGCCAACAGATGATAATGTTGCAGATCCACTGACCAAAGCTTTGTCGCAGCATAAGTATGAAGGTCACACTAGTTCCATGGGTATTAGATACATGAGTGATTGGCTCTAGTGCAAGTGGGAGACTGTTAGAGTTTATGCCCTAGAGGCTAATTCTTTGATGTAATTGTTTAAATATTTTTTGATATTATATTTGATTGAATAAATGAATTATTTTATTATGGTTTTATTTACTGCGTTATATAAATGTTAACATAATAAAAGTCCTTAGAATAGTGATACAAATTATGTGGCTTCAAGTATGTGACTTGAACATGAGATCATATAGTTACAATTAGTATCATTACTCTTAAATGTCCCTAGTCGAGTGTCATTGTTAATGGGACAACAATGATACATTGAGACTAGTATGTGGATTGATTGATGGCCAAATTTCATTGGTCATAAATATATGAGATATTGAGTCAATGCATAGGTACATGTTAGAGAACAATGTACTGGGCAGACCCACCATGAGAATTCTACGTGGAGCATTATGCAAAGTGTCATAAGCAATTCTCATAATGACAATGATGTAATGATCCTCCGACCTGAAATCACTATATTACTACACGAGAATTTATGTACTTTGATATCATCAAAGGCCACCTTTAATAGGTGGACGATAAAGGTGATTGTTGGGTATATCATGAATCGTGTGAGGAATATGAGTGATCTAGATGGAATTTAACCCTCCTATATATTAGGGGTGATATCCATAGGCCTCTTGATTGAGTAGGACTATGAAATGCATGGCCATGCTCAAATAGTGATTTGTTTCATATAGTCTACTCATCGATCAAGAAAACTCAGATTAAATTATGAAGAGGATGACACATTACATGCCTCGAGTTTAATCTAGGATGTCAAGGTTAAAAGGATTAAATTACATTGAAACATTGGTTACAAAAAGGTTGTATCTGATAGTAGTGTGCATACAAGCCAATCATGTATGATGATAAAGCACGTACTTTGTAAACAATCTTATTTATTTATTAATAAAATATTCATTTATTAAAGGCATTTAATTATCTATATGTTGCTGTTTTTATAATATGTAAATAACCCATAGTTTTAAGCAATGCTTTTAGAATCATGATGATGATCATGCTAATGAGATCTAAATTCTTAGAAAGTTTTAAAACTTAAATAGTTCCCAATCGTGGGATTACTAAAAAGGGGATTAGTAAATCCGGATAGATTGGTACATATGTTTCTTGCTCATTGGATGAGGATGATTGATCTCATGATCATTTGTGTGGAGACACTAAAGCAAGTATGTAGGTGCTTATTGGAGAATAAGTTCACTGAACGTGATTCGCTATGGAATACCTAATGGAGTTTTACTCGCATGTCAATAGGAATTCCTAATGTGATAGTAGTACAAGTGATCCTTGGACTTGAGATCATCATAGTATCTTGTATGTAACAAATTATACTTTGACTTATTCCTTAAGACCTTTTAAGGCATATATAGGGTATGCTTGGGTATAATGAGTTACATATGGAGATAATGAATGATCAATAAAGAATCTACCACCTCTAGTAAAAGAGGAGATATGTCCTATGTGATTCGTTAAATGACAACCCAGGAATCCTTGGCCAAGGTGAAATGAAATTAGAAAGGAGTTTTTAATTTGCATTATTTGGAGTTGTGCATTTTCTAATCGAAATACATATAATTAAATAAAATAAGACTTGACAGTAAATCCATGTCTTATATTTAATTGGGACATTGTATGGTGGAAGGATTGAATTGTATGGTAACTATTAACTCACAGGTTCTTTTATGATTAATGTTGAAATCTATATTATCTGGAAAGTCGTTGATCGCTAGGGAGGCTTATCCCTATTGTAGAATAAATATTATTTATTTAAATAGATTATTAGTTTAATTTATTTATTTAAATAAGATTAAAATTGTTTTAATTGATTTATTCACAACCGGTTTAATATGGAGAACCTAAAGGGTCACACCATAAAAGGAAGAATAAATATTTAAGAAGGTAATGGCATAATCGTAATAATGCATTAAGTATAATTAATTTAATCTATGGTGATAGAATAAATTAAATAGCTTAATGTTTATTATTTAATATTTTGGAAATATTAAATATAAATTAATAAGAGGAGTCTTATTAATATTATTACAATTATTATTATTTTAATTTCTAAAGGAGTTTAGTAATTAATTTAATATTTAGTACTCTCATTTATTCCTAATAAGATTAGGAGACAAATTAATTAAATGAATTTAATTAATTATTCCCATGTGGTGGGAAGCCTAAATTAATTAAAGGAGTTTAATTAATTAAAAGAAATCCCATGTCTAATAGGATTAGAAGGGTTGACCAATGTCTATATAAGAGAAGTATTATAATAGATATTAGATGATGCAATTCTAATTGTTGGAGAGTACTCCTTTTCTATAGAGGATAGAAAATTAAGCCAACCACCCTCCTTGATAATTCATCTTCCTTGGTGGATCACCTCTAGAGGCCAAACACTTGGGTGGCTAACGTTGATCAAAGGAAGGAATCTAACCCAGAAATTCAAGGAGATCACGAAGAACAAGGAGTTGAACTAGTACCTGTGGAAGCTTCGTTCTACAAGGGTATGATTCCATAACTTCTTATTTATCGGTTTAAATTAATAATTTGCATAAAGGATGATCCGGGTAATGGTTTTGTAGAAATTTTTTAAACTCTGATATACCATGCTTCCGCTAATTTTTGCAATTTGATTGCGTCACGATTTCGTACAAACCCAACAGTGGTATCAGAGCCAAATCTTTATGCAATTATTAATTTATTTTTGATTTCATATACATATGGGTATGTATTTAAAATAATTTATTGGGCATAATTTTATTGTATAAAATTATTTTTTTTTAAGAAAAAAAAAATTGACTTTTTTTTGGGACGGATCACAATTTTTTTTTTGGGTGCTAATCTTGAATTCTGCAAAGAAAAGGTGTTGTCTCTTTCTTACTCCAAAAAGAAGGTGACCCATCAGGAAAGGATTTTTTTTTAATAAACCTGCAGGACTCTTTTAATAAAAGAAGGTGACATCTTTTAAAAAAAAAAATGATATATTTATATATTATATTCTAAATAATTTTATAATTAAAATAAAGAGTTTATTTTAATCTTGAAATTGGATTTCATGCAATTTAAAATTGACCATTAAATGATACTCATATATATATGGAATGTTTTAATTCATGAGATGAATATTTATTTATTGATATATATGGTGATATGTATGATAATAAATGGGGATTGATTATGGACTATTTGACCAATGTGATTGGATTTTATTTTAGTTGAATGCTTGAATGAATGGGTTTTATTAAATGGGGTCTGTGTACCTCGTCTTCTCTAATTTTTTTTTTCTTGATGTAAAATTCTATTTTCCTCCTATGTATTTCCCCTTGACTGCTGATCAAGGTTTCTATTTAAATTAAATAGTTTAATGTAATAGAAATAGTTAGAATTATCTTGAAGAAATTAGAGACCAAGGAGCAAGGAGCGCGTGAAGACCTGTTTGTATGGAGCCCGGGTTTAAATGTAATAGTTATATTTAAATTTAAATTCTTGCACTCCTAGGTTTGACCTTTTGGTTCACTTGGTGGCTCTAGTGAACCAAACTAGAATAAAAGTCCATAATCAATCCGGATTGAATATAATATTCTATATTGCATGCTAAATATTATATATATTATATTTTATGCAAACATGCTTCGCATGTTTAATAAAATAACGCGTATTTTATATATATATGTGCATGCGCGCTAAACAAGATGAGACAAATAATAACAAACCCCTCAAAAAAATAATATTAAGTCCGAAGCGTTCAAATGATATTTGGAATATCGAACGTCGCCTTCTAGCATGATAAATTAATAGAGTATTAAATATTTAATATGAGCTTGTTGTGCTATCCACAAGGCGAGTATTGCGTATTTAAGATGTTAATTAATCACATTTGATGCTTATCAAGAAAATTGAACGATCTAGTCTTGTTGTGCTATCCACAAGGACGAACATTTTTTTTTTTGAATTTATGGAAGTGCTAGGCTGGACTTAACTTAAATCATTTTAGTTCGGATGTGCACACACTTGACCATTATGATTTAAGAGGCAAAATAAAAGGAGTTATATAGTGTTGTAATTGACAAGAGTTGTCTACCTATTTATTTGTATATCGCTTGTTGTGCTATCCACAAGGTTATATACATTTGAAATGGGATCCTTATTCTCACTAGCAAATCTTTAATTAGATGTTGCCGAACTATATAAGTGAGGGTAATATAGTTTGATAAAAATAGTGGGAGATACCAATTTAAAATAAAGACCTAAATTTATTTTGGTATGCAAAATTAATAAAATGAATGTTTACTAAAATGTTGTTTTTCACATGCAGAATTTTAAAAAATATTAAAATCACTAATTTCACTGCGAAGCATACTTGATGCTAATAAGCTTACCGGGCCGAATTATACGGACTGGCTAAGAAATCTGAGAATAGTTCTCACTGCTGAAAAGATTTCTTATGTCCTAAACTCACCTGTCCCTGGAACTGTTCCAGAAACAGCCTCTGAGGAAGAGATTGCCACCATTGTAAAGTGGCAAGATGATGTATCTGTGGCTCAATGCATTATGCTCGCATCCATGAATAACGAGCTTCAGCGTCAGCACGAAAACATGGATGCTCCTACTATGTTGATTCACCTCAAGGAGTTGTATGGTGAACAAAGTAGGACTGCTAGATATGAGATATCTAAGGAGCTCTTCCGATCTCGAATGACCAAGGGCAAAGCGAACATAAAGGAACAAAAGAAATCTGATCCAGCTAGCAAAGGAATGTGCTTCCATTGCAACGAGCCGGGTCATTGGAAGAGGAACTGCAAGAAGTTTCTGGCAAAGAAGAAGCTTGGAGAAGCTTTGACTTCCAATCAAGGTTTGTTCATGATTGAAATTAATTTTTCAGAAAGTCAAAATTCTACTTGGGTATTGGATACCGGCTGTGGTTCTCACATATGTAATAATGTGAAGGGACTGGTCAGAAGTAGAAAGCTGAACAATGATGAGGTGATCCTACGAGTGGGGAATGGAGCAAAGGTTGCTGCATTAGCTGTAGGAACTTATTATTTAGCAATACCTTCGGGCAAGTCCATTTATCTTAATAATTGTTATTATGTTCCGAATATTATTAAAAATATTATTTCAATTTCTGTATTGGATATGGAAGGATTTAACGTTGTTATAAAGAACAATAGTTGTTCTATTTATAAAGACGATGTTTTATATGGTGTTGGAAATTTGCGAAATGGACTTTATACACTTGACTTACAAGAAAATATTTTTCAAATTGAACAAACTAAGAAAAGGAAAAGAGATGATATTAATTATACCTACATGTGGCACTGTAGACTAGGTCATATCAATGAAACAAGATTATCCAAGTTGCATAAAGATGGCCCCCTCGAGCTATCTGATTATGAATCATATCCAACTTGTGAATCTTGTCTCATGGGTAAAATGACTAAATCTCCTTTTAGTGGAAAAGGAGAAAGAGTTACAGAGTTGTTGGCATTGATTCACACAGACGTTTGTGGACCTATGACAACAAGTGCACGGGGTGGGTATTCTTATTTTATTACTTTCACTGATGATCACTCAAGATTTGGATATGTGTATTTAATGAAATACAAGTCAGAATCATTTGAAAAGTTCAAAGAGTTCAGAAGTGAAGTAGAGAAACAAACGGGCAAGAGTATAAAGATACTTCGATCAGATCGAGGTGGAGAATACTTAAGCGGTGAGTTTCTCAATTGTCTCAAAGAAAATGGTATAATCTCACAATGGACTCCTCCAGGTACACCACAGTTAAATGGAGTATCTGAAAGGAGAAATCGAACACTGTTAGACATGGTTCGATCCATGATGAGTTTTACCGACCTTCCAATTTCCTTCTGGGGATATGCCCTAGAAACGGCTGCATACCTACTTAACAAGGTACCTACCAAATCCGCCCCAAAGACTCCATATGAGATGTGGAAGGGGAGGAAACCAAATCTTAAGCATGTTAAGACTTGGGGTTGTCCAGCTTATGTCAAAAAGTTTGAACATGATAAGCTATAGACTAAATCCGAAAAGTGTAGATTTGTGGGATACCCTAAAGAAACTGTAGGGTATTATTTCTATCATCTAACTGATCAAAAGGTGTTTGTTGCGAAACATGCTGCCTTCTTGGAAAAGGAGTTTATCCATGAAGGGGTCAGTGGGAGTAAGATATATCTTGAAGAAGTTCAAGAACCACAAATTATCACGGATCAAAGTCAGGTACCTGACCAAGTAGAAGAACCTACTATACTACACCCTGTTAGTAAATCTGGAAGAGTACCGAAGATACCTGAGAGGTATGGATTCGTTATAGAGGATGACGATGAGGTACACATCATGAATGATGATGATCCATTGAATTACGAACAGGCTATGAGTAATAAAGACTCAGGGAAATGACTTGAAGCCATAAAATCCGAAATGGACTCCATGTATGAAAACAAAGTATGGACTTTGGTTTCACCACCTGAAGGCATTAAGCCTATTGGGTGTAAATGGGTCTTTAAAAGAAAGACTGGAGCGGACGGCAAGGTGGAGACCTATAAGGCCCGACTGGTTGCAAAAGGTTTCAAACAAAGACAAGGAGTTGATTATGATGAAACCTTTTCACCAGTAGCTATGCTCAAGTCCATTCGGATTTTGCTTGCGATTGCAGCTTATAACGACTATGAGATCTGGCAGATGGACGTGAAAACCGCCTTCCTCAATGGGAAACTTGAGGAGGATGTGTATATGACACAGCCAGAGGGATTTGTTTCAAAGGTTGGAATAAATCAAGTCTGTAAGCTGCAACGATCCATTTATGGATTGAAGCAAGCTTCTCGTAGATGGAACATTCGTTTTGATGAGACAATCAAAGAGTTTGATTTTATCAAAAATGACGATGAACCATGTGTGTACAAGAAGGTTAGTGGGAGCGCTGTTTCATTCCATGTATTATATGTTGATGATATATTACTGATAGGGAATGAAATTTCGATGCTAAAATCGATCAAAATAAAGTTGTCTAAACATTCCTCCATGAGTGATTTGGGTAGAACATCCCACATTGGGGATATAAATCTGTATTAATAGATTTAAAAGGATGTTCGGCTTAACCCATGGAAACGTATATTCATTAGATGCTAAAGGCGTTTAGCATGGCAACTCCAAAAGGTGCCTCATGATGATGAGCCATGGAGTGTATCTCTCTAAAATTGTCCTCAATAAAAGAGAGATCGCATAAGTAACTATTATGTATGCAATGAAATATACAAGACTTGATGTTGATCAGTCATATTCTGGAGAAGATCTCTGTGAGACAGTGATAAACATCTCAAAGTACTTAACTGACACTAAGGATGTCATCATGACACATGATGGGTCTGAATTAAACTAGAAGACTAAACAGACTCAAGTTTTCAGACTGACTAAGACGACAGCAAAATCCACTTTATGGTAAGTCGTTACCTTAAAAGGTGGTGCAGTAAATTGGAAAGGTTTCAAACAGCAAAAGTTGCTGGGTTAGTGACAAAGACAAAGTATATAACTGTAAGTGAAGCTGCAAGTTGATGTTTCGGATGAAAAGTTCATTACAGAACTAGGAATAGTTCCTAAGTCTCATCTTGAATCTAAACATGTGTTGCGGCACTTTGATTAAAAAAAAATCATTGAAAGAGGAGAGTGTAGACTCTCAAGACAACATTGCAGATCCATTTACTAAAGCTTTAACACAACAGCAGTTTGATCGTCACTTAGAGAAGATGGGTATGAGATACCATGGCGATTGTCTTTAGTGCAAGTGGGAGATTGATAGTAGTGTGCATACAAGCCAATCATGTATGATGATAAAGCACGTACTTTGTAAACAATCTTATTTATTTATTAATAAAATATTCATTTATTAAAGGCATTTAATTATCTACATGTTGCTGTTTTTATAATATGTAAATAACCCATAGTTTTAAGCAATGCTTTTAGAATCATGATGATGATCATGCTAATGAGATCTAAATTCTTAGAAAGTTTTAAAACTTAAATAGTTCCCAATCGTGGGATTACTAAAAAGGGGATTAGTAAATCCGGATAGATTGGTACATATGTTTCTTGCTCATTGGATGAGGATGATTGATCTCATGATCATTTGTGTGGAGACACTAAAGCAAGTATGTAGGTGCTTATTGGAGAATAAGTTCACTGAACGTGATTCGCTATGGAATACCTAATGGAGTTTTACTCGCATGTCAATAGGAATTCCTAATGTGATAGTAGTACAAGTGATCCTTGGACTTGAGATCATCATAGTATCTTGTATGTAACAAATTATACTTTGACTTATTCCTTAAGACCTTTTAAGGCATATATAGGGTATGCTTGGGTATAATGAGTTACATATGGAGATAATGAATGATCAATAAAGAATCTACCACCTCTAGTAAAAGAGGAGATATGTCCTATGTGATTCGTTAAATGACAACCCAGGAATCCTTGGCCAAGGTGAAATGAAATTAGAAAGGAGTTTTTAATTTGCATTATTTGGAGTTGTGCATTTTCTAATCGAAATACATATAATTAAATAAAATAAGACTTGACAGTAAATCCATGTCTTATATTTAATTGGGACATTGTATGGTGGAAGGATTGAATTGTATGGTAACTATTAACTCACAGGTTCTTTTATGATTAATGTTGAAATCTATATTATCTGGAAAGTCGTTGATCGCTAGGGAGGCTTATCCCTATTGTAGAATAAATATTATTTATTTAAATAGATTATTAGTTTAATTTATTTATTTAAATAAGATTAAAATTGTTTTAATTGATTTATTCACAACCGGTTTAATATGGAGAACCTAAAGGGTCACACCATAAAAGGAAGAATAAATATTTAAGAAGGTAATGGCATAATCGTAATAATGCATTAAGTATAATTAATTTAATCTATGGTGATAGAATAAATTAAATAGCTTAATGTTTATTATTTAATATTTTGGAAATATTAAATATAAATTAATAAGAGGAGTCTTATTAATATTATTACAATTATTATTATTTTAATTTCTAAAGAAGTTTAGTAATTAATTTAATATTTAGTACTCTCATTTATTCCTAATAAGATTAGGAGACAAATTAATTAAATGAATTTAATTAATTATTCCCATGTGGTGGGAAGCCTAAATTAATTAAAGGAGTTTAATTAATTAAAAGAAATCCCATGTCTAATAGGATTAGAAGGGTTGACCAATGTCTATATAAGAGAAGTATTATAATAGATATTAGATGATGCAATTCTAATTGTTGGAGAGTACTCCTTTTCTATAGAGGATAGAAAATTAAGCCAACCACCCTCCTTGATAATTCATCTTCCTTGGTGGATCACCTCTAGAGGCCAAACACTTGGGTGGCTAACGTTGATCAAAGGAAGGAATCTAACCCAGAAATTCAAGGAGATCACGAAGAACAAGGAGTTGAACTAGTACCTGTGGAAGCTTCGTTCTACAAGGGTATGATTCCATAACTTCTTATTTATCGGTTTAAATTAATAATTTGCATAAAGGATGATCCGGGTAATGGTTTTGTAGAAATTTTTTAAACTCTGATATACCATGCTTCCGCTAATTTTTGCAATTTGATTGCGTCACGATTTCGTACAAACCCAACAGTATCGAATCACCGATCTTATTATTATTTGGGTAGCCGTGATGCATTACTAGATGCCGCTCACTGTTTATAATTTTATAATATGATTTTAAAATTATTGCCAACATAATAATAACCTATAGGGTCACACACTTAGAACGTAATTAAAAGGGAATTAATTTAAATTGTATGGATTTAAATATATCAATATGATTGATAGTATTTAAATTATGAATTTAAATTAATAGGATAATTTGTATATATATATATATATGTATATTAATTAAGTAAGACTTAATTAAGATATAATATATATATATATATATATATATATATATATATAAATTCGAATTTTATATTTCTAATTGGATTAGGTTTTGGTTAATTCCTTTAACTGCTATATATATGATATATCAGCCGTTTAGGGTATCATCGATATCAAAACCCTAGCCGCTCTTAGAGAGAGACTAGAGAGAAAAATTTTGAAAAGTCCAGATCCTTGGCGGCTAGTACCGCAGCTTTCCTTGCTGCAGAATCGTGTGACGATTCGCGGGACGTTTGTGTGGATACCGTAGAGGCGCAGTTCCGTTGGATTGCGTTGAGGTTTCGAAGCAGTTCCAGAATCTCCATCGTCTCCTTTCAGGCTTGAATAATCGGTAAAACATATCTTAACCTCTGAATTAATATGTTTTCGCATGGATCTTGTTTTAGGGTTTCGAAAATTTTTAATTTTCGCTGCGTTTATGTGCCGAAAACCCTACAATGAGGTAGGTCATGTGCCCATGCAAATAGTGTTGCAACCTCATGGCGGTCCATGCTAATGCACAACATGTCTTTTCGATTAGGGTGTATTTCTGTTCCCCAATGCTGAATCTTTTACTGATGTAGTAGATGGCTCTTTCCTTGCTACTATCATCCTTCTATCCTAACATGCAACCCATTGCATTGGCATTGACGGACAAGTACATGAACAAAGGGACTCCCTCCCTTGGGGGTATCAGAATAGGAGCTTCAGTCAGCTGTTTTTTGATGGCAAAGAAGGCTTGTTGACAATCCTCATTCCACGTGGTGGAGGAATTCTTCCTTAACAGCTTGAAGATGGGTTCATAGGTTGCTGTGAGCTGAGAAATGAATATGCTTATGAAGTTGATCCTTCCCAGGAATCCTTGTATCTCCTTCTCTATACGAGGTACGGGCATTTTAGTAATGACTTTAATTTTGGCGGGGTCGAGTTCAATGCTCTGATTGCTCACCAGGAATCCTAACAGTTTGCCTGCTTTGACGCCAAAAGCACATTTGGCGGGATTTAGCTTGAGGTTGTACTTGCGTAACCTGTTGAAAAGCTTCCTGAGATGGTCTATGTGATCATCCTCCCTCCGGGATTTGATGATGATGTCGTTAACATAGACTTCTATTTCTTTGTGCATCATATCATGAAAGAGGGCCATCATGGCTCGCTGATACGTTGCTCCGGCATTGATGAGGCCGAAGGATAGTCGTCAGTAGTAGAAAGTTCCCCAGGGAGTGATAAAGGCTATTTTCTCCCTGTCTTCCTTAGCAACCATGATTTGATGGTAACTAGCAAAGCAATCCACGAAGGAATACATGCCATACTACGCAGTATTATCGATTATAATGTGGATGAAAGGTACTGAGAAGTTGTCCATGAGGCAGGCTTTGTTCAAATCCTGGTAATCCACCCATACTAGTACCTTCCCTCCCGGTTTAGGTACGGTGACTATGTTTGATAGCTATTCGGGGTAGGTTGATAACATAATGATCCCGGCTTTGAATTGCTTAACGACTTCTTCTTTGACTTTGAGACTCCATTCAGGTTTTAATTGCCTGAGTTTTTGTTTGACTGGTTTGAACCCTTCTTTGATGGGCATTCGATGGATGACAATGTCTGTGGATAGACCGATCATGTCTTCATGTGACCATGCAAACACTTCCTGGTACTGTGTTAGGAGGTCGATCAGGTCGGCTTTTTAATTTGGTGTGTGGTCTGAGCCTATTTGGATTTCTTTGATGTTTTCGGAGGTTCCTATGTTGATGGTGAGGGTTTGGTCAAGGTTTGGTTTGGGTTTGTCTTTGACCCATTCCTTGATCTCCTCTGGCACCTCATAATCATCTTCCTCCTCTTGATCAATATCCATCAAGTCGAAGTTCAATTCTACATCCAAGTCGGAGTCATCTTGACAGGTTGGCATCTCATCAGCAGAGACACACACATCCAATGCTTGGGTCCTGAAAACAAAAATGCTTTCATTAATATATGCAATTGCTTAAATACACATGACATTTACAAAGCATGACAAAAGTTACTGCTCCAGCTATGCAATCAAAAGTAAGCAGTAAATGAAAGCATGATTAAGGGCAGATGTACTCTCTGCCCCTTTACCCTTTTTGACTTAGGCAAGGGACACTGTTCCAGTTGTCCAGTGTCAGATTCTCATGAATTGGGAGAATCGAGGAATTGTGCTCGTCCACCTCGTCCTGGATGATGACTGAGACATCCTTGAGAATAAGGCCAAGGCTTTTCTGTGGATTGTTCCTCTTCTTGATGTGAGGAATTTGGACATGGTCGTTGTCACTATCGGGGAGTTCATCATTCAAACCCTCGTAGTTGAGAATGACTCTCATGTTAGCGAATGGGTCTCGTCCTTCGTACAGGATCTTTTCTTTTCTCTTTTCGCTGTTTGCCTCAGGCGTGAGGGCTTTTCTTTCATGAACAGGTATGATTGGGCGAAATAGTATGGCTGATACCGCAGTCGGGACTTTCCTCGTAGGTTTCACCCATCCTACATTTGTGAGGTTTGGGAGCAGAATCATGGAGGCATGAGCCTTGGGATGTTTGTGTGGATTCCGGTTGCTTGACCCTGATCAATATCCCAATCCTGCTCTTCCCATCTGACTTAGGATTTGGACTGTCATCTTAATACCTTGCTTATCTTTTCCCAACCCTTCTCCAGGTTGGAAACCCGAAGATACCATTTCTTGGCCTACGGTCATTACTTCAGTGGAGACTTTAGGCTTGAGGGCTGGTGCCCCGATTGGTAGATATTGAGTATCGCTCACCTCGAGAGCTTGAAAACTTGCAGGTTCAATCCCCGCATCCAGGCTAATCACTGGCATGTCCCCATGTATGTAGGTAGGGTATTCTGGTTCGGCATTGATCGTAATGAGGCTACCGTTAATGATGTATTTGAGTTGCTGATGGAGGGTGGATGGCACTATCCCTTCTATATGGATCCATGGTCTGCCTAGCAGCAAATTGTATCCAGTGGCAATGTTGAGCACCTGGAAGGATAAGTAGAAGGTGTGTGGACTAATTTCTAGAGGAAGCTCGATTTCCCCCATAGCCTGGCGGCGAGATCCATCAAAAGCCAGGATGACCACATGACTGTCTTTGATCCGATTTGGAATGATCTTCATTCTTTCCAACGTGTCGTATGGACAAATGTTAAGGGAAGATCCTCCATCAATAAGCACTCCTCCGATTATGTATTCGGAGGACATTATGTCTATATACAGGGACTTGTGGTGGCCCCTTCCCTCTACTAGAATATCATCGTCTATGAAGGAAATCACATTACTGTTGAAGATGTGTTCTATCACATGACAAAATTTCTCTGTGTCTACCGTCTGTGGCAGATGGGCTTCTTCTAGTACCTTCACTAGAATGTTACGATGGTCTTCTGATGATTAGACCAGGTTGAGGATAGACACTTGCTTGGGTGCGTCTTTCAAGCTTTGCACTATCTTGATTTCATTGTGTCCCATTTTGTTGAGGAACTCTCTGATTTTTTCTTTAGCCACCTTTTCTTTTGCTTTGGTAACTGGTTTAATCACCCGCTGAGGCAGGTACAATGGATTATCCTTTGACAGGATGGAAATGTTATTTGAAGTAGAGCTTTCAATGTCCCTGTAGTTCCATGGGACCTTCTTCAGACTGATGATTGGATATTGAGGTCTGAAGGGCAAGATTAGAGGCTGAGGTGCAGCCACCTTCACAGGATTTTGGATTTCTTGGACCCTTTTCTCTGTCAGTACCAGGGGTGTGAGGATTGATTCCTTATCGCAGGATACGACAGCCACTGTGTCCTGGTACCATGCATTGGGGATCCAGAGGCTATTTTTGTCTGAAATGTTGAGGATTTGATCTCCTTTGATTAGGTCACCTTTCTCAATCAGGTCTTGAATTAGATTAAGAAGTGCCCATCATTCTTCTGTATCATGGTCGGGAGAGTTGGAATGGTACTGACATATTTGGTCAGGTTTGAATTTTCTAGATTAAGGGTTCAATGGGGGCAATAGAACTGCAACCATCCCCTCGCTGATCATCATTTAGAGCATTTCTTCCATTGAATGATTCAGATTGGTGAAGCTCCTTTGAAACAAGAATTTTCTACCTTCTCGGGTATACTCATTTTTGACCATTGGTTCGTACAATTGGCAATGATCCCTATTGGGTATGGAATTGACTTCCGCCGGAGGAGAATGACTGCCAATGGATTGATAAATTTGCTTCAGCATCTTCCTGGTGAGTTGATGCTAGTAGACGACCAGTTCAACCAACTGCTCGATTTGTTCGTTGAGAGACTTGATATCTTGCTCCATCAGGAATCGCTTCTCAAAAGTTTCCCAACTCTCTGGGCTGCTGAGATTGGATTGACTTGGTATTTAGATCCTTCTCCATTTGAGGTACTGATCATGTTGACATTTTCCTCTTTGTACTGTGGGAGAGGATTGTCTTGGACATGGGGTTGGTCAGGCTTTGTTACCATAATTTCCCCGCTGTCAATCAAGTCTTGAATTTTTTACTTGAGAGACCAACAGTCTTGGGTGTCATGGCCTGGAGATCCAGAATGATAAGCACATTTCTTGTTAGGGTCGAAGTTCTTTCCGTTAGTGTTGATTGGTGGAAGGAGTTGAGCAATCTTCTTCTGAGCTGTCAGAAGTTTGAACACATTCTCGAGGGAATCCCCTGGTGGGGTGAAATTTCTTCGACGCCTGACTTCCATGTTTTTCTGGAATTGAGGGTTTGCAGACTGTGCTGAAGCTTGGAAAGGGGTATAGTTCCTTCTTTGAATGGGCATGTGGTTTGATTCGCCCCTTGAATTTTGTCCTTGTAAGACCAAGGAGACTTCTTCGTCTTTCTTTTTATGTACCCTCCGGGATTACTCCCGTAATTTTGGATTGGATATGTTCGGCGACAGCTTCTAGGACGGTTAGATCTTTTATCTTCCCGGATTTGAGCCCCATTTCCGCCATCTCGCCATGCTTGATCATTTCAGAGAATGGTTTTCCTATTCCCGCTAGGACCCTCTCATAATAAGGCGCTTCTTGGATATCGATGAAGGTCATGACTATTTCAGATTCAGTCATGGCTGGGGTAACTTATGCTGCATCCCGTCTCCATCGCTGGGCATATTCTCTGAATGATTTAGTGTTCTTTTCTTGATTTTGGTTATTTGATATTTGTCGGGAGTTGAAAACTGTACTGGCTGAGGAAGACATGGGCCAGTTCTTCCCAACTATAAATTTTGGAGTTGTCCAAGCGGGCATACCAAGCTCTGGCTTCTCCGGTTAGACTCTTCTGGAATAGTTGCATTCGAAGCTTTTCATCCTCAGCATAGGATCCGAGTTCTCCGATGAAGACTTTCAGGTGTGTGTATGGATCCCCCATTCCGTCATATTTCTTGAAATCAGGGACTTGAAATTTTTTGGGATAACGAGCCCTAGGGAATATGCAAAGGTCATCATAATTGACATTGCTGAATGCTCCAATTCCTTTGATAGGTCGAAGGGTTTCTTCCATCTGTTGCATTTTCTTGAGAATGTCACCAGCTTTCTGCTTTTTGATGAGGGGAGTGATCTCAGGAGTTTTGTTGGTGGTATCCTAATTTTGTGGTCCAGGAATCTGAGTTTCGGCCTTTTCTACATCTTGACCGCCAGCACCGCTACCAGATGCTCCTGGTTCGGGATGAGCTTGAGATTGTTTCTCTTTAAAGGCCTTACTTTGTTCTCGCAGAAAATCGGCTAGCTCGACTATCTTATTTTTCAGTCCTTCGAATTCTTCCCTAGAGACAGGGGTGGATTCTGGTGGAGCACTTGAAGCCATGTCCGTGGATGGACTTAGTGCTTTCTTGAATTTAGATCTGGTGACAGGACCAATTTTTACACCTACAACAAAATGTAGGCGTGTTAATTTCCTAAGGTAGGTAAGGATTGGATGCATGATGTGTTTTTTAGTCTTTATCCTGCAAAACAGAGGTTAGTTGTTTTGATGGCAGGATGACATGTATTTGACAGGGAAAGCAAATATTTCATTATTGATATTTATATTGTGCTCCTCAGTAATTGGAGACTTGACATGGAATTAAAAGAGGAAGGTATGAAGAAGCTTCCCTTCGAATTTGGTTAATCAGAGGCTGACCTATCTTAGGTTGCTCTCGCGGCTTTTGTTTTGGCGTGACGCAATCTACTAGAAGGGAAGTTAATCCGATCGTTCAACTGGAGCGAATCTGAGTGGTGTATTTTCATAAGGCACCCCCAGAGACTTAATCATCCCCAGAGTCATTACTTAACACCGACTGGGTTATCCTCCTTATGAGAGGGACACACAACATACAATCTCATACATCGTGCCTTAACGTTTATGCGTGCAATAACAGTTTGTGCGAAGCACTAAAGCAGGAAAGCATTCATTCACATTCATTCAATGTAAAGACGCAGTATTCACTCATCCATTGACTGTGGAGACGCAGGATTTCACGCATTCCATAGTTTTGAAAGGGAAATGTTTGAAAAGATTAGAAAGCGGACTAAACCCTCTACTATCCCCAGCGGAGTCGCCACCTGTCGACGTTGGAAAATTAAGAATCCCGCGGATCGGTTTGTAAACCGGGTTTCCTCAAATCGATCTTCCTAAGTTCTCCCTACCCTTATTCTTTTTATTTAGGAAAAAGGTTTTGAAGGGTTTTTTAGGAAAGAGGCCAACATGTATTTATGTCGACGATTTGAATGTTTAACAGAGTCGCCAGTTGGTTGATTTGAAAATGGTTGTACCAATTCAACCGAATTTAATTTGAAAAGAGGCCCAATTGCTGGACACTGTCAAAACTTGATCTTTGAAATCGGAGTTTTGAGTTCGGGGGCTTGATTAAGTGTGGGGAAGGTGTTAGGCACCCCACGACTCTCGTGTAAACACGGTACCGCATCTTTTCAATATTTCCCTTAAAACTATGAATGCGTGAGTGAATGCTGTTTAAAAATTGGGCCTATTGATTTGATTAATTTGAAAGTAATGCTTTGCTTCGTTGAACCTATATACGAAGGGTTTGATTTGATTTTGAAAATCAGTCTTTGATTTGATTTGCAAAAGCATTTTGATTAGATTTGCAAAATCTTTGAAATTGAATTGACAGTGATGTTTTGAAAGCTATTTATCAAACCCCTACGCTGACATAGGAATTGAAGCCTTTTGATACTTCCAAATTTTATCTTTTATAGCCTTAAGGCTGCATGCAAATGGTGATTTGCCGGGCTTCGAAGCATCCTCGACCACAGAAATATACTAGTGTCGGTCTCCTCATAGGTATGAAAATCATCGGGTGGAAGCTGACATGACAATTGACATTTTTTCATTATATTGAGACCTTAAATTTGGATAACCGTTTTAAGGTCGGTATGTATATTTTACAGAAAAACTGGCAGGGTACATCTGTAAACTGGAGTTTGTCCATCGTGGAAATCAGATCCCGATAGATTTGATCGTGAATCCCACGATTCCTAGGCTCACATATGAGTAGCCAATAAACCTGCATAGTTCAAATTTGCACAGAAATGGACATATATGCATCATCACGTCACAATGGAACTAAGGATTCATCAATAAATCCTGGCTGCGAATGGCCAAAGCGTCTTATTTCCACTAGATAGCGATCTAAGGGACGCGAGTTTGCTTTCAAAGCTGAAACTATAAAAATAACTAAATTTAAAGAAATCTCAGCCATTATAGCTTCCAGGTTCTATCAGGACCTGTTTGAATCGTTGAAAGCTAGAATTGTCGAGATTTGGATAAATCTAGTCCGCCCGCAGATATGTCAGTGCAAATTCATATACAAATGAATGTTAAATGCAGCAGTTGAATAAATTGAGTAAAGCTATGTATATATAATTATATATATACAAAAACTGTAAAAGGGCTATGGGTTTTCACTCGCAAGCCCGGACTGGAATTGAAATATATATATTTATAAAAAAACTGTAAATAGCCACAAAATAATCCAAGCTGTGACAGAAAATATATAAATATATAGAAAAATAGTAAAAAGGGCGATGGGTTTTCACACCGATACCCGTACTGGAATTGAAATTGACAGAAAAGTAGTCAACCAGTGACTGGGGAGAGCACCCATTATGGCGAAGTGTGCAAAAGCAGTGAAATGGCCACGAAGTAATCCAGGTCGAATAAAAAATATATACATACATATATATATATATATATATATATTGATAGAAATGTAGTCAACCAGGACTGATATGAGTACCAATGATGATGAAATTCGCTTATATATGTGTAAATATATATAAAAGCGGTAAACCACCACGGATTTGACATTCGGGCTTGACAGAATTGAAATGTTACTACATTTGCAGTTAAATATATACAAAAAAGGGCCAAACCCGGACTGGAAAAACAACCCAGTCCGGCGGAGTTGCCAAAAATGTGTGTGCTAGAGCATTGAAGCTGCTGGAGCTGACGGATCGTCAATTCGAGTTGTAGAAATGCAACAAAATTGCGTTTATGTACAGAAATGTACCAAAGTTTGACGAAAACGGCCACGAAACTAAGTTTCGGGCATATTTAGAAGATGAAACTTCGCGTGTGAGTGGAAAACAGTGCAAAGTAGTAGTATTGACTTTCTGATCGGAAAAATACTTACAATGGACTGCAATACGGGATTTTTGCCAAATTGTAGGCTTTAAACGTCCAAATCTACCAGTGGTTTTTTGATATGTGTTAGTATATGGGTTTGTCTACGTGTTGGAGTAAAAATATTTGGGTTTGGAAGAGGTGTAAAAGTCAGAAAATCAGACGGGCAGAGCTTCGTTGTGTTTCTTCTATTCTTCAAATGAAGGGGGGTGCACGTTTATTTATAGGCCAGGGAGCCTTAGCTCTACCTGCGACTGCCGCAGGTATAGGTGCGGCTCCCCAGGTGGGGCCCACGGGGTTCCATCGTCTCAAAGTACGTGCACTCCGGACAACGCGCAGTTAAAGTCGAAACTTTCTAACTTTTGATCGGAGCGTCCGTTTGAGGCATACAATACCTTTTTGAAAAGCCCTCATGGAGAGTGTCGCAATGACATGGGATAAAATATTTTTCGGGTCCTAGAAGATAGGTTCATAACCAGGTCTTCGATTCCCCGCAGTTTATCTGTTGAGTTATCTTGCGTTGTTTGCACTCGGGATCGTCGTTATGGTTTATTCTGGCTTCGATGGCATCAATTCAGCTTGAGTTTTACCGAATCGACTAAGAGTTGATAAAATAACCATTTTCCCTTCCCGGGGTGGTCCTTGGTGGATCTGGCTTCCCAGGGTTATCTTTGGGGCTGAACTGCATTTCCGGGATTGATGCCGGGGCTGATCTGTACTTCTCGGGCTGAGATCGGGGGATGATTTGACACGTTCTAAGTCGATGTCAAGGTTGACCTGTACCTCCCGGGTTGATGCTGGGGTTGACTTGACGGCCCGATGTTGAGATCGGGATTTATCGGTATCTCCCGGGTTGCTACCGGGGCTAATTTGTACCTCTTGGGTTGCTGCCGACGCTGATTTGAAGGCCCGATATTGAGATCGGGGTTTGAACTAATGGTTCGATCGGAGATCGGGGTTGATCTGACGATTCGATTGGAGATCGGAGCTGGATTAACTGTCCGATTGGAGATCAGAGCTGGAGAGACGGTGTGACTGGAGATCGGAGCTGGATAGACTGTTCGATTGGATATCGGAGCTGGATTGACCGTCCAATTAGAGATCAGAGCTGGATAGACGGTCCAATTAGAAATCAGAGCTGGATTGACTGTCCGATTAGAGATCAGAGCTGGAGAGACGATCCGATTGGAGATCGGAGCTGGACAGACTGTCTGATTGGAGATCAGAGCTGGATTGACTGTTCGATTGGAGATTAGAGCTGGATAGACGGTCCGATTAGAGATCGGGACTGGATATACTGTCCAATTAGAGATCAGAGCTGGATTGACCGTCTGATTGGAGATCGGAGCTGGATAGACGGTCCGATTGGAGATCGGAGCTGGATAGACGGTCCGATTGGAGATCGGGGCTGGATAGACGGTCCGATTGGAGATTAGAGCTGGATTAACTGTCCGATTGGAGATCGAAGCTGGATTGAGTACCGACATTGGTGATCGAATTTTGCTGAATTATCGATATTGGGGATCAGATTTGGCTGGAGTACCGATATTGGGAATCGAATTTAGGTTACCGATATTGGGGATCGGATTTGGCTGGAGTACCGATATTGGGGATCGAATTTAGGTTACCGATATTGGGGATCGAATTTAGGTTTAAGGACCGGTATTGACGGCCGGTTTTGAGTTAAAAGAGATTTAAATTGAAGGACCGGTATTGGTGGCCGGATTTGAATTGATTGACAGTTTTGCCCTCTTACAGTGTTAGTATTCGGGCAAGAAAAATTTCGAGTGTCTACACCTATGTTTCCTAGTTACTTTTCATACATTTTATGTTCATTTTGTAGAACTTATGCTTGGAAAATGTGTGAGCGCTTATTGGTATGAAAAGGCAAGGAAATGCAATCCGGATATCGTTTGGGCTTTCATGTTCATTTCATGTTCTTGGCTTGAAACTTGGGTTTTATTGTAGAGCTTCTTCTTAGCTTTCTGGAACATCTTGAATCATCTCAATCGGAGTTAGGATGCGAGAGTTATGACCTTTGTACCAACGGACGTTGAACTTCAATGTTTTGGGTTGCCATTGCACAGCTGTCCCTTGGAGTCCAATTTCAACCTTTATTCGTCCATTATTTCTCAATTCTCAAATATTAAAAGTTGTAGATCTGGTCGATATCTTCGATTTGACAGGTGGCAGTCCTCGTAACTCCTTTCGAATCAAATGTTATGGCTGTTCTACCAGAGGACACTGCAGCAGAAAACTTATGGCACGACCGCGCCATTTTCTAGTGTATTTAGAGTGCGCCTGCACTCTTCCCTGGTCCAAAAAAGTGTTATCTGCTACTAGCGCACCCGCGCCCAACTCCAGGCCATTTTCAGCACGATCGCGCCACTTTGGAAGCTGACCAGAGTTGACTTTTTTATTAAATAGTGCAATTGAAGCGTAACTTGGAGGGGGAGTCATACTAGGGCTTATAAAACTAAGACATATCAGTATGTATTATATATTCCATCCTTGGGGATCATCATCTTGTATATATCATCATTAGATATTCTACTCTTCCATTAGATTAGATAAACCCTAGATTAGTAAGATAAGATCTTTGGAGATTGAAGCTTTTGGAAAGCATTGGAGACTCATATTGGAAGTAAGAGAATTCAGATTTGCTCATCTCCCCTAAATTCTCTTCTTATCTCTTGTATCTTGCAATGTTTATTCAATTGTGGATTATGGATTTCACTTCAATCATGAATTAAACTCCATTTTGAGATTATAATGGATCTTGTTGTGTAGTTTACTTTGATATGCTTTCTTGTTAATCTTGTTTATCATTATTGGATTGTCTATTATGGTTTGTATTCAACTGCTTAATTGCCTATCTATTAATTACCAGAATAACTAATATGAAATTGAGAAATGAATTATGAGTTCAGATTCGACCATATTAGCTTGTGTTTATGATTCTACATGGTGTTAGACTCCATAATTTTGTGTTTCGGATAGACATATACCGAAGCACCGCTTGTAGTCTTTTGAGAACTTGTGCTCAAACCCTTATTAATGTTAAGTCATATAGAAATATAGTGGTTTATATAATTTGGGTGTTCACATTCATTCTTTCATTTGTGGATTGTATGTGATATGGACATGGTTTATTGAGAGATGGCTATGTTTTGCTTTCGTGTTCTCGACTAATAATCCGAAGTAATTAATTTGGCTTAACGAAAAGTGTATTGATTTAGATAACAATAGGTGAAATTGTAGTCTCATGTCTTCATTATCTAGTTTCATTCTAGGGATAGTTAGTATAAGTTTAATTGCATATTAATATTCAAAATACTAAATCCATCGTTTAAATAAGATTAAGTTGATTACGGGTTGGTGTTTGGTAATTCTTGTTAAATAATTCTTCGAGGGAACGATACTCTACTTACTCTTTATTACTTGTTGACCGTGTATACTTGCACGCATATATTGATCATGAAAATGACCAACAACGTTGATAAGAATTGTGGAAGAGCGTGATGAATTAAGATCGCAAGTTGTTAAAAAGGGGAGCTAAAAGTAGTTTACTATCTGAAGCTCCGAATAAGAAGAGGAAGGGAAAGAATTAATGAAGCTGATAATAGTAATTATGGAGTCTTTAAGAAATAGAGTAAAGGATGCAATAACTGTGGTACGAACCACGTAAGTGTATGTAGGAAAGGAAATGATGTATGTTATAATTGTGGGCAGGAGAGACATATTTCTCCTAACTACCTTGAATTGAGGAAACGAGTGTTTATCAAGTGTGGATTATTTGATCACCTAGTTAGGAGTTGTCTGATGAAGGGACACATAGAGTGAGTAAAGAAGAGAGGACGGTAGAATGTGTTAGGTTTGTAAGATCAAAGTAGCATGCAACAATTACATACATAGTAGCGGAAGTGAAAAATAAGAGTTTTAAAATTTTACAAACCATATACCCAGATCATCCTTTATGCGCAATTATTAATTAAACGAAAAGAAGAAGATAAGATTCATACCCTTGAAGATACGAGCTTCCTCAGGTACGAGTTCAACTCCAATCCGTTCCTTGTTCGACTTGAATCTACCGGGTGTGATTCCTTCCTTTGATCAACGTCAGCCACCCAAGTGTTTGGTCTCTAGTGGTGATCTAACAAGGATGAACAAGTATTAAGAAGATTTGTTATTGGCAAAACCCTAGTTTTCTCTCTATCTAGAAAAAGTGTGATCTCCCAACTCTTTGAAAAAGCATTAGCCCCAAATCAAAATAAGGCTCCTCTTATTTATAGATGTAGGCAACCCTCCTAAACATTTTAGGATTAGGGTTTCATATTAATTAACTAAACTCTTTTATTTATTAGTCTTTCTAATCATATTAGGAACAATTAATTAAACTCCTTTAATTAACTTACCTCTTAATCTTATTAGGAATATTGGAGAATACTTGTATTAATTAATTACCAAACACCTTTAGGAATTAAACTAATAATAATAGTAATAATAATAATAAGACTCCTCTTATTAATTTATATTTAATATTTTTAAAATATTAAATAATAAATATTAAGTTATTTAATTTATTCTATCACCATAGATTAAGTTAAATACACTTAACTTATTATTACGATTATGCTATTTGATTCTTAATTAAATATTCATCTTTTTATGGTGTGACCCTTTAGGTTCTCCATATTAAACCGGTTGTGAATAAATTAATTAGAATAATTATAATTTTATTTAAATAAATAAATTAACTATTAATTTATTTAAATAAATAATATTTATTCTACAATAAGAGTAAACCCCCTTAGCGCTCAACGACTTTCCAGATAATATAGATTTCAACATTAATCATAAAAGAACCTTTGAGTAAATAGTTACCGTACAATTCATTCCTTCTACCATATAATGTCCCAATTAAATATAAGACATGGATTTACTATCAAGTCTTATTTGATTTAATTATATGTATTTCGATCCTAAATGCACAAACTCCGATAATACAAATTAGAAACTACTTTCAAATTTTATTTTGCCTTGGCCAAGGACTACTGAGTTGTCATTTATCGAATCACATAGGACATTCACTTCTTTTACTAGAAGTGGTAGATCCTTAATTAATCATTCATTATCTTTATGTATAATTAATTATATCCAAGCATACCCTTTGATAGACCCTTAGGGTCTTAAGGGACATGTCAAAGTATAACTCATCATCCATAAGATACTATAATGATCTCAAGTCCAAGGATTACTTGTACTACTATCACTAAAGGAATTTCTTTTGTTAGGCGAGTAAAACTCCATTAGGTATTCCTTAATGAGCCACGTTCAGTGTACTTATTCTCCAATAAACACCTACATACTTGCTTTAGTATCTCCTCACAAATGATTATGAGATCGATAATCCTCTTTCAAAGAGCAAGCAACGTATGTACTAATCTATCCGAATTCACTAATCCCCTATTTAATAATCCATCGATTGGGAACTATTTTAGTTTTATGCTATCTAAGAATTTAGATCTAATTAGCATGATCATCATCATGATTCTAAAAACATAACAACATTATGTAGATAATACAAACACCTTTAAATAAACAATTCTTTTATTAATAAATTAATAAGATTGTTACAAAGTATATGCTTTATCATCAAACATGATTGACTTGTGTGCATACTAATTTCAATCTCCCACTTGCACTAAAGTCAATCGCCATGGTATCTCATACCCATCTTCTCTAAGTGACGATCAAACTGCTGTTGTGTTGAAGCTTTAGTAAATGGATTTGCAATGTTGTTTTGTGTTTCCATACGCTCTAGGGTGACATCTCCTCTTTCAATGATCTCTCTAATTAAATGAAACTGCCGCAACACGTGTTTAGATTTCTGATAAGATCTGGGTTCTTTGGCCTGTGAAACATCTCCGAAGTTACCACAGAATAAAGGTACTGCTCCTCTAATGCTAGAAACCACGCCAAGTTCAGTTATGAATTTTTTCATCTAAACAGCTTCCTTTGCAGCTTCACTTGCAGCTATGTACTCTGCCTCTGTCACTGAATCAACAACTGTTTGCTGCTTAGAACTCCTCCAACTCACTGCGCCACCGTCTAAGGTAAATACATACTCCGAAATAGATTTACTGTCATCTTGGTTCATTTAAAAACTTGAGTCTGTATAGCCCTCTAGTTTTAATTCAGACCCACCGTAGACAAGAAATACATCTTTAGTTCTTCTTAAGTACTTTAGGATATTTTTCACTGCCTTTTAGTGCTCTTCTCCTGGATTTGACTGATATTTGCTCGTTACACTAAGTGCATGAGCGACATCCGGTCTAGTATATATCATACCGTATATGATAGATCCTATTGCTGAAGCATAAGGTATCTTACTTATACCGTCTCTCTCCTCAGGTATCTTTAGAGCCTGTTTCTTGGAGAGATGTATTCTATGGCTCATCGGTATGAGACCTCTCTTGGAATCTTCCATGCTAAACCTCTTTAGCATCGTGTCAATGTACGTTCCTTAGGACAAGCCAAGCATCCTTTTAGATCTATCTTTATAGATCTTTATCCCCAAAATATAGGATGTTTCTCTCAAGTCCTTCATGGAGAAGTGTTTAGATAACCAGATTTTAATCGACTGTAGCATCGGAATATCATTCCCTATCAGTAATATATCATCAACATATAGTATAAGAAATGATACAGCGCTCCCACTAACATTCTGGTACACACATCGTTCATCCTCATTTTTGATAAAATCAAACTCTTTGATTGCCTCATCAAAATGGATGTTCCACCTTCGAGAAGCTTACTTCACTCCATAAATTGATCATTATAGCTTACAGACTTGATTTGTTCCAACCGTTGAAACAAAACCCTCTGCTGTGTCATATACACATCCTCCTCAAATTTCCCATTGAGGAAGGCCGTTTTCACGTCCATTTGCTAGATCTCGTAGTCGTTATAAGCTACACTCGCAAGCAAAATCCGAATGGACTTAAGCATAGCTATTGGTGAGAAGGTTTGATCATAGTCAATTTCTTGTCTTTGTTTGAAACCTTTTGCAACCAGTCTGGCCTTATAGGTCTCTACCTTGCCATTCGCTCCAATCTTTCTCTTAAAGACCCATTTGCACCCAATAGGCTTAATACCCTCAGGTGCTGAAACCAAAGTCCATACTTGGTTTTCATATATGGAGTCCATCTAGAATTTCATGGCTTCTTGCCATTTTTTTGAGTCTTTACTACTCATAGCTTGTTCGTAATTCAATGGATCATCATCATTCATGATGCGTACCTCATCGCCATCCTCTATGACGAATCTATACCTATCAGGTATCTTTGGTATCCTTCCAGATTTACGAGTAGGGTGTTGTACAATAGGTACTTCTACTTGGACAGGTTCATCCAATTGATCTATAGTGGTTTGTGGTTCTTGAATTTCTTCAAGATCTATTTTCCTCCCACTAGCCCCTTCAAGGATAAACTCCTTTTCTAAGAAGGCAGCGTGTTTCACAACAAACACCTTTTACTCAGTAGGATTGTAGAAATAGTATCCTAAACTTTTTTTAGGATATCCCACAAATGTGCACTTATCAGATCTTGTCCCAAGCTTATCATTTTGAAACCTTTTCACATAAGTTGGACATCCCCAAATCTTAACATGCTTAAGACTAGGTTTTCTCCCTGTCCACATCTCATATGGAGTCTTGGGGACGGATTTCGAGGGGACCTTATTTAGTAGATATGTAGCCGCTTCTCGGGCATAGCCTCAGAATGATACTGGAAGATCGATAAAACTCATCATGGATCGAGCCATGTCTAACAATATTTTATTTCTCCTTTCAGATACACCATTCAACTATAGTGTTCCTGATGAAGTCCATTGTGAAATTATACCATTTTCTTTGAGATAATTAAGAAACTCACCACTTAAGTATTCACCTCCTCGATCCGATCGAAGAATCTTAATACTCTTGCTAGTTTGTTTCTCTACTTCACTTCTGAATTCTTTGAACTTTTCAAACAATTTAGATTTGTATTTCATTAAATACACATATCCAAATCTTGAATGATCATCAGTGAAAGTAATAAAGTAAGAATACCCTCGTCGTGCATTCGTTGTCATAGGTCCACATACGTCTGTGGTGTACCAACGCTAACAACACTGTAACTCTTTCTCCTTTTCCACTAAAAGGAGATTTAGTCATTTTACCCATGAGACAAGATTCATAAGTAGGATATGATTCATAATCAGATAGCTCTAAAAGCCTATCCTTGTGTAACTTGGATAATCTTGTTTCATTGATATGATCGAGTCTATAGTGCCACATAAAGGTATAATTAACATAATCTCTTTTTGGTTTCTTAGTTTATTCAATTTGAAGTATATTTTTATACAAGTCAAGTATATAAAGTCCATTCAACAATTTACCAACACAATATAAAACATTCTTATTATAAATAGAATAACTGTTGTTCTTTATTATAATTTCAAAACCATCCATATCAAATACAGACATTGGAATAATGTTTCTTATAAGAGTTGGAACAAAATAACAATTATTTAAAGTAATGGACTTGCCCGTAGGCAATGCTAAACAATAAGTCCCTACAATTAATGCATCAACCTTTGCTCCATTTCCCACTCGTAGGATGACCTCATCCTTGTTCAGCTTTCTACTTCTGACTAGTCCCTGCACAATATTACATATGTGAGAACTAAAGCCGGTATCCAATACCCAAGTAGAATTATGACTTTCAAAAAAATTAATTTCAATCATAAACAAACCTTGGTTGGAAGTTGAAGCTTCTCCAAGCTTCTTCTGCTTATGTTCCGCAAGAAACTTGTCACAGTTCTTCTTCCAGTGTCCCGACTTGTTGCAATGGGAACATATTCCTTTGCTGTCTGGATCAATTTTCTTAATTTCCTTTTTCTTTGCCTTGCCCTTAGCCTTCTTACTTTTTTTCCTTTAAGAAGATACCTTGGGCCTCTTCTTTTTCTTGGAAGAATCATCTATCATTATGACATGATTCCGCTTGGAAGGGAAGTGACTTTCAGCAGTTTTCAACATGTTAAGTAACTCAAGCAAGCTGACGTCCAACTTGTTCATGTAAAAATTCAAAACAAATTGTGAAAAAGTGTCTGGGAGTGACTGCAAGATCAAATCTTAACTTAACTCAACATCCATGCCGAATCCCAATTGCTCCAGTTGTTCAATCAAATTGATCAACTTTAAACAATGAGTCTCAACATTAGTGCCCTCGGACATAAGAGATCGGAGGAGCTATCTAGATATCTAATACCTAGCAGTCCTCCTTTGCTCACCATATAATTCTTTTAAGTGCAGCAAAATAGAATAGACATCCATTTTCTCATGCTGACGCTGTAGCTCGTTACTCATGGATTCAAGCATAATGCATTGTGCCATGGATGCATCATCTTGCTAATTATTAAAAGTAGTAATCTCTTCCTCAGAGGTTGTTTCTGCAACTTTTGTAGGGAGAGGAGAATTTTGGACATAAGAAATCTTTTCAGCAGTGAGAACAATTCTCAAATTTCTTAACTAGTCCGTGTAATTTGGTCTGGTCAACTTGTTAGCATCAAGTATGCTGTGCAGTGATAGTGAGCGTGACATTTTTCAAATTTTGCATGTGAAATAAACCAACATTTTAGCATACATTCATTTAATTAATTACCAAAATAAATTAGGTCTTATTTTAAATTGGTATCTCCCACTATTTTCTTCAAACTATATTACCCTCATAATATATAGTTCGATAAATTTAATTAAAGATTTGCTAGTGAGAATAAGGATCCCATTTCAAATGTATATAGCATTGTGTGTGCACAAAAAATTATATATAAATAAATAGGTAGACAACTTTTGTCAATTATATCACCATGTAAATCCTTGAGATTTGCCTCTTAGATCATTATTGTCAAGTGTGTGCACATCCGAACCAAAACGATCTTAGTTAAGTCTGACTCACCATTTCCATATAAGTGAAGAGAAAATTACATCCCTTGTGTGTGCACAACAAAGCGGTAATATTCAATTCATTTATAAACATTTATTGTAATAAAATAATATTTTAAATATTTAATATTTGCCTTTGTGTGCACAACAAAATCATATTAAATATTTAATACTCTATTGTTTTATCATGCTAGAAGGCGACGTTCGATATTCTAAATATCTTTGGACGATACAACTTAATATAATTTCTTTGAGGGGTTTGTTATTAATTGTCTCATCTTGTTTAGTGCGCGCGCGCGCGCGCACACACACACACACACACACACACACACACACACACACACATATATATATATATATATATATATATATATATATATATATATATATAAAATACGGGTCAATTATTTGACATGCGAAGCATGTTGCATAATATATAATGTATATATATAATATAAGCATGCATATAGAATACAATATTCTACCTGGACTAATTATGGACTTTTATTTTACTTTGGTTCACTAGAGCCACCAAGTGAACCAAAAGGTCAAACTTAGGGGGTGCAAGAATTAAATTTAAATACAACTATTACATTTAAATCCCGGGCTCAATTACAAACGGGTCTTCATGCGTTCCTTGCTCCTTCGGTCTTCAATTCTTCAAGATAATTCTAACTAATCCTATTACATAAACTATTTACAATAAATAAAAACCTTGATCAGCATTCAAGGGGAAGTACATAGGAGGGCGATAGAAATTACATCAAGAAAAATTAGAGAAGACGAGGTACACAGACCCCATTTAATAAAATTCATATGTAGACACTCAAAATTTTGCATTCCTGTAACTAACCTTGCAGGAAGGCAAAACCATCTTTTACCTTTCAGAGACAACCCTGGAAGTCCAAAGCATCAAATCAACCCCAACGATAACGCCGGGAGATATAGTCAAGCCTCGATGACAACCCTGGGAGATACAGTAACCCCAACGACAATACTGGGATATCAAATCAACCCCGACGACAACCCCAGGAGGCCAAATTAACCTTCGGAGACAGCCCCGAAGCATCAAATCATCCCAGAGACAACCCTGGGAGACTAAGTCAACCTCGGAGACAACCTTAAGGAAGAACAGAGTCGGCTGGGATCAGACCTCAGAGATAACCCTAAGAAACAGTCGAAAGCCATGTCAATTCTGAAGACAACCCCCCGGAAGGGCTGTGACACCCCCAGATCCGGGTACTTCATTTCCACAGGATTTGGTGTTCACAATCTAAATAAAACATAACTACTGTCCATAAATAAGGAATGCAAAATAAATTACAACCTTAATTAATAAAAATCTCCCTTATAAAAAGGATTACAACCTTGTCAAAAATATTCCCAGGATTATCTAACCTACATCAACAAATGCGGAAAATAAAACATCACATAATAAAATTTATGTCTTATTATAAATCATGTCATAAATATGAACAAGTCTTCACTTGTTCATCTTGCTCTTGCCTTTGCTAGTTGACGGTTCGTCAACTCTCTCGACTTTGGCTGCAATGGTTATATAATGCAAGAGTGAGCAAACAAAAGCTCACTGAAAATAACAATCAATAGTGATAACATATACTGAATAACTTCAACTAAATTGAATAATATTTCTATCATCGATAATCAAGAATAAGATTTAGAATTCATCTAAGGGTCATAAGACCTTGAACTATGTCCCAGGTGGTAAGTATTTCTATTTAGACCTTTAACAGTCGTTAGACTATATGGACTCTTAACTCATACTTAGGGGGATCTACCCTTTGTACCATGTATTGTGCACAAACATCTTAACGCTTTCGCATGGTAATCCCCTATTAATAGGGTTGTTCATATCAGCTTTGATTAACAAGTCCGCACCAAAGAAAATTTGGTTTGGATAAGCTCAAAGGGTAATTTAGAGTTCAACTATCATCAACTAAGGAGTAGTTGAATCAACTTACAATAATTAAGAATTCAATAATAAAAGAATTACGAAATAGCTATGAGTCATAACAATAGACATCATATACAACAGTCATGCTTCAGAAATAACTTAAAGCATTTGAAAGATAGAATAGACCTTACTTGAACAATTAAGTCAAGGTCTCATTATTTCAATAATGAAAGAACTTCAATAATATACTTGCTCAATATGGAATTTAGAGAGTAAAATAACTTGCATAATTATAACAAGAAAGGATAGAACAACTTGCTCAATAAAAGTAAGGTTTGAGTTTAGAACACTTGCCTCGTGCACAAGCTGTAATTTACAATCACGTTCCACAATTATCCTACATATTACATTACGTTTACAATAGCGATTAGTTTCATAACCACTATGTTTAACCGTTGAACTTCTCACTTAAGTTCAACTTAACAACGTGGTTCGTAAACTTAACTTGCTAACTAACCACATAACGTGAATCTAAACTCATAACATGCATATCACATGTGTATAATCTTTTAAACCATCATAATCATACCTTATGATAACAATATCCAAATTCATACATAACTTGTTAATATGAGACTTTAATTTGTCTTATACATGTCAACAATATGTTATATTATTATTTTATACACTTAACATGTCATCAGGTTCATTACATTTAGTTAGCTTTTCATGTTACGGACAAAAGCTACAAAAAACACAAAACAACATCCCGAAAAGAAAGAAAACCCGCTGGGGTGGGTATTAAGCCCGCTGGGGCGGATGTTCATGCTGGTGAAAAATCAGCTCGCGAACTTGTGCAGGAAAAAGCCAATTTGGCTTATTTCTCGCACCAAACTCAGATTTTAGTACATATAATGCATATAAAACTTTATAAAATCATAACTTTAACTTCTAACATGTTTTTAATATACATAAACATCACAACACATAATCAAAAACCCTTAATTTTATGATTTTGAAGAAAACACCATTGTTAAGTGTTCTTGAAGAAAATTAACACTGTGAGTTTGTTTTTAAACCCAATCACACAATTCAAAGCATTTTAATTTTGCTTCTTAACATATTATCATAATATAAACTTAATTTATATCATATATCACAATTAAACACAATTTTGATGTTTAAGGAATCGTTTTTCAAAATATTTCACTATAAATTGCTATGAACATGATTTCTTCATATTCATCATATTTACATGAATTGAATAGTTTAAACTTGCATACAAATCATATATAATAGTTTATACATACAATTTAACGCATATAAACTATATTTACATGAATTCTCATAAAATAAAGTTTACAGAGAACTTAAAAACATGAAGAACAGTAAAGAACAAAACATAAAATTAGATTATACCTTTGCTTGATAGAGAAAGAAGATGAAGATAGTGATGATGGGTTTTGATTCTCTCAAAGCTCTTTTTCCTCTTTCTTTCTTCTTCTTTCTTTTCTCTCTAACACTCTGATATTCTAACTCTGATATTTCTAACGTAGCTCTAAAATAGCTGATATATATATAATATTGTCGACGTCGGGAAAAAATCCGGTTCGAGTTGAACCCGAATATTTCTCTTTTCCAAAGTTTTGTCTACCTTTATTTTATCTTTTTTATGAAAAAGGGTTTTGAAGGAGTTTTTTAGGAAAAAGGCCAACATGTATCATATCGATGATTTGAATGCTTTACAGAGTCGCCAGTTGGTAGTTTTGAAATGGTTGTACCAACTCAATCGAGTTTTGTTTGAAAGGAGGTCCAATTGCTGGACACTGTCGAAACTGAATCTTTGAAACCGAAGGTCTAAGTTTGGGGGCTTGGTTAAGTGTGGGGAAGGTGTTAGGCACCCCACAACTCACTTGACAAAACAGTACCACATCTTTTCAATATTTTCCTTTTAAATCTGCAATGTGTGTGTGTGAATGTTGGAAGAAATTGGGTCTATGCTTTGATTGATTTGAAAGTATGGATGTGCTTTATTGAACCTATATACGAAGGGTTTGATTTGATTTGCAAAAGTCCTTTTTTAGACAAGATATTGAAAATGATATTTTGAAAGCCGGTTTTCAAACCCTTACGCTCTCATAGGAATAGAAGCCTGTTGATACTTTTAATTTTTATCTTTTCAGCCTTTTGGCTAAATTTAAATGGTGATTGTAGGGCTGCGAAGCATCCTCGATCACAAAATATAGACAAGTGCCGGTCTTCTCATGGGCATGACAGCCATCGGAGTTACTCGAGCATGACAAACCATTATTTCACTATGTTAAGACCTTAAACTCGGATAACCGTTTTAAGGTCTTTTGAATGTACAATTTTATAGAAAAACTGGCAGGGTACATTTGTAAAGTGGAATTTGTCCATCGCGGGAATTAGATTCTGATCAGGTTAATCACGAATCCCACGATTCCTAGGCTCACAGAGGGAAACCAATAAAACCTGCACAGCTCAAATATGAAATTAGAAATGAAACTAGAAAAATTGATAGATTTAAGTAAATCTCAGCCATTCTAGCTTTCAGGTTCCGTCTGGACCTATTTTGAACCGTTTGAAAGCTAGAATTGGCGAGATTTAAAGAAATCTAGTTCGCCCAAAAAGATGTCAACGCCGATTCATATCAAATGAATATTTAAAGCAGCAATTTAATTATAATGAATAAAAGATATATATATATATATAGTTATATATGTACGAAAACTGTAAAGGGCGATGTGTTTTCACTCCGATGCCCGGACTGGAATGTAAATATATATATTTATAAAAACTGTAAAAAGCCATGGAGTAATCCAGGCGGGACAGAAAGGAAATATATATATATATATATATATGTATAAAAGTGATAAAGGGCGACAGATTCAATCCTGTGCCCGGACTGGAATGGAAATATATATATATATATATATATATATATATATATTTATATTTATAAAAACTGTAAAAAGCCATGAAATAATCCAGGCAAGGCAGGATTGAAATATATATACATAAAAGTTGTAAAATGCCACGGAGTGATCCAGGCTTGACGGAATGTAAATATATGTATATATATATATATATATATATATATATATATATATATATAAACTGTAAATTGGCGATGGATTTTCACTCCTATGCCCGGACAGAAATGTAATATATATAAATTTATAAAAGCGGTAAAAAGGCCACGAAATGATCCAGGCCGACAGAAAATAGAAATGTTAATATATACAGTTAATATATATATTAAAGCAATAAAAAGGCCACGAAGTATAAATCCAGGCCAAACGAAGTCAGAAATATATATATATATATATATATAGTTATATATATAAAAGCAGTAGCTACCACAGATTTGACATATGGGTTTGACAGAATTAAAAAGTTAGTATATATACAGTCAAATATATACCTAAAACTAGGAAGATAACCCAGTCCGGCGAAGTTGCTCTAAACGTAGATATATATATATATATAGAAGCTGTTAAAAGCCGCGGATCGACGATTCGGGTAGTGGAAATGCTAGAAAACGTGTTTATGCACTATAATATACGAAAACGTAAGCAAAAACGGCCACGGAACTGAGTTCCAGGCATAATCAGAAAACAAAATTTAACGTGCAAGTGTATAAATGCGCAATGAAGTAGTATGAACTTTTTGATCGTAAAAATACTCACAATGGACAGGTATACGGGCTTTTTGCCAAATCGTAGGCTTCAAACGTCCGTTTCTACCAGTTAATTTTTGGTATGTGGTAGTATATGAGTATATCTATGTGTTAGACTAATAAAATCTGGGTTTGGAGTACAAGAGGTAGGTAAGAAACGAAACGGGCAGAGTTCCAGAGCGCTTTTCTATATAAAATGAGATGGGGGTGCACTCATATATATAGACCTGATGGAAGCGGTTCCACCTGCGACTACCTCCACTCTACCAGTAATTCCACGCGGCAAGGCCCACGTGGCGGGTCCTATCGTCTCGAAGTACGTACACTCCGAGCAACACCAGGTCAGATTTAAAACTTTCTAACTTTTGATCGGAGCGTCCGTTTGAGGCATGCTGTACCTTTCCAGAAAGCCCTCGCCGAGAGTGTTGTAATGACATGGGAGTAAAACTTTTCCATATCCAAAAAGACGGGTTCATAACCAGGTCTTTGGTTCCCCACAATTTATCCGTTGAGCTATCTTGCACTGTTTCCACTCGGGATCACTATTATGGTTCTTTCTAATCTTGGTGGCATCAATTAGGCTTGAGTTTGACCGAATCAGCTTTAAGTTGGGAAAATGTCCATTTTGTCCCTCCCGGGGTTGCCTTTAGTGCTGGTATGATCTCCAGCTGATTTCCCGGGGTTGTCTCCGAGGTTTGGATCCCAGCCGATTCTGTTTGTCCTCAGGGTTGTCTTTGAGGCTGACTTGGTCCTTCCAAGTTTGTCTTTGGAGATGATTTTAGGCTTTGGGGTTGTCTTCGAAGTTGATTTGACCTCTCGGGTTGAGATCGGGGCTGACCTGTATCTCCTAGGTTATGACTGGGGCTAACTTGTACCTCCCGAGTTATGATTAGGGCTGATCTGTACCTCCCGAGATGTGATCGGGGCTGACCTGTACCTCCCGAGTTATGACCAGGGCTGACCTGTACCTCGTGGGATGTGACCGGGGCTGACTTGTACCTCCCAGGTTGTGACGGGGGTTGAATTGACATCCCAATATTGAGATCGTGAACCGGCATCCTGGTATGGAAACCGGGGTTGAACTGGCATCCCAGTATGGAGACCGGGGTTGAACTGACATCTCGGTATTGAGACTGGGGTTGAATTGGCATTCCGGTATTGACACCGGTGTTGAACTGACATCCCGATATTGAGACCGACATTGAACTGGCATCCCAGTATGGAGACCGGGGTTGAGTTGACTGTTTTGCCCTTTTGCAGGGTTAGTAACAGGAACACAAAATCTCGATTGTCTACAACAGAACTGAAAAAAATTCCGAGTGTCTACAGATGCCCCTCTTTATCATGTTTATGTAATGTAATGAAATGAACAGGATAAAGATTGCTAGACACGGGGAATATAATGAATGCAAATGTAATGCAATGCACTATATGATATGTGATGAATGTTAGATACCTTCGAGGGGAATGGGACTATCACTGACTGCTCACTTCATTACCTGTTGGGGATAACATTATCTTGGATTGCCCTTGGTGTTGGTGGGGTACCATTGGTAGGTTATCAGAGTTAAGCTATCATAGATTGTTCTCATCACTTTCTGCTGGGGATGACGTTATCCGTGATATATCTTGATGCTACCTTGGTTTGAGACCAATGGTTTCCCACGTTCGTCAATACTCTCTGTAGGGCATATTTTCCTTCGGCTGATGCCGTTGTACACTTTTGAAGGCTCCTCTATTGGGGATATATCTCTGTTATCGAGTTCCCTCAGTGGGTGCTTCCGATGCCTATCCTGACGATAATTTACATCGATAGTTTGCAACAGGAGGTAGAATCACCAATCCTTCTCGGTGTTTCTTTTAAGAATGTGTATAACAGATTCCATCATCTGTCCTATGTGGGGATAGATTGATATACTGTTTCCACCACCAGATCATTCCCGATGCTTTGCTGGAGTATTCGCTAATGGCTAAGCTGTCAAGAAATCTGAACCTCGCTGAAGTAGTTTTCAATGATTGAATGTCACCGGACCGTTTTTGATGCTTCGTTGGGGTTGAGCCAACGGCTGAGGTGTCAGTTAGTCTGACCTTCGTTGAAGTAGCTTTCAATGGCTGAATGTCATCGGTCTGTACCCGATGCTTCACTGGGGTTGAACCAATGGCTGAGGAGTCACCGGTCTGTACATAATGCTTCGCTGGGGTTGAGCCAACGGCTGATAGTGTCACCGGTCTATACCCGATGCTTTGACAGTGGCAGGTTTTGATAATTTTAATTAATTTTTTTAGCAATTTTCCACATTGGCCCCTGTATACAGCTTAGGGATGATAAACAATGGTTTTCATGAAGTTTTTCCCTCTGTTGGGAATTTGTCGCTCGTACGCAGGATTTCAGGACAATTTGCTCAATAGCGTAACAGTTTTTTCTCAGATTTAACTTTTTAGCTCCTGTAAACTCCGTTTCAACTCGAACTGGACCAAGCCAAAGGAGGTGGGGCCCACCCTAGGGAGCCGCAAGTAGAGGTGCGGCTACCGAGGGTGGGGTCGCTCCCTCCTGCGAATTTAGATTGGGCAGCAGCAGCTCTCATAAGTCATTTTCATTTTTGAGTTTTTATAGAAATCCAATTTTCTTTTTCAGATCTACCGAGTTTAGGCAGCTTTTTATAGATTCCATCAGCGGCCATGCATTCTGCACATCTCAGGTAACGTTTACATCCTTTCTTTTCAAGTTTTGACTGTTAGAACTGTGTAAACCACGTAGGGTGCTTTGGAACACAATGTATCAAAAATGTATGCTTATATGACTTGATAAAAATTTTTGACTTCATAAGTATGCATATTTTACTGCGATGCACATTTTGATGTAAGAAAATTTGAATTATGAGACAGTTAATTTTTGCTCTTTTTGATCAGTTTACTCATCCTTTTTGAGGCCTAGTGAGCCTGGATTTTTAACTAAAAAATGACCATGGTAATTTGGTTACCATGTGAAGTTTATTTCTGATTTTTTTTCATAAATATGAACTATTTCTATTTTTGAAAAGGTGTGCTACTGATTGGCCACCTAGTCATGCCTATGTGCATGTGGACAGTCCATTTTACGAAGGAGACTCTGGAGAAATTTTTTCAAAAGCCTGAGCATTTAATAAACATGCAGTTTTAACTCTACTGGGGATTTTGACTGACCCATGCATGTTTTATGATTTAAGAATGCATAAAATATTGATTTAAATTAATAAGCCACATATTTTAGGCTTACCTCACCCTTTCTGACGTGATTTGGAGACTTTGTCCTGGTTATAGACCGAGATAGACCCGGGAGTGCTAGCAGGGTCGCTTCAGGAGTTAGACGGAGGAGAGTCTCCGATGTCCCTCAGCCACGGCCATCCTGATCGCCTCGTAGATTGGCTTAGTCAGTGATCTGTCTGATCCGGGCTAAACTGCTTGTTGACATAGATGATGAGGAGTCTTCATTTGTTGATCCTACCCCGGCTCAAGCTCCACGTGCGGAGCTTCTAGGCATTGTTGTGCCACTCCAGGATCTGCTGGGAGATTTGAGTCACCATCCATCGAGATTCCTTCACGCCAACAAGGTGACTGAAGTTTTCTTCTTTCTGGATTTTCTTTCTTTCTTTTGCCATTCTCAGGGCACAGGTTTGATATGGGTTAACTTTTGATGCAGGTTCCTGGCTTTACGTAGCCCAGAGAGAACTGGTTTAATGTCCATTTTCTTTACCACACTCTGCACCAGGATTACAGGGACATTGTTGACACCTGGGGGTTTCAGGCATTCTTTTCTATCCTTCCCCATCGTTGCCCCTGGGGTTATATGAGGGCTTTATCTGAGCTCTGGTTCCACCAGACTCAGTCTCTCCACTTGCTGGATAGTGAGGTGATGATGACGCCTATGGATTGGAGGTTCATCACTGGGATAGAGTTTGAGGGTGAGCCAGTGCCTGTTGTGGCTGACATTACACCCACTGCCGTTCGGTCCCTCCTGGGAGTTCTTGCGATGGCCATCAAGGGTCGGACAGTCCGTTATGGTCCCTTGAGCGTAGATACTCAGAGTGGGGTTTTAACCGAGCCTCTGCCTGATGATCAGAGGGTTAAGGATCGGATCCTGCGACGACTATTCTTAGTGATCATCAGGGGTTATTTCCTGGCGGATAACTCCTCGACGATGTCCTTTGCCCTAGTCAGTGCCACTCGACATATGGAGCGCCTCAGTGACTTTGATTAGGGTACCTACACCTTTGCCTATTTTCTTCGAGGTATGCGCATGCGCTCGAAGGGAGTAACGGAGGCTTAGTTAGGGTTCTACCCATTCCTGCTGGTGAGTACATCTTTCTTATACCTTTTTGATTTCTACATTTACATTTATCAGTCTTGGTCACTGAGGACTTTTAATTTTTTACATGGCCAGTTCGGGCATATGAGAGGCTTCCTTGCCTACGTCCCGCCACTACTTTGGGCCTGAAGACTTATCCTCGGGGACGACGTTGGCACCACTCCACTTTGACGGAGGTTCCTGTAGCTGAGGGATTCACCCATTCCGGCCTATAGCTTGAGCTTTTGACGGCCAGATCGATCTCATGGGTACCGTATACCTCAAACTTTTTGACAGTCGGGTTTAAGGGTAGTTTCCCCACTGGCCGGGAGTTTGCATTATCCACCCGTAGAGTCCCATTTTTGACAGAGGGAGGTTGGGAGCTCTATTTAGGAGAGCGTGCTATCAGAAGCATCACTGGGTAGATCCATATTCTCTTTGTTCCTCCTGCTTGGCATCATTGGCCACTAGCTCAGCCACTCACAGACATTCCTATGGTGGGCGTGATAGTAGTGTGCATACAAGCCAATCATGTATGATGATAAAGCACATACTTTGTAAACAATCTTATTTATTTATTAATAAAATATTCATTGAAGGCATTTAATTATCTATATGGTGCTATTTTTAATAATATGTAAATAACCCATAATTTTAAGCAATGATTTTAGAATCATGATGAGATCATGCTAATGAGATCTAAATTCTTAGAAAGCTTAAAAATTAAAATAGTTCCCAATTGTGGGATTACTAAAATGGGGATTAGTAAATCCGGATAGATTGGTACATATGTTGCTTGCTCATTGGATGAGGATGATTGATCTCATGGTCATTTGTGTGGAGACACTAAAGCAAGTATGTAGGTGCTTATTGGAGAATAAGTTCACTGAACGTGACTTGCTATGGAATACCTAATGGAGTTTTACTCGCCTGTCAATAGGAATTCCTAATGTGATAGTAGTACAAGTGATCCTTGGACTTGAGATCATCATAGTATCTTGTATGTAATAAATTATACTTTAACTTATTCCTTAAGGCCTTTTAAGGCATATATAGGGTATGCTTGGGTATAATGAGTTGCATATGGAGATAATGTATGATCAATAAAGAATCTACCACCTCTAGTAAAAGAGGAGATATGTCCTATGTGATTCGTTAAATGACAACCCAAGAATCCTTGGCCAAGGTATAATGAAATTAGAAAGAGGTTTCTAATTTGCATTATTTGGAGTTGTGTGTTTTCTAATCGAAATACATATGATTAAATAAATTAAGACTTGACAGTAAATCTATGTCTTATATTTAATTGGGACATTATATGGTGGATGGATTGAATTGTACGGTAACTATTAACTCATAGGTTCTTTTATGATTAATGTTGAAATCTATATTATCTGGAAAGTCGTTGATCGCTAGGGAGGCTTATCGCTATTGTAGAATAAATGTTATTTATTTAAATAGATTATTAGTTTAATTTATGTATTTAAATAAGATTAGAATTGTTCTAATTGATTTATTCACAACCGGTTTAATATGGAGAACCTAAAGGGTCACACCACAAAAGAAAGAAGAATTATTTAAGAAGAAAATGGCATGATAGTAATAATCCAATAAGTGTAATTAATTTAATCTATGGTAATAGAATAAATTAAATAGCTTAATGTTTATTATTTAATATTTTAAAAATATTAAATATAAATTAATAAGAGGAGTCTTATTATTATTATTATTTTAATTCTAAAGGAGTTTAGGAATTAATATAATATCAGTACTCTCTCTCAATCCTACTAAGATTAGGATATAAATTAATTAAAAGTGTTTAATTAATTAATTAAATAAAAACCTATTCTAATTAGATTAGGAGGGTTAACCTAATATCTATATAAGAAAGTCTTATATCAGAAATAAGGTACGTGAATTTTTTCAAAGGTTGGGAGTAAACATATTCTATAGAGATAGAAACAAGGGTTAAGCCAATAACCCATCTTCCTGAGTTCTTCATCTTCCTTGGTGGATCACCGTTAGAGGCAAAATATTTGGGTGGCTGACATTGATCAAGGGAATGAGCCACTACAGAGGAATCAAAGGAATCAAAGGAGTAGAACTTATACCTGAGTAAGCTTGGATCTTCAAATGTATAATTCCATCCTCTCCTTCTATGTATTGACTGATAATTGATGCACAAGAAAGATCATGGTTAAGGGTTTATAAGAAAATTTTAAAATCTAATTTTTCATCCCTTCCGCTGCGTTTATGTAATTTGATTGCATGTTTATGTTTCTAGCAAACCCAACAGGGCGTAGATGGCTTTACCCTGTCAGAGGGTCCTTACAGCCAGGAGGTATTTAGCAGCTAGTGGAGTCCTCGCACTATTGGGGCTCAGGCTCGTGCTACCCAGTTTATGGTAGATATGGTGTCGGGGTCTGTGATGATGATAGATTGGATAGTGTGCCTTCGAGAGCCTACCCACTTGGACCAGATTATAGGACAGACCCAGTAGTTGGAGAGAGCACATTTGTTTATCAGGCATCTTGGTCGAGATCCATCAAAGGCATCTTCTTTTGATCCTTCTAACTCTAGAGCGGGCCCTTCCATGGGTCCATTTTCTAGCAGTTTTACAGGGGCTGATCCTCCCTTATACCACCCTGACATTCCCACTGCCCGAGATTTTGTGTCTCAGGAGGAGTTGGAGCAAGTTGATAGCCTGGAGATAGATATTCTAGATCTCTTTTGATAGCTTCCCTCACTCTATATTTTGATAGGCCTTTGTTTAGTTATTGGGCGGTTGTGCCCTATTTTGATAGGCCTCTGTTAGTAGTTAGGCGGTTGTGCCCCATATCCCTGTACTTTTTATTTTATATTTTATTAGCAGACAGAGATGATGTTTGCAGTAGATAGTTTATTATAGATATGCATGATATTTCCTATCTATTGCATCATGTTTTCATTGTCATTATGCATATATTATGTCATGGATATGCACTTAGACAGATGAGTTTAGATTTGACCCTTGGATGGTCTTGTGATATGGTGATACAGATGTCGTCATCGACGGTCAGCCGCATCGAGCATTTACCACCATCCGTTGTAGCATCGTCGTTGAGGTCGTGGTATCATAGTCTGCCTTTCCCAGCCAGAGGGATAGTGGATCGGATGTTGGGGCACTCATTAGCCCTTGTGGACTTCCAGGTTCCATATAGATTCATAGACGGCATTCTATCCTATTGGATACCTGAGCGGCAGGTTTTTTGCTTCGGGTGGCATGAGTTGACACCGACTTTGAAGGAGTACGAGCGACTTACAGGTTTAGCCCAGGATCTGCCTTGCGCTCGCACTGCTATTAGTGACATGAGGAGATCGTTCCTACGGATGTCGGGCCTACGTCAGAGAGTAGTCACAGATGAGATCATTTTCTGGATGTGTGATCACTATTGACTTTTTGATCGATCATTTCAACAGTCTAGATAGCTACGATCTACATGCTGGTGACTTTATTATCTCGGTAGAGGAGTGGCATTTGGCCCGGATAGATGTTTTGCTTATGTGCATCGTGGCCTATGTATACATGCCACTATATTTGGACCATTTGGACGTTGGCTTGATAGTCGTGGTCCGTGACCTTAGACAGGGTTGCACTGTTGTGCCGATGATACTGGCCAAGACATTGAGGTCAGCTACCTATTGCAGTACTCATCCAGAGGGTTTTTTAGAGGTAGCTCTGTCTTGTTGTATGTATGGCTTATGACCCATTTAAGCCCGATTGGTTTCTTCAGATATTAAGGGTACTGCTTCACCCACGAGATAGCTATGTCCTACTTCTTTCAGCAAGCAGAGTATTCGGATGTAGAGACATGGTCAATTTTTCTGTCAAATATTGAGCATCCTTTTTTGATTCTGCCATGCTCAGGCATAGTCTCCCCTTATAGCTTCATCACCCATGCATCCGGAATGGACTACTTTCCCCTAACGGGATTGAGAGGGGTGAGCACTTATCATTCGTTGGCAGTCATGGGTCAGTTTGATCAATTTCAGAGCCTACACCAGTTTGAAGGGGCTATCGATCAGCGGATATCAGCTTTATTGTTATCGTCAGCCGACTTGATCCGGATCTATGAGTGTTGGACTCATAGGTAGAGGGTTGATTTCTCTACTAGCTATCCGGATTGCTCTCCGCAGTATTCAGCGTGGTGCTGATATAGCAGCAGCCGCACTCATCCAGTCAGTTCTGATTGTGGATTCAGATAGGGAGGAGCCTATGGAGGATACTGATTCTCCTATGGTGGGCAATTTGTTCATAGGTCTGACAGCAGCGTTAGTTAGTGACCCGCCGATCATTCCAGCCGGGACAGATCCAGCTATGGAAGATTCATTAGCTAGGATGACTTTCAAGAGAGATCAGGCTAGGGCACTGATGTTGACTGCCCTGTCTGGCAGAGATATAGCTTTTACTGATAGAGATGAGGCTCGAGCCACTCGGGATACGACATTGGTCGAGAGAGATGAGGCTTGATCTTCTCGAGATGCTGCTTTTATCGAGATTGAGGAGACTTTGATTGCTAGGGATGCTGCTTTTGTAGAGAGGGATGAGGCCATAGCTTCCCAGGATCTCCACATTGCTGACAGTACTACTCTTTGATTATATACCCATGGCCTAGTTGCTGATATGAGTGCTTAAATTGATGATCACAGTGCCACTATAAAGATGGATGTGGATGTTCTGGCTCGTGTGGAGGCTGAGGGTATTGCGCTTGCAGTGACTCCTCCATCTTTAGAGAGAGACGCCATGTTGGCATTGCTATCCCGCTTGTCCATGGGTCCATAAACTAGTTTTATTTTTCCTGCACATACTAGATCAGCCATTTTGTCATGTACAGGACACAGTGTATATATCAAACAATATTATATATTAGAGAAATATATTTTGATTCACTTTCCTGTTAGATATATATTATCACTGCTGAGTGATTACCACTTCTTTCATGACTTGTTATTGTTAATGTATCACGAGCTTCTCCTTGATGGATTGACATTGAGATGTTGGAGAATATCTCAGACGGGCCTATTGATTAGGGAGGCTTGATAGGATTTATATTTCGGTGTCTTAGGAATGGTTTTTATTGGTTTTTGTATTTTTTTTAAGGTCAAACCGCACCATAAATGGCTGCCTAAGAACTCCCGGGTGTAGGGAGATCAGGTCATTCGTAGTTCAGCTTTTGTGTGAGAGAGGCTTGAGAAGTGTCTCTCTTGAGTTTGGTTTGATGATTTTTTGAGTTTTTTTGTTTGGTTTGACCGCACCAGGAATGGCTGCCTATGTACTCCCGGGTTGAGGGAGATCAGGTCATTCGTAGTTCAGTCTTCTAGTAAAAACCAAAACTGATTTGATCAATTCGTAGGACCAGGATGATGGCTGGCATGTGTTTCAGATATAGTACCTTTTTATGGTGTCTGAGTTGATAAGTTGGGGAAATTCATTCCCGTCCATTTCTTGCAATCTGATAGCTTCTCCTGTTAACACTTTTTTAACAAAGAAAGGGCCTTCCCAATTTGGGGCGAACTTTCATTTGGCTTCGTCTTGATTGTCCAAAACTTTCTCCAGCACCAAGTCATTTTCTTTGAATTTTCGGATTCGAACTTTCTTGTTTTATGATTGATCAATCCTTTGTTGATATAACTGCCCATGGAAAATGGCTGTAGCCCTCTTTTCATTTATCAGGGACAATTAGTGGTACCGCTCTTGCAACCACTGATCTTCTTCCATTTGAGCATCTATTAACACTCTCAGGGACTCCATTTCTACTTCTATGGGAACCACTGCTTCTATGCCATAGACCAATAAGTATGGGGTAGCCCTAGTAGAAGTACGCATTGACGTCCTGTATGCTAACAGGGTTAGAGGCAATAGGTCAGGCCATTCTTTGTGATTGGCAGACATTTTCTGCATAATTCTCTTAATGTTCTTGTTAGCCGCTTCGACGGCACCATTCATCTTGGGACGATAGATAACAGAATTGAGATGCTGTATGTGGAACTTGTTGCACAGTTCTCTCATCATCTGATTGTTTAGGTTCTCGGCGTTGTCTGATACGATCACCTTCGGTTGTCCATATCGACAGACGATATTGTTTCTGATGAAACCAATGATGACCTCTTTGGTGACTTTGGGAAAAGATGCCGCTTCAACCTACTTGGTGAAGTAATCGATCATAGTGAAGATGAAGCGGTGTCCATTGCTGGATTTGGGTTCGATTGGCCCAATCACATCCATTCCCCACATAGAGAAAGGCCATGGCAAACTCATATTATGAAGCTCATTAGGAGGAGCGTGGATGGCATTTCTATGTACTTGACATTGATAGAATCTCCTGACAAGTTCATCACAGTCAGCTTTGAGAGAGATCCAATAATGCTCTGTTCTTAATATTTTCTTGGCCAGCAGATGACCGCTCATGTGTGGACCGCAGACTCCACCGTGGACTTTATCCATTAATCTTTGGGCTTGCTCTTTGTCGAGGCATCATAACAGTCCTATTCCAGCATACCTTTTGTAAAGTGCGTCTCTGCTCAGATAGAACTTCATAGCCATCTTGTGAATCCGTTTTCGTTCAGCTTGGCTTGCCCCAGCGGGTGTAGATCCATCTCGGAGATATTCCTTGATGTCTTGATACCAAGGCTGTTTGATAGGAGGTAATTCCTCTAATACTTCTCTAATGTAATTCCCGTATGTCAGGGCCTTTAGATTTGTGATGTTGATGTCGGGAATTCCCCTCCTATCTGATATGTTGATCAGGGAAGCCAACGCTGCCAATGCATCTGCAAAGTCGTTCCTTCCACAAGGGATGTGGATGAAGGTTATCTCTTGAAAATCCATGGATATGTTGATGACCTACCAATGATAGGGCAACAACTGCAGTTCTTTGGTGTGATACACCTCGGTGGTTTGTCTGATAACCAACTCTGAATATTCAAAGACTAATAGATGTTTGACACCCATGGATTGGTCTAATTTCAACCCCATTATGCAGCCTTCATACTCAGCTGTGTTATTGGTGTTGTCAAACTACAACTTGGTAGCCACAGGATATTGTTCTCCTGTATCAGATATGAGGACTGCCCCGGCTCTGGCACCTTCCATGTTCACCGCTCCATCAAAATACATTCTCCATGGTTGGACTGTATTCTCTTGTCGGATTTATTGAAATTTCATGATTCCATCATCCGGGAAATAAGTCTCCAAGGGTTCAAACCCTCCTGATGTTGCTTCGGCTAGTTGATCTGCAATGCCTTGACCTTTGATGGACTTCTGAGTCACATAAACAATGTTGAATTGTTGGAGGATCAACTTCCATTTGGACAATCGATAATTCAACATTGGCTTGTTGAATACGTATTTCAGCGGATCCATGCGGGATATGAGATAAGTCGTATGCCCATGCAGATAGTGTTGTAACCTCATGGCTGCCTATGCTAACGTACAGTATGTCTTCTCGATCAGGGTGTACTTCTGTTCACCGCTACTGAATCTTTTTCTGATACAGTAGATAGTTCTCTCTTTGCTATTTCATCTTTTTGTCCTAGTATGCAGCCCATTGCATTGGCATTGACAGACAGGTACATAAATAAGGAAACTTCATCCCTCCGGGGTACCAAGACAGGCGCTTTGATCAGCTGCTTCTTGATGGCAAGGAAGGTTTTTTGGCAATCTTCATTCCATTTGGTGGAGGAATTCTTCCTTAGTAGCTTGAAGATGGTCGCTGTGAGCTGGGAAATGAATCAGCTTATGAAATTGATCCTTCCCAAGAACCTGCGTATCTCCTTCTCTGTTCGGGGTATGGGCATTTTAGTGATGTCTTTAATCTTAGCAGGATCCAGCTCAATGCCTCTATTGCTCACTAGGAATCCTAACAGCTTGCCCGATTTGATGCCAAAAGCATATTTTGCCAGATTCAGCTTGAGGTTGTACTTACGCAACCTGTTGAACAGCTTCCTGAGATGGTCAATGTGATCGTCCTCCTTTCGAGATTTGACAATGATGTCATCCACATAGACCTTAATCTCCTTATGCATCATATCATAAAATAGGGCCATCATGGCTCACTGATATGTGGCCCCGGCATTGATGAGGCCAAAGGACAAACGTCTATAGCAGAAGGTTCCCCAGGAAGTGATGAAAGCTATTTTCTCCCTGTCATCTTCAGTGACCATGATTTGATGGTAACCACCAGCAAAGCAATCCATAAAAGAATATATGCCATACTGCGCCGTGTTGTCTATCAAGATGTGGATGAAAGGTAACAAGAAATTATCCTTTAGGCAGGCTTTGTTCAAATCCATGTAATCTACACATACTCGTACTTTCCCTCCGGGCTTTGGCACGGGAACTATGTTTGACAGCCACTCCGGGTATGTTGATACCATGATGATGCCGACTTTGAATTGTTTAACAACTTCTTCTTTGACTTTCAGACTCCATTCAGGTTTTAATCGCCTGAGCTTTTGTTTAACTGGCTTGAATCCATCTTTGATGGGCATTCGATGGATGACAATGTCGGTAGACAGGCCAATCATGTCTTCGTGCGACCATGCAAACACATCTTAGAACTGTGTTAGGAGTTCAATCAGGTTGGTTTTTTGATCTTGTGTGAGGTCTATGCCTATCTGGATTTCTTTGAGGTTTTCTTAGGTTTCGATATTGACAGTGGTGGTTTGGTCGAGGTTTGGTTTGGGTTTATCTTCGACCCATTCTTTGATCTCCTCGGGCACCTCATAGTCATCTTGATCCTCTTGATCAACTTCCATCAAATCGAAGCTCAGTTCTACATCAAAGTTATAGTCACTGTGACCGGTTGGCATCTCATCAACAGGGACAAATAAATCCAATCTTGGAGTCCTGAAAACAAAATACTTTTTCTTTAATATATGCAACTGCTTAAACATACAAAGCATTTAGCAAAGCATGCCAAAAGTTACTGCTATAGCTGTGCAACCAAAATAAGCAGTAAATGAAACCATGTTACAGGGCAGACAAACTCTTTGCCCTTTTACCCTTTTTGAATGAGGCAAGGGACGCTGCTCTAGTTATCCAGGGTCAGATCCTCATGGATAGGGAGGATACCAGATTTGTGGTCGTCTGTCTCTTCCTTGGTGGCGACTAAGACATCCTTTAGATCAGAGTCGGGATTCTTCTTTGAACTGCCTCCCTTCTCTTTTTTGATACTAGGAATTTGGATCTGATCCTCCTCGTCACTGTTTGGGATATCATCATTTATACCTTCGTAGTGTATGAGAACACACATGTTAGCAAATGGGTCTTGTCCTTTGTAAAGGAACTTTCCTTTCCTCTTTTGCTGTCCCCCTCAGGCTTTGAGGCTTTTCTCTCACTTACCAGCATGATTGGAGGAAACAACATGGCTGACACAACAGGAAGAATCTTCCTCATTGGCTTCACAAACCCTGCATCAGTGAGGTTTGGCAATAGTATAGTGGAAGCATGAGCCTTTGGATGCTTATGTGGATTCCGATGGTTTGACCCGGATGTGTAACCCAATCCGGCTTTCCCCGACTGACTCAGGATTTGCACCGGGCTTTTAATAAATTGCTGATTCTTTTCTAACCCTTCTCTAGGGAGGAAACCCAAAGATACCATTTCCTGGCCCACTGTCATCACTTCAGGGGAGACCTTTGGTTTTAAGGCTGGTGCCCCAACAGGTAGATACTGAGTATCACTCACCTCTAATTCTTAAAAACTTGCAGGTTCAATCCCTGCATCCAGACTGATCACTGGTATGTCTCCCTGTATGCAGACAGGATATTCAGCTTCGGTATTCACCGTGATTACGTTGCCATTGATAATGTATTTGAGTTACTAATGGAGGGTGGAGGGAACAGCTCCTGCCATGTGGATCCATGGCCTTCCCAGCAATAAATTGTATCCGGTGGTAATATTGAGTACCTGGAAGGATACATAGAAGGTATGGCGACCAATTTCCAGTGGAAGCTCAATCTCTCCCACAGCTTCTCGGCGAGACCCATCGAAAGCTCGGATAACCACATGACTGGTTCTGATCCAGTTTGGATTGATCTTCATTCTCTCTAAGGTGTCGTAGGGACATATGTTTAGGGACAACCCTCCATCTGTTAGCACACCTCCTATCACATACTTGATGTCATCACCGCTATGTGCAGTGACTTACGATGGCTCGTCCCTTCTGCGGGTATATCATCGTCAGTGAAAGATATCACATTGCTGTTAAAGATGTGTTCTATCACATATCAGAATTTCTCGGCATCCACTGTCTTTGGCAGATGGGCTTCTTCTAGTACTTTCACTAGAATGTTGCGATGATCCACTAAGAATAAGACCAAATCTAGGATGGACATCTACTTGGGTGCATCCTTCAAACTTTGCACCACCTTGATCTCATTGTGTCCCATTTTACTGAGGAACTCTTCGATTTTCTCTTCAGCCACCTTCCCTTTGGCCTTGATAACTGAATTGATCACCCGCTGAGGTAGGTACAATTGATTCTCCTTGGATACAATGGTAATGTTGTTCGAGGTTGAACCTTCATCATTCCCATAGTTCCATGGGACTCTCTTCAGACTGATAACTGGATACTGGGGTCTGAAAGGAAAGATTAAAGGCTCGGGTGTGACGCCCCCAAATCCAAACACCCGTGGTATCCGATCTGGAGTTCATGATTATCCAAATACTATAGATATTCAAATAAGATATAATTCCTATCTATCCAACATTCACAGTATCCTATAACAGATAACAATTCTTGCTTAAAACTATTGCTGTGTTTGGATACCATCACTGGGATAAATAGACTGTATCCTATGAATATCTCTTTCATATCAGTAGTTCATATTCATCCGAAATCCAGAGTACTAGCAATAACATGAACAGTTCATATTGCTAATACCCTCACTCAGATATATAATTACCACGGATACTGCAACGTTTAACTCGTATTACAAATCATCTAAGTATGTATCAATACATAGTTGCAAAAATAAAAGATGATAATATATATATTTTAAACTAAGTTCAGTTACATGGTTCTCAAACTTGAGTTTTTATTACAACAAAAAGTCTTATAAGACTTGCCGTAAATAAAGACAGTAAATAAAGCTATTCTACGCAGGGTCTCTTTCCACTATATTTGTCAGAAGTGCCGGGATTACCATCTAAAACTGCAAAGGAAATAATTTGCAAGAATGAGCTATGACATGCTCATCAAGTTTATATAACAAAATGTTTGATTCCGAATAAACAAGAGTTCAACAATTTTACTGAGGGTTGAGGACCATTTCTGGAATTTTTATTTCACTCAACCATTTCTGTCAGTCACACAGACTTAGAAATCTGCGTATTCAAAACTTATTTAGTGGATCAACCTATTTAGTATCCTAGAAGTATGCATATCATCCTACTTCTATTGTCTATTATAGACACACATATAGAAAGCCCCAATTTAGGGTAAATTCAACTCAATATAGATTGCCTTACCAAAATAATTTGGTTTGACTAACAGTTTATGCTTGATAAACAACAATTCAATTTTCATATGAATAAATGATTCATTTCTTAAGTTATGCTGAACAATAGCAGTAACTTTTTCAGTGATAATAATCAGGTTTAGTAGAAGATATCGAAAGGTATTCAAGTAATGTCATAAGATTAAGTATAAAACTTTCGTAACATAGTAAGTTTACGTATACAATGAAAAGATAAAGTTCGAACACTTGCCTGCACGAAGAACGTTTATATAAAGTTACTTGAAGTGTTTATGATACCTAAAAATATGTTAAACATATTTATAATTGTCATTAGTATTGATAACAGTACCTAACTAATCAAACTAGATACGTTCGGTCTATGTTCGGCACGATTTCGGTGTTCTAAATCCTCACCAGATATTTAATAAGTTAGAAACTTAGTAAAACTTTATTTATAAGTTTTATTATAATTTTAGATAATTTATTTATCATTATAATAATTTTCGAAAGCTTATAATAATTTTTAAATATTTATTTATAACATGTTTGTAGTCGGGTTTATATGGTCGTAATACGGACACATGAAACACATTATGGATATGGTTTATGTTAGGAGGTAAAGCTATTTCATAAGCCACCTCTCCTATCCTTCTCAAAATTTTGAATAGTCCAATGAATCTTGGGCTTAATTTTCCCTTCTTACCAAAACGTATCTTGCCTTTCCAAGGGGATACTTTCAAGAATACATGGCTTCCAACATTAAAGTTCCATTCTTGTCGATGTGGATCAGCATACTTTCGTTGTTGATCTTGAGATGCTTGCAATCTTCCTCGTATAATTTGAATCATTTCTGTAGTTTGTTGAATTATCTCGTGTCCTAACATTTGTCTTTCCCCGACCTTGTCCCAACACAAAGGTGTTCTACACTTTCTACCATATAGAGCTTCATAGGGTGGCATACCTATGCTAGCATGATAGCTGTTGTTGTAAGCAAATTCTACTAAAGGTAATTGATCTTACCAACTCCCTTTGAAGTCCATGACACAGGTTCTTAATATGTCCTCTAAAGTTTGAATGGTCCTCTCACTCTGCCCATCTGTCTACGGGTGATATGCTGTACTTAATCTCAACTGAGTTCCTAGCTGTTTTTGAAGACTTCCCCAAAAGTTTGAAGTAAATCTTGGATCTCTATCAGACACTATAGAAACAAAAACTCTATGCCTAGAAATAATTTCATTTATGTATAGCTTGGCAAGTTGATCTAAGGTATGAGTAATCTTGATAGGTAGGAAATGAGCTGATTTGGTAAGTCTGTTTACTATTACCCAAATGGCATTGTTACCTTTTTGTGTAGCAGGAAGGTCTACCACGAAATCCATGGTTATATGTTCCCACTTCCACTTAGGAATTAATAAGGGTTGTATTAATCCACTCAGCTTTTGGTGTTCAGACTTAACCCTTTGACACGTGAGACATCTGCTGACCCATTTTGCTATTTCCCTTTTCATATTAGACCACCAAAAATGTTGACACAAGTCCCTATACATTTTCGTACTACTTGGGTGAACGACAAATTTAGAATTATGAGCTACATTTAAGATTTCATCTTTTATTGATTGGTCAAATGGAACCCAAACTCTATTTTCATATCTTAGTACCCCATCCTCATCTACTCGGAATTTGACATTCTTTCTATGAGTTATATCGGATTTACATTTTTGACACATCTCATCTTTCTCATGCATTTATTTAATTCTCTCTAATAGGGTCAGAACACCCTCTAGAACAAATAATTTTTGGGTAGAGGTAGTTGGAACTCTCACTTCTATTTTGAGTTTATCAAAGTCTTTTATCATTACCTTGTTGTCTGTTATTATGTTTAATTTCTCTTGGTTCTTCCTACTTAACGCATCTGCAACTACATTGGCTTTTCCGGGATGATATAAGATTTCACAGTCAAAATCCTTTATCAGTTCTAACCATCTCCTCTGCCTTATATTCAATTCCTTTTATGTGAAAATATATTTGAGACTTTTATGATCCGTATATATTTTTCACTTCTCCCCGTACAAGTAATGCCTCCAAATTTTTAGAGCAAATACTACCACAGCTAACTCTAGATCATGAGTAGGATACCTCTTTTCATAATCCTTGAGTTGTCGTGACGCATAAGCTATCACTTTCCCATGTTGCATCAATACACAACCTAAACCTTTGTGTGACGCATCATTATAGACCACAAGGCCTCCTGTATTATCTGGTAAAGATAGCACTGGAGCCATGCTCAGTCGTTTCTTTAACTCTTGGAAGCTTTCTTCACATTTATCTGTCCAGACATATTTTACCATCTTTCGAGTTAAATTGGTTAGCGGGGTTGCTATTTTTGAAAAATCTTGTATAAAATGTCGATAATAACCCGCTAAACCGAGAAAACTTCTTACTTCTGTTGGAGTTGTTGGTTGTTCCCAATTTACAACCGTTTCTATCTTTGCTGGATCTACTGCAATCCCACTTTTGTCAATCACATGACCCAGTAACTGCACTCTTTCTAACCATAATTCACACTTGGAAAACTTTGCGTAAAGTTGTTCCTTGCGTAATATCTCCAATACGCTTCTCAAATGTTCAGCATGCTCCTCCCGTGTTTTCGAATATATCAAAATATCATCAATAAACACAACAACAAACTTGTCTAAGCATGATTTAAACACTCGATTCATCAGGTCCATAAATATTGCCGGTGCATTTGTTATTCCAAAAGACATTACAAAAAACTCATAATGTCTATAGCGTGTCCTAAACGCTGTCTTCGGCACATCTTCCATTCTTACTTTTAATTGATGATAACCTGATCGTAAGTCGATCTTCGAAAAGTATTCAGCTCCTTTTAATTGGTCAAATAAATTATCAATTCTTAGTAAAGGATATTTATTCTTTATGGTTAATTTATTAAGTTCCCTATAATTGACACATAATCTAATTGTTCCATCCTTCTTCTTTACAAACAATACAGGTGCTCCCTCTGGTGAAATGCTAGGTTTATTTATTTCTTGTCTAAGAGTTCCTGTAATTGTACTAGCAACTCTTTCAGTTCTACAGGTGCCATTCTATATGGTGCTTTAGAAACTGGTGCCGTACCAGGTGCAAGGTCGATAACAAACTTAATCTCCCTATCAGGAGGAAGATCTGGTAAGTCATCTGGAAATTCCTTAACTACAGGTATTTGATCTAGTTTAACTCCTTCCTTTCGAGTATCTACTATATAGGCCAGATATCCTGTACAACCATTTCTAAGTAGTCTTTCTGCCTGAGTTATAGTTAAACATTGAAACTGCTTAGGTGAACAACTCCCGTTGAACACTACTTTGGACTTTGACGTAGTCACCAAGTTTATCCGTTTTTAATGGCAATCAATCATTGTGTTATGATTAACCAGCCAATCCATCCCTAGGATTACATGGAATTCACCTAACTCAATAGGGATAAGATTTACCATGAAGTTGTGTCCCCTTAATGTTTACACTATAATTTCTATAAATAGCTTCAACATATATTTTCTCATTATTCGTAATTTCTACACAGAATGGTTTGTCTAAAATTTCATATTGTACATTCAAGTTTTTCGAAAAGCTTTTAGACACAAAAGAACAAGTAGCTCCAGAGTCGAATAACACATATGCATTTAAAGTGTTGATAGGGATGATACCTGTTACCACGTCTTGTGAAGCAACAACATCCCTCATTGACATATTAAATGTTCTTGTAGTTGGACGACCCAGACCTCCTGCTACTGTTACCGGTGGTTTGTTGTTTGACAAGGGTCGGCTTTATTATTATTCATGCTGGTATTAGAGGTATTATTGTTGTTAAATCTTGACACCTTTTTCCCATAGTTGTTTGGAACAGTTGTCTCCCACCTTCTTTAATTGTTAAACCCTCCTGAACTGGGTTCTCCCTTAGATTTTACTCCTTCACCTTAACTCTTTTTATCTTTATGATATTTAATAAGATTTTCATTCTCGCTTTCAATAATAATAGTTTTTCAAGAATCTCAGGGAAAGTCCTAAGCTGAAACACAGACAGCTTACTACGAACTTGGGGTTTTAAATCCTCCTCATACCTTCGGGTTTTCCTATCTTCAGTATCTACTTGATGTGAAGCGAATCGCGCTAATTCATTAAACTTAGCTGTATACTGGGCTACAGTAAGTTCTCCCTGTTTTAATTCCAAAAGCTTCACCTCCATACGATCTTTTAATAATTGGGAAAATTAATTTTCAAAGAATAGTTCTTTAAATTTTTCCCATGAGACAACTTCTGTCCCTGCACGATATTTGGTAAATTCCCACCAATAATTTGCTTCCCTTTTTAAGAAAAAGGTTGCAAAAATTATTTTCTGGTCTTCCCTAACATTGGTTACTAGGAAAAACTTTTCAATTTCGGTGATCCAGACTTGGTCTTCAATAGGTTCCCCAATACACATAAACTCAGGTGGTCCCACTAATTTAAAGTCTTTGAACAATGTATTTTGGTTGGTAGGTCTATTTTGTACAGCTCCTAATAACAGGTCTACTAAACTTTGGGTAGAGTCATCATCATTCTCTGATTGTGCTCTCCTTCTGTTCTGTGGCATGATTCTATAAAATAAAGCAAAGCATAAATACAAGTACAATTATTCGCATAGTAAGAACTTGATATTTCAAAGAAAACTTATATATTTCATATAAACAAAAGATTACATATTCGACTAATGGTTTATTACTACCACTAGCTTAACACAACAAAATTTTCTCTGTAATATAAACTGAGCATCTAGATTCTTATATTAAAACCTAAAAATTCCTGGTTTCCTCATATGCATCCTGGACTATGTGGCATACCACTGATCGATCTATGAGATAAGGAATTTTCTATCTTCCACTAAGTACTTAATGACTCGATTCTGTAGGCTATCGAATAAACCACGAGTTCCACGAACAAACTTGGTTAGCCTAGCATATGCCTCATGCCTACCCCTCTGAGCATTATGCAGAAGCATCCTCAGTCGGGTGGTATCAGCTCTCTCATGTTCCAGCCTGCCTTCAGCCATATATGCCCTGAACTCGGCATTCACGGTGTTAATGTCCACCTGCTGAGTCACTGCAGCGAGTGCCTCTTCATGTTCCTCAATCCTCATTAGCTGACCAGCTACAAGATCTTCACCTTCTTCAGCCTCTAACAACTCTTGATCGTGCAGTAGTTCCTCTTCCTCAGGATCACTGTCTTGTACTGTCATAACCTGAGGTGGATTTATGACTATTGGCATATCCTCTGCATCAGCCATTTCTACAAAAGAAATTTCTTTCATTATTTGTGTATATACTATGAAATTCTATATCTAAGACAAATATTTTAATGTTATTTTATGTGTAGTTGAATATTTTTATGAACTCAATGACTATATCCTAAGATACTTTACTTCATTCTTAGAGCTATAGCCCAATGCTTTGATATCAACCTGTGACGCTCCCAAATCCATAGACCCATGGTATCCGATCTGGAGTTCACGATTATCCAAATACTATAGATATTCAAATAAGATATAATACCTATCTATCCAAGATTCACAGTATCCCATAACAGATAACAATTCTTTCTTAGAACTATTGTTGTGTTTGGATCCCCTCACTGGGATAAATAGACTGTATACTATGAATATCTCTTTCATATCAGTAGTTCATATTCATCCAAAATCTAGAATACTAGTAATAACTCGAACAGTCCATATTGCCAATACCCTCACTCAGATATATAATTACAAAGGATACTACAATGTTTAACTCGTATTACAAATCATCTAAGTATGTAGCAATACACGGTTGCAGAAATAAAAGATGATAATATATATATTTTATACTAAGTTCAGTTACATGGTTCTCAAACTTGAGTTTTTATTACAACAAAAAGTCTTAGAAGACTTGCAGTAAATAAAGACAGTAAATAAAGCTATTCTACGCAGGGTCTCTTTCCACTATGTTTGTCAGAAGTGCCTAGATTACCATCTAAAACTGCAAAGGAAATAATTTGCAAGAATGAGCTATGACATGCTCAGCAACTTTATATAACAAAATGTTTGATTTCGAATAAACAAGAGTTCAACAATTTTACTGAGGGTTGACAACCATTTCTGGAATTTTTATTTCACTCAACCAATTATGTTAGTCACACAGACTTAGAAATCTACGTATTCAAAACTGAGATAGGGGATCAGCCTATTCAGTATCCTAGGAGTATGCATATCATCCTACTTCTATTGTTTATTATAGACACACATATAGAAAACCCCAATTTAAGATAAATTCAACTCAGTATAGGATGGCTTACCAAAACAATTTGGTTTGACTAACAGTTTATGCTTGATAAACAACAATTCAATTTTCATATGAATAAATGATTCATTTCTTAAGTTATGCTGAACAATAGCAGTAACTTTTTCAGTGATAATAATCAGATTTGGTAGAAGATATCGAAAGGTATTCAAGTAATATCATAAGATTAAGTATAAAACTTGCATAACATAGTATGTTTACGTGTACAATGAAAAGATAAAGTTCGAACATTTTCTTGCGCGAAGAACATTTATCTAAAGTTACTTGAAGTGTTTAGGATACCTAAAAATATGTTAAACATATTTATAATTGTCATTAGTATTGATAATAGTACTTAACTAATCAAACTAGATACGTTCGGTCTATGTTCGATACGATTTCGGTGTTGTAAAACCTCATCGGATATTTAATAAGTTAGAAACTTAGTAAAACTTTATTTATAAGCTTTATTAATATTTTAGATAATTTATTTATCATTATAATAATTTTTGAAAGCTTATAATAATTTTTAAATACTTATTTATCCATTGGAATGATTTTTAAATCATTAATTTTATACTTAAATAATTTATCAATTACTTAGTATATTTATTAAAATCTTAGTTTTATTTTTAAATAACTTATAATCATTTATTATGATTTTTAAAATATTTAAATCATTTTTAAATAATTACTTATTATTTATAAATGATTGAACTAATTACTTTATTAATTAACTTAATTATTAATATATAAAAATAATTATGTAATTAATGTCAAAATATTAAAAGTTATTTATTACAACTTAAAATAATTTTAAAAACTAAAATTATAATTATTTACTAATTATTTCTATTTATTTAATTTATTTTAATTATTTTTCTTTTTTGTCTATCGCTAAAGGCCTTCAGCGACGAAAAGCGTCGTTGAAGGTGTTCTTCAGATCTGATGAACAGTTCTGGTCAAAGCTGAGTGGCTACTTTTACCAGGCTTGTTTTTGCAGCTCGCTTTGATTTAATGTTGTTAAGTGCTTTGGTGTTATTGTGTTTATGTAGTACTATAACTAGGTATCAATTTCGGACTCTAAACAACATCTAGCAGCAAGTTATTAAGGTTCAAAGTACCTGTTAGAGCCATTTTGGGTTTTCTAAGTAACCCAGAACGTTGGTTAACGTCGGTCAACGACCTTGAGAGGCTTACCGATTTGATTCTGTGTATTAGATCTTTGTTTTAATGATTGTAGTGTGTAGTCTATATGTCATATTTTAACAAGATAGCACTGGTCAGGACCAAGTAACCTCTTAAGGTATAGATCTAGGTTGTTCAAAGTCTAGTCAGAGATTGTTCTTCGTGTTCTTCATTTTCTTGGTTTTCCATAAAATGAATCCGTGGACGGTCAACGGGTTTTGACCATAAATTCTGGTCATCCTATGAACCTTTAAGGTGTTAGACTATTCTAATGGTCTACTACACATCAAAATACAAAAACAAAGCACTTTCATAATCTAACAACCATCTGAGACGAAGATCTGAGCCGGTCAAACGGCTGTCAGAACGTTCTGGGAATTTTTTGGGTTTTCCAGATTTCAGATTTTCTTGATCGGTCAATAACCTTTGACCACTTATATCTTTCATTCTGTTAATCCCATGGACTTGATTCCTCTTTTAGATTACTAAGCTCATGTAATACTACAACTAGCAAATCATTAACAAACCTAAACATTAACACACGAAGATCTACATGTTCTGACGTATGGTTGTCAGGCCTGTTTTCAATAATTTTTCAGAATGCTTAAAACACTTATTTGATGCATCTAGATGTTATGAAAATGTGATCTAACAACCCAGAACACTAACTAGTATGTTATTACATATAACTAAACAACAAAACATCAAAATTAACATAACATCAACGATCAATCGTAAAATTAGGGTTTATACCTCTCTTTCTTAAATTTTGCAATATAAGCTTCGATTCTGATGTTGCTATTGTTAGAGCTCTTTATGGAAGATAGTATAAGTATAGTAGTGAACGTATTGTGTGTTTAAACACTGATCTAGGGTTGTTATTTATCGAATTTCAAAGTTGGGGTTTTTGGGTCATTTTTCACCCTTTGCCTCCAAAAATATCTTTCCTCTGAACTTGTGCAGCTATGACAAGGTGCTTGGAGATCAGATTGATGACTAATTTCGAAGTAGGAGGTGGCACTTGCTTGTGAGCAACTTTAGGGTTTAATTAGTAGATAATTTTGTCCTAATCTTCACTAATTATGAATTAGTGTTTTTATCTTTGTGTTTAGAAAAACTTAATGAAGTTATAAACACCTAATTTAAGTTAGTTAACATAATTAGGGTCTAACCTAACCTAATTAGGGTTTATATTTCTTAATTAGGGGTTTTAGGGTTTGTAATTAGGGTTAGAGTTTTCTAAATTAGGTTTAGGGTTTTTTAAATTAGGGTTTTGACACCTAATCGTTTCTAATCAGGGCAAAGCGTTTCTCCAATATAAGCATGACAAAGCATTTTATCAATGTAAGCATGACAAAGCAGCTTGACAAAATAATATACCGAAAATTCCAAAAACAAAATAAAAACTTTAAGCATGAGGTGTCAAGCAAGACGTTTTTTGGAGAAAAATATTTTTGACCTAAGACTTTCATAACGTATATAATAACACGATACAGAACCAGAATGGAGAGATTTTATTGATAATTAAGAAATTTACATAACCGAGTCTTATTAGGGTTTCGGATTCTCACATCGGGTGCGGCTACCTTCACAGGATTCTGTGCTTCTAGGACCCCTTTTCCAGACAGTACTAAGGGCGTTCTGGCTAGTTCCTTCTCACAGGAGATAACAGCCACTGTTTCCTGACTCCACGCCATGGGAATAAAGAGTGTTTCTTCATCAGGAAGGCCATAATCTTGATTCCCTCTTATCAGTTCACCATTTTCAATCATGTTCTGAATTAAGTGTCGAAGTCCCCAACAATCTTCAGTGTCATAACCGGGCGCATTGAAGTGATACTAACAGATTCGATCAGGCTTGAATTTCCTGGATCGAGGATTTACTGGGGGTAATAGATCTGTAACCATCCCCTCATTGATCAACATCTGGAGATTTCCTTCATCGGCTAGTTCAGGTTAATGAAATTCCTCTGAAAGGCGAATTCCCTATCAGCTTGAAACTTTTCTTCCTAGGCCACCTTGTCGGCCCAGAGTTCATGCTCATGAAACCGGTAGTGATCCCTTATAGCAATGGGGCTAATCTTAGGGGTAGGAGAGCTTGTCTCCTGTTGGTTGGTCTGATTTATCAGCTGCCTGGTTATCTGATGTTGATATACAAACAATTCTGCCAACTGTCCCACCTGTTCCTTGATGGATTTGATTTCCTGTTCCATCAAGAACTGCTTTTCTGATAATTCCCAGCTGTTCGGGCTATTGTTACTGGCCTGAGTTGACTCTCCGACTGTACCGGAGGTACTTGGACCCTTTTCCATTTTGGGTGCTAATCATGTTGACACTATCCTCTTTGTGCTAAGGGAGGGGATTATCTTGCACGTGCGGTTGCTCTGATTTGGTCACCATAATCTCTCTATTGTCAATCAAGTCTTGGATTTTGTGCTTGAGAGACCAACAGTCTTGTGTATCGTGGCCTGGAGCTCCGGAATGATAGGCACACTTTTTACTTGGGTTAAAATTTTGTCCACCGGTATTGGTTAGTGGAAGGAGTTGCAGAATCTTTTTCTGTGCCGTCAACAGTTTTAGCACATTTTCGAGTGAATCTCCTAAGGGGGTGAATGTTCTTCGACGCCTGGCCTCCAAATTTTTCTGGAATGGTGGGTTTGAAGGTTGGGATAGAGCTTGAAAAGGGGAATAGTTTCTCCTTTGAATGGGCGTGCTTCTTCGTCTTTCTTTTTGTGTGTTCTCCGGGAATTAGTTCCATAACTTCCAGATTGGATATGCTCGGCGACGACTTCCAAGGCGGGAAGATCTTTTAACTTCCAAGACTTAAGCCTCATTTCTGTAACAGATGAGAATTTTAATGAGGTGAGAATTTTTATGAGATTTTTTTTATGTTGTGATTCTGGGGACAGAATCCTTTTAAGGAGGGAAGACTGTAACGATTGAGAATTTTATATGTTAATTGTAAATATTTATTGAATTAAATAAATATTTTATGAAATTTATTTGTGAAGATAAATAAATAAATTGTGCGATTGTTGTGGACAATTTAATTAAGTGCTATATGATTAATTAAATTGATATGTTAGCAATGGTGTAGCATCATTTTAATTTAATGGGGAATAATTTAATTAGAGTTAATGTTATGTGCTAAGTGATAATAATTTGTTAATAAATTCCATAAAATATTTATTTAATTCAATAAATATTTACAATTAACATATAAAATTCTCAATCGTTACAGTCTTCCCTCCTTAAAAGGATTCTGTCCCCAGAATCACAACATAAAAAAAAAATCTCATAAAAATTCTCACCTCATAAAAATTCTCATCTGTTACAGGGAATAATGACGGTGCTAGAATATGCCGCAAAGTTCAACGAGCTAGCAAGGTGTGCAACATACCAGGTCAATACTAACTAGAGAAAGGCAAGAAGGTTCGAGCAGGGATTGAAGCCCTGGTTATACAGTAAGGTATCCATGTTCTAGCTGAACACGTTTGCTGCAGTGTTGGAGAAGGCGATCATCGCGGAAGGTGGGAGCCATGCCTTGACCAAATATAATCAAGAACAAAAAAAGAAGAATAATGAGACAGAGAATAAGGCTGGTGGTGGTGGTGGTACAAACCAGAAAAGAAAGTGGAATGACAGTACGTCTGTTGGAAATCAATAGGGAAGCCAGTAGAAGAAAAGAATTGAAGCATGTGCTACATGTGGGAAGAATCACTCTGCTGTGTGCTTAAGAGTGAAGCGAGTATGCTTCAACTGTGGTCAGAAAGGCCACATTGCACCAAATTGTCCTAACCCAAAGAAGAGAGCGTGCTTCACATGCGAGTCCAAGGATCATATGGCCCGGGATTTCCCAAAAAAGCCAGCTGGAGGGTCGACAGGAGGGAGAAGAAATGGTAGCGACAACACTTTGGCTATCGCTGGACCACCGCAGGCGAGCCAACCCACCGTCAGAACATTCAACATGACCATGCAGGATGCTGTGCAGTCAAAGGATGTGGTGTCACGTATTAATCCGGTCAATAGTATTAATGCTTATGTATTATTTTATTTGGGTGCTACTTGTTCATTCATATTTGATGACTTTGCTAAGATATTAGACTTACCTAAAGAGGAATTAGTTTACCCATTGAACATAGATATTGTGAATAGGGAGGTTATTCCTATTAGGTTTGTACACAAGAACTATAGGTTGAATATTAAGGGTCGTGAGTTGATGGTAGATTTGATTCCGATTAAACTTGGGAAATTCGATGTTATACTCGGTATGGATTGGTTGTTCAACCATGGAGCGGTAATTGATTGCCATAAGAAGTCTGTAAACCTTGCGACTCCGTCGAAGGTAATGTTTTATGGCAGCAAGTCGCCATAAAGAAGGAACACACTGAACATTTTAGGCTGACATTAGAATCGCTGAGAAGAGAGAAGTTGTATGTGAAATTCTCGAAGTGCGAATTCTAGTTAGAACGTGTGCAATTTCTTGGCCACGTGATTATCAAAGATGGGATATCAGTAGATTTAATGAAGGATGAAGCTGTAATGAATTGGGATCAGCCGAAGACACTTTCAGAAGTGAGGAGTTTCTTGGGTTTGGCAGGTTACTACAGAAGATTTATTAAGGGCTTTTCCAAAATCGCAACTCTGTTGACGAATTTGACTCTGAAAGCGGTGAAGTTCGTTTAGACAAAAAGTGTGAGGAGAGTTTTAAAGAACTGAAGAAGAGGTTGAGTACCGCGCCTGTGTTGTCATTGCCTGATAGTACAGGAAATTTTGTGGTATACAATAATGGTTCACAGAAGGGATTAGGTTTTGTGCTGATGCAGAACGGCAAAGTCATAGCTTATGCATCATGTTAGCTAAAGGATTATGAGAAAGGGTATCCGACCTATGACTTGTAATTGGCGGCAGTAGTGTTTGCTTTGAAGATATGGATAAACTACCTATATGGAGAAAAGTGTGAGATATACATAGATCATAAGAGTCTAAAGTATAGCTTTACACAGAAGGATTTGAATATGCACCAAAGGAGATGGCTGGAGCTTATCAAGGACTACGATAACGAGATTCTTTACCATCCGGGTAAAGCTAATGTCATTGCCGAAGCCTTAAGTAGAAAGGGTCATGAGAAGTAAATGTTAATAACTGCTCAAGAATAGTTGGTAAATGAGATGGCTAAGTTGGAGCTGGAAGTTAAGTATCCGAAGGAGTCGGATGAGAAATTATTCCAAGTAACTACCGGTTCAACTTTGGTGGACAAAGTGAAAGAGGCACAACTACATGATGAGGAATGTGAGAAAATCTAGAAGAGAGTAACCGATTGTGAAGAGATATAGTTCAAGATTGATAATTATGGACTGCTACAATTTGAAGGGAGAATTTGGGTACCACCAGTGCCCGAAGTCAAAGAGGGAATTTTGAGTGAAGCTCATAGTTCGAGATATTCGATTCACCCTGGTAGTACGAAGATGTACCAAGATCTCAGACAACATTTCTTGTTGTCGAATATGAAAAGAGACGTTGTGGAATGTATTGCAAAGTGCCCAACATGCTAGAGAGTCAAAGCAAAACATCATAGACCAAGTGGATTGCTACAACCGCTGGAGATTCTAGAGTGGAAATGGGAGCATATCACGACGGATTTCGTGGTTAGTCTTCCAAAGACTCAGAATGGCTATGATGCAGTATGGGTTATCTTGGATTGACTGACAAAGTCAGCGTATTTCTTACCTATCAAGATTAGATTCAACTTGGATCAGTTGGCTAAGCTGTACGTTAAGAAAATTATTTATAGACACGATGTTCCGATATCAATTATATCAAACAAGAATCCACGTTTTACGTTAAATTTCTGGAAGCGATTACAGGAATGCTTTAGAACGCAATTGCGAATGAGTAAAGCATACCATCCTCAAACTGATGGCCAGAGCGAGAGAACAATTCAGACTCTAGAGGATACGCTGAGAGCTTGTGTTATGGACTTCAAAGGAAGCTAGGATGATCATCTATCGTTGGTGGAGTTCGCCTACAACAATAGTTACCATGCGAGTATTGGTATGCCGCCTTACGAAGCATTATATGGTAGGAAATACAGGAGTCCATTATGTTGGGATGAGGTTGGTGAACGACAACTGTTGGGATCGAACTTAGTGTAATAAACTGCTGAGATCGTCAAGATGGTCAGAACAAGATTGGTAGCTGCTCAGGATAGACAGAAGAAGTATGCCGATTATCATCGTCAGAATCGAGAATTTAAAGTGGGAAGCTTCGTTTTCCTGAAGGTATCTCCCTGGAAGGGGAAGATTCGATTTGGCAAGAAAGGGAAACTAAGTCCCAGATTCATTAGACCTTTTGAGATACTGCGATGGATTGGCGAGGCAGCTTATGAGGTTGCATTACCTCTGGAGTTACATCATATTCATAACGTTTTCCACATTTTTGTGTTGCGACCGTACAAACATGATAACAAGCATGTGATAAAGTTTGAGCCATTACATTTTGATAAAGACTTAACTTATAAAGAAGTTCATGTTCAGATAGTTGACATGAAAGAGCAAGCACTTAGAAATAAAGTGATACCTTCTGTTAATGTAATCTAGAGGAACCCCAATGCTGAAGAAGTTACGTGGGAACTCGAAGATGTTATGATGAAAACTTATCCCCAAATGTTTGATTAATTTCTTGTATATCAATTCTGGGGACAAAATCTTTTTAAGGGGGGAAGAATGTGACGAATGAGTTTTTTTTAGTTGTGATTCTGGAGATAGAATCGTATTAAGGAGGGAAGATTGTAACAAACGAGAATTTTGTATTTTAATTTTAAATATTTATTGAATTAAGTAAATATTTTAGTTAAATTATTTATTGAGTTGAATAAATAATTTATGTGATTATGTTGTGGAGTAATTTAATTAAGTGGAATATGTTAATTAAATTGATGTTTGAGTAATTCTATGATGAAATCTTAATTTAATTGAGATATTAAAATTAGACAAATATTATGTGGTATTTGATAATGAGGATATAATAATTTAATTTGAATAATTAAATTAGAGATTTACTAATTTGTTATATGGATATGTGATGAATTAGTAAATTATAATTGTGTATTAATTTAATTTATGTGGTAATTTTATTTAATAAATTGATGTTAGCTTTAATTTAATTAAATTGGAACATTGAGATTTAATTAAAATCTATTTTCAAATTAATGGTTTTTGCCAAACAAGCCTTATGGCTTTTGATTTTCAAAAATTATGTAACTGATATCTTTAATAAGGGTATTATGATTTTATCAGTTATTATATTATGATATTATTTGTATTATATGTGTATCAGTATAGTTTTTACGTTAACGTTGACTTTGAAGAAGAATAGAGTAAGCTAGAGAGAAAAGAGAGAAGAATAAAGGAAGAAGAAGTTCTGTGAAAAGAAAAAGAGAATCATCATCATCTTCTTCTTCTATCAACAAAAGGTATAATCTAGTTTAAGCTTTATTCTTCTATGTTTTCATAATTTTATGTTCTCTATGATTTATGTTTTCATGAGAATTTGTGTGATATGATTCGTGTATGTTAAATTGTATATATAAACTGTTGTATATGATTTATATGATAGTTTAAGTTGTTTAATTCATGTAAATATGATGAACATGAAGAAATCATGTTCATAGCAATTTATAGTGAACTATTTTGAAAAGATGGGTTCTTAAATATCAAAATTTGTATTTGATTATGCTATGTTATATAAATTGAGCATAGATTATAATAATATGTTAAGAAACGAAATTAACATGCTTTGAATTGTGTGATTTGGTTTAAAAACAAAGTCAAGGTGTTTATTTTCTTCAAGAACACTTAACAATGGTGTTTTCTTCAAAATCATATAATTAAGGGTGTTTGATTATGTGTTGTGATGTTTATAGATATTAAAACCTGTTAAAAGCTTAAAATTATGATTTTATAAAGTTTTATATGCATTATATGTATTAAATTTTGAGTTTGGTGCGAGGAAATAAGCCCAAATTGGCTTTTTCCTGCTCAAGTTAGCGAGCTAATTTTTTTTCCACAGCAGGGATATCCTCCCTAGCGGGCTCAAACTCGCCCCAGCGGGCTTCTTTGCTGTTCAAAAATTGGTTTTGTGTGTTTTAAGCCCTAACATGATGAACTAACTGAATGTAATGAATCTGATGACATGTTAAGTATATAAAACAATAATATAACATATTGTTGACATGTATAAGACAAGTTGATGTCTCATACTAACAAGTTATGTGTGAATTTGGATATTATTGTCGTAGGGTATGATTATGATGGTTTAAAAGCTTATACACGTGTGATATGCATGTTGTGAGTTAAATTCACGTTATTTGGTTAGTTAACAAGTTAAAATTACGAACTACGTTGTTAAGTTGAACTTAAGTGAGAAGTTCAACGGTTAAACGTAGTGGTTATGAAACTAATCGATATTGTAAACGCAATGCAATGTGTAGGATGATTGAGGAATTGAATTATAATTATAATCGTAGCTTGTGCACGAGGCAAGTTTCCTAATCCTTATTTTATTTGATCAAGTTGTTCTATCCTTTCTTGTTATGTTTACGTAAGTATTGTATCCCTAATTTATTATCGTTGAGCAAGTTTCTAAGCTTTACTTTTATTTGAGCAAGTCCTTTTATTCTGCAATGGACAAGTATTTTATTGAAATAATGTAGCCTTGATTTAATTGTTAAAGCAAGGTCTTATCGTATCTTTCAAATGCTTTAAGTTTAATTTTAAAGCATAAGTTATTTTATAATTCTTTGGTTATTGAATTCTTAATTACTCTAAGTTGATTCAACTACTCCTAAGTTGATGATAGTTGAACTCTAAATTTCCCTTTAATCTTATCCAAACCAAACTTTCTTTGGTGCGAACTCGTTAATTAATACTGAGATGAACAACCCTATTAAAAGGGGATTACCATGCGAAAACGTTAAGATGTTTGTGCACAATTTATGGTACGAAGGGTTGATCACCCTAAGTACGAGTTAAGGTCCATATAGTCTAACGACTGTTAAAGTTTTAAATAAAAATGTTTATAACCTGTGATATAGTTCAAGATCTTATGACCCTCAAATGAATTCTAATTCTATATTCATTCCTTGATTACCGATGATAGAAATATTATTCAATTCAGTTAAAGTTATTCAGTAATATGTCATCACTATTGATTGTTGTTTTAAGTGAGCTTTCGTGTGCTCACTCTTGCATTTATATAACCATTGCAGCCAAAGTTGAGAAAGTTAACGAACCGTCAGCTAGCAAAGAAAAAGGCAAGATGAACAAGTGAAGACTTGTTCAAATTTGAAACGATTTGTAATAAGACTTTAATTATGTTATGATGTTTTATTTTTTGCATTGATGATGTTTAAGGTTAGAAAAACCCTAGGAACGATTTGATAAAGTTCTAATCCTTTTTAAAGGAAGATTTTATTTGGTTAAGGTTGTAATTTATTTTGCATTCCTTATTTACGGGCAGTAGTTATATTTCATTTAGATAGTGAACATCAAATCCTGTGGAAATGAAGTACCCGGATTTGGGGGTGTCACACATATTATACTGTATATGATAGATCTTTTTGCTGAATCATAAGGAATCATACTCATACGATTTCTCTCCTCAGGTGATTTTGGGGCCTGTTTCTTGGAGAGGTGTATTCCATGGCTCATTAGCATGAGACCTCTTTTGGAATCTTCCATGCTAAACCTCTTTAGCATCGTATCAATGTACGTTCTTTGGGATAAGCCAAACATCCTTTTAGATCTATCTCTATAGATCTTTATCCACAAAATATAGGATGTTTCTCCCCAGTCCTTCATGGAGAAATGTTTCGATAACCAGATTTTGATTGACTGTAGCATAGGAAAATCATTCCCTATCAGTAATATATCATCGACATATAATATTAGGAATGAAACAATGCTCCCACTAACCTTCTTATACAGACATGGTTCATCCTCATTTTTGATAAAATCAAACTCTTTGATTGTCTCATCAAAACGGATGTTCCACCTTCTAGAAGCTTGCTTCAATCCATAAATGGATCTTTGCAGCTTACAGACTTGGTTTGTTCCAACCTTTGAAACAAAACCCTCTGGCTGTGTCATATACACATCCTCCTCCAGTTTCACATTGATGAAGGCCATTTTCACGTCCATTTGCCAGATTTCGTAGTCATAGTAAGCTACAATCGCAAGCAAAATGCGAATGGACTTGAGCATTGCTACTAGTGAGAAGTTTCATCATACTCAACACCTTGCCTTTGTTTGAAACCTTTAGTAATCAGTCAGGCCTTATAGGTCTTTACCTTATCATCGGCTCCAGTCTTTCTTTTAAAGACCTATTTACACCCAACAAACTTAAATCCCTCAGGTGATGAAACCAAAGTCCTTACTTTATTCTCATACATGGAGTCCATCTCGAATTTCATGGCGTCTTGCCATTTCTCTGAGTCTTTACTACTCATACCCAGTTCGTAATTCAATGGATCATTACATTCATGATGCGTACCACATCGTCATCCTCTGTGTCGAATCTATACCTTTTAGGTATCTTCGTTATCCTTCTAGATTTACGAATAAGGTGTTGTATAATAGGTTCTTCTACTTGGTCAGGTGCCTGACTTTGATCCGTAGTAATTCGTGGTTCTTGAATTTCTTCAAGATATATCTTATTCTCACTGACCCCTTCGAGGATAAATTCCTTTTCCAAGAAGGCAACATATTTCGCAACAAACACCTTCTGATCAGTTGAATGATATAAATAATACCTTGATGTTTCTTTAGGGTATCCTACAAATCTACACTTGTCAGATCTAGTTTCCAGCTTATCATTCTCAAAATTTTTGACATAAGCTGGACAACCCAAAGTCTTAGCATGCTTAAGATTTGGTTTCCTCCATGTTCATATCTCATATGGAGTTTTTGGGACGGATTTGGTAGGTACCTTGTTAAGTAGGTATACCGTCGATTCTAGGGCTTAACCCCAGAAGGTAACTGGAAGATCGGTAAAGCTCATCATAGAACGAACCATGTCCAACAGTGTTTAATTTCTCCTTTCAGACACACCATTCAACTATGGTGTTCTTAGTGGAGTCCATTGTGAGATTATACTAAGACAATTGAGAAACTCACCGATTAAGTATTCACCACCTCGATCCGATCGAAGAATCTTAATACACTTGCAAGTTTGTTTCTTTACTTCACTTCTGAATTCCTTGAACTTTTCAAACGATTCAGATTTGTATTTTATTAAATACACATATCCAAATCTTGAATGATCATCAATGAATGCAATAAAATAAGAATACACCCTCCTCGTGAATTTGTTATCATAGGTCTAGAAACATCTGTGTGTACCAACGCTAACAACTCTGAAACTCTTTCTCCTTTTCCACTAAAAATAGATTTAGTCATCTTACCCATGAGACAAGATTCACAAGTTGGATATGATTCATACTCAGATAGCTATAAGAGCCCATCTTTATATAACTTGGATAATCGTGTTTCATTAATATAACTGAGTCTACATTGCCACATAAAAGTATAATTAATATCATCTCTTTTCATTTTCTTAGTTTGTTCAATTTGAAGTATATTTTCATGTAAGTCAAGTACGTAAAGTCCATTCAGTAATTTAACAACTCTATATAAAACATCCTTATTATAAATAGAACAACTATAGTTCTTTATTATAATATTATAACCATCCATATCCAATACAGACATAGAAATAACGTTTCTTGTGATAGTTGGAATGAAATAACAATTATTTAAATTAATGAACTTTCGCGTAGGCAGTGCTAAACATTAAGTCCCTACAGCTAATGCAACAACCTTTGCTCCATTTCCCACGCGTAGGATGACTTCCTTCTTGTTCAGTTTTCTACTTCTGACCAGTCCTTGCACAGTATTATATATGTGAGAACCACAGTCGGTATCCAACACCCAAGTAGAAGTTTGACTTTCAAAAAAATTAATTTCACTCATGAACAAACCATGATTAGATGTCGAAGCTTATCCAAGCTGCTTCTCTACCAGAAACTTCTTACAGTTCCTTTTGCAGTGACCCGGCTCGTTGCAATGGAAGCACATTCCTTTGCTAGCTGGATCAGGTTTCTTTTAATCCTTCACTTTCACTCTGCCCTTAGCCTTCTTGGTTTACTTCTTTTCAGAAGATACCTTGGGCCTCTTTCTTTTCTTGGAAGAATCGTCTACCAGTAAGACTTGGTTCTTCTTGGATGGGAAGTGTCCTTCAGCATTTTTCAACATGTTAAGTAATTCAAGCAAGCTGACATCCAACTTATTCATGTAAAAATTCACAATAAATTGTGAGAAGGTATCTTGACTTAACTCCCCATCCATGATGAACCCAAGCTATCTAAGACGTTCAATCAAATTGATTATCTTTAGGACATGAGTCCTAACAGTAGTGCCCTCGGTCATCTTAGATCTGAAGGGCTTCTTAGATATCTCATATCTAGCAGTCCTACTTTGCTTACCATACAACTCTTGGAGGTGCAACAATATAGTAGGAGCATCCATAGTTTCATACTGACGCTGAAACTCGTTACTCATGGATGCGAGCATGATGCATTGAGCCACAGATGCATCATCTTGCCACTTCTTAAAAGTAGCAATCTCTTCCTCAGAGGCTTCTTCTGCAACATTTGCAAGGACAGACGAATTTAGGATATAAAAAATCTTTTCTGCAGTGAGAACAATTCTCAGATTCCTGAACTAGTCCGTATAATTCGGTCCGATTAGTTTGTTAACATCAAGTATGCTATGCAGTGATAGTGAGTGTGGCATTTTTCAAATTATGCATGCGAAATTAAATAACATTTTAGCAAACATTCATTTAATTAATTATGAAAATAAATTAGGTCTTTTTTTAAAATTGGTATCTCCCACTATTTTCTTCAAACTATATTACCCTTATAATATATTGTTTGGCAAATCTAATTAAAGATTTGCTAGTGTGAAAAAGGATCCTATTTCAAATGTATATAGCCTTGTGGTGACACAACAAACTATATATAAAAAAATAGGTAGACAACTCTTGTCAATTACATCATCATGTAACTCTTTTTGCCTCTTAGATTAATTTGATCAAGTGGTGACACATCCGAATCAAAATTATCTAAGTTAAATCCAACCTAGCACTTTCATATATTCAATTAGAAAAATACCATCCTTGTGGTGACACAACAAAATAGTATTTTTTTTCAATTTCTTTATAAGCATCAAATGTGATAAATTAATATCTTAAATATTTAATACCCGCCTTGTGGTGACACAACAAACTCATATTAAATACTTAATACTCTATTAATTTATCATGCTAGAAGGCGACGTTCAATATTCCAAATATCTTTGAACGCTTAGGACTTAATATAAAATATTTGAGGGGTTTGCCATTAATTTTCTCATCTTGTTTAGCGCGCATGCATATATATATATATATATATATATAGTATAAGTATACATATAGAATACTATATTGTACCCGGATTGATTATCGACTTTTATTCAAATTTGGTTCACTAGAGCCACCAAGTGAACCAAAAGGTTAAACCTAGGAGTGCAAAAATTAAATTTAAATATAACTATTACATTTCATTTAAAATCGGATTCTATACAAACGGGTCTTCAAGCTCTTCTCGCTCTTTGGTCTCCAATTCTTTAAGATAATTCTATCTAGTCCTATTACATAAACTATTTAATTTTAATAGAAACCTTGATCAACAGTCAAGGGGAAGTACATAGGAGGGAGATAGAATTCTATGTCGAGAAAAATTAGAGAAGACGACGTAAGCAGACCCCATTTAATAAAACCCATACATTAAAGCATTCAACTAAAATAAAATTCAATCACATTAGTCAATAGTCCATAATCAACCCTATTTATTATCATACATATCAACATATGCATAAATAAATAAAACATTTAATATATACATTGATATCGATTTAATGGACAATTCTACTTAGTTTTGAAATCCAATTCTAATTAAAATAAACATCTTTATTTTAATCCAATTCCAAATCTAATAAACTCCTTTATTAATCTGGAATTACAGAAAAATATATAATTTTAATTTTAATTAAAAGAAATTGTTTATCATATTTTGAAATCAAAATTAAAAAAAAAATTTCCTGGTGATCGGCGGTGCGGCGCCGCTAATGTACTAGCAAGGGGGCGCTGCGGCGCCGAGTCACCTGTCTCCAGACCTGAACCGGTGTTGCGGTGCTTCATGGTTGCCAGGGACCCAGTTCCAGCGCTGCAGCGCTGCAGCTAAGCCTTGGACAGGCGTTGCGGCGCCGCTGGGCAGAACTTGTTTTCCTGTTTCTCAAATTGTGTAGTTTTTCTCCAAAAACATGATTCCTAGCTAACAACTATGTCCAATTAAATTGTTCCAAACATATATATATATATATATATATATATATCAAATAAAAAATAATTAATAACACACATAAAGGTTTGACTCTAATACCAATGTTAGGTTTGTAAAATTAAAGTAGTGGAAGTATGTTAAAAAAAAATTAAATTTTTACGAACCTTATACCCGGATCATCCTTTATGCATAATTATTAATTAAAGGAAAGAGAAAGAATTATCGAATCATATCCTTGTGCAACTAATCTTCCATGGGTTCAAGTTCAACTCCAAATCCTTCGTGATCTAGCTCCTTGAGTTCTCCAGGTTTGATTCTTTCTTTTTATCAACGTTAGCCATCCAAGTGTTTGGCCTCTAAAGGTAATCCACCAAGGAAGAAGAAATATTCAAGAAGGTGGATGTTTGGCTAAACCCTAATTCTATCTATATAGAATTTGTGTACTCTCGCAACTATTGAAATAGTGTAGTGTATAACCTAGTTCCATAATAAGACTTTCTTATTTATAGATGTGGACAACCCTCCTAAACCTTTTAGGCATAAAGTTTGATATTAATTAATTAAACTTTTTAATTAATTAGGCTTCCGAATCCTATTGGGAATAATTAAATTCTTTTAATTAATTAGCCTCCTAATCTTATTAAGAATATATGGGAGAGAGATAGTATCTTATTAATTAATTTCCAAACTCCTTTAGGAATTAAATAATAATAATAGTAATAATAATAATACGACTCCTCTTATTAATTTTTATTTAATACTTTCAAAATATTAAATATTAAATATTAAATATTAAGCTATTTAATTTATTTTATCACTATAGATTAAATTAAACATATTTAACCTATTATTACGATTATGCCATTAGCTTCTTAAATAAATATTCTTTCTTTTATGGTGTGACCATTTAGGTTTTTCATATTAAACCGGTTGTAAATAAATCAGTTAGAATAATTATAATCTTATTTAAATAAATAAATTAAACTAATAATTCATTTAAATAAATAATATTTATTCTATAATAAGGGTAAGCCCCCTTAGCGATCAACGATTTTCCAGATAATATAGATTTCAATATTAATCATAAAAGAACATGTGAGTAAATAGTTACCGTACAATTCAGTCCTTCCACCATACAATGTCCCAATTAAATATAAGACATGGATTTACTATCAAATCTTATTTTATTTAATTATATATATTTTGATTCAAAAATGCACAATACCAAATAATAAAAATTAGAAAGTGCTTTCTAATTTCATTATGCCTTGGCCAAGGACTACTAGGTTGTCATTTATTGAATCGCATAGGACATTCTCTTTTTTTACTAGAAGTGGTAGATCCTTTATTGATCATTCAATATCTCCATGTATAAATTATTATACCCAATCATACCTTTTGATATACCCTTAGGGTCTTAAGGGACATGTCAAAGTATAACTCATTATGCACAAGATACTATATGATAATCTCAAGTCTAAGGATTATTGTACTACTATCACGTAAGAAATTCCTATTGATAGAAAAGTAAAACTCCATTAGGTATTCCTTAGCGAGCCACGTTTAGTGAATTTATTTTCCAATAAGCACCTACATACTTGCTTTAGTGTCTCCGCACAAATGATTACGAGATCAATCATCTTCATCCAATGAGCAAGTCAACGTATGTACCAATCTATTCGGATTCACTTATCCACATTTTAGTAATCCAACGATTGAGAACTATTTTAGTTTTAAGTTATCTAAGATTTTAGATCTCATTAGCACGATCATCATCATTATTCTAAATGCATTGCTAAAAATTATGGATTTATCACATATTATAAAAACACCACAATGTAGATAAATTAAATGCCTTTAATTGAATAACACTTTTATTAATAAATAAATAAGATTGTCTCAAAGTATATGCTTTATCATCATACATGATTGGCTTGTATGCATCCTACTTTCGGTATTCCATGTCCATGTCCAAACTGCTGGAAATAGCAACCTCCAAGCTATCTCTGCGAAGTTGTTCAAAAGTTTCCTCCACTAATGAGTCACTTGCATCAATAGCAAAAACCTAACTCATATCACTAGGGTACCTCATGGCATCATAAATGTTAAACTGAATTTTTCCTCCATCAAATTCCAATGTCAAGGTCACATTGTGCACATTAATTATGGTTCTTGCTGTTTCAGTGATGGTCTCCCTAAAAAGATGTGGGAGGGGTTTTGTGATGTATCATCCTCTATCTCCACAAAGTAAAAATTTGCAGGAAAGATTAGTTCGTTCACCTGCACTAAGACATCTTCAATTACCCCTTGGGGGTAAGTGTTTGTACAATCTGTCAATTGGATACTCACACCAGTATATTTCAAAGGGCCTAGATTTAAGAAAGCATAAACAGATAAAGGCATCACAATAATAGAAGCTCCTAAATTTATCATGCCATTTTTAAGTCGGGTGTTTCTTATCTTACATGGAATTGTTAACATGTTTGGGTCTTTACATTTAGGGGGCATTTTTCTTTGAAGAACATCTGATACATTTTCCCCAACTGTTAGTTTTTCATCATTTTTCAGTTTTCTCTTATTAGTGCATAATTCTTTCAAAAACTATGCATACCTTGGCATCAGTTTAATTACATCAATTAAGGGAATATTCACCTATACCTTCCTAAAGTTTCCAGAATTTCTTTTTCTTGTTCATCTTTCTTTGAAGTTAAAGAATTCCTAGGGGGAAGGGTAAAGGAATATTTTTCTTCTTACTAGGAGGGTTAAGGATTACATTAGATGTTTCTGTTTCATCCTCAGCTTGCTTTTTCTCAAACTCAAAAGTAGTTGTAGGTGTATCCATCTTCTTTCCACTCCGCAAAGCTATGGCACTAGCATTTTCCGTTGATTTGACATTAGTTTGAGATGGTAGCTTGCCTGAACCTTGAGAGTCCAATCACCCAACTGTAGTATCTAGTTGACTCATTTAATTCTCCAAACTGTGGATGGAAGATCTCTTCTCTTGTTGAAACTATTATGTCTGTGTCATGAATGCTTTGAACATATCCTCCAAAGATGTTCCAGAATTTACTGGTACTACTAGTTTAGGTGGGTACTGGGGTTGAGTTGGTTGAAAACATTGTTGTTTGCTTAGGTAGAAACCTTGCGCTTGTGGCCTAGCACCCCCATAACTAAAGTTGGGATTACCCCTCCATCCTGGATTGCAATTATTGGAATAAGGATCATACTTTCTCTGCGGTTGTGGCTAGTAATTTCCCACTGCATTTGTTTAATGTGCATTCTCATCCTCTTGCAATGTTGGGCATGAATATGTGGTGTGCCATGCCATTAAGCATATTCCATAAGCCTTTAAAAGTGGAAACTTTCCTATTGCTAATTTCTTCACCACAACAGTTAAGTCAGAAATTTGTTGCTCTAAATTACTTGTGCTCACCTAACTTACCCTTTGAGTAGGATGATCATTCCTTGTACAATATTGTTGTTCGTTAGCAGCCATGTTTGCAATTAGATTTATTGCAACTTTCTGTGTTTTGTCTACCAATGAGCCTCCACTAGCAGCATCGATCATATTCCTATCCATCGGTACAAGTCCCTCATAGAAATATTGGATAAGATGTTGATCATCAATCTGGTGGGGTGGACAGCTAGAGCAAAGATTTTTGAACTTCTCCCAGTATTCATACAATGTTACACGGCTGAACTGTCAGTTTCTGCAAATTACCTTCTTAATATTGGCCACCCATGAATCAGGAAAGTACTTCTCCATGAACAGACATTTCATGCCATTCCAAGATTGTATTGATCCCGAGGGGAGGTAGTACAACCAATCTTTCACTAAATTTGCTAGTGAAAAGAGGAAATCTCTAAGCTTTATCTGCTCCTCCGTAATCCCATATGGCTTTATGGTTGAGCACACTACATGGAACTCCTTCAAGTGCTTGTAAGAATATTCGCTTATGAGACCACGTAAAGTAGGTAAAAGATAAATTAGTCTAGATTTTAGTTCAAATGCATCATTTAAAGAGGATATTCAATGCACAAAGGTTGTTTAGTGAGATTAGGAGTAGACAACACCTTTAAAGTCTTGTTATTGTTTGGCACTGCCATTTGTTCTTTGTTTGATTCACCATTGGAATGGTCTGAAAGTAGCGTGAGTGCGATGTTGAAACCTAGAGCTTCGTCGGAATCTTCAATTATACTTTGGGATTTCCAAGCCTCCTTCCCAGGTCTGTGTGTAGTTCTCTCTATTTCTGGATCAAATTTGAAATCGAGATAGTGAGAGGATCAAGTCATAAACAAAAATAAAATAAGCGAAAACAATGAATAAATAAAAATAAATAACACACCCCATCAACGACGCCAAAATTTGGGTGTTATCGTTGACACTCCTAAATTAATACCTTACTCCTATTCTACTAACACAAAAATTAGTATAGTAACAAGTAAAGGTCGATCCCACAAAGAGTGTGTTGTTTTGTATTTATCTGTTTTTTTTCCAATAAATGGGGGTTTTGAGTTAATTAACTAAATTATCAAAAGAAATAACAATGACTAAAAAGATTCAATTCTTTAGTTCAGTATCACCTGTTAACAATTATGGAGTTATCAAGTTTTACAATATTTATCCTTCAATGAAATTAACAACCCTAGGTAATCGTGATCGCTAATTACCCGAAATTCTCCTTACGTGTAAATCTAATGTGACGATCGCCAACAAAAGATCTTAACTATCATACAACCTAGAACTATCAGTCTAGATTTAATATAATAAAAACATAAAGAATGAGAATTAGGTTGTTCCAAACAATAATTGCACAATCAGTAATTATTTAACTTGTGTCTTCAAAAAATCTTAATATTATGCAAAAGCTTGTCCACAATCAAGTATCATTAATTGCTACTTATGATCAAATATACATCATTTGCTTAATATATATCCTAATCTAGCAAATGATAACAATTCAATAATTTAATCCTGTAGAAACCAAATCAGTAGATTAAATAATATACAAGATGTTTATATAGATAATCAGAATAAATCTCATGCACGAGGAATAAATAAGTAAACTTGATCAAATCGTTAATACTGGATAAGGTTCAACATCCCTTCAGAATTAAATTGTAAAGATTGGCCTGACATGCATTTGATTCTCAAAAACTAGGGTTTGAATCCAATATAGAAGATAGATTTAATAATACTGAGTTTTACATCCATTTATAATGCCTAAACATAACCCTAAGTCAATAAGAAATCACAATCCAAATCATAATAGAAGTCTGCTAAAATTTGCTGAACTTTCCAAAAATCTCAATTTTCTTAACCACTCTTGTAAGACTACAACTTTTTATGAATACGATTTAATTTCATCTATATATTATTTTAAATAGTAAGGTGTTGATTTAATGACTGGGATAAGTTATGGGGTGATATGTGCAAATTTTATAAAGTAAGCAAGTGGTCATAAAATATTCATTGTGTCGAAGAATATTCATTTGGTCGATTAATATTCTTGTTGTCGGGGAATATTCGTACGACGGCGCAGTCATTTATGGGCCCCATAACGGAAAACTGTCGGATGAAAAAATGACAAGAATATGTTTTCTAAAAATAACGGCAAAACTATTACTGCTAAAATTGTTGAAATACCCGGTGGTTAAAGAGCAATAATATGCAGTGTTGCACAGTAGCACACAGTATTGTACAGTATTTCAAATTATTGATTTTTACGTAAGAAGTCACTTACTTAATAATTCTTACAGCAATTACTGTTCAATATCTTATATTATTGATTCAATAATTATTACATTGATATTTTATATTATTGATTCAATAATTGTCATTGTACAGTAATTCATATTATCAAATCAATAATTCATATTATTTGAATAATATTATTAAATAGCATTATTGACAATGTCTAGGAAGTTCTGTCTAGGAAAGGGTTAGGTCATCTAATTGCTCGCCAGTAAGGAGAAATCTTTATTGGAAAGCCCCCTCTTTCATGGAATGACCTGGTTGTCAATATTATAATTCTATAATATTATTTATGAATAATAATTGATTGTTGAAAAATATGATAATTAAATATTTGTTCAATGTGGATATAAATGGAGGAATTTTTAGCATGAGACATTTGTTGAAAGTTAATATTTTATCTTTTTCAATAAAATAATTTATTCTAATATATTATTATAATATTACATTATAATAGTATAATGTGATAATATAATAGTATAATTTTATAATTTAAATAGTAACATTATTATAATAAATTCATGGTATAAAAATAAAATGAAATTTTAATTTTTTAATAATTATAAATGTTTTTAATATATATATATATATATATATATATATATATATGTGTGTGTGTGTGTGTGTGTGTGTGTGTGTGTGTGTGTGTGTGTGTGTGTGTGTGTGAAATTAATGGGGGGGGGGGGAGAGAGAGAGAGAGAGAGAGAGAGAGAGAGAGAGAGAGAGAGTTAGTGAAGAATGGTGGAAAAGGAAGAGAAGAGAGAAAAAAAAAGAAGAAAGGATGAGGAAAAAGAAGAAAAAGAAGGAGGAAAGGGGGGAGAGAGAAAAAGAAAGGAAAGAAAGAAAGAAAGAAAAAGGAAAACATGTAAATGGTGGAAGGTGGTGTCCATGCAAGTGTGCTGGGAGATTTTTCAAAATTGAGTGTTGAGAATCATCCGTATGTAATTTTTGTAGACACTGGTGTTCTGGCATTTTTCTATAAATAGGGTGCTTAGTTAAGAATTGAAAATCACACCAGAATAAAAAAAAAATCTCTCAATACTATTGAGCGTATTTCTTGTGAGTATTAAGATAGTTTGAGTGTTTATAACAGTACAAGATTTCTTCAACATATACTACGTTATTCTAGTCAGAAGTACTTTCTTATTAAGGTAAGGGATATTATTTTTCTCGTAAATGATGTTATTTCTGCGACACCCCAAAATCCGGGTACTTCATTTTCATATGATTTGTGTTCACTTTCTAAATATAACATACATCTACCCAATAATAAAATTATTTCAAATTAAATTACAACCTTTATAAATAATAAAATCTTGCTTATAAAAAAGATTACAACTTTTCAAAATAAATCCCAGGGTTTACTGTAACCTGACGTAACATTAACTGCGGAAAATAAAAACATCATCTAAAGTCTGATTACAATTTCATTCAAAATAAATTAAACAAACCTTCACTTGTTTAGCTTCCCTTTGCCTTTACTCATTGACGGGGCATCAACATTTTCAACCTTAGCTGCAATGGTTATTTAATGCAAGAGTGAGCAAACAATAGCTCACTGGAATACAACAATATATAAGACATACAAGAATATCTTTGAAAAAGTTTGAATAACTTTTACTTTCACAACGATAAAGAATTGAATAATAATTCTATATCAATATTAAAAATTCGAATATAGAATTCATCTGAGGGTCGTAAGACCTTGAACTTTTGTCCTAGGTTATAAAAATTTCTATTTAAAACCTTTAACAGTCATTAAGACTATGGACCTCAACTCGTACTTAGGGGGATCAGCCCCTTGTACCATGTACGTGCACTACATTTAACACTTCTGCGTGGTAACCTCCCCTAGTAAATAGGGTTGTTCATCTCAGTATTTGAATACAAGTCCGCACCAAAGGAAGTTTGGTTTGGATAAGCTTAAAAGGATAATTTAGAATTTAATGTTCATCAACTAAGGAATAGTTGAATCGACTTAAAACAATCAAGAATAATTCATAAATAAAAGAATTATGAATTAACATATACTTTAGAATTAAACTTAAAGCATTTAAAAAGAATATATAGACCTTGCGTGAACAATAAGTCAAGGTCACATTAAATCATGAACTTAAATTAAATACTTGTCCATTGCAGAATAAAAAGGACAATCTCAAACAATGAATATATGAACTTAAAGAACTTGTATAAAATTTAACGAGTTCAGGGATAAAAGACTTGCATAAAAATTAATACAAGATCAGGGTTTAGAAAACTTACTTCAAGCGCAAGCTACTAATAAAATCACGTTCTAACAATTCCTACACATATATATTTAATCACAATAACCTAAATTAGTTAACATGTAACTAATTCACATAATTAGTTAACCCCTCTAGGTTAACCCATTCTAGTTTAATTAAATAATTTAATAATTAACCATCACATAGTTAATTATATCACATAAGCATGTTCACATAATTAATTCAATTAATAATTATGTATTTTATATTAATTATAATTAAATGAATTATAATTTAAAGATTTAATCTAATTATAATTACTCAAATTATAATCACATCTTATTTAATTAAATTATAAACAAATTAAAATTTATAATTAACTAACTACATCATGCATTTACTAAATTACAATTACACAAATTATAATTTATAATTAATCATGCAAATATTGAATTATAAAAGACAAGATTATAATATATAATTAATCATGCATTACATAAATTCTAATTTAAAATTAGCATTCATTTGATTAAAATTAATCAACTATAATCATTATAATTTAACAAAATTATAATTTAAATTAAACTTTTACTCTAATTATAATTATTCAAAGTTATAATCAAATACTATATTTTATTAATATTCATTTAGCATTTTAATATTTGTTTAATCGTGCTATAAAAGTTATTACATAAAATTAGCTTTACAAAATACAAAAGAAAACAAGTTTTCTTTTTTTCCTGCCACACCGCCCCCCCCCCCCGCCGGGGCGAGGTTTTTCCTTTTGATAGGCCCGTCGGGGCGGGCCCCTTCTAGCGAACGCAGACAAGTTCGCGAACTGTGCAGAAAAAAAAATAATTTGGCTTATTTCTCCACATTAAATTTTAATTCCAGTTCATGCAATTCATATCAATTAATAGAAAACACAAACTTAAAGCTTCTAACATGATTCTAACATACATAAATATTATAACACATCATCAAACAACCAATTTCATGATTTTTTTGAAGAAAAACTATTGTTAAGTGTTCTTCATGAAATTGAACAATGCACTTTTATTTTTAACCAAATTCGTGAAATTTTAATTTCACTAACTCTACTTCTTAATATATTAACATAAGCAAAAAATAATTTACACAACAATTGATAAACATATAACAATTGGATGATTTAAAGACTATTTTCAAAAAAGCAATCCTCTATGAATCAAATTCTCAACCAATTAAATTCACAATACATGAATATTTTTCACAATTGAAGGTAACATCATTAAAATTCTACATAGGTATATAAATATATACAAATTCTTAATTTTACTCTACACTTAACTAATATATATATAAACATCCATATGAACATCACTTTCTCCATTAAAATATGTTTTATACAATAATTGAATTTCTAAAACTTATCTATGGCATACAATCCACTTACAAATAATTGTAACCAAAATTTCTACTTTTCTACAACAATATCACAATTACATGGAAAAGATTTTTCACAGAGAACTCAATCATAAAGAAAACAACTATATAAAGTTTAAAAAAAAAATATAAGGTAGTGACTATACCTCTTTTTGCTTAGATGATTGAAGAAGAAGAAGATGATTTTGACTCCTCTCAAGCTTTTCCTTTTTCTTCTTCTCTCTATCTTCTTCTCTGATATTTCTCTGCTCTCTCTTCTCTTCTTTATTCTTAGTTTAAACTTAGGCTTAGACTCAACTAACGTAACATATAAAATATAATACGTATACTTTAACTGATATAATATTATGTATTAAGGGCAATTACTCCCCAAAATAAATTGTCAGTTATAGGATTTCAAAAGCCATTAGGGCTTGTTTGGAAAAATATTTTATAAAAACAGATTATTAGTACTAAGGCATTGTTTGGATAAAATAGGTTTAAAGCTAGTGCAAGGGCCCTGTTTGGCAAAATCTTTTAAAAACTATTTTTTTAATTTAATAAATCCTTTTAACACATACTTTAATGTTACACTTTAATTAATTAAATCTTTTAACATCTAATTTAATCAATTAAAATCTAACATCAATTAATCACATAAAATTTTTTCGCGTAATTAAAATTACTTGCTAATTATAATTCATGTAACACTTAACACATAATTCATCTAATTTAATTATCTCAATTAAATTAGAACTGTACTAAAAATTAATATAAATCAATTAAATTAAATATTAAATATTTATTTAATTAATATATAACACTTAATTAAATCACTCCACAAAATCACATAATTTATTTATTCAACTCAATAAATAAATCGCACAAAATATTTATTTAACTCAATAAATATTTAAAATTATTATATAAAATCTCAATCATTACAATTTCCTTTCAATATTCATAAAGAATATTTTTTTTATATTCCATATTATGAAAGTGATAATATTTCATTCCATATTCCTAAATTTAATCTTACTACGGTAAATATTACTTTTATAATTTCTGAAATGATCAGAAATTCCTTGCGTTTTGCTTTTCGTCTAATATTATTTCACCGAAATGTTGGTATGAACTTTCTTATGAAATTTTTACATTTTCTTGTCGGGGTTACTAGTCATCCGTATGGTACTATTCATAAATACGGTACTATTCATACGTACGACACTATTCATGAGTACTATTCACAAAAAAATTAAATTTTTTTTTTGTCCAAGTTATCTTTTATGGGTCTTATTCTTGAAATTGGATCCATGTTTTGATCTTCATTCTTGAATTTTTCTCCACAATTGGTTATTATCGAACATTCTTGAACTTGGATAGATTAAATATTTAATATTTATCCTTTGTTTTACTTGATTCGTTCTTAATATCATTGTCATAATCCTCAAACTTAAATTGTGGTGAAAGTTATCTTTGGCCCGTAGTGCAAAGATGAGCTGTTGATTTATGAATATCTTTGACCCGTAGTGCAAAGATGAGCTGTTAATTTATGAATATCTTTGGCCTGTAGTGCAAAGATGGACATGTGTTTGACATGATTATGACCACTGGTGATACAAATGAATATCTTTGGCCCGTAGTGCAAAGATGAATTATTGATTTGAAATATTTTTTGATTGATGTTACAAGGATAAAATATTGATGATGGACTTTTAATCATAAAAGATAGTAGACATCATTCTCTACTTGACTCTTCTAATGGATTGTTATTTTGGCTGCAGTTGTTGATCTAAAATTTGTTGTCCATCATATTTTATCTAATTTGTTGAAAGCTAACGATAATTTATTCTTCATTATCTTAGTCATAATATTCTTTATTGGGATAGTTGAGCTCACCCTTTTCTTCAATTGTTCTCTTCTGGAAATGAGAATATCGCAGGGACTAGTCGGGGAATAGAGTGATGGTCCGAGATAGAGCTGTAAAAGTTCTCACTATTTTATAAAATAGTGTGATAATAATTGTAATGAGGACCTATTTGAGTGTTTATATTTTTGTATTATATACGATATGTATTGAAACTCAAAGTTTGGGTGGTCGTATTTTGCACGACCGTTTGATATAAAAGATTTGTATTTGGATTATGTACCATATATTTGGCTACTCATAATGGGTTGTGTATTGGACCTATTTTGGGGGCGTCACAGTTGGTATCAGAGCCATAAGGTGTGAAGAGCCCCGAGCCTCTATCTGGTGACTTCCTTTGTGGGATACAACGAAGCCAGACTCTCCGTAGGGGACGCCGTCTTTGTGCGGTGGAAAACTGATAGGTGCCCTTGTGAGGTGCTATCCAAGGTTGGGATATGAGTCACAGTTTGTATCAGAGCTTAGGGATATGATTTCTGGCAAAGATCTGGGAATAGAACTATGAGGGGAGAGATGAGTAAATTCTTTGCTAATGTGTCCTACCTAAGCTTATTTGTTGTTTAATTGGTCGGTTAAAACATAGGGTTAATATGTGACATGTCAATTTCTTTAATTAACCTTTATTTGGTGGCAGTATTTAAGAATGGCATCTGAAAATCAAGAGATGAACTCATATAGAGTTTTAAGTGATGAATTGAGGAGATGTATTTAAAGAATAAATATTGGAGTATAATATCTTGTTATAACAAAGGTGTTTATTGGGGAGTGCTAATTAAGTTATTGAACTTGATTGTAGGATGTCAGGAAAAGAAGAAATTAGAGACATCCATGTGGTGAGTGAGGAATTAATAGTTGCACCCGAGCTAATCGCAGAGGTAGCAGCTGAGAGGGAGGAAGAAGAGGAACTTGAGGAGGATTTATTAGGAGAATTTTATGATCAAAATGTAGAACTGCAAAATCGTATTCGTGAGTTAGAAGAACAAGGTGAAGAATGGTAGGCGGCCGTGGAACAAAGGGATACATCAATTCAAGATGTTATTACTCGATATGCGAGGCTTGATCAGAAGCTCTCTTTGGCAGAGCATATAATATTAGAGCTGGAATCTGAAAATGCAAATGTCAACGATCAGCTGAAAGAAGAAAAAACTGAATGAGTGAGAATTAAAGATGCATAGGGTAAAAGCCGCACGATGCGTTAATATTTTAGAACGAGACGTCCGATCCAAGAAGGCCAAAATAGACGATATGGATTTCACTTTTTGGACAGCAATTGGGAGAATCCTACATCGAGTTTGGAATTACCCTGTACATAGCGGTCAACCCCAATTCGATATGGATTGAAGAGTAATGATTCAGATCATGGATCAGGAGTGCGACGAAGCATTTGAGGGTGGAATGTGATAGCAAAGTCAAGTCCAGCTGGGATGGTGACTCCAAAGGCTGTCCTAGACAAGTCAAAGTTAGTAGTTCAAGGGAGAGCCTTTGTTGTGACTTCCCAAAATACGATGAACCCGAACGAAGTTATCACAAGTTAGTTAATCATAAACTCTTGCGAAGTCTATACCTTATTAGATACCGGTTATACCCATTCTTTTATTTCACCTGCTTGTGCTCAATGTTTGAACTTGACCCCTGACAAATTAGACTTTGGCTTATCTGTTGAAACTCCGTTAGGAGAAACCTTTGTTACATCCACAGTTTACAAATCTTGTTCGATTCAAATTGGCACCCTCACAATACTTGTTGATCTTATCTATTTGAAAATACTTGCATTTGATGTGATTTTAGAAATCTACTGGTTAACCACTTATCATGCCAAAATTGATTGTTTTTGTAAGGTTGTTAATATTCATAGTCCTAACCAACCTATTGTGCGAATTCAAACAACCAAACCACTAAAATCAATCAATGTCATTTCAAGTCATAAAGCTATTCGTTTATTGAAAAACGGATGTCAATCTTTCTTAGCTCATGTCACTGATTTAAACCAGAATACGCCAGATTTGAATGATATTTCTGTTCTTAATAAATTTTTGATGTATTTCCCGAAAGAACTTTCTGGCCTACCCCAGAATGTGAAGTTGAATTCTCTATTGACCTTGAACTCGGTACAAAACCCTTTTATAAAACCCCATATCGAATGGCTCCTATTGAATTTCAGGAGTTAAAGGTCCAACTATAGGAGTTGTTAGACATTGGTTTCATTCGTCCTAGTATATCGCCTTGGGGTGCTCCTGTTTTATTCGTAAAGAAGAAAGACAAAAATATGCGACTTTGTATTGACTATCGGGAGTTGAACCACGTCACCATCAAGAATAGGTATCCGTTACCTCGCATTGATGACCTGTTCTACCAGTTGCAAGGTGAGCAATTCTTCTCAAAGATCGATCTTCTATCTGGACATCATCAGTTAAAGATTTAAATTGATGACATTCCAAAAATAGCCTTTAGAACTCGATACGGGCATTACGAATTTTTAGTTATATCTTTCGGATTGACCAATGTCCATGCTGCGTTCATGGACATGATGAACCAAATATTTAAGAAATATTTGGATCATTTTGTGGTTGTTATTATTGATGACATCCTAATATACTCCAAAAGCCTCAAATATTTCTTCACCCAAAAGGAACTCAACATGCGGCAACGACATTGGCTTGAGCTGTTGAAAGATTATGACCATACCATCTAATACCATCCTAGAAAAGCGAATGTGGTAGCTGACGCGTTGAGTAGAAGATCATATGCGGGAACAAGTGCGATGATGTCAACACAAAGGCCCATTGTGTATGACTTACAAAGGATGGAGATAGAGTTAAAGACTCCAAGGATCCACGTGATGATGTCAAATTTATGAGTAGAACCGACTCATGGCTCCATTCGAGGCGTTGTATGGACGAAAGTGTCGTTCTCCAGTATGCTAGGATGAAGTGGGTGAAGCAACATTGTTGGGACCGGAGTTAGTACGTATGACTATGGAAAAGATTCAAATGATCCGGCAACATATACAAACAGTACAAGATCGACAAAAGAGTTATGTTGATCTTCATCGAAGAGATGTGGAATTTAATGTCGTAGACTATGTATTGTTATGTGTTGCTCCATAGAAAGTAGTTACGAGATTCAAAAAGAGAGGAAAGCTCAACCCATGATTTATTGGTCCATTTAAAATCCTTGACTGAGTAGGAACTGTGGCCTATAGACTCGCCTTACCTCCAAGCATGTCTCGTGTTCATAACGTTTCACATATCCATGCTTCATAAATATGTGAAAGATCCAAACCACATTACTGAATTAGAACCAAACGAGATAGCTGAAGATTTAACGTATGAGGAAGTACCTGTCAAGATCATGGATAAGAAGGAACATGTTCTATGCTCAAAGATTATACCACAAGTCAAGGTTCATGGAGAAACTATGATATCGAGAAAATGACCTGGGAGTTAGACTCGAAAATGAAAGCAAAGTATCCTCACATTTTTGAAATACTAGGTACGTACGTTAATTTCGAGGACGAAATTTCATTAGGAGGGGAGGTTGTAAGACCCCAACTTTTTATGAATAAGATTTAATTTTCTCTATATATTATTTTAAATAGTAAGGTGTTGATTTGATGAATGAGATAAGTTATGGGGTGATATGTGCAAATTTTATAAAGTAAGCAAGTGGCCATAAAATATTCATTGTTTCGGGGAATATTCATTTGATCGGAGAATATTCTTGTTGTTGGAGAATATTCGTACGACGGCGCAGTCATTTGTGGGCCCCATAATGAAAAACTGTCTAATGAAGAAAATGACAAGAATAAGTTTTCTAAAAATAACGGCAAAACTGTTACCGTTAAAACTGTTGAAATACCCGGTGGTTAAAGAGAAGTAATACGCGTTGTTGCACAGTAGCACACGTTATTGCACAGTATTTCAAATTATTGGTTTTTACGTAAGAAGTTACTTACTCAATAATTGTTACAGTAATTACTGTTTAATATCTTATATTATTAATTCAATAATTACTACATTGATATTTTATATTATTGATTCAATAATTGTCATTGCACAGTAATTCATATTATCAAATCAATAATTCATAATATTTGAATAATATTATTAGATAGCATTATTGGCAATGTCTAGGAAGTTCTGTCTAGGAAAGAGGTTAGGTCATCTAATTGCGCGCCAATAAGGAGAAATTCTTATCAGAAAGCCTCCTTTTTCCTGAGAATGATCTGGTTGTCAATATTGTAATTCTGTAATATTATTTATGAATAATAATTATTTGTTAAAAAATATGATAATTAAATATTTGTTCAATGTGGATATAAATGGAGGAATTTTTAGCGTGAGAGATTTGTTAAAAGTTGATATTTTATCTTTTTCGATAAAATAATTCATTCAAATATATTATTATAATATTACATTATAATAGTATAATGTGATAATATAATAGTATAATTTTATAATTTAAATGGTAACATTATTATAATAAATTAATGGTATAAAAATAAAATGGAATTTGATTTTTTTAATAATTATAAATATTTTTAATATATATATATGTATATATATATATATATATTTTTTAATAATTATAAATATTTTTAATATATATATATATATATATATATATGTGTGTGTGTGTGTGAAATTAATGGGGAGAGAGAGAGAATGAGAGAGAGAAGAAAGAGAGTTAGTGGAGAATGATTTTAACTATGTATTAGAAAAACTGTTTAAATTGTTGTTTAATTGCTTGGTTGTGGTGGTGTACCCTCATAGGATGGTTTAATGCATGCTTCGAATATGTGGATAGTCCATTTTATAGGAGAAACTCTAGCAAAAAAAATTCGTGAGTTAGATGCCAGGGTCCTAGAAGCATGTTTAGATATGCTAAGATACGAGTTGAGAATGATGTACACATATAACGACACATATAGGACATGCATGATGTGATGACCTAAATTATATTCCCAGGATTATATTATCTCCAAGCAGTAAAACTTTAAAATTTTAAAAGGACAGAAATATACCTGACCTTGCTTTGAATCTTACGAACTCGTTGTTCAGGTATGGATTCTGACATAACCATCAGCTTTTCATTCCACCGGGTTTCATCTGGAGTTCGCCGTCAGAGGCCTGCCTCTGACATTCCCATTCCGCGGATTAGAAGGCAGGTTCAGCGGTTGACAGAGCCGGTGCATCGTCCTCTTCATGAGGACAGACCCCATTTGGACAAGGAGGATATCCCTGAGCCTGAGGTTCCACCTCAGACCACTGCAGCACCCAGATTTCTTCCTTGTATTCTGGTAGCCGTTCCTGAGTTGATGGGTTCGGACATAAGCCATCATTCCTCCATTCATTTGCAGGCGAACGAGGTATATGATCTTTACATTAATTTGTCTTGATTTATATTTTCTGCCAGCAATCAGTTTTCTTAACCATAAGGCCATACAGGTCCTAGAGTTTACCCAACCTAGGGGCAATTGGTTTAATGTATATTCTCTATGTTATTTGTAGACACTCAAATTTCTTTATTTTTGTTACAAACCTTGCTAGAGGGCAAAACCGTCTTTTACCTTTCGGAGACAACCCTAGAAGTTCAAATCAAAGTCGAAACCCTGGCGATAACACCAGAATGTCAAGTTAAGCCCCGGCGACAACCTTGGGAGGTACAAAAGATCCGACAAAAACCCAGGGAGATACAGTCACCCCGGCGACAACATCGGGACGTCAAGTCACGCCCTGGAGACAACCCCGAGAGGTACAGAGACCCTGACGACAACATCAGGAGATCAGTCACCCCGACGACAACAATAGGATGTCAAGTCAAGGCCTGGCACTAACCCGGATAGATCAGTCACCCCGGCGACAACACCGGGATGTCAAGTCAAGCCCCGATGACAATCTTGGGAGATACAATCATCTCGACGACAATACCGAGATGTCAATTCAAGTCTAGGCGATAACCCCGAGAGATACATTAACACCGACGACGACCCCAGGAGGCCAAATCAACTTCGAAGGCAGTCTCGAAGTATTAAATCATCCCCAGAGACAATCCTTGGAGACCAAATCAAGCTCAAAGATAATCCTGAGGAAGAACAGAGTCGACTGGGATCAAACCTCGGAGACGACCCCGAGAAAATAGTCGAAAACCTTGTGTCAATTCGAGAGACAACCCCTGGAAGGGCAAAATGATCATTTTACCAACTTGACGTCAAATCATGTCAAAATCAAGCCAAATTGATGCAATGAGGGTCAGAAAAAGCCATAACTTCAATCCCGAGTGAAAATAGCATAATACAGGTCAACGGATAGATTGTGAAAATTCAAAGATCTGGTCACAGACCCATCTTCCAAGATTCAAAAAATGTCAAATCCCATGTCATTATGTAGCTCTCGAAAAGGGCTTTACGGAAACGTATAACATGCCTCAAACGGATTCCTAGATTAAAAGTTAAGAAGGTTTGAAGTAGACATCGCGTTGCTCGGAGTGCATGTACTTTGAGACAACGGGACCCACAGGAGTGGGGCCTACTCGGGTAGCCGCAACTCTACCCGTGGCTTTCGCGGGTAGACCCGATACCATTTTTGTCTATAAATAAGACCCCCACCCCTGCAAAAAAAGAGAGGAAAAAATAGAAAATTATAGAGAAACTCCGCCCATTTAGACCTTTAGCCCTACTTCTAGTACTCCAAACATCAATTTTATTCTTCCAATACATTTGCATACGTATATTCTACAACTTATCAAAAATTAACTGGTGGAAACAGAGATTTGAAGCCCTCCGAGTGGAAAGAAGCCAGTGGAGCTGCCTATTGTAAGTTTTTTTTACGATCAGAAGTCATTTCCTGCTTTATTGCACATATGTGAACGTGCATATGAAATTTTTGCTTTTGGTTTTACCCCGATCTAAAATCTGTGGTTTTGCTAGCTTAGTTTTTGTATGTATAAGTATATATATACGTTTTTTTTGTTTGCACAGCCTGGATGATTAATCCGTGGCTTTTACTCGCTTATATATATATATGTATATACTAACTTGTTCGGCCTGGATTGCTAATTCATGGCATTTTTCAACTTTATTATATATAACAGACTATATATATAATAACTTTCAATTCCTTCAAGCTTGGATTGTAAATCTGTGGCATTTACTGCTTATATATATATATATATATATAACTATATATATATATATAATTATTTTGACTTTGTTCGGCCTGGATTGTAAATTCTTGGCCTTTAACAGCTTATATATATATATATTTATTTATATTTCTCAGTCTGGCCTGGATTGAAATTTTGTGGCCCTTTAAAACTTTTTTATATATATATATATATATATATATTTACATTTCAGTCGAGCCTGGATTAGAAATTCGTGGATCTTTACAGCTTTTATAAATATATATATATATTTATATATATATATATTTCTGTTAGGCCTGGATTAGAAATTTGTGGCTCTTTACAGCTTCTATATATATATATATATATATATATATATATGATAAGGATCTTAGGCTCACCCAACTAAAAGCTCACCTAACTCACCCCCCTTTAGCGATGGACCCGGCGACGGTTCGTCCGTCGCTATATATACAACCGTCGTCTATATGTTATCCATCGCTATATATTGTTTGTCACTAAAAGCTAACATGACGGCTGTATATATAGCAACGGACCAAAACGTCGCCCTGTTCGTCGCTAAAGGGGGGTGAGTTGGGTGAGCTTAAGATCCGGACCGTATATATATATATATATATATATATATATATATAAATATTTACATTTCAGTCGAGCTTGTATTAGAAATCAGTGGCAAATCTTTGGTCCTTTACAACTTATATATATATATATATATATATATATTCTTTATTCATTGTGATTAAATATATTTTTTAAATATTCATTTGATATGAATCTGTGTTAATGTAAATTTTGTGGATTAGATTTATCTAAATCTCGTCTTTCTAACTTTTAAACTGTTCAAAATCGGTCCAACCGGAACCCGGGAGTTAGAATGGCTAAGATTTATTGAAATCTAGTTTTTTTTAGTTTTGTAAATATTAAAGCGACTACGTGATCCTAGATCCATATCTAGTGGGAACGGGAAGTTTTGGCTATGCGCATGCAAGGATTTGACTGATAAATCATTTATTTTGCGATGTCTAGAGTACAATTTCTATTATATGTCAATAGTTGTGCTGTGCAGGTTTATTGATCATTCTCTGTGAGTCTAGGAATCATAGGATTGATGATCAATCACATGGATCTAAATCTGATTCCCATTATGTACAACTCCAAATTGTAAATATATCCTTCCAGTTTTTCTGTAAATGTCAATCAGATGGACCTTAAAACGGTTATCCGAATTTAAGGTCTCTACATAGTACACTGTGGTTAGTAGTGCTAGAGTCACTTGGATGACTTTTATACCCATAAGAAGACCTACTCTTGTATACACAATCTATGGTCGAGGATGCTTCGCATCTTGACAATAAACATCCAAATCTAGCTGAATGCAGAATAAAATAAAACGGAAGTATCAAAAGGCTTCAATTCCTATGCAAGCGTAAGGGTTTGAAAACCATCTTTCAAAATGACATTTTCATATCTTATCTAAAAATGGACTTTTCGGACAAATCAAACCCTTCGTATATAGGTCTAACGAAGCACAACACTACTTTCAAATCAAACAAATGTATGCTTAATTACTTCCAGCATACACACACATTACAAATAAAAAGGGAAATATTGAAAAGATGCGGTAACCGTGTTTCATGGAAGTCGGGGGTGCTTAACACCTTACCCCCGCTTAACCAAGCCCCTGAACTTTAAGAATCTCGGTTTTCGAGGCCTTATTTTGACAGCGTTCAGTAATTGGGCCTACTTACAAAAATCAAACAAAACTCGGTTGAGTTGGTAGAACCATTTCAAAATATACCAACTGGCGACTCCGTAAACCTTTAAAAAATCGTTTACATAATACATGTTGGCCTTTTCCTAAAAATTTCACCCTTCATAATACAAATAAGATAAATTAGGGTTGAAAAACAATAAAATTTAGGGCGAGGAAGATCTGTCCAAAGAAGATTTTTTCCCGACGTTGACAGGTGCCGACTCTACCGGGGATAGTAAAGGGCTTAAGCCGCACTCAAATCTTTTTAAAATATCCTTTTTCTATCTGTATTTGTTCGGATGCTGTGTTTTATAGTGAATGGGTGTAAATAAATGCTTTACTGACTTATATTAGTGCTTCGCACAATGTCATTATTTCATACGATGAGACACGATGTATGTGAATGTATGTTGTGTGATTCCTCCACCAGGAGGCGAACTTGTCGGTGTTTGATTACTGGACTCAAAGGAGATTAATCCTTCGAGGCTCAGGAAAGGCACCACTCAAATTCGATTAAATTGAAAGGCCAGATTAATTTCCCCTCTAGTAAATTGCGATGATCTGGGAACCTTCATGCCGAAAAGTCGCGAGAGTAGCCTAAGATATGTCAGTCTCTAATAAACTAAATCCGAAGGGAAGTCTCTTCATGATTTTCCCTTTCAAATTCAATGTAAATTTTCCAATTCAAATGTAAATTTCAAGATTCAATGTAAATATACATTCCATATCTTGTCATGATATCCTGTCATCAAAATAATTGACCTTTGTTTTACAGGATATAATTAAAAAACCTCAAAAATATAAACACATTGCATATCATGCATCCTGTTGATATATATACATCAAAATTAATACACCTACTTTTATTGTAGGAAAAAATTGGTCCTATCACCAGATCAAAATCTAAGAAAGCACTAAGCCCATCTCCAAACATGGCTTCAAGTGCTAAACCTGAATCCACCCCTATCTCTAGGGAGGAGTTTGAAGGATTAAAGAACCAGATAACGGAATTGGCTATTTTTCTCAAAGAGCAAAGCAAAAGTCTTCAAGGTAAACAAACACCCGGTTATACAAAATCATCTACACCCGGTAGCAGTACGGATACTGAAAAGAAAGATACTCAGATTCTTGAGCCTCATAACCCGAATCTGACCAACAAAACCCCAGAAATCATTAACCTCAACAAAGGGCATGAAGCTGGTGATATTATGAAAAAAGTTCAACAAATGGAAGAAATAATTTGGTCCATCAAAGGAACTGGGGCGTTTGAGAGTGTTAATTACTCAGATTTATATATATTCCCAGGGGCACGATATCCAGATAAGTTTAAAGTCCCTGATTTTGAAAAATATGATGGATTGGGAGATCCATTCACCCATTTAAAAGTATTCATTGCAGAGCTCGGATCCTATGCAGAGGACGAGAATCTCCGAAAGCAATTATTCCAGAAGAGTCTGACCGAAGAGGCTAGAGCCTGGTATTCCTGACTTAACAATTCAAAAATTCACAGTTGGAAAGAGTTACCACATGCCTTCCTGAATCAATAAAGCTTCCAGTCTCAGATGGCTCCAGACAGATATCAAATCACCAAAATCAAGAAGCAAAACACTGAGTCATTTAGAGAGTATGTCCAACGATGGAGACGGACGGCAGCATAAGCCACCCCACCTATGACACAGACTGAGATAGTTCTGACATTCATCGACATTCAAGAAGCTCCATGTTATGAAAATGTCCTAGAAGGTATAGGAAAACCATTCTTGGAGATGATCAAACATGGAGAAATGGGTCTAATGTCTGGGAAGTTAAAAGATCTTATAGCCTTGGAAGCAGTGGCTGAACATATTCAATCTGGAAGCTATGGGAGTAATCCCCGTAGAGTACACAAGAAGAAGTAAGAGGAGGTGTCCTTGTTACTTCAGGGACAAAATTAGAGAGGTAATTCGAGCAGTTTGCCCATTTAAAGGAGAAACTATTCCCCTTTTCAAGCTCCTGGATAACCTTCTAATCCTCCATTTTAAAAAGTTAAAGAAGCTAGACGTCGAAGAACGTTCACACCCTTGGGGGATTCACTAGAAAATGTGTTGAAACTGCTGACAGTATAAAAGAAGATTATTCAGCTCCTTCCGCCGGCCAGTTCAAGCGGACGGAATTTTGACCTACGTAAGAAGTGTGTTTACCATTTCGGAGCACCTGGCCTCAACACACAAGACCTCTCAAGAACAAAATCCAAGACTTAATAGATAACAGAGAGATTGTGGTGACAAAGCAAGAGCAACCACATGTGCAAGATAATCCTCTCCCTCAACATAATGAGGAAAGTGTCAATATGATTAGCACAAGGAATGGAGAAGGATCCAAATACCTCCGATATATTAGAGAGCCAACTCAATCAAGTACCAATAATCCAGACAGTTGGGAGTTCTCAAAAAGGCAGTTCCTGATGGAACAAGAAATCAAGTCTATTAAAGACCATGTTGGAGAACTGGCAGAGCTGGAGGTTTATCAACATCAGATAACAAGACAGTTGATAAATCAGGTCAGCCAACAAGAAGTCATTCCTCATACTCCAAAAAATAGTACCATCTCCTTGAGGGATCATTACCGATTTCATAAGCGTAAATATTGGGCCGACAAGGTTGCCAAGGAGGAAAAGTTCCAAGCCAATCAAAAATTCGCCTTTAAGAGAAATTTTACAAATTTGAACCAACCGATGAAAGAAATCCTCCAAATGCTGATCAATGAGGGGATGGTCACAGATTTGCTACCTCCGGTGGACCCTCGATCCCGAAAGTTCAAGCCTGATAGAATCTGTCAATATCATTCCAACACACCTGGTCATGACACCGAAGATTGTTGGGGATTTCGCCATCTAATTCAAAACGTCATTGAAAGTAGTGAGCACTCTTTATTCCAATAACAGGGAAATAGAAAGAAGTGGTGGCTGTCATTTCTTGTGAGAAGGACCTAGCCACGACACCCTTAATACTGCAAGGAAAAGGGGTCCAAGAAGGAAAGAATGCTGTGTAGGTGGATGCGCCAGAACCTCTAATATTGCCATTCAGACTGCAGTATCCTGTGATCAGCCTGAAGAAAGTTCCATGGAACTATAGGAAAGATGAAGTTTCAACATCAAACAACATTGCCAGTGTATCAAAGGAAAACCCGATGTATCTACCTCAACGGGTGATCAACTCAGTCATTAAAGCTAAAGGGAGAGTGGCTGAAGAGAAAATTAAAGAATTCCTCAGCAAAACGGGACATTATGAGATCAACGTGGTGTGAAGCTTGAAAAAGGCACCCAAATAGATATCCATCCTAGATCTGGTCTTATCCTCGGTAGATTATGGCAAAATTCTGGTGAAAGTACTGGAGGAAGCACATCTGCCAAAGACGATAGATACTGAGAAGTTCCGTCACGTGATAGAGCACATTTTCAACAGTAATGTGATATCTTTTACTGATGATGATATACCCGCAGAAAGGACTGGTCATTGCAAGTCACTGCACATAGCAGTGATGTCCTCAGGGTATGTGATTGGAGGTGTGCTGTGGAGGATCATCCCTAAACATCTTCCCCTATGATACCTTGTAGAGAATGAAGATCAATCCAAATCTAATCCGGACTAGTTATGTAGTCATTCGGGCTTTCGATGAATCTCGTCGGGAGGCTGTGGGAAAAATCGAGCTTCCATTAGAGATTGGACCCCATACTTTCTATATATCCTTCTGGTACTCAACATTACCACTGGATATAATTTGTTATTGGGAAGACCGTGGATCCACATGGCAGAAGCAGTTTCGTCCACCCTTTATCAGCAACTCAAGTACATTATTGATGGCAACCTAATCACGATATATATCGAACCAGAATATCCCGTCTGCATATAGGGCGATATGCCATTTGTGACAACCCGAACATTTATAAGATCTTAAATGAATAAAATAAAGGTTAAAGGATAAAACCTAGAGTAGAAATAGAGGAATAATTTAAAAATTTAAAGAAGAACCTATATGGTTTATTATTCGAATGGGAATAGAGAAAATATGGGATTACAAAAAATTCTAAACTCTAGAAATGAATTTATATGTACTTGAAGAAATATTAAGGATAAGGTACTACGATACCTATAAAGTTTGGTGACCTAATATATAAATTAAGTATTTGAATTAAATAACCTCAAGTGTTATCTTTATTTAATTGTCCTAGTATTTTAACTACATACTAGTGACCTAATCTAAGAGATTTATGAAATATGTCTCAACCTATTAGATTATCTTGTATGATTATGTGAGTGCTTATAACTTTTTAAGCCAATTAGGGCTAATAAGTTAATACACTTACTAGAATTTGTTATGACTAATGTGAATTATGTATATGATTAAGTAAATATACATTATATAATGTGTATACATTTATTTTGTATAAAAAGAGAATTAAGAATAAAGTTATATAACCTAATATATTTATTAGGTAGGGTAATTAAATAACCTAAGAGATATATTTTATACATCTCAAATAATAAATTTTATAACCTAATTAAAGTAAGTCTAATTGGGTTATGAAATTAAAGATACACGAGTAAGGAATTTAATTACAAAGGAGGGGAAAGGAAAATCATAATTAAATGATTAGGGTAAGATAAAATTAAAGAGTATTGAATTAAGTTGATTTTATTGCCCAAAGAATTAAATTTGTAGCCCTATTGTTTATTTAAGCATATGACTTGTAGCTAATTTTATTTAAGAGCAATCAAATTGTTAAACTAACCCAATATAACATGTATATGGTAAGTATAATGATTGCACAATTTAATTAGTGGTGGAGGCCCAAGTTTATGTTAGTTAGTAAGCAAATCAAGAAAAATCAAAGCCCAAAAGAAATTAAGTGAGCCCAAGCTTGGCCCAAGCTTAGCCCACTTGAGGAAGGGTATTATAGTCATTTAATAAAGCATAAAATAAATCAAATTTGGTTGGATAAGGCCACATGGCCGAAATTTTGGAGAGGAGGAATAAAGGGGTGATGTATGTAATGATTAGCATGCTTTAGTTGGTGAACTACTTCATGAGGTGTCACTTTTCCCATTTGCCACCACCTTTAGCTATGCTTGTAAGAAACAATAATCATAATGAGAGAGAGAGAGAGAGAGAAAGAGAGAGAGAGAGAGAGGTACAAGCATAGGGGAATAATAATAATAATAAGAGATATATACTATATCTCTTCATTTCTACAAAACAACAAAAGCATTTCATCTTCTCTCTCCTCTCATTTGTATCACTTAGTAAAGTAAGCAAGAGAGAGGGAGAGAGAGAGAGGCTCATATTCGGCCAAGAAAGGGTAGGAGAGAGGGAGTATTTTTCAAAGTTTTATAGTTCCTAATCAAGGTTTAGGAAGAAGAAGAGAAAAAATAAGCTAAGGTATAAAGGAATTCCTACTTATTATAATTTAATTTTCTTTTTATTTTGATTTGAGTTTTGATGTTTGTAAAGTTATGATCTTGAGGGTAAAACCTTAGATCTACGTGTTTAATATTGTTTCAAGTTTAGATCTAACCCTTTTACGGATCAAAAGTTGGATCTAAACTAAGAAATGGAAACTAGGTTGTTCAAAAAGTAGAAAACCCTAAATTTCTTAGTCTTGGTTGTGTTTAATCTTATGTTTGATGATTGTTTGATGAAATAGATCATGGATCATGGTAGATCCATGAGTATATGAGATATTAGTATGTATTATGGTGATTGATGATGGGTAATGTTTGATTAATCAAGAAATCTAGGAAGTTTTCTTACGAAACACAAAAGATTGAAAATCATATTTTGAGAAAACGCAATGTGAAATTAAAATGCCCATATCTCCCATTCTATTATGGATTTTTGAGTTTGGTCAATATTTGGAGTTAGATCTATGATTCTTCTAACAGATCCAAGTGGAATCACTGAAAAAGGTATTATAGATTTTCGTGTGAACTAATTTTAGCAAAGGATATCAAATCTGAAAATTGAAGAAAAACAATCTGTATAAAACTTCTAGGGGCAGTTTCGATAACTTAATTAATGTAATAAATTCCAATCTTATGGGACATGAAAATATATGAGATAAAGTAGCTCCTATCCAAAAATGAGCTCATTCCGACTTAAATTGACTGAGTCCTAGTCATTTCAATATTTTGGGTTTTTCGACGAAAATCGCTCTAATCGTAGTTCTATAACTCCGATGGCCACGAAATTTAAACTGTAAGCTCACGTTAATACTTGTAAGATCCCGCCAAGAGTTGGGAATTTCTGGAGTTAAGCGTGATGTAGCTAATTTCTTAAGGTTCGAATTAGAAACAGATTTTTTAAAAATATTTAAGGGAGTTGAAAAATTCCAGAAAAATACGTTTTGTGTATGGAATATATCTATGTATGTGTGGCCAGAGGATAGAAAAATAATAAGCTATTTTGGTATTTTCATGAAAAGGGTATTTCAGCTTCCTGAAATGAACAATTCAGGGTGTTGAAATGAAAACTGAAAATGTTAGGAAGGGAAGACAGTTTGGTTTCAGCTTGCTGAAATGGAAACTAAAAAGGTTAGGAAGGGAAGACAATTTGGTTTCAGCTTACTAAAATGATATATATTCAGTCTCCTGAATTCATAAATAGTTTACCGAGTTATAATAAAAACTTATAAATGAACGAGTAAGTGTTAAGTCTAAGGTAATACAATCGTACTTTTTAATGGTTGATGTATAATAGCTGGGCTAAACTATTCCTTCAGCGAGCGGAGGTATATACGAATTAGTAACCGATCTAACTCGCTGTGAAAACAGTGTAGACGAGACAGAAATTAATTTGTTGGTTGTTTATGGGAAACCACTTAGTATACTATATTGAATATTATTAAAGACTCGATGTGTGCTAGGTTTAGACTTATAAATAAGTATGGTGTTAAGGTTATCTAATGTTTGACTATGTGGTTAACTGTTAGATAGTTTACTTTTTAAGTAATAGTATTATGGGATAAAGTATGTTATTCTAATTGAAAGATCAATCTTATAACTGATAGGTCTTTTCAATAAAGCGATTAAATTAAATTGCGTAGCAATAGTCAATGAATCAGGCATGTTTTTCTCTAACACAAACCTGAGTTATATTTTCAAAGCATGTTCGTGAATAATTATTGTTGATTATTCACATCTATACTGATTATTGATTCACACTTAGTGCATGTTGCATATGTTCATCAGGTATGAAAGGCTGATCACCTTCATTACCCTAAGCTTTAGTTAAAGTCGGTCATGGTCCTTGTTGACATTAAATATTATTGATTCAGTAATTCAATTATTGACATTATGATTTATGCTCTTTCATAATTATTATATTTTTGAAAATGCAAAAGCTTATTCTTTCTTTCAATCATGATATATCTTCATTGTATTTAAACTTGCTGAGCGAAGTAGTTGCTCACCCTTGCTATAACATGATAACAAATTTTAGATTAAGACGAAGGCTCAAAGAAAGACAGTGGCAAAGGCAAACTCCTAGAGTAGATTATATACATTTATAACTATTAGTTATCATATGCAAGTAATGTTGTAAACCTTTTCAATTACTTAAGGTATGTATTCAGTTAAGGTTAACAAACCTTGGGAAATGTTATTGAATCATGAGAAATAAACAATTTATGTTTATATATTCCGCATTAGTTTATAAAATATGTATGGAGATGAAGTACCGTAACATACCAGGTCCGAGGTTATAGGAAATCGGATTTGGGGGCGTCACACTAGTGATCAGTCTTGATGAAGGAATTGAACCTGCTAGTTTTCAAGCTTTGGAGGTGAGCAATACTCAATACTTACCTGTTGGGGCACAAGCCTTGAAACAAAAAGTTTCCCTTAAAGTAATGACGGTCGGTCAGGAAATGGTATCCTTGGGATTCTGCCTTGGAAAAGGGTTAGGAAAAAATCAGCAAGGAATCAAGATTCCAGTGCAAATTTCGAGCCAGTCAGGAAAAGCCAGATTCGGCTATTCATCTAGATCAAACCATCAGAATCCACACAAGCATCCAAATGTTCCTACTTTTACTATACTGCTACCAAATCTCACTGATGTCGGGTTTGTGAAAACAATGAATAAGATTCCTGCTGTTGTGTCAGGTATGCTATTTCCTCTTGTCAAACCGATTAGTGAGAGAGAAGTCCCAAAACCTGATGGGGAAAGCAAAAAGGGAAAAGAAAAGTTCCTGTATGAAGGACGACCCATTTGCCAACATGTATTTTCTTATGCACTATGAGGTAATGAACGATGTTATCCCAGACAGTGATGAAGAAGATAAGATCTGAATCCCTCGCATAAAGAGGGATAGGGGTAGCAGTTCAAAGAAGAACCCCGACCCTGATATGGAGGATGTCTCAGTCATCGTTAAAGAAGGGACAGACGACCATAACTCCTTAATCATCCCTATTCATGATGACTTGACATTGGACAATTGGAGCAGCACCCCATGCTTCATTCAAAAAGGGTAAAAGTGAAGAAAGTCTATCTACCCTAAATTCGTGGTTTTATTTACTACTTATTTTGTTGCACAGCAATAACAGTTACTTTTATCATGATTTTGCTAAATGCTTTGTATGATTAAATGATTTCATGTATTAAAGTGAAAGCATTTTGTTTTTAGGACTCCAGAAGTGGATTTGTTGGTCATTGCTGATGAAATGCCAAATTTTCACAATGATTACAACTTTGATATAGAATTAGACTTCGACTTTATGAAAATTGATCAAGAGAAGATAGATGACTATGGGGTGCCTGAGGAAATTAAAGAATGGGTCGAAGACAAACTCAAGCCAAACCTCAATCAAACCACCACTGTCAATATCGGAACCTCAGAAAATCTTAAAAAATCCAGATAGGCATAGACCTTACCCAAAACTAAAGAGCAGATCTGGTTGAACTCTTCACGTAGCTCCAGGATGTGTTTACATGGTCACAAGAAGACATGATTAGTTTGGTTATTGACATTGTCATCCATCGACTGCCCATTAAAGATGGATTCAAGCCAGTCAAGCAAAAGCTCAAACGATTGAAACCTGAGTGGAGTCTGAAAGTCAAAAAAGAAATCGTCAAGCAATTCAAAGCCGACATCATCATGGTATCAACATACCCGGAGTGGCTATCAAAAATAGTTCTCGTGCCTAATCCTGGAGGGAAGGTATGAGACCGGGATTTTAACAAAGCTTGTCTCAAAGACAACTTTATAGTACTTTTTATCCACATCCTAATAGATAATATGGCACAGTATGGCATGTATTCTTTTGTGGATTGCTTTGCCGATTACCATCAAATCATGGTGGCTGAAGAGGACAGGGAGAAAATAGCCTTCATCACTCCCTGAGGAACCTTCTGTTATAGACGTTTATCTTTCGGCTTTATCAATGTTGGTGCCACATATCAGCGAGCCATGATGGCCCTTTTGCACGACATGATGCACAAAGAGATAGAGGTCTATGTAGATGACATCATCGTCAAATCCAGGGAAGAGGATGACCACATCAACTATCTCAAAAAGCTTTTTAACAGGTTGCGTAAGTACAACCTAAAGCTGAATCAAGCCAAATGTGCTTTTGGTGTCAGATCAGGCAAGTTATTTGGATTCTTAGTGAGCAACAGAGGCATTGATCTGGATCCCGCCAAGATTAAAGCCATCACCGAGATGCCCGTGCCCTAAACAGAAAAGGAAATACGGGGATTCCTGTGAATAATCAATTTCATAAGCACGTTCAGTTCCCAACTCACGGCAACATGTGAACCCTTTTTCAAGCTGCTAAGGAAGAACTTCTGCATAAAATGGAATGAGGATTATCAAAAAGCCTTCCTTTTCATCAAGAAGCAGTTGATCGAAGTACCTGTCTTGGTACCCCCAAGGGATGAGGTTTCCTATTTTTGTACCTATCCATTAATGCCAACACAATATACTGTATGCTGGGATATAAAGATGATACAATCAAGGAAAGAGCTATTTATTACCTAAGCAAAAGATTTAGCAGTAGCGAGCAGAAGTACACCTTGATTGAAAGGACCTGTTGTGCATTATCATGGGCCGCCATGAGGTTACAACACTATCTGCATGGGCACACAACCTATCTTATATCCCGCATGGATCCACTACAGTATGTATTTAGCAAACCAATATGGAATTATCGATTGTCCAAATAGAAGTTGATCCTCTAATAGTTTGACATTGTATACGGACTCAGAAGTCCATCAAAGGTCAGGGGATTGCAGATCAATTGGTCGAAGCACCATCAGTGGATTTTGAACCCTTGGAAACTTATTTCCCGGACATGATAATTCAACAGATCCCTCAAGAAAATACAGTCTAGTATTGGAGAGTATATTTTGATGTAGCAGTGAACATAGAAGGTGCCGGAGCTGGGGCATTCCTTGTCTCTATTACAGGAGAACAGTATCCTGTGGCTACCAAGTTGTAGTTTATCAACACCAACAACACGGCTGAGTATAAAGGTTGCATAATAGGGTTGAAATTTGCCCAATCCATGAGTATTAAGCATTTTACTAGTCTTTGGGGATTCTGAGTTGGTTATCAGACAAACCACCGGGGCGTATCACACGGAAGAATTGCATTTGGTGTCGTATCATCGGCAAGTTATCAAGATGTCCATGGAGTTTAAAGAGATACCTTCATCCACATCCCTCGAGGTAGGAATGACTTTGCTGATGCATTGGCAGCGTTGGCTTCCTTGAACCACGTATCTGATAAGAGGGGAATTTTCTACATCAAATTCACAAAGCACAAAGCCCCGATATATGGGAATTACATTGTACAAGTATCAGATGAAATACCTCCTATCGAACAGCCTTGGTATCAAGATATAAAAGAATATCTCCGAGATGGATCTACGCCAGTCGTGGCAAGTCAAGCCGGAAGAAAGTGGATTCAAAAGAAGGCTATGAAGTTCTATCTGAGCTGAGATGTACTTTATAAAAGCGATGCTAGAATAGGCCTTTAAAGATGACTGGATAAAGATCAAGCTCAGAGATTTATGGATGAAGTCCACGGTGGAGTCTGTGGTCCACATATGAGCAGTTATTTGCTGGCCAAGAAAATATTGAGAGCGGTGGAGTCTGTGGTCCACACAATGAGGCATAATAATCTGAACTAAACAATAAGATCCATTAGAATCTCATAATGGTGGTTAGTTCATCTCTGAACCAATAACCATTATGGGATTTGATCTAAACATAGAAAATATAAAATGAAAGCAAAAGGATAAAGAGATAATGAGAATGAAAATTTGATATTCCTCTATCCACAATAAGCTTCCCAGTTCGGTTCAGATCACAAAAAATCCAACTATAAACCCTAGAATGGAAATCTACTTAAAACTAGAAGAGAGAAGAAGTGAAGGTCCTAAACCCTCTCTAGCTCTCTAACCCTAAAAATAGCAATTAAAACAGTATATTGAAAAACTCAATATCATCCTTCGCAAATTACACTTATATATGGAAAACATGCTCAGCAGAAATGATTAAATGAAAAGTAAATAAATTTCTAGCCTTGACTGGCGCGACCGCGTGGCCCCGTAGTTCATTTAAGGCATGGGCGCGAGGTTCTTCAAAAATCTGGAATAACTGCATCCTGGCGCGGGTGCGCGTCTTTTCTTCTTCAAACAGGCTCGGCCGCACGGTGCTGTATTTTCTGCTGTTGCTTTCTTGTGCATTGTTGATCTTTCCAGCTTTCTTGCTGCTTCCTTTTGCCTTCACTTGCCTTCACTCCCTACTGAATTGAGGCCATTTGCACAGGCCATAAACTGTCTCCTCTTGCCAAGTCCACCTTTGGCTCATCAAAAGCTTTCCATCTTGCCTTCCCACCATTTCCATGCCAAAACCATGCCATTCTTTTGCCAAATGAGTTTCCATAGTAAAACCTATAAAATAAATATAAAACATATCGAAAGACACTAAAATACTTGAGATTAAGCCATAATCCTAGCAAGTTGATAGCCAATAAGTATGTATAAAACCTACTTATCAAATACCCCCAAACTTGAACTATTGCTTGCCCTCAAGCAACAAACACAAATGCAACTACATGCTATTCAACTATACTAACATGAAAATGAATCCTAAAATTTCAGCCATGCTATGAATTCCAATATGACGTGCCTCAGAGAATTAACAAGAACTATGAACAAAGAATCAACCCAAGCTACAGTCATAAAGACATACAATCTGAAAATCACAACATGTTGCTAAGATGTAGTGTGTGTAGGGATTTCGGCACATAAACGCAGCAAAAATTAAAAATTTTGAAACCCTAAAACAGGATCCATGCGAAAACATATTAATTCTGAGGTTTAGATTTATTTTATCGATTATCCAAGCTTGAATGAAGACGATGGAAATTCTGGAACAGCTTCGAATCTTCAACGCAACCCAAAGGAACTGCGTCTTTACGGTATCTACACAAACGCCCCGCGAATCATCACACGATCTACATCAAAGAGATCTGCGGTACTGGCCTCCAAGATCTGGATTTTGGAGCTTTTCTCTCTAGTCTCTCTCTAAGAGAGGCTAGGGTTTATAATAATAATCACCCTAAAATGACTCATATCATATATATAGCAGTTTAAAAGGAATTAATCAAAAACCTAATCCCTTTAGAAAAGTAAAATACGAATTTATATATATATATATATATATATATATTATATCTTAATTAAGTCTTACTTAATTAATATACATATATATACAAATTATCCTATTAATTTAAATTTGTAATTTTAAATACTATCAATCATATTGACATATTTAAATACTTATAATTTAAATTAATTTTATTTTAATTACGTTCTTAAGGTGTGACCCTATAGGTTATTATTATTTTGGCAATAATTTTAAAATTATATTATCAAATTATAAACAGTGAGCGACATCTAGTAATGCATCATTGCTACCCAAATAATAATAAGATCGATAATTCGATATAACTTTTTTGTGACCAATGTTTCAATGTAATTTAATCCTTTTAACCTTGACATCCTAGATTAATCTCGAGGCATGGAATGTGCCATACTCTTCATAATTTAATCTGAGTTTTTTTGATCAATGAGTAGACTATATGAAACAAATCACTATTTGAGCATGGCCATTCATTTAATAGTCATACTCAATCAAGAGGCCTATGGATATCACCCCTAATATATAAAAGGGTTAAATTCCATCTAGATCACTCATATTCCTAACATGATTCATGATGTACCCAATAATCACCTTTATTGTCCACCCTATTAAAGGTGACCTTTGATGATATCAAAGTACATAAATTCCCGTGTAGTAATATAGTGATTTAAGGTCGGAGGATCATTACATCATTGTCACTATGAGAATTGCTGTGAGCCTAGGAATCGTGGGATTCATGATCAAACTGATCATAATCTGATTCCCACGATGGACAAACTCTGATTTACAGATGTACCCTGTCAGTTTTTCTATAAAATGTACATGCACATACCTTAAAATGGTTATCCGTATTTAATGTGACACCCCCAAATTCAGAATGTCACTGATCTCGAATTTGGTTCATCACGTACTAATTCTAATAACAACTAAAATCTCAAACAATGAAATAACAGAATAATTTACATTGATATAACATAAATATTCTCGTCCCAAGTCTCGAAACTATTACTAATACACTTCATAACTTAAACAAAACATTTCTTAATACATAATATTTAAATAAGTCTTAATACTACATAACGAAAACATCCTAAGATAGAAAAGCACAGCTACTCCATAGCCTTGCCTTCGCACTTGTCCTGTCCTGGGTTCCACCTTGCCCTGCCCTAACTGAAATGTTTATGGGAAGCAAGAGTGAGCAACAAATTTGCTCAGCAAGTAATATGCCAATAAATGTGAACAAGAATATATACAGTTCTAAATCTCAAGGGTAAAATTGTAATTAATCACTTAGGATTTCAAATAAGAATGTTGTGAACAAAATGAATAGCAATGACTTCCAAATCTATTCCGTGATGTTGAATAAGGACTACTACGGGTCGAGAAGTTATTAAAGGATTCAAAAGTTTCAACAATTTCAAGTGAACGAATAGATATCACCAAGTGTCGCTGTGGACCAAGGATTTATAAAAGAATCGAAAGAATTCAAAGTTTCAAGTAAATAAATACTGGATACTGAGTGGTTGCTAAGAACCACAAACTTCTACTAGAATCACCAAAAATATTTTTGGTAACCTAACCAATACAATTAAGGGATCAGCCTATCGTACCTAGAGTTGTGCATAACCTACCACACCACTGTCAGCACCCCGACTATATAGTTCCCCTTTTTACAAGGGTTGTTCAACTCAGTCAATTTCTAAGAGTCAGCACCAAGGCAATTGGTGTGGATCGTTTTCCAATTCATGATATTAGTCTAGCCGAATTAAATGGCGTAGACAATTTCAACAATGTATATAAGAACAATTTATAAGTTCAATACTCGCAATAATAATTCGAAGAATATAATCATGATTTAAATCAAACTATGAAACATAAGTTTGTAAGGTAAGAATTATTCTAGCACCTATTTACTCGTACGACCAAAGTTAGTACAAGCTTGAATATGTGTTCAATAAAGAGTATGAATCAAATACTTGCTCACTAAAAGAGTAGTTAGATACTTGCAATTAATATACAAGAACGGTTTTAAGGAACTTGCGCTATAAATAAGTGTAAGTCAGGAAACTTGCACTTTAAAAGAGTGTAAGTTAGAGAACTTGCCTTATGCGTAGTTTACCAACGTAAAGCTTATCAACACTTTTTGAATCCTATTATAACATATTTACATGTATAGAATATTCATTAGCTAAATACATTCGGTACGCAAGCTCGATATGTAAGTTACACATACACTCAACACATAAATAGTTTATAAGACATTACAGAATCAAGTAACATAATTTATAATTATATCCATTAGTTACACAGTTAATCGACATATACTACCTCATATAAGCAATGCTTACATAAGTCTTATCCTTGCTACATAGGTATACCACATATAGCATTGTATTAAATTATAACGCTTAACTGATTATGTTATTGTTCTCTATGGAATTTCCTCTCTTAAGTTTAAGCATCTTCATAGTATGTCATTACGTACTTGTACACACGTAGCACGACATCAGATTACAAGACATCATGAAGTCATCAACATAGTTTCTAATCGTTGATTTATAGTTCACAAACACCTTTTAGACTTATCATTGGGAAGTTTATAATCAAACGTTCAATTCTATCACTTAGCATGCCTCTTAACACATTACTTAGCATACTGGTCATATACTATAAGTTAAAGTAATCATATAAGCTAACTGCCAAAATCAGATCAATAAACTGACTCAATCCTGATTCCAGTCTGGCGCAGCTGCGCCATGGCTAAGCCTAGGGACGGTGCAGCTGCGCAGCCCTCTGGCCAAGCCAAGGCTAAGTTGTTGCCTTGTGGTTTCTGTCCGGTCATGAACGCAACATTCACATATAATATAATAACATATTAAAGGGTCTTGCATACTTTTATTGCGATCTTACACTTATTCTTGATACGTTATGGTTTTTAACTTATGATTTCAAATGAGCTAAGGCTAATGAAATCACAAAGGATATAATGTTTGTTATGCATACATATGAGGTAGTCATGATATCAGTTTGTATGTATACTTACATAGGTCCTCATTTTATATGCATAATTAGTACTAATTATTTCCTCAAAATATCTCTAACTCATGCTTGAGTAACTTTCAATGTGTTTATCCAAAAATGAGCATGCGTATGTAGTGTGTTTGGTCACATAAGAAATATAAATCACACATGTTCTACTCCTGAATATACACTACATCATGTTTATTAGATTATAACACATCCAAGCTTGTTGTGAAAGTTTATTTAAACTTGAACAACCCACTTTCGCATATACAAAACGTCCTTAACGCTCTTTTCATGTGTAGTTAAATCATGTTAACCTCTTCACAAGGTCAGAACATATATCATGTAATGTTCATGCATATTAGTCTAAATATATCAAGTTTTTCTTTGGAAAAGTTTTGCTAGCTCAATACCTATCAATTTGATTATGAACAAAGGACTATAAGTCATAACTCATGCTTATTCATGTTCAGAAATCAATCATGTATATGCTATCTCATGTATGCATGTTTACCAAAATCAGAACTTAAGGTTCATTATTTTCATTAAAGCCTATTTTCAAAACTATCTTTTCCTTTATTACATGCATACTAATCACCAACCAACATATTCATGCTATGCCAAGGAACCTAAATAGTCATGTTAAACTTATTTCCATACATGTTCAAGTCATATTGGTATACTAGAATTGATCAGATTGCAAACAGAATAAGGAACTATCTCCAGAAGACGGTGCAGCTGCGCTGTGCTTCGGCCAACACCAGTGAGTTCCCTGCTTCGGCAGGTTCCAGCCCAAATCACAAAATTTCCTATGAATTTGATTATAACTAACAGCATTGCATTACCAATATGTTTAAAAGCTAATATAGCTACTAATTAACATTATCAAATTGCAAAATCATGAAGTTCATGCTTAATTCAAGAATCAAAAATTTAACAGTGAACATAAATGAAGAACAATGAAAGAGGGATTATACCTCTGCTAGAATTCAAATAGAACTTGCTGCTAATCCAATCTTCTTCTACTGATATATATATATATATATATATATATATATTGCTTTCACTCACCACTTATGCAAACTCTCAGCAAATTGAAAATGAAGAAAATAGTTCATATTTATAGAAGAAAGATTATACAGACATTGTCATTTTCCACCAAATCAAACCAATGGATTGAAGGATTGCATGAAGGTTGTTAGAGGGTAGGTAATTAGTTGTTGAAGGCAATAATGAAATCCACATCCTTGTTCATCATTGCTGTGATTTTACTGAGTTTGAGGAGTAGAGAGTAGGCTTAGGCCTTATGGCTATGCACGTGAAGGAGAAGAAGTGCCTTATATTATGGGACAAGCAATATCAATCTCAGCATTTGCAAATGAACTACATGCTACACTTGTATTACAATACACATACCATATACTTATGTTATATATTATATGTACTTTTAGGTTATATCTTGTATACATTTTATCCATGCCACAATATAATTCACATAATGTAGTAAGTGTGACTTGCACACATATAATCTATGTTTAGTTATAATACCGAATATAATCTAATTGGGTATTATCTTTCTACATTACCATAAACCATATTATTTCAATTATTTATAATCATTGAAATAATTATTATTTTAATTCCTCATCAATATTAAAATAGGTAATCCATTTATTTGTTTCCCCTCATACTTAGTTCAATTTGATAATCCATAAGTACACCTTTAATGTATCCATATATACATATTGTCACATATTTATTACAATTCTTATTATTTCTAATTATATTAATCTATTGAAATATTCATCACATAACATTTGTTTATTTATGATAATATTATATGAAGTACGTCTTTTAATTTAGCCACATACCACATGTTATCACATAAGCTTTATTATGTAACTCATATAATTTATTTAATCACAACATCTGGTTTTAATATGTACAATCACATTGCATCATATAATATAGTTTAATAATTCTTAATATGTGGTTTCTATATATAGCATAGTTATATGAATGTCGCACTACACTATATAATATATTTGTATCCCATATATGCTATATATTTAATTTCGCATACATGCACATAACAATTAATATAATCTCATTATATTAATGACTTACTTATTTGTTTTATAATGGCAATTAATTAATTAATAAAATATTAATCAATTCCTTCCTCATAAATTAATGAAGTTATTAATTTATATAGTAATTAACTAACATTTATATGATTAATTATCACGTAAAATAAATATAAATCTTATTATATTTATAAACAAGTTGATTATTATCATTATATTATTCGCAATAATAATAATCAACACATTATCAATTAATCATTATTAATATTCTATTTTCTCATAATAGAAAGTAAATAACAATTAATATCGATTAATCGTTCACGTAGTAATTCCTTTATTAATTTACCTCTATCAATTATTATTATACGATAAATAATCACATTCCTCAACAATATAAATTTTATTATATTTATAAACCATTTTCTTAGTATCCAATCATTACATGCAAAAATACTAAATCAATAGATTATTATTATATTTCTCATAATAATAATTAACAATTAATATAGATTATATGTTCACTTAATAATTCATTTACTCTATAACTGATTATTATTCATAATAACACTTACTAACATTATTGTACGATTAACTATCACATGTATTGCACTCAACAAATAATCAATTAAATATAACTCTTATCATATTCATCAATTACGTACTCGTAAATGTTTTGTTACTTATGATAACACATTATAAATAATTACTTATTAATATGCTATTACTAATTACGACGATTAATTAATAATGTAATATTAATTAATCCTTCACTTATTAATTCCTTCATCATTTAATTAATTAAATCATCATCATTTTCATTCTCATGCCACACAAGGCTTTCTACGAGTTCGTCGCAATTCTCCATATTTATAAATTCAATTTAATATAATCGAATTACTTATCTCATAACTCGTACACATTTATGTTCTAATACGTATTCGTTTTCTTATTATATCAAAATAAATAATATAATAATAATAATAAAAATTATTCATGAAATTCACTGGTTCTTACATTTAAGGTCTCAACCTAGTGAAAATATGGATTGTCGTGTCAGCATCCCTCCGATGGTTTTCATATCCATGAGGAGACCGACACTTTATATTTTCGTGGTCGAGGATGCTTCGCAGCCCAACAAATCACCAGTTGCATGCAGCCTTAAGGCTATAAAGATAAAATGACGCGTATTTTATATATATATGTGCATGCGCGTTAAACAAGATGAGACAAATAATAACAAACCCCTCAAAGAAATAATATAAAGTCCGAAGCGTTCAAATGATATTTGGAATATCGAACGTTGCCTTCTAGCATGATTAATTAATAGAGTATTAAATATTTAATATGAGTTTGTTATGCTATCCACAAGGCGAGTATTGAGTATTTAAGATGTTAATTAATCACATTTGATGCTTATCAAGAAAATTGAACGATCTAGTCTTGTTGTGCTATCCACAAGGACGAACATTTTTCTTTTTTGAATTTATGGAAGTGCTAGGCTGGACTTAACTAAAATTATTTTAGTTCAGATGTGCACACACATGACCATTATGATTTAGAGGCAAAATAAAAGGAGTTACATGGTGATGTAATTGACAAGTGTTGTCTACCTATTTATTTGTATATCGCTTGTTGTGCTATCCACAAGGTTATATACATTTGAAATGGGATCCTTAATCTCACTAGCAAATCTTTAATTAGATGTTGCCGAACTATATAAGTGAGGGTAATATAGTTTGATGAAAATAGTGGGAGATACCAATTTAAAATAAAGACCTAAATTTATTTTGGTATGCAAAGTTAATAAAATGAATGTTTGCTACAAATGTTGTCCTTTCACATGCAGAATTTTAAAAATATCAAAATCACTAATCTCACTACGAATCATAATTGATGCAAATAAGCTTACCGGGCCGAATTATGAGGGCTGGCTAAGAAATCTAAGAATTATTCTCACTGCTGAAAAGATTTCTTATGTCCTAAATTCAACTATCCTTGAATCTGTTTCGGAAACAGCCTCTGAGGAAGAGATTGCCACTTTCAATAAATGGCAAGATGATGCATCTGTGGCTCAATGCATCATGCTCGCATCCATGAATAACTAGCTTCAGCGTCAGCACGTAAATATGGATGCTCCTGCTATGCTGCTTCACCTCAAGGAGTTGTATGGTGAACAGAGTAGGACTGCTAGATATGAGATATCTAAGGAGCTCTTCCGATCTCGGATGACCGAGGGCACTGCCGTCGAGACTCATGTTCTGATGGTAATCAATTTGATTGAACGCCTTGGACAGCTTGGGTTCGTCATGGATGGGGAGTTGAGTCAAGACTTGGTCTTGCAGTCACTCCCTGAGACCTTCTCGCAGTTTGTGGTTAATTTTCACATGAATAAGCTAGATGTCAGCTTGCCTGAGCTGCTTAACATGCTGAAAACTGCAGAAGGTCACTTCTCATCCAAGAAGAACCATATCTTGATGGTGGATTCTTCCAATAAAAGGAAGAGGCCCAAGGTGTCTTCTAAAAAGAAGAAATCCAAGAAGGCTAAGGGAAAGGGGAAAGAAAAGGAAAAAAAGAAACCTGAACCAGCTAAAGGAATGTGCTTTCATTGCAACGAGCCGGGACATTGGAAGAAGAATTGCAAGAAGTTTCTAGCAGATAAGAAGCTTGGAGAAGCTTCGACTTCCAATTAAGGTTTGTTTATGATTGAAATTAATTTTTCTGAAAGTCATAATTCTACTTGGGTATTGGATACTGGCTGTGTGTCTCACATATGTAACACTATGCAGAGACTGGTCAGAAGTAGAAAGCTGAACAATGAAGATGTGATCCTACGAGTGGGGAATGGAGCAAAGGTTGCTGCATTAGCTGTAGGAACTTATTGTTTAGCAATGCCTTTGGGCAAGTCTATTTATCTTAATAACTGTTATTATGTTCCGAATATTATTAAAAATATTATTTCAATTTGTGTATTGAATATGGAAGGTTTTAACGTTATTATAAAGAACAATGGTTGTTCTATTTATAAAGACGATGTTTTATATGGTATTAAAAATTTGCGAAATGGGCTTTATATACTTGACTTGCAAGAATATATATTTCAAATTGAACAAACTAAGAAAAGGAAAAGAGATGATATTAATTATACCTACATGTGGCACTGTAGACTCGGTCATATCAATGAAATAAGATTATCCAAGTTGCATAAGATTGGCTCCTAGAGCTATCCGAATATGAATCATATCCAACTTGTGAATCTTGTCTCATGGGTAAAATGACTAAATCTCCTTTTAGTGGAAAAGGAGAAAGAGTTATAGAGTTGTTGGCATTGATTCACACAAACGTTTGTGGACCTATGACAACAAGTGTATGGGGTAAGTATTCTTATTTTATTACTTTCACTGATGATCACTCAAGATTTGGATATGTGTATTTAATGAAACACAAATCAAAATCATTTGAAAAGTTCAAAGAGTTCAGAAGTGAAGTAGACAAACAAACGGGAAAGAGTATTAAGATACTTCGATCAGATCGAGGTGGAGAATACTTAAGCGGTGAGTTTCTCAATTATCTCAAAGAAAATGGTATAATCTCACAATGGACTCCTCCAGGTACACCACAGTTAAATGGAGTATCTGAAAGGAGAAATAGAACACTGTTAGACATGGTTCGATCCATGATGAGTTTTACCGACCTTCTAATTTTCTTCTCGGGTTATGCCCTAGAAACGGCTGCATACCTACTTAACAAGGTACCTACAAAATCTGCCCTAAAGACTGCATATGAGATGTGGAAAGGGAGGAAACCAAATCTTAAGCATGTTAAGACTTGGGGTTGTCCAGCTTATGTCAAAAAGTTTGAAAATGATAAGCTACACACTAAATCCGATAAGTGTAGATTTCTGGGATACCCTAATGAAATCGTAGGGTATTATTTCTATCATTCAACTGATCAAAAGGTGTTTGTTGCTAAATATGCTGCCTTCTTGGAGAAAGAGTTTATCCATGAAGGGGTCAGTGGGAGTAAGATATATCTTAAAGAAGTTCAAGAACCACAAATTACCACGGATCAAAGTCAGGTACCTAACCAAGTAGAAGAACCTACTGTACCACACCCTGTTCATAAATCTGGAAGAATACCGAAGATATATGAGAGGTATGGATTCGTTATAGAGGATGACGATGAGGTACACATCATGAATGATGATGATCCATTGAATTATGAACAGGCTATGAGTAATAAAGACTCAGGGAAATGGCTTGAAGCCATGAAATCCGAAATGGACTCCATATATGAGAACAAAGTATGGACTTTAGTTTCACCACCTGAAGGCATTAAGCCTATTGGGTGTAAATGGGGTTTTAAGAGAAAGAATGGAGCAGACTGGAAGGTAGAGACCTATAAGGCCCGACTGGTTGCAAAAGGTTTTAAACAAAGACAAGGAGTTGACTATGATGAAACCTTCTCACCAGTAGCCATGCTCAAGTCCATTCGGATTTTGCTTGCGATTGCAGCTTATAACGACTATGAGATCTGGCAGATGGACGTGAAAATGACCTTCCTTAATGGGAAACTTAAGGAGGATGTGTATATGACACAGCCAGATGGATTTATTTCAAAAGTTGGAACAAATCAAGTCTGTAAGCTACAACAATCCGTTTATGGGTTGAAGCAAGTTTCTCGTAGATGGAACATTTATTTTGATGAGACAATCAAAGAGTTTGATTTTATCAAAAACGAGGATGAACCATGTGTATACAAGAAGGTTAGTGGGAGCGCAGTATCATTCATTGTATTATATGTTGATGATATATTACTGAAAGGGAATGACATTCCTATGTTACAATCAATTAAAATCTGGTTATCTAAAAACTTCTCCATGAAGGACTTGGGTGAAGCATCCTATATTTTGTGGATAAAGATCTATAGAGATAGATCTAAAAGGATGCTCGGCTTATCCCAAGGAACATACATTGATACAATGCTAAAGAGGTTTAGCATGGAAGATTCCAAAAGAGGTCTCATGCCGATGATCCATGGAATACATCTCTCCAAGAAACAGGCCCCAAAGACACCTGAAGAGAGAGACCATATGAGTAAGATCCCTTATGCTTCTGGAATAGGATCTATCATGAACAGTATGATATGTACTAGACCAGATGTTGCTCACGCACTTAGTGTAACGAGTAGATACAAGTCGAATCCAGGAGAAGAGCACTGGAAGGCAGTGAAGAATGTCCTAAAGTACTTGAGAAGGACTAAAGATATTTTTCCTGTCTACGGTGTGTCTGAATTAAAAATCGAGGGATTCACGGACTCAAGTTTTCAAACAGACCAAGATGACAGTAAATCTATTTCAGGGTATATGTTTACCTTGAACGGAGGCGCAGTGAGTTGGAAGAGTTCCAAGCAGCAGACAGTTGTTGATTCAGTGACAGAGGCAGAGTATATAGCTGTAAGTGAAGCTCTAAAGGAAGCTGTTTGGATGAAGAAGTTCATAACTGAACTTGGTGTGGTTCCTAGCATTGGAGAAGCAGTTCCCGTATACTGTGACAACACCGGAGCGGTTGCACATGCTAAGGAACTTAGGTCTCATCAGAAATCCAAACACGTGTTGCGGCAATTTCACTTGATCAGGGAGATCATTAAAAGAGCAGATGTCACCTTGGAGCGTGTGGACTCTCAAGACAACATTGCAGATCCATTTACTAAAGCTCTAACACAACAGCAGTTTGATCGTCACTTAGAGAAGATGGGTATGAGATACCATTGCGATTTACTTTAGTGCAAGTGGGAGATTGATAGTAGTGTGCATACAAGCCATTCATGTATGATGATAAAGCACATACTTTGTAAAGAATCTTATTTATTTATTAATAAAATATTCATTTAAGGCATTTAATTTTCTACATGGTGCTGTTTTTAATAATATATAAATAACCCATAGTTTTAAGCAATAATTTTAGAATCATGATGAGATCATGCTAATGAGATCTAAATTCTTAGAAAGCTTAAAAACTAAAATAGTTCCCAATTGTGGGATTACTAAAATGGGGATTAGTAAATCCGGATAGATTGGTACATATATTGCTTGCTCATTGGATGAGGATGACTGATCTCATGGTCATTTATGTGGAGACACTAAAGCAAGTATGTATGTGCTTATTGGAGAATAAGTTAACTGAACGTGACTCGTTATGGAATACCTAATGGAGTTTTACTCGCCTGTCAATAGAAATTCCTAATGTGATAGTAGTACAAGTGATCCTTGGACTTGAGATCATCATAGTATCTTGTATGTAACAAATTATACTTTGACTTATTCCTTAAGGCCTTTTAAGGCATATATAGGGTATGCTTGGGTATAATGAGTTGCATATGGAGATAATGCATGATCAATAAAAAATCTATCACCTCTAGTAAAAGAGGAAATATGTCCTATGTGATTCGTTAAATGACAACCCAGGAATCCTTGGCCAAGGTAGAATGAAATTAAAAAGAGGTTTCTAATTTGCATTATTTGGAGTTGTGCGTTTTATAATCGAAATACATATGATTAAATAAAGTAAGACTTGACAGTAAATCCATGTCTTATATTTAATTGGGACATTATATGGTGGAAGGATTGAATTGTACGGTAACTATTAACTAACAAGTTTTTTTATGATTAATGTTGAAATCTATATTATCTGGAAAGTCGTTAATCGCTAGGGAGGCTTATCGCTATTGTATAATAAATGTTATTTATTTTAATAGATTATTAGTTTAATTTATTTATTTATATAAGATTAGAATTATTCTAATTGATTTATTCACAACCGGTTTAATATAGAGAACCTAAAGGGTCACACCATAAAAGGAAGAAGAATTATTTAAGAAGAAAATGGCATGATAGTAATAATGCATTAAGTGTAATTAATTTAATCTATTGTGATAGAATAAATTAAATAGCTTAATATTTATTATTTAATATTTTAGAAATATTAAATATAAATTAATAAGAGGAGTCTTATTAATATTATTATTATTTTAATCCTAAAGGAGTTTAGGAATTAATATAATATCAGTACTCTCTCTCAATCCTAATAAGATTAGGATATAAATTAATTAAAAATATTTAATTAATTAATTAAAAAAAAACCTATTTTAATTGGATTAGGAGGGTTAACCTAATATCTATATAAGAGAGTCTTATATCATAAATAAGGTACGTGAATTTTTACAAAGGTTGAGAGTACACATATTCTATAGAGATAGAAACAAGGGTTAAGCCAATAACCCATCTTCCTGAGTTCTTCATCTTCCTTGGTTGATCACCGTTAAAGGCCAAACATTTGGGTGGCTGACATTGATCAAGGGAAGGAGCCACTACAGAGGAATCAAAGGAATCAAAGGAGTAGAACTTGTACCTAAGGAAGCTTGGATCTTCAAAGGTATAATTCCATCCTCGCCTTCTACGTATTGACTGATAATTGATGCACATGAAAGATCATGGTTAAGGGTTTGTAAGAAAATTTTAAAATTTGATTTTTCATCCCTTCCGCTGCATTATGTAATTTGATTGCATGCTTATGTTTCTAGCAAACCCAACATTTAGCACATAATATTGCTCTAATTTAATTATTCTCAATTAAATTAGAATTATGCTACACCATTACTTACACATCAATTTAATTAATTCTATTGCACTAAATTAAATTACTCCACAACAATCAAATAATTTATTTATTTAGCTCAATAAATAAATCAAATAAAATATTTATTTAATTCAATAAATATTTATAATTAATATATAAAATTTTCATTTGTTACACAAATTATCTTTTATTCATACAAGAGTACTATTTATCCGGGGTACTATTCATGCTGGAGTATTATTCATTCAGGTACTATTCACGGGGTATTATTAGGATACTATTTACGGGGTATTATTCACGGGATACTATCCAAGGGGTACTATTCATGACAAAAATTAGTTTATTTTTCTATCAAAATTATCTTTTATTTATGAATCTTATTCTTGAAATTGGATCCATATTTTGATCTTCATGTTTATAATTTGGATATTATTGAACTCTAGATAAATTGAATTATAAATCTCTAATATTTTTCCTAGATCTCACTTGATTCATTTCTTATATCATTGTCATAATACTCAGACTTAAATTGTGGTTAAAGTTATCTTTGGCCCGTAGTACAAAGATGAATTGTTCATTGATGAATATCTTTTGCCTTTGTGGCAAAGATGAGATGTTGATTGGTATAATAATGACAAATGATTTTACAGTTGTATGTCTTTGGCCGTAGTGCAAAGATGGACGGTTGATTGGCATGACCATTTGTTTTACAGTTGTATGTCTTTGGCCCGTAATGCCAAGATGAACTGTTATTTGGCATGATCATGACCATTGATATTACATTTGAATATCTTTGGCCCGTAGTGCAAAGATAGATAATTGATTGGTATGATCATGACTATTGATGCTATGTTGGAATGTTTTTGGTGTAAAGTGTGAAGACGATATGAATATTAAGTGTCTTTAGCCTTTGTGGCAAGGACATTAAGTGAAAGCTATATTAAGCCTTTGTAGCAAAGAGAAACTGTTGATTTATATGATTGTGAACATGAATTGTGAATTAATATAACCATAATCTTTGGTGTTATAGGTAAAGACAGGTGATAAAAATTACCTTCGTCTTGGGTGCGAAGAGGAATTTATCAACATAATTATGATCATGAACTATTTACATAGTTGTGGGTCGGAACTGTTGATTGATGTTACAGGGATGAAATATTGTTGGGGACTTTTAACATGGAGAAGATAGTAGACATTATGTTCTACTTGACTCTTCTAATGGATTGCTTGTTCCGCTGCAGTTGTTGATCTAAAACTTGTTGTCTATTGTATTCTATTAGATTTTTCGCTGTTGAGGACTAAGGTTTTAAAGATCTGATTCATTAATGATGAAAGTTATTAATAATTTAATTTCTTTCAGGTAATAAGAGTGTAGCTGGGTCGAGCAGGGATAACAGGGGAATAGAACGATGGCCTATAACTATTGAAGTTTCCTATAAAATAGTATGAGAATAATTGTATTGAGGATTTAAAATGTGTGTAACATATTTTATACGTCATTTAACAGTTGATTTTGGTGAACAACAATAAGGTGATGAGGTAAACCCGACTTTGGAAGTGTGTGTTGTCACTATCATACAAGATGTCTAATCATATACGAGTTCAGGTTATCATAAGTCATGATTGTGCGCATCCACTTACTGATTATATCTATGAGCACTACCTATATAATCGTGGAGTATGGTTGAAATATAATCCTCAGTTTTAGATAATGGAGATAATTATATAGCAAGAGAATACCCACCATTGGAATGAACAAGATAGTAATCTTCTCGTTCTTCTTTGGGGAAGGTTAATTCTCAAGTCCTACGATATCTATTATAACTTAGAAGCATGGCCTCCCATGTATGAAGGTTTCCTTGAGCATTTTCCAAATTTTTTTAATTCCTAAAATAGTTATTGACTTCACCTTTATGTAACGTATCATTGATAAAGAGTATGAGTATTGTTATTTGTATTGAAACTCACATATTGTGTGTTGTCGTATTTTATACGACGGAGTAATAGTTGTAAATCGGAAGATTTGTATTTAGATTTTGTTGAGTGTATTTCTAGTGACTCAGAATGGGTTGTGTGGACCTATTTTGGGGGCGTTATAGTTGGTATCAAAGCTTACAGATATGGTCTCTGCCGAAGATCTAAGACTAGAACTAAGAGGGGAGAGACGAGTAATATCCTTCGCTATTGTGTGTCCTAACTAAGCTGAATTTCTTACTTAATAAGTTGACAAAATGTGATATGTCAATTAACTTTTGTTTTGAATCTTTATTCTGGAATGATATCTGAAATACAAGAGATGAGCAATGGAAAAATCTTGATACAGAGGAAATGACCGGGAAGATAGAATCTGAAATGAAAGCAAGGTATTCTCACCTCTTCGAATTACCAGGTACGTAAATTTCGGGGACGAAATTTCATAAGTATGGGAGATTGTGAGACCCCAAATTTTATGAAATAAAAGTATTCAATTTTTCTTATAATTATTATTCTATTTAGTAAATGGTTAAATTGATAAAAAGTTAAAGTTAAGGGTGATATGTGCAAATTTTACAAAGTAAGCAAGTTGTCATACATTATTCGTTGTGTCGGAGAATATTCATTTTGTCAGAGAATATTTCTTCTGTCGGGGAATATTATATTCGGTAAAGTACGACGGCGTCGCCGAAATAACCAATAATTGGTGGGCCCCACAACAGAATGACTGTCGGATATAGAAAGCGACAGAAGTAACATTTTTATATATAAAAAAAAATGTTTACCATTAAACTGTTGAAATACCCGGTGATAAAAGTACAGTAATACCCGTTGTTGCATAGTGGCACACGATATTGCACTGTATTTCTAATTATTGATGCTTACGTAAGAAGTCACTCAATATTTCATTCAATAACTGCTACAGTGATAACTGCATAGTATTTTATATTATCAAATCAATAATTACCACAACACATTAACTAGTATTATTGAAGTGATATTATTAGATAGCATTATTGATAATTTCTATAAAGTTCTGTCGAGGAAAGAAGTTAGGTTATATAATTGTGCGCCAATGAGGATAAATCCTTATCGGAAAGCCCCCTCTTTTCTGGGAACAACTTGGTTGTCAATATTGTGATTCTGTAATATTTATTGTGAATAATAATTGATGAATAAAAATATGATAATTGGTTCAATTTTATAAATGGAGGAATTTAGGATAGGATATATGTTGAAAGTTTGGCATATTTTCTGAGGAATCACAATTATTTTTCCCGATAAAATATTCATTCAAATATATTATTATAATACTATATTATAATAATATAAGGTGGTAATAATAGTATAATTTTATAATATTTTTTTTATATAGTAATAGTATTAAATTTATATAAATTGTTACATATGAATCAATTAGGGTGGAGATTATTAAATTATATTTGAATTCTTTTTCAAAATTTGATTATTGGAGGGTAGCAATTATGGGAGGGGCCACATTTATTAAAGTTGTTGCAAAATTGGTTGGATTTTTTTTAAAGTTGGTTGCTTCACGTAAGAGAAAGAAAGAAAGATTAGGCAGGGAGTTAGGCAGGTTTTTTTTCTTCTTCTATAATATTGTGAGTTATAATATTAATGATGAATTGTTGATTTAAATATTTCCATTGTGTTGAAAATATTAATGTTAGTGGAAATCGACATTTATTTCGATAATAATTGATTTCCAGATGTTAAATTGACCAAACGGACAATTAATCGGATAAATGAGCAATTAATTGCTACTAGTTCACATGCAAGGAACTATTGGTTCACATGCATGTACTATTGGTGGAGGTGGTGCAAGATTGATAATACTTGAGATACTAAATTAAAAATAGAGGTAAAGATGAAGGTACTAAAATATAATTTGCCACCTTTCTCGTAACCTATAAATACTGCTCCATCCATTCATTATTTCATACCATTTTACAAACCAAAGTTATAATCAAGAATTAGAAGGATAGAATAAGAGAGAAAGAAAAATAGTATTCTGCTACTACACTATTGCAGTATCCTATCTTCGACTGAGGTAAGGGGTATTATTTCTTTCGTATTCATGAAGAATGTTATTTTTATTTAATACTCGTAAGGGTTGTCATTCTAATTCTTATTAAGTTGTGGGAATAACCTGTCTACACACATGCATGGTGAATAACCCTTCGAATTCATTGTTTATTAATATGTGGGAATAACCTATCTACGTGGACTACTGCATGCCTGGTGAAAAATCCTTCGTATTCATTCTATTATTTATTAATCTGTGGGAATAACCTGTCTACGCGGACTACCGCATGCCTAGTGAATAACCCTTCGTATTCATTCTTTATTAAAGTTGTGAAAATGATCTGTCTACGCAGATTACAACATGAGGGATGAAAATCCATTACAGTTTTGTATACTCTTTCATACTCATATGAAATATTATTTCAATGGAATGATGGGTATGAAGTTTCTTATTGAAATTTTATAATCTGTTCATGTTGGGGTACTATTCATATCGGGGTACTATTTATGGGGTACTATTCATGACAAAGTACTATTCACGATAATATTGATTTCTTTTTCTGTCTAAATTATCTTTTATTCATACAAGAGTACTATTTATCTGGGTACTATTCATGCTAGAGCACTATTCATTCGAGTACTATTCATGAGGTACTATTTACAGGGTACTATTCATGGGATACTATTCACAGGATACTATTTATGGGGTACTATCCAAGGGATACTATTCACGATAAAAATTGGTTTATTTTTCTGTCCAAATTATCTTTTATTTATGAATCTTATTCTTGAAATTGGATCCATGTTTTGATCTTCATGTTGATAAATTGGATATTATTGAACTCTGGATAAATTGAATTATAAATCTCTAATATTTGTCCTTGATCTCACTTGATTCATTTCTTATATCATTGTCATAATACTTAGACTTAAATTGTGGTTAAAGTTATCTTTGGCCCGTAGTGCAAAGATGAACTGTTGATTAATGAATATCTTTGGCCTTTGTGGCAAAGATAAGATGTTGATTAGTATAATTATGACAATTGATTTTATAGTTGTATATTTTTGCCTCGTAGTGCAAAGATGGACTGTTGATTGGCATGACCATTGGTTTAACAGTTGTATGTCTTTGACCCATAGTGCCAAGATATGCCAAGATGGACTATTGTTTGGCATGATCATGACAATTGATATTACAGTTGAATATCTTTGGCCCGTAGTGTAAAGATAGACAATTGATTGGTATGATCATGACTATTGATGCTACGTTTGAAGGTTTTTGGTGTAGAGTGTGAAGACGATATGATTATTAAATGTCTTTAGCCTTTGTGGCAAGGACATTGAGTGAAAGTTATATTAAGCCTTTGTGGAAAGGAGAAACTGTTGATTTACATGATTATGAACCTGAATCGTGAATTAATATACGCATAATCTTTGGTGTTAAAGGTAAAGACATGTGATAAAAATTATCTTCGTCCATGGTGCGAAGAGGAATTTATCAACATAATTATGATCATGAACTATTTACATGATTGTGGGCAGGAACTGTTGATTGCTGTTATAGGGATGAAAGATTGTTGGGGACTTTTAACATGGAGAAGATAGTAGACATTATGTTCTACTTGACTCTTCTAATGGATTGCTTGTTACGCTGCAGTTGTTGATCTAAAACTTGTTGTCTATTGTATTCTATTAGATTTTTCGCTGTTGAGGACTAAGGTTTTAAAGATCTGATTCATTAATGATGAAAGTTATTAATAATTTAATTTCTTTCAGGTAATAAGAGTGTAGCTGGGTCGAGCAGGGATAACAGGGGAATAGAATGATGGCCTATAACTGTTGAAGTTTCCTATAAAATAGTATGAGAGACTAATTGTATTGAGGATTTAAAATGTGTGTGTCGTATTTTATACGTCATTTAACAGTTGATTTTGGTGAACAACAATAGGGTGATGAGGTGAACCCGACTTTGGAAGTGTGTGTTGTCACTATCATACAAGATGTCTAACCACATACAACTTCAGGTTATCATAAGTCAGGGTTGTGCGCATCCACTTGCTGATTATATCTATGAGCACTACCTATATAATCTTGGAGTATGGTTGTAATATATTCCTCAGTTTCAGATAATGAAGATAATTATATGGCAAGAGAATACCCACCATTGGAATGAATAATATAGTACTCTTCTCGTTCTTCTTTGGGGTCTATTGAGTCAACCAAGGTTAATTCTCAAGTCCTACGATATCTATTATAACTTAGAAGCATGGTGTCCCATGTATGAAGGTTTCGTTAAGCATTTTCCAAAGATTTTAATTCCTAAAACAGTTATTGATTCTACCTTTATGTAACGTATCATTGATAAGGAGTATGAGTATTGTTATTTTTTTTGAAACTAATAGTATGTGTGTTGTCGTATTTTGTATGACGGAGAAATAGTTGTATATCAAAAGATTTGTATTTGGATTTTGTTGAGTGTATTTCTGGCAACTAAGAATGGGTTGTGTGGACCTATTTTGGGGGCGTCACAATGAGATAGTCAATTGATGCCCTTTTTGGTCAGTTTACTCATCCCTTTTGAGGCTAAATGAGCTTGGATTTTCAACTAAAAATTATCTATGGTAATTTAGCTACCATGTGAAGTTTATTTTTGATATTTTTCATAAATATGAACTGTTTCTCTTTTTGGGTAGGTGTGCTATCGAATGGCCACCTAGTCATGCCTGTGTGCATGCGAACAGTCCATTTTACAAAGGAGACTCTGGAAAAAAAAATCAAAAGCCTGAGTATTTAATAACCATACAATTTTGACTCTACTGGGGATTCTGACTGACCCATGCATGTTTTAGGACTTAGAGATGCATAAGATACTGATTTAAATTAATAAGCCACAGGTTTAAGGCTTACCTCACCCTTTCTGAGGTGATTTGGAGACTTTATCCAAGTTATGGAGCCAGATAGACCCCGACAGTGCTAGCAGGGTGGTTTCCAAGAGTTAGACAGAGGAGAGTCTCTGATGTTCCTCAGCCACAGTCGCCCCGACCGCCTCGCAAATTGGCTAAATTAGTGATTCGTCCATATCGGGTTAATTCGCCGGTTAATGTGGACAATGAGGATGTACCTTTTGTTGATCCTATCCCAGGTTAGGCTCTACGTGCGAAGCTTCCAGGCATTGTGGTGCCATTTCAGGAGCTGCTGGGAGATTTGAGGCACTATCCATCGAGATTCCGTCACGCCAACAAGGTGACTGAAGTTTTTCTTCTGTATTTTCTTTCTTTATTTTGCTATTTTAAGGGCACAGGTTTGATATGGGTTGGCTGTTTGATGCAGGTTCCCGGCTTTACCCAGCCTAGGGGGAACTGGTTCAATGTCCATTCCTTGTACCATACTCTACATCTGGATTACAGGGCCATTGTTGACACTTGGGGGTTTCAAGCATTTTTTTCTATCGCTCCCCGTTGTTTCCCCTAGGGTTATCTGAGGGCTTTGTCTGAGCGCTGGTTCCACCAGACCCAGTCTCTTCATTTGTTGCATTGCGAGGTGATGATAACGCCTATAGATTGGAGGTTCATCACCGGGATAGAGTTCGCAGCTGAGCCAGTGCCGGTTGTGGCGGACATTTCACCTACTGCCATTCGGTCCCTCTTGGGAGTTCTTACGACGGCTATCAAGGGTCAAACGGTCCATTCTGGTCCCTTGAGTGTAGATGCCCAGGGTGGGGCTTTGACTGAGCCTCTACCCGATGATCAAAGTGTTAGAGATCGCATCCTGAGGCTACTAGTTTTAGTGATCATCAGAGGTTGTTTCCTTGCGGACAACTCTTCAACAGTGTCCTTTTCCATGGTCAACACTACTTGGTACGTGGAGCGCCTCAGTGATTTTGATTGGGGTACTTACACCTTTGCCTTTTTCCTCCATGGGATGCGCATGTGCTCGGAGGGTGTGACAGAGGCTTTGTTAGGCTTTTACCCATTCCTGCTGGAGAGTACATCTCTCTTGTACCTTTTTGATTTCCTCATTTATATTTTTCAGTCTTGATCATTGAGGGCTTTTGATATTTGCATGGCCAGTTTTGGGTATATGAGAGGCTTCCTTGCCAACATCCTGGCACTACTCTGGGCTTGGAGACTTATCCTCGAGGACGATGCTGGCATCACTCCACAGTGACGGAGGCCCCTGTAGCTGAGGGATTCACCCACTCCCGCCTGTAGCTTGAGCTATTGACCGTTAGATCGATCTCGTAGGTCCCGTATACCTCATACTTTTTGGCAGTCGGGTTTGAGGTTGACTTTCACACTGGTCGGGAGTTTGCAATATCCACCCGCAAAGTCCCATTTTTTATAGAGGGAGGTTGGGAGTTCTATTTAGGAGAGCGTGCTATTAGGAGCATCACAAGAAGAGATCCGTATTCCCTTTGTTCCTCCTGCTTGACATCATTGGCCACTAGCTCAGCCACTCACAGACATTCCTATGGTGAGCATAGATGGCTTCACCCTATCAGAGGGTCCTTATTGCCAGGAGGCATTTCACAGCTGGTGGAGTCCTCGTACGATTAGGGGCTCAAACTCGCGCTACCTAGTTCATGGCTGATATGGTGCCGGGGTCTATAATGATGACAGACTGGATATCTTGCCTGCGAGATCCGACTCATCTAGATAAGAGCACAAGGTTCACCCAGCAGTTAGAGAGGTCACATTTGTTCATCCGACATCTTGGTCGGGAGCCATCCGAGGCAGGTTCTTTTGCTCCTTTTGATAAGTCAATTTTATACCTACTTATCAGGTATCTATTACTTGAATTAATTGTTTAATCCTATGTGTGGTAGTCACTTTTCATGCATTTTGTGGTTATTTTGTAGATCTCATGCTTGGAAACTGTGTGAGCGACTATTGGCATGAAGAGGCAAGGAAATGTAATCCGGAACTCATTTGGGCTTTCATTTTCATTTCATGTCTTTGGCTTGGGACTTGAATTTTATTATAGAGCTTCTTCTTAGCTTTTCAGAACATCTTGAATCATCTCAATCAGAGTTCGGAGGTGAGAGTTATGATCTTTGTACCAACGGACGTTGAACTTCAATGTTTTGGGGTTGCCATTGCAAAGAAGTCATATCCAGCCCAAATTCGACCTTCATCGGTCCATTATTTCTCAATTCTCAAATAATGAAAGTTGTAGATCTCATCGACAGCTTCGATTTGACAGGTAGCAGGCCCGTAACTCTTTTCAGATCAAAAGTTATGGCTAATCTACCAAAGGACACTGCATCAGAAAATATGAGCGCGCCCCGGCTGATTTTTGTGAAGGAAATGTGCGCCCCGACGCGAACCTTTCTGCCAAAATTGACCCCGGCATAATTTTATGAAGAAAACGCGCGCCCCGACGTGAAATGTGTCAGTGAAATTGTAATTTTGAGTCTTGAGAAGTTTTAGGCAAACTTCTAATAGGATTTGGATTTAGGGATTATTTTAGACTATATAAAGACATATAAGACTCAATATAGAGAGAGTTATTTCCATTATATTAGCTTAGATTAAATTAGATACAAACCCTAGTTGTAGTTGGATTGGAGATTGAAGCAACGTGGAGACCATTAAAGATCAAGAGCAGGAGCAAGAAGGAGCATGAGAATTTGCTGACAACAGATTATATTCTTTTCTCTAATCTTTTTCTTATCTTTTAATGTGTATTCAATTGTGGATTCTTAATTTTAATTCAATAATAATGAACTAATTCTTTGTTTAAGATTACAATGGATCTTATTGTGTAGTTTGTTTTAATATGCTTCTCTATCAATGATTATGATCTATCATTGAGATTGTCTATTGTGATTTGGACTTAACTTTTAATTGCCTGATCAACAATTATCGTGATAATCCATATGAACTTGAGAGACGAATTATGGGTTTAGATCTGATCATAATAGTCTATGTTTGTGATTTCTGCGTAGATAGAATTCATGATTCGTGTTTAGGATAGAGATATACCATTACGCCATATGTAATCTAATAGAGAACTTGTGCGTGAAATCCTCTTTAATTGTAATTCACATAGAGATATAGTGGATTAGTTAATTAGGGTGTCTTTCTTAATTCTATCATCTGTGGATGCGAGTGAGTTTGGGTATAATGCATCGAGAGGTGGTTCTTTTTGCTTTAGTGTTCTTGAGTAACAATTCAGAATAGTGAGAATAATTGATGAGAAGTGTGTTAAATTAAATGAAGCAATAAGTGAAGTTGTGATCATCTTAAATCTCTTTAATCTTAATTTAACTAGTGGTGAATAGAAGTAGTTTAATTATATATATTGTTAATTCATTCATTTGAATAAGATTGAGTTGGTTACGGGTTAGTACTTGGTGATTCTTATTAAATAATTCATCGTGGGAACGATACTCTACTTTCACTTTATTACTTGTTGACCACGTATACTTTCGTGTTGTGCGTAACTAGATTTTACCCAACAAGTTTTTGGCGCCGTTGTCGGGGAATTAATTTAATAATTATTTGCCAATATTAATTTCAATCAAATTAGTATTAATTAAAACAACTTTTTATTTTATTTAATTCTCTTCCTATTTTACTCTCTTTTCAGGTACCATGGCTGGTGTCAATTATCAATGCCAATATTCGAGTACGACTCAACCAAGGGATATAGATATTGATAGACTTAATGCATTTTCTACAATATCAGCACAGATTGAGGCAATTTTGAAGACAATGGATGTTATCGCAGCCCAAAGTAGTCGAAAGATAACAGTTACATGTAATTATTGTGCTGGCAATCATCCGAGTCATCAATGCACCGTCAGTTTTGAACCAGTACAATATAGTGGTGAATACCTCAACAACTATGCTGATCCTAACTATCACCAAGATTGGGGGTATCACCCGGATTCTTCATGGAGCTACAATTATGAAGACCAATACTACGCTCCAAATCCAACATACACACCAAAATTCTCATGTCAACCTTCATTGCCACAAGAAGAAAAGTCAAACCTGAAGGAACTCTTGTCAAAAGTCATAGCAGATCAAGAGGAGAGAGGAAGATGAGTCTGGAAATGTCAAGTCAAAATCTTAATATTCAGATGGAACAACTCGTCACTACCTCAACCAATGGTCCTCAATACATGGCTTCTGAAATAAAAAATAGATAATTCAAGGTTGGTGGAAATGGTGTTCAAGTTGTGTTGAATGAGGAGAGGATGAGAAATCAAGAGAGGTCAATTCAAAATCTCACGAATCAGATAGAGCAAATGACCAAAGCCGTAAACAACCTTCCTCCAAACACTTGGCCTAATGACATGGATGACGAAACTGATGGAGAACCCGAATCAAATCTATAGCTGGATGAGCCACAAGGTATCGAAAGTGAGGAGACAAATGGGGATAATGAAATAGAGGTTGACGAATATCTAAATGGGTCACCACCAAAGATCAAAGAGTTAGTCAGATTTGCAAAACCATGCCCGCTTAGTAGTCATGTCGTCGGCGACGCTCTTTATGGCATAAGAGCGAGTTTAATTTTGAAGTCATGGTGGGACCAGAAAGAGAAGATAGACGGAGAGCCCATTGTGTTTGACAAGCTTCCATGCCCCAAAGTGATTACATAATAGCTATTGGACGTTCTTGAATGAGATCATACCTTATCAGCACATGCTAGGTGACTTTGGTGCACTGGCCATCTCATGTGGGAACCTCCCAAAGGATAATTTGCTACAAATAGATGGAGGGTTCCTCAACTTCCGAAGAGGAATTGGATAGCATTGACCAGACAAAGTCCAGCTGAAGGACTATAAAACAAGCGCTTATTGGGAGGCAACCCAAGTTTAATTTTTAGTTTTAGTTTTTTTGGTTTCATAATATTTGATAAATTTCCATTTTTTAGGATTTAATAAACTCGCTTCTATTGTGTCACAGGTTAGTCAAGTGCAACTCAAGTGTGGTGCCCGAGTCATTCCAATGTGCCTAGCCTATTCTTCAGACTTAGCAGACAAGGAGGGAAATTGCTATATTTTCAAGGAAGTCCTCTACTTTAATTTTTCCTATCTTAGCCATTGAGGACAATGTCTGTTTTAAGTTTGGGGGTAGTTATCATGTTTGGTATTTATTTGGGCAATATTTTGATGGAAATTGACTTTGGCCAATGATAAGTTGGTGGATAATAAGTTTTTAACTCTTGGAGAATTGATGAGCATGCTTAGTTTATATTTCAACTCATTAGTTGGTTTTTACACTACTTGAGAAATTTTGGAACTTCAATACACATATCTATTTTTTAGCTAGTTGGGGTTGAAATTTTTTGGCTAAATGCTTATGAAATATATTATTGCAACTTGAGAAATCTTATTTGAGCATCATTCAAAGTGAAAATTAGGCACTCACATAAGTTTGGGGCAAATCTTGTGGGTATTTTTGAAAAACAAATTGGAACCTTTTCGAGTTGAATAATTGAATCTTGTGGTAGGTCGAGATGGAGCGTAAAATGCACTCCCCATAAACATAGGCACGAGATGGAGCATAAAACGCATTTGTTTAATGGAAATAGAAAGTGAGATGGAGCATAAAACACACTCACTAAAAAGATAGAAACAAAAGAGTATTTTTAAAAATACTTGGAAAGGGTTCATATGTGTTTAAATGTGTAAATATCTGGTCGATCCTCAAGATTTTTTTTTGTGCTTTGTCTTTATTAACGGAGATTGATGTGAGAAGAAGTTTTGAGAGTTGTTTTTGAAAATCTTTTATGAGTGTTGGCTGATTTTAGCTAAATCATGACTAGTTGAATGTTTGGATGCACACACCCACTTAAAACAAACATGATTAGATGTGGAACTAATGAAAGTTGTTAAAATTTTAGACATAGCATTGTTTTAAAATTTTCTTTTGGTTATCATTTGTTGTAATTGTTGAGGCTATTGTTCAAATTCATATTGATTCATTGCTTGAGTGGATCATTGCCAAAGAATGAATCTTTCTAATTTTTGTTCCGAGTGCTTTGCTTTGGGACAAGCAACGGTTCAAGTTTGGGGGTATTTGATAAGTCGATTTTATACCTACTTATCAGGTATCTATTACTTGAATTAGTTGTTTAATCATATATGTCATAGTCATTTTTCAAGCATTTTGTGGTTATTTTGTAGATCTCGTGCTTGGAAACTGTGTGAGCGACTATTGGTATAAAGAGGCAAGGAAATGCAATCCGAAACTCATTTAGACTTTCATGTTCATTTCATATCTAGGGCTTGGGACTTGAATTTTATTATAGAGCTTCTTCTTACATTTCCTGAACATCTTGAATCATCTCAATCGGAGTTCGGAGGTGAGAGTTATGATCTTCGTACCAACAGACGTTGATCTTTAATGTTTTGGATTGCCATTGCAAAGAAGTCAATTCCGGCCCAAATTCAATGTTCATCGGTCCATTATTTCTCAATTCTCAAAGAATAAAAGTTGTAGATCTCGTCGACAGCTTCGATTTAACAGGTAGCAGGACCCGTAACTCTTTTCGAATCAAAAGGTATGACTGTTCTACCAGAGGACACTACAGCAGAAAATGTGAGCGTGGCCCGACGGATTTTTGTGAAGGAAATGTGCTACCCAGCGCGAACCTCTCTGCCAAAATTTGCTCCGGCACAATTTTATAAAGAAAATGCGCGCCCAACGCGAAATGCACCAGAAAAATAGTAACTTTGATTCTTGGGAAGTTTTAGGCAGACTTCTAATAGGATTTGGATTGAGGGATTGTTTTAGACTATATAAAGACATGTGAGACTCAATATAGAGAGAGTTATTTCCATTAGATTAGCTTCGATTAAATTAGATACAAACCTTAGTTGTAATTGGATTGGTGATTGAAGTAACGTGGAGACCATTGAAGATCAAGAGCAGGAGCAAGAAGGAGCATGAGAATTTGCTGACAACAGATTCTATTCGTTTCTCTAATCTTTTTCTTATCTTTTAATGTGTATTCAATTATGGATTCTTAGTTTTAATTCAATAATAATGAACTACTTCTTCGTTTAAGATTACAATGTATCTTATTGTGTAGTTTATTTTAATATGCTTCTCTATCAATTATTATAATCTATCGTTAAGATTGTCTATTATGATTTGGACTTAACTGTTTAATTGCCTGATCAACAATAATCGTGATAATCCATATGAACTCGAGAGATGAATTCTGGGTTTAGATCTGATCATAATAGCATGTGTTTGTGATTTCTGTGTAGATAGAATTCATGATTCGTGTTTAGGCTAGAGATATACCTTTACGCCATATGTAATCTAATAGAGAATTTGTGTGTGAAATCCTCTTTAATTGTAATTCACATAGAGATATAGTGGATTAGTTAATTAGGGTGTCTTACTTAATTTTATCAATTGTGGATGCGAGTGAGTTTGGGTATAATGCATTGAGAGGTGGTTATGTCTGCTTTAGTGTTCTTGATTAATAAGTCAGAATAGTGAGAATAATTGATGAGAAGTGTGTTAAATTTACTGAAGCAATAAGTGAAGTTGTGATCTTAAATCTCTATAATCTTAATTTAACTAGTGGTGAATAGAAGTAGTTTAATTATATATATTGTTAATTTATTCATTTGAATAAGATTTAGTTGGTTACGGGTTAGTACTTGGTGATTCTTATTAATTAATTCCTCGTGGGAACGATACTCTACTTTCACTTTATTACTTGTTGACCACGTATACTTGTGTGTTGTGCATAACTAGATTTTACCCAACACCTTCCAGCTCTGGAGCTGGCCCTTCCATAGGTCCATTTTCTAGCAGCTTTACCGGTGCTGATCCTCCCTCGTACCGACCGGACAATCCCACTGGCCGAGACTTTGTGACTCAGGGGAGCTAGAGCAGGTTGATAGCTTGGATGTAGATATTCTGGAACTCTTTTGATAGCTTTCCTCGCTATATATTTTGACATGCCTCTGTTTAGCTATTGGGCAGTTGTGCCCTCTTTTAATAGGCCTCTATTAGTAGTTGGGCGACTGTGCCCCATTTTCCTGTACTTTTTATTTTGGATTGTATGAGCAGACAAAGATGATGCTTGCAGTAGATAGTTTATTTTAGATATGCATGATATTTCCTATCTATTGCATCATGTTTATTATTGTCATTATGGATATATTATGTCATGGATATGCACTTAGACAAATAAGTTCAAATTTGACCCCTGGATGGTCTTGTGATACGGTTATACAGATGTCGTCATCTACGGTAAGTCGCATTGAGCACTCACCACCATCCTTGGTAGCATCCTCACTGAGGTCGTGGTATGATAGTCTGCCCTTCCCAGCCAGAGGGATAGTAGATCAGATGCTGGGGCATTCCTTGGCCCTTCTAGATTTCCAGGTTCCATACGGATTTGTAGATGGCATTATATCTTGTTGGATACCTGAGCTGCAGGTTTTTCGCTTTCGGCGGCATGAGTTGACACCGACCTTGGAGGAGTATGAGCGACTTACATGTTTAGCACTGGACCTGCCTTGCGCTTGCACAACTATCAACGACATAAGGAGACCATTTATAAATACACCAGGGTCTGAGACATAGAGTGGTCACTGATGAGATCATTTTAGGACATGTGATCTCTATTAACTTCTTAATCTATCACTTCGGCCGACTGGATAGCTATGATTGACACTCTGGGGATTTTATCATTTCGGCAGATGAGTGGCATTTGGCCTGGGTAGACGTCTTGTTGATGTGCATCACAGCTTACGTATACATGCAACTATATTTGGACCATTTGGATATGGGTTTGATGGTCGTGGTCCGTGACCTTAGATAGGGTAGTACTATTCTGCCGATGATACTGGCCGAGACCATGAGGTCGGCTACCTATTGCATAACCTATCCAGAGGGGTTTTTTAGAGGCATCTTTGTCATGCTGTATGTATAGCTCATGACACATTTGCGTCCGAGTGGCACCTTTAGACACCATGAGTACTGCTTTACCCATAAGATAGCCAAGTCTTACTCGTTCTAGCTAGCGGAGTGTTTGGATGCAGCGACATGGTCGGCTTTTCTGTTAGATATTAAGCATCCATTTTCGATTCTGCCATGCTCAGGGCTTGTCACCCCTAATAGCTTCATCACTCATGCAGTCGGCATGGACTATTTGCCCCTAGCGGGATTGAGAGGGGTGGCCACTTACCATCCGTTGGCAGTAATGGGTACGTTTGATCAGTTCCAGAGCCTGCACCAGTTTGAGAGGGCTATTGATCAGCGGATATCAGCTTCATCTTTATCATCAGCCGACCTGATCAGGATTTATGAGTGCTGGACTTATAAGGAGAGGGCTAATTTCTCTACTAGCCATCCGGATCGCTCTTGAGAGTATTCAGCGTGGCTGGAGGCTGATATGGCTGTAGTTGCAGTCATCCAGTCAGCTCCGATCATGGATTCGAATGAGGAGGAGCCTATGGAGGATCCTAATTCTCCCACAGAGGATGATTTGTTCACCGGCTTGACAGCGGCCTTAGTTAGTGACCCTCCGAGTATTCCCGCCGGTACAGATCCAGCTATTGCTGATTCACTATCTAACATGACTTTTGAGTGAGATCAGGCTAGGGCGTTGATATTAACAGCCCTTTCTAGTAGAGATATAACTTTTGCCGCTAGAGACGAAGCTTGAGCTACTCAGGATGCGGCATTGATTGAAAGAGACGAGGCTCGATCCATCGAGATGCAACTATTGAGTGAGGAGAGAGATGAGGTCCAATCTGTCAGAGATACATCCTTTGAGGAGATTGAGGAGGTCTTAGTTTCCCTAGATGCTGCTTATGCTGCGAGGGATAAGGCTATAGCTACCCTAGATGTTTATAATACGGACAGCACAACCCTCAGATCATATACTGACAGCCTGGTTGGAGAGATGAGTGCTTTCATCTATGGTCACAGAGCCACTATGCAGATGGTTGTGCATATTCTTGCTCGTATGGAGACCGAGTGTATTACGCTTGAAGCTGCTCCTCCATTTTCAGAGAGAGATGCCATGTTGGCACTGTTATCCCGCTTGGCCACGCGTTCATAGACTAGATTTATTTTTCCTGCTCATACTAGATCAGCCATTTTTGTCATGTACATGACACAGTGTATATATCAAACAGTATTATATATCAGAGAAATATATTTTGATTCACTTCCCTGTTGGATATGTATTGTCATTGCTAAGTGATTACCACTTCTTTCATGACTTGCTGTTGTTGATGTATCACTATCTTCTCTTTGATGGATTGACAGTGAGATGTCGGAGAATATCTCAGATGTGCCATTGACCAGGGAGACTTGATAGTATTTGGGTTTTATAGGGTTTTGGTGTCTTGGGACTGATTTTATTAGTTTTATTTTTTTCTTTGATGGACAAACCGCACCATGAATGGCTGCCTACGTACTCCCGGGTTGAGGGAGATCAGGTCATTCGTAGTTCAAGTTTTGTGTGAAAGGTTTGAGAAGTGTCTCTTTGGAGTTTGGTTTGATAGGTTTTTAAAATTTTATTTGGTTTGACCGCACCAGAAATGGCTGCTTACGTACTCCTGGGATGAGGGAGATCAGGCCATTCGTAGTTCAATCTTTTAGTGAAAATCAAAACTGATTTGATCGATTCACATGACCAGGATGATGGCTGGCATGTGTTTCAGATATAGTATCTTTTTATGGTGTCTAAGTTGATGAGTTGGGGAAATTCGCTCCCGTCCATTTCTTGTAATCTGATAGCTCCTCCTCAACACCTCTTTGACAATGAAAGGACCTTCTCAATTTGGGGTAAAATTTCAATTAGCTTTGTCTTGTTTGGCAAAAACTTTCTTCAGCACTAGGTCATTTTCTTTGAATTTTCGAATTTGAACTTTCTTGTTGTATGATCTAGCGATCCTTTGCTGATACAGCTGCCCATGGAAAATGGCTACACTACAAGAAAATGGTCTAACAGCGACCAACACTATCAGCGAACGCAGTGTCCACTCTCTAATACTTATCACAGCGACCGATATGAGCGACCGTAGATTAATTTAGTCGCTAGATCATATCAGCGACCGCATGCGGTTGCTGAGCAGTCGCTGGTATAAATTTGCCCCCAAAAATTGGCGTGGAATGTTGGCGTGTAGTTTTTCGGCAACTAGTAACCATTAGCGACCGCTACCGGTCGCTAATAAGTGCACATCATTAAAAAAACAGCGACCGCATGCGGTCGCTAATGGCGATCGCGAATTTATTTCAATGTAGCCAATATCAGATCGTCATTCTCAACACAGAAGAAGGAAAAAAAGAGGGAGAAGAGTGATATGTAGGTTTTATACATACTTATTGGCTATCAACTTGTTAGGATTATGGCTTAATCTAAAGTATTTTAGTGTCTTTTGATATGTTTTACCTTTGTTATATAGGTTTTACTATGGAAACTCATTTGGCAAAAAAATGGCATGGAATGGCATGGTTTTGGCATGGAAATGGTGGGAAGGCAAGATAGAATGTGACGCCCCCAAATCCAGGTCCCTTCTATTACCTCGGATCTGGTGCAGTCACGATACTACTAACCAAATACTAACGCAAAACTATTACATCTTTTAATCATTAGTAAAAGAATACAACTTTGCTGATTACAATTTAGAATATAAATTATTTTCATATCCAAGATCTCGTCTTTACATCATATTCGATGTTACTAAAATGCGGAATAATTTAAACTTTCCAATATCCTTTGAATAAATTCTTCTTATTGATTCCATAAATTTAAATCAATTACAATTCTTGAATCAACTATATAATATGATTCGACTTACCGCATAAAGGTTTACAACTCAACTCGATATCCTCTATGTATTAACTAATACATCTTTACAATGCAACAAGTATTAAATATCGTAAGTATATATCAAGCACACTCCTAGAACCTAAATGTGGTTCAAGTAATAATCTAAACAGTATTCTTCATTGCGATGCTATCTATCTTTATCAATCAAGAAGCACGAAGTCTTTATCGTAAGTCCTTAACCTGCAAAAGTGGTTATTTGCAAGAGTGAGCTTGACAGCTCAGCAATTCTAACAATTTTCATGCATCACATAGCATATAACATCATACTTAGTTCATGCATTTATAAACAATTTATATTTACTACGCATGTTACTTCTCACATAACAAGCATAATCTTATATATATCTCATATACAGTTCATACATAAGTTCACATCATCACAATATAATATAATTCAACTAACAGTTATTGAATTCATATATCAAATAGGAACTGAAAGACTTGCCTGATTCGTAGTCTAACAACTACGACTTAATTGCTTAAGAATATCTGCACTTCGTGTAATCCTATATAGTTATATTAAGCATAGAAATCACACTTATTAGTTATATGTATCCACACATTCTCAATGTAATAATAAAGGTTATATTGTTGTCTAACTTGGTTCTTAGAACCTTCGTTTCATTTTCTTATCATCCTCTTCATATAGATAGGTACGTATAGGTATACGTTAACCATACTCAATATCAATATTAATACAATAAACTATTTAAGTGTTCGACACATTTAAAACTCATAAATATATAATCTATATTGCTCTTACGTTTCTCAAACCTTATCGAAACCATTACATTCAAACTTTCTAAGTTTCACCTTTCAAAATCCTTGTCATACTTAAACTAGTCATGCAAGGCTACTATGTTCATCATGTATACATGTTTATAAGGTTACTAACGCAAGTTTGAAACCTAGCATGCACATTCTATGCCCACTTCAAGGTTATATGTTTTTCATTTATGCTTAACTTGATTTCATGACAACTAACATGGTAAGCATACATGTATGATACATTTACGAGTCTAAGAGTACTACCAAACATGTCCATAAATTTTAGAATACGAAACTTGCAATAACATGTTAAAGTTCACAATCAAAGCTCATATTTTCATTAGTAAATCTCACTAATATGGCCTAACATGTTCATTCTATCTAGATTCATATGTTAACATGTCCGATACGCATTTTTAAGTCACATAAACATGCTTGCAAAATCAGAATATGGGTATGGTACATACGTGTCAAAGTTTATTTTCAAAACTTAAACTTTCGTTAGAAATGTGCACAAGTGAGGTTCACATATTCATATCATATTACAGAACCTATATACACGAGTTAGCATGCATTTTTAAACCATACTAATGTGTCTCAAAAGTCAGAATATAAAAGACGCAAGTCTTGGTCAAGTTTGCCTTCAAAGTTCTTAAGTTTCTTATCTTTGAACTCGTCTTATCTTTAAATCAAGTGTGCTAGTGTGTTCAACACTTTAAACTTACATTTTATGTTAATATAGATTGTAACGACTCCAAAATTCATACAATACAACTCTCGACATCAGTCGTTAACAATACATTCTTATTCAGACTTTACATCATTAATCAATGATACAATTACTAAAAATACGGAATATTTAAAACTTTTATATTATTGCTTCTTTATTTCCCTGAATCTCAACCTTTATCGTTACATAACTTTGATACAACTTTATTTCATGAATCGCTTCGTCAAAGTTATTATAAACTAAAATTTACAACCACGTTCAATAACCCTTATACATCGGTAAAAATTTAAACTTTACAACTCAACATCTGTTAACCATCATACATTATCAAATACATTATCTGAAGCCTTAAACAAGGTCCAAAGTAATAACAATTCAGTCAAAGTATATAAATCTGCACGCATTACATCTGATTCATTTCATTCAAGTAGCACATAGCGTTACCTTGAATCCTTAACCTGCAAAAGTGATTATTTGCAAGAATGTGCTCGACAGCTCAGCAAGATCTAACAGCTTTCATGCATCACATAGCACATAAATACATGTTCAACATACATCTCATAATAATTAAAGTAACATGGCATACATGCTTTACTTCACATAACAAATATAAAGATTGAGTTCCTTACTCAATCAACATTCTTTAATCAATCAATGTAGTCATAAATTGACTTTAACATTTCATGCTTACAACATATATACAACATATCATGCTCTTTACAAAATAATTTAAAACAGTTCATCATCAAGTTCACGTAGAAAATAGGAACTGAAAGACTTGCCTTGATCGTTGTTTACCAATAACAGTTTAACAGCTTACAGATATCTGCACTTCACGTGCCCTACACAATTATATAATCATGCACATCAATTATCAGTCACATAGCAATGTATATTAGTTATAACGTAAACTTTACTCTACATCTCATAACCCTTCCTATTATCAATACACAATGTTCAATTTGATTGTGTTAACTATCGACTTATATTTCACTATAATTCTTTTTCGTAATATTCAAAATTCATTCAAGTGTTTAAGTCCTGCTAGGACTACCTATTGGTTTTATATTAACCACATTTCATATATTATAATATTCGTTTCATTAGAATCGAAACACTATTTAAGTGTATTACCACATTACACGGCGTTTCGACGTTTATACGTCACACACCTAACTCGCCTCTTTTGAATGTGCTTTGCATGATCCTATATTGGGTTACATTACTCTATAATGTTTCATTCTTATTAAAAACATAATATTAAACAAGGTCATACACACTCGTTACGGCATTGAGACGCTTTCACGTTCGTACGCCAAACTTGCCTATTCGAACGCCCAAACGACACGCATTTGTGCACGCTTAGCACGCCCAACCAAATTATCTAATACTCAAGGGTTAATGTTAAGTATCATTATAATACCTAATAGTCATGTTATGAAAGTTAGAACATCATTTTACATGGTCGGGAGCATTACATGTGCATACGTGCATGCCCGATGCCCCCTGTTTGCCTCCAAAAACACATCAGTCCCAAAAATAACCATTTTGACCCTAGCTAACGACCTCAAATTGAAAAACTTAAAGAACGAAAGTTCTAGGTCTACTCGTGCTCGTTCTGGATCATCTTGAATCACCTCAATTCGAGTCCGTATGAAAAGGTTATGGCCATTTTACCACAGGAGGTCAAAACAGTCCCGGACTAAATTTTCCTCCGGCGCAGCTGCGCCCAAAATAGCCTTGGGGGAAGCGCAGCTGCGCCACTGACAGCCTGTTACGTGATTTTTCTTTCCAGTTTGTGGTTCTGGAAAATTTTCTAACCCTTTCCTCCTTCCCATCTTCATAAATCAAGCTATACACATCCGATTGAGTCCGTTTTCGACTCTATGGATTCGTGAAACACTGAACTACCCGTCTATATGATAATTATAACACTTCAAAAACATTAACAATTCCTTATACGCGTTCTAATTTAGTGTTCATGCTACTTTTTCATGTTTTACACATATTTAGCGAATTCATTCACCACGGATTCGTTATTCAACCAAATCAATTCGTTTAACTTCTGTTGTTTTTGTATTTCAACGTATTAACAACATCCATCATCAATTTACAGTTTATAGTATGAATTTAAAACCAATTTTGACTCCAAAATAGACCATGTAATATATATAAAAACTAAAACTCCAATTCTTCACTTTCAAACATGCTTTCATGAATTTGATACTTCAAAAATCATCTATAGACAACATATAATAGATTATGTACTCCCAATACACATAAAACTAATTTCTCAACAAATTAACCATAGAACTTCAATTATAGAGAATTTAGAAAACAAAACTAAGAACTCAAAATTTAAACTAGATTGTTTACCTTTGATTAGCTAGATGATTAGAGAAGCTTGATTAATCTTCTTCCTCATCTTTGATTCTCAAAATTTTCTTCTCAATTTATAGAGAATTCTCTCAATTTCTCTATTCCTCTCTTCTGTGTTCTTAACCTTAGAAAAATAAATTACGTATATTCACTTAGCCCTCAGTTACACAAACCAAGAGTCTCAGCAGTTAGAAAATACAAAGGGTCTCTAGGCCATGTTTGGCTAGAACTCAAAATCCCTTTTTAATTTATTTTAATATTCCTCTATTATATGGTACATTTGTCACACATAACCAAACCAATCTTATAATTTCATATTAAGTTACATTGGGTTTATTAATCACTTAATTTATTAAATCACTCCTTATCAACATAATAAATTTATTTAATAAATCATTCATCCTCTAATTTAATTATTTAATTAAATTTGAGCATTGTCATTCCATTAGCGTAATAAAATACGCACCGATCATAAAATTATTCATCATCAATTTACTTAATATCATCATACATGAATAAATTATTCCATAATAATTTTCATCAAATATTTACTTTATTTAATAAATATCTCAACTAAAATATTTATTTTACTCGATAATTATCTTAACTATTTACGAAATTCTCAATCAAATTACATTAACATATTACATTTATATGTAACACATTACCCTCTCATTTTATTAAAATAAATATATTTACATTAATTCACTATTTTAATTAAGTGAATTACTCTCATTATTTATGAAATTTAATTCATAACAATTATAGTGCCAACAAGGCATAATAATCAAATTATATTATTCAATAATATAACTTCCAACTTAATTAACTTAATTCCCTTTTCAAACAATTTCGTTTCCCTTCTTTAATAGTTAAAATAAATTAACTACTAAATCTCATTCCTCCAACCTATGAATATATAAAAATATATATATATATATATATATATATATATATATATCTTCTATATTCACACCACATCATATACTTCACCACATCATATACTCATATCCAAACTCAAAACATCTCGTAATAAGAATTTTATTTATTAAATTCTTATAATAATAAATTTTTGAAAATTCGGGTTGTCACATCCTTCCCTCCTTATAAGGATTCCGTCCTCGGAATCATCGAAACCCTACCTTACTCAGGTTTTCATCAAATCTCTTAAAAAATATTTATCGTTAAGTAACTTCAACACATTACCTTAATATAGGTTTTATATATATTCAACTACAATCAGTTCTTCAACGAATTCTAGGTTTTATTTCATAACCTTCATTTAAACACAATTTTGTTTCAAATATTATATATTCTCTAACTCGTTCATTTCCTTTCTAAGGATCATTACCATATACTTTACTCGTCGAAGACATATACTTCATAATTCACTATCTTATAAGTATTCGGGTTATCACATAGATCATTCGATTGTATTCACAAAATTAGAATGCACACATGACGCACACATGTCAAAGTTCATATTAAAACTATAAGTTTATTTAAAACTATGTTTTTCCTTCCACATCACATACTAATACGGCCATACATGCATCATGCTACGTTAAGATAGTTATATATGCATATCAATCTAGTTTGCGTGCTTGCCTCAAGAGGTATCTTATGATAGCACCTAGAAGAATCTTCAACAAAACAGAAAACAGAATCCAGGACCCTGCTCAGCTGCGCAGCTACCAGGTATAAAGCCAGCGCAGTTGCGCCGGTGTCCGGCCCAACCAGAGACAGCTTCCTGTTCGGCAGAACTGGAAATCCATCTCAGAAAATTCATAACAATTCGGTTCTGAACAGCTGCATAATAGTTCTAACATGTTTACAAGCTATCATAGTAACTAATAAACACTCTATAATCAACTTAACATCAATTAATGCTTAAACAAGAATCTAGAATTTGAAAATTGAAGAACATAGGTAGGGAGTTATACCTTTGAAATTGGAAAATAGTTTGCTACTTAACCAATCTCACAATGCTGCTAAACCACAACTTACAAAGCTGCTATACTACTTTAACTTCATCAGTGCTCTCACTTTCTAACAATTCTAGTTAACAGAATTCTCAGCAACTGCTTAGAAGTAGCAGAAAGCTCCTTATATAGAAAATTCATTATCTAGCCCATGGCTTTACTCTCCAATTCAAACCAAAGGATTTAACAAGAACATAATGGTTAAGGGAGAGTGGTTGAGAGTGGGTGAATCTCATCATAGATTCCATACCCCTTGAAATCATTATCTAGCTTGTGATGAAAATGAGGGAGATATACAGTAGCCATGAGGGTTAACGTGAAGAGAAATGAGATGGAATGAACACTCAATGTTGGACAAACAAATACTCTCAGCAACTTGCAATGTAGTTCCACCTTTGGGTTAAACACCTCTACATATGATATATACACTTATGTTATATAGTTTATGTATACATTTCATCCCATAGAACTTAGGTTATAAATAAATTACAAATATAATTTCTAATTACAATGTATCATATATCATCCATATATATCTCATTCTACCGGATATAATTCTATCGGGTATCATCACATTACATTGTCTCCTTTATTATTAATTCAATAATTGTTTACAATATATCCATGATATATTATTTTATTGTATACTCATATACACATTGTCACACACATTTCATGTTCTCTTACAACTCAGTAACTTTACTATATAGTTTATATTCATAAATAACATAGTCACATTGCACTTTACACTTCGTATAATATATAGTTAACTATCATACGTTATACTTTTAATATCACATGCTTGCACATAGAAATTAATAAATTACTTATTTTATTAATTAATTAATAATATTAATTAATCCCTTCCTCGTAAATCAATGAAATTATTAATCTCTATAACAATTAATTAACATTTATATGGTTAATTATCACATTAAATAAATATAAATCTTATTATATTTATAACCAATATACTTATTATCATGCTATTACTTGCAATAATAATAATTCAACATACCATTGTAATAACAATTAACAATTAATATAGACTAATTTGTTTAATTAATAATTCCTCCATCCTTGAATTAATTAATTCATCAACGAATCTATTATCATGCCACATAAGGCATATCTCACAAGCTTACATTAAGTTTATTCTCATTCTCGACACTTTTATTTCCACTACATTACTCACCCACCACATGTTCAATTTACTTAGGACTATTAAGTCACAAGCTTCACATATATAAATATATTGCGAATAGAAATATTCAAATATTATGTATAACACTTATGGTAATATAGTAACTCAAGTTATTGAAATAACTTAGTTTTCTTTTATAATTTAAACTCCCTTGAAAATACATTAAAAATTATGTATTTTGCCGTAACATAAAATATTATGTTTTCTCCCAATAAAGACATTCATTATTAGAAAATAATTTATTTATTGTCTCAAGATATTATTCTTAATATAATATCAAATAACTACATGTACGACACATGTACATATATTATATATAGTAAATAGATAATGAGTTTATTTTCTATTATAATAAATTATTTCCATCAATTTATTTATATATAGCAAATACGTAATATATCTATCATATTAATCAATCATACCTTATACAAAATATATAATGTAATATTACTATTCAAAAATAACATTTCCTCCTTTTATTAAAATAAATCAATATTAAAAATTATTTTAATATCATTTATTAGAAATATATAATATTTATTTCTCTTTCCTTTCTATAAATTGTTCCCAAAATAATTTCTTCAAATATTCATTCAAAGATATTATGATTTTCATTTCTCTTTAATAACGTATATATATATTTATTAACGTTATTCGTATATTAGACTTTCTCACATATTAGCATTATAAGTAATATATACAAAAAGTAGCAACTATAATCATATATTCAACGCATATATTAATCCATTTCTTTACTCAAGTAAATTAAACACTATACTATATCATCATAGTTAATTAAGGTTAATTTTTCACATTATATTATTCCCTAATATAACTCTCAACTTAAATTAACTAATATTTATTCTTATTAGTTAATTCCCTTAACTAACTCATGCTTCACTATCCAAACCCATTCACGGATAGCTTAAGTGCTATTAATAACCTATATTATAAACATACTAGTTTTTAATACACATACACAAGAATATGGTGATTATACATTAAGGATATTTAATGTCACCAACTTACCATGATAAAATAATTCTATAAATTATTTAATATCGATAGGAATTTATTCACTTCCTTTATCTCCACTGAATCGTCTCTACGCTAAATAACAAATATATATTAATAGTATATTTATAAATCACTAAAACACATATTACATAGTCCATATTACCCTACGTAATATAATACCAGATACCTCATATCACATATATATACTCTTATTCGAACCCATCTTACAGTTTAAGAATTTTATTTATTAAATCTTTATTTAATAATTTTTGAAAATTCGGGTTCTTACATCCACTCCCCCTTATAAGGATTCCGTACTCGGAATCACCGAAACCTCCTCTACTCGGTGCCATTCCGAATATTACATATTCTCTTGAATAATTTTATTCATTCTCTTTCAGAAGTTTTATTATTATAACATTCTCAATTGCATTCTATCACTTTCTCCTTTCTAAGGAACATTCTACTTACTACCTTCATCCCTCAGAAGAATAAGAATCTTTCACAATTTTTCAATAATCGGAAAGTAGTATGAATAACTCAAATTTCAAATTATGCTGAGGGGTCACACAAGACCGTGAATTCTTTCACATTTACAAATGTCTCAACATGAGTCTCCACACTGTAAACTAGAGTGTTTATCAATCACAAGGACTGGAAACACCCTCCACTCGTACTCTAGGTGGCTAGCCTATTGAACTACTACGTTGGCCCGCAACGTAGTGTGTTGTAATGACTATATGAGTTATGTTTGTGACCACTGTCTCCGAAAATATGTTCCCGTTACAGGGTTGTTCAACTTTGCTTCTCAACTTCTAAATCTGCACAAGAGCAATCTGGTTTGGCACAAATACACAAGAATGTTTGAATTCTACAATCATTTTTCAACAGTCGTCTAGCCGAATCAAATAGCTTAGACTCTTTTCAACAACTCGGACATTAATCGAAATAATTTAATCAACTTTTCATAACTTAAAAGAAAACTAAAAATCATTTTATGACGTCAAAATGTCATACCCACTTAATAGTACGTTGAAGATTCCGTCATTTTGTGACTTTGCCATAATACATCATACTATAGTGGGCTGACGATCTTACGATCACTTCCGACACTAGGTTCGATTACATTGATGACTCCATCATTTACCATCATACACCATATCAAATGATGTATAATGTCAAAATATATTTTGAAAGATTTTCAAATTATTTTTGTCTTAGCCGAAATAAGTAGCTTAGACATACGAATAATGGTGTTGTTTTTAAAACTCATTGGTTTAGTCACTTGACCTAATGTTTTTCTCAAGAAAACAGAAGTGCAAAAACTAGCACGAAGTCAATAAATATTGAAAATCTAGCGTAGCTAGAGGATTTAGGAAAATCCAATTTCTCCATCACTTCAATCTCTTACCACCATCAATGCTCACTATTCTGAAACTCTTATATAATATATCTATTCTCAATACAGTTTACCAACTTACCACTCCATGGAAGTTCAGGAACTTAACACAATCATATGGGTTTAGGAACTTATCCTAGTCAGACCAAAGTCGTCCATTCGCTGAGGGGTCCCACCATATGATTATAAGTCACGAACTCGTCATAGGCATGAGTCTTAAGAACTCGCACCTAATCTTAGTATTATCTAAATTAATCTTAGAAATCTCTATCTATCAAAATAAACAATAGAAAAGAATCACCTTTCCGCCATATGTATAATGATATCGCGACACTAACACTCCAACGATTATCAATGTGACGCACTTAGTGCAAGCACAAAACTTCTGCCCATACAAAAGTTTGTACAACTAAGCCATCACATGAGTTCTCCATGGAAGTCCAACACTTAACTCTATATTACCCTATCACTTCCTCGTTACGAACTTTCTAGGTTTTACCACATACAACTCCTCCTGAGTTCATCTTACTTTTTATAGTACATTCTCTCATAGCATCAAGCTATACACACTTAGTCATTACAGACTATCTATCATTCCACAGCTCAATCTGATCACGTCGTGATCATCACTATACCTTAGGGTTCTTTCCCTACTATCAACTAAACTCCATTCGAGTTCATTCTCATTATCTTTGTCATATACATCTTATAGACATCATCTTAACATTTTTATTATCGGAGTTAGGAAACTCCTGATTTTCATTCTCTAGGTATTTTGAGGTTCTTCTTTGAATCTTCACGTATATATTTTAATATTTATCTTTCCCTCCCTCAGGTTATAGTCTAAGGTACACTTACCTAAGGTTTATAACCTACAGCTTTGATACCAACCTGTGACGCCCCCAAATCCGGGTCCCTTCTATTACCTCGGATCCGGTGCAGTCACGATACTACTAACCAAATACTAACGCAAAACTATTAAATCTTTTAATCATTAGTAAAAGAATACAACTTTGCTTATTACAATTTAGAATATAAATTCTTTTCATATCCAAGATCTCGTCTTTACATCATATTCGATGTTACTAAAATGCAGAATAATTTAAACTTTTCAATATCCTTTTGAATAAATTCTTCTCATTGATTCCATAACTTTGAATCAATTACAATTCTTGAATCAACTATATAATATGATTCGAATTACCGTATAAAGGTTTACAACTCAACTCGATATCCTCTGTGTATTAACTAATACAGCTTTACAATGCAACAAGTATTAAACATCGTAAGTATATATCAAGCACACTCCAAGAACCTAAACGTGGTTCAAGTAATAATCTAAACAGTATTCTTCATTGCGATACTATCTATCTTTATCAATCAAAAAGCACGAAGTCTTTATCGTAACTTCTTAACCTGCAAAAGTGGTTATTTGCAAGAGTGAGCTCGACAGCTCAGCAATTTTAATAGTTTTCATGCATCATATAGCATATAACATCATACTTAGTTCATGCATTTATAAACAATTTATATTTACTACGCATGTTACTTCTCACATAACAACCATATACTCAAAGATCAACTTTCAATCTCATATATATCTCATATACAGTTCATATATAAGTTCACATCATCACAACATAATATAATTCAACTAACAGTTATTGAATTCATATATCAAATAGGAACTGAAAGACTTGCCTGATTCGTAGTCTAATAACTACGACTTAACTGCTTAAGAATATCTGCACTTCGTGTAATCTTACACAGTTATATTAACCATAGAGATCACATTCATTAGTTATATGTATCCACACATTCTCAATGTAATAATAAAGGTTACATTGTTATCTAACTTGGTTCTTAGAACCTTCGTTTCACTTTCTTATCATCCTCTTTAAATAGCTAGGTACGTATAGGTATACCTTAACCATACTCAATATCAATATTAACACACTTAACTATCTAAGTGTTTGACACATATTTAAAACTCATAAATATATAATCTATATTGCTCTTACATTTCTCAAACCTTATCAAAACCATTACATTCAAACTTTCTAAGTTTCACCTTTCAAAATCCTTGTCATACTTAAACTAGTCATGCAAGGCTACTATGTTCATCATGTATACATGTTTATAAGGTTACTAACGCAAGTTTGAAACCTAGCATGCACATTCTATGCCCACTTCAAGGTTATATATTTTTCATTTATGCTTAACTTGATTTCATGACAACTAACATGGTAAACATACAAGTATGATACATTTGCGAGTCTAAGAGTACTACCAAACATGTCCATAAATTTTAGAATACGAAACTTGCAATAACATGTTAAAGTTCACAATCAAAGCACATATTTTCATTAGTAAATCTCACTAATATGGCCTAACATGTTCATGCTATCTAGATTCTTATGTTAACATTTCCGATACGCATTTCTAAGTCACATAGACATGCGTGCAAAATCAGAATATGGATATGGTACATACGTGTCAAAGTTTATTTTCAAAACTTATACTTTCGTTATAAATGTGCACTAGTGAGGTTCACATATTCATATCATATTATGGAACCTATATACACGAGTTAGCATGCATTTTTAAACCATACTAATGTGTGTCAAAAGTCAGAATATAAAAGACGTAAGTCTTGGTCAAGTTTGCCTTCAAAGTTCTTAAGTTTCTTATCTTTGAACTCGTCTTATCTTTAAATCATGTGTGCTAGTGTGTTCAACACTTTAAACTTACATTTTATGTCAATATAGATCATTCGATTATATTCACAAAATCAGAATGCACACATGACGCACACATGCCAAAGTTCATATTAAAACTATAAGTTTATTTAAAACTATGTTTTCCCTTCCACATCACATACTAATACGGCCATACATGCATCATGCTACGTTAAGATAGTTATATATGCATGTCAATCTAGTTTACGTGCTTGCCTCAAGACGTGTCTTATGATAGCACCTAGCAGAATCTGCAACAAAATAGAAAACAGAATCCAAGACCCTGTGCAGCTGCTCAGCTACCAGGTATAAACACGGCGCAGCTGCGTCGGTGTCTGGCCCAACCAGAGACAGCTTCTTGTTCGGCAGAACTGGAAACCCATCTCAGAAAATTCATAGCAATTCGGTTCTGAACAGCTACATAATAGTTCTAACATGTTTACAAGCTATCATAGTAACTAATAAACACTCTATAATCAACTTAACATCAATTAATGCTTAAACAAGAATCTAGAATTTGAAAATTGAAGAACATAGGTAGGGAGTTATACCTCTGAAATTGGAAAAAAGTTTGTTACTTAACCAATCTCACAATGCTGCTAAACCTCAACTTACAAAGCTGCTATACTACTTTAACTTCATCAGTGCTCTCACTTTCTAACAATTCTAGTTAACAAAATTCTCAGCATTTGCTTAGAAGAAGAAGAAAGCTCATTATATAGAAAATTCACTATCTAGTCCATGGCTTTACTCTCCAATTCAAACCAAAGGATTTAACAAGAATATAATGGTTAAGGGAGAGTGGTTGAGAGTGGGTGAATCTCATCATGGATTCTGTAATACCCGAGAATTTCCATATATTATTAAATAAATATATTAATGGAAATGAGAATTTATTTGAATATAAATGATTTTGTGTTATGAGATGAATTAATTCAATTATATATAATTGAATAATTATAATAATTGAGAAATTGGTGGAGTTTGTGATAAACTCGTTGATTGCCTTGTGTGGCACAGTGACGTAATATAAGAATGATTATATTAATTTAAGCGAACAATTAATCTATATTAATTGTTAATCGAAGAATATTAATTAACTGTTATAAAATACTAATGAGGATTGATTAATAATATGTGATTATTATTATTGCAAGAAACATAATAATAATGAGCAACGTGTTTATAAATATAATAAGATTTATATCAAAGTGATAATTAATCATATAAGGGTTAATTAAATTGTTATGGAGGTTAACAATTATATTGATATGTACAAATGTGCAATACTTGAATATATAAAGTATATGGAATACAACTATATTATATAGTGTAGAGAGACACTTAAGTGTGACCATGCATGTATATACATAAACTATGTTATATAATGCAATGCGAATATATTACACATAGAAACTGTATATTACATGATGTATAATGTGATTATGTTATATTAAAACTATATATTAGGAATACATGATAATGCCTATGTGACAAGGTGAGTGTGTTTACAGTAAAATAATGTATCATGGATATATTATAAATAATTGTTGATTAATACAATTTAATAATATATGATATAATGTAATGTGGTAGTATCCGATTGTATTATATCAGTAAGATAAACGTACATGGATTATATGTGTGTAAATTACACTTATTACATTATGTGAAGTACATTGTGATTTAAATTATAACCTAAGAGTACATATATATATAACATATGTATATGGTGTGTATATACAAGTGTAGTATTTGCAAATGCTGAGGAGTTAAATCAACTGTCTCATTTTAAGTGTCCCATTTGCTCTTCACGTGCTTGACATACAGCTAAGGCCTATTCCTTCTTCTTCTCCCCAAACTCAGCAACTAGCATTTCATAGCTCATGATTGTGGAGGGAGTGGGATTCATGATGAATCCAACCACTAATTACCTACCCTTTGATAACCTTCATGCATTCCTATAATCCGTTAGTTTGATATGGGATACAATTGCTTTGTCTGTATAATGGGAGTTCTATAAATATAGCCTCATCTCCTTCACATTTCTTTTGCTGAGAATTTCTTGCAAGGAAAGTAGAGAGTGAGTATCCATATATATATATATCAGTTAAAGAGGGAGTGAGGCAGCAATAAGCTCTAGCAGAAGGTATAATACAATTTCCATATTCTTCACTTTCATTTTCTGTCAAAAGAACTCCATTGTTGTTCTCTGAGTTTTGTTGAAATTCTTGATTATGCCAAATTGGATCATGATTGGTTTGTAGAACCCTTATATTATTGTTATATGAACATACACACATGATAGAACCACTGAATAGTCTTTCATTTCCATTGTTCCTCTTTAATTTCTGTAAATACATGAAATTCGTGAAATTAGTTAGAGTTCATAAAATTGGGAATTGATAATTGCTATTGACTGTTATATAAGCATATATGTATGTGTTAGTAAGTTAAACAAGTCTAATAGCATTTGGGTATGTTGAAATCGATGAAATGGGAGGTTTTTGGTCGGATTTCGCTGCAGTCTGAACTGCAGAAAACTGCCTCGACGCCGCAGCGCCGCAGCCCGCGCCGCAGCGCCACACGCGCCGCAGCCCGCGCCGCAGCGCCGCACGCAGCGCCACTCGCGCCGCAGCGCCAGTAGTGAGCTGCTGAGCCGCGCCGCAGCGCCAGCCTCTGTGTTCAGTTTTTCTGCATTCTGCAACAAAACTGTTATGAACTAATTGTTTGATTTTTGTTTAAACAAGCATGGAAGCATGATTAATACATATATATAAACCTAATGAGGCAATGTGAGCATGTTTTAGTATATTAGCATGCATGGTTAACCAAACGACATATAGTTTGAAAACGAACTTAAAGTTTCATGAACGACGTTAACATATATGAAGCATGTTAATATTCTGACTTTCGAGATATGTTAGTATGACCTAGAAACACATGAAATGCATACTAACTTATGTATATAGGTTCCGTGATATAATATGGACATGTGAACCCAACTAGTGCACCTTTCTAACAAAAATACAAGTTTTGAAGGTTGATATTGACATGTAAAGACCATGTATACATTCCGACTTTTCGAGCATGTTTATAGGGCCTTGAAATACATGAAAAGCATGTTAACTTGTGTATATGGGTTTCATAAGGAAGCATGAACATGATAGACCTTATTAATGAACTATACTAACAAAGTATAAGCTTTGAACGTGAACGTTGGTATGTTATGACGAGAATTAGAATTTGACATTTATGAACACATGTGATAGTACTCTTAGACTCATTCATGTGTCATGCATGTATATATACCATGATTAGTTGCCATGATTAAAGTTTAGCATGAACAAAGCATGTTTTCAAGATAATAACAATGCTAGCTACATATATGCAATACGAGTACTCATGAGCATGACTAATACAAGTTATATGAATATCTTATGTGTTTAAAAGCGACCATGTTAGACCATATGAGTTCATGTCCTTGAATGGCTTTAAGTATTAACTTAAGAACCTATACCATGTACGATTGGATTTGGAAAAGTTATACAAGCATGTAAAGTATATGAATACATGCTACGTGATATTATATGATGTTACTTGAACCCGATTTTGACGGTTAACTTAAGGAGATGCCGTAACTTGCTAAAATGAAATATATTTAGTATTGATTGTGGTCTTATGAGATATTAATAATATGCAAGCATGTTTGCTAATTGTTGAGATCTTATATAATATGAGAATGCGTTTAAACTCTAAAGAAGGAACGTTAAGGATAGAAATTATATTCTATATAACTGTGTAGCTAGGCAAAACTTAGCTTATGTGTTGATCGTATATTCAAAGAGAAAATGTGAAGTTAAATTATATGACTAATGAATATCATATATATACGTAACTGTATTACGATAGGAATTCGAAAGTGTTGATTTCTTTTCGTGGATAAACTACGCTAAAGGCAAGTTCTCTTACTTACACTCTTTTAAAGTGCAAGTATCCTAACCGACGCATTTACTTTATGCAAGGAAATCTATGATTGTGAAAGTTTCCTAACTTATACTTTTTACTATGCAAGTATCCTAACTTGTGTATTGCGAACTAGTTTCCTATTTAATCGGTTGAATCGAATTAGCATACTTGAACTCTTATTTCATTAAAGCTATTATTCATGTTGAACTTAGTATTGTTCTTGAATATTGTGAAAGTGTCTATGCCATTTGATTCGGCTGGACTTATGTTATTGAAAAGCAACCCAAACTAATTGATTGGTGCGGGATCTTGTATTTGACTGAGAAGAACAACCTTCTTTGAAGGGAATATATAATTGTCGGAAAACCGACGTGCACACTTGAGTATGATTGATTGTTATGCATAACAAGGGTACTTTAGGCTGATCACCTGTTGTACCTGTTTTTGTTGAATTTTCAGTTTATTACTGTCAATTCTAGTAGAAGTTCATAGTCCGTAGTGACTACTCAGTATTCAATTATCTGAAATCTTGAATTGACTTATTATTGAATCATATTGATATTATCCTGTCCTTAGCGACTGATATTGGGAACTGTTGATATTCTTGTTATTCTTGAACTATCAAATCTTGTTATACCCTTTCGAGAATTGAGAATCTTATTACTTACCCTTATTGTATATTACTTGCTGGGCAATTTGTGCTCATTCTTGCTTTCCCTAAAACATTTCAGTTAAGGCAGAGCATGGTGAACCTTCGGGCGTTGATAAGGGCAAGGGCAAAGCTACCAACTAGCTTATGTCTGTTATGTTTTAAATATATTAATATTGTATGAAGATGATGTAGTAAGACTGGATTTGATTGTGTTTAAGCTTAAGTTAGATTATGTAATAAGTCGTTAACTGATATTATTATGTAATCTATTAAGTACTGTAGGTTGCGAGACTTGGGGGAATAATTATAATAAATCATTGTAAATTATTCTAGAATAGATTTTCCGCTGTGATCGTATGATATTTAATTATTATTATTGTGATGTATTACCATGAGCACGTGATGAACCGAATTCGAGAGACCAAGTGGCGGTCCTGGAATTTGGGGGCGTCACAGGTTGGTATCAAAGCCGTAGTTATAAACCTTAGGAACGAGTGTCCTTAGACTATAGCTTAGGTGAACTTAGAAGTTAGGAAGGAGATAAAACTCATGTAGAGTTTTCCTTGAGAGACTTAGTCTGTTATGAAATGTAACTTCATTCTATACAATGAACTTATATTTTGTTTAACATTCTAATGGAGATGCTATTTCTTGTCTTGTGTTTGTGAGTGTAGGATGGCAGACACAGGGGTACCTAGTAGAGGTGCAGAGGAGGAGCCCAGGGATATACACGTAGTATACGAGGCACCTCTAGAGGCTGTGCCAGTGCAGGCAGTTGCACCATCCGAATTTGATGACGAGGATGAGATCGAGATTGAGATAGAGACTGATCCAGAGGAGGAGCCGATGGAGGATGAGCCAGTAGAGGACTCTGATGAGGCTACTATAGAGGAGCAGATGCTAGGAGAATATGAGGAGCGGATCCTAGAGTTAGACTGCAGAGTCCAGGAGCTGGAGGCAGAGGCCCACGAGAGAGAGTCTGAGTTCCAGAAGCTGAGGGATGAGGACCACCAGAGGAAGCTGGCTATGCAAGAGTTAGAAGTGGAGATTGCCTACCGTAGGGAGGCAGGGATCCAAATGGGGACTCTATTTCACAGGTCAGTGGCTAGGAATGCATATTTGGCAGAGAAGCTAGAAGAGGTTGAGCAGAGGGAGCTGAGTGAGAAGACTGAGAAAGAGGCACTCCGTACTCAGCTAGAGTTGGAGGTGATGGATAGGTTACACTTCGAGGAGAAGTGGGAAGCGTCCAATGAGAGAGCTGACGACCTTGAGGACGAGGTCAGGTGCAAGAAGAGAAAGATGAACAAGATGGGGTATGTGTTCCGTTCAGCTTTTGAAAGGGTGATTGATGGTGTGTACCACTACCCGGCAGAACAGGGACAGACTCTACATACCTTGAGCCGAGAGCTGTTTGCGTATATAGCACAGTTGGAGTACAAGAGCGCAGTGGAGCGCGGGATGATGGGATGAGATTTCCTTAGTCAGTCTAGTGGTAGTACTAGTTGTGTCTTTATGTATTGTATATGCTATGTTGTAATCCCGATCTTTTGTGTAAGATGTGGGATGATGATGTAAACCCCGAGTTAGCTTCTGTTAGAGGGGTAGTATGGTAGTAGGTTGGTATATTCCCCGTCTTTTGAGATATTAGGGGATATATATGATAACATTTATAGCAGTATGCTAGGAAAATCATGTAATGAAAATGAAATGGCATATGAATATAAATGGAGTTGATTTTAGAAACGTGTTATAAATTTATTCTTTTAGTATTAAAAGAAATACTTAAGTAATATACTTGAATAATGATAAAATGAAAACTTGTGATGCAGATAATGCCGCCCAGACGTAGATTGACAGCACCCGAAGAATCCGTTAACAATGAGAGAGAACAAGTAGACCCGATCCAGAAACTGGTAGACTTGTTAGGAGAAGCCTTAAGGGGAAGGAACAATGAACCCGTTCGCCCGAACCCTCAAACTGTGCCAGTAACAACCTTTAAAGACTTTAAGAGTGTAGGACCCCCGGAGTTCGAGGGAACTACCGACCCAATCATCGCACAAACGTGGATCAAAGAGATCGAAAAAGCTTTCACTATAGCTAGCGTAGGCGAAGATCAGAAGACGGTGTTTGCCACGTACATGATGAGGGGAGAAGCGAACTACTGGTGGGAGGCTAATCAACAAAGAGCTGGAGAAGGGATAATAGCTTGGGATAAGTTTAAGACACTGTTCTTCGAGAATTACTTTCCAAAGAGTATGAAGAATAGGATGGAGGTGAAATTCCTAGAGTTAAAACAAGGTGAGATGACGGTGGCGCAATACGCGGCTAGGTTTAACGAACTAGCGCGATTTGCGGAGCACCAAGTTGGTGATGAAGAGAGGAAGGCTAGACGCTTTGAACAAGGGTTGAAGCCGTGGCTGTTCAATAAGGTATCAGTTCTTCAAATTGATTCCTTTGCAACATTACTGGAGAAGGCAATCATTGCGGAAGGTGGCAGTGAGGCCTTAAGTCTGTATAACAAAGAAAAGAAAGGAAAGAATACTGGAGGAGAGAATCGTACGGGAGGAAGCAGTAGCGGAGGAAGCAACTTGGGAAAGAGAAAGTGGGAGAACAACAACAACAACAAAAACAACAATAATAATCAATCAGGGAATTTTCGTGGAGGTTTCAAGAAGAGGGCTGAAGGATGCCCGAAGTGTGGGAAGAATCACCAGGGCGAGTGCTGGAAGGGACGTGGCACTTGCTACAACTGCGGACAGGAAGGGCACATCTCGCCCAACTGTTTGAAACCAAAGAAGATACAAGGATGCTTTGCTTGTGGCTCGACGGAGCACCGAATTAAGGACTGCCCAAAGAAGGGAAGTGGCGGAGGTGGTAATCAGCAAGGAGGCAACAAGCTGATGATCGGTGGACCGGCACAATCCAACCGCCCAACCGCCAGAACCTTTAATATGACCGTCCAAGACGCAGTGGCTGCGAAGGATGTGGTGTCAGGTATAATCCCAATCAATGATATAAATGCTTATGTATTATTTGATTCGGGTGCCACCTGTTCTTTTGTATCTGAAGAATTTGCTAGTAGACTTAGTACACCTCGAGAACTATTAGAAAATCCTTTGATCATAGAAGTTGCTAATAAGGAAGTGATCCCTGTAGAATACGTTTATCGAAATTGTCGCGCAAATATTAGTAAACATGAACTGAGCGTAGACTTGATTCCTATTAGACTGGGAGAATTTGACGTAATACTGGGAATGGATTGGTTGTATAACCATGCTGCGATAATTGACTGTCAGAACAAATGTGTGAACCTTCAGACTCCGAGTAAGTCTAAGGTAGTGTTTTATGGTAGCTCATCGCTTAAGCAATCGTGTTGCGTTACGATGATGCAGGCCAAGAAATTGTTAAGGAAAGGATGTGTAGGTTATTTAGCTTACATCGTTGATACTCGGAAAAAGGGAGTAGAAATTAAGGATATATCCGTAGTTAATGAATTTCAAGACGTGTTTCCGGACGATCTGCCTGGTCTTCCGCCAGACAGAGAAATCGAATTCGTAATAGACTTAGCACCGGGAACGGCACCGATTTCGAAAGCTCCATATCGTATGGCGCCAGTAGAAATGAAGGAATTAATGATGCAATTGCAAGAATTATTGGATAAGGGTTACATTCGACCGAGTGTTTCTCCTTGGGGAGCACCAGTACTATTCGTTAAGAAGAAGGACGGATCGATGAGGCTTTGTATCGATTATCGAGAATTGAACAGAGTAACGATCAAGAACCGGTATCCGCTACCGAGGATAGACGACTTATTTGATCAACTGAAGGGAGCAAAGTGTTTCTCAAAGATCGACCTACGAACAGGATATCATCAACTGAAAGTGAGGGACGAGGACATACCAAAGACTGCGTTTCGAACCCGTTATGGACACTACGAGTTTTTGGTAATGTCATTCGGATTGACTAATGCTCCGGCAGCATTTATGGACTTGATGAACCGAGTTTTCAAGCCATACTTGGATAAATTTGTAGTGGTTTTTATCGACGACATTTTGATCTACTCAAAGACAGAGGAAGAACACGCCGAACATCTGAAGATTGTTTTGGAGGCACTAAGGAAGGAGAAGATGTATGCAAAATTTTCTAAGTGCGAATTTTGGATGGAGAAGGTTCAATTCTTAGGCCACGTGGTGGATAAGAATGGAATCTCTGTAGACCCTGCGAAGGTTGAAGCAGTAAGTAATTGGGAACAACCGAGAACACCGACGGAGGTGAGAAGCTTTCTAGGGTTAGCTGGGTACTATCGAAGATTCATCCAAGATTTTTCTAAGATAGCAACCCCGCTGACCAATTTGACTAGAAAGACGGTGAAATTTGTATGGACCGACAAATGCGAAGAAAGTTTTCAAGAACTGAAAAGGAGATTGAGCGAAACACCTGTGTTATCATTACCAGATGATGCGGGAAATTTTGTGGTGTATAGTGATGCATCGCACAAGGGGCTTGGCTGTGTGCTCATGCAACATGGCAAGGTTATTGCATATGCGTCACGACAATTGAAGGATTACGAAAAACGATACCCTACTCATGACTTAGAGTTAGCGGCAGTAGTTTTTGCGTTAAAGATGTGGAGACATTATCTATACGGAGAAAAATGTGAGATATACACGGACCACAAAAGTCTGAAATATATCTTCACACAGAAGGAGTTAAACATGCGGCAGAGAAGGTGGTTAGAATTAATCAAAGACTATGACTGCGATATTCTTTATCACCCGGGAAAGGCAAATGTGGTTGCCGACGCTCTGAGCAGGAAAGGAAGGGAGAAGTTGTTTAATTTGACGACTCAAGAAGAGTTGATAAGAGAGATGGAGAAATTGGAGATAGAAGTAAAAGGACCAGAAAAGTCTGGTGAGAAGTTAATTGTAATGGAAGCTTGTCCGACGTTGTTGAATAGAGTAAAGGAAGCTCAGGAAAAGGATGAAGAGTGTGAGAAAATCCGAAAAAGGATCACAGAAAGTGAGGGAGAAAAATTTCGAATGGATAAAGACGGTATTTTGAGATTTGAAAGGAGAGTGTGGGTACCAGCGGTAACCGAGTTGAGGGAAGAGATTTTGCACGAGGCACACAATACGACATATTCCGTTCATCCGGGAGGCACAAAGATGTACCGAGATCTAAGGCAACATTTTTGGTGGCCTAATTTGAAACGGGAAGTCGCAGAGTGCGTCAGTAAATGCTTGACTTGCCAACGCGTTAAAGCAGAACATCAGCGGCCAAGTGGTTTACTACAACCATTAGAAATACCAGAGTGGAAATGGGAGCATATTACCATGGACTTCGTGGTAGGACTTCCAGTTACACAGAAAGGTTATGATGCTATTTGGGTTATCGTGGATCGACTAACGAAGACCGCACACTTTCTACCAATCAAGATCCGCTACAGTTTGAACCAATTAGCAAGCCTATATGTAAAAGAAATTATTTCACGACATGGAGTGCCGGTGTCAATTGTCTCTGATCGAGATCCGCGCTTCACGTCCAATTTTTGGAAGAGTTTGCAAGAAAGAATGGGAACGCAGTTGAGGTTGAGTACAGCTTACCATCCTCAGACAGACGGACAAAGTGAGCGAACAATACAAACGCTAGAAGACATGCTTAGGACTTGTGTGATGGATTTTAAGGGAAATTGGGACGACCACCTACCCTTAGTAGAATTCGCATATAATAATAGCTACCATGCGAGTATTTGCATGCCACCGTACGAAGCTCTTTACGGGAGAAAGTGCAGAACGCCGTTATGTTGGGACGAAGTCGGAGAACGACGAATACTCGGACCAGAGTTAGTTCAACAAACCGCAGACGTGGTGACAGTGATAAGAGCCAGACTTGTAGCAGCTCAAGATCGCCAGAAGAAATACGCAGATTTGCATCGGCAGGACCGAGACTTCAAAGTCGGCAGTTTCGTATTCTTGAAGGTATCTCCATGGAAGGGAAAAATCCGTTTCGGCAAGAAAGGAAAATTGAGTCCAAGATTCATAGGACCGTTCGAGATACTGAAGCGAGTGGGCGAAGTGGCATACAAAGTTGCGTTGCCACCCGAACTGGAGCACATCCACAACGTGTTTCACATTTCCGTGTTGCGATCGTATAAGGCCGACTACAAGCACGTGATTTCTTACGAGCCCATTCAAGTGGAGAAGAACTTGGCGTATGAAGAAATTCCTGTCCAAATATTAGATAGGAAAGAACAAACTTTGAGAAATAAAGTTATTTCATCTGTAAAAGTACTTTGGCGTAACCACGATGTCGAGGAGGCAACGTGGGAGTTAGAAGATAGGATGATGAGGGACTATCCCCATATATTTGTGTAACCTTGTAGCAATTCCGGGACGGAATTTTTATAAGGGGGGGAGGATGTAATACCCGAGAATTTCCATATATTATTAAATAAATATATTAATGGAAATGAGAATTTATTTGAATATAAATGATTTTGTGTTATGAGATGAATTAATTCAATTATATATAATTGAATAATTATAATAATTGAGAAATTGGTGGAGTTTGTGATAAACTCGTTGATTGCCTTGTGTGGCACAGTGACGTAATATAAGAATGATTATATTAATTTAAGCGAACAATTAATCTATATTAATTGTTAATCGAAGAATATTAATTAACTGTTATAAAATACTAATGAGGATTGATTAATAATATGTGATTATTATTATTGCAAGAAACATAATAATAATGAGCAACGTGTTTATAAATATAATAAGATTTATATCAAAGTGATAATTAATCATATAAGGGTTAATTAAATTGTTATGGAGGTTAACAATTATATTGATATGTACAAATGTGCAATACTTGAATATATAAAGTATATGGAATACAACTATATTATATAGTGTAGAGAGACACTTAAGTGTGACCATGCATGTATATACATAAACTATGTTATATAATGCAATGCGAATATATTACACATAGAAACTGTATATTACATGATGTATAATGTGATTATGTTATATTAAAACTATATATTAGGAATACATGATAATGCCTATGTGACAAGGTGAGTGTGTTTACAGTAAAATAATGTATCATGGATATATTATAAATAATTGTTGATTAATACAATTTAATAATATATGATATAATGTAATGTGGTAGTATCCGATTGTATTATATCAGTAAGATAAACGTACATGGATTATATGTGTGTAAATTACACTTATTACATTATGTGAAGTACATTGTGATTTAAATTATAACCTAAGAGTACATATATATATATAACATATGTATATGGTGTGTATATACAAGTGTAGTATTTGCAAATGCTGAGGAGTTAAATCAACTGTCTCATTTTAAGTGTCCCATTTGCTCTTCACGTGCTTGACATACAGCTAAGGCCTATTCCTTCTTCTTCTCCCCAAACTCAGCAACTAGCATTTCATAGCTCATGATTGTGGAGGGAGTGGGATTCATGATGAATCCAACCACTAATTACCTACCCTTTGATAACCTTCATGCATTCCTATAATCCGTTAGTTTGATATGGGATACAATTGCTTTGTCTGTATAATGGGAGTTCTATAAATATAGCCTCATCTCCTTCACATTTCTTTTGCTGAGAATTTCTTGCAAGGAAAGTAGAGAGTGAGTATCCATATATATATATCAGTTAAAGAGGGAGTGAGGCAGCAATAAGCTCTAGCAGAAGGTATAATACAATTTCCATATTCTTCACTTTCATTTTCTGTCAAAAGAACTCCATTGTTGTTCTCTGAGTTTTGTTGAAATTCTTGATTATGCCAAATTGGATCATGATTGGTTTGTAGAACCCTTATATTATTGTTATATGAACATACACACATGATAGAACCACTGAATAGTCTTTCATTTCCATTGTTCCTCTTTAATTTCTGTAAATACATGAAATTCATGAAATTAGTTAGAGTTCATAAAATTGGGAATTGATAATTGCTATTGACTGTTATATAAGCATATATGTATGTGTTAGTAAGTTAAACAAGTCTAATAGCATTTGGGTATGTTGAAATCGATGAAATGGGAGGTTTTTGGTCGGATTTCGCTGCAGTCTGAACTGCAGAAAACTGCCTCGACGCCGCAGCGCCGCAGCCCGCGCCGCAGCGCCACACGCGCCGCAGCCCGCGCCGCAGCGCCGCACGCAGCGCCACTCGCGCCGCAGCGCCAGTAGTGAGCTGCTGAGCCGCGCCGCAGCGCCAGCCTCTGTGTTCAGTTTTTCTGCATTCTGCAACAAAACTGTTATGAACTAATTGTTTGATTTTTGTTTAAACAAGCATGGAAGCATGATTAATACATATATATAAACCTAATGAGGCAATGTGAGCATGTTTTAGTATATTAGCATGCATGGTTAACCAAACGACATATAGTTTGAAAACGAACTTAAAGTTTCATGAACGACGTTAACATATATGAAGCATGTTAATATTCTGACTTTCGAGATATGTTAGTATGACCTAGAAACACATGAAATGCATACTAACTTATGTATATAGGTTCCGTGATATAATATGGACATGTGAACCCAACTAGTGCACCTTTCTAACAAAAATACAAGTTTTGAAGGTTGATATTGACATGTAAAGACCATGTATACATTCCGACTTTTCGAGCATGTTTATAGGGCCTTGAAATACATGAAAAGCATGTTAACTTGTGTATATGGGTTTCATAAGGAAGCATGAACATGATAGACCTTATTAATGAACTATACTAACAAAGTATAAGCTTTGAACGTGAACGTTGGTATGTTATGACGAGAATTAGAATTTGACATTTATGAACACATGTGATAGTACTCTTAGACTCATTCATGTGTCATGCATGTATATATACCATGATTAGTTGCCATGATTAAAGTTTAGCATGAACAAAGCATGTTTTCAAGATAATAACAATGCTAGCTACATATATGCAATACGAGTACTCATGAGCATGACTAATACAAGTTATATGAATATCTTATGTGTTTAAAAGCGACCATGTTAGACCATATGAGTTCATGTCCTTGAATGGCTTTAAGTATTAACTTAAGAACCTATACCATGTACGATTGGATTTGGAAAAGTTATACAAGCATGTAAAGTATATGAATACATGCTACGTGATATTATATGATGTTACTTGAACCCGATTTTGACGGTTAACTTAAGGAGATGCCGTAACTTGCTAAAATGAAATATATTTAGTATTGATTGTGGTCTTATGAGATATTAATAATATGCAAGCATGTTTGCTAATTGTTGAGATCTTATATAATATGAGAATGCGTTTAAACTCTAAAGAAGGAACGTTAAGGATAGAAATTATATTCTATATAACTGTGTAGCTAGGCAAAACTTAGCTTATGTGTTGATCGTATATTCAAAGAGAAAATGTGAAGTTAAATTATATGACTAATGAATATCATATATATACGTAACTGTATTACGATAGGAATTCGAAAGTGTTGATTTCTTTTCGTGGATAAACTACGCTAAAGGCAAGTTCTCTTACTTACACTCTTTTAAAGTGCAAGTATCCTAACCGACGCATTTACTTTATGCAAGGAAATCTATGATTGTGAAAGTTTCCTAACTTATACTTTTTACTATGCAAGTATCCTAACTTGTGTATTGCGAACTAGTTTCCTATTTAATCGGTTGAATCGAATTAGCATACTTGAACTCTTATTTCATTAAAGCTATTATTCATGTTGAACTTAGTATTGTTCTTGAATATTGTGAAAGTGTCTATGCCATTTGATTCGGCTGGACTTATGTTATTGAAAAGCAACCCAAACTAATTGATTGGTGCGGGATCTTGTATTTGACTGAGAAGAACAACCTTCTTTGAAGGGAATATATAATTGTCAGAAAACCGACGTGCACACTTGAGTATGATTGATTGTTATGCATAACAAGGGTACTTTAGGCTGATCACCTGTTGTACCTGTTTTTGTTGAATTTTCAGTTTATTACTGTCAATTCTAGTAGAAGTTCATAGTCCGTAGTGACTACTCAGTATTCAATTATCTGAAATCTTGAATTGACTTATTATTGAATCATATTGATATTATCCTGTCCTTAGCGACTGATATTGGGAACTGTTGATATTCTTGTTATTCTTGAACTATCAAATCTTGTTATACCCTTTCGAGAATTGAGAATCTTATTACTTACCCTTATTGTATATTACTTGCTGGGCAATTTGTGCTCATTCTTGCTTTCCCTAAAACATTTCAGTTAAGGCAGAGCATGGTGAACCTTCGGGCGTTGATAAGGGCAAGGGCAAAGCTACCAACTAGCTTATGTCTGTTATGTTTTAAATATATTAATATTGTATGAAGATGATGTAGTAAGACTGGATTTGATTGTGTTTAAGCTTAAGTTAGATTATGTAATAAGTCGTTAACTGATATTATTATGTAATCTATTAAGTACTGTAGGTTGCGAGACTTGGGGGAATAATTATAATAAATCATTGTAAATTATTCTAGAATAGATTTTCCGCTGTGATCGTATGATATTTAATTATTATTATTGTGATGTATTACCATGAGCACGTGATGAACCGAATTCGAGAGACCAAGTGGCGGTCCTGGAATTTGGGGGCGTCACAGATTCCACACCCCTTGAAATCATTATCTAGCTTGTGATGAAAATGAGGGTGATATAGAGTAGCCATGTGGGTTCACGTGAAGAGAAATGAGATGGAATGGGCACTCAATGTTGGACAAACAAATACTCTCAACAACTTGCAATGTAGTTCCACCTTTGGGTTAAACACCTCGACATATGATATATACACTTATGTCATATAGTTTATGTATACATTTCATCCCATATAACTTAGGTTATAAATAAATTACAAATGTAATTTCTAATTACATTGTATCATATATCATCCATATATATCTCATTCTACCGGATATAATCCTATCGGGTATCATCACATTACATTGTCTCCTTTATTATTAATTCAATAATTGTTTACAATATATCCATGATATATTATTTTATTGTATACTCATATACACATTGTCACACACATTTCATGTACCTCTTACAACTCAGTAACTTTACTATATAGTTTATATTCATAAATAGCATAGTCACATTGCACTTTACACTTCGTATAATATATAGTTAACTATCATACGTTATACTTTTAATATCACATGCTTACACATAGAAATTAATAAATTACTTATCTTATCAATTAATTAATAATATTAATTAATCACTTCCTCGTAAATCAATAAAATTATTAATCTCTATAACAATTAATTAACATTTATATGGTTAATTATCACATTAAATAAATATAAATCTTATTATATTTATAACCAATATACTTATTATCATGATATTACTTGCAATAATAATAATTCAACATACCATTGTAATAACAATTAACAATTAATATAGACTAATTTGTTTAATTAATAATTCATCCATCCTTGAATTAATTAATTCATCAGCGAATCTATTATCATGCCACACAAGGTATATCTCACATGCTTACATTAAGCTTATTCTCATTCTCGACACTTATTTATTTTCACCGCATTACTCACCCACCACATGTTCAATTTACTTAGGACTATTAAGTCACAAGGTTCACATATATAAATATATTGCGAATAGAAATATTCAAATATTATTTATAATACTTATGGTAATATAGTAACTCAAGTTATTGAAATAACTTAGTTTTATTTTATAATTTAAACTCACTTGAAAATACATTAGAAATTATGTATTTTTCCATAACATAAAATATTATGTTTTCTCCCAATAAAGACATTCATTATTAGAAAATAATTTATTTATTGTCTCAAGATATTATTCTTAATATAATTTCAAATAACTACATGTACGACACATGTACATATATTATATATAATAAATAGATAATGAGTTTATTTTCTATTATAATAAATTATTTCCATCAATTTATTTACATATAGCAAATACGTAATATATCTATCATATTAATCAATCACACTTTATACAAAATATATAAGGTAATATTACTATTCAAAAATAACATTTTCTCCTTTTATTAAAATAATTCAATATTAAAAATTATTTTAATATCCTTTATTAGAAATATATAATATTTATTTCACTTTCCTTTCTATAAATTGTTCCCAAAATAATTTCTTCAAATATTCATTTAAAGATATAATGATTTCCATTTTTCTTTAATAACGTATATATATATTTATTTACGTTATTCGTACATTATACTTTCTCACATATTACCATTGTAAGTATTATATATAAAAAGTAGCAACTACAATCATATATTCAACGCATATATTAATTCATTTCTTTACTCAAGTAAATTAAACACTATACTATATCATTATAGTTAATTAAGGTTCAATACTCACATTATATTATTCCCTAATATAACTCCCAACTTAAATTAACTAATATTTATTTTTATTAGTTAATTCCCTTAACTAACTCATGCTTCACTATCCAAACCCATTCACGGATAGCTTAAGTGCTATTAGTAACCTATATGATAAACATACTAGTTTTTAATACACATACACAAGAATATAGTGATTATACATTAAGGATATTTAATGTCACCAACTTACTATGATAAAATAATTCTATAAATTATTTAATATCGGTAGGAATTTATCCACTTCCTTTATCGCCACTGAATCGTCTCTACGCTAAATAACAAATATATATTAATAGTATATTTATAAATCACTAAAACACATATTACGTAGTCCATATTACCCTATGTAATATAATACCACATACCTCATATCACATATATATATATACTCTTATTCGAACCCATCTCACAGTTTAAGAATTTTATTTATTAAATCCTTATTTAATAATTTCTAAAAATTCAGGGTTCTTACAAGGAAAGCTTTTGTTGAGTCAAAGGTGTACTTGGCAAGAGGTGACAGTTTTATGGCCTGTGCAAATGGCCTCAATTTAGTAGGGATTGAAGGCAAGTGAAGGCAAAAGGAAGCAGTAAGAAAGTAAAAGAGATCAGCAATGCACCAGAAAGCATCAGCAGAAAACACAGCACCGCGAGACCGCGCCTTTTTAAAGTAGAAAAGACACGTGCCCGCGCCAGGATGCAGTTATTTCGGATTTCTGAAGAATCCGCGCGCCCTCGCCCCAAATGAACTACAGTGCCGCGCGGCTGCGCCAGTAAAGGTTGGAAATTTATTGACTTTTCATTTAATCATTTCTGTTCGGCGTATTTTTCATATATGGGTGTAATTTTCAAAGGACGAGATATTCAGTTTTCAATATACAGTTTATATTGCTATTTTTTGGGTTAGAGAGCTAGAGAGGGTTTGGGAGCTTCACTTCTTCTCTCTTCTAGTTCTAAGTAGATTTCCATTCTAAGGTTTATAGTTGGATTGATTGTGATCTGAACTGAACTTGGAAGCTTATTGTGGACAAAGGAATATAAGATTTGCATTCTCATCATCAATTTATCCCTTTGCTCTCATTTTATATTTTCAATGTTTAGATCAAATCCCATAATGATTATTAGTTTAGAGATGAACTAACCACCATTATGGGATTCTAATGGATCTTATTATTTAGTTCAGATTATTATGCCTCATTGTTATGTGTAATTGATTATGTATGGATTGACTAGTATGGTGGTATTTAATGTTTAGATGTTTGATCACCATCTACCTTCATAGTTTATATGAAATTGAAAGAGGAAGTATAAACTTAAATTTGGCCATGCTATCATATGTTCGTTAAATTTGCATGTCATGAATTTTGTGATTCGTAATCTGGATAGACATATAACGGCTTACCATATGTAGTCAATTAAAAGCTTGTACTGAAACTGATATTGCTTGTAAATCGCATAGACATATAGTGAGTTAGGTAATATTGGTGTTCACATAAATTCTATCTCTTTTGTGGATTTTATGTGATATGGACTTGGTATATCGAAAGATATCCATTTCTCACATCCGTGCTCTCGACTATCAATAATAAGTAATTAATTATGCTTAACATGAGGTGTATATTCTGAATGATGCAATAAGTGAAGTTAAGATCCCATATCTCTCCAATTTAAATCAATCATTTGTTATTTTGTTAGTTTTAGTTTATAATCATTCTAGTCAGTAATTCACCCTTTGTTTACTCGTTTGAGCAGCCAAAAATAGCTATAGAATTGTTGTATGATGGTTTAATTATAATTGCTTATCTCCATGGGAACAATCTTTACTTATCTTATATTAATTATTGACCGTGTATACTTGCACGCATTTGTGTATATTTTGTTAGCACCGAAATGGAGTCAACATGTTTTTGGCGCTGTTGCCGGGGATAAGTTGTTATTTTTATTACTATTTACATCAATTTTTGTTAGATTTGTCTGACTTGAACAATTCACTTCTTATCTTATTTCTATTTTATTTTTATTTATGTTTCAGGTACTTGTGGTTAGTATATGCACACTCAATCCACAAATTATGCGTTGGTGCCTCTACAAGAAAACATCAGCGGTAGAGCTTGGAGAGGGAACATAAGAACTACTAACACAAAAGAGGACCCTGAACAGCCGGTACAAATGGTAGCCGAAGAACAGAGAGCGTTGAGGGATTACTAAATGCCTAAAATCAATGATTTACAAGCCAGTATAGTCAGGCCAGCGATAGCTGTAAACACTTTTGAGATCAAAACGAGGATAATTCAGATGGTTCAAAACACAGTCCAGTTTGGGGGTGCAGCTACAGAAGATCCTAATGAGCATATCCTGAGTGTTATCAAGATTTATGACACATTCAAATACAACATTGTGTCGGATGATACGGTAAAACTTCAATTATTTCAATTCACCTTGAGAGATAAAGCGAAGAGTTGGTTGCATTCGATACCATCAGGCTCAATCACAACATGGGAGGACTAAGCATAGAAGTTTCTCGCCAAATTCTTTCCTATGGCTAAGACTGCTCAGATGAGGAGTGCATTATCTCAGTTAGTATAACAACAAGTGGAATCTTTGTATGAGGCATGGGAGCGATATAAAGAGATGCTAAGGAAATGTCCTCATCATGGAATGCCAGACTGAATGGTGATCAACTCGTTCTATAATGGATTGGGATGGCGGTCAAGGCCAATCATTGATGCTGCATCAGGAGGAGCTCTATGGGCCAAAGCTATGAGACAACCTATGATTTAATAAAGACTATGGCGGCTAATGAATATCAGAATTCGACATCTAGAATGCCGCAACCAAAAGTGGTCGGGGTATTGGATGTGGATACCGTCCCAGCACTTTAAGCTCAAATGGCGGCTATGTCAAAGAAAATTGACTCTATATCTGAAAACAGAGTTTAACAAGTTACTTTCGTATGTGAGTTATGTGCGGAATCACACCCGACAGTATAATGTGACATCACTACAGAATTAGTGCAATTCGTCAGCAACTATCAAAAACCTCAAAATCAATTTTCAAACTCCTACCATCCAAACAATAGGAACCATCCAAATTTCAGCTGAAGTAACAATCAAAATGCTCAACAGTCACAATACCAACCATACCAAAGTGCTCAACAACCTCCATACCAACCATACCAACAAAAAAATCTCAACCGCAATAGTCACAACAACAGTATGCCCCTAGACCGTCACATCCCCTTGGATTTCATCAACAACAACATCAACACAATCCAGCTCTTAATCCATAATCAGAGAAGAAAACTGATATAGAAGAAATCAAGTTGTTGGTTAAGAGCCAAGCGGTGTCTATCAAAGCACTGGAGACTCAAATAGGTCAAATTGCCAATGCACTCATTAATAGAACGCAAGGAACTCTACCGAGCAATACTGAAGCAAATCCAGGAAGAAGGGATGGGAAGGAGAAGTGTCAGGTAATTACACTAAGGTCTAGGAAGCAAACTGCAGATCTGGATACTGGCGCAGCCTCGCCCTAGGAAGAACAAAACCTGGCACAAGCGCGGCCATGTGCATAAAATGCTGATGTAGTTCTGAATGATTGGAAAGATGGGGGCAATGCATTTGATTCAGAAAAGGAGGTATTCACTAAGAAAATTAATACTACACCACAAGTGATCTACCCTCCTGCTTCATACCCTCAGCGGATTCAGAAGCAGAGACTAGACAAACTATTAGCAAAGTTTTTGGAGGTGTTCAAGAAACTGCAGATTAACATTCCGTTCGCCAAAGATTTGGAACAAATGCCAAGCTACGCGAAGTTTAAGAAAGGCATTATATCAAGGAAGAAGAAGTTAGAGGATTATGAAACAGTTGCCTTGATAGAAGAATGCAGTACAGTCTTGCAAAGAAAATTGCCTCCAAAGCTCAAAGATCCTGGCATCTTTACAATACCGTGCTCCATTGAGAAATTGTCCTTCAATAAGTGCTTATGCGACTTGGGGGCAAGTATAAACTTGATGACTCTATCGGTATTCACTCAGTTGGGATTGCCGGCTCCTAAGCCGACAAGCATATCATTGCAGCTTGCCTATAGGTCCATCACCAACCCAAGAGGTATTGTAGAAGATGTGTTGGTGAAAGTGGACAAGTTTATCTTCAATGCCGAGTTTATCATTCTAGATTTCTAAGAGGATAAGAACATACCAATCATTCTTGGGAGACCGTTTCTAGCTACTAGGTGAACACTCATAGACGTACAGAAGAGAGAACTAACTATGAGGGTTCAGGACCAAGATGTCACATTTAATGTCTTTAAAGCTATGAAGTTCCCCACAGATGAAGAAAAATGCTTCACAGTTGATATTGTCGACAGGGTACTGCATGAAGAGGCTGAGCAGGTTATGAGCACGGATCCATTAGAGAGTGCTCTACTGGGAAACTCTGATATGGAAGATACAGATGTGATGGAGTACATACAAATTTTGAACACAGTACCTCAAATGAGAAAGTTCAAGATTCCCATTGAACCACTCGGACATACCGGGAAGACATCAGTGCGACTAAAGCCTTCTCTTGAGATGCCTCCCAACCTTGACCTTAAACCTCTTCCTGATCATTTGAGATATGCATATTTAGGGTAATCTTCCATGTTGCCAGTTATCATTGCTTTTTCTCTATCATCCTTTCAGGAAAGCAAGTTGTTGCAGGTTCTACGAGAGTTCCAATCAGCTATTGGATGGACCATAGCTGACATCTAGGGGATCATCCCCTCATACTGCATGCATAAGATACTCTTGGAGGATGACAGTAAGCCGACGGTAGAGTAACAAAGGAGATTGAATCCAATTATAAAAGAGGTCGTTAAAAAGGAGATTCTCAAGTGGTTAGACGCTGGAATCATTTATCCAATCTCAGACAGCTCTTGGGTGAGCCCGTTGCAGTGCGTTCCGAAGAAGGGAGGTATAATAGTCGTGTCAAATGAGAAGAATGAACTTATACCTAGTAGGACAGTCACAGGGTGGAGGGTCTGCATGGACTATCGCAGATTGAACAAAGCTACATGGAAAGACCATTTCCCTCTCCCGTTCATTGACTAGATGTTGGATAGGTTAGTGGGACACGAATACTATTGCCTCCTGGATGGTTATTCAGTGTATAACCAGATTGTTATAGCCCCAGAAGATCAAGGGAAGACTACCTTCACGTGCCCATACGATACTTTTCCATTCAAGAGGATGTCTTTCGGATTATGCAACGCTCCAGCAACTTTTCAGAGATGTATGATGGAGATATTCTCCGATATTGTCAAGTAAAATGTAGAAGTTTTCATGGACGACTTCTCAGTCTTTGTAGACTCTTTCGACATATGCTTGGAGAATTTGGTGCTGGTGTTAAAGAGGTGTGTTGAGACCAACTTAGTACTGAATTTGGATAAGTGTCATTTTATGGTACAGAATAACATTATTTTGGGGCACAAAGTCTCAGGGAAAGGATTAGAGGTGGATAGAGCAAAGCTGGAGACGATTGAAAGTTTACCACCACCAACCTCAGTGAAGGAGGTCCGTAGTTTCCTTGGGCATGCAAGCTTCTATCAGCATTTTATAAAAGACTTCTTAAAGATTACTAAGCCTCTGTGCAAGTTGCTTGAGAAGGATGTCCCATTAGGTTTGACGAAGAATGCCTAGTTGCCTTTGAGCATTTAAAGAAGAAATTGACTACAACACCCATCATTACAGCTCCTGACTGGTCTCTTCCATTTGAACTGATGTGTGATGCAAATGACTTCGTTGTGGGAGTAGTCTTGGGACAACGCAGGGATAAGGTTTTTTATGTTATCTACTATGCAAGGAAAACCTTGACGGATGCCCAACTGAACTACACCACCACAGAGAATGAGCTTCTAGCGGTGGTATACACTTTTGATAAATTCAGGTCTTATCTGATTTGAACAAGGGTTGTTGTATGCACAGATCATGCTGGAATCCCATACCTGATTTCAAAGTAAGATGCTAAGCCTCGTCTCATTAGGTGGATACTTCTTCTACAGGAATTCGATTTAGAAATCAAAGACATGAAGGGGACCAAAAAACAAATGGCTGACCACTTATCTCGACTGGAGAACCCGGGGATGGACACAAATGACAAAGTGATGATTAATGAGTCCTTCCCGGACGAACAATTTTTTTTGGTGCAAGGCAAAATGCCCTAGTTTATGGACTTTGCAAACTTCCTAGTGAGCAATATTATCCCTTCTAACTTCACTAGAGCCCAGAAGAAGAAGTTTCTACACTATGTTAGATTGTATAGTTGGGATGAGCCGTATTTGTTTAAGAAGTGCGCTGATAGGATGATTAGATGGTGCATCCCAGAAAGTGAGACGGACAGCATACTTCAGGATTGCCATTCATCAGTTTATGGAGGACACTACGGGGGTGAGAGGACAGCTGCCAAAGTACTTCAGGCAGGCTTTTATTGGCCAGAATTGTTTAAAAATGCTTATAACTTCGTCCAGAAATGTGATCGGTGTCAGCGAGTGGGTAACATATCCAAACAAAACGAGTTGCCTTTGAATATGATCCTAGAGGTTGAGATCTTTGACATTTGGGTGATTGACTTCCTGGGGCCTTTTGTTTCGTCATGTGGAAATCTATATATCTTGCTGGCAGTAGATTACGTGTCCAAGTGGGTAGAAGTAGCAGCCTAACTGACTAATGATGCTACGGTGGTCTTGCATTTTATTCAGAAGAGTATATTCACATGATTTGGGACCCCTAGAGCTATCATAAGTGATGAAGGAACCCACTTCTACAACCGTCAGTGTACTGCTCTATTGGCGAAGTATAGGGAGAATCACCGTGTTGCTACGGCGTACCATCCCCAAACAAACGGCCAAGCCAAGGTGTCAAATCATGAGGTGAAACAGATATTAGAGAAAATTGTAAATCCCACGAGGAAGGATTGGTCCCTCAAGCTTGATGATGTAGTGTGGGCATATAGGACTGCCTACAAGACACCACTGGGTATTTCACCATATCAGCTAGTGTATGGGAAGGCATGTAACTTTCCAATAGAACTTAAACATAAGGCCTACAGGGCCATAAAGAAGCTGAATTTTGATTTGAAGGCGCAGGGGAGAAGAGGCTTCTCCAACTAAATGAGTTAGACGAATTCAGACTGCAAGCCTATGAAAATTCCAAGCTGTATATGGAGAAGGTAAAAAGGTGGCACGACCGGAAGATCATGGAAAGGAAATTCGAGCCAGGGCAAGTGGTGTTGTTGTATAATTCTCGCCTTAGACTCTTTCCTGGAAAGCTCAAATCGCAGTGGTCGGGCCCTTTCACAGTGAAAACTGTGTTTCCACACAGTGCAGTGGAGATTTTTGACCAATACCTAGACAAGCCTTTCAAAGTGAATGGACAGAGGTTGAAGCACTATTATGTAGGCAAGGTCAATCGAGAGAATATCGCCTCAATTCTTTCCACCACATGACCAATTCAGACAGAGTCGAGCTAATGGACTATAAACAAGCGCTGGATGGGAGGCACCCCATCATCTCTCTTCTCCCTCATATATAATTCTTGTTACTTATCTCCATTTCCCCCCTCTTGTTTAATTCCAAGCATTTTGAAAAGTTTGAAAATTTTTGAACAGTTTTGGTTTTAGGAGCTTATTGAATATATCTTTGGAGTGTGAGCATATTGCATATACGCACATATAGTATTTTTGAGGATTCACGTATATATGCTTCGCACATATAGCATTTTTGAGGATTCAAACGTATATACATCTTATATAGTTCAATTATAAGTATGGGATCAGTTTGCATATGATTTTCATGATAAATATAGTATTGAGTGTTGGTTTTCTGAAAATCATGACAATTTTGAAAGTTTTGCGATGAATACATGTGCATATAGTATAGACAGATTCCAATATAGCATGATGCAGAGATACATAGTCCAATTTTGGGGTTCAGATTCTTTTATATCTCATTTGTTTGCATTCATGTGTTTCAGGAAAAGAATGCCATTCAAATTGCTGCTTAATCTTCATTTCATGTTGCAGAAAACAAAATTTTTGGCTGGGCTCAGGGCAGCGCGGCCACGCCGTCATCAAGGCTAAATTCAGGGCGGCTGCGCCAATATACAGATATCCAGAGAGTTGACTGGAAACACGCTCGGTCGCACCCTACTCACAGCTAAACTCGACGCGCCCGAGCCCGACCCCAGCAAACTACCTGATTAAGGTTTAAAAAATTCGTCTCCAGCCCTAACTCTATATTTATTTTGATCGACCCCTACTCTCAAATACACAAACACACTCTCTCTCTCTATCAGCATATAACCCCTCTCCTATACGAACTCTCCTTCTCACAAACCAATTCCTTACAAACCTAGCCCTAATCAAATACACAAACCACCTTCTCATTCTCATACACAATCTCTCATTCTCTTCAATTCTATTTACAAGCCACTATATCATATCCTTCTCCAATCTCCAGTTCACAACCTAGGGTGTGATTCAAAGCAAGTTCAGAGACTAGTTTGGGGTTGTTCTTTGGATTCAGAAGTTAGGGTTTGTTCAAATCAGTTTGCAGAAGTACAAGTTTGGGGTTGTTCTTCAACAATCATCATTTAGGATATGTAAGACTAATTTTCTTACAGATTAATGGGTCCAAAGTGAGCACGTTCTGCCACTCTCGGTTCGCCCGCTCAGAGTAGCCAGGGCGAAGACATTGTGGATTTGACTAGGTTCATTAGCCTTGAGGCACAACTGGAGTATTATCGGATCGCATCCAAGTCTTTCGTAAAGGAGCGGGGAGTGAAACCGAAGAGGGAAGATGGCCAAATATGTGCTATGATCATTGTAATACCCGAGAATTTTTATATATTATTAAATAAATATATTAATGGAAATGAGAATTTATTTGAATATAAATGATTTTGTGTTATGAGATGAATTAATTCAATTATATATAATTGAATAATTATAATAATTGAGAAATTGGTGGAGTTTGTGATAAACTCGTTGATTGCCTTGTGTGGCACAGTGACGTAATATAAGAATGATTATATTAATTTAAGCGAACAATTAATCTATATTAATTGTTAATCGAAGAATATTAATTAACTGTTATAAAATACTAATGAGGATTGATTAATAATATGTGATTATTATTATTGCAAGAAACATAATAATAATGAGCAACGTGTTTATAAATATAATAAGATTTATATCAAAGTGATAGTTAATCATATAAAGGTTAATTAAATTGTTATGGAGGTTAACAATTATATTGATTGATGTAGGATATGTGTATATTATTAATTAATATTCAATTTATAAGATGAGAAATTATATGTGCAAGCATGCGAATTAAATGTATAGTAACTATATGTTATGATATGTGTAGGTGACAAATGATGTGTGGATATACATTAAAATAATGTATCATGGATCTATTATAAATAATTGTTGAGTAATACAATTTAATAATATATGATATAATGTAATGTGGTAGTATCCGATTGTATTATATCGGTAAGATAAAATGTACATAGATTATATGTATTCAAATTGCATTTATTACATTATGGGGAGAACATTGTAATTATAACCTAAGAGTACATATAATATATAACATAAGTGTAGCATATAGTCCATTTGTAAGAATGCTGAGATTTGCTTGGCTTGTCCCAATATAATAGTCACTCTCCTTTTTCCTCATTCACGTGCACAGCAATTATGGCCTAAGCCTATTGCTTCTCCTTAAACTCAGTAAATTTCCATAGCCTTGTAGCAATGATGAGCAAGGGAGTGGTTTTAATGATGGATTCTAACAACTAAATACCTACCATTCTATAACCTTCATGCAATTTGACAATCCGTTAGTTTGATTTGGGAGTTAGAAGCTTGGACTGTGTATGCATTCTTCTATATAAAGGAACTCCCTGCACCTTCATTTCATTGCTAAAATATTTCTAAGAGAAGAGAGTATACTGTGATTGTCTATTTAGTTCAGAAGGAATTTCTATAGTAGCATCAGCAAGCTTACTCCATAACAGAGGTATAAATCCTCTTCGTGTCTTCATTTTCATTTTCTGTCAAAAGAACTCCATTGTTGTTCTCTGAGTTTTGTTGAAATTCTTGATTATGCCAAATTGGTTCATGATTGGTTTGTAGAACCCTTATATTGTTGTTATATGAACATACACACATGATGGAACCACTGAATAGTCTTTCATTTCCATTGTTCCTCTTCAATTTCTGTAAATACATGAAATTCGTAAATTAAGTTAGAGTTCATGAAATTGGGAATTGATAATTGCTATTGACTGTTATATAAGCATATATGTATGTGTTAGTAAGTTAAACAAGTCTAATATCTGGGTATGGTATGTTGAAATCGATGAAATGGGAGGTTTTGGGTCGGTTTTCGCTGCCGTCTGAACCAGAAAACTGCCTCGACGCCGCAGCGCCGCAGCCCGCGCCGCAGCGCCACACGCGCCGCAGCCCGCACCGTAGCGCCAGTATTAAGCTACTGTGCCGCGCCGCAGCGCCAGCCTCTGTGTTCAGTTTTCTGCATTCTGCAACAAAACTGTTATGCACCAATTGTTTGATTTTTGTTTAAACAAGCATGGGAGCATGATTAACACATATATATAAACCTAATGAGGCAATGTAAGCATGTTTTAGTATATTAGCATGCATGGTTAACCAAACGACACATAGTTTGGAAACGAATTTAAAGTTTCATAAACGACGTTAACATATATAGAACATGTTTACATACTGACCTTGCAAGCACGTTAGTACCACCTAGAGACACATGAAGTGCATGTTAGCTTATCTATATTGGTTCCGTAATAAAATGTGAACATGTGAACCTAACTAGTGCTCATTCCTAACAAAAATATAAGTTTGAAGGTGGATATGATCATGTAAATGCTATATAGTCATTTTGATGTTATGAGCATGTTTAGATAACTTTGAAATATATGAATGAAGCCTTAACTTGTGTTTATATAGTTCGTAAGGAAGCATGAACATGTTAGGCTCTATTAGTAAGATTCACCAATAGAAATACAAGCCTTGCACATGAGCATTAACACGATACGTGGAGATTTAAATTCTGATATTTATGGACACATGTGATAGTACTCTTAGACTCATTCATGTGTCATGCATATATATATACCATGATTGGTTGCCGTGATTAAAGTTTAGCATAAACAAAGCATATTTTCAAGATAATAACAATGCTAGCTACATATATGCAATACGAGTACTCATGAGCATGACTAATACAAGTTATATGAATATCTTATGTGTTTAAAAGCAATCATGTTAGACCATATGAGTTCGTGTCCTTGAATGGCTTTAAGTATTAACTTAAGAACCTATACCATGTACGATTGGATTTGGAAAAGTTATACAAGCATGAAAGTATCCTTTAAATATGAATACATGCTACGCGATATTATATAATGTTACTTGAACCCGATTTTGACGGTTAACTTAAGGAGATGCCGTAACTTGCTAAAATGAAATATATTTAGTATTGATTGTGGTCTTGTGTGATATTAATAATATGCAAGCATGTTTGCTAATTGTTGAGATCTTATATAATATGAGAATGCGTTTAAACTCTAAAGAAGGAACGTTAAGGATAGAAATTATATTCTATATAACTGTGTAGCTAGGTAAAACTTAGCTTATGTGTTGATCGTATATTCAAAGAGAAAATGTGAAGTTTGATTATATGACTAATGAATATCATATATATACGTAACTGTATTACGATAGGAATTCGAAAGTGTTGATTGCTTTTCGTGGATAAACTATGCTAAAGGCAAGTTCTCTTACTTACACTCTCTTAAAGTGCAAGTATCCTAACCGACGCATTTACTTTATGCAAGGAAAGCTATGATTGTGAAAGTTTCCTAACTTATACTCTTTTACTATGCAAGTATCCTATCTTGTGTATTGCGAACAAGTTTTCTATTTAATCGGTTGAATTGAATTAGCATACTTGAACTCTTATTTCATTAAAGCTAGTATTCATGTTGAATTTAGTATTGTTCTTGAATATTGTGAAAGTGTCTATGCCATTTGATTCGGCTAGACTTATATTATTGAAAAGCGACCCAAACTAATTGATTGGTGCGGGATCTTATATTTGACTGAGAAGAACAACCTTCTTTGAAGGGAATATATAATTGTCGGAGAACCGACGTGCACACTTGAGTATGGTTGATTGTTATGCATATCAAGGGTATTTTAGGCTGATCACCTGTTGTACCTATTTTTGTTGGATTTTCAGTTTATTACTGTCAATTCTAGTAGAAGTTCATAGTCCGTAGTGACTACTCAGTATTCAATTATTTGAAATCTTGAATTGACATATTATTGAATCATATTGATATTATCCTGTCCTTAGCGACTGATATTGAAAACTGTTGATATTCTTGTTATTCTTGAACTATCAAATCTTGTTATACCCTTTCGAGAATTGAGAATCTTATTACTCACCCTTATTGTATATTACTTGCTGGGCAATTTGTGCTCATTCTTGCTTTCCCTAAAACATTTCAGTTAAGGCAGAGCATGGTGAACCTTCGGGCGTTGATAAGGGCAAGGGCAAAGCTACCAACTAGCTTATGTCTGTTATGTTTTAAATATATTAATATTGTATGAAGATGATGTAGTAAGACTGGATTTGATTATGTTTAAGCTTAAGTTAGATTATGTAATAAGTCGTTAACTGATATTATTATGTAATCTATTAAGTACTGTAGGTTGCGAGACTTGGGGGAATAATTATTATAAATCATTGTAAATTATTCTAGAATAGATTTTCCGCTGTGATCGTATGATATTTAATTATTATTATTGTGATGTATTACCATGAGCACGTGATGAACCGAATTCGAGAGACCAAGTGGCGGTCCTGGAATTTGGGGGCGTCACAATCATAGAGAGGAGTTGATAAGGAGATTGTGCAACACCGCCGCATGTCCCGTTGGCCATTGTTGGCAAATTCTATGCTAACGCCAAGGAGACACAAAGTGGCTTCTCCTTCGTTCGGGGCAGAAACGTTGATTATCATCCGTCGGTGATCCGTGAGGTTTTAAGCGTGCCTTAAATCTTGGCTGACCAAGTAAATTGGGTCGAGACAGAGCATTTTAAAACTGACCTGGACCAGTTGCTCACTAATTTCTGCGTGCCAGGCACGAAGTGGAAGTATAGGCAGAGCGCAAATGATCCTACCAATTTTCCCACCTCCGCTCTGAATAAATATGGCAAGATATGGAATTTGTTCTTGTGCTCCAATCTGATGCCATCCACTCACCAGCACGAAATTACGGATGAGAGAACTATTATTCTCTGGGGAATCATTACTAGGAAGAACATCGATGTCGGGCATTTGCCCCATCAGAACATGTTGCACTTCATGCGAGGCAGTACGACTTGTGGAATTCCACACGCATTAGTGGTGGCTCATCTCTGTTCTGAGGCAGGCCTTGAGTGGGTAGACGAGCTGGTCCAAATGCCGAGCGGGGACATAATTCACGCCATAATTAAGAAGTTTTAAGATTGGGCTGGTGGCACAGCACATCCGCGGGGCAAAGGATTCATCCTACCGACTACTCCACCAGTTCCCCCACCGAAGCCAGCAGCAGTAGCCGGTCATTCCACCGCCAGTATAGGGCCGCAAGATCGCCAGATGAGGCATTTGGAGAGGAGGATGGATGCTCTGCTTGTCAACTTCACCGCTTTTGCAGATGGACTGACCCAAGCCCTGGGTGAAGCTTTCGCACAGCAGGGAACGCTTGTGGAGTGGCCTGTCTTTGGTCCTGCCATGCCGTATCCACCGCCAGATTCACCACCCGAGGAGGGTGGCCATGCCAATAATTAAGGAAGTTTCCTTACCCTTTACTTCCAATGCGGACATTGAAAATTTTAAGTTTGGGGGTATGGGGTGTAGTTAGTAGTAGTCGCATATAGTTTATTGCATGTTTAGGTTGCATAGTAGCAGCATTTTAGCTTTTCGTTAGTTAAATTTTGCATAAAAATTTTTCTGTTTTATTTTTGTTTTGTGTAGATAGTATGTGTTTAGTTGCATTGCATAGCATAATCCTATGTTTTTAGACTGTTGAATTCTAGTATGGCCGATGATGATATTGAAATATGATTGATTTTTGAACTCAGTGGATAGTTTAAGCTTAGTTATAACTTCATACATGATGTAGTCTTTACCTGTTGCTTTGATGTTACCGAATAACACGTTATTGTTATTATTTACTTGTTGGTTAGATTAGCACATGCTTGTTTTCTGAGGGGAAAAATTTGTTTTAATGATAGAATTGTGTAAGAAAATGAATAATGTCCTTAATGACACAGAAATGCAAGTTGGGGGGAAAACATTTGGTATGCATGCTAAAAAAAAGAAAAAGAAAAAGAAAAAGAAAAAGAAAACAAACAATTGAGAAAAAGGAAAAAAAATAGAATAAACACATTGGCTAGCTAAGTCTTGTGGCCTTTGATACTCGAGCAAGTAAGCCTTAGGGGATTGTCTCTACACCCAGGGCCCTAAAGCCTTTATGGTTTTGGAGTCTTTGGTTAAAAACTCGATAAATGGGTATCATTGAAAAGCCTATGTAATACCCGAGAAATTTCATATATTATTAAATAAATATATTAATGGAGAATGAATATTTATTTGAATATAAATGAATTATGTTATGAGATAAGTTAACTCAATTATATTAAATTAAATAATTATAAAAATTGAGAATATGTGGAGTTTGCGCTAAACTCGTTGAAAGGCTTGTGTGGCACAGTGATGAGAATATTAATGATGATATTAATTAACGAAGGAATTATTAAGTGAACAATTAATCTATATAAATTGTTAATTATTATTATAGAATATTAATTAATTGTTATAATATATTAATGGTGATTAATTAATAATATGTTATTATTATCAATGTGAAATTTATAATAATAATAATCGACGTGTTTATAAATATAATAAGATTTACATTTATCCATGTGATATTTAATCATGTAAGTGTTAATCAAATATTGTGGATATTAATAATTGCAATGATTAATGAGAAATAGATTAATTAATATTATTGTTAATTAATAAGATAATGAATATTATTAATTTATATGTGGGAGCATGCGAATTAAAAGTATAACGTATAGTAGCTAACTATATATTATACAAAGTGTAAAGTGCAATGTGACTATAATGTATATATAAACTGTATAGTAAAGTTTATTGAATTGTGAGAGCTACATGATAATGCCTATGTGACATGTGGGTGTACATTAAAATAATACACCATGAATATATATAGTAAACGATTATAATTGGTGATTACTTCAATATATAATTGAATAATAAAAGTGATAGTATCCGATTAAATTATGCCGGCATGGTAAAATATACATGGATTATATGACTGCAAGTCACACTTACTACATTATGTGAATTATATTGTGACACTTCAATTAAAGACCTAAGTGTATAATATATGTGTGTATATATATAGCCTAAGTATTAACATTAGTTTGTTTACAAATTGCTAATTCTGAGCTAAATATGCCTTGTCCCAATGTGAGAGTCACAATCCTTGTACACGTGAAACGCTCAATGGCTAGCCTATCCCTTCTTCTCCCAATTCTCAGCAATATAGCTAGCAATTATAGCATGGGGAGTGGCCTCAATAGTGTTCATCACCAACTACTCACCAACCTCTCCTTATCCTCCATACAATCCACATTTCCGTTTGTTTAGTTTGAGAGGGAAAAACATTGTCTGGTTAATATATTTTCTATAAATTGAGCTCTAATCTTCCCATTCCATTTGCTGAGAAATTCCGAGTAAGAAGAAGTAGAGAGTGACCATACATATCAGTTGAGAAGGAAGTGAGTAGCAGCAAGTTCATTATACCTATAGTAGAGGTATAATATACCTCTCATGTTCTTCATTTTCATTTTATGTCAAATTCCAATTCTTGATTTTTAGTTGAAATTCATTACCTTATGATTGGGTATTGTTTGATAGTTATTGTATTGGCTTGCTAGTATGTTAGAACTATAATGCAGCTTGGTTATAGTCGAAATTATTGTAAAAATTGGTATTTGGCCTAAACTTTTGACGAAGCAGGAGGTTCACTGGAGTTGACCGGACACGGCGCAGTTGCGCCGGGTTTATACCCAGGCGCAGCGCAGCTGCGCCAGCCTCTGCAGATAGACTACTAAATTCTGCTATAAATTGTTAATGCTAGGATGTTAGGGCAACTTAGACAAAGCATGATAGTATGAATAACCTACATATATAGGTACGTAGAACTAACATGAGCATGTTTCGTTATGTTCGCATGAATGATTAACGAAAGGACTTGTAGTTTGAATTTGAACTTATGGTTCTTAATGTAAACTTTGACACCTATGTATCATGACTATATTCTGACTTTTGATGCTTGTTAGTATGGCCTCGAAACACATGAAATGAATGTTGACTTGTGTATACATGTTTCATAGTATGACGTGAGCATGCTAAACCTCAATTAGTAAACATTTCGAACGAAAATGGAAGTTTTAAAAAATAAACTTTGACATGCGTGTGACACATTGAGGTACTAATTTTGCAAACATGTTTACATGACCTAGAATCACATGTAATACATATTAACTTGCATATATAGGTTTCATAAGGAAGCATGGACATGATAGACCTTATTAGTAAACTATACTAACAAAGTATAAGCTTTGAACGTGAACTTTGGTATGTTATGACGAGAGTTAGAATCTGATAATTTTGAACATGTGATAGTACTTTTAGACTCACTCATGTATCATACATATATATACCATGATTAGGTGCCGTGAAATCAAATTTAGCATAAACGAAGCATGTTTTCAACTAATAACTGTGATAGTCACATGTATGGAATGCGAATACTCATAATTATGCTTAATATAAATACCTTAAGTGTTTTGAAAGCGAGCATGATAGGCTTTGTAAATTTCATGACCTTGAATGACCGTAAATGTTGACTTAGAATCTATATCACATATGTTTGGAACAAGGGAAGGTTATACGAATATAAAAAGACTCTTTAACATGTATATATACTATGTGATATATGTGAATCCGATTTTGACGGTTAACTTATGGGAATGCCACAACTTGCTAAAATAAAATATATTTAGTATTGTTTGTGGTCTTATGTGGTATTAATAATATGAGGGCATGTTTGCTAATTGTTGCGATCTATGATATGAGAATGTGTTTAACCTCTAAAGGAGGAACGTTAAGGATAGAAATTATATTCTATATAACTGTGTAGCTAGGTTAAAACTTAGCTTATGTGTTGATCGTATATTCGAAGACAAAATATGAAGTTAAATTATATGGCTAATGAATATCATATATACCTAACTATATTACTATAGGAATTTGAAAGTGTTGATTTGCTTTTCCTGGATAAACTACGCTAAAAGCAAGTTCTCTAACTTACACTCCTTTAAAGTGCAAGTTCTCTAACTTACACTCCTTTAAAGTGCAAGTTTCCTAACTTACACTCTTTTACGGTGCAAGTATCCTAACCGACGCATTTACTTTATGCAAGTATTCTATCCTTGTATATTGCGAACTAGTTTCTTTACTTAATCGTTTGAATTGAATTAGCATACTTGAACTCTTATTTCATTAAAGCTATTATTCATGTTGAACTTGGTATTGTTCTTGAATATTATTAAAGTGTCTATGCCATTTGATTCGGCTAGACTTATATTATTGAAAAGTGACCCAAACTAATTGATTGGTGCGGGATCTTGTATTTGAATGAGAAGAACAAAATATAACTATCGGAGAACCGACACGCGCACTTGAGTATGATTGATTGTTATGCATAACGATGGTACTTTAGGCTGATCACCTGTTGTACCTATTTTTGTTGGATTTTTAGTTTAATACTGTTAATTCTAGTAGAAGTTCATAGTCCTTAGTGACTGCTCAGTATTCAGTTATCTTAAAATATTGAATTGATTTATTATTGAATCACACTGATATTATTCTGTCCTTAGCGACTATATTTGAAAACTATTGATATTCTTGTTATCCTTGAACTATCAAACCTTGCTATATCCTTTCGAGAATTGAGAATTTTATTACTCACCCTTATTATATATTACTTGCTGGGCAATTTGTGCTCATTCTTGCTTTCCCTAAAACATTTCAGTTAAGGCAGAGCATGGTGAACCTTCAGGCGTTGATAAGGGCAAGGGCAAGGCTACCAACTAGCTTGTGTCTTTTATGTTTTTAAATATTTTAATGTTGTATTAAGATGATGTAGTAAGACTAGATTTAATTATGTTTAAGCTTAAGTTAGATTATGTAATAAGTCGTTAATTGATATTATTATGTAATCTATTAAGTACTATAGGTTGCGAGACTTGGGGGAATAATTATAATAAATCATTGTATATTATTCTAAATTAGATATTCCGCTGTGAATGTGTGATTTTAGTTATTATTATATTACCATGAGCACGTGACGAACCGAATTCGAGAGACCAAGTGGCGGTCCCGGATTTGGGGGCGTCACAGCCTAAGAAGGCTTAGCATTGCACAGTCGGGTGTTACCACGGGAAAGGGCGAATATCGCCCTCGTGTGTGAATAAAAGATAATAAACCCTTGTTGAACCTTAGCTTGTATCGATGTGTTGGATTGGTCGTTGTTTCATATATATGAAATATCCTTGACTTAAAACCTCAGTTTTCCTTCCTTAGAAGTATAGCATGTGGAATCTTCGCCTTTATCAAGCTTATTTTTGATATAGCACACACACACTACATCTTAGCAACATGTTGTGATTTTCGAATTATATGTCTTTATGACTGTAGCTTGGGATGATTCTTTGTTCATAGTTCTTGTTATTTCTCTGAGGCAAATCATATTGGAATTCATAGCATGGCTAAAATTTTGGGATTCATTTTTATGTTAGTACAGTTGCATAGCATGTAGTTGCATTTGTGTGTGTTGCTTAAGGGCAAGTAATAGTTCAAGTTTGGGGGTATTTGATAAGTAGGCTTTATACCTACTTATTGCCTATCAACTTGCTAGGATTATGGCTTAATCTCAAGTAGTTTAGTGTTTTTTGATATGTTTTACCTTTATTTTATAGGTTTTACTATAAAAACTCATTTGGCAAAAGAATGGCATGGTTTTGGCATGGAAATGGTGGGAAAACAAGATGGAAAGCTTTTGTTGAGTCAAAGGTGGACTTGGCAAGTGGAGACAGTTTATGGCCTGTGCAAACGGCCTCAATTCAGTATGGAGTGAAGGCAAATGAAGGTGAAAGGAAGCAGCAAGAAAGCAGAAGAGATAAGCAATGCACATGAAAGCATCAGTAGAAAACACAGCACCACGCGACCGCGTCGGTTTGAAGAAGAAAAAACGCGCGCCTACGTCTGGATGCAGTCATTCCGAATTTCTAAAGAACCGCTCGCCCGCGCCCCAAATGAACTACTGCGCCGCGCGACCGCTCCAATCAAGGCTGGAAATTTATTGACTTTTCATTTAATCATTTATGCTGGGTGTATTTTCCATATATGGGTGTAATTTTCAAAGGATGAGATATTCAGTTTTCAATATACAGTTTAATTTCTATTTTTAGGGTTAAAGAGCTAGAGAGGGTTTGGGAGCTTCACTTCTTCTCTCTTCTAGTTCTAAGTAGATTTCCATTCTAGGGTTTATAGTTGGATTGATTGCCATCTAAACTAAACTTGGAAGTTTATTATGGATAGAGGAATATCAGATTTGCATTCTCATCATCTCTTTATCCCTTTGCTCTCATTTTATATTTTCAATGTTTAGATAAAATCCCATAATGGTTATTGGTTTAGAGATGAACTAACCACCATTATGGGATTCTAATGGATCTTATTGTTTAGTTCAGATTATTATGCCTCATTTTTATGTGTAATTCATTATGTATGGATTGACTAGTATGGTGGTATTTAATGTTAAGATGTTTGATCACCATCTACCTTCATAGTTTATATGGAATTGAAAGAGGAAGTATAAACTTAGATTTGGCCATGCTAGCATATGTTCGTGAAATTTGCATGTCATGAGTTTTGTGATTCGTAATCCGGATAGACATATACTGGCTTACCATATGTAGTCAATTGAAAGCTTGTACTTAAACTGATATTGCTTGTAAATTACATAGACATATAGTGAGTTAGGTAATATTGGTGTTCACATGAATTCTATCTCTTTTGTGGATTTTATGTGATATGGACTTAGTATATCGAAAGATATCCATTTCTCACATCCGTGCTCTCGACTATCAATCCTAAGTACTTAATTATGCTTAACATGAGGTGTATATTCTAAATGATGCAATAAGTGAAGTTAAGATCCCATATCTCCTCAATTGAAATCAATCATTTGTTATTTAGTTAGTTTTAGTTTATAATCATCCTAGTCAGTAATTCACCCTTTGTTTACATGTTTGAGCAGCCGAAAATAGCTATAGAATTGTTGCATGATGGTTTAGTTATAATTGCTTATCTCCGTGGGAACGATCTTTACTTATCTTATATTACTTGTTGACCGTGTATACTTGCATGCATTTGTGTCTATTTTGTTAACACCAAAATGGAGCCAACGAAGAGAGTAGGGAGAAGAGGGAGAAGGGGGAGAAGAGAAGAAGGAGAAAAGGAGAATGCCGCCGCCATTGCCACCGCCGCTGCCGCCTTCACAGGTATGATTATATAATACATATAATTCTTGCATTAGGTAATAAACCTTAGCAAAAACCCTCTCAATTCACTCTTAATTTTTCTCTCCACTCACTGTTGCTTTTTTCGTGTATATTACACCTGCCGAAATCCCCCTCACAATTTATTATGTGCTCCTTTTAATATTTTGTATCAACTTTCATGTCAAAAACCGTATATATATATATGTGGTATACTCTAAAACTAAGTCAGATTTAGAAAGCCATATTCCTTCATTCAGGCCACACACATACACACACATATATATATATATATATATATAAGTTATCTACCCCCGGATTCCTTCAGCAACTTGGTTTCGAAATTGACTAAATAAAATCCCAATCCTTTTCCATATTAGTCCCACACAAAACTAAAATAATGTAAATATGTTCTCATTTCAACTTTGTTATTAATATTTTAATTTTGTAAGGTCTTGTTGACGAGTCTCGTGGAGGTGGAGGTGGAGGCACAGGCGATGGGACCGATAATGGGACCGACGACGGGACCTGCGATGGGATCGGCGGTGGGACAGGCGACGGGACCGATGATGATGATAATGTCACTCTTACTCTTGATTTGGGTCGTAGTTAGTTTATGACTTATATTTTGAGTTTCATGTATGTATGATGTGCAGTTTTAGATCCAGTTGTACAGACGACCATTTTTTATTTATATATTTGATTTGGATTACTATTTGATTGTTATGATAATATTGTATGATATTTGATTGTTATTTGATGGTAATTATTAGTTTATAACAGGTTATATGTATATATTTGTAAATGAACAGGAAAAATTTGAAATTATAAAAAAATCAAAAAATATACAGGCATTGCCGACGTGGGTAATAGCGACCGACATGCCGTCGCCAATGACCTATAGCGACAGGCATGGTGACAGACATTTGATACCCTCAATTAAATTTTTATAAAGTTATTGCCGATGGGGGTAATGTCATTGCCGTCGCCAATAAGTGCTAATAAAAAATTTTAGGTTTGTTCTTGCCGACGGTCTTGCCGTCGCCCTAGCCGTCACCAATGACCTATTGCCGTCGCCAAAGACTCCCGTCGCCACTGACAATGCTGCCAACGGCAGTCGACGGGAACCAAGGGCGATGACCTGTGAGGCAACGAGAATGGTGACGGTCATTGCCGTCACGAATGATCTCAATGCCGATGGGGGTAATGTCATTTGCGACGGCAATGACTGTCGGCAATGACTGGTTTTTTTGTAGTGGATAATCTCCTGGGTTTAGACCTCACAAACCAAACCTAATAATTATATAATTTATTCTCCTGTTTATATATCATACACATAAATATGATTATTTGGTTTGTGGTATCTGAGATGGGTTAACAGTTTTAATATTAGTAGTTTACACCAACCAACTAAAAATAAAATACAAACTAAATCTTCATTCTGCCATTTTAGCAAAACTATCTCATTTGGGTCAGTTTTGGACTACTAAATGAAGTATATTACAAGTATTTCATTTGTTTAGTTCAAGATAATCTATGCAATTTTCAAATGAGAACTAAAACTATCAAGTCATATGCTTACAAGTATGTCATATGCTTACAAGTATGCATAGTATGCTTAAATGTAAGTCATATGCTTAAACTGACTTACATTTAAACTGGCCCTAAACTATTAAATAATATACTTACAAGTATGCATAGTAAGCTTAAATGTAAGTTATATGCTTACAAGTATGCTCAAGTATGCTTACAAGTATGCTCAATTATGCTTACAAGTATTCTTAAATGTAAGTCATAAGCTTACAAGTATGTTCAAGTCATATGCTTAATTACAAGTATGCTTAAATGTAAGTCATATGCTTACTAGTATGCTTATAAGTATGCTTAGAGAGCTATGATATTCTTTAATAAGTATCTCATTTTTTTGTAGTAGGTACCGTGGTATCATTGACCTCTATTTAGACCATAGTTGGATGAGACGATGAAAGTCAAGTGCCCAGATAGGCGCTACAGCTGAATTTAGAGCTGGTTGCCAAGTGTTATTGGAGTATGCGTATAGTCTCCCGAAATGTGTGAATGGTCAGAACAAGATAAGATGCCCTTGTTTGAAGTGTAAGAATGTAAATTATATGGACAAAGACGTGGTAAGCTATCATTTACTTATTTATGGGTTCATGAAAAATTATGAAGAATGTTGGTGGGCACATGAGCAGAGAAGAGATAGTGTCATCACATAAGTACACAATCTGGACAGTGGTACTCATCGTGTAACGACCATGAATTTTTTTAAACACCTTATTTATTAAATATGTGATTTAATTTTAATGAGTTAGTTTTGTGAGCATATTTAAACCTTATGTGGTTATGTGATTATGTGAGATAGAGCCTACGCAAATAATTGCTAGAAATATTTAAAGGGAGTCACTAATGGTCTAATTAAATTAGTGGACTAACCCTAAGTTTTATATCGAAAGAATTGTTATTAATTAAATATTCAATTTAATTAATATAGTGAAAGGATTTAAACCGCATTGATTAACTTCATTTATGAGTAATTAATTGATAATATGTCGATTAACTATTATTGTGAATAAATTATATATTATTGAGCACAGGATTAATAAATATAATGAGATTATATTTACTTGATTAATTAAATTGTGCAAGCATGTGATCTATTAAACTTTTAATATATGGTAGTTAACTATATATTATATATGGTACAAGGTGACTCATTAATATGTCTATATATTATATATATGTATAGACTATATAGTAAACATAATTACATTATGTGAGTTACATATTATTGCTTATATAACATGATAGACATTAATATATAACCCTATTACCTTATATTAATATCAATAAACAATTGTTAACTGATAATGATTTCAATACGTTATTATAATTATAATAATAACAGTTATGGTAATGAGTAATAATAATACCCAATTGCATTATAATTGGTATTAAAGAAAATGTACATGGATTATATGTATGTACACTACTTGATACATTGCATTATTATTGGCTCATTAGAAATTTTGACTTTAAACTTAAGTATATACTATGTGTATATATATTATATAAACTAGTGTATTTAGTATATGACTAGTGTTGGACATATATGATATATACCATGCTAGTTGCTACATTGCTGAGTTAACTGGCTTGTCCCATAATAAGAGTCCCTCATTTCATTCTTCACGTAAACTTCTACATGGCTACACCACTCTATATCTTCCTCAATTTCAACAAAGGTAGCTAATGATCTCAAGGGGTGTGGGATTCATGATGAATCGACCCACTCTCAACCACCCTCCCTTGACCATCATGTTCTTGCTAAATCCTTTAGTTTGTTCTAAGGGAGAATTAAAATGTCTATGTATTGAAATGCCTATAAATATAGTCCTCTCTTCTCCCTCATTCATTTGCTAAGTATTTCATTTGATTTAAGGGAGAGTATCATAATAGCATTATAAGAATCTGTTTAGCAGCAAAGCCATATAACAGAGGTATAATTTCTATAGTTTCCATCCTTGTTCTTCATTATCTAATTCTCGATTATTGAATGACCATTTGATTGGAGAATGCTTGCTATGTATTATATAAGTTGTTATGTTAGCTTAGAATTGCAAAATATCATGTTAGAATAGAATTCGTTTGAAATCTCTGAGTTGGGTTTAAGCTCCTGCCAAGCAGAAGTAGTTCCTGGTCGGCTCAGGCAACTGCGCAGCTGCGCCGGGCCTGCACCAAAATTTTTGTTTTCTGTTTCGTTCTGGTTGTGCTATCTTGATGGTACCCTTTTTGGTTAAGTATGTAAACTAGATTAGCACACCTGTATAAATACCTTCATGTAGTATGAGCATGTATAACAATGTTAGTACACATGATTGACGCAACACTTATCGTTTTGAAATGAAACTTATTATTTCGATTGTGAACTTAGACACGTAAGTAGCATGTACATATTCTGATTTTAAAAAAAAGAATGTATGGTCTATATGGACATGAGAACTAAGTCTAAAGTGGTAAAACACACTAGTATACTAGATTGAAATTTAAGACTGTAACGATTGAGAATTTTATATGTTAATGGTAAATATTTATTGAAGTAAATAAATATTTTATGGAATTTAATTGTGAAGATAAATAAATAAAGTGTGCGAGTGTTGTGGACAATTTAATTAAGTGCTATATGATTAATTAAATTGATATGTTAGCAATGGTGTAACATAATTTTAATTTAATTAAAAATAATTTAATTAGATTTAATGTTATGTGCTAAGTGATAATAATTTGTACACGAATTATGTTTAATAAAGGAAATTCAATTGTGTGACAATTTGGTATTATGTGAATGTTAGTTTATTTAATTGAATTAGAGTGCTGTAATTTAATTAAATAAGTGTAATATTTAATCTATGGATTTAAAGAGTTATTAAAAGACTAGAAAAAGATTTTAAAGTGTTTTGCCAAACAAGGCCCTTGTACTTGTTTAATCTTATTTTACCCAAACAAGGCCTTAGCACTAAAAACCTATTTTTCTAAGAGGTTGCCAAACGTGGCCTTACTCTTTTCAAATTCTATAACCTATGTAATTAATAATACTTATTATGGTTATAAATATTATACTTATTATTTATAAGTTACATATATGTATATGATTATATGTATAATATTATATATGTCAGTTAAAAACAAAGTTACTTTAGTTTTACAAAACAAAGAAGAAGAGGGTTAGAGAGAATTGTCAGAGAATTCTCAGAGAAGAAGAAGAAGAAGAAGAAGGCAAAGCAAGCCCAAGTTCATCTCTCTCTTAACCTAAAACTAGTAAGGCTATAATCTTAACCCTAGAACTAATTCTTATGTGTTGTGTTTTCTTCTTTGCCAAATTAGGTCTTTACAATCATGAAATTATATGTGTTATATGATGTTATATGTTTTCATATAAAATTGTATGCCATGAAAGGGTTTTCAAAATACAATTGTTGTAAAACAAGTTTTCAAAGCATATTCTTTTATGTTTTCATGGTTTTAGAACTCTATGTGAAAGTCTCTTTGTGAAAGCTATTTATTTTGATATGTGAATGGGATATGTATATATATATATATATATATATATATATATATGTTTACATGAGAGTTTCATAGTTGTTTAAGAATTTCAATTCATAAGTATATGATGAACACTATGAAATTCATGTTCATAGTGTTGGATTATGAAGTTATGTTGAAACTTTCCTTAAATCCTTGAGGTGAGCATGAATTATGTGTAATATGTGATATAACATGATTATATATGAGTTATATGATGATTCTAGCAATTCAATCCATGAATTTTTGATAAACAATAAGAAGTGTGTTCATAGTGATTTTTGGTGAAACTATTTCTGAAAACGGCTTTTGAAACTATCAAATTGATGTTTGATTTTGAGTTATTGTTAAAATTGATCATGTATTATGTTAATGTGTTAAGAATATGAGTTAACACAATTGGAATCACTTGAATTGGATGAAAAACGAATTCGTAGTAGCAATTTTCGTCAAGAACGCTTAAAATTGTATTTTTCTTTGAAAATCATGAAATCTTGTTTTGGATTATGTGTTTTATGGATTATATATGTTATGAGCATGATAATAAGTTTAAAATAATGTTAGTATCAAGTTTTATGTTTATCATGTTGGGAAAAATAGAATTCGGTGTGAAGAAATAAGCCAAATTGGCTTAATTCTCCACCAGTTCGCGAGCCGGGAGCTGTGGCAGGGGGAACACCCGCCCCAGCGGGTAGGTGGGGCTGCTGCCAAGAAAATCTAGAATTTTGTTTTTGAGTTTTTATGCCCCGTTTGTTAAGCTAACTTATTTCTAAGACTTGGAAAGTGAAATGTGTAATAAGATAACATGTTTTTTGATGTGTTTAAGTTAGATTGAAGTATATTACGAATATGTTACATGTGTGTGTTTGTGTGTTGCTTTCACAAGGCACACAACACGATTCATTGAAGTATAGGCTCATTAATGCATGCCGTGAGTATAGACTCACGTACCTGACTAATTAGTAACCAATGTGGTAAATTATACTATGAGTTGGACTTGGATATGAAGTTCAATGGTTTAAATATTGTAATTGGATACTAATAGATGGTTTGAATGTAATATAAATGTGTAGGGTGTTTGTGAAGTGCGTATAGTTGTTAAAGTGTAGCTTGCGCTTAAGGCAAGTTCTCTTACCCTTATTCTCTTATGTTAAACAAGGTTCTAAACTTGTTATTTATATTGTGCAAGTTCTTTAATCTACTCTTGAATGCTATACAAGCCTATTCATTGTATATTTTCATTGTGCAAGTTTCCTAACCCTTGCGCAATAAATCATGAAAGTTCATTCACTTGTTATATGTGGTACAAGTTATACCATACTCATAAAGTGTAAGTATTAAAGCGTTATTTTAGTAATATGATCTTGACTTAGTTGTTCAAGTAAGATCTACTTAGTCTATCGAATGCTTTAAGTTGTTTCTAAAAGCATGCCTATCTATTATGAAGTTTATTGTCATATTTTGCAATTTGTTCATGATTGAACTGTAAAGGACTGTAAGTCGGTTCAACTACTCCTAGTTGATGACAGTTGAACTCTAAAGTTCCCTTATCTATCCAAATCGAACTTTCTTTGGTGCGGACTTGTATTCAATTTCTGAGAAGGAACAACCCTATTAATTAGGGGAAATTTATGCGAAAGCGTTAAATGGTTGTGCACAATTCATGGTACAAAGGGTTGATCCCCCTGAGTATGAGTTAAGGGTCCATAGTCTTATTGATTGTTAAAGGTTTAAATAGAAATATTTATAACCTAGGACAATGGTTCAAGGTCTTATGACCCTCAGATGATTTCATATTCGAATCCTATATATTGATGAAAGAATTATATTTCAATTCTTTATATTGATGAAAGTAAAGTTATTCAAACTCTTTTGAAACGATTCACTTATGTCATATCACTGTTGTATATCCAAGTGAGCTTTTGTTTGCTCACTCTTGCCTGCTTTATCACCATTTGCAGTTGAGACCAAGAATGTTGACATACCATCAACAAGTAAAGGAAAAGGAAAGATGAATAAGTGAAGGCTTGTGACGTCAAGTTGCTTTTGTAATAAGACTTAGTTGGTTATGTTTATATTTCCGCATTTATGTTATTTGAATGATGTTAAGGTTTAGATAACCCTGGGATTTTTGTTGAACAAGTTGCCATTCTTTCTAGAGGAAGATTTTATTAAGGTTTTTATTAGTTTGAAATTTTATTTGGGTAGATGTATGTTTTAATTAGAAAGTGAACACCAAATCATGTGGAAACGAAGTACCCGGATTTGGGGGTGTCACAAAGACAATTTCAAAGGTAAGACACTTCAGAACTTATGAAGCAAACTTGACCAAGACAATGTCTTGAAATTTCTTACCATATGAGAACATTTATATGGCTTAGTAATGTGTTTTAATACATGTGGGTCATGGTTACAAAACACTTTGTTGATAATAAAATGACCTTTGTTGACTTCGTGCAATTTTGAAAGAAAACGTAAGATTTGAAAGTTAATAACATCAATTACCATGAGAATTATGTTATGATTACGCAAGCATGTATATTAGTATCTCATTATGCCTATAGACTTGTTGACATGAGTGTCATTTGTATTAAACATTGTTTTCACCTAAGCACCCATATTCATGAAAAGGAAATTTCTAAAAAATGAACTATGTGACTATACATGTGTTGTTTACACACAAGCATGACTACTGAATATCGTTTAGCCTCGTTATGTGGTAATATGACTATATAGCTAACCCTCGTAACATAGAAATTGATTAACTTAAGGTATGTGAATTACCAGCATGAAGACATATGATTTTGAATTGAATAGGGTGAGCATGCTAGGATTTAAACTTGAAAGTATATTCTTGAAGCATGATTACTTGAAATGCTAATTGTTCAAACCCATGTTGATGTATAGAAACTAGATATTCTAGCACTATTAAATCAAGGACAGAGTTAATTGTTTATAGACCCAGTCAAAGTGATTGACTTAGGTGAATTACATGATAAATTTATATGATGATTAGATTCTTGTAAGTGTAGATTCGTATTAGTTTACACATGCTAATTGGAATACCGACTTACTAATGATAGGTTGTTTCAACGAGTTTAATTAAAGCTAGAACTTATTCGTAGCTGAACAAACATGCAAGTATTCTAAATTCTTGCACTACCTTATTCAATGAATCGTGTAAGAAAGTTTCTTAACCTCACTTGATTTGAATGCAAGTCCTCTTACACTCTTTATTGTGCAAGTTCCTATCCTTCTCATATTGTATTGAGCAGGTTACTATCGTATTGACAGTTAATTATTTAAAGCTTGAACTTTATTTCCAAGCATGTTATTAGGTGGTTTAATTACTTTACAATTACTCCACATCGATATTATTGTTATTCGCACTTGGTGCACTTGAGTTCGTACAGTCTTGGACTTGTACATCATTTAAAGTTCTATAATTCTTGAACTGTGTTAGATAGAGTCTGAACCCTTGTTCGGTCAGGCAGGTATATGAAATTTTATAAAAGCTATCCAAACCAATTAATGGTAAGGATTCTTAGACTGAAAGAACACCCCTTATATATAAGGGAGTACCCCAGGTATCTAATATAAGATACAAATAGATGAGTTGAATGTTATGCATATACATAGCGTACGCGAGGCTGATCCCCTCAAGTACTATTCTGTAGCCAGTAACCAAAGGGTCAATGAGCTATTGTTTTCGTTGGAGTTTTATAGTTCAAAGTCTACTTGACTATCAGTTATTCTAAAAGAAATCATTATTCTTGCTTCCGATATTCATATTGTTGAATTCATTGTCAGATATTTTGTATTCATCATGATATATCCTTTATTGTTGTATTTAAACTTGCTGAGCAAACTTGTTGCTCATTCTTGCTATATCATGACTTATACTGCAGTTAAGCCCGAGACTTCAAGGAAGGACAAGGGTAAAGGGAAGATGTAGGATTAGTTGCAAGGAGCAGGCTTTATCTTTATGTTTAATTAAATTATTGTTATGTAATATGAACCCTAATGACTATTCTAGGGTATGTTTGTATTTAGGTTATCGAATCTTGGGACTAGTAACACCTTTTGAATGAACGACATACGTTTATTATATTCCGCATTTGGTTATCGTATGTTGTTTAGAGGTGGATGTTTGTATTGTATCATGACGACCAGACCGGGGTCAGAGGACCCGGATTCGGGGGTGTCACATATCGTATGAATGAAATGGTTCATGATATTGCATGTCCAGAGTTTGATTGGGAACAAGGCAGAGAGAAACCTATGAATTCTGATGCCAAAGCCTTCTTTAAGTTGTTAGACCAGATTAGCGAGCCATTGTGGCATGGTTGCACCAAACACATTACATTGTCTGCAGTGGCGACATTACTTAACATCAAGGCTGATCACAACATGAGCCATGAGTGTTTTGAGTCGCTCTTGAAGGACATTAAGAGTATGTTGCCTGACGGTGAGAAATTACCTGATAACTATTACTATTATAAGAAAATGGTGAAGAAGTTGGGTTTTGGATACCAAAAGATCAATGCATGTCCCAACGATTGCATGTTATTTTATAAGGAAAATGAACAGATGACCCGATGCACGTTTTGCAGTCATGATCGGTTTAGGCCTAATAAAGAGGGCGTGACTACAAAAAAATCAACTATTCCATTTTAGATTTTAAGGTATTTTCCAATTACACATCGGCTAAAAAGATTGTACATGTCTTCAAGAACAGCTAAGCATATGAGTTGGCATGCGAAATCTCCAGCTAAAGATGGAGAACTAAATCATCCCACTGATGGGAAGGCTTGGAAAGATTTCAACTTAGCACATTCTGTGTTTGCATTGGAACCTAGAAATGTGAGGCTTGGATTGTCAACTGATGATTTCAACTCTTTCGGCCACTCAACTGTTCCGTAATCCTACTGGCCTGTGATTGTTACTCCGTACTACTTGCCTCCTTGGATGTGTATGAAATAACCATACTTGTTTCTGCCACTCGAAATGGAATACATCTCTCCAAGAAATAGGCCATGGAATACATCTCTCCAAGAAACAGGCCCCAAAGACACCCGAGGAGAGAGACCGTATGAGTAAGATCCCTTATGCTTCTGCAATAGGATCTATCATGTACGGTATGATATGTACTAGACCAGATGTTGCTCATGCACTTAGTGTAATGAGCAGATACCAGTCGAATCCAGGAGAAGAGCACTGGAAGGCAGTGAAGAATATCCTAAAATACTTGAAAAGGACTAAGGATATTTTTCTTATCTACGGTGGGTCTGAATTAAAACTCGAGGGCTTCACAGACTCAAGTTTTTAAACGGACCAAGATGACAGTAAATCTATTTTGGGGTATGTTTTTACCTTGAACGGAGGCGCAGTGAGTTGGAAGAGTTTCAAGCAGCAAACAGTTGCTGATTCAGTGACAGAGGCAGAGTATATAGCTGCAAGTGAAGCTGCAAAGGAAGCTGTTTGGATGAAGAAGTTCATAACTGAACTTGGTATGGTTCCTAGCATTGGAGAAGCAGTTCCTGTTTACTGTGACAACACAGGAGCAGTTGCACAGGCTAAGGAACCGAGGTCTCATCAGAAATCTAAACATCTGTTGCGGCGATTTCACTTGATCAGGGAGATCATTGAAAGAGGAGACGTCACCTTGGAGCGTGTAGACTCTCAAGACAACATTGCAGATTCATTTACTAAAGCTTTAGCACAACAGCAGTTTAATCGTCACTTAGAGAAGATGGGTATGAGATACCATGGCGATTGGCTTTAGTGCAAGTGGGAGATTGATAGTAGTGTGCATACAAGCCAATCATGTATGATGATAAAGCACGTACTTTGTAAACAATCTTATTTATTTATTAATAAAATATTTATTTATTAAAGGCATTTAATTATCTACATGGTGCTGTTTTTATAATATGTAAATAACCCATAGTTTTAAGCAATGCTTTTAGAATCATGATGTTGATCATGCTAATGAGATCTAAATTCTTAGAAAGCTTAAAAACTAAAATAGTTCCTAATCATGGGATTACTAAAAAAAAGAGAATTAGTAAATTCGGATAAATTAGTACATATGTTGCGTGCTCATTGGATGAGGATGATTGATCTCATAATCATTTGTGTGAAGACACTAAAGCAAGTATGTAGGTGCTTATTAGAGAATAAGTTCACTAAACGTGACTCGCTATGGAATACCTAATGGAGTTTTACTCGCCTATCAATAGGAATTCCTAATGTGATAGTAGTACAAGTGATCCTTGGACTTGAGATCATCATAGTATCTTATATGTAATGAATTATACTTTGACTTATTCCTTAAAGCCCTATAGGGTATATAAAAGGGTATGCTTGGGTATAATGAGTTACATATAGAGATAATGAATGATCAATAAAGAATCTACCACCTCTAGTAAAAAAAGAGATATGTCCTATGTGATTCGTTAAATGACAACCCAGGAATCCTTGGCCAAGGTGGAATGAAATTAGAAAGGAGTTTCTAATTTGCATTATTTGGTGTTGTGCATTTTCTAATCGAAATACATATGATTAAATAAAATAAGACTTGACAGTAAATCCATGTCTTATATTGAATTGGGACATTATATGATGGAAGGATTGAATTGTACGGTAACTATTTACTCACAGGTTCTTTTATGATTAATGTTGAAATCTATATTATATGGAAAGTCGTTGATCGCTAGGGAGGCTTATCTCTATTGTAGAATAAATATTATTTATTTAAATAGATTATTAGTTTAATTTATTTATTTAAATAAGATTAAAATTGTTTTAATTAATTTATTCACAATCGGTTTAATATGGAGAACCTAAAGGGTCACACCATAAAAGGAAGAATAATTATTTAAGAAGTTAATGGCATAATCGTAATAATGTATTAAGTGTAATTAATTTAATCTATGGTGATAGAATAAATTAAATAGCTTAATGTTTATCATTTAATATTTTAGAAATATTAAATATAAATTAATAAGAGGTGTCTTATTAATATTATTAAAATTATTATTATTTTAATTTCTAAAGGAGTTTAGTAATTAATTTAATATTTAGTACTCTCATTTATTCCTAATAAGATTAGGAAACAAATTAATTAAACGAATTTAATTAATTATTCCCAATGTGGTGGGAAGCCTAAATTAATTAAAGGAGTTTAATTAATTAAATGAAATCCCATGTCTAATAGGATTAGAATGGTTGACCAATATCTATATAAGAGGAGTCTTATAATAGATATCAGTTGATGCAATTCCAATTGTTGGAGAGTACTCCTTTTCTATAGAGGATAGAAAACTAAGCCAACCACCCTCCTTGATAATTCATCTTCCTTGGTAGATCACCTCTAGAGGCCAAACACTTGGGTGGCTAACGTTGATCAAAGAAAGGAATCTAACCCGAAAATTCAAGGAGATCACGAAAAATAAGGAGTTGAACTCGTACCTGTGGGAGCTTGGTTCTACAAGGGTATGATTCCATAACTTCTTATTTATCGTTTTAAATTAATAATTTGCATAAAAGATGATCCTGGTAATGGTTTTGTAGAAATTTTTTAAAATCTGATATACTATGCTTCCGCTAATTTTTGCAATTTGATTGCGTCACGATTTCGTACAAACCCAACAAATGGTTTTCCTATGCCTGCTAGGACCCTTTCATAATACGGAGCTTCTTAGATGTCAATGAAGTTCATGACTATCCCAGACTCAGTCATAGGTGGGGTTACTCGTGCTGCCACCCACCTCCATGATTGGGCATATTCTCTGAATGATTCAGCGCTTTGTTTGTTGATTTTGGTGATCTGGTATCTATCTGGAGCTATTTGGGACTAACAACTATATTTATTGAGGAAGGCATATGCCAAATCTTCCCAGCTTTGAATCTTGGAGTTGTCCAGACGAGCATACCAGGCTCTAGCCTCTCCGGTCAAACTCTTCGGGAATAATTGCATTCGGAGTTTCTCATCCTCTGCATAGGATCCGAGCTCTCCAATGAAAACTTTCAAATGGGTGTAGGGGTCTCTCAATCCATCATATTTCTCAAAATCAAGGACTTAAAATTTTTCTGGATAACGAGCCTCGGGGAATATACATAAGTCTGAGTAATTGACACTCCCAAATGCCCCAGTCCCTTTGATGGACCGGATGGTTTCTTCTATCTCTTGGACTTTCTTCAGAATACCACCAGCTTCCAGCTCTTTGTTAAGGATGGTGATTTCAGGGGTTTTGTTGGTAGGATCCTGGTGCTGTGTTTCAAGAATCTAAGGGTCTTTCTTTCTAATCTCTTAACTGCCACCGAGTGTAACTGGTTCTGTATGACCCTGTGCTTGTTTCCCTTTAAGAGCTTTGCTTTGTTCTCTCAAGAACATAGCCAATTCGACTATCTAGTTCTTCAATCCTTCAAACTTTTCCCTGAAAACAAGGGTGGATTCATGTTGAGCACTGGAAGCCATGTTTGAAGATGGGCCTAGTGCCTTCTTAGATCTTGATCTGGTGACAGGACCAATTTTTTACCTACAACAAACGTAGGTGTGTTAATTTCCTGAATGGAGGTATTGGTAGGATGAATGCCATGCAATGTGTTTATTTTTTGAGGTTTTTTAATCTTATCCTGTAAAACAAAGGTTAGTGGTTTTGATGACAGGATAACATGACAGGATTTACATGATATGTATATTTACATTATGAAATTTACATTTTAATGGGAAACTTGACATTGAATTTGAAAAAGGAAGGCATGCGGGAGCTTCCCTTCGTATTTGGTTAATCAGAGGCTGACCTATCTTAGGCTACTCTCGCAGCTTTTCGGCATGAAGGTCCCCAGATCATCACAATCTACTATAGAGGAAATTAATCAGATCTTTCAATTGAAGCGGATCTGAGTGGTGCGATTCCTAAGCCTCGCAGAATTAGTCTTCTTTGTGTCCAGTACTCAAACACTGACGGGTTTGCCTCCTGGTGGAGGAATCACACAACATATATTCACATACATCGCGTCTTACCGTATGAATATGATGACATTTGTGCGAAGCACTTATATAAAGCAGTAAAGAATTCATTCACATTCATTCAATGTAAAGACGCAACATTTCATACACACACAGTTATTAAAGGAAATTTTGAAAAGATTTGAACTCGGCCTAAGCCCTCTAGAGTACCTAGCAGAGTTGCCACCTGTCAACGTAGGGAAAAAATACGGGTCGAGTTGGATCCAAATCTTTCTCTTTTCCTATGTTCTTTTTTTTCTACCATTATTTTATCTTGTCTGTTTTTATGAAGGGTGAAGGTTTTTCAGGAAAAGGCCAACATGTATCATGTCGACGAATTGAAAGTTTTACAGAGTCGCCAGTTGGTAAATTTGAAATGGTTGTACCAACTCAACTGAGTTTTGTTTGATAGTAAGCCCAATTGCTGGACACTGTCGAAACTGAATCTTTGAAACCAAAGTTCTAAGTTCGGGGCTTGGTTAAGTGTGGGGAAGGTGTTAGGCACCCCACTATTCCCGTGAAAACACGGTACTGCATCTTTTTAATATTTCCTTTTTTATTTGCAATGTGTCTGTGAATGCTGGAAGATATTGGGCCTACGTTTGTTTGATTGAAAGTAGTTCTTTGCTTCGTTGAACCTATATACGAATGGGTTTGATTTGATTTGCAAAAGTCCTTTTTAGATAAGATATGAAAGTGATGTTTTTGAGAGATGTGGTTTTCAAACACTTACGCTCTGATAGGAATAGAAGCCTGTTGATACTTCCATTTTATCTTTTCAGCCTTTGGGCTCAATTTGATGGGTGATTTATCGGGCTGCGAATCATCCTCGACCACAACATATATATAAGTGTCGGTCTTCTAATGGGCATGACAGCCATCGGAGTGACTCTAGCACGACAAACTATGATTTCATTATGTTCGAGACCTTAAACCCGGATAGCCGTTTTAAGGTCTTTTGAATGTACATTTTTACAGAAAAACTGGCATGGTACATTTGTAATGTGGAGTTTGTCCATCGTGGAAATCAGATTTTGATCAGTTTGATCATTAATTCCACGATTCCTAGGCTCACAAAAGGAAGCCAAGAAAACCTGCACAGCTCAAATATGCACAGAAAATGTATATTTACATCTAAACGTCGCAAAAAAACAAGGATTCATTAGTTAAATCCTGGCCTGCGCGTAGCCAAAGCTTCTCGTTCCCACTAGATAGCGATCTAAGGGTCGCGAGGTTTCTTTTGTATTTGAAAAAAACTAGAAAAACGGCTAGATTTAAATAAATCTCAGCCATTCTAGCTTTCCGGTTCCGTCTGGACCTATTTTGAAAGGTAAAGTTGGCGAGATTTAAAGAAATCTAGTTTGCCAAAATAGATGTCAGCGCCGATTCATATCAAATGAATATTTACAGCAGAAATTTAATCACAGTGAATAAAGAATATATTTGTATGATTATATATATACGAAAGTTGTAAAAGGCGATGGATTTTCACTCTTAGGCCCATACTGTAATGTACACACACACACACACACACATATATATATATATATATATATATTTATAAAAGTTATAAAATGTCACGGTGTAATTCAGGCTTGACAGAATGGATATATATATATATATATATATATATATATATATATATAAAGTTGTATAGGGCGACGAATTTGCAATCCTATGCCCGGACATGAATGTAAATATATATATATATATATATATATATATATGTGTGTGTGTGTGTGTGTGTGTGTGTGTGTGTGTGTTTGTAAAACATGTAAAAGAGCCACGTAATGATCCACGAGGGAAAGAATTGAAATATATATAAGGTAAAAAGCCACAGAATGATCCAGGCTTGACTGAATGTAAATATATATATATATATATATATATATATATATATATTCCGTAGCCTTTTATTGATTTATATATATATATATATATATATATATATATATTTATAAATGCGATAAAAAGGCCACGAAATGATCCAGGCCATACGAAAATGTAAATGTTAATATATACAGTCATTTTATATATATTAAAGCAATAAAAAGGCCACGAAGTCAAAATCCAGGCCAAATGAAGTCAGAAAAATTTATATATATAGTTATATATATATATAAGTAATAACTACCACGAATTTGACATCTAGGCTTGACGAAATTAAAAAGTTATTATATATATAGTTAAATATATACATAAAAAAGCCAAAAAGGACACGAGTCAATAAAACGCAAGAAAAAGGACACGAGTCTATAAAAGGACACGAGTCTATAAAAGCGATTAAAAGTCGCGGATCGTCGATCTGGGCTGTGGAAATGCAAGAAAACGCGTAAATATACTAAAATGTACTAAAAAGTATGCCGAAACGACCACAGAACTGAATTTTGGGCAAAATCAGAAAACAAAACATAACGTGCACATGTATACATGCGTAATGAAGTAGTAGGAACTTCCTGATCGTAAAAATACTTACAACGGACTGCTATAGGTGCTTTTTGCTAAATCTTAGGCTTCAAACGTCCGTTTTCACCGGTTATTTTTGGTATGTTATAGTATATGAGTATACCTACATGTTAGAGTGATAAAAATGAGTTTTAGAGTACAGGAAGTTGAGCTACGAAACGAAATAGGCGAAGTTTCAGAGCGTTTTCTCTTCTTTTTATTTCAAAATGGCTAGGGGCACTTGTATATAAAAACCCGATGGAAGCGAGCCTACTAGCAACAGCCGCGGGTCTACCTGCGGTGCCACGTGGTAGGCCCTGGGTGCTGGGTCCCATCACCTCAAAGTACGTGCACTCCGAGCAACATGAGGTCAGATTCAAAACTTTCTAACTTTTGATCGGTGCGTGCATTTTAGGCATGCTATACCTTTTTGAAAAGCCCTCGCCGAGAGTGTCACAAAGATATGAGACATAATGTTTTCTGAGTCCAAGAACACGGGTTTATAACCAGGTCTTCATTTCCTCGCAATTCGTCCGTTGAGCTGTCTTGCGCTGTTTTCACTCGGGATCATTGTTATAGTTCTTTCTGACTTTGATGGCATCAATTCAACTTGGTTTTGACCGAATTGTCTTCAAGTTGGTAAAATAACCATTTTTCCCCTCAAGGGGTGTCTCCTATGTTGGCATGGTCTTCAACTATCCTCCAAGGGTTGTCTCCAAGGTTTGGATCCCATCTAATTCCGTTTGTCCTTATAATTATCTCCGAGGTTGACTTGGCCTCCCAGGGTTGTCTCTGGGTTATTGTGATGCTTCAAGGTTGTGACCTGGCCTGAACTGGATCTCCCGGTGTTATCGCCGGGGTTATTGTACCTCCCGGGTTGTGACCGGGGTTTGGCTTTGTGACGCCCCCAAATTCAGACCGCTCTCATCTCGAATTCAGTTCGTCACGTTCCAAATATCCAACGACATAAATAACATCTCGCGCAACGGAAATCACAAAATAGATTACATTTATTTAATATAATCATTCACGTCCCAAGGTTTCGTAACTTAAATATTCCTTACATAGCTTAAACATATTTAAATATACCTTAGACATAGCTACTACGTAATACAAATTCAGTCTTATTACATCATCATAATATATTTGACTAAATACAAAGCTACTCCGTAGCCTTGCCCTTGCCCTTGCTCTGCCTTAAATGAAATGTTTTTAGGGAAAGCAAGAATGAGCAACAAGTTTTCTTAGCAAGTAATATAGCAATAAGGAGTCAATATAGTTTTCAATTCATAAGGGTACAATAATAACTGATAGTTCAATAATAGCAAGAAGTATCGATAGTTCTCAACAATAGTCGCTAAGGACAGAAAGATATCAATAAGATTCAACGCTTAATCATTTTGAGATTTTAAAATAATGAATACTGAGCAGTCACTAAGGACTATGAACTTCTACTAGAATTAACAGTAATATGTTGATAATCAAACAAAACAAGTACAATAAGTGATCAGCCTAAAGTACCCTACGTTATGCATAACATTTCATCGTACTCAAGTGCGCACGTCGGTCTCCCGACAAATGTAGTTTCCCCTTCAAAAAGGTTGTTCATCTCAATCAATTATAAGATTCTGCACCAATCAATTGGTATGGGTAACTTTCTAGCATAAGATACTAGTCTAGCCGAATTAAATGACTTATAGGCTTTTGTATTGCATTTAGGAACGATAAGTTCAAATGCTTGCAACAACATCCAGATATAAAGTCGATGTTCCAATAATAACGAATGGAAACAATTCGAATTTATACACTATGTAAATTAAAATGAGTTAAGGAACTTGCTTAGTAAAAGTAAGGTCTGAATACTTGCATTCAATACCAATTTCAAATGAAGTTAGGAAACTTGCTTAAAAGAGATAAGGTTTAGATACTTGCACAATATTTAAAGTTATGTAAGATAGAAAACTTGCCTTAAGTGTAGTTTACCAAAGTATATCTTATCAACACTTTTCGAATCCTATTATAACATAGTTACGTATATAGGATGCCTATTAGTTACACAGTTTAAAAACATACATTATCTCGTACATATATTCAACACATACGTTAAGTCTTATCCTTGCTATATAGTCATACCATGTATAATATTATATTTAATCACAACACTTAATCGATATCGCCTCTATTATTTTTAGAATCCTTTTACAAGTTTTACAATCACTATATTATATCATTATCACATATGAATACAATCAGTATCAATCAGACTTTGTTCAATAGATTAAAGTATCATTCCCTGCAAACTGACAAAATCTGAAACAAGCAAAATGTCCATATCAAAATGTAGGATGGCGCAACTGCGCTTTGGGTAGGCTTAGGGACGGCGCATCTGCGCTCCCCTAGCCAGACCAGAGTTGAGCTTTTGCTCACCTAGTTCTGTCTCATTCCTTTAGCATTCACTAACACATAGCATCACACTTATTAATGATCCTTGCATACTTTTAAGGTCTATATTAGTTTAACTTTTCATGTAATAGTTTTGGATTAGTATCTCTAATGATTTAAGGCCAAATAAGGTCATGAAATCATAATGACTACTATGTTTACCATATATATATGAGGTGGTCATATAATCTGTAATACGCATGCTCGCATGTATTCGATTCACTTATGCATAGCTAATATTGTTTATCACTTTAAAACATGTCAAAACTCATGCTTGAATAGTTCGTAACATATCCGACTAGGCAAGGATATACATAGATCTTGTTTAATGACATAAAGGTACTACCATGCATTTTATATGTTCAGAATATAGCTACACCACATTCATGCAACTTAGTTTGTAAAAAGTTCGAGTTTTGCTTTTGAAATCATTTTAACTTACACCACGCATTCTAATGTATACCCAACACCTTAGACTCACATTTCATGCATAGCTAGACCATACACACACGCTCAAAATGTCAGAATATAGACATCATAAGTATTGTCAAAGTTCATTTTTAAAACTATACTTTCCTTTAGTAAATGTCTACTAACGTAATCCAAAACAATTCATGCTACATAAAGAAACATATATGCACGTGTTAAACCTGTTCTTCATACATTGTTAAAGTGATATCAACATGTTAGACTTATCAGATAATAACAGAACTTGAAGTTCAGAACTGGTGCCTGGCGCAACTGAGCTGTTCTAAGCTGTGAAAGCGGCGCAGCTGCGCTGACGCAGACCAGACTCATAAACAGCATTCGGCGCAGTTGCGCCATTTTGAACTACAGGGAGAGCGCAGCTGCGCCATACCCTGGACAGTTCAGAAAGCCTTCTGCAACGGCAGAACACAAACCCAAACATAAATTTCTTCACGTAACATGCTCAATTCAAGTCACATTACATTCCTAACATGCATACTAGCTTAGATAACAAGTTTAAAACATTCCTTAATCCAATTATCATATAATTCATGAATTACTAAGAATTTATAAATTTCAAAAATGAAGAGGTTATACCTCTGTTAAGCTTGAATGAACTCCTCCAATTGATTTCTCTCTCTCTTTTTATCTCAGTGAACTCACACTAGCCTTACTTAATAGAATATTCAGTAATTAAAAAGAATTAGAAGAGAGATTCATTTATAGACAATGAATTGCACAGACCATAGTTTTGGCCACCAAATTCAACTAATGGAAAGAAAAAGAATACATTGGTTAATGGAGAGAAGTTGGTAGGGTAGTTGAAGATCACTGTTAGAGCCACTCCCCCTTTAATCATTGGCCAGATTGCTGAGTTTGATTTGCAAGCAATAACCTATAGAGAACATTGGTCTAGACATGTGAGGAGAGAAAATGACAGCTATTTTGGGACAAAGCTTCCTAACACTCAGCATTTGCAAAATAACATATGTATACTTAGGTATTAATCCCATTTGGGTGTACACATGAACTTTTAAATGAGATAACAACATTACATAATAGCAAGTTGGGGGTATATATCAATACACATAATATAATCCATGTACATTTGATAATACCGAATATAATTTAATTGAGTATTATCTTTACTCATTATCATAAACTGTATTATTTCAATTATATTTACTTATTGAAATAATAATTATTTATTTAGTTAAATTTATTATTGCACCAAGTACACATTTAATGTATATAACATAACATGTTGTCACATACCATCATTATGCAACCTATATAATTCATTTAATTTTACTATATAGTTTTATGTATTATATCGTCACATTAAAGTGTCACACTACACTTTATTTTTAATTAAATGTAGGTACTATATATTATACAATTAATTATCGCATATCTTGCACACAATAATTAATTGAATAAACATTAATCTATTATATTAATTAATTATTTACTCATTAATATGCCATTAATAACAATTAATTAATAATATAATATTAATTAATCATTAAATTATTAATTCCTCTATTCTTTAATTTAATTAAATCATCATCATCATCATTTCCATCCTCATGCCACACAAGGCATTCCACGAGTTCAACGTAATTCTCCATATTCAATTTGAAATTAATTGAATTACTCGTCTCATGACACATAAACATTTATATTCAAATAAATATTCACATTCTTACTAATATCAATATTAATATTTATTCAAAAAATTCTCGGGTATTACACGCTTGACATCCCGGTATAGTGACCAGGGTTGACCTTGAAATCTCGGGGTTGTCGCCGGGGCTGAGCTGACATCCCAGTATTGATACTGGGCCTGAATTGAGATCCCGGTATTTGAGACCGGCGCTGAGTTGACATCCCGGTATTGAGACCGGGGCTGAGTTGACATGTCGGTAGTGAGACCGGTGCTGAGTTGACATTCCGGTATTAAAATCGGGGATGAGTTAACATCTCGGTATTGAGACTGGGGTTGAGTTGACATCTCGGTATTGAGACCAGGGGCTTAGTTAACATCCCTTTATTGAGACCGGGGCTGAGTTGACATCCCAGTATTGAGACCGGGGCTGAGTTGACATTCGGGCTTGACGAAATTGAAAAGTTAGTATATATATAGTTAAATATATACATAAAAAAGGTAAAAACGACACGGGTCAATGACTTAGTCCGGAAGTGTTAGTACATATATATATAAGCGATTAAAAACCGCGGATTGTCGATCCGGGCTGGGCAAATGCAAGAAAACGCGTAAATGTACTAAAATGTACTAAAAAGTACGCCAAAACGGCCACCGAATTCTGTTCTGGGCAAAATAAAAAAATGAAACTTAACTTGCACGTGTATAAATGAGTAATGAAGTAGTAGGAACTTCCTGATCATAAAAATACTTACAATGAACTGCTACACAAGCTTTTTTGCCAAATCGTACACTTCGAACGTCTGTTTCCACCTGTTAATTTTTGGAATGTTGTAGTATATGAGTATACATACGTGTTAGAGTGATAAAAACGAGATTTGGAGTACAGGAAGTTGAGCTAAGAAACAAAATATACAGAGTTTCAGAGCGATTTCTCTTCTTCTTTTTTCAAAACGACAAGGGGGCACTTGTATATAAAGACCTAATGGAAGTGGGCTTACCCACGGCAGTCGCAGGTCTACCTGGGATGCCATGTGGCAGGCCCCGGGTGGTGGGTCCCATCACCTCGAAGTACGTGCACTCCGAGCAACGCGAGGTCAGATTCAAAACTTTCTAACTTTTGATCAAAGCGTCCGTTTGAGGCATGCTATACCTTTCAGAAAAGCCCTCACCGAGAGTGTCACATTAACATGGGACATTACCTTTTCTAAATCCAAGAAGACGGGTTCATAACCAGGTCTTCATTTCCCAACAGTTCGTCCGTTGAGCTGTCTTGCGCTGTTTTCACTTGGGATCATTGTTATGGTTCTTTCTGACCTTGATGACATCAATTCAGCTTGCTTTTGACCGGATTGTCTTTAAGATGGTAAAATAACCATTTTGCCCCTCTAGGGGTTGTCTTCTGTGTTGGTATGGTCTTTGACTGTCCTTCTAGGGTTGTCTCCAAGATTTGGATCCCATCTGATTCTGTTTGTCCTCAAGGTTATCTCTGAGGTCGACTTGGCTTCCCAGGGTTGTCTCTGGGGTTAATGTGATGCTTTTGGTTTGTCTCCGAAGTGGATTTGGCCACCCGAGTTGTGACCCGACCTGAACTGGATCTCCCGATGTTTGTCGACGGGGTTGTTGTACCTCTCGGGTTGTGACAGGGGTTTGGCTTGACATCCTGGTATAGTGACAAGGGTTGACCTTAAAATCCCGGGGTTGTTGCCGGGTCTGAGTTGACGTCCCGGTATTGAGACCAAGGCTGAGTTGACATCCTGGTATTGAGACCGGGTCTGAGTTGACATCCCGGTATTGAGATCGGGGCTGAGTTGCATCCCTATATTTAGACCGGGGCTTAGTTGATATCCAGGTATTGAGACCGGGGCTGAGTAGACATCTCGGTATTGAGACCGGGGCTCTATTGGCATCTGGGCTTGACAGAATTGAAAAGTTAGTATATATATAGTTAAATATATACATAAAAAGCCAAACAAGACATGAGTCAATGACCTAGTCCAGAAGAGTTACTATATATATATATATATATATATATCTATAAAAGCGATTAAAAGCAAGGTTTGGAGCACAGGAAGTTGAGCTAAGAAAAATAATTGGCAGAGTTTGAGAGTGTTTTCTCTTCTTTTTTTTCCAAAATGGCTAAGGGGCACTTGTGTATAAAGACCCGATGGGAGTGGGCCTACCCGCGACAGCCGCGAGTCTACCTGCGGCGCCACGTGGTAGGCTTCGAGTGGTGGGTCCTGTCGCCTCAAAGTACGTGCACTTCGAGCAACGTAAAGTCAGATTTAAAACTTTTTAACTTTTGATCGGAGAGTCCATTTGAGGCGTGCTATACCTTTCTGAAAAGCCCTCGCTGAGAACGTCATAATGACATGGAACATAACCTTTTCTGAGTCCAAGAAGACGGGTTCATAACTAGGTCTTCATTTCCCTGCAGTTCGTCCGTTGAGCTGTCTTGCGCTGTTTTCACTCGGGATTATTGTTATGGTTCTTTTTGACCTTGATAGCATCAATTCGACTTGATTTTGACCGGATTGGCTTCAAGTTGGTAAAATGATAATTTTGCCCATCCAGAGGTTGTCTCCTGTGTTGACATGGTTTTAAACTGTCCTCCTAGGGTTGTCTCCAAGGTTTGGATCCCATCTGATTTTATTTGTCCTCGGGGTTATCTCCGAGGTTGACTTGGCTTCCAAGGGTTGTCTCTAGGGTTAACGTGATGCTTCTGTTTTAAATGGTTGATATTCGATTGTTTGTTAAACTAGTATAGATTAAAATAGTAAGTGCGAGAAAAAGTGAGTTCAAAGAAGGCAAACTAGAATTACAATTCCCCTAATGCAATATTTAATCTCCTAACTCTCCCAATATAAGCAATAACTCACAAGAATTGGTAACCGAGAACTACCAGTGTGCATAATCCTCTTCCGATGGTCAAATGTCATCCCTCAGCTATATAAATCATCACATTCCCATGGTGAAAATAAATAGACTGAGGGTCATTAAGAGCCGTTCTCACTGATTACAAAAGGCAGGTAGAGATATTTCTATTCTATCATGTAAGAATCGCTCATAACGCACATCCTCATGAACAATACAAGTGTTGTTGCACTTAGGTTAGGTCCTAATATCAATTTTCCAATATAAATTAAAACCATATCAATTACTATCTCAAGCAATCAATCAAAATAAGCATAAAGTGCAACAATCCATTCACACATGAGTTAATACAATAAAAAGGAGAGATATTCAATTAAACTAACATTAGATACATTGCAATCCTAGAAATAAATTAGTTCATAACTATTGAACTAATTATCAGCTTCAAAGAGTTTAACATACTCAAAATAACACAAACGAATAAAATATTTGGCTAAAGAAAACTCCTCTTGTGAAGTTTTTTGGCACCAACTCTTCCCTTCGTTGTGTAGAGTCCAAGTTGTGAAGGAAGCAATGAATTCTGAACACTTATTGCACCACTAAATCTCTCCTAAAGCTAGAAAACCATAAAAGCTAGTCTAAAACTGTTGTAGGAAGTTAAGGAGGTTGTAGGAAATTAATTGTGTCTATCTCCCTTCCATTAGGTCATTTAATGACCTTGTCTGCTAAAACACCGGAGTTGGCACAGCGGCGCCAGCTTTAAGCCTTGCAGCGGCGCTGCGGTGCCGGCTAAATATCTTCTAAGGACGGTGCTGAGGATCTGGCGTTGTGGCGCCAGAATAAAGCTTGGCAGAGGCATTGCGGAGCTATGCATGTAGGGAAATGAGAAGGCCACTGGCACTACGGCACCAGCTGATAGAGGAAATTTGGCGCTGCGGCGCCGACTTTATGAAAATGCCCGAAAAACTCCTCAAATGTAGGAATTACCCCTATAACACCTGCAAAACACTTTGAAACCAAAAACGCAGTACTAATATGTAAAAGCATTAGAAAAACAGGAAAAAACGCTAAATCTTACAGTTAAAAGATAGTGATTCGTGGGAATAAATCCCACTTAGCACACCCCCAAACATAAGCTTTTGGTTGTCCCTAAGCAAAACAAAATACTGAACAACATAACTAAAAATGAACAACTAATTAAACGCTAATCTATTACTATATACCTGCCTTGAGGCCTCAAGATAGAGAATAACAATATCAAAATGGAAGCAAAAATTAATAAAAGGCCGCGAATTAATCTCATGACTTGACTGCTTATTATCCCTATCTGTGAGTGTGAGTACCAACTAGTCTGACTAAATATCATTTAAAACCAAGACCATTGCAATAGGGGAAGTGCTAACTCAATATGCTCAAGTTATATCAAGAATTCAGAGTAAGATGCAAATGCAAGGACAAATCTCCCGGTAATAGCATGCGAATGGTATGAGTTAACTCGTGCAACACTCGGCAACTTTAGGCTGAGTTACTCATGTAGCAAGGTTTTGATCAGTGACTCCCAAGTCAGACGACTTTAGGGCACTAGGTGTAGAACACCCCTGGGAATCTAATAACTCAAGCAACACTAGCCACATAACCGAATTTAAGTCAATCTAGAATTTTTGACTGTTATCAATAAGAAATTCAAACTTTAATACGACCGTGCAATGCCTAATCACATTAGGCTATTCAGAGTTACCCAGGTAACGAGGGTTCAATCAATGACTCCCAAGTAAGATGACTTTAAAGCATTAGGTGTAAAACACCCCTAAGGATCTAAAACTCAAGTAACAAAGGCCACGTAAATAGACTTGGTCAACTAAATATCTCAACATTGATCCTTTTTTATATGATTACAAACAAAGGATGAGTCCAAACTTGCATAAAAATATATATCCTACTTCATCGATTCACTTGAGTTCACAAGAGCAAAAGCAAAAAAAATTTCCTCAAAATTACCAATTAAGTCTGCTGGAACAAAAATTAGAAAAAATCCGTTGGTAAGTGCACGTGGAATAGACAGGATCAATAGCAGTCAAACCTAAAATTAATCTACGAATTTCCTCCAATAATGCTTAACCAGTTTGACAGAGCCATACGCATGTATATCATTGGCCACAATAAAAAATTACAATAAATATCCCCTAATTATATCAACAGTTCACTAAAAGGGATAAGCCAAAAGGTTAACTATGATGCCAATTATGGCCGAGTATACCGACTATGAAAGCCCCAAAATGGCTATAACCATTAATTATACTAAAATATACGCATTCATCAACAGAAAATAAAACAACATAAATAATAGATAATATGTACATAAGCATTAATAATAATAAGTGTACGAGGCTACCGAAGCCCAGAAACTAACATCCAGGGCAACCAACGCCAACAAAACCTTATTAACATAGCCTGGGCTACCAAATCCCAACATCACAAACGTAGATACTCACAGACAGTTCATATATATAGCAGATAATAGATAATATATCCTAAAAAATGAGAAATTATTCCCCCCCCCCAAACTTGAGTCCGACAATGCCCTCATTGGAGTTAAGCACATAATTCTGAAAGCAAGGTCTTGCCTTCAAGATCCAATCACTCGCCTCCGCCTTCGCCATCTCCATGCTCTTCGCCGTGGCCATCTGGTTATGTTGGTGGGTATGGGGGAAACAACGGCATCTGCGAGAATTGGTGGGGCACGGACTTTGGGTCATCTCCACTGAATTGGATGTAGACATTGGACACTGTGGAGGCAAACTATGCCTGATATTGATGGAACAAATCCTGACGCACCGCCACCGTATCAATCCTTCGGGTGATCTGCTGTGTTTCTCCTCGTAGAAGGTTGAGAGACTCCATAATCAATGCCAAAGCTTCTGGTTGTGCCTTAAAATTTGTCTGCGGCTCTGGTGGCACCTCTTTAACAGGATGAGAGTTCACGGGTGGCAAAAATACTTCACCATGAGGATACGCCACTGCTCCTGCCCAGATTATAAACCTCTAAATTTGAGTATGGCCAATGGTATGCATTGGGTATTGGACCATTTCTTCGGTACACCATGGAACCTGGGCCTGATTGCACAATTTTATGATCAGGGGTGGATGTGGAAGGCCTCTAGTGGTGCTGCCCTTAATGGCATGGAGAATGGACTCCTGAATCACAACAGTGGCGTCCACCTCTAAACCTCTAATAATTGCGAACAGGAGCACCACCCGGTCTTTGGTAACATCACTTATATGACGGGTGGGCATAAGGTTGGCGTAGAGGAAACTGTACCAAGCTTTTCCATATAGGCTAAGTGCCCCTTGGGGAAAATTTTTCTTTTCCCCTGTGTTCTGGTTTATTTTCTAGGCTGTCCCTGGTTTACATAGCCTTGCGACCATATAGTTGAGGTTATATTCTTGCATCCCCTAAGCGAGGTAGTCCCATCCAATATCTGGCATTTGGAAGTCTGCCTGGATGGTGTCCCTGTGATAAGACACTCTCTTTCCTAGGATAAAAACTTTTGGAGGTCCCTCTGACTTTGTATTTGCGTAGAATTCCCGAACTAAAGCAATGATGGCTGGCTATGGCAGCTCCGTGAAACGAACCCATTATTTTTGAATGATAATCGCCCAAAGCTCGCCGTCGACGTTAGGCTGGGGACAAAATCCTTTTTCTGGAACTAACGCCTTCCCTGATACGGAGGAATTGTACTTTGTCCATACCTCCTCCGTGGAAAATTTGGTTTTATCCCACTTGTGTGCCGATGACGAAATACTTCCCTCGGTCCTTTATTTTTTTAAGGCCATTTTCACTGTGTATCTAAAAATCACAACAAAATTCAAACAAAATCATGTTAAGGTTGGGCTAAAAACAAATAAAAATTCATTTCGGCATTTTATCAAACACATAGTGTGCCTAATTAAAAACCTATTGAATATAGTCTTGTTTATAATTGAAATCTAACCAATTTCCATCAGTGGAAATCATCCCTAGCAATTCATACATATGCATATCCAAAACCAAATGAAGAAGAAGAAGAAGTCTGTCCAATTCACAAATGATGGAGAAAGCAACATAAAACTTCATACCTTTGCCGTGGATGGAAATTGAGATGGAGGAAGTTTGTAATAATGGATTAGCCTAACAAGTTTGTAGAATATGGCTTGATTGATTTTTGTTTGCAGAATGTTTAAGGAAGGAGGAGGGATGTTATTTTATAGAGAGGGAAAAGGGAGCCTGTTCAAATTTGGCAATTATTGGAAAAACTGCCGAAAAAGATTGTTTTAAAAAATAAAAAACAACACCTGGCACTGCGGCGCTAGGTTTTGTTCGTGAAGCGACGCCGCAACGCTACCTATGCAGGGAATTTACTCTGCCTTTGGCGCTGCGGCGCAGGAATTTGCTCTATGATAGGCGCTGCAGTGCTTGCTATATAGGGTTGTCCATGGGACACTGGCGCTGCCTATTGGTCTGTGGGTAGCGCTGTGGCGCTACCTATACAGGGAATATAAAACATCTTGGCGCTGCGGTGCCGATTTCAAGGCCTATGGTGGCGCTGCAGCGCTAGTTATGTATCAGGAAAAAAAAATTCAGCTTATCAGCACAGCCATTTCCAAACACAGATATCTACATCTCAACGCCACTATAACAATGAGCTAAACAAATACCAAACTGTACAGCTATAAACTATTCGACATACGACACAATATACTAATTTACAAAATTGAAAAAGGATATAAATTAATACTGAGATGGGGGTGCCTCCCCACCAAGCGCTTATTTTAAAGTCGTTAGCTTGACTATTTTCCATGTATCAAACCGGGTCAGCAAGGGTAACCAACGTCACCTGACGGTCGACGTCTCCACCCCAATAATTTTTAAGCCGCTGTCCATTTTCTTTGAAAAACCTTCCTGAATTTGGATCAGCAACTTCTATGGCACCATGTGGGAACACCTTCAAAATTTTAAATGACCCCGACCATCGGGACTTCAGCTTCCCTAGAAACATCCTCAATCTAGAATTAAACAATAGGACATCTTGCCCTTCTTCAAACTCTCTTTCAACTATTTTCTTATCATGCCACCTTTTTGTTTTCTCTTTATACAACTTAGCGTTCTCATACGCTTGAAGGCGGAACTCGTCCGACTCATTTAGTTGCAATAATCTCTTCTCACCAGTCGCATTCATGTCGAAGTTGAGCTTCTTAACGGCCCAGTATGGACTATGTTCTAGCTGCACTGGGAGATGACATGCCTTACCATATACCAATCGATAAGGAAACATCCCAATGGGCGTTTAATAGGCCGTTTTGTATGCCCATAATGCATCATCTAACTTCTTCGACCAATCCTTGCGGTTCAAATTGACAACTTTTTCAAGAATCTGTTTTACCTCTTGGACACCTCAGCCTGGCCACTAGTCTAGGGATGGTAGGCTGTAGCAATCTTACGGGAGACCCCATACTTGGCTAAAAGGGCAGCAAAATATTTGTTGCAGAAATGCGATCCTTCGTCGCTTATGATTGCCCTTGGAGTTCCAAACCGGGTAAAAATGTTATGCCATAAGAAATTGAGGACGACTTTGGCGTCATTGGTGGGTAAGGCAACAGTTTCAACCCATTTGCAAACATAATCCACCGCGACCAAAATGTAAAGATTATTATAAGAAGATGGGAATGGACCCATGAAATCAATCCCCCATACATCAAGGAGCTCAACTTCCAGAATATTTTGCAACAACATTTCATGCCTTCTTTATATGGTTCCTACGCGTTGGCAATTATCGCATCGCGATACATAAGCATAAGCGTCCTTGAACAAGGAAGGCCAATAGAAACCAGATTGCAACACCTTTGCAGCTATACATTGTCCACCAAAATTCCCCCCATAAGTGGATGAGTGATAATGATGAAGAACACCTTCTATTTCATCTTCTGGAATACACTTCTGAGGAGTTGATCAGCACATTGCTTAAACAAAATTGGCTCATCCCAAAAGTACTGTCTGGCATCATATAAAAATTTCTTCCTCTTTTGATAAGTTAGATTTGGAGGAAGTACATTGCAAGAGACATAATTGGCAAAGGCTGCATACCATGGCGCCATTGTGTGTACTGTATAAAGTTGCTCATCGGGGAATGAATCATTAATTTCTGCCTCATGAGCCCCTGAGTGATTTGAATTCTCAAGTCTGGAGAGGTGGTCCGCTACCGAATTTTCTGTACTTTTCCTGTCATGAATCTCCGAATCAAATTCTTGGAGTAAGAGAATCCATCTAATCAGCCTTCACTTGGCATCTTTTTTAGAGATCAAGTACTTAATTGCCAAGTGGTCTGTGTACACAATCACCTTGGTTCCTATTAAATATGCCCGAAATTTGTCAAATGCATAAACAACTGCCAATAGCTCCTTCTCAGTTGTCGTATAGTTGAGTTGAGCGTCAGTCAAGGTTTTACTGGCGTAGAAGATAGTATGAAACACCTTATCTTTTCTTTGCCCCAATACAGCTGCAATAGCAAAGTCGCTAGCATCGCACATTAGCTCAAAGGGTAATTCCCAATTCGGAGCTATCACAATAGGAGCTGATATGAGTCTTTATTTCAAATCATTGAAGGTAGTATGGGAAACCTCATTAGAGTAAACTGGACATCTTTCTCCAATAAGCTACACAGCAATTTTGTGATTTTAGAAAAGTCCTTAATGAAACGCCTATAAAATCCAGCGTGCCCCAAGAAACTCCAAACTCCTTTAACATTTGTAGGAGGAGGATGGTTTTCTATCACATCTATCTTGGCCTTATCTACCTCAATACCACTGGCTGATACTCGACGACACAGAATAATCCCTTCATTCACCATAAAATGGCATTTTTCCCAGTTAAGCACCAAATTTGTTTCCACACACCTTTTCAAAACTTTTAATAGGTTGGTCAGGCAAACATCAAAAGATTTCCCAAAGATGGCGAAATCATCTATAAACACTTCGACAGTCCTCTCCACCATATCAGAAAATATAGACATCATGCAACGCTGGAATGTCGTAGGAGCATTTCACAACCCAAATGACATTTTTTGAAAAGCAAATGCCCCGTAAGGGCAAGTGAACGTTGTTTTCTCCTGAGCTTCGGGAGAAATAGCTATCTAGTTATAGCCCGAATATCCATCCAGTAAGCAATAAAATTCATGTCCCGCAAGTCTGTCCAACATTTGGTCGATGAAGGGAAGTGGAAAGTGATCCCTGCATGTAGCTTTATTCAACTTACAGTAATCCATACATACACGCCATCCAGTCATGGACCTTCTGGGAATGAGTTCATTATTCTCATTGGTAACAACCGTCATGCCACCCTTTTTGGGTACGCATTGAATGGGGCTCACCCAGGGACTATCCGAGATGGGGTAGATAATTCCCGCATCTAACAGCTTTATAATCTCCTTCCTTACCACTTCCTTCATGATTGGGTTTAAGCGCCTCTGGTGTTCAATGGACGGTTTATATCCCTCCTCAAGGAGGATCTTGTGCATGGTAAAGGATGGACTAATGCCCTTAATATCCGTAATTAACCAACCCAAAGCTATCTTATAGGTCTTCAGAACTTGTATAAGCTTTTCTTTTTGGGTCCCATCTAAGGATGCAGAGACAATAACAGGCAAGGTCGAAGACTCGCCCAGATAAGCTTACCTCAGATGGCTTGGCAAAGGCTTTAAATCAAGCACCGGAGGTTCAACAATAGATGGCTTTGATCCAGATGTCGATGCCCCATTATCACCCAAAGAATTCAAAATGCAGCTTGAATTGACTTGATGGAAGGTTAGCATCTAACCATTTAGAACACTCTAGTTGAGTGGCCTCATCCTCAATACCGACACCCATCACATAAGCCTCCAGTGGGTCAAATACAATAATTATCAGAAAACACCTTCTCCATAACTTCATCTACCAAACTGACCTTGAAACAATCCTTAGAGGCAGCGAGGTACTTCATCGACCGAAAGACATTGAAAGTGACTTCCTGGTCTTGAACTCGCATAGTGAGTTCCCTTTTCTGTACATCAATAAGCGTTCTTCCTGTAGCCAGGAATGGTCTACCCAAGATGATAGGGACCTCCCTATCCTCCTCAAAGTCCAGGACGATGAAATTCGCAGGAAAAATGAACTTGTCCACCTTTACCATAATATCCTCCACTATTCCCTTCGGGTAGGTAAGAGATCTATCAGCTAATTGAAGAGTTATACTTGTAGGTTTGGACTAATGTAGTCCCAACTTTTTGTATATTGATAAACGAAAAAAGGTTGATGCTCGCCCCTAGATCACAAAGAGCTTTACCGATAAATTATTCACCAATTGTACATGGAATAGTGAAGCTGCCACGATCCTTTAATTTTGGAGGAATTTTGTTCTGAAGAATAGCACTACACTCTTTAGTCAATGCTACTGTCTCATAATCTCCCATCTTTCGCTTCTTGGATAAGATGTCTTTCATAAATTTCATATAGCTGGGCATTTGCTCCAGGGCCTCTGCAAATGGAATATTAATGTGGAGCTTCTTGAAGATCTCTAAGAACTTAGAGAATTGCTTATCCAACTTTTGTTTTTGCAGACGTTGTGGGAAAGGCACTTGCGAAAGCTCGGGACTTGACTTGTTCACAACAATAGGAGTTAGTACTGTAATTTTCTCAGGAACCTGCTCCTTTTCCTTAGATTATTCACTAGGTGGATCTTCATTACTTTCCTCTTCAATAATTATTGGTGGTTACGTTAAAGCTTCACCCTTATCCTCACCCAATGGTTTACCACTTTAAGTAGTCACTGCCTTGCAATGCTCCTTCCCATCCCATTTGGGATTAACATCTTTGTCACTAGGCAATGTGCCTAAGGAGCGACTATTCAGAGCAGTAGCTATCTGTCCCATCTGCACCTCTAAATTTCGGATAGACGCTTCTTGATTCATTATAGAAGATTCTTGAGTATTGCTCCATGATTCACTCTGAGCAATATATTTGGAAATAAGATCTTCCAAACTTAAATTTCTCTCTTGAGGCGGTGGTGATCGGTAGATTCCTTGTTGTTGTGGTGGTTGTATATAATTTTGGTTCGCCTGTGGTACATGTTGTTGCTGTTGTTGAAATTGTTGTTGTTGAAGTTGTTATTGAAATTATTGTTGATGGGGTTGTTGAAAACCTGGACGATTTGTAAATAGAGGTCTGGGAATGGTAGTTTGTGCTTGGTTGTTCCTGCTCCATTAGAAGTTTGGATGAATCCTCAATCCTGGATGATAATGTGTAGGGAGATTAGCATTATGAGGCCACCCATAATTGGATACAAATTGGACCACCTCGGGGCTAATAGCACATTGGTCAGTGGAGTGGCTCCACGCACACAATTCACACAATGGAGTAACACTTTGCACAGTTTGTACTCCCATTCCATCTAGCCTTTTGTTAAAGCAGCCATCTGTGCAGACAATGTAGTCACTGTATCTAACTCATAGACCCCTGCTACCCTTGTTGGTATTTGCCTATAATTCGGCCACTTATAATTATTTGTTGCCATTGTCTCCACAAGATTATAAGTATCAGTATGGAATTTGGTTATAAAAGCTCCTCCGGATGCCGCATCAATGCTTGAACGAATAGCTCCTGATACCCCATTATAGAAAGTTTGCACGGGAAGCCATTTGGGCAACCCGTGATGTGGACACTTCCTTAACAAATCTTTAAACCTCTCCCATGCCTCATAGAGAGTCTTCGAATCCAGTTGCTTGAAAGAGGTGATATCACTTCAGAGCCTTGCAGTCTTTGCTGGCGGAAAGAACTTTGCCATAAATTTATCAGCCATATAGGCCCAGGTGGTGATAGAACCTGGAGGAAGGGAATGTAACCAACTCTTGGCCTTGTCTCGAAGAGTAAACGGGAACAGTCTGAGTCGGATAGCCTCATCGGCAACTCTATTAATCTTAATAGTGTCATAGACATCCAGGAAATTCATCAAATGGTCATTGGGATCATCGTTTGGCATCCCACTAAACTGGACATTATTTTGGATCATTTGAATAGTACCCGGCTTTATCTCAAAATTGTGAGCTTGAATTGCCGGCCGGAGTACACTTGCTTGAATATCCCCGACATGTGGCATAGCATAATCCCTAAGAGTTTTCCACATTTCTTCAGCCATTAAAATAGGGATTGATTTCCCCTTTAATCTGTCCCTCTTAAGTCTTCTACCAGTTCTTGAACCTTAGGGAACAAGAGATTTGTTATTCCAATCCCGACGAGGTGGCGTAAATAGTCAAGAAGTACCGGAGCGAATGATTAAACAGATGAATCAATTTAAAGCAAGATTAATATGAACTAGTCCTAGAATTGAACGATAAATACTACTAAGTCCCCGGTAACGGCACCAAAAACTTGTTGATTGGATAATCGATCGATGAACACGCGCAAGTATACGCGGTCAAACAAGTAAGATAGTGATAAAAGTAAAGTGTCGAACTCACAAGGACTAAAGTACTAAAATCTATCCAAACACTAAACACATCATTACAATATGGTTCAAACGGTTGATATTCGGTTGTTTGTTAAACTAGAATAGATTAAAAGAGTAAGTGCGAGAAAAAATGAGTTCAAAGAAGGCAAACTAGAATTATAATTCCCCTAATGCATTATTTAATCTCCTAACTCTCCCAATATAAGCAATGACTCACAAGAATGGTTAACCGAGAACTACCAGTGTACATAAGCCTCTTCCGATGGTCAAATGTCATCCCTCAGCTATATAAATCATCACATTCCTATAGTGAACATAAATAGATTGAGGGTCATTAAGAGCCGTTCTCACTGATTACACAAGGCAAATAGAGATATTTCTATTCTATCATGCAAGAATCGCTCATAACGCACATCGTCATGAACAATACAAGTGTTGTTGCACTTAGGTTAGGTCCTATTATCAATTTTCCAATATCAATTAAAACCATATCAATTACTATCTCAAGCAATCAATCAAAATAAGCATAAAGTGCAACAATCCATTCACACATGAGTCAATAGAATAAAAAGGAGAGATAATCAATTAAACTAACATTAGGTTACATTGCAATCCTAGAAATAAATTAGTTCATAACTATTGAACTAATTATCAGCATCAAAGAGTTCAACATGCTCAAAATTACACAAAAGGATAAAAGATTTGGCTAAAGAAAACTCCTCTTATAAACTTTTCTGGCTCCAACTCTTCCCTTCGCTGTGTAGAGTCCAAGTTGTGAAGGAAGCAATGAATTTTGAACACTTATTGCACCACCAAATCTCTCTTAAAGCTAGAAAACCATAAAAGGTAGTCTAAAACTGTTGTAGGAAGTTAAGGAGGCTGTAGGAAATTAATTGTGTCTATCTCCTCTTTCATTATATCATTTAATTACCTTGTCTGCCAAAACACCGAAGCTGGCGCTACGGCGCCAGCTTTAAGCATTGCAGCGACGCTGCGGCGCCGGCTAAATATCTTCTAAGGACGGTGCTGAGGATCTGACGCTGCGGCGCCAGAATAAAGCTTGGCAAAGGCGCTGCGGCGCTATGTATTTAGGGAAATGAGAAGGCCACTGGCACTGAGTCGCCATCTGATAGAGGAAATCCGGCACTGCAGCGCCGGCTTTATGAAAATGCCCGAATAACTCCTCAAATGCAGGAATTACCCCAATAACACTTGCAAAACACTTTGAAACCAAAAACGCAGTACTAATATTTAAAAGCATTAGAAAAATAGGAAAACACGCTAAATCTCACAGTTAAAAGATAGCGATTCGTGGGAATAAATCCCACTTATCAATGAGCTCCTAAATCCAAAACTATTCAAAAATTTACAACTAAATCAAAATGCATATAATTAAAGAAAGGGGAGGGAAATGGAGATAAGTAAGTAGAATTAAACAAGTAGGGAGAGAGAGATTTGATGGGGTGCCTCCCATCGAGAGCTTGGTTTATAGTCCGATAGCTTAACTTTGTCTTGCCACCGCTATTCGATTCCTCGACGATATTTGAGATACCCTCCATCCATTAGAACTGCCATTTACGTTAAGAGGTTCCCCTTCATGAGAGGCTTCGAATTAAAGTAACCTAGCATATGATGTGTATATGAATTCCCCATTTTTAAGTTGGGGGAGCTAAGCACTTCTTCCGTTGTGTTCGTGAAGCTATTGGTGCATTGAGGCACAACTAACACAACGGGCTCTTCTTCAATTCTCTTTTCTTTGTACCACCATGGCTTCAAGGATGAGTCACTATCATAAAGATAATTCCCTGCAACGTGACTACCAAGAGGACACGGGTGTGCAAACTTCACTGGATTTTCCAACTTTGGCGGAGAAGGCACTTGGGGTGTTGTCACGGTTGGCTCACATTCATAATTTTTCACGTCCCCAATTGTCTCCTCGATATCCATTTCCTTCAATTCCTCCAGTTGCATGTGCACTTCGGGCTCTCCATCAGTTTCAGCATCCAATTCATAGCACCAAGTATTCTAAGGGCCATTGCTCACGACTTCAAACAGTTGAGGCATTGGATTCTGAAGATCTTGAGTCTTTATACCTTGCTCAATCACTTCCTCCTTCATTAAAGCCATGCTGATTTGCTCCGCCCAATTCTGAAGATTCTCAATCGATTTCGCTTGCTCAATCAAGATCTCCTTTGTTGATCCTATAGAATTTACCCACAAATTTTCCAATCTTTCCTTTTCTGTTTCAGCTTCAGAATTCATGTATTGAGGCTCATTGGTTGGAGTATTGATGATTTGTGACATCTGGTTTTGACAATTGGGACTCGATAGCTCCGGGCTCCTAATCATCTCCTCTTAGTTTGCTAAGGCCCTATACATGAATTCCTTTGTCGACTGTTCTTCTTGTTAACACGAAGATTGATATGTGGGGTCTGGTGCATATATTGGACCTTGATCGCAGTATTGGTCTTGATAATAGCTCGCTGAAGAGTTTGGGTGATACTCCAAATCTTGGTGATAATTGGAATACTCGTGGTTAAAGAAATCACCCCCATACTGCTCTTGTCCATAACTAATGGGATCCTGATGGCTCATATAGTTTCCAGCACCATAATCATAAGTAATTACTGGCTCTCGACTCTATTGGGCTGTAACACTGTCCAACTTTCTCGAGAGATCCTCTAGCTGTGCTGATAATGCGACAATGGGGTCGAGTCCATCATTAAATGCTTCCCTTGGTTGATATTGTCTCGTGTAAATCCATGGATAAGCGTTTAGATCCATTGTTACCTGAAAAGAGAATATAGGAAGAGAATTAAAACAAAATAAAAATGTTAAAATTAAGACTTATTTGATTAAAACTAATGTTGGCAAACAGTTATCAAATTAATTCTCCGACAATAGCGCCAAAAACTTGTTGGTCATTTTACTGATCAATATAAATGTGCAAGCATACACTGTCAACAAGTAATAAAGAGTAAGAAAGCTATCGTTCCCATGGAGAATTAACTAATAAAAGTCACCAAACCACTAGCCCATAACCATTTCAGTCTTATCTAAACGAGCGATTCAGTTGTTTTGAATTAAACTAAAACTAAGTAATCCTAAAGTAAAATCAGAGAATGAAGACATGAGATCTCAACTTCCCCTAATGATTCATCTAAATCAACATACTTCCCGTTAGGTCAAATTAATCGTCTCAGATCGCTAGCCGAGAACACGAAAGTGAGAGAAGGCCATCTTTCAATGCACCTAATCCATATCACATACAATCCACAGAAGATAGAATGCATATGAACACCCACATTATATAAACCCTTATATGTCTATGTGATTTACAAATACTTAGGGTTTAAGTCCAAGTACTCATTTGGCTACGAACGGCGCTTCAGTATATGTCTATCCTAAGCACAAATCATACGTCTAACGTCATGTAAACATACAATCCCCGGCTACTACGATTAGATCTAAACCCACATTTCTTCTTTCATGTCCATATAGATTATCATAGTAATTGGTAGCTAATCAATTAAGCAATGAAAGCATGAATCGCAATAGGCAATCACATAACAACTAATAAGAACAACATGGAAGCATATCAATATAAACTACTCAAAAGGTTCCATTGAAATCTCAAAATAAAGTTTAAGTCATAAATTACTCAAATATACCATCCACAAGTTCAATACACATCATAAGATTAGAAAGAGAAAGCAAGAAAAGTATAAAGATAGAGAATGCAAATCTGATTGCTCAAGCCCCTTTGTTGAATCTTCAATGAAATACACTTGCTTCAATCTTCAACACCTAAGTAAACCCTAGAAACTAACTAACTAAACTTAGAATTACTCTACTCCTAACCTAATCTAGACAAGGAAATGAAAGGAAAAGGAAGAAGAGAACAATGCTATACTAGGGCTAAGCTAAGCTCCCAAAGGGAGTATATATCTCTATCAAAAATGGGCAAAAGCCCTGATATATATTTTTCCAAAGCCAAGCCCCGTCTGATTAATTGCAAAAGTCAAAGTTTGGTCTACCGAGGACAGGCGCGGACGCACGCCATTTGGCCTAGCATCAGGTGCGGCCGTTCTGCTCTAAAAATTTGGATTTTGCTGCTGCTTGCTTCTTCTGCTGCTCTTGGCTGCCATCTTTATTCTTGCCTTCTTGCATCCTTTGATCCTCGTAGCATCATCACATTTCATTGCCCCTTCACTCATGACATCATCATGCCTTAAGCTTATTTCTGTGCTTTGTCCCTTTTTAGTAATCTTTTTTCCTGTTTAGCTCAATGCACCAAGTGGAGTTCCAAAACAGCAAATCTACAAAACAAAGCAAAAACACATGAAAAGCACAATGATACTTGAGTTTAAGCAACAAAATAAGTTAGATAATATCTAAATAAGTGGTCATGAAAACCACTTATCATGGGCCTACCCACTGCAGCCGTTGGTCTACCTGCGGCGCCACATGATAAGCCCTGGGTGGTGGGTTCTGTTGCCTCGAAGTACGTGCACTCCAAGAAACGCAAAGTCAGATTCGAAACTTTATAACGTTTAATCGGAGCGTCCGTTTCATACGTGCTATACCTTTTCGGAAAGCACTCAACGAGTGGGTCACAATGACATGGGATAAAAAATTTCTGAGTCCAAGAAGACAAGTTCACAACCAGGTCTTTATTTCCCCACGGTTCATCTGTTGAGTTATCTTGCGCTGTTTTCACTCGGGATCATTATTATGGTTTTTTTCTAACCCTCATGGCATCAATTCAGCTTGATTCTGACTGTATTGTCTTTAAGTTGGTAAAATGATCATTTTCCCCTCGAGGGGTTGTCGCCTATGTTAGCATGGTCTTCGACAGTCCTCCCAAGATTGTCTCCAAGGTTTGGATCGCATCTGATTCCGTTTATCCTCAGGGTTATCTCCGAGGTTGACTTGGCTTCCCAGGGTTGCCTCTGGTGTTAATGTGATGCTTTAGGGTTGTCTCTAAAGTGAATTTGTCCTCCCGGGTTGTGACCCGGCCAGAACTGGATCTCCCTGGTGTTTTTGCCAGGGTTGCTTTACCTCCCGGGTTGTGATCAGGGTTTGGCTTAATATCCCGATATAGTGACCGGGGTTGACCTTGATATTCCGGGGTTGTCGTCGGGGCTGAGCTGACATCCCGGCATTAAGATCGAGGCTGAGTTAACATCCCGATTTTGAGACCAGGTGTGACACCCCCAAATCCAGGTACTTCATTTCCACTTGATTTGGTGTTCACTATATAACTATAACATACAACTACTGCCCAATAAATAAGGAATGAAAAATAAATTGCAACCTTATCATTAAATAAAAATCTTCCTTATAAAAGGATTACAACTTAATTGAATAAATCCCAGGATTTGCTAACCTTAACATAAACAATAAGTGCGGAAAATAAAACATAATATAAAAGAAGTCTTATTACAATCATAATCAAAACACAACAAGTCTTCACTTGTTCATCCTGCCTTTCCCTTTACTCGTTGACGGTACGTCAACGTTCTCGACTTTAGCTGCAATGGTTATTTAATTGCAAGAATGAGCAAACAAAAGCTCACTTGGAATATAAGAATAATAATGATATAAACTAAAAAGCTTCAAGTGATTTGAATAACTTTCCTTTCATCAATAATAAAAAAATTCGAATATTGAAATCATCTGAGGATCATAAGACCCTGAAGTATGTCCTAGGTTATAAACATTTCTATTTAAAACCTTTAACAGTCGTTTAGACTATAGACTCTTAACTCGTACTTAGGGGGATTAGCCCTTCGCACCATGTATTATGCACAAACATCTTAATGCTTTCGCATGGTAATCCCCTATTACTAGGGTTGTTCATCTCAGTATTTATTAACGAGTCCGCGCCAAATAAAGTTTAGTTTGGATAAGCTCAAAGGTAATTTGGAGTTCAAATATCATCAACTAAAGAGTAATTGAAACGACTCATAATAATTAAGAGTTCGATAATACAAGAATTATGAACCAAGTATAAGTCATAACAATAGACTTCATATTAAATAGGCGTACTTAAGAAATAACTTAAAGCATTTGAAAGATAGATAAACCTTGCTTGAACAATTAAGTCAAGGTCATGTTAATTCAATAATGAACTTGATAAGATAACTATTCAATATATAAATGATAGAGAATACAATATCTTGCATGTGAATAACAAGTTAGAATATGAAACTTGCTTAAGGAAAGACTATAATTAGAAGACTTGCATAAACGTAAAAGAAACGTTTAGGAAAAACTTGCATAATTAACAAATTTATGGATAGAAAACTTGCCTCAAGCGCAAGCTACACTTTACAATTACAAATCACTTCCATAATTATCCTACATATTACATTACGTTTACAACATCAATTAGTTCCATAACCACTACATTTAACCGTTGAACTTCTTACTTAAGTTTAACTTAATAACATGGTTTATAAACTTAACTTGCTTACTAACCACATCCGTGAGTCTAAACTCACAACAAGCATATCATACGCGTATAAAACATTAAACTATCAGATCGTATCCTATGATAATAATTGTTAATTCAATAATTGTTACTGCACAGTATTTCACATTGTCAGATCAATTATTTATATTATTTGAATAATATTATTAGATAGCATTATTGGCAATGTCTAAGGAAGTTCTGTCTAGAAGGGGTTATTTAATTGCGCTCCAGTAAGGAGAAATCATTATCGGAATGCCCCCTCTTTCTTGAGAACGACCTAGTTGTCAATATTGTAGTTCTGTAATATTATTTATCAATAATTAATTATTAATTTATATGATAAGAAAATATTTATTTTATGTGGATATAAATGAAGGAGTTAATGATGATGGTTTTTTTGTCAGTATATATGTATTTTGTCGGAATGGAGGTGTGGAAAAAACGTCCGTATGTAAATTTCGGTCATTTTTCGTTCGGAATTTGAAAAAACTTTCTTCTACAAAGTTGTGGAGAATTAAATTTCCTCTGGAATGGACATCAGATTAGTATTTTTCTGATAAAAGGGCTATTTATTATGAATTATTGAAGTTCCAGAATATTGGGTCTGAATTGATTTTGGGGGTTATAAATATTTTTTTTATAAAATGTTTTTTGTGAGTGGGACCCACTTGTGTGGGCTGATGAATTGGTCAGGAGGTATGCGTGAATTATTTTTAAAATAATAATATTTTATTAAATTTTCTACTTTGGCGTTCTATGCATTTTTCTATAATAGGGTGCTTAGTTTAGAATTAAAATCACACCAGAATCAGAAGTTTCTCTCTCAATAATATCGAGCGTATTTTTGTGAGTATTTAGATACTTTGAGTGTTGTTATAAGTGCAAGTTTTTTTCAACATTTTATCCGATATTCCAGTCAGAAGTACTATTTTTTTGAGGTAAGAGATGTTATTTTTTCAAAAATGATGTTATTTCTTTCAAAATCATGACACTGAAATATTGGTATGAACTTTATTGTGAAATTTTTACCTTTTCATATTGGAGTTACTATTCACGTATACAGCACTATTCACGAATACGATACTATTTACAGAAAAATTAAATTTTCTTTTCTTTGTCCAAGTTGGCTATTATGGTTCCTATCTTTAATTGAATCTAAGTTTTGATCTTCATTCTTGAATTTTACTCCACAATTGATTATTATGGAGTATTCTTGAACTTTGATAAACTAAATGACGAATCCCTAATTTTTGTCCTTTATCTCACTAGATTCATTTTTTAAAATATTTTTCATCATCTTCAGTCTTAAATGGTGATACAAAAGAATATCTTTGGCCTGTAGTGTAAAGATGGATGATTATTTGATGAATATCTTTGGCCTGTAATGCAAAAATGAATGATTACCTAATGAATATCTTTGGCCTATAGTGCAAAGATGGACATGTGTTGAGATGAACATGACCACTGGTGATACAAATGAATATCTTTGGCCGTAGTGCAAAGATGAATATTTGATTTGAGATATATATTATTTGACAGGGATAAAATATTGATGATGGACTTTTAAATCATAGAAGATAGTAGACATCATTTTCTACTTAATTCTTCTGATATATTGTTATTTCCGCTGCAGTTGTTGATCTAAAACTTGTTGTCCATTATAATTTATCTGATTTGTTGAAGACTAACGATAACTTATTTTCTATTATATTAGTCATAATATTCTTTACTGGGCTAGTTGAGCTCACCCTTTTATTCTATTGTCCTCTTCAGGAAATGAGAATGTTGCAGGCACTAGTCGGGGAACGGAGTGAAGGGCAGAGTTAGATCAGTAGCAGTCCTCACTATTTTTCTAAAATAGTGTGATAATTATTGAAATAAATGAGGACTGAATTTAAGCGTTCATATTTCGTATTGTATACGATATGTATTGAAGCTCACAGCTTGTGGGGTCATTTTTCTCACGATCGTTTGATATAAAGTTTGTATTTGGATTCTGTACCATGTGTTTGGCGACTCAGAATGGGTTGGGTTGACTGGACCTATTCATGGGGGCGTCACATGGGTTTCTAAAACATGAATCCATAACATTTAAATGCATAAAAATGAAGATTTAAGAAAACTGTCAAAACTTGGAATAATGGTCTGACATCCTAATGTCAGGGCTTGTAGATTTTTCTTCGTTAATGTTCTGACATGTGTAAGCCGTTGGACTTGTAGCCTGACACGAGGTTAATAATCTGAAAGTGGAATCAGACTCATTAGATTAACAGGTTAGAAGTTATTCGTGGTCAAACTGAGTTGACTGATCACGAAAACTACTTTCTGGGTAACCCAGAAAGATTGAAGAACACGGTCTGACAACCGTTTGACTAGTCTATATCTTTCGCCTATCAGATTGTTAAGGTGTAAGGTTATGTCTAGATTAAACCTTGACGTGTACACTACACCAACATAACAGTCTAAGACTTTGCAAAATTACAGAACCAACGTGATTAGGGGTCAAACTGCATTGACCGTTCAGCCTGTGTTTCTGGGCAGCCCAGAAATGCTAAGCAGCGATCTGACAAGATAATTAGAGGCCAAGATCTTTCGTCCTTGTGATATGTAGACTCTCTAGGTGCTTCCTTATTGTACCCTGATAGTTACTCTACTACTTTCAACTACTAGAACACCTAAAAGACAAACACACTGCAAGATATAAGGCTTGTATTATCGTTGACAGTCATTAACTTGCATTTCTGGGCAGCCCAGAAATGCAAGAATAGCTTCGAGTGGGTTGTTTGACCGACCATGTGTGTGAGAACCCAGAATTTCACATAATTCAAATTTTTTGAATAATTTTTTTTATATTGATATTGATTATAAATATTATACTGAGTATCTGTGATACGAGTTTATCAAAGTGGTCAAACTGTGTATTGACTGAGAAATATAAGTACAATTTTGTTTAACAGAGAATAAAAACCCTAACCCTAGTTACGGATAGGGATTCGGTAGAAAATACAGTTATAATAATTGTATTGATGAATATGTGAGTGTTTATTACTTATTAAGTCAATTAGGGCTATTAAGTTAATACACTAGGGGAATATGTTATGACATATGTGAATTATGTATGTGATTGAATACATGTGTTTTATGTAAGGTGTATACAAATTATTTTTTATATACAGAGAATTAAGAATAAAGTTATGTGACCTAATATATAAATTAGGTATAGTAATTAAATAACCTAAGGGTTATAGTATGGGAGAATATTAATATTATTGATATATGTGAATGTGTATATATTAATAATAATGAATAATAGTCCAAGAGATAATTTATTCAATGGACTAATGTGGGTAAGTGAGTTAAACAAGCTCAAAAGTTTATTTACGCATTGGACTTGTAGCTAATTGATTTAACATCAATTAAGTTGTTAAGCTAGCCCCAGACTAGATTTAATTATCTAGTATACTAGTAGCCCAAAGCTAATTACGTATGGGAGCCCAAGTTATTTTAATTAGTAGCCCAAAGGAATGAAAGGAATGGCCCAAATGTTTTAATTTGGAGCCCAAGACTTTAGCCCAATAGAAGAGGGGCATGTTAGACATTTAATAAAACTAATTAATGGGCCAAGACAAGGCACATGGCCGAAATTATTGGAGAGGAGGAGCATGTGATTAAATATTATGCTTAGATATGCTTAGATATGATAAGATTTGGAAAGATATGATAAGATTTGGATAGATATGATAAGATATGGAAGGTTATGATAAGATATGGAGAGATTTGAGAGATATACTTAGATATGGCAAGATATTGGGAGAAAAATATGGCACATGACAGGTCACAAGGAAGGACGGGGAGAGAATGCAATCATTAAATTTTACTAACTCTACCAAACACCAAACTCATTTCTCTTTCGTCTCATTTCATTAGCTAGCAAAGCAAAAGATAGAGAGAGAGAGAGAGAGTGACATGTTCGGCCAAGAGAGAAGGAAAGGGAGGGAGTGTTCTTGCTTGTTTTATAGTTCCTTAACTAAAACTTAGGAAGAAGAAGGAAGAACAATCTAAGGTATAAAGGTTTCTATTTAATATAGTTTAATTTCCTTTGTGATTTGAGTTGAGTTTGATTTTTGTAAGGTTTTGATTTGGTTGTTCAAAAACCTTGGATCTATATGTTTTTAAGTGATATATGTTTGGATCTATCACTTTTAAGTGTTAAAAATTGTATCAAAAGTAAGAAAAATGAAACTATATTTCAAAAGGTTGAAAACCTTAATTTTCTTAGCATAAATTATATTTTGTTTGTGTTTGGTGGGTTTTGTTGTAATAGATTATGGATCATGGTAGATCCATGAGTTTATGATATATAGGTATATATTATGATGGTTTATGGTGGATAAAGTTTGATTTATCAAGAGATCATGCAAGGTTTCTTAGAAAACACAAAAGTTCTAAAATCAGATTTTTGAGAAAACGTAACATGAAATGGAAACGACCATATCTCTCATTCTACTTTGAATTATTGAGTGTGGTCAGATTCCAGAGTTAGATATATGAGCCTTCTGACTTTTTCAAGTGGAATCACTGAAAAAGGACTTGTAGACTTTTGTGTGGACTGATTTTAGCAAAGTTGGAAAAATCTAAAAAATAACAAAAGTAGACTGTCTGGGATTTTGAAGGGCAGTTTAGTCCACTTAAATTATGTAATAAATTTTGGCCTTTTGGAACATGAAAATATATGGAATGAAGTATCTTGTGTCAAAAAGGAGCTTATTCCAACTTAGATTGAGCAAGTTATGACTATTTCAATATTTGGATTTTTCCGACGAAAAACGCTATAACTGGAGTTGTATAACTCCGATGGCCACAAAATTTAAACTGTAGACTCACGATAACATGTTTAAGATCCCGCCAAGAGGTGGGAATTTCTGGAGTTAAGCGTGATGTAGTTATTTTCTTAAGGAATTAACTAGAAATGTATTTTTGGAAAATAATTAAGGAAATTGAAAAATTCCTGAAAAATTATTTTTGTGCATGAAATACATGTATATATGTGTGGACAAAAGATAAAAAAGTACTAAGATGATTAAAAAAAGGGGGGATCCAGCTTGCTGGATTGGCCATCAGGTTGCTGAATTGCAATCTGGTTTGCTGGATTGGCCATCAGGTTGCTAGATTGCAATCTGGTTTGCTGAATTGACCATCAAGTTGCTGAAATGAAAATTGAAATGATATATGACTTATCTAAAATAATATTGAAGCTTTGAGATCTAGTTAATTAACAATAAATGTGTTAATTATCGGATAGGGTGACCAGGACACCGAATTGAGACCGAAGTCCAACCAGACCGAAATAGTTAGACTTGATAAGTGTTTATACAGGTTATAAACACTGATGTGACTACGTGATGATATGTCTAGGACATATATTAACTATAAATTACAGTGCTATGTGTTGTGATTTGTTGTGCTAATTGTGAGACTGATATTGTTAATTATATGTCTTTTAAACGCAAATAAAATATATTGTGTAGCAGTAATCAACGAAGAAGGCTAGTTTTCTTAACTCAATCTCGAGTTATTACTTTTCAAATATAGTGGTGGTTAATTATTGCTGATTATACCACGTCTGAAAATTATTGTTGATTATTCAAAGTTAGTGCATGTTTATTAATTCAAATTGAATTATTATTTTTGAGAATATGCTTGGGGAATAACTGTTGTTGGTTATTCACATCCGTAGAAGTTATTATTGATTGCGAATAGTACAGTTAATTTCTGTCTATTATTGAATTATTTTGAGATATGTCATAGCTAATTGTTTTGGCTGGACGAACATTTGTTGAAACTTGATAGGTTTGAGAAGAGAACTCAATTATTATTGACAGATCAATGCCAATTATTCCAGCTAGATCGAGAAAGCGGTTAGATATTAAAATCATTATATTTTGTTGTTGTGATTCTAATTCTGGTTATAAGATTGAGAAGAACAACCTTTTTTTATAAAAAGGGGCTTTGTGGTCGTATATTCGGCCGTTGCGCGCGTGTAAGTATTATGCATAATATGGGGTATAATGAAGCTGAATACTTTATATACTTGCAGAGGGGTATGATTTAATCTTTATAATTATTTGATACACCTGGGTACTTCAAAGTAAAATCATTGATAGTTACTCGAGAAGAGAAGTTCAAAGATCTTGTGTGATCGCTCAAGATAAACTCGGGAAAATATTTCCATTTTGTTATTCAATTGAATATCGTAGAAACTTTGAAAGCGTTGTACTCTTTCACTGTCGAATTCTTATTTTGCATAGGATGCGAGAAGACTTGTTGTTGATTAACGATTTGTTCAGCTATTTCAAAGTTCTTCGAACTTTGGAGTTATTTTATCGAATTGATAGTCTGCTATTCTTGATTTTTATACATTCATTGTATGTCTTAACTTACGGAGCAAACTTGTTGCTCACCCTTGCTTAAATACAATTTTTCAGCTAGGAACGAGGTAGCCAGAGGGGTAGAGAAAGACAAAGGCAAAGGTGTATTGCTGGAGTAGTTATAAGAAACATATTTATTATGTTGTTTTGTATAACCCTTTTTGTATATTTAAGGGTATGTTTGTTATGTTAAGGTTAGAAAACCTGGGACAATATATTATAAATATCAGTTAATGATATATATATTTCTATTCATAAATAAATGGGTAGTTAGATGAGATTTAAATGTTGGATCGTGAGCACCAATCTAGGGGGTCAGGTAACCCGGATTTGGGGGCGTCACAAGTTGGTATCAGAGCTATAGGTTATAAATCTTAAGTGGGGGGAAAAACCCTAGGATTATAACTATAAACGAGATAGAAAAAACTCCTTTAGAGTACTAAGTGTGGGATTGCTGAAGTACATCAATAGAAAGATGTGTGGACACATAGTGAGTATGAAATTAGTACTGGTAAAGTATTAATCAAGTTGTTTAAACTGATTGTAGGATGTCAGGAGAAGATAAAATGAGTACAGAAGTGTTGGCAGCTGTTGCACCAATGCCAGTAGCCGAGGTGCCAATGCAGAGCGAGTCAGTTGAGGAAGTTGGAAAAGATGAACCCATAGTGAATCTGGGGAGTGACCATGATGAGTATCTCGAAATGTATCTGAATGAAGATGAGGAGGTAAAGTTCGAAGAAGTTAAGGTGGAGACATAGATTAAGACCAAAGTGGGAGAAAAAGATCAAGTATCTGCAGAAGTTCAAGAACTCCGGAGTAAAGTATTTCTCTTGGAGGAGTTGTGGAAGACGGAGCGAGTATTACATGAGATGACCGAAGAACAAAACGAACTGAAGACACAAGTAGAAAGAATGAAGGCTGAAGGTGGTGGATCATCTGAGGGAGTAGTCAAGAAGAAGAAGAGAAGCAATAATCGGAAAAGGAACGACGACAGTGATAATAACTCAGGGAACTCAAACTCGAAAAAGAAGAAAGTTTGTGGCATGTGTGGAAATGACTCACTTGGGAGAATGTATGATGTGGAAGAATGTGTGTTTCAATTGTAAACAGAAAGGACATATTTCTCCAAATTGTCCTAAGTTGAATATGAGAAAATGTTTTTCATGTGGAGGAAGGGGTCACGGATTTAACAAGTGTCCTAGTAAGAAGGCAGGAGAAGGGATTAGACTGTAGACAGCTTAAGTATAAGCAGTAGTACCTTTTGGTAACAAGGTGTAATATAATGATTGTAATATCGAGAATGTGACACCCCCAAATCCGGGAACTTCGTTTCCACATGATTTGGTGTTCACTTTCTAATATAACATATATCTACCCAATGAATAATGCACAATAAACTACAACTTAAATTAAAATAACTAAATCTCCCTTAAAACAAGGGTTACAACCTTCTCAAAATCAATCCCAGGGTTACTCTAACCTTGACATGAATATAATAAAGTGCGGAAATAAAACATAACATTTAATTATTACAATCATTCTCAATTAAATAAAAAAAATAAGTCTTCACTTGCTTTGCTTTCCCTTGCCCTTACTTGTAGACGGAGCATCAGCGTTATCAACCTTAACTGAAATTGTTATTTAATGCAAAAGTGAGCAAACCACAGCTCACTGGAGTTTAACAATAATATAGACATGAAAGAATATCTTTAAGAAAATCTGAACAACTTAGCTTGCTTCAATAATAAAGAATTGAATAATAATTCTCTATCAATATTAAAATTTGGATATAGAATTTATCTAAGGGTCATAAGACCTTTGAACTCTTGTCCTAGGTTATAAATATTTCTATTTAAACCTTTAACAGTCAATAAGACTATGGACCTTAACTCGTACTTAGGGGAATCAGCCCTTCGTACCATGTATTGTGCACCAACATCTTAACGCTATGCGTAGTAACCTCCCCTAATAAATAGGGTTGTTCAACTCAGTAATTTGAATTCAAGTCCGCACCAAAGAAAGTTTGGTTTGGATAAGCTTACAAGGATAATTTAGAATTCACGTTCATCAACTAAGGATTAGTTGAATCAACTTCCAATAATTCAAAATAAAAGAATTATGAATTAACATATGCTTTAGAATCAACTTAAAGCATTTAAAATAATAATTGGATTTTACTTGAACAATAAGTTAAGACCATTTCAATTAAATAAACAATTGTCCAATACTGAAATGGAAAGGACATTCTCAACAATGAATATATGAATTCAAGAGATCATATAAAATCAATACAAGATTAGGGTTTAGAAAACTTGCGTAAAATTAACGAGTTTAGGGTTTAGAAGACTTGCCTCAAGCGCAAGCTACTTAATTCAATTTACGTACTTTAATACTTCCTACACATATATATTCAATCACAATAACCTAAATTAGTTAACACGTAACTAATTCACATAAGTGGTTAACCCTCATGGTTAACTCACATTCTGATTAAATAAACAATAATAATTAACTATCACATAGTTAATCACATCACACATATACTCACATAATTAAATTAATTATGTATTTAACTCAATTATAATTAAACAATTATAATTCAAACACTTAATCAAATTATAATTACTTAAATTATCATTACCTTTTAAATTATAAACAATTTATAATTTAAAATCAATTAAACCATATTCATGCATTTATAATTACACAATTTATAATTAATCATGTATTTATCAATTATAATAATAATTAATTAAACTATAACATGCATTATAATTACACAATTTATAATTAATCATGTAATTATCAATTTAATCCACAATTAAACATGCATTTATTAAATTATAATTATTAAATTAACATTTAATAAATCAACCTTTATTCATTATAATTTAACCAAATTATAATTTAAAATAAACATTTACTTTTGATTATAATTATTTAAATCATATATCACATTTAAATAATAATTCAAATCATACATTAAGGTTTTCAAACCTCTTTTCTTTTCTAAATATAAATTTGTCAAATTTATGTTAACAACATATTATAGCAACTAGATACATGCTCACTGTCATAGCATAATTAAACTAGGTTAGAAACAACACTGCACAAATGACTAGCATTCACTGCCTCTGAACAGAGCCTGGCGCAGCTGCGCAGCCAGCTGCCTTGAAACCGGCGCAGCTGCGCAGGGTAAGAATCTCGAAAAGACAAGCGGCGCAGCTGCGCTGCTCCTGGCCTTGCTGCCGGCGCAGCTGCGCAGCAACTCGGCCAGACGCAGACAGTCCACGTTATTCTGCTTCACCGATTAACCCATACAAGCCAACAACGCCAAAAATACAGTACTATAGACTCTGTAAAACATATATACGCTATTACACATATATAAAGCATGCTTCCAAACACAAAATCATTTAAACAATGATAATCATAAGTTTTAAAAATCCAATTTGGTCATTTTCATGAAAACTCATATTTTCTCAAAAATAATCTACTGTAACTATTTTTCTCCATCAATTCGAACTTATATACATGCATTACATACTAAGTTGAAGATAGCATCCAGAAATTACTTAATAAGCATATTAACACATACCAATTGCATGAATTTCTCAATTAACATTAACCACACTCATGAAATTCTATATGAACTCATATAAACATGAATTTTCTGTTAAAAATATATTTCTATAGTAATTTAATTTTTTTAAAATCCTCTTATGTCATACAATTACCACAATCAACACATGGATACAATACATATATATAAAATTCATGATTACATAATTTCATGAAATTCACAAAAAACTAAATTTACAGAAACTCAAAACAATGAAGAACAATTGATCACAATTCTTTAAAACTATAAGATATTAATTACTTTTTTGATGATTGGAGAAGAATACAATGACTAATTCTAGCCTTCACAAGTTTCTTCTTCCTTCTCTTCTCTAACTTCTCTGCTCTTATTTTCTCTTTTTGTTCTTAGCTTTACAAACTAACTTCTAATCTAACGTAGTATAGATATATTATAACTGATATAATATACGTATACTAATAATATATATGTAACTGCTAATTACTTAATATATATAATAAATACATTTATTATATAAGTTACAAAATTCAAAAACCACAATGCCTTGTTTGGCAAAACAAGGTTATTTTCAAAAATTGATTATTAATGCTAAGGCCATGTTTGATAAACAGTTTATTTAAAAATAGCTTTTTGATAGTTAGGGCCCTGTTTGGTAGAAATAGGTTTAAAACAAATACAAGGGCCTTGTTTGGTAAAAAATTATTTAAAAATTCTTTTCCTTTTATTTTAATAAATCATTTTGACACATACTTTAATGTCATATTTTAATCAATTAAATATTAATCATCTAATTTAAACAATTAAAATCTAACATCCACTAATCACATAAAATTTGCCACATAATTATAATTACTCGCTAATTATAATTCATGTAACACTTCATCACATAATTCATCTAATTCAATTATCTCAATTAAATTAGAAGTATAATATAACATTAATATATATACATATCAATTAAATAACATTCATTAATTTAATATGTAACACTTAATTAAATCATTACCATAATTTACTTAATCTATTTATTTACTCAATAAATAATTCACATAAATATTTATTTAATTCAATAAATATTTAAAATTAAATATAAAATCTCAATCGTTACAATCTTCCCTCCTTAAAAGGATTCTGTCCCCAGAATCACACATAAAAAAATATCTCATCTATTACATTATTCCCTCCTTAAAAGGATTCTATCCCCAGAATCAGTATATAAGGGGTTACACACAACTAAGCAAATAAAAGCGGATAAGATTTCATCATAACATCTTCGAGTTCCCACGTAGCTTCTTCAGCACTGTGGTTTCTCCAGATTACCTTAACAGAAGGTATCACTTTATTCCTAAGTACTTGTTCCTTTCTATCAATTATTTGAACAGGCACTTCTTCATACGTTAAGTCTTTATCAAATAGCAAAGGTTCATATTCTATTACATGTTTATAATCATGCTTGTAAGGTCTTAACACAGAAATATGGAAGACATTATGTATATTCTCGAGCTCCGGAGGTAATGCAATCTCGTAAGCAACCTCGCCCACCTTTCGTAATACCTCAAAAGGTCCAATGAATCGGGGACTCAACTTCCCCTTCTTACCGAATCGAATTTTCCCCTTCCAGGGAGATACTTTTAGGAACACAAAACTTCCTGGTAAGAATTCTCGGTTCTGTCGATGTAAATCGGCTTACTTCTTCTATCTGTCTTGAGCAGCAACTAATCTCGTTCTGATCAGCTTCACAATTTCGGCGGTTTGTTGTACCAATTCTGGTCCCAACAATTGACGTTCACCGACTTCATCCCAGCACAAAGGTGTTCTGCATTTTCTGCCGTATAATGCTTCGTAAGGCGGCATGCCAATACTCGCATGATAACTATTGTTGTAGGCGAACTCCACCAATGGTAGATGATCCTCCCAGCTTCCTTTGAAGTCCATCACACAAGCTCTCAGCATATCCTCAAGTGTCTGAATTGTTCTTTCGCTTTGTCCATCAGTCTGAGGATGATACGCTGTACTCATTCGCAATTGCGTTCCCATACCTTCTTGCAAACACTTCCAGAAATTCGACGTAAAACGCGGATCTCTGTCGGACACAATCGACACCGGAACACCATGTCGAGAAATAATTTCCTTCACGTATAGCTTCGCTAGCTTATCCAGGTTGTACTTAACCCTGATTGGCAAAAAGTGGGCTGACTTCGTCAGTCGATCCACTATAACCCATATCGCATCAAATCCTTTCTGAGTCATTGGAAGACCTACCACGAAATCCATCGTGATATGCTCCCACTTCCACTCTGGAATTTCTAACGGTTGCAGCAGTCCACTTGGTCTCTGGTTTTCTGCTTTGACTTTCTGGCACGTTAAGCACTTCGCAACGCATTCCGCAACGTCCCTCTTCATATTCGGCCACCAGAAATGATGCCTGAGATCCTGGTACATCTTCGTACTCCCAGGGTGAATAGAATATCTAGAACTATGAGCTTCACTTAGAATCTCCTCTTTGACCTCTGGTACTGGCGGTACCCATATTCTACCTTCAAACCGCAACAGTCCTTCGTTACCGATCTTGAATTTGAACTCTTCGCCTTCGGTTATCCTCTTCCGTATCTTTTCACATTCTTCATCATTGAATTGTGCTTCTTCCACCTTATCTACTAGAGTAGAACCATTGGTTACTTGAAACAACAACTCATCCGATTCCTTCGGAAACTTCACTTCCAATTCTAATCTAGCCATTTGTTCTATCAACCGATCCTGATCAGTTAATACGTTCAGCTTCTCCCGACCTTTCCTGCTTAAAGCGTCAGTGACAACATTAGCTTTACCCGAATGGTAAAGTATCTCGCAATCGTAGTCTTTAATCAGCTCCAACCATCTTCTTTGGCGTATGTTCAAATCCTTCTGGGTAAATATATACTTCAGACTCTTGTGATCTGTGTATATTTCACACTTCTCTCCATATAAGTAGTGCCTCCAAATCTTCAGGGCAAACACTACTGCCGCCAATTCTAGATCATGGGTCGGATACCCCTTCTCGTAATCCTTCAGCTGACGTGACGCATAGGCAATGACTTTGCCGCTCTGCATCAATACACAGCCTAATCCTTTATGTGAGGCATCGCTATATACTACGAAATTTCCGGAACTATCTGGTAAAGACAATACAAGCGCAATACTCAGCCTCTTCTTCAACTCTTGAAAACTCTCCTCACAACTTCTCCGTCCAAACAAACTTAACTGTTTTACGAGTCAAATTCGTCAACAGAGTTGCGATTCTAGAAAAGTCTTGGATAAATCTCCGGTAATAACCTGCCAATCCCAAGAAACTCCTCACTTCGGACGGCGTCTTCGGCTGTTCCCAATTTATAACAGCTTCAACCTTCGACGGATCTACCGAAATACCATCCTTGTTGATCACGTGGCCAAGAAATTGCACACGTTCTAACCAAAATTCGCATTTCGAGAATTTAGCGTAAAGCCACTCTCGTCTCAGGGCTTCTAAGGTTAGTCGTAAGTGTTAAGCATGCAACTCCTCGGTCTTGGAATAAACCAGGATGTCATCAATGAACACTACCACGAACTTGTCCAGAAATGGCTTGAATACCCTGTTCATTAAGTTCATAAATGCAGCTGGGGCATTCGTGAGACCAAATGACATCACCAAGAACTCGTAATGACCATACCGAGTTCTAAAAGCCGTTTTCGGTATATCTTCCTTTCTCACCTTCAATTGATGATACCTGCTTCTCAAATCAATTTTTGAGAAGTACCTCGCACCCTTCAGTTGATCAAACAAGTCATCGATCCTAGGTAAAGGATACCTATTCTTGATCATAACTTTATTCAACTCTCTATAATCAATGCAAAGACGCATCGACCCATCCTTCTTGTTCACGAATAAGACAGGCGCTCCCCACGACGAAACGCTTGGTTGAATATACTTCTTGTCCAGTAATTCTTGCAGTTGAATCATCAGTTCTTTCATCTCGACTGAGCCATTCGGTACGGAGCCTTCGAAATCGGAGCAGTTCCCGGCGCTAGATCGATCACAAACTCTGTCTCCCTATCTGGCGGAAGTCCTGGTAAATCGCTCGGAAAAACGTCCACAAATTCCTTAACTACCGATATCTCCTCCACCTTCGGGCTTTCCTTATGCGAATCTACTATGTAGGCTAGATATCCTACACAGCCTTGCGTCAGAAGTTTCTTGGCTTGCATAATCGTCAGAAAACTCGCTTACCTAGGCGATTTGCTACCATAGAACACCAACTTCGACGGAGTCGTAAGGTTTACCGACTTCTTCTGACAGTCGATTACTGCCCCATGGTTGAACAACCAATCCATACCCAGTATAACGTCGAATTCCCCAAGTTTAATCGGAATCAAATCTACTCTAAGTTCTTGACCCTTAATGTCCAATCTACAGTTCCTATAAACGCTCCTAACAGGAATAACCTCCCTATTCGCAATCTCTATGTTCAAAGGGTAACCTAATTCCTCTACAGGTAAGTCTAAGGTTTTAGCAAAATCATCAGATATGAATGAACAAGTAGCACCCGAATCAAATAATACATATGCATTTATACTATTGACCGGAATAATACCTGACACCACGTCTTTTGATTGCACAGCATCCTGCACCGTCATATTGAATGTCCGTGCAGTGGGTCGAACAGCTTGCAATGGTGCAGCGATAGTAACGGTACTGTCGCTTCCATTCCCTCCATTCCCTGTTGACCCTGCCGTCAGCTTCTTCGGGCAGTTGCGAGCCATGTGATCTTTGGATCCACATGTAAAGCAAGCTCCCTTCTTCGGTTTTGGGCAATTAGGCGCGATGTGGCCTTCCTGACCACAGTTGAAGCACACCCGCTTCCCCTTCATGCACACGCCAGTGTGATTCTTACCGCATGTAGCACATGCTTCGAACTTCCTCTTCTGCTGACTTCCTTGCTGACTCCCAGCAGAGATATTATCAGACCACTTCCTCTTCTGGTTCACAGCGCTGCCTGTGAAACCCCCAGTCTTGGTTTCTACCTCATTATTCTTCTTCTTATCTTGGTTGAACTTCGTTACCGCTTCGCTTCCTCCTTCAGCAAGTATGGCTTTCTCCAGCACCGCTGCAAATGTATTCAGCTGGAACATGGAAACCTTGCTGTAGAGCCAAGGCTTTAGTCCCCACTCAAACCTTCTCGCTTTCCTAGCGTCAGTGCTGACCTGGTATGTAGCGAACCTGGCCAACTCGTTAAACTTAGCGGCATACTCAGACACCGTCATCCCTCCTTGCTTAAGTTCTAGGAACTGGACCTCCATCTGGTCCTGCGAACTCACTGGAAAATACATCTCGTAGAACATTTCCTTGAAACGTTCCCACGTGATGACTCCCTCTCCCTCTCGAGTCTTGTTAGCCTGCCACCAAAAACTTGCATCCGACTTCAACATGAAAGCCGCGAACGTTGTCTTTTTGTCTTCTCCTACTCTAGCCACGTCAAATACCTTCTCTATTTCCATAACCCATGTTTGAGCTTCGATAGGGCTAGTCGATCCTTTGAACTTAGGCGGTCCTACTGCCTTGAATTCCTTGAAAGTAGTACCCTGCATCTGCGGTTGATTCGCAAGAGCTCCGGTCAACAGGTTCACCAACTGCTGAACCGAATTGGGATTCGTCCCATCGTTATTGTTGTTGTTCGTCGAACCCTCGGGATTTTGACGCGTTACTCTTCTTCTAGGAGGCATTTTCTGTTAAGAAAATATTATTATTAGACCCTTTATTCAATTATTAAGTATCCAAGTTCATACTTAAACGTTTAAATAATTCAATTCACATAGAACACCAAGCACGTCCATAAACTTCTTTTATCCATCAGTCGTAGTTTTAAAAACATCAAACAGATAGCATTTCTGCCATTTACATCATCCTTCCTGAACTGGAAAAGTTGCAGGATTACATTTTTAACTCATCCCATTCTTATCTCAAATTATGGGATTTTCGTTACTTATTACAAAACATGCAATACATAACAAACTCTACCACTACTATTACTACTACCACTACTACCACTGCCTTGGCATATTAATGCGTCTCACAGCCTCTCTACGTTCCTCTTCCATTACCCGAAATGCCGTTCTTCGGTCCACCACATACCACGGTAAACCTTGGAACTGAGCTGGGTAGTAGAAAATATGATCCTGAGCTCTCTCTATCGCCGTATGAAAAGCATATTCCGTTTCCCTCAGCTTGGCCCTCTTGGCTTCAACTTCACCTTCAGCTCGATCGGCTCGTTGATTAGCCCTCAAGCTTGACTCTTCAGCTCTGGCACGCTTCCTCGACTCCTCCTGGATGTCTTGCTTCAGCTTTGCCAGTTCAAATCTAGCAGCATCTCTCTCGACCTCCATATGTATCAGGTTCCATTGTGCATCTCCTAGTTCACTATCCATCTCTTCGATAGTCTCATCCCGCTGCTGAATAGTCTCCTCGAGATCTCCTACTCGTCCCTGAAGTTCCACATTGCTATCGTAGACTGCCTCGTACATCTCAACACTAGTAGAGTGAGGTGGGAATTCCTCCTCGGGATCCTCTTCCTCCTCTTCCTCCTCTTCAGACTCGTCCTCGTCCTCATCCTCTGAAATAGGTGTCAGCTCACGCTCCCGACCAGCTACGGTGATCATTGGAGATGGCTCTCTCCTAACCAGCTGCTCCAAGACAATATGTATGTCACGGGGCTCTTCCTCTCTAGGCACCTGAGGTACATCCTCTCTAGCCTGACTAGGTTCTCCAACGTTCGACATCCTGAGAAAAGAATTTTAAAGTTCATTATTACGTGATAATGAATCGTCACTCTTCGAATACTAAAATGTAAACACATAGACACATAAGGTAGTTTATTATCTTTTACCTATCACATCTATCTTTTCGATCTTACCATAAGGCTACTACCTAAGGTTTTTTTCCCACCTAAGGTTTCATAACCTACAACTTTGATACCAACCTGTGACACCCCCAAATCCGGGTACTTCATTTCCACATGATTTGGTGTTCACTTTCTAATATAACATATATCTACCCAATGAATAATGCACAATAAACTACAACTTAAATTAAAATAACTAAATCTCCCTTAAAACAAGGGTTACAACCTTCTCAAAATCAATCCCAGGGTTACTCTAACCTTGACATGAATATAATAAAGTGCGAAAATAAAACATAACATTTAATTATTACAATCATTCTCAATTAAATAAAAAAAACAAGTCTTCACTTGCTTTGCTTTCCCTTGCCCTTACTTGTAGACGGAGCATCAACGTTATCAACCTTAACTGAAATTGTTATTTAATGCAAGAGTGAGCAAACCACAGCTCACTGGAGTTTAACAATAATATAGACATGAAAGAATATCTTTAAGAAAATCTGAACAACTTAGCTTGCTTCAATAATAAAGAATTGAATAATAATTCTCTATCAATATTAAAATTTGGATATAGAATTTATCTAAGGGTCATAAGACCTTTGAACTCTTGTCCTAGGTTATAAATATTTCTATTTAAACCTTTAACAGTCAATAAGATAATGGACCTTAACTCGTACTTAGGGGGATCAGCCCTTCGTACCATGTATTATGCACCAACATCTTAACGCTATGCGTAGTAACCTCCCCTAATAAATAGGGTTGTTCAACTCAGTAATTTGAATTCAAGTCCGCACCAAAGAAAGTTTGGTTTGGATAAGCTTACAAGGGTAATTTAGAATTCACGTTCATCAACTAAGGATTAGTTAAATCGACTTTCAATAATTCAAAATAAAAGAATTATGAATTAACATATGCTTTAGAATCAACTTAAAGCATTTAAAATAATAATTGGATCTTACTTGAACAATAAGTTAAGACCATTTCAATTAAATAAACAATTGTCCAATACTGAAATGGAAAGGACATTCTCAACAATGAATATATGAATTCAAAAGATCATATAAAATCAATACAAGATTAGGGTTTAGAAAACTTGCGTAAAATTAACGAGTTTAGGGTTTAGAAGACTTGCCTCAAGAGCAAGCTACTTAATTCAATTTACGTACTTTAATACTTCCTACACATATATATTCAATCACAATAACCTAAATTAGTTAACACGTAACTAATTCACATAAGTGGTTAACCCTCATGGTTAACTCACATTCTGATTAAATAAACAATAATAATTAACTATCACATAGTTAATCACATCACACATATACTCACATAATTAAATTAATTATGTATTTAACTCAATTATAATTAAACAATTATAATTCAAACACTTAATCAAATTATAATTACTTAAATTATCATTACCTTTTAAATTATAAACAATTTATAATTTAAAATCAATTAAACCATATTCATGCATTTATAATTACACAATTTATAATTAATCATGTATTTATCAATTATAATAATAATTAATTAAACTATAACATGCATTATAATTACACAATTTATAATTAATCATGTAATTATCAATTTAATCCACAATTAAACATGCATTTATTAAATTATAATTTAAATTAACATTTAATAAATCAACCTTTATTCATTATAATTTAACCAAATTATAATTTAAAATAAACATTTACTTTTGATTATAATTATTTAAATCATATATCACATTTAAATAATAATTCAAATCATACATTAAGGTTTTCAAACCTCTTTTCTTTTCTAAATATAAATTTGTCAAATTTATGTTAACAACATATTATAGCAACTAGATACATGCTCACTGTCATAGCATAATTAAACTAGGTTAGAAACAACACTGCACAAATGACTAGCATTCACTGCCTCTGAACAGAGCCTGGCGCAGCTGCGCAGCCAGCTGCCTTGAAACCGGCGCAGCTGCGCAGGGTAAGAATCTCGAAAAGACAAGCGGCGCAGCTGCGCTGCTCCTGGCCTTGCTGCCGGCGCAGCTGCGCAGCAACTCGGCCAGACGCAGACAGTCACGTTATTCTGCTTCACCGATTAACCTATACAAGCCAACAACGCCAAAAATACAGTACTATAGACTCTGTAAAACATATATACGCTATTACACATATATAAAGCATGCTTCCAAACACAAAATCATTTAAACAATGATAATCATAAGTTTTAAAAATCCAATTTGGTCATTTTCATGAAAACTCATATTTTCTCAAAAATAATCTACTGTAACTATTTTTCTCCATCAATTCGAACTTATATACATGCATTACATACTAAGTTGAAGATAGCATCCAGAAATTACTTAATAAGCATATTAACACATACCAATTGCATGAATTTCTCAATTAACATTAACCACACTCATGAAATTCTATATGAACTCATATAAACATGAATTTTCTGTTAAAAATATATTTCTATAGTAATTTAATTTTTTTAAAATCCTCTTATGTCATACAATTACCACAATCAACACATGGATACAATACATATATATAAAATTCATGATTACATAATTTCATGAAATTCACAAAAAACTAAATTTACAGAAACTCAAAACAATGAAGAACAACTGATCACAATTCTTTAAAACTATAAGATATTAATTACTTTTTTGATGATTGGAGAAGAATACAATGACTAATTCTAGCCTTCACAAGTTTCTTCTTCCTTCTCTTCTCTAACTTCTCTGCTCTTATTTTCTCTTTTTGTTCTTAGCTTTACAAACTAACTTCTAATCTAACGTAGTATAGATATATTATAACTGATATAATATACGTATACTAATAATATATATGTAACTGCTAATTACTTAATATATATAATAAATACATTTATTATATAAGTTACAAAATTCAAAAACCACAATGCCTTAGTTTGGCAAAACAAGGTTATTTTCAAAAATTGATTATTAATGCTAAGGCCATGTTTGGTAAACAGTTTATTTAAAAATAGCTTTGTGATAGTTAGGGCCCTGTTTGGTAGAAATAGGTTTAAAACAAATACAAGGGCCTTGTTTGGTAAAAAATTATTTAAAAATTCTTTTCCTTTTATTTTAATAAATCATTTTGACACATACTTTAATGTCATATTTTAATCAATTAAATATTAATCATCTAATTTAATCAATTAAAATCTAACATCCACTAATCACATAAAATTTGCCACATAATTATAATTACTCGCTAATTATAATTCATGTAACACTTCATCACATAATTCATCTAATTCAATTATCTCAATTAAATTAGAACAATAATATAACATTAATATATATACATATCAATTAAATAACATTCATTAATTTAATATGTAACACTTAATTAAATCATTACCATAATTTACTTAATCTATTTATTTACTCAATAAATAATTCACATAAATATTTATTTAATTCAATAAATATTTAAAATTAAATATAAAATCTCAATCGTTACAGAGAACAATGAGTGAGCATACGTAATATATCTCTTTATATGAAAATCATCTTTATTTTCAATATGAATATTAAGATGATTTGGAGAATTGTAACTTTTTGTGTAAAGTTATGGTAATTGCAACTTTTTGTGTAAGGTTGCGTTGTCAATCCTGATATTTATCAAAAAGGGATAGTGACTAATTATAACAGTAGGTGTTAAGTACTAACAGTACTATGTGCTAAATATGCGATTATATGAGAAATTTGTGTTAAATTCTTATGTTATTAATAAGAATTTGTGTAGAGAAAAAGGATTAATGTAAGATTTTCATTTAAGTCAGATAATGCCGCCTAGACGACATAATTAAAATCAAAGAGAAGAGCAATCAGTGAATAATGAAGGATGTCAAGCAGACCTGATGCAGAATTTTATGGATATGTTAGCCCAAGCTATGCAACATAGGGCGCCAGCAGCAAGAGTAAGAGTAAGAGAACAGCCAGCTAATAGATTTGCAAACTTTAAAGATTTTAAAGTGGTAGGACCGCCAGAATTCAAGGGAACTACGGATCCTATTGAAGCCCAAACTTGGATAAAGGAGATAAAGAACGCATTTATTATTGCGAGAGTGGCAGAAGATCAAAAGACAGCTTTTGCCACCTATTTAATGAAGGGAGAAGCCAATTACTGGTTGGAAACCAATCAGGCTAGAGTTGGGACAGCTGTAGTGACTTGGACAAAGTTTAAAGAGTTGTTCTTTGAGAACTATTTTTCCCCGAGTATGCAAGCCAGGATGGAAGTCAAGTTTCTAGAACAAAAGCAATAGAATATGTCGGTATCAGAATATGCTGATAAGTTCAATGAGTTAGCGAGATTTGCACCTCATCAGGTGGACACGGAGGCAAGAAAGGCGAAAAGATTTGAGAATGGATTGAAGCCAGGGATATTCAACAAGGCAGCTGTATTGCAGATTAATACGTTTGCGGCTTTGTTGGAGAAAATAATAATTGCTGAAGGGGGAAGCGAAGCTGCATCCCTATATCATTAGGAGAAGAAGAAGAAAACAAATGAAGGAGGTAGTAGTGGTGGTAGTAATCCGAACAAGCGAAAATGGAGTGAGAATACCCAATTGGGTAATAAGTCAGAAGAGAATAGGAAGGGAGGTGAGCCTTGTGCGACTTGTGGGAAGAATCATCCAAGAATTTATCTAAAGAGGAAGGGAGTCTGTTATAACTGTTGTTAAGAGGGACACATATCGCCCAATTGTCCCAGTCCGAAGAAAATACAAGGTTGTTTTGCATTTGGATCGACAGATTATCTGGTTCGGAATTGTCCAAAGAAGAATGTGGAGAAGGGAAGTACCAACAAGGGACCCGGTGGCAAAACCGTGACGATTAGAGGACCTGTACAGCCAGGAAGACCAACGGCCCGTACATTCAACATGACAGTGCAAGATGCAGTAGCTGCCCAGGTGGTGGTAACAGGTAACGATTTAGTTAAGTAAATAAATTACGCGAGAAATATAGGATAGATATCACTATGAATTGTTTTCTTTTATAGATTCAAGTCACAGGTTAGTATATGAGACACAAATGAATATTGTGTTGATAAGAATAAACTGATGATACAACTTTAAAAGATTGTAGAGAATAAGAAAGCGGTGATTCCGATGACGGACTCCTTATAAGGAGGGGAGAATGTGAGAACCCAGAATTTCACATAATTCAAATTTTTCGAATAATTTTTTTTATATTGATATTGATTATCAATATTGTGCTGAGTATCTGTGATACAAGTTTATCAAAGTGGTCAAACTGTGTATTGACTGAGAAATATGAGTATAATTTTGTTTAACAGAGAATAGAAACCCTAACCCTAGTTACAGATAGGGATTCGGTAACAAATACAGTTATAATAATTGTATTGATGAATATGTGAGTGTTTATAACTTATTAAGTCAATTAGGGCTATTAAGTTAATACACTAGGGGAATATGTTATGACATATGTGAATTATGTATGCGATTGAATACATGTGTATTATGTAAAGTGTATACAAATTATTTTGTATATACAGAGAATTAAGAATAAAGTTATGTGACCTAATATATAAATTAGGTATAGTAATTAAATAACATAAGGGTTATGGTATGGGAGAATATTAATATTATTGATATATGTGAATGTGTATATATTAATAATAATGAATAATAGTCCAAGAGATAATTTATTCAATGGACTAATGTGGGTAAGTGAGTTAAACAAGCTCAATAGTTTATTTAAGCATTGGACTTGTAGCTAATTGATTTAACATCAATTAAGTTCTTAAGCTAGCCACTAGATTTATTTATCTAGTATACTAGTAGCCCAAAGCTAATTATGTATGGGCGCCCAAGTTATTTTAATTAGTAGCCCAAAGGAATGAAAGGAATGGCCCAAATATTTTAATTTTGAGCCCAAGACTTTAGCCCAATAGAAGAGGGGCATGGTAGACATTTAATAAAACTAATTAATGGGCCAAGACAAGGCACATAGCCGAAATTATTGGAGAGGAGGAGCATATGAATAAATATTATGCTTAGATATGCTTAGATATGATAAGAGTTGGAAAGATATGATAAAATTTGAAAAGATATGATAAGATATGGAAAGATATGATAAGATATAGGAAAGATTTGGGAGATATGCTTAGATATGGCAAGATATTGAGAGAAAAATATGGCACATGACCTGTGATAACCCGAATACTTATAAAATAGTGAATTATGAAGTATATGTTTTCGACGAGTGGAGTATATGGTAATGGTCCTTAGAAAAGAAATGAATGGGTTAAAGATTATATAATACTCAAAAAATAATTGAGTTAATAAAAGTTATGAAATAAAACCTAGAATTTGTTGAAAAAATTAATGTAGTAGGAAATATAAAACCTATATTAAGGTAATGTGTTGAAGTTATTCAACGATAAATGTTGTTAAAGAGATTTGATGGAAACCTGAGTAAGGTAGGGTTTCGGTGATTCCAAGGACGGAATCCTTATAAGGAGGGAAGGATGTGACACCCCGAATTTTCAGAAATTGTTAAAACAAGAATTTAATGAATGAAATTCTTATTATGACGTGTTTTACGTGTAAGTAAATATATATATATATATATATATATATATATATATATTCATATATTGGGATGATGAGGTTTAATAGTTAATTTAACTATTGAAGAAATTAAATGAAGTTATTACGAAAAGGAAATTAACTGAATATTATTAGTTAATTTAATTAAGTTAAAGATTATATTATGAAATAATATAATTTGGTTATTATTCCTTGTTGGCAGTGGAATTATTATGAATTAAATCTCATAAATAATGGGAGTATTCACTTAATTAATATAGTGAATTAATATAAATATAATTATTTTAATTAAATATGAAGGTAATATATTACATATAAGAGTAATACGTTTATGTAATGGCTTAATATATTATATTTAGCCAAGTGTATGTAAATGAGTATGAGAATGAGAAGACCAATATAATTATAAATAAATATTAGTGTTAAATGAATTAAATAAATATTTTAGTTGAAATATTTATGGAATAAGATAAATATTCGATGAAAATTATTATGGAATAATTTATTCAAGTATGATAATATAGAATAAAATTATGGGGAATTATTTTGCAATCAGTGCGTATTTTATTACGCTAATGGAATAGAAATATTCTAATTTAATTAAATAATTGAATTAGAGCGTTAATGATTTATTAAATAAAATTATAATTATATTAGCTAATTAAATATTGTGTTGGCTAAATAGAGATTATAATTTAATTAAATAAAGGTGTGACAAATGGGATTTATAATAAGAGAATTATAAAAATAAGTAGAAAGGAGTTTTATTTGAGTAAGCCAAACATGGCCTTGTGGCTTTTGGTTTTTATAACTGATGAAACGTTTGGCTGTGTAACTGATGAGGCTATATTGTATACACATTATATTTATATCAGTTATATGAATTTTATGTATTTTGTTCCTAAAGCCAAAAACAAAAAAAAATAAAGAAGAACAAATATAGAGAAGAGAGGAAGAGAGAAATTGAGAAGAGGGAGCTTAGGGAAGAAATTCTCTGTAATTGAAGATGAGTTTTAGAATCAAAGAAGGGAGAATCAAGATGAAAAAGAGGATTAAACAAGGACTTCCAATCATCTATTTTGAATTTAAAGAAGAATCAAAGGTAAATTTTTGGAGTTTCTAGCTTTAGTTATTTTCTAAAAGTTCTTCTTTGTAATTAGTTTTGAGGGTTAAATTATAAAGAGATTGATCGTATATGTTAATTGGTATGTATAATTTGTTATATGTAATCTATAACAGGTTTTCATGTAATCAAATTCGTGGAAACATGTGTTAGAAGAAGAAATTTGGTTGATGGCTTAGTATACGTATTTTGGTCTATTTTAAGGCTTAAATTGATAGTTAGATCATGTATATAATCTGAAATTGTTTATAGACGTTGTTAGTATGTTGAAAGACGAAAACAACAAAGTTTAAATGGATTAATTTGGTTAGGAATCGATTCCGTGGTGAATGATTTCGCTAAAACATGTTAAACCATGTAAAACTAATATGAACATGAGTTTTAGGCCAAAATTTAGGTTGGTTAGTATTTATGTAAATTATTGGTTCTTTGATATGTTGTAGTTCTATGAATTACGAATCTATAGAGTCGAAAACGCACACAATCGGATGTGTATAACTCAAGTTATGAAGATTTGAAGGAGAAAACGTCCAAAAAATTACGAGAACAGTGATCTGTAAAGTATAGTTCTGCTACCAGGTGCAACTGCTCTGTGCCCTAAGCCTTTTGAGGTGCAGCTGCCCTCTATGGCGCAGCTGCGCCGGTTCTAAGGCTTAAAGGGGCGCAGCTGCGTCGGACACATGTCAGGTGCAGACGTGCCCGAGTGGACTATTTTGACATCCTGTAGTAAAATGGGCATAGCTTTCTCATACGGACTCGGATTGAGGTGATTCAAGATGATTCGGAACAAGCACGAGTAGACCTACAACTTTTATTTTTTAGTTTTTCAATTTGAGGTCAGTAGAAAGGGTCAAAATGGTTATTTTTGAGACTAATGTGTATTCAGAGGCAATCGGAGGGCGTCGGGCATGCACTTATGCAAGTGTAGTGCTTCTGACGGTAAAAGATGTTGTCCTAAGTTATAAAACATGAATGTTAGTATATATAATAATGCTTAACATTAACAAATGATGTATTAGATTAGTTGTATAAGCACACTAAGCATGCACAAGAGAGAAAATTCGGGCGGGTGCCAAATAAACGTCGAAACGCCGTGACAAGTTTTAATGAATGTAAAAAAGTGTTTTAAGTCAAATGAAATGAACATTACAAGATATGAAATGGGGTTAGTATAATACCAATAAGTAGTCCTAGCAACACTTAAACACTTGAATGAATTTCGAATATTACAAAAAAGAAATATAGTGAGATATAAGTCAAAAGTTAGCACAATCAAATTGAACATTGTGTATTGGTTAATAAGAAGGGTTATGGGGTGTAGAATAAAGTTTACATTACAACTACTATGTGTTGCTATGTGACTAATAGTTGATGTGCATGATTATATAATTGTGTAGGGCACGTGAAGTGCAGATATCTATAAGATATTAAACTGTTATTGGTAAACAACGATAAAGGCAAGTCTTTCAGTTCCTATTTTCTATGTGAACTTGATGATGAACTGTTTTAAATTGTTTTGCAAAGAGCATGATATGTTGTATATATGTTGTAAGCATGAAATGTTAAAGTCAATTTATAACTACATTGATTGATTAAAGAATGTTGATTGAGTAAGGAACTCAATCTTTATATTTGTTATGTGAAGTAAAGCATGTATGTCATGTTACTTTAATTATTATGAGATGTATGTTATGCATGTATTTACGTGCTATGTGATGCTTGAAAGCTGTTAGATTTTGCTGAGCTATCGAGCTCATTCTTGCAAATAATCACTTTTGCAGGTCAAGGATTCAAGGTAACGCTATGTGCTACTTGAAAGAAATGAATCAGATGTAATGCATGAAGATTTATATACTTTGGCTGAATTGTTATTATTTTGGACCCTGTTTAAGGTTTCAGATAATGTATTTGATAATGTATGATGGTTAATAGATGTTGAGTTATAAAGTTTAAATTTTACCCGATGTATAAAGGTTATTGAATGTCGTTGTAAGTTTTAGTTTATAATAACTCTGACGAAGCGATTCATGAAATAAGTTGAATCAAAGTTATGTAATGATAAAAGTTTAGATTCAGGGAAATAAAGAAGGAATAATATAAAAATTTTAAATATTCCGTATTTTTAGTGATTGTATCATTGATTAATGATGTAAAGTCTGAATAAGGAAGCATTGTTAACGACCGATGTCGAGAGTTGTATTGTATGAATTTTGGGGTTGTTACAGTTGGTATCAAAGCTGATAGGTTATACACCTTAGGTAAGAGTATCTTAGGCTATGACCTTCGAGAATAAGAAGTTAAGTTTAAGTTACGTATAATGAAAAGGTGATTCTTTTCACATACGTAGATGTATATGATGTGTTAAGTCCTAGAGATGTTATAAGAAGAAGGTAAGAATAATGAGGAATAACGCTCGAATAAAATGTTGAACTTTAGGAACGAAGTTAGAAATTCTTAAAAGAAGAGTTAATAAATAAACAAGAAGATTCAAAGAAGAATCTTGAAGAGATATAAAGATGAGAATCAGGAGCTACCTAACTCCAATAATAAAGATGACGACTAACGATGAATAGACAAAGTCTATAAGATTAAATCATAATGAGGTCCTGATATAACATGATGAAAGGAAAAGATAAGAAGTTTTAAAATAAAATGATAATGAGATAAGAAAGAATCATAAGGGAGATGATTATAGAATAAGGTCACGACGTGATCTTTTAAAGTTGAAAGACAGATGGTCAGTAATGATTGAATAGTTATAGTTTGATGATATAACGAGAATGTACTATGATATAATACGAGGTTAACTCACGAGGAGTTATAAATGATGAGATGCGGAAAATTCGTATCGAGTAAAGAGCAAGTTATGAGCAGGATAGAGTTAGGTGGGATTTCAATTGAACAATCATGTGATGGCTGAGTTGTACAAACCTTTATATGGGCGAGGGTTTTGTGTTTGCACTTAGTTTATCACATTGATATTCTTTGGAATGTTGGTGTCGCACTATCAATGTATATGTGGTGAAAATGTGATTTTTTTCTCATGTGTATATTTGATAGTTAGAGACTATTAAGTATAGTAAGATGATATTAGGATTAAGTGCGAGTTCTTAAAACTCATACTTATGGTAAGTTCATGACTCATAATCATATGGTATGTTTGGAACTCCTCAGCGAATGGACGCCTATGGTCTGACTAGGAAGCTCTTAAACTTATATTATTGTGGAAAGTTCCTGAATTCCAAAGTGTGGAAAGTTTGATAAACTATACTGGGAATAGAAAGGTTATGGTGTAGGAAGCATTGATGTTGTTTAAGGTTGATAGAATGATTAAGTAATGATGGAGTAAAAATTAATTGATGGAGAAAGTTTTATATTCTAAATCTTCTAGTTTTGCTAGATTTTCGAAATTTATTAACATCGTGCTAATGTTGCACTTCAGTTTTCTTGAAAAACATTGGATCAAATGATGGAGCCAATGAATTTTTTAAAATAGTATTATTATTCACATGCCTATGCTAATTGTTTCAGCTAGACAAAAATAATTTAAAATTTGCAAAATGTATTTTATGTGTTCTATGCATCATTTGATATGGTGTAGAGACAATAATCGAGGAAGTTATCAGTGCAGTTAAACCTAGTGTTGGATGTGATCGTATGATCGTTAGCCCACTATGGTATGATGTAGTATGGCGACGTCATGTAATGACGAAATTCTCAACGTACTATTATTACCGTACAGTATCAGGATATTATGAAAAGATTCATTTATTTTTAGTTTCTTTAAACTATAAAAAAAGGGGATTTATTTATTTTTAGTTTCTTTAAATGAAAAAAAAATTTAGTTGGTTAAAGACATATATATATATATATATATATATCTCGATTGATGTCCGAGTTATTGCTAGAAGTCTATGCTACTTGATTCAGCTAGACGAATATTGAAAGATGTTCATGAAATTCAATCGTTCTTTCTCAAACTATACCAAACCAAATTATTTTGGTGTGGATTCAAATGTTAAGAAGTTGAGGTGAACAACCCTGTAAAAGGAGATATGTTATCTGAGACAATGGTTCTGAGAGTAACGCATATAGTCGTTACGATGTTAAGATGTAATACGTTGTGCACGACGTAGGGGTACGATAGGTTGATCACCTAGAGTACTTGCAGAGAGTGTTTTCAGTCTTTGTGATTGCTAAACATTCTGTTAAAGATGGTTTATAGTGGTGATGCACTATTAAACCTGGAGAAGAGTTCAAGGTCTTATGACCCCTCAGCATGAATTGGAATATTTTAAATTCCTGTTATTCATATCGCTTCCCAATTATTGAGCAATTGTGGAATATTCTTATTATTCTGAAGGTGATGGTGGCAAGAATGATATTCTCTAGAAACAAATAGTTGTGGAACACAACAAGTTAGTGAATAAGATTAACATAAAATATACTTTAATAGATTGAATGAATGAAGATTAATAAAAATTTCGAAGACGAAATTCTTAGAAGAAGGCGTGAATGTGATAACCCGAATACTTATAAGATAGTGAATTATGAAGTATATGTCTTCGACGAGTGGAGTATATGGTAATGGTCCTTAGAAAGGAAATGAAAGGGTTAAAGATTATATAATACTCAAAAAATAATTGAGTTAATTAAAGTTATGAAATAAAACCTAGAATTTATTGAAGAAATTAATGTAGTAGGAAATATAAAACCTATATTAATGTAATGTGTTGAAGTTATTCAACGATAAATATTGTTAAAGAGATTTGATGGAAACCCGAGTAAGGTAGGGTTTCGGTAATTCCGAGGACGGAATCCTTATAAGGAGGGAAGGATGTGACAACCCAGATTTTCAGAAATTAATTAAATAAGAATATAATGAATGAAATTCTTATTATGACGTGTTTTGCGTGTAAGTAAATATATATATATATATATATATATATATATATTCATATATTGGGATGATGAGGTTTAATAGTTAATTTAACTATTGAAGAAATTAAATGAAGTTATTAAGAAAAGAAAATTAACTGAATATTATTAGTTAATTGAATTAAGTTAAAGATTATATTATGAAATAATATAATTTGGTTATTATTCCTTGTTGGCAGTGGAATTATTATGAATTAAATCTCATAAATAATGTGAGTATTGACTTAATTAAAATAGTGAATTAATATAAATATAATTATTTTAATTAAATATGAAGGTAATATATTACATGTAAGAGTAATACGTTTATGTAATGGCTTAATATATTATATTTAGCCAAGTGTATGTAAATGAGTATGAGAATGAGAAGAACCAATATAATTATAAATAAATATTGGTGTTAAATGAATTAAATAAATATTTTAGTTGGAATTTTTATGGAATAAGATAAATATTCGATGAAAATTATTATGGAATAATTTATTCAAGTATGATAATATAGAATAAAATTATAGAGAATGATTTTGCAATCAGTGCGTATTTTATTACGCTATTGGAATAGAAATATTCTAATTTAATTAAATAATTGAATTAGAGCGTTAATGATTTATTAAATAAAATTATAATTATATTAGCTAATTAAATATTGTGTTGGCTAAATAGAGATTATAATTTAATTAAATAAAGGTGTGACAAATGGTGTTTATAATAAGAGAATTATAAAAATAAGTAGAAAGGAGTTTTATTTGAGTAAGCCAAACATGGCCATGTGGCTTTTGGTTATTATTACTTATGAAACGTTTGGCTGTGTAACTGATGAGGCTATAATGTATACACATTATGTTTATATCAGTTATATGAATTTTACGTATTTTGTTCCTAAAGCCAAAAATAAAAAAAACAAAGAAGAACAAATATAGAGAAGAGAGGAAGAGAGAAATTGAGAAGAGGGAGCTTAGGGAAGAAATTCTCTGTAATTGAAGCGGAGTTTTAGAATCTAATAAGGGAGAATCAAGATGAAAAAGAGGATTAAACAAGGCCTTCCAATCATCTATTCTGAATTTAAAGAAGAATCAAAAGTAATTTTTTGGAGTTTCTAGCTTTAATTATTTTCTAAAAGTTCTTCTTTGTAATTAGTTTTGAGGGTTAAATTGTTAAGAGATTGATCATATATGTTAATTGATATGTATAATTTGTTATATGTAATCTATAACAGGTTTTTATGTAATCAAATTTGTGGAAACATATGTTAGAAGAAGAAATTTGGTTGATGGCTTTGTATACGTATTTTGGTCTATTTTAAGGCTGTAATTGATGGTTAGGTCATGTATATAATCTGAAATTGATAATAGATGTTGTTCGTATGTTGAAAGACGAAAACAACGAAGTTTATCGAATCCGTCGTGAATGATTTCGCTAAAACATGTTAAAACTTGTAAAACTAATATGAACATGAGTTTTAGGCCAAAATTTAGGTTGGTTAGTCTTTCTGTAAATTATTGGTTCTTTGATATGTTGTAGTTCCATGAATTACGAATCCATAGAGTCGAAAACGGACTCAATCGGATGTGTATAACTCAAGTCATGAAGATTTGAAGGAGAAAACGTCCAAAAAATCGCGAGAACAGTGATTTGTAAAGTCTGGTTCTGCTACCAGGCGCAACTTGTAAGAACCCGAATTTTTAGATATTATTAAATAAGGATTTAATAAATAAAATTCTTAAACTGTGAGATGAGTTCGAATAAGAATATTTTTATGTGATATAAGGTATGTGGTATTATATTACATAGGGTAATATGGACTATGTAATATGTGTTTTATAAATATATTATTAATATATATTTGTTACTTAACGTAGAGACGTTTCAGTTGAGATAAAGGCAGTGGATAAAATTATCTATAAATGTTAAATAATTTATAGAATTATTTTATCATAGTAAGTTGGTGACATTAAATATCCTTAATGTATAATCACCATATTCTTGTGTATGTGTATTAATAACTAGTATGTTTATAATATAGGTTATTAATAGCACTTAAGCTATCCGTGAATAGGTTTGGATAGTGAAGCATGAGTTAGTTAAGGAATTAACTAATAAGAATAAATATTAGTTAATTTAAGTTGGGAGTTATATTATGGAATAATATAATGAGAGTATTGAACCTTAATTAACTATGATGATATAGTACAATGTTTAATTTACTTAAGTAAAGGAGTGAATTAATATGTGTGTTGAATATGTAATTATAGTTGATACTTTTATATATATTACTTAGAATAGTAATATGTGAGAAAGTCTAATATATGAATAACGTTAAATATATATATATATACGTTATTAAAGGGAGATGGAAATCATTATATCTTTAAATGAATATTTGAAGAAATTATTTTGGGAACAATTTATAGAAAAGAAAGAGAACTAATTATTATATATTTCTAATAAAGGGTATTAAAATAATTTGTAATATTGAATTATTTTAATAAAAGGAGGAAATGTTATTTTTGAATAATAATATTACCTTATATGTTTTTGTATGAGGTGTGATTGGTTAATATAGTAAATATATTAAAACGTATTTGCTATATGTAATTAAATTGATGAAAATAATTTATTATAATAGAAAATAAACTTATTATCTATTTTCTATATATAATATATGTACATGTGTCGTACATATAGTTATTTGATATTATATTAAGAATAATATCATGAGACAATAAGTAAATTATTTTCTAATAACGAATGTGCTTATTTGGAGAAAACATAATATTTTATGATATGGCTAAATACATAATTTTAAATGTATTTCAAGGGAGTTTAATTAATGAAAGGAAACTAAGTTATTTTTAATATATTAAATAACTTAAGTTATTATTTGATCGTGAATATTATTATTGGAATAATTAATAGAGTATATATTAATTATTATAAGCGTAAAGGTTATACTTCTTATAAATATAATTAATTGAAGTAGTTTAGCATTTTAATAGCTTGAGTTATTATATTACCGTAAATGTTATATAGAATATTGGCGTATTTTCATTCACGATATATTTATATATGTGAACCTTGTGACTTAATAGTTCTAATTATATTGAACATGTTATAAGTAGTAAGTGATGGGAATAATAATAAGCTTGAGATTAAGCTTGTGAGAAATGCCTTGTGTGGCACGATAATAGATTCGGTAATGAATCGATTAATTCAAGGATGAAATAATTATTAATTAAACAATTAATCTATATTAATTGTTATTATAATAATATGTTGAATTATTATTATTGCGAGTGATAGCATGATAATAAGTATATTTGTTATAAATATAATAAGATTTATATTTATTGTGAAAATTAACTATATAAATGTTAATTAATTGTTATGAAAATTATAATTCCATTGATTAAATGAGAAATAGATTAATTAATATTATTATTAATTAATTGATAGGATAAGTAATTTATTAAATTCTATGTGCAAGCATGCGAATAAAATGTATAGCGTATAGTAACTAACTATATATTATATGAAATGTGAAGTGTAGTGCAACTATGTTATATAGTGTGGTGCAACAATTAGGTGACTATACTATATATAGAAACCATGTGTTAAGATTGATTAAATTGTGAAAGCTACATGAATATATTATGTGGTTATGTGATAAAATTGTACGTGAGTATACAGTAAAATAATTCATCATGAATGTATAGAGTAAACAATTATAATTGATGATTTCTTCAATATATAATTGAATAATATAACGTGAGGATATCCGGTTAAATTATATCGATAAGATAAAATGTACATGGATTTTATATGTGCAAGTTAAAATTTACTACATGATAGTATTATTGGGACTACATTGTGACACATTAAATTATAACTTAAGTTATATGGGATGAAATGTATACATAATTTATATTACCTAAGTGTATATATTATATATAGAGGTGTATGACCCAAGTGTGGAACTACATTGCAAATGCTGAGTATTGTGCCATGTCCCTTATTATTAGTCACATTTCCCTCCCACGTGAATACACTGTGAAGCTAACTCCCTATTTCTTCCTCAAACTCAGCAAACTCCCTAGCTTCATAGCTCATCATGCATGGGGAGTGGGTGTTATGATGGGATTCAACCACCCATTACCTACCCTTTCATAACCAACATACAATCCTAATTTACGTTGGTTTAATTTGAAGAACAAGAGCAATATCTGGACATTAGTTGCTCTATAAATATTGGACTCTCCTTCTCCATTTTTCCATTGCTGAGAATTGATTAAGTATGAAATTGAGAGCATATATAGAGTGAGTAATTATATACACATCAGTAGAGGAAGTGTGAATTAGCAAGCTAACTGCAAAGGTATAATATACTTTTCTTGTTCTTCATTTTAAGTTTACTGTCAAGTTCCAATTCCTGAAATTGAGCATGGATGGATTAATTGTTGAGTAAGAATAAGTTGTTAAGTGTTATATGAAGTTATAAGCATGATAGAATTGTTATATAGTTGCTTAGAATCGAATTTGCTGTGAACATTCTGAGTTGGGCTGGTTTCTGCCGAAGCAAAGCATTCACTGGCTTGGCCGGACACCGGAGCAGCTGCGCCGGGTTTATACCTGGTACTTGCGCAGCTGCGCAGGGTCTTAGGTTCTATTTTTGGTCAGACCCCAGCGCAGCTGCGCCGGGTTTATGCATGATAGCTGCGCAGCTGCGTAGTGACTGCACCAGCAGCTTTGTGTTCTGTTGTGATTTCTGTCCATGCTAGCATATGATATCACTTTGGACAGGCTTGAATACTGATTTACTTAGGTTGTATGAGTTCTTTAATACAACGTACACATTGGTGAGCATCCTAGCACATATTAGGAAAGGAAACCTCATGTTTTGTAAAATAAACTTATGGTTTCGAACATGAACTTTGGAGGCCGTGTGACAGTTATAGTTGGTGCCTTCTGTTAAAATCTAGGCGTGAGAGTTTGACTTAAATATGCTTGAACATGAGTTTAACATATAGTTGAGAGTCCCTTTCTGCATATCATGACTTGCTTTAGTTACATAATATATGTTTTCTAAAGGAAGTAGGAAACATTAATAATGAAGTTGATGAAACTTGTGATATTAAATTCTTATATTTAACACATGTGTATTGTTGAAGTCATGAGTGTATATAAACATAAAGAATGATTCAAGGTTGTATTGCATGTGCTAAACTACTTTGACTTGGTTTAAAACGATTTCAAAGGAAAACTATGACAATTTTGTAAACTAAGTTGCTTGAACATGGTATAGCTAGATTCTTATATTTTTGAGCCTACATGCTAGTGTTTTAACATCACTTAGATGGCATGTATGTGCACACACCTTGATAAACACTATGAAAGTTAGATAAGCATGAACTAGACATGTTTTAAAGCAACAAAGGATGCTAGATATGCCTATATGATAAAGATAATTGTGAGCATGCGTATTAACATTATTATGACACCTCACATATATGTATGATGAACATAGTAGCCTTGCATGACTAATTTAAGTGAGACAAGGATTTTGAAAGGTGAAACTTAGAAAGTTTGAACGTAATGGTTTCGATAAGGTTCGAGAAACGTAAGAGCAATATAGATTATATATTTATGAGTTTTAAAAAAAAATATGTCGAACACTAAGATAGTTAAGTGTGTTAATATTGATATTAAGTATGGTTAAGGTATACCTATACGTACCTAGCTATACTAAGCGTACGATAAGAAAGTAAGACGAAGGTTCTAAGAACCAAGTTAGACAACAATGTAACCTTTATTATTATATTGAGAATATATGGAAGTGTATAACTGATAAGTGTGATCTCTATGATTAATATAATTGTGTAGGATTACACGAAGTGCAGATATTCTTAAGTAGTTAAGTCGTAGTTGTTAAACTACGAATCAGGCAAGTCTTTCAGTTCCTATTTGATATATGAATTCAATAACTATTAGTTGAATTATATTATGCTATGATAATCTGAACTTATATATGAACTGTATATGAGATATAAATGAGATTGAAAGTTGATCTTTGATGATATACTTGTTATGTGAAAAGTAATATGCGTAGTAAATATAAACTGTTTATAAATGCATGAACTGAGTATGATGTTATATGCTATGTGATGCATGAGGACTGTTAGAATTGCTGAGCTGTCGAGCTCACTCTTGCAAATAACCACTTTTGCAGGTTAAGGATTCACGGTAAAGATTTCGTGCTTCTTGATTGATAAAGATAGATAGTATCGCATTGAAGAATACTACTTAGATTATTGTCTGGACCATGTTTAGATTCTAGATGATGTACTCGATAGTTGCTTACACTGTTTAATACTTGTTGTATTGTAAGAATGTATTAATTAATACATAGAGGATATCGAGTTGAGTTGTAAATGTTTATACGATAACTCAGATAAGAAGGAATCATATTATATAGTTGATTCAAGATTTGTAATTGGTATCAAAGTTACGGAATCAATAAAAAGATTTTTATTCAAAGGATATTGAAAAGTTTAATTTATTCCGTATTTTAGTAATATCGAATATGATGTAAAGACGAGATCTTGGATATGAATAGAATTTATATTCTAAATTGTAATAAACAAAGTTGTATTCTTTTACTAATGATTAAAAGATGTAATAGTTTGACGATAGTAGTATCGTGACTGCACCGAATTCGAGGTTTCGAAGGAACGTGGATTTGGGGGCGTCACACAACTGCTCTTTGCCCCAAGCCTTTTGGGGCGCTGCTGCTTTCTATGGCGCAGCTGCGTTAGTTCCAGAGCATAAAGGGGCGCAGCTGCACCGGACACATGTCAGGTGCAGACAGTGCCCGAGTGGACTGTTTTGACATCTTGTAGTAAATGGGCATAACTTTCTCATATGGACTCGAATTGAGGTGATTCAAGATGATTCGGAACGAGCACAAGTAGACCTGCAACTTTTGGTTTTTAAGTTTTTCAATTTGAGGTCAATAGAAATGGTCAAAATGGTCATTTTTGGGACTGATGTGTATTCAGAGGCAATCGGAGGGCGTCGGGCATGCACGTATGCAAGTGTAGTGCTTTTGACGGTAAAAGATGTTGTCCTAAGTTATAAAACATGAATGTTAGTATATATAATGATGATTAACATTAATAAATGATGTATTAGATTAGTTGTATAAGCACACTAAGCATGCACAAGAGAGACAATTCGGGCAGGTGACGAATGAACGTCGAAACGCCGTGACATATGTTAATGAATGTAAAAAGTGTTTTAAGTCAAATGAAATGAACATTATAAGATATGAAATGGGGTTAGTATAAAACCAATAAGTAGTCCTAGCAAGACTTAAACACTTGAATGAATTTCGAATATTACGAAAAAGAAATATAGTGAGATATAAGTCGAAAGTTAACACAATCAAATTGAACATTGTGTATTGGTTAATAAGAAGGGCTATGGGGTGTAGAGTAAAGTTTATATTACAACTATTATGCGTTGCTATATGACTAATATTTGATGTGCATGATTATATAATTGTGTAAGGCACGTGAAGTGCAGATATCTGTAAGCTGTTATACTGTTATTGGTAAACAACGATCAAGGCAAGTCTTTTAGTTCCTATTTTCTACGTGAACTTGATGATGAACCATTTTAAATTGTTTTACAAAGAGCATGATATATTGTATATATGTTGTAAGCATAAAATGTTAAAGTCAATTTATGGCTACATTGATTGATTAAAGAATGTTGATTGAGTAAGGAACTCAGTCTTTAAATTTGTTATGTGAAGTAAAGCATGTATGCCATGTTACTTTAATTATTATGAGATGTATGTTATGCATGTATTTATGTGCTATGTGATGCATGAAAGCTGTTAGATCTTGCTGAGTTGTTGATAAGTGGTTTTCATGACCACTGATTCAGATCTTTTCTAACTCATTCTGTTGCTTAAACTCAAGTAATTGGTGCGTTTAATGTGTTTTTCTTTATTTTGTGATTTTCAAGTTGAGGAACTCTCTCGACGCTTATTGAGCTTAAAAGGATGAATGTTGCCAAAATGAGCTAATAGGAATGATGGCATGTTAATAGAATGAAGTCGAGTAGTGTGAAGGATCTGTGATGATGCAAAAGGGATATAAAGATGCAAGTTTGCTGGAGATGCAGGAGTAAACAACAGAAGAAGTCATAAAGCAAGCCTGCACCAGCAAGAAGCCAGCAGATTCCAGCATTCCAGTGCCGCGCGGCCGCGCCCTCTCCAAGGCATTTTGGTGCGCGGTCGCGCCAATCAAGAAATCTGCCAAACTTTAACTTCACTTAAACAGACGGGAGAAGGCAGCTTATAAGGGCCTTTTCCCCTTATTTGATCGATAATCTTCACTAGGGAGTTCAAGCCCTAGTTTTCCATTTTCCTTCTCTTTTCATTTCTTGTTTAATCTAGATCAGGAGTAGATTAGGTTAGATATTAGATAAGTGTTAGTTAGTTAGATTCTAGGGTTAGATTAGTATTGAAGATTGAAGCAAGTGATTGTCATTGAAGATCCAAGCTTGGATAAAGAACAAAGATTTGCATTCTCTATCTCTTAACTCTCCTTGTTATCATTGTATATTCGGATAATGTATAATCAACTTGTGGATAATATATTTGAGTCATTTATAACTTAGTTTACATTTTGAGATTTCAATGGAACCTAATGAGTAGTTGATGTTGATTTACCTTCCATGTGGTTCTTATTTGATTGTTATATGATTGTCTACTGTGATATATGTTTTCATTACTTAATTGAGTCATGACCAATTACTGTGATAACCTATGTGGGATTGAAAGACGAAGTGTAGGTTTAGATCCAATCGCGGTAGCGGGCGATTGTACGTTCACATGACGTTGGACGTATGATTTATGCTTAGGATTGACATATACCGAAGCACCGTTCATAGTCAATAGAGAACTTAACCTTAATCCCTAATTATTTGTAAACACCATAGACATATAGGGGTTTAGATAATGTGGGTGTCCACGTGCGTTCTATCATCTGTGGATTGTATGTGGTATGGAGTAGGTGCATCGAAAGATGGCCTTCTCTCAGTGTTCTCGGCTAACAAACATGACGATTAATTTGACCTAATTTGAAGTATGTCGACTTAGACGAATCATTAGGGGAAATTGGAATCTCTTATCTTCATTAGCTGATTTTACTCTAGGATTAATTAGTTTAATTTAAATTCCTTGCCTAGTTAACTTAGTTTAAATTAATTCTATTTGCCGCTCATTTAAATAAGACTAAGATGATTATAGGCTAGTGGTTTGGCGACCTTTTATCTGTTATTTCCTCGTGGGAACGATATTTGTACTTATACTTTATTACTTGTTGACCGTGTATACTTGCACGAATATATTGATCAGTAAAACGACCAACAAGTTTTTGGCGTCGTTGCCTGGGAATTAATTGGATAACTGTTTTCCAATATTAGTTCAATCAAATTAGTCTTAATTTAAACATTTTAATTTTATTTAATTCTCTTCCTATATTCTCTTCTCAGGTACAATGGACTTAAATTTCTATCCATGGAACCAAAAGCAAGAGCAACCAAGGGAGGTATACAATGATGGCATCGACCCAATTGCAACACTTTCAGCACAACTAGAGGTTCTCTCAAGGAAGTTGGATACTGTTTCAGCCCAACAGAGTCGAGAGCCAGTTATTTCGTATGACTATGGTGTTGGAAGCTACATGAGCCATCAGGAACTTATCAGTTATGGATAGGAGCAGTATGGGGGTGAGTACTTCCACAATGAACCTTATCTCACTTATCAGCCAGATTAGGGGTATCACCCAGACCCTTCAGCAAACCCTTCATCAGACTATTATCAAGACCAATACTGGGATCCAAATCCCGTGTACGCCCCAGAATGCACCTTCCAGACTCCAGTTTACAAGCCTCAACACAATTTTGAGGGTGACACAGAAAATGTAAGATTGGAGGAAGGAGGTGACATATCACTGAAGGACATTTTGATTGAGCAACAGAAGTCAGTCAAGAATATCCAGAACTGGGCAGAGCAAATTAGCAAGTCCTTGATGATAGAGGAAGAACAAGGGATTCTGACCAATATTGTGAGCTATCAAGAACAATGCAAGCCAAGTCCAAATTATGCACCCGAACCCACTTATCAATCCCCATATTTATAAGGAGAACAGTCAACAATAGACTTCATGTATGCAAGCCCAGAAAACCAAGAGGAGTTGTTTGGGAGCCAGGAACCATCAAACCAAAATTTTCAATATCAGATGGCCCCAATCAAATATGCTTCTATCAGTGAGCCTCAATACAGGTTGCCTGTGGCTGAAACAGAAAAGGAAGGATTGGACACTATGTGGGGTAGCTCATTAGCATCAACAAAGGAGATCTTGGTCGAACAAGTGCAGTCAATTGAGGATCTTCAGACTTGGGTAGAGAAAATTAGCACAACTTTAAGGAATGAGGAGGTGATTGAGCAAGTAAATGAAGCTCAAGATAGTCAAAGTCCAATGCCTCAGATGTTTGAAGCCGTGAGTAATGATCCCCAGGATATATGGTGCTATGACATGGATGCATAGACTGATGGAGAGCCAAAAGTGGACTTGGAACTGGACGAGCAAAAGGCAATGGACATAGAGGAGACAATTGGGGATGTGGAAAAGTATGAACCAACCGTAATAATACCCCAAGAGCCTTCTCAGCCTAAGTGGAACAAGCCAGTGAAGTTTGCACATCCTTGCCCCCTTGGTAGCCATATCACATAGTCGGATCTCGATGATATGAGAGAGTCCGCAATTTCAAAACTATGGTGGTCAGTAGAAGAGAGAATAGAAGAAGAGTCTGTTGTGTTCGATGTACCTCAATACCCCAATCATTTCACGAACACAACAGAACCATTGCCTAGCTCCCCAACTTTCAGGACAGGGAATTCATATACTCATCATGTGCTAGGTAGTTTAAATCTGAGTCCTCTTTTGATGGGAAGCCTCCAAAAGCACATTGCAGTTCTGATGGATGGAGGGGTTCTCAAATATCGTCGAGGGGTCGGATAACGGTGTTCAGACACAGTCCAGCTAGACGACTATAAATCAAGTGCTCGATGGGAGGCACCCCATCATTTCTCTCTCTCCCTACTTGTTTAATTCTCCATTACCTCCTTTCTATCACATTTCCCTCCCCTTGTTTAATTCTTAGTAATTTAAATATAGTTGAAATTTTTTGAAAATAGTTCAACAGTTTAGTTTTAGGATTTCATTGCCTATTTTTTTGGACTTAGGCATGAATGCGTATATTTTTGGGACTATAAAGCTTATTACATATATTTTTTTGCACTTGCACATTGCGTATACGCATTTAGAGAATTTTTGGGAATTTAAATACATATATCTTTTCATGTTTAATTCTCTTGATGTAAATAGTTAATATACTTGTGTTAGTATAACTGGGTTTAATAATGTTATATGCTTTTTTCAGGGTCACCTCATGCAGCATGAAGCAAAGTTCGAATGTCACGGCAGCTTCATGAAATAAATTCTGCAAAAAACCAAATCTAACATCACGCGCGGCCCCGCCTGATTTAGCTTGTTGAGGTGCACAGCCGCGCCTCACACAAACTATGCTTGACTTAAGTGATTTTTGGCAGAACTCAAGCCCACACTTCCATTGCATTATCAAACGAGCTTGCCACAAATTTCGCCCATCCCAAACCCTAATTTCAATTGAAAACACAACCTCCTATCTCCTAATCACAATCAACCAATCCACCCATCACTCCCATCTTCTCAACTTGATCAATTGAGACAGTGTGTGGGTGTTCGATAGCATAGCAATATTTTTGAATTGGTTGGGTTAGTTGAGTTCAGGATTGGATTGCATTGTCTATTCTCATTTCATATGGCATCCAAGAGGAGTCGGAGGGAGTCTACATCCATGGGCAACGAATCTGAGCGCGGGGGAGATTTCTAAGAGCCACTTCATTTCATGCAGCATCAGAAGCCAAATAGGGGAGTTTCTTTTTACCTTTACCTTCAATGAGGACATTGAACAGTTTAAGTTTGGGGGTATTGGTTTTGTTTTTGCATCTAGTTAGTTCATTTCTTGTTTTGCATGTAGTTAGTTCATTGCATATTGTGTTTGTTTATATAGTGCATGTAGGTCATATTTTGTAAAAATTTTAAATTTTTTCTTTTGTTTTTGCATTCTGTGTTAGAGCATATTGCATGAATCCAGTTTCAGTTAGTTAGTTATGTATTTGGCCTATGAAGAAATTGAATTCACTTGATTTTTGAGCTGATTTGAGACTTAAGCTTGATTTGAAGGTCATATATGTAAATCCTTACCTGTCAGATACTGTGTAACCAGTTAGCACGATAGAGTAACCATTATGACATGCTAAGTTTAAATTTTCACATACTTATCTTTTGGTGGGAAATCTATGTTTTAATAAAAGAATTTCAGTTCTCATATGATAATAACTAAGGCTGTTAAAAGCTTAAGTTTGGGGGAAAGATGGGGCATGCATGCTATGTGGGGAGATGGAGCGTAAGACGCACTCCCCTATGAAAAAGAAATGAAAACAAAAGAAAAGATTCAGAAAAAGAAAAAATAGAATAAACACTTCGGCTACGTCGAGTTCTATGGACTTTGATATTAGAGCAAGTAAGCCCTCGGGGTGTCTCTACACCCAGCGCCCTAAGGCCGTCTGGTCTGGGATTAGTTGGTCGAAAGCTCGCTACATGGATATCATTGAAAAGCCTAAGAGGACTAGGCATTGCAGGGTCGAATGTGTACACGGGAGAGTGCGAATACGCCCTCGTGAATAATAAAAGCTTAATGAAAACCCCTTGTTGACTCTTGAGTTTAGTAATGCATGGTCTTGATTAGAACTTATATGACTTACTATTTTGCTTAAGTTGAAACTGTTTTTCCCCTAAAAAGCATAGTATGTGGTATATTTGCCCGAATGCATGCTTAATGGTTGCTAGGCACACAACGCACAATACATCAGTGCTGAAAGCTTTGGATTTGCAAGAATATGCCTTTTAATCTTGTCTTGAGTAGCTTATCGGTTTGATTATCTTGTGGTTTTTCTTAGGCATTGCTTATGAAGATCGATGCTGACTGAGACTTGGATTTGCATTTATGATAGCGTAGGTTGCATACAATGTAGATATTGCATTACATCTTTTGTTTAGTTTTGTTCTGGTTGCTTGAGGACAAGCAAAGTTTAAGTTTGGGGGTATTTGATAAGTGGTTTTCATGACCACTTATTTAAATCCTTTCTAACTCATGTTGTTACTTAAACTCAAGTAATCTGGTGCGTTTAATGTGTTTTTCCTTTTGTTTTGTGATTTTCAGGTTTAGGAACTCTCTTGGCGTTTACTGAGCTTAAAAGGATGAATGTTGCCAAAAGGAGCTAATAGGAATGATGGCATGTTAATGGAATGAAGTCGAGAAGCGTGAAGGTTCTGTGATGATGCAAAAGGGCTATAAAGATGCAAGTTTGCTAGAGATGCAGGAGTAAACAACAGAAGAAGTCATGAAGCAAGCCTGCACCAGTAAGAAGCCAGCAGATTCCAGCATTCCAGTGCAGCGCGACCGTGCCCTCTCCAAGGCATTTTGACGTGCGACCGCGCCAGTCAAGAAATCTGCCAGACTTTGACTTCACTTAAACAGACGGGAGAAGGCAGCTTATAAGGACCATTTGCCCTTATTTGATCGATAATCTCCACTTGGGAGTTCAAGCCCTAGTTTTCCATTTTCCTTCTCTTTTCATTTCTTGTTTAATCTAGATTAGGAGTAGATTACGTTAGAGATTAGATTAGTGTTAGTTAGTTAGATTCTAGGGTTAGATTAGTATTGAAGATTGAAGCAAGTGATTGTCATTGAAGATCCAAGCTTGGAGAAAGAACAAAGATTTGCATTCTCTATCTCTTAACTCTCCTTGTTATCATTGTATATTCGGATAATGTATAATCAACTTGTGGATAATATATTTGAGTCATTTATGACTTAGTTTACATTTTGAGATTTCAATGGAACCTAATGAGTAGTTGATGTTGATTTACCTTCCATGTGGTTGTTATTTGATTGTTACGTGATTGTCTACTGCGATATATGCTTTCATTGCTTAATTGAGTCATGACCAATTACTGTAATAACCTATGTGGGATTGAAAGATGAAGTGTAGGTTTAGATCCAATCGCGGTAGCGGGCGATTGTACATTCACAAGACGTTGGACGTATGATTTATGCTTAGGATAGACATATACCGAAGCACCGCTCGTAGTCAATAGAGAACTTGACCTTAATCCCTAATTATTTATAAACACCATAGACATATAGGGGTTTAGATAATGTGGGTGTCCACATGCGTTCTATCATTTGTGGATTGTATGTGGTATGGAGTAGGTGCATCGAAAGATGGCCTTCTCTCACTTTAGTGTTCTCGGCTAACAAACTTGACGATTAATTTGACCTAATTGGAAGTATGTCGACTTAGACGAATCATTAGGGAAAATTGGAATCTCTTATCTTCATTATCTGATTTTACTCTAGGATTAATTAGTTTAATTTTAATTTGGTGCCTAGTTAACTTAGTTTAAATTCATTCTCTTTACCGCTCGTTTAAATAAGACTGAGATGATTATAGGCTAGTGGTTTGGCGACCTTTTATCTGTTAATTCCTCGTGGAAATGATATTTGTACTTACACTTTATTACTTGTTGACCGTGTATACTTACACGAATATATTGATCAGTAAAACGACCAACAGCTGTCGAGCTCATTCTTGCAAATAATCACTTTTGCAGGTTAGGGATTCAAGGTAACGCTATGTGCTACTTGAAAGAAATGAATCAGAAATAATGCATGATGATTTATATACTTTGGCTAAATTGTAATTTTTTTGGACCCTGTTTAAGGTTTCAGATAATGTATTTGATAATGTATGATGGTTAACAGATGTTGAGTTGTAAAGTTTAAATTTTACCCAATGTATAAAGATTATTGAATGTGGTTGTAAGTTTTAGTTTATAATAACTCTGACGAAGCGATTCATGAAATAAGTTGAATCAAAGTTATGTAATGATAAAAGTTGAGATTCAGGAAAATATAGAAGGAATAATATAAAAGTTTTAAATATTTCGTATTTTTAGTGATTGTATCATTGATTAATGATGTAAAGTTTGAATAAGGATGCATTGTTAACGACCAATATCGAGAGTTATATTGTATGAATTTTGGGGTCGTTACATGACCGGTCACAAGGAAGGAGGGGGAGAGAATGCAATCATTAAATTTTACTAACTCTACCAAACACCAAACTCATTTCTCATTCATCTCATTTCATTAGCTAGCAAAGCAAAAGATAGAGAGAGAGTGACATGTTCGGCCAAGAGAGAAGGAAAGAGAGGGAGTGTTCTTGCTTGTTTCATAGTTCCTTAACTAAAACTTAGGAAGAAGAAGGGAGAACAAGCTAAGGTATAAAGGTTTCTATTTAATAAAGTTTAATTTCCTTTGTGATTTGAGTTGAGTTTGATTTTTGTATGGTTTTGGTTTGGTGGTTCAAAAACCTTGGATCTATATGTTTTTAAGTGTTATATGTTTGGATTTATAACTTTTAAATGTTAAAAATTGGATCAAAAGTAAGAAGAATGAAACTATGTTTCAAAAGGTTGAAAACCTTGATTTTCTTAGAATAAATTATGTTTTGTTTGTGTTTGCTGGGTATTGATGTAACAGATTATGGATCATAGTAGATCCATGAGTTTATGATATATGGGTATATATTATGATGGTTTATGGTGGCTAAAGTTTGATTTATCAAGAGATCATGCAAGATTTCTTAGAAAACACAAAAGTTTTAAAATTAGATTTTTGAGAAAACGTAACATGAAACAGAAATGACCATATCTCTGATTCTACTTTGAATTTTTGAGTGTGCTCAGATTTTGGAGTTATATATATGAGTCTTCTAACTTTTTAAAGTGGAATCACTGAAAAAGGAGTTGTAGATTTTTGTGTGGACTGATTTTAGCAAAGTAAAAAAATTTATGAAAAATGACAAAAGTAGGCTGTCTGGGATTTTGAAGGGCAGTTTCATCCACTTAAATTATGTAAAAAATTCCAGCATTTTGGGACATGAAAATATATAGAATGAAGTAGATTGTATCAAAAAAATGAGCTCATTCCGACTTAGATTGAGCAAGTTATGACTATTTCAATATTTGGGTTTGTCTGACGAAAAACGCTATAACTGGAGTTGTATAACTCCGATGGCCACGAAATTAAAACTTTAGACTCACGATAACATGTGTAAGATCCCGCCAAGCGTTGGGAATTTCTGGAGTTAAGCGTGAGGTAGTTATTTTCTTAAGAAATTAACTGGAAATGAATTTTTAGAAAATACTTAAGAAAATTGAAAATTCCTGAAAAATTATTTTTGTGTATGAAATACATGTATATATGTGTGGACAAAAGATAAAAAAATAATAAGTTGATTAGAAAAAAAAAGGGGGGGATCCAGCTTGCTGGATTGGCCATCAGGTTGTTGAATTGCAATCTAGTTTGCTGGATTGGCCATCAGGTTGCTGGATTGCAATCTGGTTTCCTGAATTGACCATCAAGTTGCTGAAATGGAAATTGAAATGATATATGAGTTATCTAAAATAATATTGAAGCTTTAAAATCGAGTTAATTAACAATAAATGTGTTAATTGTCGGATAAGGTGACCAGGACACCGAATTGAGACCGAATTCCAACCAGACCGAAACAGTTCGACTTGATAAGTGTTTATAAAGGTTATAAACACTGATGTGACAATGTGATGATGTGTTTAGGAGATATATTAACTGTAAATTACAGTGCTATGTGTTGTGATTTGTTGTGCTAATTGTGAGACCGATATTGTTAATTATAGGTCTTTCAAACACAGATAGAATATATTGTGTAGCAGTAATCAACGAAGAAGGCAAGTTTCCTTAACTCAATCTTGAGTTAATACTTTTCAAATATAGTGGTGGTTAATTATTGCTGATTATACCACGTCTAAAAATTATTGTTGATTATTCGCAGTTAGTGCATGTTTATTAATTCAAATTGAATTATTAATTTTGAGAATATGCTTGGGGAATAACTATTATTGGTTATTCACATCCGTAGAAGTTATTATTGATTGCAAATAGTACAGTTAATTTCTGTCTATTATTGAATCGTTTTGAGATATGTCATAGCTAATTGTTTTGGTTGGACGAACATTTGTTGAAACTTGATAGATTCGAGAAAAGAACTCAATTATTATTAACAGGTCAATGCCAATTATTCCGGCTAGATCGAGAAAGCGATTAGATATTGAAATCATTATATTTCGTTGTTGTGATTCTAATTCTGGTTATAAGACTGAGAAGAACAACCATTTTATATAAAAAGGGGCTTTGTGGTCGTATATTCGGCCGTTGCGCGCGTGTAAGTATTATGCATAATATGGGGTATAATGAAGCTGAACACTTTATATACTTGCAGAGGGGTATGATTTAATCTTTATGATTATTTGATACACCTGGGTACTTCAAAGTATAACCTTTGATAGTTACTCGAGAAGAGAAGTTCAAAGATCTTGTGTGATCGCTCAGTATAAACTCTGAAAAATATTTTCATTTTGTTATTCAATCGAATATCGTAGAAACTTTGAAAGCGTTGTACTATTTCACTATCGAATTATTATTTTGCATAGGATGCGAGAAGACTTGTTATTTATTAACAATTTGTTCAGCTATTTCAAAGTTCTTCGAACTTTGGTGTTATTCTATCGAATTGATAGTTTGCTATTCTTGATTCTTATACATTCATTGTATGTCTTAACTTGCGGAGCAAACTTGTTACTCACCCTTGCTTAAATATAATATTGTAGCTAGGAATGAGGTAGCCGAAGGGGCAGAGAAAGACAAAGGCAAAGGTGTATTGCTGGAGTAGTTATAATAAACATATTTATTATGTTATTTTGTATAACCCTTTTTGTATATCTAAGGGTATGTTTGTTATGTTAAGGTTAGAAAACCAGGGACAATGTATTATAAATATCAATTAATGATATGTATATTTCTATTCATATATAAATGGATAGTTAGATGAGATTTAAATGTTGGATCGTGAGCACCAAACTCAGGGGGTCAGGTAACCCGGATTTGGGGGCATCACAATGTGAACTTGTAGAGATGTCGTTAGGTAGTGAAATGAACATATATGTGTACTCCTACATTAGTACTACAACTTTATCGAAGTTCCTTGCCCAGAAACCAAGCAGGCTGACAGCTAGATCGAGTCAAACGAAGGCATTAGGCGTTGACCGGCCAATTCTTGAGTTGGCCAAGAACACCTATAGGGACACATCTGTCACTAATAGTCTTTAGCGACATGTGGATTTTGAAAATTAATTATAATAATTAAAATAAATAAAAATAAATACTAAATATTTAATAAAAAAATCTATTTTTTTTAATTATAATAAATAGTTTTTAGTATTTTGACATAAAATTTTATTAATATTTATTTTGTTTAAATATTAATAATAATGACAGTATTTAATAATGATATTAAATAAATTATTTAAAAATAATATTAAATAAATTCTTTAAAAATAATGTTAATCGTTTAAAAATCATTTCAAATAATAATAAATTATTTAAAAATGATATTAATGATTTAAAAATAATTGTTAATAAAAATAAATTATTTAAAAATATTAGTGATGATTTAAAAATCATTTTAAGTGGTTATTAATTATTTGAAAATAATATTAATAATTTGAAAATCATTTTAAATAATAATAAATTATTTAAAAAAATTATAATCAATAAAAATAATTTATTTAAAAATAATATTGATGATTTAAAAATCATTATAAATGGTTATTAAATATTTAAAAATGACATTAATGATTTAAAAATTATTATAATTAATATTAAATTAGTTAAAAATTATTTTGAGTGTTTGGAAATTATTATAAATAATAACTAAAATATCTAATATGGTATTGAAAATTTTAAATAAAGTTTATTGAAAAACTAATTCGATAACTTTTCGATAAAGCAATAAAATACCGAACGGCCCAGACACTAATAGTTGGACTAGTTGTTAGTTGTTATTGTTTCTAATGACTGTTATAAACCTATATAGGTGGCGTGTATACTTTCAAATAAGCTTAAGTAGCTGATCTTGATAAAGACAAGTTTTCTAACTTCATTTAATTTTAATATTAAATGTAAGTCTTATATATTGATATACGAATTTGTTATATATATTATTCGTGATATCTGTGATTTAAAAAGGGTTATGACTTATTATTCGAGCATAACCAAACCATATAAGTTGTTGTTTGCGTGAAAAGTGTTTGATTTGATATCAAAGCATAAACTGTGGAAAAATAAATGTTGTTTGGTACATATATACACCGACCCTGTTACATTGGTAGGATGATATGCATACTCCTAGGATATGCTTAGGCTGACTCCCTATGAGATATCCGAACAGAACTCCTATACGTCTTTATGATTCTTAGGAATGACAGAACTCCTATAAGTCTTTATGACTCTTAGGACTGACAGACCTCCTATAAGTCTTATGACTCTTAGAAATGTGGAAAATACTCTGAACTATATGTTCCTTCAATTTAGATATTGGGTGAGTATAATATACAACTTGTTTAAAACTTGCTGAGCTTTCTGTAGCTCATTCTTGCAATTATTATTTTCCTTTGCAGCTTTAGCTGAAATGTCAAAGGTTCTGGAGTTCAATAATGTGGATGAAAAAACTCAGTCAATGTAAATTTATTTATATCCTTGGAAACTTTACTATGATGTAATAGTAAGTTGGGATTTATTATAAGCCAATTTAAGAATATATAATATATTATTATCTTTTATCAATTGCTTAGTTTTTACCTTTGTAGAACATAGGAAGAAGGATAGTATCTATATGAACTATACATCTGAATTGGGAGTATTGAAAGATATTGGAGTTCTCTGATGCACTGAGTCGGTCGCACCCCTCAGTTCCAAGAACGACCCTAACATTAATACTACGAATGTCAGATAGATAGGAATTATTGATATGAAAGAAATATTTATGAGATTATAAATCTATTCATCTAAGTGAGGGTATTCCAACATAGTAAATGTTCTGACGAGAACTACTGTTCGTTGTGGAATACTGTGAATCTTGGATTGATAGGAATTATTATCTTATGGAATATTTACGTGAACACCAAATCTGCTACAGAAAATGTAGAGAATTTTGGGGCGTCACAATCTAGCTTCGGAGGTAACGCAACCTTGTACGCCACTTCGCCAACCATCCGTAGTGTCTCGAAAGGTCCATTGAATCGGGGACTCATTTTCCCCTTCTTGCCAAATCGAATCTTCCCCTTTTAGGGAGATACTTTCAGGAAAACGAAGCTTCCCACTGCAAACTCTCGATTATGTCGATGATGATCGGCATACTTTTTTTGTTTGTCACGAGCAACAACCAATCTCGTTTTAATTACCTTGACGATCTTAGCAATTTGTTGCACCAATTCTGGTCCCAACAGTTGTCGTTCACCAACTTCAGCCCAACATAATGGAGTTCTGTATTTCCTGCCGTATAACGCTTTGTAAGATGGCATGCCGATACTCTCATGGTAACTATTGTTGTAGGCGAACTCCACCAATGGTAGATGACCATCCCAGCTTCCTTTGAAGTCCATAATGCAAGCTCTCATTATATCCTCTAGCGTCTGAATTGTTCTCTCGCTCTGGCCATCGGTCTAAGGATGGTATGCAGTACTCATTCGTAATTGGGTTCCCATACATTACTTTTAAACGCTTTCAGAAATTCGACATAAAATGCGAATCTCTGTCAGACACAATCGACACCGAAACACCGTGTCTAGAGATAATTTCCTTAACGTACAGCTTCGCTAACTGATCTAAGTTGAACTTAATCTTGATCGGTAGGAAATGTGCTGACTTCGTCAGTTGATCCAATATCACCCATATCGTATCAAAACCCTTCTGAGTCGCTGTAAGACCAACCACGAAATCCATCGTGATATGCTCCCACTTCCATTCCAAAATCTCCAGCGGTTGTAGTAATCCACTTGGTCTCTAGTGTTCTGATTTGACCTTCTGGCACGTTAGATATTTCGCAACGCATTCTGCCACGTCTTTTTTCATATTTGACCACCAGAAATGCTGTCTCAGATCTTGGTACATCTTCTTACTCTCAGGGTGAATCGAATATCTCGAACTGTGAGCTTCATTCAAAATCTCCTCTTTGACGTCTGGTACTGGCGGTACCCAAATTCTGTAACGAATGAGATTTTCATATATTAATTATAAATATTTATTGAATTAAATAAATATTTTATTTTATTTATTTATTGAGCTAAATAAATAAATTGTGTGATTGTTGTGGAGAAATTTAATTAAGTGCAATAGAATTAATTGACTTGGTATGTAATTAATGGAGTAGCATAATTCTAATTTAATTGAGAATAATTAAATTAGAGCAATATTATGTGCGAAGTATTTATAATGATTTATTAATTTGTTATATGAATTATGATTAATAAGGGAATTACAATTGTGTAGCAATTTGGTATTATAAGCAATTTTAATTAATTAATGAATGTTAGCTTTTATTTAATTGAATTAGAAGGTTGCAATTTAATTAAATAAAGTGTAGCATTTAAACCATAGCTTAAAGGAATTATTAAAAGAATTAAAAAGGGTTTTAAATTAATTTTACCAAACAAGGCCCTTACTTTTGTTTTAAACTTGTTTTACCAAACATGGTATTATGACTTTTCAAATTCAAATTTTTGTAACATATGTAATAAGTAGTAGTTAGTATAGCAATTAGTATATTACTTATTAGCTATATTAATATTATAAGTTACATATATATTATATATGTATGTGTATATTATATATCTATAATATACGTTAGTTTAAAAGTTAGTCAGTTAGTTTTATAAAACAAAGAAAGAAAAAACAGAGAGAGTTGGAGAGAATATTCAAAGAAGAATAAGAGGAAGAAGAGAGAAGAAGAAGCTTTGAGAAAGCAATAGGAGAAATATACACCATCATCATCTCCATCTCTTATCCTAATCATAAACTCCATAACTTTTAATTGTGTTTTTCAATATCTTCATAATTTAGAACTCTTTGTAAAAAAATTATTTTCACAAAATTGATGTGAGCATGAAATTTATGTGTGATATGTGTTATAGCATGTTTGTATATGAGTTATATAGTATTTTTTAGCAATTCAATCCATGTAATTTCAATGAACAAGAAGAAATCATGTTCATAATGATTTATTGTAAACTAATTTTGAAAATAGCTTTTTAAACTATCAAATTGGTGTTTGATTTTTTTATTATTGTTTAAATTGATTATGGGTTATCTTAATATGTTAAGAATTAGAGTTATTACAATTGGAATTTCATGAATTGGTTTAAAAACGAATTCTCAATAGAAATTTTCGTCAAGAACGCTTGATATTGTGTTTTTCTTCAAAAATCATGAAAATTGGATTTTTGATTATGTGTTGTAATGATTTTGTATGTTATAATCATGCTAAGAGTCTAAAATTTGTTGTCATCAAGTTTCATGTACATCATGTTGAGAAAAATCGAATTTCGGTGTTAAGAAATAAGCCAAATTGACTTATTTCTCTGCCGTTTGCGAGCTGGGGGATTCCCACCAGTAGTGGGCCCCGCCCCAGCGGGCCTTTTACTCTTGGAGCACCCGCCCCAGTGGGGCACCTTGCTGTCCGGAGATTTTGTTTTCACTTCGTTGAGTTTTTGTACCGTGTTTGTTTAGCTAACGCATATTGATGACTTGTTAAGTGTAATAGATAATGATATAACATACTTTTGATGTGTTTAAGATAATTTGAAGTCTTACGTTATTATATTATGTGTGTACTTGGAATTATTATCCTAGAGTACGATATAATAGTTTGAAGTGCTATACGTGTAACGACCCCAAAATTCATACAATATAATTCTCATCCTCGATCGTTAGCAATACATCTTTAATCTATCTTTACATCATTATTCGATATTAAAATCACTAAAAATGCGGAATATTTAAAACTTTTATAAACTTTCTTTCTATATTGCCCTGAATCGCAACCTTAACATTACAAATATTTGATTCAATTCTATTACATGAATCGCTACAACGAAAGGACTATACAAAGTCTTACATCACTAAGCAATATCCATTATACGTCGGATAGCTCAACTTACAACTTAACAATTAAGTTACAATGAAAACATCACTACAAATTTGAAATTTAATAAAATTAATATTCTTTAACATTGATCTCTATAAATCACTTAACACGTATCTTTACCTTGCATCCTTGACCTGCAAAAATGGTTATTTACAAGAGTGAGCTCGACAGCTCAGCAAGATCTAACAGTTTTCATGCATCACATAGCACATAATTAACATGCTCAATATTAAAGTAACATGGCATACATGCTTTAATCACATAACAAATATAAAGATTGAGTTCCTTACTCAATCAACATTATTAAATCAATCAATGTAGTCATAAATTGACTTTAACATTTCATGCTTGTAACATATACAACATAGCATACTCTTTGCAATACAATTTAAAACAGTTCATAATATCATCAAGTTCATATAGAAAATAGGAACCGAAAGACTTGTCTGGCTCGTAGATTACCAAATACCAAAAAACAGCTTAATATAATCTGCTTCATGATCCTACATAACGTATTACCATTCACATCAATTATTAGTCACCTAGCAACGCTTATCAAACGTCAAAGTAAATACTACTTTATACTTTCTAATTCTCTTCTACTCGTTTGACACTCGCTGTCAAACCATATATATAATTAACAATATCAGTTAATTATCACATAGCTAATCCTCATCGTTAATTAACCAAACTAGGTTAACTCATTCCTCATTAACTATTAAATTAATAATTATTATCACATAAAAATTTACATCACATACTCACATTACATTTTCTCATAATCATATTATATATCACATGATTAATCAATTAATAATTACTTACTCATATTAAATTATAATTAAATAAATTATAATTTAAACATCCACTTTAATCACATTATAATTAAACAATTTATAATTGCACTATTTATAACTTACTTTAAACCATTACTCTAATTAATCAAATTATAATTAAAAAAATTATAATTTATAATTAATCAAACTACATCATGCATTAAATTATAATTAAACCAATTATAATTTAAATGAAACAATTACTTAGATTATAAATAATCAATTTAAATTCATGCACTCATTTAAATAAATTACAATTTATTCTACACATTTACCTCAATTATAATCACATATCATATTAATCAAATTATAATTAACAAAATTATAATTTAAGTTAAACTTTTACTTTGATTATAATTAATCAAACTATATTCATTATAATTTAACAAATTATAATTTAAATTAAACCTTTACTATAATTATTTCAAATTACAGTTACACATCATGTTAACTAAATTATAACTAAATGAATTACAACTTAAGCTAACCATTTAGTTTACTAAATCAAATACTAATTTAAGGTTTTCACAACCTTCTTTCTTTTAAACTTTGAAATCGTAAAATAACTATTAATAATATCTTATTGAAAATCTTGGTTCATGTATAACACATAACCATTATCATTAACCTATATAATTTGGGTTTTAAAAACTGTACAATTAATTAAAAATTTTTTTGCCTCTGTTCAGGGTCCGGCGCAGCTGCGCCACTAATTGCCTTGACACCGGCGCAGCTGCGCAGGTGTCAAACATGAGGAAACCCAGCGGCGCAGCTGCGCTGCTTCTGCCCTTGCTGCCTGCGCAGCTGCACCAGCACGCGGGCAGAAATAGAGCAGCAATGGCACTGTCATGCCAACAAACGACAATTACAAGCAATTTCACAATGTAAGGTACTCACATGCACTAATACACATGCTATACATCACAAAATTTGTCTAAGCAACAATAATCAAAAGGTTTTAGAAACCAATTTTACTATTTTCATAAAGTTTATACCTTTATCAAACAATTCACCGTAAATCCAATTCTCAACCAATTAACTTCATAATTCATGTATTATCTTCGTTATTAAAGATAGTATCATACAAAAATCTAAATATGCATATATCACATAAGTAATTATAAATTTTTCATTCTAAACTCAACCAAAATATGAAAATTTCTTAAGAACACAAATTCTTCATAAAAACTTGTTTTATAACAAATTTTGATTTCTGAAAATCATACATAGCATACAATTCACTTATATGAACACAACTTATATATTCAATTCATAGTTATATAATTTCTCGTTAACTTACAAACACAGAGAACTAATACTTATGAATAATCATAAAAACATATTTAAAAACACGAATTGAGATTATAACCTTGTTTTGCTTAGAAGAACAAGATGAAGATGGTGGTGTGTTTGACTCTCTCAAACTTCATCTTCCTCTTTCTTCTTTCTTCCTCCTTCTCTTTTCTCCCTATCTTTTCTCTGTGTTTTCTCTTCTCTTTCTCTGTATTTCTTTTTGTTTCTAACACTGACTATTTTCTCTAACTCTTGTTATAATCTAACGTATATTGTAATATACATATATCTATATACATATAATATAATCATAAATATAAACATAATAACCCTTATTAACTATAATAATTACAATTAATATATAAGTTACAAATTTGAATTTTAAAAGCATTAAGGCTTGTTTGGAAAAACAAGTTATTTTAAAAACAGGTTTTAATAGTTAAGGCCCCGTTTAGCAAAACGGATTTAAAATAATGCAAGGGCCTTGTTTGGGAAAACGGTTTTAAAAACTCTTTTTATTCTTTTAAAAAATCCTTTAACACATCTTTTTAATGTTATCCTTAAATTAATTAAATCTTAACATTATAATTTAATTAATTAAAAGTCTAACATCATTTAATCACATAAAATTGTCACATATTTATAATTATTCGCTAATTATAATTGCATGTAACACTCATCACATTACTCACCTAATTTAATTATTTCAATTAAATTAGAACTATAACATACAATCATTATATCAATTAAATTAAATACTAAATATTCATTTAATTAATATACTACACTTAATTACATTACTCCATAATAATCACATAATTATTTATTTAACTCAATAAATAATTCAATTAAAATATTTATTTACTCCAATAAATATTAAAATTAATATTAAAATTATCTTCACATAGATTCACATATTTCACCATATATGACACGTATTCACATACTCAAACTCAAAACACCAGATAATAAGAATTTTATTTATTAAATTCTCATTTAAAAAAATTCTAAAAATCTGGGATGTCACAATACGTGCATGATCGTGAGTTAAACTCACATTTGTGACTAGTTAACAACTTATGTTGTGAACAACGTTGTGAGTTGAACTTAAGTAAGAAGTTCAACGGTTTGAACATTATAGTTAGGTACTAATAGATGGTTTAAACTTAATGTAATGTGTAGGGTAATTGTGGAAGTGATTATATTTATTAAAGTGTAACTTGCGCTTGAGGCAAGTTTCCTATCTCTAAACTTGTTGTTTATATTGTGCAAGTTTTCTAAACCGTTCTTGTACGCTATGCAAGCTTTATCATTGTATCTTTTCATTGTTCAAGTTCTAACCTTGCTCATTATATCATGCAAGTTTATTTTTGATTCTTAACTTGTTATTTATTGTACAAGTTATATTGTATTCTAATGTTCATAATGCACAATATTGAAGTTATTATCATAATGATGTGATCTTGACTTAATTGTTCAAGCGAGATCCACCAATCTTTCGAATGCTTTATGTTATTCCAAAGCATGCCTAGTTATCATGAAATCTATTGTTGTATCTTATATTTGGTTCATGATTCTTATATTATCGAACTATTAAAGTATTGTGAGCCGATTCTACTACTCCTTAGTTGATGATAGTTGAAATTCCAAATCTTCTTTTAGTTATCCAAACCAAACTTTCTTTGGTGTAGACTTGTACTCAAATACTGAGATGAACAACCCTATTTATTAGGGGAGGTTACTACGCAAAAGCATTGATTTTTTGTGCACAATACATGGTACGAAGGGCTGATCCCCCTAAGTACGAGCTAAAGGTCCATAGTCTCAATGACTGTTAAAGATTTAAATAGAAATATTTATAACCTAGGACATAGTTCAAGGTCGTATGACCCTCAAATAAATTCTATATTCGAATTCTAAATACGATGAAAGAATTATTATTCAATTCTTTATTTTGACGAAAGAAAAGTTATTCAAATTCTTTTGAAGTTATTCAATCATAGCATATCATTGTATATTTTAAGTGAGCTTTTGTTTGCTCTGTCTTGCGTATTTTATAACCCCTTGCAGCTAAAGCCGAGAATGTTGACATACCATCAACAAGTAAAGGGAAAGGAAAGATGGGCAAGTGAAGACTTGTTATCTTGAATCTTGATTGTAATAAGACCTAGTTTATGATGTTTTATTTCTGCACTTATTTGTTATATTAAGGTTAGCAAACCTAGGATAGTTTTGGATTAAAGTTGTAATCTTTTTTCATAAGGAAGATTTTATTTATTGATGAGGTTGTAATTTATTTTACATTCCTATTTATTGGGTAGATGTATGTTTTATTTAGAAAGTGAACACCAAATCTTATGGAAACGAAGTACCCGAATCGTGGCAGTCCTTCACTATCGATCTTAAACTTGATTTCTTCACCATCAGTTATCCTCTTTCGGATCTTTTCGCACTCCTCATCATGAAGTTGTGCCTCTTTCACCTTGTCTACCAGAGTAGAACCAGTAGTTACTTAAAACAACTTCTCATCCGATTCCTTCGGATACTTTACTTCCAGTTCCAATCTAGTCATCTCTTCTATCAACTAATCTTGATCAGTTAACATATTAAAATTCTCCCGACCCTTTCTGCTTAAAGTGTCGGCAACTACATTAGCCTTACTCGGGTGGTAAAGAATTTCACAGTCGTAGTCCTTGATCAGTTCCAACAATCTTCTTTGGCACATGTTTAAATCCTTATGTGTAAAGATATACTTTAGACTCTTAAAATCTGTGTATATCTCACACCTTTCTCCATATAAGTAGTGTCTCCATATCTTTAGAGCAAACACTACTGCCGCCAATTCTAAGTCAAGGGTCGGATATCCTTTCTCATAATCCTTTAATTGGCGTGCGCATATGCAATGACTTTGCCGCTCTGCATTAGTACATAGCCTAATTCCTTATGTGAGGCATCACTATACACTACAAAATTTCCTGTACTATCTGGTAATGATAACACAAGTGCAGTACGTAACCTCTTCTTCAGTTCTTGAAAGCTCTCCTCACACTTTTCCGTCCAAATGTTGGTCAGAAAACAGATCACTAAACACGCGCAAGTATACGCGGTCTAACAAGTAATACAGTGATAAGAAAAGTGTCGTACCCACGAGGAACTATCACTAATATTTACCAAATACCAACTTTGTATCGCTTAAGTCTTATTCGTACAGAAAACTAATAGGAGTGTGGTTAATCTAGTTATAACTAATTATCAAAGCAAGTAAATGGATAACGAATGGGAATCGAAGGAATTACAAGCTAAGATTACAACTTCACCGCACACAGGCATTCTGTCGAACACCTGGCATGCTATGCTTCATCAAACTTCCTACCTTCTCTCTTTGGTCTTAATGGTCATGACAGTTTGTCGACCGAGAACACACAGGTGCTCGTACACCTCTATCAAGGTATGCACAAACATAACCTTTCTAGATCCACCCGATAGGGAATAGAACAGAAAAGAACGCCCAAGCTAGGTGATAATCGTACACATGTCTTTGCGAATTAACCTAACAAGGATTTAAGCATAAGTTCTCAATTAGGTCACATGTGGCGCAGAGATATATGTCTATTCTACGCACAACTTATGTAGTCAAAACCCATAATCACATGCCAATATATTTAGGTATAAATCTACAATCCTTCTTTTAATATCATGTAGATTACCAAAATCATCACTAATATCTTAGTGAGAATCATTAAGCATGAATAAATTAAACCAAACCATATGGTGCGAACCAAAGAGATGAGAAAGTCAATTTAAATAACAAAGGGTTCCATTATAACCTTAGAACCAATACTTAGTTCATAGCTATTGAACAAAATATAAGTAGCAATAAAGACAACATTTATGGATTACAAAATCAGAGGAAATAAATGGATAAGAATAAACTCTGTCAAGGCTCTTCAGTCTCCAAGCATTTCGCTCCTTTCAAGCTCTCCAATCCGTGTAGCTCACTGCTCTAGTTGCTCCAAGGAAATCCCAAACTTTTCCATAATCTACCTAATCTATATTTACAAACATTAACTAAGAAATAGAGAGAGAGATTACAAAAGAGGAGAGAGAACTATATTATCCTAAGCTATCCGAATATCTCCATGCTATATCCCCATCTCTCTAATATTATATGATGGCGGCCGTCCTTCTTTTTCTCTCTGTCTCCTCTTTGTATATCCTTACTGCTCTTCTTTTAGGTCATTAAAAGCAAGTCTCTGTCTGGACACCGGAGGTGGCGCTGCGTCGAGGAGAATAAGCTGCTGGGTGGCGCTGCGGCGCCTCGTAGGCATTAAAACACCGGAGATCGCGCTGCAGTGCGAGTTTATAAAGAAACTATGGCGCTGCCACTCCAGGTGATGTCAACATGCAATCCTTCCTCGCGCTGCGGCGCCAAGCTGAAGGTTAATGACGGCGTTGCGGCGCCAGAGGATGAGAATTGACTATTTTGCCCCTATGAGCTGGAAATGACCTAATCAACCCTGCATCATACAGATTAAGCATAAAAAAAACAAAATATATATAAAAGCTAAACAAATAGCATAACACAAGCAGCGTCTTAAGCTTCAGAGGATCTGATTCGTGATATAAATACCACTCATCACCAAACAAACTTAACTATTTTACTAGTTAAATTCGTCAATGGAGTTGAAATTTTGGAAAAGTCTTGGATAAATCTTCGGTAATAACCTGCCAATCCAAAGAAACTCATCACTTCAGACAGCGTCTTCGGCTGATCCCAATTCATCACCGCTTCAACCTTCGACAGATCTACCGAAATCCCATCTTTATCAATCACGTGGCCAAGAAATTGCACACGTTCTAACCAGAATTCGCACTTTGAGAATTTCGCGTATATCTTCTCTCATCTCAGCGATTCTAAGATCAGCTTTAAGTGTTCAGTATATTCCTCCTCAATTTTGGAATAAAACAGGATGTCATCTATGAACACTACTACAAACTTGTGTAGGAATGGCTTAAATACACTATTTATTAAGTCCATAAATGCATCTGGTGCATTCGTTAGACCAAATGATATCACTAAGAACTTGTAATGTCCATACCGAGTTCTAAAAGCCGTATTCGGTATATCTCCTCACCTTCAACTGATGATATCCACTTCTCAAATCGATTTTCGAGAAGTATCTAGCACCTTTCAGTTAGTCGAACAAGTCATCTATCCTAGGTAAAGGATACCAATTCTTGATTATGGCTTTGTTCAACTACCTATAATCAATGTATAGCCGCATCGATCTGTCCTTCTTCTTTACGAACAATACTGGCGTTCCCTACGCTGAAACGCTCGGCTGAATATACTTCTTGCCCAACAATTCTTGCAATTGAACCATCAACTCCTTCATCTTGACTAGAGCCATTCTGTACTGAGCTTTCAAAATCAGAGCAGTTCCCGGTGCTAAGTCGATTACGAACTCTGTCTCTCTATCTGGAGGAAGTCCTGGAAAATCGCTCGGAAATATGTCCACAAACTCTCTAACCACTGATATCTCTTCTATCTTCGGGCTCTCCTTACGAGTATCTACTATGTAGGCTAGATATTCTACACAGCCTTGCGTCAAAAGTTTCTTGGCTTGCATGATCGTCAGACAACTCGCTTGTCTAGGCGATTTGCTACCATAGAACACTAACTTTGACGGAGTCATAAGGTTTACCGACTTCTTCCGATAGTCGATTACCGCCCCATGGTTGAACAACCAATCCATACCCAGTATCACATTAAATTCCCCAAGTTTTATTGGAATTAAATCTACCATCAATTCCTAATCCTTAATGTCCAATCTAAAGTTCTTGTAACAAACCTAACAAGAATAACCTCCCTATTCGCAATCTCTATGTTCAAGAGGTAAACTAATTCCTCTTTAGGTAAGTCTAGGGTCTTAGCAAATTCATCAGATATGAATAAACAAGTAGCACCCGAATCAAATAATACATATGCATTTATACTATTGACCAGAAAAATACCTAACACCACATCCTTTGACAGCACAACATCCTGCACTGTCATGTTGAATGTTAGGGTAGTTGGTCAAACGGCCTGCAGTGGTCCAGAGATAGACAAAGTGCTGCCGCTGCCATTTCCCCCGCTCCGTATTGACCTTGCTGCTGGCTTCCTCCGGCAACTTTGGGCCATGTGATCCTTGGATCCACAAGGTTAACAACTCCCTTCTTCGGGTTCGGGCAATTCGGCGCAATGTGGCCTTCCTGACCACAATTGAAGCACACCCGCCTCTCCTTCAGACACACTCCAACGTGATTCTTCCCGCATGTCACACATGTTTCAATCTTCTTCTTCTGCTGGTTTCCCTGTTGACTTCCAACAGAGGTGTTGTCGTTCCACTTCCTTGTCTAGTTGATAGCCCCGCTACCACCAGCCTTGGTTTCTGTCTCATTTTTCTTCTTCTGAGTTTGATTGAACTTGGTCACTATGTCGCTTCCACCTTCTGCGAGGATGGCCTTTTCCAGTAGTGGTACAAACGTATTCAGTTGGAACATAGAGACCTTGCTGTAGAGCCAGGGCTTCAGTCCCCGCTTAAACCTTCTCGCCTTCCTTGCGTCAGTACTGACCTGGTATATAGCGTACCTGTCCAGCTCGTTAAATTTTGTGGCTTATTCCGACACCGTCATCCCTCCCTGTTTAAGCTCTAGAAATTGGGCTTCCATCTGGTCTTGTGAGCTAACGAGGAAATACATTTCAAAAAACAACTCTTTGAAATGCTCCTATGTTATAACTCATTCTCCTTCCCTCGTTTTATTGGTCTGCCACCAAAAACTAGCATCCGACTTCAACATGAAAGTTGCGAAAGCCGTCTTCTGGTCCTCGCTACCTCTAGCTACATCGAAGACCTTTTCCATCTCCATTACCCACGTCTGGGCATCTATCGGGTTTACCAATCCCTAAAACTCCGGTTGTCCTACTGGCTTAAATTCCTTAAACGTTGTACCCTGCACCTACGGCTGATTCGCAAGTGCTCCCGTCAGTAGGTTCACCAATTGTTGAACCGAATTGGGATTCATCCCATCGTTATTGTTGTTGTTATTTTTCGTCAAATCCTCAGGGTGTAGACGTGTAGGTCTTCTTCTAGGAGGCATTTTCTGTTAAGAAATATTCTTATTAGATCCTTTACTCATTTCTTAAATATTCAAGTTCATACTTATACATTTAAATAATTTAATTCACATTTGAACACATAGCACGTCAATAAACTTCTTTATTTATTCATTCGTAGTTTTGAAAAATATAGAATAGATAACATTCTTGCTATTTACATCATCTTTCCTGAACTGAAAAAAGTTACAGGACTACATCCTTATCTTATCCCATTATTTTCTCAAATTATGGGATTTATATTTATTATATATAAATAAACACATAATTAAATACTCTACTATCTAGGCATGTTAAGACGTCACACAGCCTCTCTACGTTCTTCCTCCATCACCCGGAACACTGTTCTGCGATCCACCATGTACCACGATAAACCTTGGAACTGAGCTGGGTAATAGAAGACACAATCATGGGCCCTATCTATAGCCGTATGGAAAGCGTATTATGTCTCCCTAATATTGGCCTTCTTCACTTGAACCTCATCTTCAGCTCGATCTACTCGTTGAGTAGCCCTCAAGCTTATTTCCTCCGCTCTGGCACGCTTCGCTGACTCCTCCCGGATGTCGTTCTTCAACTTTGCTAGCTCGGCCAGTGCATCATCTCTTTCATTCTCCACGTTGATTAGATCCCACTTTGCGTTTCCAAGCTCACTGTCCAGCTCTTCAATGGTCTAGTCCCGCTGCTGTATGGTTACTTCAAGCTCTCCGACTCGACCATATAGCTCCACATTGCAGTCGTAGATCTCCTCGTACATCTCAGCACTAGTTGAGTGAGGTGGAAATTCCTCTTTAGGATCCTCCTCCTCTTCTTCCTCCTTTGACTCATTCTCATCATCATCGTCTCGGTCAAATATTGGGTCATGCTCCTGACCAGCTATAGTGATCAATGGAGATGGCTCTCTCTGAACCAACTGCTCCCATACAACATGGATGTCTCGGGACTCCTCGTCCCTCGGCATCTGGGGTAACTCCTCCCTTGCCTGACTGGACTCTCCAACATTCGTCATCCTGATAATAAAATTTTAAAGTTTAGTTATTACGTGATATCGAGTCATCTACACTCTTCAAATACCACTCGCGTACGTAAACGTAAACACATAGCACATAAGGTAGTTTATTATCTTTAGCTATCACCACTATCTTTTCGATCTCCTATAAGGCTACTACCTAAGGTTTTCCCCCACCTAAGGTTCATAACCGACGACTTTGATACCAACCTGTGACACCCCCAGATTCGGGTACTTCATTTCCACATGATTTGGTGTTCACTATATAACTATAATATACAACTACTACCCAATAATAAGGAATGCAAAACAAACTACAACCTTATTATTAAATAAAAAATTTCCTTATAAAAGGATTACAACTTAATTGAATAAATCCCAGGGTTTGCTAACCTTAACATAAACAATATGTGCGAAAAATAAAACATAACATAAATGAAGTCTTATTACAATCATAATCAAAACACTACAAGTCTTCACTTGTTCATCTTGGCTTTCCCTTTACTCGTTGACGGTACGTCAACGTTCTCGACTTTAGCTGCAATGGTTATTTAATTGCAAGAGTCAGTAAACAAAAGCTCACTTGGAATGCAACAATAATAATGACATAAACTGAAAAGCTTCAAGAGATTTGAATAACTTTCCTTTCATCAATAATAAAGAATTTCGAATATTGAAATCATCTGAGGGTCATAAGACCTTGAACTATGTCCTAGGTTATAAACATTTCTATTTAAAACCTTTAACAGTCGTTTAGACTATGGACTCTTAACTCGTACTTAGGGGGATCAGCCCTTTGTACCATGTATTATGCACAAACATTTTAACGCTTTCGCATGGTAATCCCCTATTACTAGGGTTGTTCATCTCAGTATTTATTAACGAGTCCGAACCAAAGAAAGTTTGGTTTGGATAAGCTCAAAGGTAATTTGGAGTTCAACTATCATCAACTAAGGAGTAGTTGAATCGACTCACAATAATTAAGAGTTAAATAATACAAGAATTATAATCTAAGTATAAGTCATAATAATAGACTTCATATTAAATAGGCATGCTTTAGAAATAACTTAAAGCATTTGAAAGATAGATAAACCTTGTTTGAACAATTAAGTCAAGGTCACGTTAATGCAATAATGAACTTGATAAGATAACTATTCAATATATAAATTATAGAGAATACAATATCTTGCATATGCATAACAAGTTAGAATATGAAACTTGCTCACGTAAAGAGTATAATTAGAAGACTTGCATAAACGTAAAAGAAAGGTTTAGGAAAAACTTGCATAATTAACAAGTTTAGGGATAGAAAACTTGCCTCAAGCGCAAGCTACACTTTACAATTACAAATTACTTCTACAATTATCCTACATATTACATTACGTTTACAACATCAGTTAGTTCCATAACCACTACGTTTAACCGTTGAACTTCTTACTTAAGTTTAACTTAATAACATAGTTTGTAAACTTAACTTGCTTACTAACCACATCCATTAGTCTAAACTCACAACATGCATATCATACAGCGTATAACACTTTAAACTATCATATCGTATCCTATGATAATAATATCCAAGTACACGTATAACATATTAATATGAGATTTCAAATTATCTTAAACATATGAAAAATATGTTATCTTATTGTATAATACACTTAAGATGGCATCACATTAAGTTAGCTAATCATGTACTGCATAAAAACTACTCGGAACCAAACTAACATTATCGGACAGCATGTAGCCCCGCTGGGGCGGGGATTTCTAGGACAAAAGCCTAGCTGGGGTGGGGCCCCCCACTGGTGGGTTCCCCAGATCGCGAACTGTGAAGAGAAATAGGCCAATTTGGCTTATTTCTTCGCACCAAAGTCTGATTTTAACTAATATAATGCATATGAAACTTTATGAAAATAAAATCTTAAACTTCTAACATGATTTTAACATACTTAAATACCACAACACATAATCAAAACAATAATTTTCATGATTTTGAAGAAAACACCATTGTTAAGCGTTCTTAACGAAAATTAACACTATGACTTTGTTTTTAAACCAAATCAAACAATTCAAAGCATGTTATTTTTGTTTCTTGATGAATTATCATAATCTATTATCAATTTACATAGTATATCACAATCCAACACGAATTTTGATAATTTAAAGACTATTTTTTAAAACTAGTTCACTATAAATTGCTATGAACATGATTTCTTCATGTTAATCATATTTACATGAATTGAACCATCTAGATTATCACATAACACCTATATAATAGTATATATATATATATATATATATATATATATATATATATATATATATATATATATATATATATATATATATATATATTCAATACAACCTATATAAATTATAATCATATAGATTTCATGAAAACTAATTTATAGAGGACTTAAAACATGAAAACATTGAAGAACACAAATTTAAAAATTATGGAATTAGGATTATACCCTTTCTAGCTTTTAAGGAAGATGATGATGGTGATTCTTTGTTTACAAAATCACAGAGCTTCTTCTTTCTCTTCTTCCTTCACTCTTTTCTCTCTTTTCTTTCCCCGTTCTCTGTTTTCTTTCTAACACAGACTAACTTTGTTTTGTTCTTCTAAACTAACACACACACACATATATATATATATATATATATATATAATTAACTTACATATATTATACATATAATACATAAATATAAAATATATAACTGCCAATACATAATTACCCTTAATAAATATAATAATTGCAATTAATATATAAGTTATAATATTTTGAATTTAAAAAGCCATAAGGCTTGTTTGGCAAAACAGCTTATTTAAAAACAGATTTTTAGTAGTTAAGGCCCCGTTTGGCAAAACGGAATTAAAACATGTGCAAGGACCTTGTTTCGCAAAACTCTTTAAAACCCTTTCCCTTATTTTGATAACTCCTTTTAACACAGTTTAAATGTTACACTTTATTTAATTAAATCATAACATTCTAATTTAATTAAATAAATGTTAACATTCATTCATTAATTAAAATTGCATATAATACTAAATTGCTACACAATTGCATTTCCCTTATTAATCATAATTCATGTAACGAATTTGTAAATCATTATAAACACTTAGCACATAATATTCCTTTAATTTAATTATTCTCAATTAAATTAGAATTATACTACACCATTACTTAAACATCAATTTAATTAATTCTATTCCATACCATAATCACATAAATTATTTATTTGACTCAATAAATTAATCGATTAAAATATTTATTTCATTCAATAAATATTTACAATTAAATATACAACATCCCATTCGTTACACCGGGGCTGAGTTAACATCCCGGTACTGAGACCGGGGCTGAGTTGGCATCTCGGTACTGAGACCAGGGCTGAGTTGACATCCCAGTATTGAGACCGGGGCTGAGTTGACATCCGGGCTTGACGAAATTGAAAAGTTATTATATATATAGTTACATATATACATAAAAAAGATAAAAAGGACATGAGTCAATGACCCAGTCTGAAAGAGTTAATACACACACACACACACATACACACACACACACACACACACACACACACACACACACATATATATATATATATATATATATATATATATATATATATATATAAAAGCGATTAAAAGTCGCGGATCGTCGATCCAGGCTGTGCAAATATAAGAAAACGCGTAAATGTACTAAAAAGTACGCCATAACGGCCACAGAACTGAGTTCTGGGCAAAATCAGAAAATAAAACTTAACGTGCACGTGTATAAATGCATAACGCGAGCACGTGTATAAGTACGTGTACTCCGAGCAACGCGAGGTCAGATTCGAAACTTTCTAACTTTTGATCGGAGCGTCCGTTTGAGTCATGCTATACCTTTCCTAAAAGCCCTCGTCGAGAGCATCACAATGACATGGGACATAACCTTTTCTGATTCCAAGAAGACCGGTTCATGACCAGGTCTTCATTTCCTCGCAGTTCATCCTTTGAGCTGTCTTGCGCTGTTTTAACTCGGGATCATTGTTATGGTTTCTTCTGACCTTGATGGCATCAATTTGGCTTAATTTTGATCGGATTGGCTTTAAGTTGGTAAAATAACCATTTTGCCCCTCCAAAGTTTGTCTCCTGTGCTGGCATGTTCGTCGACTGTCCTCCCAAAGTTGTCTCTAAGGTTTGGATCCCATCTGATCCCGATTATCCTCAAGGTTATCTCTAAGGTTGACTTAGGCTTCCCAGGGTTGTCTCTGGGGTTAATGTGATGCTTCGGGGTTGTCTCCGAAGTGGATTTGGCCTCCCGGGTTGTGACCCGGCCTGAACTTGATCTCTCGGTGTTGTCACCGGGGTTGCTGTACCTCACGAGGTTTTACTTGAGATCCCGGTATAGTGACCGGGGTTGACCTTGACATCATGTGGTTGTCGCTGGGGCTGAGCTGATATCCCGGTATTGAGATCGACGCTGAGTTGACATCCCAGTATTGACACTGGGGCTGAGTTGACATCCCAGTATTGACACCAGGGCTGGGTTAACATCCCGGTATTGAGACTGGGGCTGAGTTGACATCCCGGTATTAAGATCGGGGCTGAGTTGACATCTCGATATTGAGACCGGACCTGAGCTGACATCCCGGTATTGAGACCAGGGCTGAGTTGACTTCCCGATATTGAGACCGGGGCTGAGTTAACATCTCGGTATTGAGACCGGGGCTGAGTTGATAGTTTTGCCTTCCTGCAGGGTTAGTAACAGGTATACAAAATTTCTAGTGTCTACAACGATGATCTTAGAACCTCCATGCCAAAAATCCCGTGAAAGTAAACCTAAGATTGGTCAGCATCTGATAAACATAACGCGAAGGGAAGGCTCCTTTCCTTTTCAATTCCATGTCAGATATTAAATGTTGTAAATATTAAATTCCCTATCAAATATTAAATGTTGTAAATAATACTTCTTTCACATCTATTATCAAATATCAAATCCTGCCATGATATCCTGTCATCAAAACAACTGACCTCTATTTAGCAGGAGAATATTAAAAAAACCCTAAACTTGACACATTGTATAACATGTATATTGTCCGGGTCTATCAAGACTAAACTACCTACTCGTCTTATAGGTAAGATTTGTCCCATTGTCAGATCAAAATTTAAAAAGGCACAAAGCCTATCCACTGACATGGCTAAAAGTGCCCAACATGAATCAAGTTCTGTATGCCTAAAAGAATTTGAGGGACTTAAAAATCAAATAGCAGAGTTGGCTATCCTCTTAAAAGAACAAAGTAAAAGAACTTATGGCCAATACATACCCACTCAAACAGAGTTCTCTACACAAGGAGGTAGTCAGGGTACAGACAAAAAGGTGGAAGTACAGATATCTGAACCCCACTCTAGTAAGGGAACCAATAAAACACCTGAAATAACCAATCTCAAGAATGACCGAGAAATCGAGGACATTAGAAAAAAAGTTCAACAAATGGAAGAAACCATCTGGTCAATCAAAGGGACTGGAACATATGAAAGTGTCAACTACTCACATGAAGGTATACATTGAAGAACTTGGATCCTATGTAGAGGATGAAAAGCTAATAATACAGCTATTTTAGAAAAGCCTGACCGGATAAGCCAGAGCCTGGTACGCTCGACTTGACAACTCCAAAATCCGTAGCTGGGAAGAGCTAGCTCATGCCTTCCTAAATTAGTAAGTTTTCAGTCACAAATGGCACCTGATCAATACCAAGTGACTAAAGTAAAAAAGCAGAGTACTGAGTTTTTTCGTGAATCTGCCCAAAGATGGAGGCGTATGGCAGCATAAATCAGCCCGCCTATGTCAAAAACTAAAATGGTGATGACTTTTATAGACATCCAAGTGGCACCTTACTATGAGAGGATCCTAGCTGGAATTGAAAAGTCATTCTCAAAGATGATCAAACACAGCGAAATGGCAGAGATGGACTTAGAAAGCAGGTAAGATTAAAGATCTCACTACCTTGGAAGAAGTCGCCGAGCATATACAGTCTGGTAACTATACGAGCGATCCCAAGAAGGTACTTAAGAAAGGCGATGAAGATGTATCCTTTATTTTATAGGGCAATCTAGGAGACCTAACCTAGTCTCCCCATAAGGATGAAGGAAGGCGATTTGTCATTGCAACAACAGGCTACATTCAACCAAGGCCAGGACAGACAGAGAAAACCTGTTTAAATCTGTTTTGCCAAGCGGGGCCTTAACTACTAAAAACCTGTTTTTAAAAAATAAATTATTTTTGTCAAACAAGCCTTAGGGCTTTTTAAATTCCAATTGTTGTAACCTATTGTATTAATTGTAAATTATTATAATAATTATGCTCATTATGTATTATAAGTTATAAACTTTATATTTATGTTTATACTTATAATATATGTATATTATATTATATGTATATTACGTTAGTTTCGAAAACAAAGTTAGAAGTGTTAGTCTGTTAGAAACAAAAGAGTTATAGAGAAAGAAAAGAAAGAGAAACTAGAGAGAAAAGAGAGAAGAAGAAAGAAAGAGGAGGAAGAGGTTTTGAGAAATCAAAACTAGAAGTCTATCATCATCATCATATGAATCATCATCTTCTTCTAAGCAAAAGGGTATAATCTAATTGTTGTTCTTCATTGTTTTTATTTTTTGTAATTGATTTTCATGATAAACTATAAATTGATGATCAATATGTGTTATATTATGTATATAAACGACTATATATGAGTTATATGATAGTTTGAGGGGTTTAATTCATGTAAATATGATGAACAAAAAAAAATCATGTTAATAGTATTTTATTCTGAGCTTATTTTGAAAATAGCCTTTAAATTATCAAAATTGGTATTTGTGTGTGTTAATTGTTGTTTAAATTGATCATGGATTATGTTAATATGTTAAGAAATATGGTTAACCCAATTAGAATTACATGATTTGATTGTAAAACGAATTCACATTAGTAATTTTCGTTAAGAACACTTAAGAATGTCGTTTTCTTCAAAAATCATGAAAACTGTGTTTTGATTATGTGTTGTAATGATTATATATGTTATAATCATGTCAAGAGTCTAAAATTTTGTTTTCATTAAGTTTCATATGCATTATGTTGAGAAAAATCGGACTTTGGTATTAAGAAATAAGTCAAATTAGCTTATTTCTCTGTCGTTCGAGAGCTGGGGGAAACCCACCAGTAGTGGGCCCCGCCCCCAGCGAGGTTACAAGCTGTCCGGAGTGGTTTAAGTAGTGTACTACAAAATTGCTTTGACCTCCCGTAGTAAAACAAGCATAACTTCTTAATACAAACTTCAATTAGCGCGATTCAGGATGATTCAGAAAGGTAACGAGTAGACTTACAACTTTTATTCTCTAAGTTTTTTGATTTGAAGTCGCTAAAAGGGGTCAAAATGGCTATCTTTGTGACTGATGCGTATTTTGAGGCAATCGGAGGGCGTCGAACATGCACATACGCAAGTATAGTGCTGTCGACGATAATAGATATTGTTCTAAGTTATAAAATATTATTATTATGAATTATAAATGATGCTTAACATTAGTCAATGATGTAATGACAATTCTGTCGACTTAAACAAACGTTAAGTGTTGATTAAAAGAGAAATATAAAGGAATATGAAACGAACGTTAACATGCTTAATGTTAACAAACATTATACATCTAATGTGATGTAAAGACGAGGTTTAAGACTTAACTAAATATTAAGTGTATTAAAGGGGAACGTAATGAGAAGTAAAAGAAAGTTTAACGTAAAATAAATTGAATAAGCGATGAGGAGCCCTAACCGGACTTAACCACATAAATGGAACATTGCGTGTCAAACCTAAAGAAGTTGATACTATATCGTAAAGTAGAGTTACTTAAACGATTACTAAGAAATGCTATGTGACTAATAAATGATGTGCATGATTATATAATTGTGTAGGATTCATGAAGTGCAGATAATTATAAGCTGTTTTTCGGTAATTGGTAATTTACGATCAAGGCAAGTCTTCCAGTTCTTATGTGCTACTTGAATTCATTTTTTTTATTTACGTGTATTCATTGTATCAATATGAGATGTTGAATTACATGTTACTCGCTATAAATTGGAAAAGTCAAATTATGACTATATTTTGTTGAGTTATGGAACTCAACATGTGATATATGAAATGTTAAGCATGTAGAACTTATATTTATATTGAACTGATATTTATGCTTAGCATGAAATCTTATAATTATTTTAAATTGAGATATATATTGAGCATAAACTTATGTGTTATGTGCGGCATGAAAGCTGTTAGATTTGCTAAGCTGTCGAGCTCATTCTTGCAAAATAACCATTTTTACAGGCTAAGGATCCAAGGTAACGTTATGTGCTACTTGAATGACGTGTGTAACGATTGAGATTTTATATATTAAATTTTAATATTTATTAAGTGAATAAATATTTTATGTGATTTATTTATTGAGTTAAATAAATAAATTATGTGATTTTATGGAATGATTTAATTAAGAGTTATATATTAATTAAATGAATATTTATTATTTAATTTAATTGATGTATATTGATTTTATAGTATAATTCTAATTTAATTGAGATAATTAAATTAGATGAATTATATGATGAGTGTTACATGAATTATAATTAGTGAGTAATTATAATTATGTGGCAATTTTTATGTGATTAATTGATGTTAAATTTTAATTAATTAAATAAGAATGTTAAAGATTTAATTAATTAAAGTGTAACTTTAAAGTATGTGTTAAAATAATTTATTAAAATAAAGAAAAGAGTTTTTTTAAATTATTTTAACCAAACAAGGCCCTTACATTTGTTTTAAAAAGGTTTTTGTCAAACAGGGCCCTTGCACTAGATTTAAATTCATTTTACCCAAACAAGGCATTAGTTAATAAAATTATTTTTTTAAATAACTTTGATTTGCCAAACAAGCCCTAGTGGCTTTTAAAATTCTATAACTAATAATTTATGTGAGAAGTAATTGCCCTTAATACATATTATTATATATTTTGTCAGTTAAAGTATACGTATTATATTTTATATGTTTACGTTAGTTTTAGTCTAAAGCCTAAACTAAAAGAAGAAAAGAGAAAGAGAGAATAGTAGTGTTTGAGAAGAGGTGAAGAATTACAGAGAAAAATATAAAGAGAAACGGGAAGAAGAGAGACTAAGAAAAGGTGAAAAGCTTGAGAAGGCTAAGAGGAATCCACTATCATCTTCATACTCTTCTTCAATCTCCAAACAAAGGGTATAATCACTGCCTTATAAATTTAAGAACTTTATTTAGTTGTTTTCTTTAATTTGAGTTCTCTATGAAAAATTTCTTCTCATGGAATTGATGATGTTAATGTAGATATGTAGAAATTATGTGTACAAACTGTTTATAATTGAATTATATGCCATTAATAAGATTTCAGAAATCAAATTGTAGTAGAAACAAGTTTTTTTGAAAAATTATGTTCATAATGATTTAATGTAAACTAATTTTAAAAGAATAGCCTTTGAAACTATCAAATTGGTGTTTGAATATGGATTATTGTTTAAATTGATCATGGGATATGTTAATATGTTAAGAATAAGAATTATTACAATTGGAATTACATGGATTGATTGAAAAACGAATTCGTAATAGAAATTTTTGTCAATAACGCTTGATATTGTAGCTTTCTTCAAAAATCATGAAAACTTTGTTTTGATTATGTATTGTAAGGATTTTATATGTTATAATCATGTTAAAGAGTCCAAAATTTTGTGCTTATCAAGGTTCGTGTTCATCATATTGAGAAAAATTAGATTCAGTGTGAAGAAATAAGCCAAATTAGCTTATTTCTCTACCGTTCGCGAACTGGGGATTTCCACCAGAAGTGGAACCTGCCCCAGAGGGGCTTTATGCTTTGAGGGACCCGCCCCAGTGGGGAAACTTACTGCTCGGGAAATGACGTTTTCCTTCGTTGAGTTTTCATTCCGCATTTGTTTAGCTAACTAATTTTTATGACTTGATAAGTGTAATAGGTAATGAGATACCATGCTTTTGATGTGTTTAAGATAGATTGAAGTCTTATGCGACTTGGTAAGGGTTGTTGAATCAAATCATTGTGCCCACTCCCCATATAATAATGAGCTAGGATTGAGCTTGGGAGAAGAATGAGGAAGTAAACTACCCTTTGAGGTTTTCACGTGAATGAGAGGAATGAGGGGTATTGGTCATTCCATGTGGGACATAATACTCAGCATTCTAAAAATTGTATATACACAACAGTTATGCCAAAATATGTTACATGTATACATACTATATAATTAGGCCACAATTATAGTTACAATGTAATTCTAATGATACTAACATGGATTCACATAATGTAGTAAATGCAATTTGAGCACATATAATCCATGTACATTTTATCATACTGGTATAGTTTTATCAGGTATCCTCACATTACATCATCTTCTTTATTAAAGGCAATTGTTTAATAATTAATAAAGATAACATAAGATAGCTAAGTATTATTAACTTATCTACCACATACTCATGATGTCTCACTTTAATGCATATTCACATTGTTACCTAGGCATCATGATGTATTCATAACACATAGTTTTACTATGTACAATCATATAGTATAGTTTAAATATACTTTCACATAACAATTAATATAATCTTATTGTGTTAATAACTTCACTTATTTGTTTCATTATTCGTAATGTCAATTAAATAAATTATTTATCTTATCAATTAATTAATAATATAATTAGTCCATTCCTCGTAATTATTAATAACAGTTAATTAATAATCATAGGATTAATTATCACATTAACAAATATAATTTTCAGCATATTTATAACCAAGTGTTTTATTATTATTATTATATTTATTGCATTAATAATAATCACATATTATAACTTAACCAAAATTAACAATTAATATAAATTAATTGTTCACTTAATAATTCTTTCGTCGATTAATATCATTATTAACATTTCTCATCAAAGTGCCACACTAGGCTTCCCTTGTTTATGATAACTCCACATTTTCCTCAATTTTTATAATTATTCAATTTAATATAATTGAGTTAACTCACAAATACATTTATATTAAAATAAATATTCATTTCCATTATATATTTATTTAATAATATATGAAAATTCTCAGGTATTACAACTTCCCCCCCCTTATAAAAATTTCGTCCCGGAATTACTACAAGATTACACAAATAAATGGGGATAATCCCTCATCATCCTATCTTCTAACTCCCACGTTGCCTCCTCGACATCGTGGTTACGCCAAAGTACTTTTATAGAAGATATAATTTTATTTCTCAAAGTTTGTTCTTTCCTATCTAATATCTGGACAGGAATTTCTTCATACGCCAAGCTCTTCTCCACTTAAATGGGCTCGTAAGAAATCACGTGCTTGTAGTCGGCCTTGTACGGTCGCAACACAGAAATGTGGAATACGTTGTTGACGTGCTCCAACTCGGGTGGAAACGCAACTTTGTATGCCACTTCGCCCACTCGCTTCAGTATCTCGAACGGTCCTACGAATCTTGGACTCAATTTTCCATTCTTGTCGAAATGGATTTTTCCCTTCCATGGAGATACCTTTAAAAATACGAAACTACCAGCTTTGAAGTCTCGGTCCTGCCGATGCAAATCAGCTTATTTCTTCTGGCGATCTTGAGATGCTACTAGTCTGGCTCTTATCACTGTCACCACGTCTGCGGTTTGTTGTACTAACTCTGGTCCGAGTATTTGTCGCTCTCCGACTTCATCCCAATATAATGGCGTTCTGCACTTTCTTCCGTAAAGAGCATCGTACGGTGGCATGCCGATACTCGCATGGTAACTATTATTATACGCAAATTTGACTAAGGGTAGGTGGTCGTCCCAATTTCCCTTGAAATCCATCACGCAAGTCCTAAGCATGTCCTCCAACGTTTGTATTGTTCGCTCACTCTGTCCGTCTGTCTGAGGATGATAAGCGGTACTCAACCTCAACTGCGTTCCCATTCTCTCTTGCAAACTCTTCCAAAATTTGGACGTGAAGCGCGGATCTCGATCAAAGACAATTGACACTGGTACTCCATGTCGTGAAACAATCTCCTTTACGTACAGACTCACTAACTGATTCAAACTGTAGCGGATCTTGATTGGTAGAAAATGTGCAGTTTTTGTAAGTCGATCCACAATAACCCAAATGGCATCATAACCTTTCTGCGTAACTGGAAGTCCTACCACGAAGTCCATCATAATATGCTCCCATTTCTATTCTAGTATTTCCAACGGTTGTAGTAAACCACTCGGCCGTTGATGCTCTGCTTTAACGCGTTGGCAAGTCAAACATCTACTGACGCACTCTGTGACTTCCCGTTTCAAATTGGGCCACCAAAAATGTTGCCTTAGATCTCGGTACATCTTCGTGCCTCCCGGATGAACGAAATATGTCGTATTGTGTGCCTGGTTTAAAATCTCTTCCCTCAACTAGGTCACCGCTGGTACCCACACTCTTCCTTCGAATCTTAAGATACCGACTTTATCCATTCGTAATTTCTCTTCTTCATTTTCGGTGATCCTCTTTTCGGATTTTCTCACACTCTTCATCTTTTTCTGGGCTTCCTTTGCTCTATCCAACAATGTCGGATGAGCTTTAATTATAAACAACTTCTCTTCAGACCTTCCTGGTTCTTTCACTTCTATCTCCAATTTCTCCATCTCTCTTATCAACTCTTCCTGAGTCGTCAAATTAAACAATTTCTCCCTTCCTTTCCTGCTCAAAGCGTCGGCAACCACGTTTGCGTTCCCCGGGTGATAAAGAAATCGCAGTCATAGTCTTTGATTAATTCCAGCCACCTTCTCTGTCGCATGTTCAACTCCTTCTGTGTGAAGATATATTTCAGACTTTTGTGGTCCGTGTATATCTCACATTTCTCTCCGTATAAATAATGCCTCCATATTTTTAACGCAAAAACTACTGCTGCTAACTCTAAGTCGTGAGTAGGGTATCATTTTTCGTAATCCTTCAATTGTCGTGATGCATACGCAATGACTTTGTCGTGATGCATAAGCACACAGCCAAGTCCCTTGTGCGATGCATCACTATACACCACAAAATTTCCCGCATCATCTGGTAATGATAACACAGGTGTTTCGCTCAACCTCCTTTTCAGTTCTTGAAAACTTTCTTCGCATTTGTCGGTCCATAAAAATTTCACTGTCTTCCTAGTCAAATTGGTCAACGGGGTTGCTATCTTAGAAAAATCTTGGATGAATCTTCGATAGTACCCAGCTAACTCTAAAAAGCTTCTCACCTCCGTCGGTGTTCTCGGTTGTTCCCAATTACTTACTGCTTCTACCTTCGCAGGGTCTACAGAGATTACATTCTTATCCACCATGTGGCCTAAGAATTGAACCTTCTCCATCCAAAATTTGCACTTTGAAAATTTCGCATACATCTTCTCCTTCCTTAGTGCCTCCAAAACAATCTTCAGATGTTTGGCGTGTTCTTCCTCTATCTTCGAGTAGATCAAAATGTCGTCGATAAAAACCACTACAAATTTATCTAAGTATGGCTTGAATACTCGGTTCATCAAGTCCATAAATGCTGTCGGAGCATTAGTCAATCCAAATGACATGACCAAAAACTCGTAGTGTCCAAAACGGGTTCAAAACGCAGTCTTTGGTATGTCCTCATCCCTCACTTTTAATTGATGATATCCTGTTCGCAGGTCAATTTTTGAGAAACACTTTCCTCCCTTCAGTTGATCAAACAGGTTGTCTATCCTCGGTAGTGGATATCGGTTCTTGATCGTTACTCTGTTCAATTCTCGATAATCGATACAGAGCATCATCGATCCGTCCTTCTTCTTAACGAATAGCACTGGTACTCCCCAAGGAGAAACACTCGGTCGAATGTACCCTTATCCAACAACTCTTGCAATTGTATCATCAATTCCTTCATTTCTACTGGCGCCATAAGATATGGAGCTTTTAAAATCGGTGTCGTTCCCGGTGCTAAGTCTATTATGAATTCGATTTCTCTGTCGGCAGGAAGACCAGGTAGATCGTCCATAAATACATCTTGGAATTCATTCACTACGGATATATCTTTAATTTCTACTCCCTTTTTCCGAGTATCTATTATGTAAGCTAAATAACCTACACATCCTTTCCTTAACAATTTTTTGGCCTGCATCATCGTAACGCAACATGATTGCTTAAGCGATGAGCTACCATAAAACACTACCTTAGACTTACTCGGAGTCTGAAGGTTTACACATTTATTCTGACAGTCAATTGTCGCAGCATGGTTATATAACCAATCCATTCCCAGTATTACGTCAAATTCTCCCAATCTAATAGGAATCAAGTCTACGCTCAGTCCATGTTCTCTAATATTTGCGCGATAATTTCAATAAACGTATTCTACAGGGATCACTTCCTTATTAGCAACTTCTATGATCAAAGGATTTTCTAATAGTTCTAGGGGTGTGCTAAGTTTACTAGCAAATTCTTCAGATATAAAAGAACAGGTGGCACCCGAATCAAATAATACATAAGCATTTATATCATTGATTGGGATTATACCTGACACCACGTCCTTCGTAGCCACGGCAGTCCTGGACAGTCATGTTAAAAGTTCTGGCGGTTGGGTGGTTGGATTGTGCAGACCCGCTGATCATAAGCTTGTTTCCTCCCCCTTGTTGGCTACCATTTTCGCCACTTCCTTTCTTCGGGCGATCCTTAATACGGTGCTCAGTTGAGCCGTAAGCAAAACACCCTTGGATCTTCTTTAGCTTCAGAAAGTTTGGCGATATGTGCCCCTCTTAGCCGCAGTTATAACACGTGCCCTTTCCTTTCCAGCACTCGCCCTGATGGTTCTTTCCACATCTCGGGCATCCTTTTGCCCTCTTCTCAACTCCTCCACGAAAATTTCCGAACTGATGACTTTTCCCACACTTATTACAAATCTCGCTCCCTTTCTTAAAGCTTCCTCGGTGACTCCCACCTTGATTACTATTTTGGTTGTTGTTGTGGTCATTACTCCCCCGTTTCCTCTTTCCTAAGTTACTTCCCCCGCTGCTGTTTTCTCCACGACTTTTTCCTCCCGTGTCCTTACCTTCCTTCTTCTTATCATACCAACTTAAGGTTTCCCACCAGTGGCTTGCTTCGCCATTTGTCGTAAATGTAGCGAATGGAACCAAAAATGGGACGGCTTAGGGGTTGGGGTGAATGGGCCCGTCGTTCCTTCCCCTAAGGGACTCTCCTAGTAGATCAACTAGTTTCTGGATGTGAACTATATGCTCTCTCTCTCGCTATTAACTGTTTCCTTAGGCGTAGTCAATTTACGTCTGGGCGACATTATCTGCAACACAAATTTTCATTTTATTATTATTCAAGTATATTACTTATGTATTTCTTTTAATACTAAAAGAATAATTTATAACACATTTCTGAAATAAGCTTCATTTATATTCATATGACATTTCATTTCATTACATGATTATCCTAGCATACTGTTATAAATGTTATCACATATATCCCCTAATATCACAAAAGTCGGGGAACATACCCACCTACTACCACACTACCCCTCTAACAAAAGCTAATTCAGGGTTTACATCACTATCCCACATCTTACATAAAAGATTGAGATTACAACATAGTATATACAACACATAAAGGACACAACTAATACTACCACTGGACTATCTAAGGAAATTTCATCACATCATCCCGCGCTCCACTGTGCTCTTGTAATCCATCTGCGCTATATACGCAACCAGTTCTTAACTCAAGGTATGTAGAGTCTGTCCGTGTTCTGCCGGGTAGTGGTACACACCATGAAGTACCCTCTCGAATGCCGAATGGAACACGTACCCCATCTTGTTCATTTTCCTCTTCTTACATCTGACCTCATCCTCCAGGTCGTCAGCTCTCTCACTTCTCCTCGAAGTGTATCTTATCCATCACTTATAATTTCAACTGAGTACGAAGTGCTTCCTTCTCAGTCTTCTCACTAAGCTCCCTCTGTTCTACCTCTTCTAGCTTCCCTGTCAGATCCACTTTCCTAGCCACGGACTTCTGAAATAGGGTTCCCATCTGGATCACTGCCTCCCTATGATAGGCAATTTCTAATTCCAACTCTTGCATAGCCAGCTTCCTCTGGTGGTCTTCGTCCCGCAGTTTTTGGAACTTTGACTCTCTCTTTGGTCTCTTCCTCTAACTCCTGGACTCTACAGTCCAACTCTAGGATCCGCTCCTCAAAATCGCCTAGTATATACTCCTATAAGTTAGGCTCATAGGAGTCCTACATCGACTCCTCCTCTGGATCGTACTCTATCTCAATCTCAATCTCATCCTCGTCATTAGACTCGGATGGTGCCACAGCTTGTACTGGCACAGCTCTTAGGGGTGCCTCGTACACTATATGAATATCCCTGGGCTCATCCTCAGCCACTCTAGCGGGTACTCCCATATCTGCCGTCTATAATCACAAACATAGACAAGAAACAGCAACTCTATTAGAATATTAAATAAAACATAAGTTCATTGTATAAAATGAAGTTACATTTCATAACAGACTAGGTCTCTCAAGGAAAACTCTACATGAGTTTTATCTCCTTCCTAACTTCTAAGTTCGCCTAAGTTATAGTCTAAGGACACTTGTTCCTAAGGTTTATAACTACAGCTCTGATACCAACCTGTGACGCCCCCAAATTCCAGGACCGTCACGGGGTCGCTCGAATTCGGTTCGTCATGTGCTCATAGTAATACATCACAATAATAATACGACTAAATGTCGTATCGCACAGCCGAATAATACACAACTAATACCGAATAAATTACATTTAAATAATATAATTATTCACGTCCCAAGGTCTCGTAACTTAAACAGTGATTACATAGCTTAGACATATCTTAAGCAATAATAACCTTAACTAGTACATAATATCATAAGTTCTTTATTACAATCATAAAGTCCTACATAAATAAAGCTACTCAGTAGCCTTTCCCTTTCCCTTGTCGGTACTCGAGGGTCCACACTGCTCGGCCTTAACTGAAATGTTTTTAGGGAAAGCAAGAATGAGCACAATTTTCTTAGCAAGTAATATACAATAAGGGTAAGTAATATAATTCTCAATTCTCGAAAGGGTATAGCAAGGTTTGATAGTTTAAGGATAACAAGAATATCAATAGTTCTCAATAACAGCCGCTAAGGACAGAATAATATCATTGTGATTCAATAATAAATCAATTCAAGATTTCAAGATAACTGAATACTGAGCAGTCACTAAGGACTATGAACTTCCATAGGAATTGACAGTAATAAACTGAAAATCCAACAAAAATAAGTACAACAGGTGATCAGCCTATAGTACCCTATGTTATGTATAACACTCAATCATACTAATGTGCGCGCGTCGGTTCTCCGACAGTTATATTTTGTTCTTCTCAGTCAAATACAAGATCCCGCACCAATCAATCGGTTTGGGTCGCCTTTGAATAATATAAGTCTAGCCGAATCAAATGGCATAGATCTCAACAACTATAAATTCAATTTCAAGATTTAAAGTCCGAAGAATATAGTTCGACTTTTATCCTATTCATGAAGTATATGGTTCATCATATCTGAATTTAATCTCAAGAGTTTACTCGTATGACAATAATTGCATAAGCCAATTGAATGTTCAATAAAGAGTAGAGTTAGGAACTTGCATACAACATTTCTTGAATAAAGTAAATACGAAGGTCTAGGATACTTGCACTATAAATGAGTGTAAGTAAGGAAACTTGCACTTTAAAAGAGTGTAAGTTAGAGAATTTGCATTTAGCGTAGTTTATCCATGAAAAGCAAATCAACACTTTTGAATTCGTATCATAATATAGTTACGTATATATATATGATATTCATTAGTCATATAATTTAACTTCACATTTTATCTTCGAATATACGATCAACACATAAGCTAAGTTTTAACCTAGCTACACGGTTATTTAGTATCTAATTTCTATCCTTAACTTCCTCTTTTCTCAAGTTGATCATATTCATACATCATTACTATCATGTGAGACTACCACAATTAGAAAACATACTCGCATATAATTAATATCACATAAGACCACAATCAATACTAAATATATTTTATTTTAGCAAGTTATGGCATTCCCATAAGTTAACCGTCAAAATAGGGTTCAACTAAAATCGTAGCATATAACCATTCTTGAGTTCATTGTCACAAATTTTAACTTACATTTTACATGGTATTAAGGGATAGAAAAGCCATGTCGTTATCATGCTTTATAACTCGGCTATATGTTTACATAGATGTCACATAATCTGTTAATACACACGCTTATAGTGTTCACAATATTTATTCATAACTAGTATTGTTTAGTACTTGGGAGCATGCTTTAAACTCATGTTATCATTATGTCTACAACATACGAATCATGTTTAGAGGCATATCAAACCCGAACATGCCATCTTAACCCTTTAGAATCTAGATACTCACGTGATGTAACTATCTTTTTGAAAACATGTTCAAGGTTTTACGTTTCAAACTTACACTTTTACTTAGCAAGGTTCACAAATGAAGTCCACATGTTTATGTCATGCTATGAAACATATCTAAACAAGTCAGCATGCCTTTCGTGCATTCTTAAACTATATTAACATGCTTGTACGGTCAGAATATTAACATGAATATAATTTATCAAAGTTTATTTTCAAAATCTATGCTGTCGTTAGAAATGTTAAATGATGGAGTTCGCATGCTCACATTTCATCATGAAGCTTATGTATGCAAGTAAACACGTATTTCATGTGTTTCTTGGTCATACCAATATGTCTCATAAGTCAGAACCTAACTATGGCGCTTATATATCAAAGTCCATTCTTAAAGCTTCTAAGTTCACTTCGAAAACCTAACGCTTTTTGTTAACCATGTATGCTAATATACTAAATCACGCTTACATTGCCTCATTATATTTATATATATATGTTACACAAGTTAGTATGCTTGTTTCAACCAAACCACATAATATATACACAACAGAAATCAAGTAGGAGGTAGGGAACTGCAGCACGCTGCTGGCGCAGCTGCCCAGCGTAAAACTGGCGCAGCTGCGCAGGCTCCCAGCCAGCGGCAGACAGCTCCAGAAAATGGCAGTTTCAAAACCCAAACACAGAAATTGCAAACAAATTCGATTTCTAATTAACCACATTGCTTCCTTATCACATTATAAGACTATATAATCACCAAATAATCATTCTAGCAACCAATTGTCATCAAATTTCACAAAATCAAACATTTAAGTTTTGACAGAAAGATGAAAATGGAGTTCTTGACAGAAAAATGAGAATGGAGAACAACTACATTCCACTCTCAACATGTATATTAGTCCATATAACTACTAAGCAAGCTTTGTATAAATCAATTAGCATGCGTAGCGTCCATAACCAACAATTAAGAAATCTCATAAATTTTTGCAGAAAAAGAAATGGAGATGAAGAACAAGGAATGTATATTATACATCTGTAAGTGATTGAACTTGCTGCTATTCAATTCTTACAACTCTAGACTGATATTATACATGCTCTCAATTTATCAAACTCAAGCAATTCTCAGCAATTAGAAATATGAAGGAGAAGAGTTACTATTATAGAGAAATCCTTACACTGGCAATGAAATTATACCACAAATCAAACCAACGTAAATTTGAATTGTATAGAGGTTAATGGAGAGTTGGTAAGGGTTGTTGAATCAAATCATTGTTCCCACTCCCCATATAATTATGAGCTAGGATTGAGATTGGGAGAAGAATGAGGAAGTAGACTAGCCTTTGAGGTTTTCACGTGAATGAGAGGAATGAGGGGTATTGGTCATTCCATGTGGGACATAATACTCAGCATTCTAGAAATTGTATATACACAACACTTATGCCAAAACATGTTACATGTATACATACTATATAATTAGGCCACAATTATAGTTACAATGTAATTCTAATGATACTAACATGGATTCACATAATGTAGTTAATGCAATTTGAGCACATATAAACCATGTACATTTTATCATACCGGTATAGTTTTATCAGGTATCCTCACATTACATCATCTTCTTTATTAAAGGCAATTGTTTAATAATTAATAAAGATAACATAAGATAGCTAAGTATTATTAACTTATCTACCACATACTCATGATGTCTCACTTTAATGCATATTCACATTGTTACCTAGGCATCATGATGTATTCATAACACATAATTTTACTATGTACAATCATATAGTATAGTTTTAATATACTTGCACATAACAATTAATATAATCTTATTGTGTTAATAACTTCACTTATTTGTTTCATTATTCGTAATCTCAAATAAATAAATTATTCATCTTATCAATTAATTAATAATATAATTAGTCCATTCTTCGTAATTATTAATAACACTTAATTAATAATCATAGGATTAATTGTCACATTAACAAATATAATTCCCAGCATATTTATAACCAAGTGTTTTATTATTATTATTATATTTCTTGCAATAATAATAATCACATATTATAACTTAACCAAAATTAACAATTAATATAAATTAATTGTTCACTTAATAATTCTTTCGTCAATTAATATTTCTCATCAAAGTGCCACACCAGGCTTCCCGAGTTTATGATAACTCCACATTTTCCTCAATTATTATAATTATTCAATTTAATATAATTGAGTTAACTCACAAATACATTTATATTCAAATAAAAATTCATTTCTATTAATATATTTATTTAATAATATATGGAAATTCTCGGGTATTACAGCTAACCTCACATATGTGTATTAGTATCCACGTATGTCGTAACAACGTTGTGAGTTGGACTTGAGTATGAAGTTCGACGGTCTAAACGTTATAGTTGGGTACTAATAGATGTTTTAAACGTAACGTGATATGTAGGATAATTGTAGAAGTGATTGTAATTATTAAAGTGTAGCTTGCGCTTGAGGCATGTTCTCTACTCCTTATCTCTTACTTGAGCAAGTTTTCTAATCATTATTTTTCTACGTTATGCAAGTTCTTTCATGGTATCTTTTCATTGTGCAAGTTCTCTAACCCTTGCTCATTATATTATGCAAGTCTATATCGGATTCTTAACTCGTTATGTATTTTATGAGTTATACTGTATTCAAATATCCGTAAAGCATAAGTATTGAAGTATAATTTAAGTATTGTGATCTTGACTTAGTTGTTCAAGCAAGATCTACTTGATCTATCGAATGCTTTAAGTTATTCCTAAAGCTTGCCTAGTTATCATGAAATCTATTGTTGTATCTTACATTTGATTCATAATTCTTATATTATCGAACTATTAAAGCATTGTGAGTCGATTCAACTACTCCTAGTTGATGATAGTTGAAACTCCAAAGTTCCTTTATCCATCCAAACTAAATTTTCTTTGGTGCGGACTTGTATTCAAATACTGAGAATGAACAACCCTATTTAGTAGGGGACATTTATGCAAAAACGTTAAGATGGTTGTGCACAATACATGGTACGAAGGGCTGATCCCCCTAAGTACGAGCTAAAGGTCCATAGTCTCAGTGACTGTTAAAGGTTTTAAATAAAAATATTTATAACCTAGGACATAGTTCAAGGTCGTATGACCCTAAGATAAATTATATATTCGAATCCTAAATATGATGAAAGAGTTATTATTCAATTCTTTATTTTGACGAAAGTAAAGTTATTCAAATTCTTTTGAAGTTATTCAATTATGGCATATCATTGTACATTTCAAGTGAGCTTATGTTTGCTCATTCTTGTATATTTTACAATACCTTGCAGTTAAAGCCGAGAATGTTGACATACCGTCAACAAGTAAAGGAAATGGAAAGATGAGCAAGTGAAGACTTGTTGTCTTCAATTTTGTTTGTAATAAGTCTTAGTTGATGATGTTTTATTTCCACATTTATTTTTGATTGATGTTAAGGTTTAGTAAACCCTGGGATTTTATATTGGACAAGTTGTAAACCTTTTTTAAGGAAGATTTTATTTAAGTATTTATGAAGGTTGTATTACTTTAAATTCTTTATTATTGAGTAGATGTATGATTTAATTAAAAAGTGAATACCAAATCATATGGAAACGAAGTACCCGGATTTGGGGGTGCCACAGGTTGGGATCAAAGCAGTTGGTTATGAACCTTAGGTGGGGGAAAAAACCTTAGGTAGTAGCCTTATAGGAACATCAAAAAGATAGTGGTGATAGGTAAAGATAATAAACTACCTTATGTGCTATGTGTTTACGTTTAAGTATTCGAAGAGTGACGACTCAATATCACGTAATAATAAACTTTAAAAAACTTTTGTCAGGATGACGAACGTTGGAGAGTACAGTCAGGCTAGAGAGGATTTACCTCAGGTGCCTAGGGAGGAGGAGCCCCGAGACATCCATGTTATCTGGGAGCAGCTGGTTAGGAGAGAGCCATCTCCAGTGATCACCGTAGCTGGTCGGGAGTATGAGCTGACACCTATTCCAAAGGAGGAGGATGAGGTTGCGTCAGAGGAGGAAGAGGATCCCGAAGAGGAATTTCCACCTCACTCTGTTAGTGCCGAGATGTACGAGGAGGTTCAAAAATGTAACGTGGAGCTTCAAGAATTGCTGGACGAGAGTTGGACTACTATACAGCAGCAGGATGAGACTATCGAGGAGATGGATAGTGAGCTATGAGAATTGTAGTGGAGGCTAATCCATGTAAAGAATGATAGAGACGAGGCACGAGCCGAGATAGAGAAGCTGAAGCAAGACATCCAAGAGGAGTCGATGAAGCGTGCCAGAGCTGAGGAGACAAGCTTGAGGGCTATTCAACGAGACGATCGAGCTGAAGACAAGGCTGAAGCCAAGAGGGCTAAGTTGAGGGAACCAGAATACGCATTCCATACGGCAATAGATAGGGCCCTGGACCGTATTTTCTATTATCCAACTCAGTTTTAAGGTTTGCTATGGTACGTGGTGGACCGAAGAACGGCGTTTCGGGTGATAGAGGAAGAACGCAGAGAGGCTGTGCGACGCCTTAACATGCCTAGGCAGTAGAGTTTTTATTTATGTGTTGATTTTTTTATTAAATAAATGTAAATCCCATAATTTGAGATAAGAATGGGATGAGATAATAATGTAATCCTGCAACTTGTTCCAGTTCAGGAAAGATGATGTAAATAGTAGAGATGCTATCTGTTCTATGTTTTTAAAACTACGAGTAATGAATAAAAGAAGTTTATGGATGTGCTATATGTTCAATATGAACTGGGTTATTTAATTGTTTAAGTCTGAACTTGAATACTTAAGAATTTAGTAGAGGAGCTAATAATAATATTTCTTAACAAAAAATGCCTCCTAGAAGAAGACCTACACGTTAAAACCCCGAGGATTCTACAAACAACAACAATAACGATGGAACAAACCCCAACTCGGTTCAGCAGTTAGTGAACCTACTGACGGGGGCACTTGCAAATCAGCCGTAAGTGCAGGGTACTACATTTAAGGAATTCAAGGCAGTAGGACCTCCTGAATTCAAGGGATTGACTAACCCTATAGATGCCCAGACGTGGGTAATGGAAATGGAGAAGGTCTTCGACGTTGCTAGAGTCGGTGAAGACCAGAAGATGACATTCGCGACTTTCATGTTGAAGTTGGATGCTAGTTTTTGGTGGCAAGACAACAAGACCAGAGAAGGAGAAGGAGTGATTCCATGGGAGCGTTTTAAAGAGAGGTTCTTTGAAATGTACTTCCCAGTTAGCTCGCAGGACTAGATGGAGGTCCAATTTCTAGAGCTGAAATAGGGAGGGATGACGGTGTCTGAATACGCCGAGAAGTTTAACGAGTTGGCCAGGTTCGCAACATACCAGGTCGGCACGAAAGCTAGGAAGGCTAGAAGGTTTGTGTGGGGATCAAAAAGCTGGCTCTACAGTAAGGTCTCCATGTTCCAGCTGAACACGTTTGCAGCTGTGCTGGGGAAGGCCATTCTCGTTGAAGGAGGGAGCGACACCGTGACTAATTCAACCAGGAGAAGAAGAAGAAGATTGAGACTAAAAACAAAGCTGGTGGTAGCGGGGCTATCCATTCGAAAAGGAAGTGGAACGATAGTAACTGTGCTGAGAGTTAGTAGGGAGGCCAGCAGAAGAGGTTACCTATAGAGGAGTTAGCTTACCCCTTGAACATAGAAATTGCTAATAGGGAAGTCATTCCTGTTAGGTTTGTATACAAGAACTGTCAATTAGACATTAAGGGTCAGGAACTGAGGGAAGATTTTATTCCGATAAAACTCGGGGAATTAGACGTCATATTGGGGATGGACTGGTTGTTCAACCATGGGGAGGTAATCGACTGTCAGAAGAAGTCGGCAAACCTTATGACTCCATCAAAGTTAGTGTTCTATAGTAGCAAATCGCCAAGACAAGCGAGTTGTCTGACGGTTATGCATGCCAAGAAACTTTTGATACAAGGATGTGAAGGATATCTAGCCTACATAGTAGATATGCGTAAGGAGAGCCTGAAGATAGAAGAGATACAAGTGGTTAGGGAGTTTGTGGACGTGTTTCTGGACGATTTACCAGGACTTCCACTAGATAGGGAAATAGAGTTCGTGATTGATTTAGTGTTGGGGACTGCTCCAATTTCGAAAGCTTTGTACAGAATGGCTCCAGTCGAGATGAAAGAACTGATGGTTCTACTGCAAGAAATGCTGGACAATAAGTATATTTAACTGAGCGTTTGGCCGTGGGGGGCACCAGTGTTATTCGTGAAGAAGAAGGATGGATCGATGCACCTTTGCATTGACTATCGAGAGTTGAATAAAGTTACGATCAAGAATAGGTATCCTTTACCTAGGATCGATGACTTGTTCGATCAACTGAAAGGTGCTAAATACTTCTTGAAAATTGACTTGAGAAGCGGGTATCATCAGTTGAAGGTGAGAAGGGAAGATATACCGAAAACGGCCTTTAGGACTCGGTATGGTTATTACGAGTTCTTGGTGATGTCATTTGGTCTAACGAATGCCCCAGCTGCATTTATGGACCTAATAAACATGGTGTTTAAGCCATTCCTGGATACGTTTGTGGTGGTGTTCATAGATGACATCCTGGTTTACTCCTAAACCAAGGAGGAACACACAGAACATTTAAGGCTAACCTTAGAATCGCTGAGACGAGAGAAGCTTTATGCAAAATTCTCGAAGTGTGAATTCTGGTTAGAACGTGTGCAATTTCTTAGCCACGTGATCGACAAGGATGGTATTTCGGTAGATCCGTCGAAGGTTGAAGAGGTAATGAATTGGGATCAGCCAAAAATGCCCTCTAAAGTGAGTTTCTTGGGATTGATAGGTTATTACCTGAGATTTATCCAAGACTTTTCCAAGATCGCAACTCCGTTAACGAATTTAACTCGTAAGACAGTTAAGTTTGTTTGGACAGAAAAGTATGAGGAATGTTTTTAGGAGTTGAAGAAGAGGTTGAGTACTGCGCCTGTGTTATCATTGCCGGATAGTACGTGGAATTTCATAGTATATAGTGACGCCTCACATAAGGGATTAGGCTGCATGCTGATGCAGAGCGGTAAGGTCATTGTCTATGCGTCACGTCAGTTGAAGGATTACTAGAAGGGGTATTCGACTCATAACCTAAAATTGGCGGCAGTAGTGTTTGCCCTAAAGATATAAAGACATTACTTATATGGAGAAAAGTGTGAGATATACACAGATCATAAGAGTCTGAAGTATATCTTTACCTAGAAGGATTTGAACATGTGCCAAAGAAGATGGTTGGAGCTGATCAAGGACTACGATTGCGAGATACTTTACCATCTGGGTAAAGCTAACGTCGTCGCCGACGCTTTGAGCAGAAAAGGTCGGGAGAAGTTGAACATGCTAACTGATCAGGATCATTTGATAGAACAGATGGCTAGATTAGAGCTGGAGGTGAAGTTTCTGAAGGAGTCGGATGAAAAGTTATTTCAAGTAACTACTGGTTCTACTCTGGTAGACTAAAGTGAAAGAAGCACAACTTCACGACAAAGAATGCGAGAAGATTTAGAAGAGAATAGCCGATGGTGAAGGATTCAAGTTTAAGATCGATAATGAAGGACTACTACGATTTGAAGGTAGAATCTGGGTACCGCCAGTACCAGAAGTTAAAGAAGAGATCTTGAGCGAATGTCATAGTTCAAGATATTCGATTCACCCTAGGAGTACGAAGATGTACCAGGATCTCAGGCATCATTTCTGGTGGCCGAATATGAAGATGGACGTTGCTGAATGTGTTGCGAAATGTCTAACTTGCCAGAATGTCAAAGCAGAACACCAGAGACCTAGCGGATTGCTACAACCGTTAGAAATTCCTAGAATGGAAGTGGGAGCACATCACGATGGATTTCGTGGTTTGTCTTCCAGCGACTCAGAAGGGATTTGACGCAATATGGGTGATAGTGGATCGCCTGACGAAGTCAGCCCACTTTCTACCAACCAGGATTAAGTACAACTTGGAACAATTGGTGAAGCTGTACGTTAAGGAAATTATTTCGTGACACGGTGTTCCAGTGTCGATTGTATCAGATAGATATTCGCATTTTACGTCGAACTTCTGGAAGCGTTTGCAAGAGTGTCTGGGAACGCAACTACGAATGAGTACAGTGTATCATCCTCAGACCGATGGCCAGAGCGAGAGAACAATTCAGACGCTTGAGGATATGCTGAGAGCTTGCGTAATGGACTTCAAGGGAATCTGGGATGCTCATCTACTGTTGGTGGAGTTCGCCTACAACAATAGTTACCACGCTAGTATCGGCATGCCGCCTTATGAAGCGTTATACAGCAGAAAGTGCAGAACACCTTTGTGCTGGGATGAAGTCGGTGAACGTCAATTGTTGGGACCAGAACTGGTACAACAAACTGCTGAGATCGTGAAGATGATCAGAACGAGACTGGTTGCTGCTCAAGACAGACAGAAGAAATATGTCGATCAACATCAATAGAACCGAGAATTTTTACCAGGAAGCTTCGTTTTCCTGAAGGTATCTCCCTGTAAGGGGAAGATTTGATTTGGCAAGAAGGGGAAGCTGAGTCCCCGATTTATTGGACCGTTCGAGGTACTGTGAAAAGTGGGTGAAGTAGCTTACGAGGTGGCGTTACCGCCGGAGCTAGAGAATATACACAACGTCTTTCACATTTCTGTGTTACGACCTTACAAACACGACTATAAACATGTAATAGAATACGAGCCTTTACAATTTGATACAAACTTAACTTATAAAGAGGTTCCTGTTCAAATAGTTGATAGAAAGAAATAAGTACTTAGAAATAAAGTGATACCTTCTTGTTAAGGTAATTTGGATGAACCATAGTGCTGAAGAAGCCACGTGAAAACTCGAAGATGTAATGAGAAAATTATATCCTCAATTATTTGCTTAATTATTGTGTAACGCCTTACATATCGATTCTGGGGACAGAATCCTTTTAAGGGGAGAAGAATGTAATAGGATGAGAATTTTTATTATGAGATTATGAGAATATTTTTTTGTTGTGATTCTGGGGATAGAATCTTTTTAAGGAGGGAAGATTGTAACGATTGAGATTTTATATATTAAATTTTAATATTTATTGAGTGAATAAATATTTTATGTGATTTATTTATTGAGTTAAATAAATAAATTATGTGATTTTGTGGAATGATTTAATTAAGAGTTATATATTAATTAAATGAATATTTAATATTTAATTTAATTGATGTATATTAATTTTATATTATAATTCTAATTTAATTGAGATAATTAAATTAGATGAATTATGTGATGAGTGTTACATGAATTATAATTAGTGAGTAATTATAATTATGTGGCAATTTTTATATGATTAATTGATATTATATTTTAATTAATTAAATAAGAATGCTAAAGATTTAATTAACTAAAGTGTAACATTAAAGTATGTGTTAAAAAGATTTATTAAAATAAAGAAAAGAGTTTTTTAATCTGTCTTTAACCAAACAAGGCCCTTACTTTTGTTTTACAAAGGTTTCGCCAAACAGGGACCTTGCACTAGCTTTAAATCCATTTTACCCAAACAAGGCATTAGTTAATAAAATCTATTTTTTGAAATAACTTTGTTTTGCCAAACAAGCCCTAGTGACTTTTGAAATTCTATAACTGATAATTTTTGTGGGAAGTAATTGCCCTTAATACATATTATTATATATTTTGTCAGTTAAAGTATATATATTATATTTTATATTTTTACATTAGTTTTAGTCTAAAGCATAAACTAAAAGAAGAATAGAGAAAGAGAGAATAGCAGTGTTTGAGAAGAGAAGGAGAATTACAGAGAAAAATATAGAGAGAAAATGGAAGAAGAGAGACTAAGTAGAGGTGAAAGCTTGAGAAGGCTAAGAGGAATCCACTATCATCTTCATACTTTTCTTCAATCTCTAAACAAAGGGTATAATCACTACCTTATAAATTTAAGAACTTTATTTAGTTGTTTTCATTAATTTGAGTTCTCTATGAAAATTTCTTCTCATGGAATTGATGATGTTATTGTAGATTTGTAGAAATTATGTGTACAAACTGTTTAGAATTGAATTAAATGCCATAAAAAAGTTTTCAGAAATTAAATTGCAGTAGATACAAGTTTTTATGAAGAAATTGTGTTCATAATGATTTACTGTAAACTAATTTTGAAAGAATAGCCTTTGAAACTATCAAATTGGTGTTTGACTATGGATTATTGTTTAAATTGATCATGGGATATGTTAATATGTTAAGAATAAGAATTATTGCAATTGGAATTACATAGATTGATTGAAAAACGAATTCGTAATAGAAATTTTTGTCAAGAACGCTTGATATTGTAGTTTTCTTCAAAAATTATGAAAACTTTGTTTTAATTATGTGTTGTAAGGATTTTATATGTTATAATCATGTTAAAGTGTCCAAAATTTTGTTGTTATCAAGTTTCATGTTCATCATGTTGAGAAAAATCAGATTCAGTGTGAAGAAATAAGCCAAATTGGCTTATTTCTCTGCCGTTCGCTAACTAGGGATTTCCACCAGAAGTGGGACCTGCCCCAGCGGGGCTTTATGACTTGAGGGACCCGCCACAGCGGGCAAACCTGCTGCTCGGGAAAGACGTTTTGCTTCGTTGAGTTTTCATGCCGCGTTTGTTTAGCTAACTTATTTTTATGACTTGATAAGTGTAATAGGTAATGAGATAACATGCTTTTAGTCTTATGTGGTTATATTATACGTGTGCTTGGATATTATTATCGTAAGATGCAATATGATAGTAAAAGTGCTATACGTGTATGAGGTGTTTGATTGTTAAACTCACGCATTTGTATTAGTATCGACGTACGTCGTAACAACATTGTGAGTTGCACTTGAGTATGAAGTTCGACGGTTTAAATGTTATAGTTGGGTTCTAATAGATGTTTTAAACGTAATGTGATATGTAGGATAATTGTGGAAGTGATTGTAATTATTAAAGTGTAGCTTGCGCTTTAGACAAGTTCTCTACTCCTTGTCTCTTACTTGAGCAAGTTTTCTAATCATTATTTTTCTACGTTATGCAAGTTCTTTCATGGTATCTTTTCATTGTACAAGTTCTCTAATCCTTGCTCATTATATCATGCAAGTCTATATCGGATTCTTAACTCGTTATGTATTGTATGAGTTATACTGTATTCAAATATCCGTAAAGCATAAGTATTGAAGTATTATTTAAGTAATGTGATCTTGACTTAGTTGTTCAAGCAAGATCTACTTGATCTATCCAATGCTTTAAGTTATTCCTAAAGCATGCCTAGTTATCGTGAAATCTATTATTGTATCTTACATTTGATTCATAATTCTTATATTATAGAACTGTTAAAGCATTGTGAGTCGATTCAACTACTCCTAGTTGATGATAGTTGAAACTCCAAAGTTTCTTTATCTATACCAACCATACTTTCTTTGGTGCGGACTTGTATTTAAATACTGAGAATGAACAACCCTTTTTATTAGGGGACATTTATGCGAAAGCGTTAAGATGGTTGTGCACAATACATGGTACGAAGGGCTGATCCCCCTATGTACGAGTTAAAGGTACATAGTCTCAATGACTGTTAAAGGTTTTAAATAGAAATATTTATAACCTAGGATATAGTTCAAGGTCGTATGACCCTTAGATAAATTATATATTCGAATCCTAAATATGATGAAAGAATTATTATTCAATTCTTTATTTTGACGAAAGAAAAGTTATTCAAATTATTTTGAAGTTATTCAATTATGGCATATCATTGTACATTTCAAGTGAGTTTTTGTTTGCTCACTCTTGCATATTTTACAACCCCTTGCAGTTATAGCCGAGAATGTTGACGGTACCGTCAACAAGTAAAGAAAAAGGAAAGATGAGCAAGTGAAGACTTGTTGTCTTCAATTTTGTTTGTAATAAGACTTAGTTGATGATGTTTTATTTCCGCATTTATTTTTGATTGATGTTAAGGTTTAGTTGACCCTGTGATTTTATATTGAACAAGTTGTAATCCTTTTTCAAGGAAGATTTTATTTAAGTATTTATGAAGGTTGTATTTACAATTCTTTATTATTGGGTAGATGTATAATTTAATTAGAAAGTGAAAACCAAATCATGTGAAAACGAAGTACCCGGATTTGAAGAGTTTAAGAGTGAACCAAAAGAAGTACCAAGTCAGAGGACTTGAAGAGTTCTAAGTGAACTAAGAGAAGATCCAGGGCTGCTGGCCTTGAAGGAATCTAAGTGATTCAATTGTAAGAGACATCCTTATTGGATTTCCTACTCGTGGAGTAGAAGAGTGGACTAGAAGCCTTGTGTGATCTGAACCACTTAAAACCTTGTGTCTCATTGTCTCTCATTAACTGTTATAACTGCTATATCTTCTATAAGTGCTTATCAAACCATAACTGCTATATCTTGAAGGGGAAAGAAACATATATTCCGCTACTGTCAGTATAATCAATACTGACAAAGTATTTTAAACAAGGAAATTTTAAAATATCTATTCAACCCCCTTTCTAGATATCTAACGTTCTTTTGGGAACTAACAATTGGTATCAGAGCAGGTTCTCTTATCTAAGCATACAAGCTTGAGTAGATCCGATGGCACAACTGATAAGCGAGACCAAGACAGGTGGAGGAAGTAAGCCACCAATGTGCAACAAAGATAAATTTGCCAACTGGAAAGTTTGGATGCAGGCTTATATGGATTCAATAGATGATGATCTATTTGAAACTGTTCTGAATGGACCCTATGTTCCAACTAGGCTTGCACCAACTCCATAAGATCCAGACAAAATGGTGGTCAAGGCTAAATCAGAATGGACTAAAACCGAGAAGAAAAATGTGCAGCTTGACAAAAAGGCTAAGAATATCCTGTTCCAGTCTTTAGAAAATGTCTTATTTGAAAACGTGGTCAACTGCAAAACTGCAAAAGAAGTCGTGGAAGCATTGCTCATAATGCATGAAGGAACTGAAGAAGTAAGAGAAAACAAACAATTTCTACTGACTCAACAGTATGAGATGTTTACACATGTTCCTGGAGAAAATGTCACTTCAACCTTTAAAAGATTCACATCACATCTCAACTATCTTCGAGCCTATGGAAAGACATATCCAAATAAAGATCTAGTCATCAAGTTCATGAGGTCCTTACCGAGCAAGTGGAATGCCAAGACCACTGCAATTAGAGAGTCAAAGAACCTGCATGAGATAACTATTCAACAACTTTACAGAAACCTTCTTACATAAGAACTAGAGCTGACTCAAAGAGCAAAGACTCTATCTGAAGGAAGAAAGAAGGACAAAGGAGTTGCTCTCAAAGCCACAGAAGAAAATTCCAAAGCTTGTGATGAAGATGCATCTTCATATGATGAAGATAATGATGATGATGTTGATGAAGTTGCAATGCTGGCCAGAAAACTCAGAAGGTTCATGCGCAAAGGAAGAAGCGGTAGACCTAAGAGATTCAGGAACATCAGCAGCCAGGAATAGATCAATGAGCTATGCTATAATTGCAAGAAGCCTGGCCACTTCATTGCAAACTGCAACAAATCCATCAAAGAAGAACTCAAGTGGAAAACTAATCCAAAGAAGGAATCCAGAGGCTATAAGAAACATCAGAATAAAGACAAAGGTCTTGTAGCTGGAAGTTCGTGCAGTGACTCAGACAATGACACAAATGCTGAGTTTGGAGACGATGAAGAACCTCAAAAAGCCAATCTATGCTTGATGGCTAAAGATGCAAGCAACATGAAATATACTGACCATCCTGAGGTAAACACAGATGAGGTATTTGACTTTAACAATTCTGATGTATGTATAGATTACTTAAGAACTGCTCTTCTTGACTTAACATGTGATCTATATCAATATATGAGGAGGTTCATAATTTTGACCAAAGATTATTCTAATCTTCAAATGGAGAAAGAGAAAGTTCAGAAAGAACTGGAAATAGCTCTACTCAGCTGTGCATCTCTGTTTGAAGCAGAAAATAAAATCTTAAAACAGACCAATGAACTAAGCACACAAAGAGAGTCAAAACTAACCTCTAAAATTGAGGAGCTAGAAAAGACCATCTCTATGTGGAATAGATCTTCCTCATCCATGGATTCCCTAATTTCTAGTCAGAGAAGTACCTCAGACAGGACAGGTTTAGGGGAGTCTACCTCAAAGTCAAGTGTGGAAAAGATTAAGGACACAAACCATATATGTGCTTCTAATTCAAATAGAAGCATTGTATTTGTGAAATCCACACAGAAGGAAGAAAAAAGTGCAATCATACTCTTCTGATCCAAACCAAGTCTCAAGACACGAAGGATCTCGTGCTGGCCTGGGATTCAGAAAAGAGATGAGAAACTCAGTCACCATTGCCCAATCTTGAAGAATCGTAGAGCCAAGTAAAAATGACTCCACGAATCAACCTGATAGGAATCGTGGTGTTGAGATTTACTCAACACAAAACATGAACCTCAAGGCTGCATGGAAAAGAAAGATGCATTACAAGGCTAAAATTAACCAGTATCCACACAAGTCTAAATGGAGAAAGAATCCAATCACACATACAAGTACGCCTTATGTTGAACACTTAGCATGTGGTACGAATGGTCATAAAACTGCATTATGTTATCATACCACTGTGCATGGAAGGCCCAAGATCAAATAGATTTGGGTTCCCAAGGATACAAGTCTGGGTACCAACATGAACACTAAAATTGCATGCAGGAAATGAGCACCACGATTACAACATGGTATCTGGATAGTGGTTGCTCAAGGCATATGACTGGGAACAAAGCTCTCCTATCAAACGACACAGAGAAGGTGGGACCAACAGTTATCTTTGGAGATATCAGCTCTGGCAAGACAAGAGACTATGAAGCAGATGGGAATAGTGTGATATCTTTCAGCAAAGTGGCTTATGTTGATGATCTAAAGCACAATCTTCTTAGCATCAGCCAGCTCTGCTATAAAGGTCATCAAGTTACCTTTCTCAACAATCAGGACAAGTCAGAGATCTAGAGACATCCTCTATCAAGCTGACAGGATCAAGAGAAGGAAATGTATACGTTGTCAACCTTGCTCAGCTCAGTTCTGATGAGACAGTACGCTTCCTTGCTAAAGCCACTAAAGAAATAAGTTGGCTTTGGTATAGAAGATTATCTCATCTCAACTTCAAGAGTATATCAAAACTGGTCTCCAAAGATCTGGTAGTGGGTTTACCCAAGTTCAGCTTCATCAAAGAAAGATCATGCAATGCATGCCAGCTTAGAAAACAAACAAGGATCTCATTCAAGGGCAGAAGCCATCAACACTGCGTGCTACACACAGAATAGATCTCTTGTACACTATACGTTGAAGAAGACTCCCTACGAGCTGTGGAAAGGAATAAAGCCAAATACGACAAAGCTTATAGAGTATTCAATAAGAAGATACTAAGTGTTGAAGTCTCAATCCACATCATCTTTGATGAAATAGACTCGGACAAGTCCGCACCACAAGACACAACGATTGAAGATACCGACACTACGAATGAAGTGGTTGAGCCTAACACCACGACAGTAGTTCCTGAAGAAAGAATCGTAGTGTCCGAAGAAGAAATCGTAGAGAGAGCTGAACCAGACAACGATTCTGACCAACAAGAACCAGAAATCAATCTTGAGGAGTTCAGACAAGAAGACACTAGAGCTGATGTTCCAATAGGGAATAGATGGGCAAGGGATCACACTCAAAACCTAATCATTGGTGATCCAACTTCCAGAATCAGAACAAGATCTGTAACTCAGAATGAATGCTTCTATTTGAGTTTTTCATCTCAAATAGACACCAAGAAGATTGAAGATGCAATGCAAGATGAAAGCTGGATTGAAGCCATGCAAGAAGAGCTAAATCAATATGAAAGAAGCAAAGTCTGGAGACTAGTTCAAAGACCAAAGAATCATCTAGTCATTGGCACAAAATGGGTCTTCAGAAACAAGATGGATGAAGATGGGGTGATTACAAGAAACAAAGCAAGACTGGTGGCTAAAGGTTATTCTCAAGAAGAAGGCATAAACTATGATGAGACCTTTTCACCAGTTGCCAGACTTGAAGCAAGCAGAATATTCCTTGCATTTGCTGCTCACATGAAGTTCAAGGACTTTCAGATGGATGTCAAGAGTGCATTCCTAAATGGTGAACTCCAAGAGGAAGTATATGTGGAACAACCCCCAGGTTTTGTCAATCCAACTCTCTCGAATTATGTCTATAGATTAGACAAAGCCTTGTATGGACTTAAACAAGCACCTAGAGCATGATATGAAACACTAACTTTCTTACTGAAAAAGGATTCACTAGAGGTAGAGTAGACACTACACTATTTCTTAGGAAGCACAAAGATAAAGCTTTACTAGTTTAAATATATGTAGATGATATTATCTTTGGCTCTACTGATGAAAATTTATGTAAGAAATTTGCAAAGCTTATGCAGAGCAAGTTTTAAATGAGCATGATGGGTGAGCTGAACTTCTTCCTTGGACTGCAAGTAAAGCAAACTGATGAAGGTATCTTCATAAGCCAAGCCAAATACATCAAAGACTTACTTAAGAAGTATGGCATGGAATCAGCCTCTCCCATGAAAATACCAATTGCTCCAGCAACTAAGCTTGACAAAGATGAGAAAGGTAAAAGTATTGATATTACTCAATACAGAGGTATGATAGGCTCCCTTCTCTACCTAACTGCCAGTAGACCAGATATAATGTTTGCAACATGTATATGTGCTAGATTTCAAGATAATCCTAAGGAATCATACTTAACTGCTATAAAAAGGATTTTCAGGTATCTCAAAGGTACACCCTACTTGGGTCTATGGTATCACAAGGAGTTCTCATTTGAACTGACAGGATATTCAGATGCTGAATTTGCAGGATGCAAAATAAATAGAAAAAGTATCAGTGGCACTTGTCAGCTGCTAGGAAATAGACTAGTGTCCTGGTTCAGCAAGAAGCAAAACTCAGTATCAACTTCAACAGCAGAAGCAAAATACATTGCTGCAAGTAGTTGCTGTGCTCAAATCCTATGGATCAAGAACCAGCTAGCAGATTATGGGTTTGATTTCAAATCTATACCCATACACTGTGATAACATAAGTGTCATAGCAATAACAAATAATCCTGTTATGCATTCTAGGACCAAGCATATAGAAATAAGATACCATTTTATTATGGATCATGTTCAAAATGGAACAATATATTTGCAATACATCCCTATTGAAAATTAACTTGTTGATGTGTTTACAAAACCCTTAGATGAGTCCAGATTTAATAAGCTAATAAGTGAGTTATGAATGTTAAATTTGCAACCATAAATTCTATGTTCTAGGTGGTGCTAACCTTGCAGATACAAAGGATAAGTCTAAATCATAGAGATGACAAAGAGGAATCACGATCATGGAGTGATCCAGCCATGATAGAAAAGCTCACAGTGATAGCAACATCATTACGACAAGCAACCCTTCTGACAAGTATCTCAGAGACAAACCTGATCCTTATTGTCAAACTAAGAGATTGGCCCTTCCTGAGCAATCTTAATCCAGAAGGGATGTCAGTTCAGAATGCATCACAAAAATCGTAGAGTCAATGGTTGAAGAGAAAGCAAAGGATCGGACTCAACAATCGTGGAGTGGTTCTCTACTATCGTAGTTCTCTCACAAGGACTCACTAGATCAGGGGGAGCTAAGGGCAGAATGGAACTCTCCACATAACTTAAAATCACGGAGTCCTACAGAACTTGACACCTGTCCCACGATGCAAAATATGGAGGGAAGTTTTTAAATTAATTTTAAACTGTCATTTGTCAGTTTACTTTTTAAATTCTAAACGCTTCTATCTCTCTCTCTCAAACGAAACCCTAAGTTTCATAAAGCTAAGCCAAATTCGTTCATTACATGAAAATCAATCTACATCAATGGTTGCTTCCAGGATTGTATCTGGTTACCAGCTATATTTTGAAGGGTTCGAAGTTGCTGGCCCAGAAATTCACAAAGTTCTTTCACTACTGAAGAGAGCTGGACTTGAAGACGCTCTGAGCACTAGCACCCTGATTTATCCAAAGCTGATGAAAAAGTTTTACATCAATGGAGTTGTTGAAGGAGACTCCATCCTCACCAAAATTAAGGGCGAGAAAATAAGATTCTACGACGAAAGCATAAACCTAGCCCTAGGTTTCAACAATGAAGGTCTTCCTTCACTGGAAAGAATTGATTTTCTTGAAGGCCTAAAGAAGATGAAACACGTCAGAACTGAAGGAAAGAGTGGCTACAGGAAGAAAGAGTTTCCCCAAGAATATGAGTTCCTTGCTGATATTATTGGCAAATGCATATGTTGCAAAGGCTCGGGCCATGATACTGTCAATGAGAAGCAACTGAAACTCATGACAGCCATCCAGTACAGAGTTCAACTCAACTATAGAGCTCTGCTGATAAATTGGTTTGGGAAATGGATGGAAAGCCCCAAGAAAACTAAGAGCACTGTGAAGATGCCCTATGGAAGGTTTATAAGCATCATCTTAAAAGCTAATCTGGGGGACAAGATTGAAGATAATGAAGGCATCTCCATTATTCCCAACAGAAAGATAACCCAATAGCTGTTTCAAAACTGGAAGAGGAATCCAGCTGAAAATGTTAAAATGATGTCTGTAGCCTCATCTGCTATAAAGGAGGCTGAGGAGGATGAAGAGGTAAACTAAGAAGAACCTGCAGCTCTGGTCAGAAAGAACAAAGGGAAGAAGAAGGTGAATAAAGATATGCAAGTGGCTGAGAAAACCCAAGGCTCAACCACTGATGCACCTCAAGCAGACCCCAATGCTGAAATAGAACTTCAAAGCTTAATGCCTGATAGAGTTATTACTCCTAAGGAAACTCAAGCACCAGAGGAGGGGACTCTGAAAGAGAAGAAGAAGAAGAGGGAAATAAGTGAGGACAGGGTTGAAAGTAGTTTAGAGCCTCAGAAAAAGAAGACACGCAGCCACATATCTAAGAAATCTTCACTGACTACGATTGTGGTGTCTTCATCAATAGTCGAGTCTAGACTAGCTGCCACTGCTGAAGGAGAAACTGCAATGGCTTGTCAGCCTAAACACGCCATTAGGGCTAAAGCTGCAAAAGGATCTGAGGCTATAGTCAAGCCTAAGAAAAGGAAAACATTGGTTAAGAAATATATTCTTGCCAATGAGGAAATACTAAAGGAGGAGGACAGAAGAAGGGCTGATGAGAATGCTGAACAAGCCACTGAACCTCAAGCATTTGGTCTAAACCCAGAAGAGACCAGACCTACTAAAGAAGATGATCAGACCACGATCAGTCATGCAAAAATCATTGCTGACCCTGATCAGGTCATGGACAACGCTGAAGAGGAGCTGACTAAAGGTGTTTGTCCTTCTGAAAAGATTCTAATGGAAGAAGAAACGGCTCTGTCTGAGGAAGAAACGTTAGAAGCCCTTGAGCAGAGCCAAGATGAAGTATTGAACGAAACTTTGGAAACTCACGTTGGAAAGAATGCTACAGCTGAGGGCGAGCTGTTAAAAGCACAAGAGCCAGAGCATGCATAAATTGAGGGGGAGCTACCTACAAAGGGAGAAAATGTAGTCTCCTCAATTAATGAAGAAACTGTAGTGTCTGTTGATGTTGTGATGGTGGATGTTGATGATGATGATATGTTGGAAGATATGGTGGAAAATCTTGATGAAGATGAAGATGATGATGAAGAGTTAAATGATGATATTGAGATCTTAGCCATAAGCAGGAATGCAGAAAGGGCAGCTAATTACACACAGTTGTTCAACTACTTGCCTATAATACCTTATCATAGAGCTCTGATCGTCAACAACTGGGATCATATATTCTAGACCTTCAAAGCATATCCAGAAATCTTAGTGCTTGTCAATGGTTTCCCAAGAAAGAGGAAGTTTTCTCAGAAGCTGATTTCAAATAAATCAACTTCAGAATCTAAGTATGAGGTTTATTCCACTCCCCTCTCTTTTATTGTCAACCATTCTCCATCATCACACTTCAATGAGTTCTATAAATTGCCTGAATGGGTGGAAGTGGTTCTTCACCTACTCAACCAATTTCGAGTCACAGAGTCCTAACACTCTGTGACTAACGAACCAAACAACCAACTTATCCTCATAAAGCGAACTACCTGTGATCCAATGGTTTTTGGGCACATCACCAGAATTGTAGAGGAGATGCTCGATAGCTCAACCATTAAGACATCCACTCAGGATGACGAATAATGATATATGCCTAATGTTCAATCTAATTCGGCAATCGTAGAGTCACCAGAATTACTCAATGAATGAGAGACACCTGAGCCAAACACTACACCTATACAGCAAACGCCAACTCAAACCCCTCTAACCCAAGCTGATATTCCATCATCCTCCAACAACGAATATTTCTACATGACACTTGCCCTTGCAAGCATGTCAAAGAGAGGTGAACACACTACGATAACCCCTCCTCCTCCTGAAACACAACGAATGCTAGATCAATTGGCTCTAATGACAACTAAGGAGGAGCTGACTGAAATATTAAACCAAATGGGTTCAGAGTCTGGAGAGATTCTTGAAGCACACTCACTTGCGCTTCACTTGAGATTCGACCACATCATCGACTCTGTCAAGACTCTTCCAGGACACTTGGGAACTGAATTATCCAAAACACTGAGGGAGATTTTCAAAGAAATGGCTGCAAGCCTCAAGGCTAGGGATGCTATTCATTTTGCTGCAACGAAGAAGCATAAGGAAGCTATGGAATTAATGCAAAAAAATCAAAAATCCCAAAATGAGCTGATGACCAAACAGATCTCAGAAGTACGTGTCTTACTACAACAATTTCAAGACTGCAGTGTAGCTCAAATCAATCAAAATAACACTACTATGGAGCTACTTCAGAAACAAAGAAGAGACATTGAGGATATAGTTGCTGAACAAAGCAGTGACATCTCTCAAAACCGCTCTCAGATGCATGAGCTGGTAGAAGGAGTTAGACGCCTCTCTAAAGATATTCGAACCCCTGATGCTGACATAAAGGGGGAGAATAATGAGCAAGGAGATAGAGGCAGAGGCAGAGGCAGAGGCACCAGCAGTCGCAGAGGTGGAAGGCAGAGGTAGACATACATTCAATCACCACCTCAGCAAGGAAGGCAAAGGCAAACTCAAGCTGGTCAGTCGTCGGGTGGCAACTCTAGGAGTCCCAACTTTCTGACTCCACGATCTGATCAGTAGCGCCTTCCCATGGTTATACCTCTTGAAAGGAGTCAAGGTCAAGCTTCTGGTTCACAAGGCATGACTTCTACTCATCAGCTGTCTCGAGAAGAGCTTGAAGACATTGTCTGGAGAGATGAGCAAACTAGAAGAATAAGAGCTGTAAAGTATGACTCTCAGAGAAATAAGAGACAAAAAAGATAAAGATAAGTCTAAGCTTAACTGCATATTGATGTTTATATGCTAGATTGTAATATCTTTTCAAACATCAATAAATTCATGCTTATTCTTTAGAAATTTCAGTTGCTCACTGAAACACTAAGCCATATTTACTTTCTAGCACTCTGCATTAAAAAATGATGCTATGATCCAAATCTCCTTAATTATGTCAACATCAACTAGGGGGAGATTATTGGGAATTGCATATTCATATTTGATATTGAAAGTAAATATAAATGCTTAAGTGTACTGTCCTTAAGAGAATCAATGTACAAGGACTTAGATGATAGATCAAAGATGTTGGGTTGATCTAAGCATTAATGTTTATCATTTATGTAAATAAATGTATAGAAGAAAAGATCAAAGCTATTAGGTTGATCTATTTGAGCTGTAAAAGTTAAAGCTTTGACAGGATCATAATCTGTCAAAGGTAGCATTCAGAATACAAGGCAGAATTGTGGAGCTTAAATGAAGAAGTTCAGAATCGTAGTCTGCCAAAAGAATCAAGTCTACAGAGGCCTAGGCAAGACTCATGTAGCTGAAGTGAAAGTATCAGAATCGTAGTTTGCCCTTGGAAGCCATTCTGAGAATCATAGAAAAGATCTGAGCGCCTGCTGAGCTAAGTCAAGAAACGCAGTGTGCTCTCAGAAACGTGGAGTCTGCAAGACGAAGCAAGAAGGAATCGTAGTATGCCGAAGAGCTTAAGAGAAATTGTAGTGTTCTCTGCGATCAAGTCTGAGTCAAGCCTGTGCAAGTCAACACACAACGATTGTGACACCCCCAAATCCGGATACATCGCTTCCACATGATTTGGTGTTCACTTTCTATCTATAACATACCTTTACCCAATATATCTCAAATTGAATTACAACTTTAATTCAAAATAATAAAATCTCCCTTAAAACAAGGGTTACAACCTTCTTGAACTCAATTCCAGGGTTACTCTAACCTTGACATAAACAATAAAGTGCGGAATAAAAACATTACCTAAAATTATTACAATCATTTCAAAATAATTAAACAAATCTTCACTTGTTCATCTTTCCCTTGCCTTTACTCGTAGACTGGGCATCAACGTTATCAACTTTAACTGCAATTGTTATTTAATGCAAGAATGAGCAAACAACAGCTCACTGGAGTTTAACAATAATAAATACATGAAAGAATATCTTTACAAAGATCTGAATAACTTAGCTTACTTTAACAATAAAGAATTGAATAATAATTCTCTATAAAATTTAATTTAATTAATATAAAATTTAATTTAATTAATATATAATACTTAATTAAATCACTCTATAAATCGCATAATTTATTTATTTAACTCAATAAATAAATCACATAAAATATTTATTTAACTCAATAAATATTTTAAATTATTATATGAAATCACAATCGTTACAATCTTCCTTCCTTAAAAGGATTCTGTCCCCAGAATCACACATAAAAAAATTCTCTTTTATTACATTCTTCCCTCCTCAAAAGGATTCTGTCCCCAAAATCAGTACACAAGGGGTTACACAAACTAAGCAAATAAATGCTGATAAGATTTCATCATAACATCTTCGAGCTCTCACGTAGCTTCTTCAGCACTGTGGTTCCTCCAGATTACCTTAACAGAACGTATCACTTTATTCCTAAGTACTTGTTCCTTTTTATCAACTATTTGAACAGGCACTTCTTCATATGTTAAGTCCTTATCAAATTGCAAAGGTTCATACTCTATCACATGTTTATAATCGTGCTTGTAAGGTCTTAACACAGAAATATGAAAGACGTTATGTATATTCTCGAGCTCCGGAGGTAATGCAATCTCGTAAGCTACCTCGCCCACCTTTCGTAATACCTCAAAAGGTCCAATAAATCTGGGACTTAGCTTTCCCTTCTTCCCAAATCTAATCTTCCCCTTCCAGGGAGATACTTTCTGGAACACAAAACTTCTTGATAAGAATTCTCGGCTTTGTCGATGAAGATCGACATACTTCTTTTGTCTGTCTTGAGCAACAATTAATCTCATTCTGATCAGCTTCACAATTTCAGCGGTTTGTTGTACCAATTTTGGTCCCAACAATTGACATTCACCGACTTCATCCCTGCACAAAGGAGTTCTGCATTTTCTGCCGTATAATGCTTCGTAAGGCGGCATGCCAATACTCGCATGATAAATATTGTTGTAGGCGAACTCCACCAACGATAGATGATCCTCCCAGCTTCCTTTGAAGTCCATCACACAAGCTCTCAGGATATCCTCTAGCGTCTGAATCGTTCTCTCACTCTGTCCATTCGTCTGAGGATGATATGCTTACTCATTCGCAATTGCGTTCCCAGACATTTTTGCAAATGCTTCCAGAAATTCGACGTAAAACGTGGATCTCTGTCGGACACAATCGACACCGGAACACCATGTCGAGAAATAATTTCCTTCACGTATAGCTTCGCTAGCTTATCCAGGTTGTACATAACCCTGATCGGCAGAAAGTGGGCTGCCTTCGTCAGTCGATCCACTATAACCCATATCGCATCAAATCCCTTCTGAGTTGCTGGAAGACCTACCACGAAATCCATCGTGATGTGCTCCCACTTCCACTCTGGAATTTCTAATGGTTGTACCAAACCACTAGGTCTCTGGTGTTCTGCTTTAACTTTCTAACACGTTAAGCATTTCGCAACAAATTCAGCCACATCTCTCTTCATATTCGGCCACCAGAAATAATGCCTGAGATCCTGGTACATCTTAGTACTCCCGGGGTGAATAGAATATCTAGAACTATGAGCTTCGCTCAGAATCTCCTCTTTGACCTCAGGTACTGGTGGGTCCCAGATTCTACCTTCAAATCGTAACAGACTTTTATTATCGATCTTGAACTTAAACTCTTCGCCATCGGTTATCCTTTTTTGAATCTTCTCACATTCTTCATCGTGAAGTTGTGCTTCTTTCACTTTGTCTACAGAGTAGAACCAGTGGTTACTTGAAATAACATCTCATCTGATTCCTTCAGAAACTTCACCTCCAACTCCAATCTAGCCATTTGTTCTATTAACTGATTCTGATCAGTTAACACGTTCAGCTTCTCCCGACCTTTCCTGCTCAAAGCGTCGGTGACAACGTTAGCTTTACCCAGATGTTAAAGTATCTCGCAATTGTAGTCTTTAATCAGTTCCAACCACCTTCTTTGGCCCATGTTCAAATCCTTCTGGGTAAATATATACTTCAGACTCTTGTGATCTGTGTATATTTCACACTTTTCTCCATATAAGTAGTGCCTCCAAATCTTTAGGGCAAACACTACTGCCGTCAATTCTAGATCATGGGTCGGATACCCCTTCTCATAATCTTCCAGCTAACGTGACGCATAGGCAATTACTTTGCCGCTCTGCATCAACACACAGCCTAATCCTTTATGTGAGGCATCGCTATATACTACAAAATTCCCCGAACTATCCGGTAAAGACAATACAGGCGCAGTACTCAACCTCTTCTTCAGCTCTTAAAAACTCACCTCATACTTCTCCGTCCAAACAAACTTAACTATTTTACGAGTTAAATTCGTCAACGGAGTTGCGATTCTAGAAAAGTCTTGGATAAATCTACGGTAATAACCTGCCAATCCCAAGAAATTCCTCACTTTAGATGGCGTCTTCGGCTGTTCCCAGTTCATAACAGCTTTAACCTTCGACGGATCTACCGAAACACCATCCTTGTGGATCACGTGGCCAAGAAATTGCACACGTTCCAACCAAAATTCGCACTTCAAGAATTTTGCGTAAAGCTTCTCTCGTCTCAGGGCTTCTAAGGTTAGTCGTAAGTGTTCAGCATGCACCTCCTCGGTCTTGGAATAAACCGGGATGTCATCTATGAACACTACCACGAACTTGTCCAGAAATGGCTTGAACACCCTGTTCATTAGGTCCATAAATACAGCTGGGGCATTCGTGAGACCAATTGACATCACCAAGAACTCGTAATGACCATATCGAGTCCTAAAAGCCGTTTTCGGTATATCTTCCTTCCTCACCTTCAATTGATGATACCCGCTTCTCAAATTAATTTTCGAGAAGTACCTCGCACCCTTCAGTTGATCAAAAAAGTCATCGATCCTAGGTAAAGGTTACCTATTCTTGATCTTAACTTTATTCAACTCCCTATAATCAATGCAAAGACGCATCGATCCATCTTTCTTCTTAACAAACAAAACAGGCGCTCCCCACGATGAAACACTCGGTTGGATATACTTCTTGTCTAGTAATTCTTGCAGTTGAACCATCAGTTCCTTCATCTCGACAGGAGCCATTCTGTACGGAGCCTTTGAAATCGGAGTAGTTCCCGGCGCTAAATCGATTACGAACTATGTCTCCCTATCTGGCAGGAGTCCTGGCAAATCGCTCAGAAAAAACGTTCACAAACCCTTCGGGCTTTCCTTACGCGTATCTACTATGTAGGGTAGGTATCCCACACAGCCTTGCGTCAGAAGTTTTATGGCTTGCATAATCGTCAGACAACTCACTTATCTAGGCAATTTGCTACCATAGAACACTAACTTCGACGGAGTCATAAGGTTTACCGACTTCTTCTGACAGTCGATTATCGCCCCATGGTTGAACAACCAATCCATACCCAGTATGACATCGAATTCTCCAAGTTTTATCGGAATCAAATCTACTCTAAGCTCCTGACCCTTAATGTCCAGTCTATAATTTTTATAAACACACCTAACAGGAATAACTTCCCTATTCGCAATCTCTATGTTCAAGGGGTAAACTAACTCTTCTACAGGTAAGTCTAAGGTTTTAGCAAAATCATCAGATATGAATGAACAAGTAGCACCCGAATAAAATAATACATATGCATTTATACTATTGACCGGAATAATACCTGACACCACGTCTTTTGATTGCACAGCATCCTGCACCGTCATATTGAATGTCTGTGCAGTGGGTCGAATAGGTTGCAATGGTGCAGCGATAGTCACGGAACTGTCGCTTCCATTTCCTCCGCTCCCTGTTGACCCTGCTGTCAGCTTTTTAGGGCAGTTGCGAGCCATGTGATCCTTGGATCCACATGTAAAGCAAGCTCCCTTCTTCAGGTTTGGGCAATTAGGTGCAATGTGGCCTTCCTGACCACAGTTGAAGCACACCCGCTTCCCCTTCATGCACACGCCAGTGTGATTCTTACCGCATGTAGCACATGCTTCGAACTTCCTCTTCTGCTGGCTTCCTTACTGACTCCCAGCAGAGGTGTTGTCATTCCATTTCCTCTTCTGGTTCACAGTGCTGCTACCCCCAGACTTGGTTTCTACCTCATTCTTCTTCTTCTTATCTTAGTTGAACTTCATCACCGCTTCGTTTCCTCCCTCAGCAAGTATGGCCTTCTCTAGCACAGCCGTAAAGGTGTTCAGCTGGAACATGGAAACCTTGCTGTAGAGCCAGGGCTTTAGTCCCCGCTCAAACCTTTTCACCTTTCTAGCGTCAGTGCTGACCTGGTGAGTAGCGAACCTGACCAACTCGTTGAACTTAGCGGCATACTCGGACACTATCATCCCTCCTTGCTTAAGTTCTAGGAATTGGACCTCCATCTGGTCCTGGGAACTCACTAGAAAGTACATCTCGTAGAACATCTCCTTGAAACGTTCCCACGTGATGACTCTGTCTCCCTCTCGGGTCTTGTTAGCCTGCCACCAAAAACTAGCATCCGACTTCAACATAAAAGCCCCGAATGCTGTCTTCTGGTCTTCCCCTATGCTAGCCACGTCAAACACCTTTTCCATTTCCATTACCCATGTCTGAGCTTCAATAGGGTTAGTCGACCCTATGAACTCAGGCGGTCCTATTGCCTTGAATTACTTGAACGTGGTCTGCACTTGCGGTTGATTCGCAAGAGCTCCTGTCAACAGGTTCACCAACTGCTGAACCGAGTTGGGATTCGTCCCATCGTTATTGTTGTTCGTTGAACCCTAGGGGTTTTGACGTGTTATTCTTCTTCTAGGCATTTTCTGTTAAGAAAATATTATTATTAGACCCTTTATTTAATTTTTAAATATTCAAATTCATACTTAAACGTTCTGAACAATTCAATTCACATAGGACACCAAGCACGTCAATAAACTTCTTTTATTCATTAGTCGTAGTTTTAAAAATATCAATCAAATAGCATTTCTGCCATTTACATCATCCTTCCTGAACTGGAAAAGTTGCAGGATTATATTATTAACTTATCCCATTCTTATTTCAGATTATGGAATTTACTTTATTTACTACAAAAAGCAACACATAAACAAAAGCTTTACTACTACTGTTACTACTACTACTGCTACTGCTACTGCCTAGGCATATTAATACGTCGCACAACCTCTCTGCGTTCCTCTTCTATTACCCGAAACGCCGTTCTTCGGTCCACCACATACCACGGTAAACCTTGGAACTGAGATGGGTAGTAGAAAACACGGTCCTGAGCTGTTTCTATTGCTGTATGGAAGGCATATTCTATTTCCCTCAGCTTGGCCCTCTTGGCTTCAGCTTCACCTTCAGCTCGATCGGCTCGTTGATTAGCTCTCAAGCTTGACTCTTCAGCTCTGGCACACTTCCTCGACTCCTCCTGGATATCTTGCTTCAGCTTTGCCAGTTCAAATCGAGCAGCATCTCTATCCACCTACATATGTATCAGGTTCTACTGTGCATCTCCTAGGTCACTTGCCATTTCTTCGATCGTCTCGTCATGCTACTGGATGGTTTCTTCGAGATCTCCTACTCGTCCATGAAGCTCCACATTGCTATCGTAGACTGCCTCGTACATCTTAGCACTAGTAGAGTGAGGTGGGAATTCCTCTTCGGGATCTTCTTCAGACTCGTCCTCGTCCTCTTCTTCTAGAATAGGTGTCAGCTCAAGCTCCTGACCAGCTATGGTGATCACTGGAGATGGCTCTCTCCTAACCCACTGCTCCCAGACAACATTTATGTCACGGGGCTCCTTCTCTCTAGTCACCTGAGGCACATCCTCTCTAGCCTGACTAGGTTCTCCAACGTTCGACATCCTGACAAAAGAATTTTTAAAGTTTATTATTACGTGACATCGAATCGACACTCTTCGAATACTATAATGTAAACACATAGCACATAAGGTAGTTTATTATCTTTTACCTATCACACCTATCTTTTCGATCTTACCATAAGGATACTACCTAAGGTTTTTCCCCACCTAAGTTTTCATAACCAACGGCTTTGATACCAACCTGTGACACCCCCAAATCCGGGTACTTCGCTTCCACATGATTTGGTGTTCACTTTCTATATATAACATACCTTTACCCAATATATCTCAAAATGAATTACAACTTTAATTCAAAATAATAAAATCTCCCTTAAAACAAGGTTTACAACCTTCTTGAACTCAATTCTAGGGTTACTCTAACCTTGACATAAACAATAAAGTGCGGAATAAAAACATGACCTAAAATTATTACAATCATTTCAAAATAATTAAACAAATCTTCACTTGTTCATCTTTCCCTTGCCTTTACTCGTAGACGGGGCATCAACTTTAACTGCAATTGTTATTTAATGCAAGAGTGAGCAAACAACAGCTCACTAGAGTTTAACAATAATAAATACATGAAAGAATATCTTTACAAAGATCTGAATAACTTAGCTTACTTCAACAATAAAGAATTGAATAATAATTCTCTATCAATATCAAAATTCGAATATAGAATTTATCTGAGGGTCATAAGACCTTTGAACTCTTCTTGTCCTAGGTTATAAATATTTCTATTTAAACCTTTAACAGTCAATAAGACTATGGACCTCAACTCGTACTTAGGGGGATCAGCCCTTTGTACCATGTATTATGCACAAACATCTTAACACTATGCGTACTAACCTCCCCTAATAATTAGGGTTGTTCAACTAAGTAATTTGAATTTAAGTCCGCACCAAAGAAAGTTTGGTTTGGATAAGCTTACAATAGTAATTTAGAATTCACGTTCATCAACTAAGGATTAGTTGAATCGACTTTCAATAATTCATAAATAAAAGAATTATGAATTAACATACGCTTTAGAAGTAAACTTAACGCATTTAAAATAATAAACTGGATCTTACTTAAACAATAAGTCAAGATCTCTTCGGTTAAGTAAATAATTGTCCAGTACAGAAATGAAAAAGACATTCTCAACAATGAAAATATGAACATCAAAGAACTTGCGTAGAAATAGCGAGTTTAGGGTTTAGAAGACTTGCCTTAAGCGCAAGCTACTTAACACAATTCACGTACTTTAATACTTCCTACACATATATATTAAGTCACAAAAATCTAAATTAGTTAACACATAACTAATTCACATAAATGGTTAACCCTCATGGTTAACTCACTCTAATTAAATAAATAATCAACTATCACATAATTAATTGAATCACACACATACTCACATAATTAAATTAATTATGTATTTTAGCTAAATTATAATTAAACAATTATAATTTAAACACTTAATTTAATTATAATTACTCAATTATAATTACCTCTTAAATTATCAAAATTTCATAATTAATAGTTAATTAAACTATATCATTCATTATAATTACACAATTTACAATTAATCATGTACTTATCAATTTATAATAATCATGCATTTATTAAATTATAATTACGTAATTTGTAATTTAAATTAACATCTAATTGATTAAAATAAATCAACTACTACTCATTATAATTTAACAAAATTATACTTTAAATTAAACACTTACTCTTAATTATAATTAATCAAATTAAGTAACTCATTTTACTATCAAACAATTATAATTTAATTAAGGTTTTCAAAATTCTTTTCTCTAATTATGAAATTGTTCAACTCATACTAGCAACATGTTATAGCCACTGAATTCATGCTCATTATCATAACCAATTATCATAAGCTATTAAATAAAACTGCACAAGTAAGCAAAACCCAAGCACTGTGCCCGGCGCAGCTGCGCAGCCAGCTGCCTTAAAACCGGCGCAGCTGTGCAGGGAAGGAATCTGGGATCGGCCAGTGGCGCAGCTGCACTACTCCTGGCCTTGCTCCCGGCGCAGCTGCGCAGTAGCTCGGCCAGACGCAAACAGCCACGGCTCTCTGTTTAATCGAACAACCCAAACAAGCCAACAACGCCAAAAATACAGTACTATAGACTCTGTAAAAACATATATACGCTATTACACATATATAAAGCATGCTTCCAAAACATAAAATCATTTAAACAATGATAATCACAAGTTTTGAAAATCCATTTTGGCCATTTTCATTAAAACTAATATTTTCTCAAAAATAATCCACTGTAACTATTTTTCTCCATCAATTCGAATTTATATACATGCATTATATGCAAGTTGAAGATAGCATCAAGTAATTACCTAATAAGCATATTAACATATACCAATTTCATCAATTTCTCAATTAAAATTAACCAAACTCATGAAATTCCATATGAACTCATATAAACATGACTTTTCTGTTAAAATATATTTCTACAGTAATTTGATTTCTGAAAATCATTGATAACCATATAATTCACCATGAACAACACCACCTATATATATATATATATATCATCCATGTTTATGCAATTACATAAAAACTCAGTTTTCATATAGAATAAAACATGAAACTTAAACACGAGTTCTGAAAATATGAAAGTAGAGATTATGGATTACCTTTCGGTGATAAGAGAAGAAAACAAAGATTAACTCTAGCCTTCACAAGCTTCTTCTTTCTTCTCTTCTTCTCCAACTCTTCTCTGCTCTTTCTCTCTTTCTTTTCTTAGTTTCTCTAACTGACTAACTCTAAACTAACATAACTTAGTGTATATACAATATACATATAACACATATAATTATAGAATATACAACTCCTAATATAATTACATATACTAATTACTAATTAATACATAGGTTACAAAAATTTTGAATTTAAATATCTACAAGGCTTGTTTGGCCAAAACAGAATTATTTTTAAAAACAGTTTATTAGCTAAGGCCTTGTTTGGAAAATAGATTTAAAATCCTTTTTCTTTATTTTAACAAATTATTTTAACACATACCTTAATGTCATATTTTAATCAATTAAATATTAATCAACTAATTTAATCAATTAAAATCTAACATCAATTAATCACATAAACTTGTCACATAATTATAATTACTCGCTAATTATAATTCATGTAACACTTCATCACATAATTCATCTAATTCAATTATCTCAATTAAATTAGAACTAAAATATAAAATTTAATTTAATTAATATATAACACTTAATTAAATCACTCTATAAATCGCATAATTTATTTATTTAACTCAACAAATAAATCACATAAAATATTTATTTAACTCAATAAATATTTCAAATTATTATATAAAATCACAATCGTTACAATCTTCCCTCCTTAAAAGGATTCTGTCCCCAGAATCACACATAAAAAAAAATTCTCGTCTATTACAACGATTATGGTATAATGACCATAATTGTAGTGCTCCTCCAGTCAGCATCAAAGTTTGTAGTTCTGATGAAGGGAGGATTAGTAACAAATGAAGAAATGCTTATGTTCGTTTGACAATTTGATGGTCCCAATGATTCCATATTCATCCTTAGTTCAAATCGAAGAAGTGTATTGGAGAAGCTAAGGAAAGGACTAAACCGCCTGCAGAAAACACCTTTTTAGGTGTTAGGTGTGACAAACAAGATTTTTGTAATTTATTTTGAATATTTATTGAATTAAATAAATATTTTTTGATGATTTAATTATTGAGTTAAATAATTAATTGATGAATTTGTGGTAGATTAATTTAATTATATGTGTCACATTAGTTAAATTAATGTGGTGAATTTTTATATTCAAAGTATGTATTTAATTGAGCTTATTTGATTAATATATTAATTAATAAGCATAATGTTATTCTAATTAATTTATTAATTAATTAGAGATTTATGATTAGACATAATTAATAAATAAGAATTTTAATTATGTGACTATGTGATTTAATGTAGATTTATGCTATTTTATTTAATTGATTTAAATAGCATTATTTGATTTAATTGGGTGTGACATTAATTAACTATATTATAATAAATTAATTAAAATAAATGAGAAGGGATTCCTTAAGCTAGCCAAACAAGGCCTTAAGGGGAGTTGGTCAGTTAACCCACTAAGGGACCAACTGACAACCACTCACCCATTATATATTATACGTATTATACTTATATACATATATACTATATCAATTCATATATTCATATCAGAGAGAATTTTGAGAGAAAAGATTGAGGAAGAAGAATTTGAAAAGTTTATATCATCATCCTTGAATCATCTTCACAAACTAGCAAGGGTAATTCCTTCTCCTAAGTTTTTAAATTCAAGTTCTTAAAGTTTTCCATTAACGTATGTTAGATTCTCTGTGAATAACTAATTTGATAATTAATGTATGATATGATTTTATATGTGTTATTGTATGATCATAACATGTTGTATATCATGTATGCATGATTTAGTGCGATTAAATCCATGTAGTTATGCTTAATTTGATTTTTCAAAAGTTACAGAGTGTAGAAATTGTACATATGGCCCATATGGCCCTTACGTACAAAATTTACACACCTTATGCGTTTATTTAACTTAAATTAACACTTGAATGTGATTGTGTACATTTAAACGAACAAAATGGAAGTTAAACGAACGGATTCGGTGTTATAACGAATCCGTAACGTTGAATTCTTGTTTTCTTTCAAAACTTTATAAAATATTGAAAATAGTGAAATTAAATGTTGTGATTTGTGTAATTCCGTGATTTAAAGTGTTAAAAGCATGCTTAGAACATGGTATGATGTTTCTGTAAATTCTATATCTCATGGGTAGCCTTAAATTCATTTCGTTAGTTTAATTTGGATTTATTTGGGTTGCTCTGTGTGTCATTCGCGAACTGGAAATCTGGGTCTGCGTTGCCGCGCGGCCGCGCTGGTCCCAAGGGTAACTGGCGCGCGGCCGCGCCCCTTGCAGAAATTTGAAATTTTTTTGCTAAGTGTTCGTGTGTTCTAAGAGGTGGTTTAAAACCTAATGTAATGAACATAAAGATATGCTAAACATATAATAAGAGGTTAATAACTTATATTACGTGAGTAATTAATAAGTTAATTACATGACTTGAATCGTTAATTGTATAGTCCAATAACGTGCTCAAGACCGATGTGTGTGATTCGATACGTATATCGAGTTATTGATTAATTTGTATTGTGAACGTATTGATATGTAGGATGTAATAAAGAACGTGAATTATAATTGTAGCTTGTGCAAGAGGCAAGTATCCTATCCCTAACTTATTGATTTAGCAAGTTCCCTAAATTCTAATTTATTCATTTATTAAGCCTTAGACTTGTGTTTCTATATCGAGTAAGCTCGTGTTTTTAATTGTTCAAGTTCGAAATTCATATTACATATTGTAACTCTTTTAAAAGCATGATTCAGTGATACAATACTTATTCGATTGTATACTCTTGAGATTTATTATTCAAGTTGAATATCGATGTTATTGTTGAACCTTATAGGACTAGTGAACCCTTATTGATTCGACTAGTCCATAGTTGATGAACGTTCTAAATTCCAAAATACTTATTGAGCTTATCCAAACCAAACTTCCTTTGGTGCGGACTCTGATGTCAAAACTGAGATGAACAACCCTGTAAAAGGGGATTATTTACGCTTTAGCGTTGAGATATTGTGCACAATATGGTACTAAGGGCTGATCCCCCTAAGTACGAGAAGTAGAGTCCATAGTCTTATGACTGTTAAAGGTTTTAAGTATAAACACTTTACAACCTAGGACATAGTTCAAGGTCTTATGACCCTCAGATGATATTTTGATTCCTGTTATTTATCCTCGAGTCAAAAGTTGAGTTTCTTTATTCAGATGTCCTTGATTCACTCGCATGTTATTATATTGTTGTCATATTATTATACTTGTGGGCAACCGTGCTCACTCTTGCGTAATAATAACATTGCAGTTAAGAACGAAAGGTCTGACGAGCCTTCTTCTAGCAAAGGCAAGGGCAAAGTCAACAAGTGATGAAGACTTGTTGTTTATTTTATGTGTTTATGTTTCAGACTTATGTTAAAGTTGTGTAAAACTTATTTAATTAGTTATATTTCCGCATTTGATATTTAAGGTTAAGTACGACCTGGGATTGATGTATTTCTTTTCAGATGTTGTAACCCCATAAGGGGAGGATTATTTCTATTTATTTCATGGTTTGCATTTACTATGGGTAGATAGATAGATGATATTTGTACAGTGAACACCAAGTCCCGTGGAAATTGAAGTACCCGGATTTGGGGGTGTCACAGGTTGGTATCAGAGCTGTAGGTTATGAACCTTAGGTGGGGAAAAACCTTAGGATAGTAGCCTTTTTAGAGATCGAGAACATAGTAATGATAACTCTTATCGAGTTCTAAGAAAGATAATAACTTACCTTATGTGCTACGTGCTTATACTTATATATTCGAGTCTCGATTAGCATCACGTAATTACTAAAACTTAAAATTTTATTTGTCAGGATGACGAATGCTGGAGAACCTAGTCAGTCCAGGGACCTTGTACCCCTAGAGGCTAGAGAGGAGGAGCCCCGAGATATCCACGTAGTTTGGGAGCAGTTAGTCCGACGAGAGCCATCACCCTTGATCACAGTCATTGGTCAGGAAATTGTGCCGGTGTCTAATTCAGAGGAGGACTCTGAGGAAGACCCTGAGGAGATTGAAGTTCAGGCTGAGGCAGCTGAAGAGGAGGAGGAAGACCCTGAAGAGTTCCCGCCGAGCTCTATCAGTGCTGAGATGTATGACGAGCTGTATGACCGTAACATAGAGTTACGTGATACTGTTCAGGAGCTGAGGGAGACTGTTCAGGAGCTGAGGGAGCGGTCGGTTACTCAACAGTCTACCATCGAGCTGAGGGATGGAGAGGTTGAGGCTCTTCACACACGTTTGGGAAATGTAGAGTGGAATTTGGCTCACGAGAAGGGCCAAACCGAGCAGAAGTCAGAGGAAATTGAGGAATTGAAGAATGAACTAAAAGAGAAATCAGCAAGGCTGGCCATAGCAGAGGAGGCTTGGGTAAGGGAATCACGACGAGCAGATCTCGCAGAAGATAATTGTCGGGCGAAGAAGGCCAAGCTTGAAGAGACGTACTCTATACTTCAGTATGCAATTGACGAGGCCCAGGATCGGGTTATGAGGTACCCAATTCAGTTTGAAGGACTACCGTCGTACATGCTAGATCGCAGGACGATGTCTCGGATTATGGAAGAAGAGCGTGGCAAAGCTGTTCGTCGCCTTAATGGGCAGTGATAGGAACATTTGATTTTGTGAAACCTATCTGGTAGTTAATAATGTAAATTCCAATGTGTTTATAAACAGAGGAATATTTTATGTTTTAAATCCTGTAGATTCTTTATCTCAGGATAGTTGATGTAAATAGCAGTGATGCTATCGTATTATGTTAAAACTTTTGATTTAGTAATATATCAGAGTTTATTTGAGATAATGTGTTGACTGATTGTGTCTAAATGTTTAAGTTAAGCCTTAGATATTTAAAAGATTGAATAAAGTTCTAATACGCGTATTTCTTAAGAGTAAAATGCCGCCAAGGAGACGATCTAACCGTCAACAGGCCCAAGAAGGGTCAACTAACAACAACAACGACGCCAATGCTAACCCCGTTCAGCAGTTGGCGAACTTACTTGCTGGAGCGCTTAACAACCAACCTCAAGCTCCACCGACCACAACGTTCAAGGACTTCAAGGCGGTGGGACCGCCAGAGTTTAAAGGCACCATGAACCCGATAGAAGCTCAAACCTGGGTCATGGAGATGGAAAAAGTTTTTGACGTCGCCAGAGTCAGAGAGGACCAGAAAACCGCCTATGCAACGTTCATGCTGAAATCTGAGGCCAGCTATTGGTGGCAAGCGAATAAGGTCCGGGGAGGTGAAGGTGTGATTACCTGGGAGAGGTTCAAGGAGATGTTCTTCGAGATGTACTTTCCGACCAGCTCGCAGAATCAAATGGAGGTCCAGTTCTTGGAACTGAAACAGGGAAATATGTCCGTACCAGAATATGCGGCGAAATTCAATGAGTTGGCTAGGTTTGCCACGTATCAAGTGCACACCGATCAGAGGAAGGCAAGGAGGTTTGAACAGGGCCTGAAGCCCTGGTTGTATAGCAAAGTGTCAATGTTCCAATTGAACACTTTTGCTGGGGTGTTGGAGAAGGCCATTCTCGCTGAAGGCGGGAGTGATGCAGTTACAAAGTATAACCAAGATCAGAAAAAGAAGAAGAGTGAAGGTGAAGGAATTAACAAGGCTAGTGGTAGCAACACGGGAGGGAGTAATAATCAGAAGAGGAGGTGGAATGATAACTCATCGACTGGGAATCAGCAAGGTGGTCAGAAAAAGAGGATCGAAGCTTGTTCGACCTGCGGGAAAGCTCACCTGGGGGTCTGTATGAAGGGAAAACGAGTATGTTATAATTGTGGTCAGGAAGGCCACATAGCACCTAACTGTCCGAACCCAAAGAAGGGCGCTTGCTTCACTTGCGGCTCAAAGGACCATCTGGCAAGGGACTGTCCCAAGAAGGGATCTGGAAGGGAAGGATCAGGTGGAAACAGGGGAAACAGCGGTGGAAGTGCTTTAACTATCACGGGACCAACCGCAACCAACCGACCAACCGCCAGGACCTTCAACATGACCGTGCAGGATGCTGTGCAGTCTCGCGATGTGGTGTCAGGTATCATTCCGATCAATAAAGTTAATGCTTATGTACTATTTGATTCGGGTGCTACTTGTTCATTTATATCCGATGACTTTGCTAAGAACTTAGAACTTCCTATGGACGAGTTAGAATACCCCATGAATATAGAGATTGCGAATAAAGAAGTAATCCCTGTTAAGTATGTACACAAGAACTGTAGAGTAGATATTAAGGGTAACATTATGAACGTAAATCTTATCCCGATTAGACTTGGGGAATTCGATGTTATTCTGGGAATGGATTGGCTAGTCAATTATGGGGCTGTAATTGATTGCCAGAGGAAGTGTATCAACCTTATGACCCCGTCAAAGGTTGTGTTTTATGGCAGTAAATCGCCTAGACAAGCGAGTTGTCTGACGATGATGCAGGCCAGGAAGTTGTTAAGACAAGGCTGTGTAGGATATTTAGCCTACATAGTCGATAGTCGTAAAGAAAATTCGAAATTAGAAGATATACCAGTCGTGAGGGACTTCTTAGACGTATTTCCGGATGATCTGCCAGGACTTCCGCCAGACAGAGAGGTTGAGTTTGTGATCGATTTGGCGCCAGGGACGGCCCCAATATCGAAGGCACCATACCGGATGCCTCCGGTAGAGATGAAAGAGTTAATGGTACAACTACAAGAGTTACTGGACAAGAAGTACATCCAACCGAGCGTATCGCCGTGGGGAGCGCCGGTGTTATTTGTGAAGAAGAAGGACGGGACGATGCGGCTTTGCATCGACTACAGAGAACTGAATAAGGTCACAATTAAGAATAGATATCCATTACCGAGGATCGACGATCTGTTCGACCAATTGAAGGGTGCAAGGTACTTTTCAAAGATAGACTTGAGGAGTGGCTATCATCAGCTGAAGGTGAGGCCAGAGGATGTTCCAAAGACAGCATTTAGGACTCGATATGGTCACTACGAATTTTTGGTAATGTCATTTGGTCTAACGAATGCTCCTGCAGCATTCATGGGCTTAATGAATGGAGTGTTCAAGCCGTTTTTGGACAAATTCGTGGTGGTCTTTATCGACGATATTTTGGTATACTCGAAGACCAAGGAAGAACATGTAGAACATCTGAAGTTAACATTAGAGGCGTTGAGAAGAGAGAAGTTGTACGCCAAATTTTCTAAATGTGAATTCTGGATTGAAAGAGTGCAATTTCTTGGACATGTGATCGACAAGGACGGAATTTCGGTAGATCCCTCTAAAGTCGAAGCTGTGATGAACTGGGATCTGCCGAAAACACCGTCGGAAGTGAGGAGTTTTCTTGGATTGGCGGGTTATTATAGAAGATTTATTCAGGACTTTTCCAAGATCGCAACTCCGCTGACAAATTTGACTAGAAAATCGGTGAAATTCGTTTGGACAGAGAAGTGTGAGGAAAGTTTCCAAGAGCTCAAGAGGAGGTTGAGTTCAGCACCTGTGTTATCCCTTCCGGACGACACAGGCAATTTTGTGGTTTATAGTGATGCGTCGCATAAAGGACTTGGCTGTGTGCTTATGCAAAACGGCAGGGTCATTGCGTATGCGTCACGACAATTGAAAGACTATGAGAAGGGGTATCCGACCCATGACTTGGAGTTAGCTGCCGTGGTATTTGCTTTAAAAATTTGGAGACACTATCTCTATGGGGAGAAGTGTGAAATATATACAGACCACAAGAGTCTGAAATATATCTTTACACAGAAGGACTTGAATATGCGCCAGAGAAGGTGGCTGGAGTTAATTAAGGATTATGACTGTGAAATCTTATACCATCCGGGTAAGGCTAATGTGGTTGCCGACGCCTTAAGCAGAAAGGGTCGGGAGAAATTGATGATGTTGACTACTCAGGAGGAACTAATTTCAGCAATGGAAAAGCTGAAATTGGAAGTGAAGTATTCGATGGAGATTGACGAGAAGTTGTTTCAGATTCAAGCTGGTACAACCCTATTGGATAAAGTTAAGGAAGCTCAACTTCAGGACGAAGAATGTGAGAAGGTTAAGAAAAAGATATCTGAAGGAACCGAACCGAGATTCAAGATAGACAGTGAGGGACTACTGAGATTTGAGAATAGAGTTCGGGTACCGTCAGTGCCAGAAATTAAGGATGACATTTTGAGAGAGGCTCATAGCTCACGGTATTCAATTCACCCCGGTAGTACCAAGATGTACCAGGATCTTCGACAGCACTTCTGGTGGCCGAATTTGAAACGAGATGTTGCTGAGTGTGTTGCAAAGTGTCTAACCTGTCAGAAAGTGAAAGCAGAACATCAGAGACCAAGTGGTTTGCTACAACCCCTGGAAATCCCAGAATGGAAATGGGAACACATTACGATGGATTTCGTGGTTGGCCTTCCGACGACTCAGAAAGGCTACGACGCAGTATGGGTTATCGTTGACCGACTGACGAAATCCGCACACTTCCTTCCGATTAAAATCAGATTCAACTTAGACCAGTTGGCAAGGCTATATGTGAAAGAGATTGTTTCGAGGCACGGAGTTCCGGTGTCAATTGTTTCCGACAGAGATCCGCGTTTCACATCGAACTTCTGGAAGCGACTACAAGAATGCATGGGGACACAGTTGAGAATGAGTACGGCTTATCACCCTCAGACAGATGGGCAGAGTGAAAGAACGATCCAGACATTGGAAGATATGTTGAGAGCATGCATCATGGATTTTAAAGGAAATTGGGATGATCACCTACCGCTTGTGGAATTCGGTTACAACAACAGTTACCACGCTAGTATTGGCATGCCGCCTTACGAAGCGTTGTACGGAAGAAAATGCAGAACCCCGCTATACTGGGATGAAGTTGGCGAGAGACAACTATTAGGTCCAGAACTGGTACAGCAGACAGCAGAGATAGTCAAAGTGATCAGAACAAGACTGGTAGCAGCTCAGGATAGGCAGAAGAAATACGCCGATCCACACCGTAAGAACGTTGAGTTTGAATCGGGTAGCTATGTGTTCTTGAAAGTCTCTCCCTGGAAGGGGAAGATCAGATTCGGTAAGAAGGGAAAATTGAGCCCAAGGTTCATTGGACCCTTTGAAGTACTGCGAAGGATTGGAGAAGTTGCGTATGAGGTAGCCTTACCTCCGGCGCTTGAGAATGTCCACAACGTCTTTCATGTGTCAGTTTTACGCCCCTACAAACCCGATTACAAACATGTGATTGAATATGAACCCCTACATTTTGAGAAAGACTTATCCTATGAAGAAATTCCTGTTCAGATTGTTGACAGGAAAGAGCAAGTCCTCAGAAATAAAATTATACCTTCTGTTAAGGTAATTTGGAGGAACCACAATGCTGAAGAAGCTACGTGGGAACTCGAAGAGCATATGATGAAGAATTACCCAGATTTATTTACTTAATTTTTTTGTTTATGCGATTCTGGGGACAGAATCTTTGTAAGGGGGGGGGAGAATGTAACGGGACGAAATTTAATTGAACCGTGATTCTGGGGACAGAATCCTTTTAAGGGGGGAAAGATGTGACAAACAAGATTTTTGTAATTTATTTTGAATATTTATTGAATTAAATAAATATTTTTTGATGATTTAATTATTGAGTTAAATAATTAATTGATGAATTTGTGGTAGATTAATTTAATTATATGTGTCACATTAGTTAAATTAATGTGGTGAATTTTTATATTCAAAGTATGTATTTAATTGAGCTTATTTGATTAATATATTAATTAATAAGCATAATGTTATTCTAATTAATTTATTAATTAATTAGAGATTTATGATTAGACATAATTAATAAATAAGAATTTTAATTATGTGACTATGTGATTTAATGTAGATTTATGCTATTTTATTTAATTGATTTAAATAGCATTATTTGATTTAATTGGGTGTGACATTAATTAACTATATTATAATAAATTAATTAAAATAAATGAGAAGGGATTCCTTAAGCTAGCCAAACAAGGCCTTAAGGGGAGTTGGTCAGTTAACCCACTAAGGGACCAACTGACAACCACTCACCCATTATATATTATACGTATTATACTTATATACATATATACTATATCAATTCATATATTCATATCAGAGAGAATTTTGAGAGAAAAGATTGAGGAAGAAGAATTTGAAAAGTTTATATCATCATCCTTGAATCATCTTCACAAACTAGCAAGGGTAATTCCTTCTCCTAAGTTTTTAAATTCAAGTTCTTAAAGTTTTCCATTAACGTATGTTAGATTCTCTGTGAATAACTAATTTGATAATTAATGTATGATATGATTTTATATGTGTTATTGTATGATCATAACATGTTGTATATCATGTATGCATGATTTAGTGCGATTAAATCCATGTAGTTATGCTTAATTTGATTTTTCAAAAGTTACAGAGTGTAGAAATTGTACATATGGCCCATATGGCCCTTACGTACAAAATTTACACACCTTATGCGTTTATTTAACTTAAATTAACACTTGAATGTGATTGTGTACATTTAAACGAACAAAATGGAAGTTAAACGAACGGATTCGGTGTTATAACGAATCCGTAACGTTGAATTCTTGTTTTCTTTCAAAACTTTATAAAATATTGAAAATAGTGAAATTAAATGTTGTGATTTGTGTAATTCCGTGATTTAAAGTGTTAAAAGCATGCTTAGAACATGGTATGATGTTTCTGTAAATTCTATATCTCATGGGTAGCCTTAAATTCATTTCGTTAGTTTAATTTGGATTTATTTGGGTTGCTCTGTGTGTCATTCGCGAACTGGAAATCTGGGTCTGCGTTGCCGCGCGGCCGCGCTGGTCCCAAGGGTAACTGGCGCGCGGCCGCGCCCCTTGCAGAAATTTGAAATTTTTTTGCTAAGTGTTCGTGTGTTCTAAGAGGTGGTTTAAAACCTAATGTAATGAACATAAAGATATGCTAAACATATAATAAGAGGTTAATAACTTATATTACGTGAGTAATTAATAAGTTAATTACATGACTTGAATCGTTAATTGTATAGTCCAATAACGTGCTCAAGACCGATGTGTGTGATTCGATACGTATATCGAGTTATTGATTAATTTGTATTGTGAACGTATTGATATGTAGGATGTAATAAAGAACGTGAATTATAATTGTAGCTTGTGCAAGAGGCAAGTATCCTATCCCTAACTTATTGATTTAGCAAGTTCCCTAAATTCTAATTTATTCATTTATTAAGCCTTAGACTTGTGTTTCTATATCGAGTAAGCTCGTGTTTTTAATTGTTCAAGTTCGAAATTCATATTACATATTGTAACTCTTTTAAAAGCATGATTCAGTGATACAATACTTATTCGATTGTATACTCTTGAGATTTATTATTCAAGTTGAATATCGATGTTATTGTTGAACCTTATAGGACTAGTGAACCCTTATTGATTCGACTAGTCCATAGTTGATGAACGTTCTAAATTCCAAAATACTTATTGAGCTTATCCAAACCAAACTTCCTTTGGTGCGGACTCTGATGTCAAAACTGAGATGAACAACCCTGTAAAAGGGGATTATTTACGCTTTAGCGTTGAGATATTGTGCACAATATGGTACTAAGGGCTGATCCCCCTAAGTACGAGAAGTAGAGTCCATAGTCTTATGACTGTTAAAGGTTTTAAGTATAAACACTTTACAACCTAGGACATAGTTCAAGGTCTTATGACCCTCAGATGATATTTTGATTCCTGTTATTTATCCTCGAGTCAAAAGTTGAGTTTCTTTATTCAGATGTCCTTGATTCACTCGCATGTTATTATATTGTTGTCATATTATTATACTTGTGGGCAACCGTGCTCACTCTTGCGTAATAATAACATTGCAGTTAAGAACGAAAGGTCTGACGAGCCTTCTTCTAGCAAAGGCAAGGGCAAAGTCAACAAGTGATGAAGACTTGTTGTTTATTTTATGTGTTTATGTTTCAGACTTATGTTAAAGTTGTGTAAAACTTATTTAATTAGTTATATTTCCGCATTTGATATTTAAGGTTAAGTACGACCTGGGATTGATGTATTTCTTTTCAGATGTTGTAACCCCATAAGGGGAGGATTATTTCTATTTATTTCATGGTTTGCATTTACTATGGGTAGATAGATAGATGATATTTGTACAGTGAACACCAAGTCCCGTGGAAATTGAAGTACCCGGATTTGGGGGTGTCACATTAGGTGAAGTTGCAGTCTGCTGTGTCAGTGGTCCAGTCGGCAGTGCAGCAGGAAGGCAGGATGTCATCATCAACTGCACAGAAACGTCTGTGCATTAAATGCTGCCATGGGAGCATTCAAACTGCTATATTTTGAGTGGCTCTTTTATAAAGAAAATAGACAAGGATTCAGACCAAGCAAGCAAGATACAAAAAGATAGATTATCAAGAGAAAAGCTCATGAACACTCAACGATCAACTCTACGATCCTGAAAGAGGAAAGCTTGCTTTGTTACTCAGTTCATTAAAACTGATGCTTAATTGCAACTAGGTAGCACTCCTAAAATAACTACTGTCAATCCAAGTAAGGAACCAAGTCAGAGGACTTGAAGAGTTCAAAAGTGAACTAAGAGAAGATCCAAGTCAGAGGACTTGAAGAGTTCAAGAGTGAACTAAGAGAAGTACCAAGTCAGAGGACTTGAAGAGTTCTAAGTAAACTAAGAGAAGTTCTAGGGCTGCTGGCCTTGAAGGGATCTAAGTGATTCAGTTGTAAAAGAAATCCTTAGTGCATTTCCTACTCGTGGAGTAGAAGAGTGGACTAGGAGCCTTGTGTGCTTTGAACCACTTAAAACCTTGTGTCTCATTGTCTCTCATTAACTGCTATAACTGCTATATCTGCTATAACTGCTTATCAAACCATAACTGCTATATCTTGAAGGGGAAAGAAACATATATTTCGCTGCTGTCAGTATAATTAATACTGACAAAGTATTTTAAATAAGGAAATTTTAAAATATCTATTCAACCCCCCTTCTAGATAACTAACGTGCCTTTGGGAACTAACCGTATAGGATGAGTTAAGTCCTAGAAAGGTTATAAGAAGAAGGTGAGAACGATAAGGAATAAAATCCGAAATAAAATATTGAGCTATATGAATGAAATTATAAATTCTTAAAGGAAGAATTGATAAATAAACAAGAAGATTCGAAGAAGAATCTTGGAGCGATATAAAGATAAGAATCATGAGTTACCTAACTCCAATAATCAAGATGACGAATAATGATGAATAGACAAAGTCTATAAGATTAAAAGCATAAATGAAATCATAATATAATATGATGAAAGGGAAAGATAAGAAGATTGTAAAACAAAACGATCATGAGATAAGGAAAGAATTATAAGGTAGATGATTATAGAAAAAGATTACGACGTGATCTTTTAAAGTTTTAAAAGACAGATGGTCTGTAATGATTGAGTAGTTATAGTTTGATGCTATAATGAGAATGTACTATGATATAGTACGAGATAAACTCACGAAGAGTTATAAATGATGAGATACAGGAAATCTGTATCGAGCATAGAGCGAGAAGTTATGTGTAAGATAGAGTTAAGTGGGATTTCAACTGAGGACTCATGTGGTGGCTGAGTTGTACAAACCTTTGTATGGGCAGGGGTTTTGTGCTTACACTTGGTTTATCATATTGATAATCATTGGAATACTGGTGTCGCGCTATCAATATATATGTGATTAAAAGGTGATTCTTTTCTCATGTTTATATTTGATAGTTAGAAATAATTAAGATTAGATTAGATGATCTTAAGGTTAGGTGCGGTTCTTAAAACTCATACTTGTGGTAAGTTCGTGACTCATAATCGTATGTATATTTTTGAACCCCTAAGCATATGGACAGTCCCTGATAGGTTCTAGGACTACGTATTGCTAGGACAAGTTCTTAAAATCATATTATTGTGGCAAGTTCCTGAACTTCCAAAGTGTGGTAAGTTTGATGAACTATACGGGGTATAGAAAGGTTATAGTATAGAAAGCATTGATGTTGTTGAAGATTGATAGAATGCTTAAGTAATAAAACGGTGGAGTAAAAGATTTAAGTTGATGGAGAAAATTTTTATATTCTAAATCTCCTAGCTTTGCTAGATTTTCAAAATTTATTGACTTCGTGTGATGTCGCACTTCTGTTTTCTTGAAAAATATTGGATCAAATGATGGAACCAATGGATTTTTAAAACAGTGCTATTATTCACATGTCTATGCTAATTTCTTCAGCTAGACAAAAATAATTTGAAAATTTTAAAATGTATTTTATATATTCTATGCATCATTTGATATGGTGTAGGAATAATAATCGAGGAAGTTATCAATGTAGTTAAACCTAGTGTTGGATGTGATCGTAGGATCGTCAGCCCACTATGGTATGATGTAGTATGACGACGTCATATAATGACGAAATCTTCAACGTACCATTACTATGGTATGATATCAGGATATTATAAGAAGATTTATTTATTTTTAGTTTTCTTAAAAAAAATTATTTTATTGGGTTGGTTAAAATATATATATATATATATATATATATATATATATATATTTCGATTGATGTCCGAATTATTGCTAGAAGTATATGCTACTTGATTCAGCTAGACAAATATTGAAAGATGTTTATGAAATTCGAGCGTTCTTGGTCAAACTATGTCAAATCAAATTATTTTGGTGCGGATTCAGATGTTAAGAAGCTGAGGTGAACAACCCTATAAAAGGGGACATGTTATCAGAGAAAATAGTTTCGAGTGTAACACATATAGTCGTTACGATGTACTGCGTTTGTGCACGACATAGTGGTGCGATAGTCTGATCACCTAGAGTACCGATGTAGGATGTATAGTGTGAAGTACCGGGGGTGAAGCACTATTAAACCTAAAGACAAGTTCAAGGTCTTGTGTCCCCTCAGCATGATTTGGAATCTTTTAAATTCCTGAGTTATTTATATCGCTTCCCAATTATTGAGCAATTATGGAAGATTCTTATTATTCTGAATGTGAATGTGGCAAGAAGGATATTCCTTAGAAAGAAGTGGTTGTAGAACGCACCAATCTAGTGAATAAAGATTAAAGTAAAATCTATTTTGATAGATTGATATATAAAGATTAATAAAAATTTCGAGGAAGAAATTCTCAGAAGAAGGGGTGAATGTGATAACCCGAAAACTTACACGATAGTGAATTATGAAGTATATTAATTCGACGAGTAGAGTATATGGTAATAATCTTTAGAAAGGAAATGAACGAGTTAAAGAATATATAATTATGTTAATTGAAGGTTATGAAATAAAACCTAAAACTTGTTCAAGAAATGAATGGAGTAGTATATATATGTAAAACTTTTTTTAAGGTAATGTGTTGAAGTTATTCAACGATAAAATTATAAAAGAGATTTAGTAAAAAATCGAGTAAGGGCGGTTTCGTTGATTGCGAGGACGGAATCCTTATAAAGGAGAGAATGATGTGACAACCCGGATTTTCAAGAATTAATAAATGAGAATTTATTAAATTATTATGAGATGTTTAGAGTTTGAGTATATGTATATGTGTTATATATTGTGAAATATGTGATTTGGTGTGAAGAGGATTTTATATATTAATTTTAATATTTATTGAATTAAATAAATATTTTAATTAATTTATTTATTGAGTTAAATAAATAATTATGTGATTGTTATGGAGTAATTTAATTAAGTGTAATATATTAATTAAATAAATATTTAATATTTAATTTAATTAATATGTAATGATTTTATGTTATTGTTCTAATTTAATTGGGATAAATAAATTAGATGAAGTTGTGTGGTAATTGTTACATGAAATTATAATTATAATTGTTATGTGATAATTTTTATGTGATTAATTGATGTTAACTTTTAATTAATTAAATTAAAAATAAGTGTTAAAAGATTTATTAAAAGAATTAAAAGAGTTTTTAAAACCGTTTTGCCAAACAAGGCCCTTGCACCTGTTTTAAATCTGTTTTGCCAAACAAGGCCTTAACTACTAAAAACCTGTTTTTAAAAAATAAATTATTTTTGTCAAACAAGCCTTAGGGCTTTTTAAATTCCAATTGTTGTAACCTATGGTATTAATTGCAAATTATTATAATAATTATACTCATTATGTATTATAAGTTATAAACTTTATATTTATGTTTATACTTATAATATATGTAATATATGTATATTATATTATATGTATATTACGTTAGTTTAGAAAACAAAGTTGGAAGTGTTAGTCTGTTAGAAACAAAAGAGTTACAGAGAAAGAAAAGAAAGAGAAACTAGAGAGAAAAGAGAGAAGAAGAAAGAAAGAGGAGGAAGAGGTTTTGAGAAATCAAAACTAGAAGTCTATCATCATCATCATATGAATCACCATCTTCTTCTAAGCAAAAGGGTATAATCTAATTTGAATTGTTGTTCTTCATTGTTTTTATTTTCTGTAAATTGGTTTTCATGATAAACTATAAATTGATGATCAATATGTGTTAGATTATGTATATAAACGATTATATATGAGTTATATGATAGTTTGAGGGGTTCAATTCATGTAAATATGATGATCATGAAGAAATTATGTTGATAGTATTTTATTATGAGCTTATTTTTAAAATAGCCTTTAAATTATCAAAATTGGTATGTGTGTGTGTCAATTGGTGTTTAAATTGATCATGGATTATGTTAATATGTTAAGAAATAGAGTTAACCCAATTGAAATTACATGATTTGATTGTAAACCGAATTCATAGTAGCAATTTTCGTTAAGAACACTTACGAATGTTGTTTTCTTCAAAAATCATGAAAACTGTGTTTTGATTATGTGTTGTAATGATTATCTATGTTATAATAATGTTAAGAGTCTAAAATTTTATTTTCATTAAGTTTCATGTGCATTATGTTGAGAAAAATCGAACTTTGGTGTGAAGAAATAAGCCAAATTGGCTTATTTCTCTGCCGTTCGCGAGCTAGGGGAAACCCATCAGTAGTGGCCCCACCCCAGCGGGGCTTGAAGCCTATAATGGCCTGCCTCAGCGGGGCTACAAGCTGTTCAGAATGGTTTAAGTTGTGTACTACCAAACTACTTTCACCTCCCGTAGTAAGACAAGCATAACTTCTTTATAAGAACTCCGATTAGGGCTATTCATGGTAATTCAAAAAGGTAACGAGTAGACCTACAACTTTTATTCTTTAAGTTCTTCGATTTGAAGTCGTTAAAAGAGGTCAAAATGGCTATTTTTGTGACTGATGCGTATTCGGAGGCAATCGGAGGGCGTCGGACATGCACATACGCAAGTATAGTGCTGTCAACCATAATAGATGTTGTTCTAAGTTATAAAACATTATTATTATGAATTATAAATGATGCTTAACATTAGTCAATAATGTAATGACAATTATGTAGACTTAAACAAACGTTAAGTGTTGATTAAAAGAGAAATATAAAGGAATATGAAACGAATGTTAACATGCTTAATGTTAACAAATATTATACATCTAATGTGATGTAAAGACGAGGTTTAAGACTTAACTAAATGTTAAGTGTATTAAAGGGGAACGTAATGAGAAGTAAAAGGAAGTTTAACGTAAAATAAATCGAATAAGCGATGAGGAGCCCTAACCGGACTTAACCACGTAAATGGAACATTGTGTATCAAACCTAAAGAGGTTGATAGTATATCGTAAAGTAGAGTTACTTAAACGATTACTAAGCAATGCTATGTGACTAATAAATGATGTGTATGATTATATAATTGTGTAGGATTCATAAAGTGCAGCTAATTATACGCTATTTTTCGGTAATTGGTAATCTACGATCAAGGTAAGTCTTCCAGTTCTTATGTGCTACTTGAATTCAATTTTTTTAATTACATGTATTCATGGTATCAATATGAGATGTTGAATTACATGTTACTCGCTATGAATTGGAAAAGTCAAATTATGACTATATTTGGTTTTGTTATGGAACTCAACATGTGATATATGAAATGTTGAGCATGTGGAACTTATATTTATATTGAACTGATATTTATGCTGAGCATGAAATCTTATAATAGTTTTAAATTGAGATATATATTGAGCATGAACTTATGTGTTATGTGCGGCTTGAAAGGTGTTAGATTTGCTGAGCTGTCGAGCTCATTCTTGCAAAATAACCATTTTTGCAGGCTAAGGATCCAAGGTAACGTTATGTGCTACTTGAATGACGTGGCTCAGATATAATGCATGAAGATTAAATATTTTAGCTAAAGTTGTTATTCCTTTAAACCATGTTTAAGGTTCTGGAAGTGTACTTAATGGTTTATGATGTTTATTTTATGTTGAGTTATCCGAAGTTTAAAGGATATTGAATTGGGATGTAAAGTTTTATATAATAACTTTGATGAAGCGATTCATGTAATAAATTTAAATCAAAGATATGTAATGATAAAGGTTGTGATTCAGGGAAATATAGAAAGAAAATTTTAAAAGTTTTAAATATTCCTCATTTTTAGTGATTGTATCATCCAATAATGATGTAAAGATAGAATAAAATTGTATTGTTAATGATCAAGAATTAGAATTATATTGTATGAATTTTGGGGTCATTACAGCAAGTATTCACATCATTTACACATAGCTAGTGTCGTTCATCACTTGAAACTCATTTAAAATCATGCCCCAATGACTTATATTGTCTCAAACTATGTGTGTGCACTTATAGGCCATGTTTAAAGACACAAATAGTATTATCATGTCATTCTATAGGTTTAGAATATAAATATCATCATGCTTGTAAATATTCATTTCATCTACATATGACTAGCATAGTTTATCACTTGAAAACTTACTTTTAAAACAAGCTTGAATGACTTTTATTTTGTCAAACTAGATGAGTGCACTTATCGGCCATGTTTATTGACCTAAAAGATACTAGCATGCAATCCCTACAAGTCCAAAATGTGAGCAACACACTGTTCATAGATATAAGTCTGCAAAGCGTTCAAGTTTACTTTTAAAAGTCATTTTAGGCCAAGTTAAAGTAACTCGGTGCAATTTTAAATCTTATTTCAGAGTTAACTAAGCCATGTACGTATGTTATCACGTTTATAACTTTAAGTACACAAGTTCCTTTAAGTTCGTTCTCAAGGTTTCAAGTTTTCTTTAGAAATTATTTTCAACTAAGCTATTGTACGTTGATAATAAGTAAAGCAACTTTAAATCACCTCTCATACTTATGTATACTCATAACTCAACAATATGTATGTGCCAAAATATCAGAACTTCAAAAACTCATGGTTCGTCAATATTTGTTTTCAAAACTCCAAGTTTCTTTTTAAAACACATACTAAATCATGCTAAAGCATTCTATTATGAGTAAAGTAATCTTAATTATATGTCATGTCTATTATCAAGCATATTTTTGTTTTATAACTTAGAATAACATATTTTATCGTCGAAAGCACTACAATTGCGTATGTGCATGTCCGACGCCCTCCGTCTACCTTTGAATACGTAGCAGTCACAAAGATGGACATTTTTTTCCCATCCTAACGACTTCAAATCGAAAAACTTAAAGAATGAAAGTTGTAGGTCTACTCGTTATCTTTCTGAATCATCTTGAATCGCCTCAATCGGAGTTCGTATGAAGAAGTTATTCCTAATTTACTACAGTAAGTCAAAACAGTCCTGCCTGACACTATTCGGGCCCAGCTGCGCCCCAAATGGCCTTGGGGGCAGCACAGCTACCCCCAAAAAGGCCTTGGGAGCAACGCAGCTGCGCCCTGTGATTTAGAATGGTTTCCCAGATTCTGATCTTCGCGATTTTCAGACCAATTCTCCTTTCGATCATCATAACGCGAGTTATACACATCCAAATTATTCCGTTTTCGATTCTATGGATTCCTAATTCGTAGAACTACAACATACCAAAGAGTCAACAATTAACATAAACATTAACTAACCCAAATATGAATTCAAAACTCATATCATATTAAATTTTCATATTTTTGACAAGTTTAGCAAATTTCACCACTACGGATTCGTTTCTGGACCAAATTAATCCATTTAACTTTTATCACATGTATATATAACTCTACTATCACTTCTATGTCAACTTGAAATCAACTTATCATGAATTCAAGAATTTCCAAGAAATTGAAATACTTCAAATTAAGAACATATATAGTGACATTACCCCCCTTGAAACTAAGAATGATAGTCCTTTGATCATAAGTTCATATTATTCACTTAATTTAGCAACTCACTTTCCAATTGAAACTTATCAGACAACTTAGCAAAATCAATTATGAGGAGAACTTCAATTTATAAAAAAAACCATTAACCATACCATGCCATTTCCTTAGAGTTATAACTCAATAGAAAGAAGAAGAATTCAATGAGCAAGGAGGAGTTGGTGAGAGTGGTTGATTTTCACTATTTGGGCCACTCCCTCCTTCATCATCGTGACTTTGCTGAGTTTGAGAATGAGAGATAGGTTAGGCAATTTACACGTGAATGAAGAAGAGGTGAGACTCCCAAAATGGGACAAGCTCTTTTAAAACTTAGCATTTGCCCATTTAACTCATTAAATCAATCCCAAAGTCTTAATTAATGTTACTACATTATATTAAGCTATAGGTACATATATATATATATATATGTATATATATATATATATATGTATATATATATATAAATATGTACTCCCACATATAACAAGAATACCAATACATATAATAATGTACCTTATGTACATTGGTTTAATCCAATAATATTTTAATTGGGCTAAATATATTTTAGTTTGGTATTCTCCAATCATCATTTTCCATAAAATTCATTATCACAAATATACTCAAATATTATAATGATAGCTAATATCAAGTATTTATTAACTTACCATTTATTTTCCTCCAATTGATTTAACTTCACTATTTATGCCACATAAGACATAATTATGTGAACTTAGTAATTAATAGTCCACAAGCTTATAATAATATAATCTCACAAAAATAATAATAATCATTACATCTTATAATATGTTCATAATGTAATATCAATACCTCACTTATCCACATGTTCTCATAACATATATACTTGCACATAGCAATAAATTCGTATAATAATACTAATTAATCCATTTAATTATTCATTCATTAAATTATTTAATGAATGCATATTCCACCACTTTGTCACACTAGGCATATCTCACAAGTTTATTCTCATTCTCATCACTTATTCCTTTCCCATCGCATTACTACTTATAACATGTTCAACTTACATCGAACTATTATATCTCAACGTTCACATAAGCACATATGTCGTGAACGAAAATATTCAAATATTATTTAAAACATTTATGAAAATATAGTAACTCAAGTTATTTAGTAAATTAAAATAACTTAGTTTTCTTTTATAAATGGAATCTCTTGGAAATACATAAAATATAATTACTATTATAAAAATTATGCACTTCGCCATAACATGACATAAAATGTTTTTATCACGTTTTCTCCAAATATAGGCATTAATTATTATAAAATGATTTACATAGTTTTTCAAGATACTATATTAATATAATATCTATGTCTCATTAAAATAATTACATGTGCGGCGCATGTACACATATTATATATAGAAAATAGATAATAAATTTATTTTCTATTATGATAAATTATTTTCATATAGCAAATATGTCTTAATATATTTACCATATTACTTAAGCATACATATTACCTCATACAAGGCTATATAAGGTAACATCATCATATAAAATATTATTCTTCTTTTATTAAAATGATTCAATGCTAGAACTTATTTTAATATTCCTTATTAGAAATATACTATAATTATTTCTCCTTCCTTTCTATCAATTGCCCCAACATAATTTTTTTAATATTCACATTTAGCCATATCTTAAATGCTAATACAATACCTCCATCTCTAACCAATATTCATTTGTAATTATATTGGTTCTCTTCTTTTATTAATCACTTATCTTTCAATTATTAACCCTTTTTTTTATATTACAATACTATGTAATATATTACAAATATCAAATATTAATTATCATATTCCTTTCATTTTCTTATGCTAAACACATATATTAACCCACTGTCTTATGTAAGTGAATTAACTCTTTCTCATTATACACCACTGCCACACAAGGCTATATAATATTCTATAATATAATTTAATTAACCAATAATTATTCTAGGTTAAATAATTTCTATAATTAATATTCATTCCTTTGCTATCTTAATCCATTCTCGAACAGATTGCTCACTAATCATGACACATATTAATCATTAATGTATATATTGTAAGTTCAGATTTCATAAACTCATGTAGAGTTATCAACAGACCGGCGCAGCTATGCTGGTTTTAGGCTTGGAAGTGGCGTAGTTGAGCCACCTCAAGTTCAGACACAGATAAGTTCTGCTATATCAGAACCATAATAAATTTCAAAATACTTTGAACATGCTTTTTAAATTACTAACTTATTATACCAGTTAACCAACATCAATTACTACGTTCTTGAATGATTTAGAGATTAAACTCTAAGTTCAAACTCTATTTTCTTTAATAGTTAGTCAACTATAAAATTTCATATATATGTCTAATTTCTTTCCACCAAACCACATAATTCAAGATTTATAACACATATATATTCTTATTCAAATCCGACATATCTTGTAATAAAAACTCTATTTACTAAATTCTTATTTTAATAATTTCTAAAAATTCGGGTTCTTACATCCCCTCCCCCTGATAAGGATTCCGTCCTCGGAATCACCGAAACCTTCTCTACTCGGTGCTATTCCGAATTGAATAATTTTATCCATTCTCTTTTTAAAAAGTTTATTATTATAACTTGCTCTAATGCATTCTACCATTTTCTCCTTTATAAGGAACATTCTACTTACTACATTCATCCTTCAAAAGAATAAGAATCTTCCACGATTTTTCAATAATCGGGAAGTAGTATGAATAACTCAGATTCCAAATTATGTTGAGGGGCCATAAGACCGTGAACTCTTATCTAGGTTTACTAATGCTTCAACAAAATTTTTCACACTGCAAACCAGAGTGTTTATCAATCACAAAGACTGAAAACACCCTTCATTGTGTACACTAGGTGGCCGTCCTATTGTACCACTATGTTGAGCCACAACGTAGTATTTTGTAATGACTATATGCATTACGTTCGGAACTATTGTCTCTGAAAATATGTCCCCTTTATAGGGTTGTTTACCTCAGCTTTTCAACATCTAAATCCGCACCAGAGCAATCTAGTTTGGCATAAATACAGAAGAATGCTTGAATTTTATAATTATTCTCTAACAGTCGTCTAGCCAAATCAAATAGCTTAGACTTTTATCAACAACTCAGACATCAATCAAAATTAATCAACTTAATTGACCTTTTTCATAGTTTAAATGAAAACCAAAAATCCTTTTATGACATCATTATACCGTACCACCTCAGTGGTACGTTGAAGATTCTGTCATTTTATGACTTTGTCGTACTACATCTTAGCATAACGGACATACGATCTTACAATCGCTCCAGACACTATGTTTGATTGCATTGATGACTCCATCGTTTACCATCCTACACCATATCAAATGATGCATATGGTCAAAAATATATTTTAAAAGATTGTCAAATTATTTTTGTCTTAGCTGAAACAAATAGCATAGACATACGAATAGCGATGTCATTTTTAAAACTCATTGGTTCAGTCATTTGACCCAATATTTTCTCAAGAAAACAGAAGTGCAAAAGCAAGCACGAAGTCAATAAATTTTGAAAATCTAGCGTAGCTAGAAGATTTAGAAAAATCAAAATTTCTCCATCAACTTCAATCTCTTACTCCATTACTTCATCATTCTATCATTCTTTAATATTATCAATGCTCACTATACCAAAATTCTTAATTTTTGATATATAATATATCTATTCCCAGTATAGTTCATCGAACTTACCACACCATGGAAGTTCAGGAACTTACCATAATAATAAGATTTTAGGAACTTGTCCTAGCAATACGTAGTTCAAGAACCAATCAGGGACTGTTCATACGCTTAGGGGCTCAAAAATTCATATGATTATGAGTCACAAACTTATCATAGGCATGAGTCTTAAGAACTCGCACCTAATCTTAATATTATCTAATTTCATCTTAGAAATTTCTATCTATTAAAATAAACATAAGAAAAGAATCACCTTTTTTCCATATGTATAATGATAGCGCGACACCAGCATTTCAACGATTATCAATTTGATGCACTTAGCGCAAGCACAAAACCTCCGCCCACACAAAGGTTTGTACAACTAAGCCATCACATGAGTCCTCAATGGAAATCCAACACTTAACTCTATCTTACTCTTAACTTGCTCTTTGCTGGTTATGAATTTTCTATATTTCATCGTATACAATTCATCATGAGTTCATCTCGTACCATTTCATAGTACATTCTCTCATAGCATCAAGCTATAATTACTTAGTCGTTAAAGACCATCTATCATTTCATAGTTCAATCTGATCACGTCATGATCATCGATTTACCTTAGGGTTCTTTCCCTATTATCAACTAAACTCCATTCGAGTTCATTCTTATTTTCTTTGTCATATTCATCTTATAGACATCGTCTTAACATTTTTATTACCGGAGTTAGGTAACTCCAGATTCTCATTTTCTAAATACTTTAAGATTCTTCTTTGAATCTTCACTTATATATATTTTAAATCTTTTCTTTTCCTCTCTCAAGTTATAGCCTAAGGTACTCTTACCTAAGGTTTATAACCTACAGCTTTGATACCAACATGTGACGCCCCCAAATCTGGGTCCCTTTGAACCTCAGATCCGGTGTGTCACGATACTACTATCGTCAAAGTATTTATATCTTTTATTCATAACTTAATGAATATAACTTTGCTTCTTACAATTGAGAATTTAAATTCTTACCATTTCCAGGATCTGTATAATGAGCCCAAACTTTTATAAGTTTTAAATCTTGGTTATTTACCATTCCTGTCTTACATCATATTCGATGTTATAAAAATATGCAGAATAATTTAAACTTTTTCAACCTCATTTGAATAAAATCTTTTATTGATTTCATAACTTGAATCCATTACATATCCTTTAAATCAAATTATGTTATGATTCATTTTATTCGAATTTTTGTATAAACTTTTACATCTCAAATTTAAAATCCCCTTATGTATCACATAGTATAACTTTACAAACTCAACATGTATTAAACATCGTAAGCTACTATCATGGACATCTCCTAGAACCTAAACATAGCTAAAGCAATAACTTCAACTAGATAGTAATCTTCTTTGTGATACTATTGAACTCTATCAATCAAGAAGCACGTAACTTTACCGTGAGTCCTTAACATGTAAAAATGGTTATTTGCAAGAGTGAGCTCGACAGCTCAGTAATTCTAACAGTTTTCATACATCACATAACATATAATATAATGCTCAGTTCATGCATTCATAATCATTTAAATTTACTACGCATGTTTTTTCTCACATAACAAGTATAGAGATTAACTTCACAAATATATCATCAAAGATCAACTTTCAATCTCATACATATCTCATATACATTTCATATATAAGTCAACATTCTCATAGCATAATACAATTCAACTAACAGTTATCAAATTTATATAACAAATAGGAACTGAAAGACTTGCTTGGCTCATAGTTTATCAACTACGACTTAACTGCTTATAGTTATTTGCACTTCATGTATTCCTACACAGTTATATAATCATGGATTCATATCCATCAGTCATACATTTCATACGCTCTTAATATAATAATAAATATTACATCGTTTCCTAACTAGGTTTGTAGAACCTTCATTTCACTTTCTCATCATACTCTTAGAATAGCTAGGTATGTATAGGTATATCTTAACCACCCGTACTTGACATCAACATTCATATACATTTATCACACACTTGACTGGCTATGTGTTTGACACATATTTAAAGTTTATAGATGCGTGATCTACGTCGTTCATATATTTTTGCAAACCTTAATAAATCTGGGTTTTATATAACCATCATACCAATGAATGTTTAAAACAGCATTGACTCTTTCTTATAGCTTAGAATAGTACAATAAGCAAGCTGCCAAAATTAAAAAGCAAATAAAATGTCCAGACCAACCTGCCCAGGAGCGCAGCTGCGCTAAGGTTAGGCTTGGGACTGGCGCAGCTGCGTTGTCCCCTGGCCAGACCAAACTTGAACTTTAGTTTTCTTGGTTTCATTCCACTTTTTAGTATACCAGAGTATTAACACATAGCAAGCATACATCTTAAGAGGTCTTGGACATTCTTAGAGTCATTTCAAGTCCACATTTACACAATATGTCTCTAGTTGGAGATTTCCACAAAGTTAAGGCCAACTAAGTTCATGAAATCATGAAACCAACTATGTTATCCATCGATTCATATGAGAAGGTCATATAATATGTAATATGCACGCTCGCAAGTATTCACATCATTTACACATAGCTAGTGTCATTCATCACTTGAAACTCATTTAAAATCATGCCCCAATGACTTATATTGTCTCAAACTATGTGTGTGCACTTATAGGCCATGTTTAAAGAAACGAATAGTATTAACATGTCATCCTATAAGTTTCGAATATAAATATCATTATGCTTGTAAATATTCATTTCATCTACATATGACTAACATAGTTTATCACTTGAAAACTTACTTTTAAAACATGCTTGAATGACTTTTATTTTGTCAAACTAGATGAGTGCACTTATCGTCCATGTTTATTGACCTAAAAAGATACTAGCATGCAATCCCTACAAGTCCAAAATATGAGCAACACATTGTTCGTAGATATAAGTCTGCAAAGCGTTCAAGTTTACTTTTAAAAGTCATTCTAGGCCAAGTCAAAGTAACTCGATGCAACTTTAAATCTTATTTCATATATAACTAAGCCATGTACGTATGTTATCACGTTTAGAACTTTAAGTACACAAGTTCCTTTAAGTTCGTTCTCAAGGTTTTAAGTTTTCTTTAGAAATTATTTTCAACTAAGCTATTGTAAGTTGATAATAAGTAAAGCAACTTTAAATCACTTCTCATACTTATGTATACTCATAAGTTAACAATATGTATGTGTTAAAATATCAGAACTTCAAAGACTCAAGGTTCGTCAATATTTGTTTTCAAAACTCCAAGTTTCTTTTCAAAACACATACTAAATCATGCTAAAGCATTCCATTATGTGTAAAGTAATCTTATTTCTATGTCATGTCTATTATCATGCATATTTATGTTTTATAACTTAGAATAACATATTTTATCTTCGGGAGCACTACAATTGCGTATGTGCATGTCCGACGCCCTCTGTCTGCCCTTGAATATGTAGCAGTCACAAAGATGGACATTTTTACTCCTCCTAACGAATTCAAATCGAAAAACTTAAAGAATGAAAGTTGTAGGTCTAATCGTTATCTTTTCAAGTCATATTTAATCGCCTCAATCGGAGTTTGTATGAAGAAGTTATGCTTAATTTACTATAGCAGGTCAAAACAGTCCTGCCTGACACTATTCCGGCGTAGCTGCGCTCTAAATGGCCTTGGCCCAAAATGGCCTTGGGGGTAGCGCAACAGTGCCCAGTGATGCAGAATGGTTTTCCAGATTCTGATATTCGTGATTTTCAGACCAATTCTCCTTTCGATCTTCATAACGCGAGTTATACACATCCAAATTATTCCCGTTTTTGATTCTATGGATTCTAAATTCGTAGAACTACAACATACCAAAGAATAAACAATTAACATAAACATTAACTAACCCAAATATTAATCCAAAACTCATGTTCATACTAAATTTTCATGTTTTGACCAATTTAGCAAATTCCACCACTATGTATTCGTTTCTGGACCAAATTAATCCATTTAACTTTTATCACATGTATATATAACTCTACTATCACTTCTATGTCAACTTGAAATCAACTTATCAAGAATTCAAGAATTTTCAAGAAATTGAAATACTTCCAATTAAGAACATATATAGTGACATTACATCCTTTGAAGCTTAGAATGATAGTCTTTTGGTCCTAACTTCATATTATTCACTCAATTTAGCAACTTACTCTCCAATTGAAACTTATCAGACAACTTAGCAAAATCAATTGTGAGGAGGAGAACTTCAATTTATAGAAAACCCATTAACCATAGCAAGCCATTACCTTAGAGTTATAACTCAATAGAAAGAAGAAGAATTCAATGGGCAAGGAAAAGTTGGTGAGAGTGGTTGATTTTCACTATTTGGGGCACTCCCTCCTTCATCATTGTGACTTTGCTGAGTTTAAGAATGAGAGATAGGCTAGGCTATTTACACGTGAATGAAGAAGAGGTGAGACTCTCAAAATGGGACAAGCTCTTTTAAAACTCAGCATTTGCCCATTTGACTCATTAAATCAATCCCAAAGTCTTAATTAATGTTACTACATTATATTAAGTTATAGGGGGTGTGTGTGTGTGTGTGTGTGTGTGTGTGTGTGTGTGTGTGTGTGTATATATATATATAAATATGTACTCCCACATATAACAAGAATACTAATACATATAATAATGTACCTTTTGTACATTGGTTTAATCCAATAATATTTTAATTGGGCTAAATATATTTTAGTTGGGTATTCTCCACCCATCATTTTCCATAAAATTCATTATCACAAATATACTCAAATAATATAATTATAGTTAATATCAAGTATTTATTAACTTACCATTTAGTTTCCTCTAATTGATTTAACTTCACTATTTATGCCACATAAGGCATAATTATATGAACTTAGTAATTAATAGTCCACAAGCTTATAATAATATAATCTCACAAAAATATTATTAATCATTACATCTTATAATATGTTCATAATGTAATATCAATACCTCACTTATCCACATGTTCCCATAACATATATACTTGCACATAGCAATAAATTCGTATAATACTAATTAATTCATTTAATTATTCATTCATTAAATTATTTAATGAATGCTTATTCCACCACTTTGCCATACTAGGCATATCTCACAAGCTTATTCTCATTCTCATCACATATTCCTTTCCCACCGCATTACTACTTATAACATGTTCAATATACATCGAACTATTATATCTCAAGGTTCACATTAGCACATATGTCGTGAACGAAAATATTCAAATATTATTTAAAATATTTACGATAATATAGTAACTCAAGTTATTTATAAATTAAAATAACTTAGTTTTCTTTTATAAATGGACTCTCTTGAAAATACATTAGATATAATTACTATTATAAAAATTATGTACTTCGCCATAACATGACATAAAATATTTTTATCACGTTTTCTCCAAATATAGTCATTAATTATTATAAAATGATTTACTCATTTTCTCAAGATACTATATTAATATAATATCTATGTCTCATTAAAATAATTAAATTTGCGACACATGTACACATATTATATATAGAAAATAGATAATAAGTTTATTTTTTATTATTGTAAATTGTTTCCATATAGCAAATATGTTTTAATATATTTACCATATTACTTAATCATACATATTACCTCATACAAGGCTATATAAGGTAACATCATCATATAAAATATTATTCTCCTTTTATTACAATAATTCAATGCTAGAACTTTTTTTAATATTCCTTATTAGAAATATACTGTAATTATTTCTCTTTCCTTTCTATCAATTGCCCCAACACAATTTCTTTAATCTTCACATTTAGCCATATCTTAAATGCTAATACAATATCTCCATCTCTAACCAATATTCGTTAATAATTATATTGGTTCTCTTCCTTTATTAATCACTTATCTTTCAATTACTAACCCTTTTTTTATATTACAATCCTATGTAATATATTACAAATATCAATTATTAATTATCATATTCCTTTCATTATCTTATGCTAAACACATATATTAATTCGCTGTCTTATGTAAGTGAATTAACTCTTTCTCATTATACACCACTGCCACACAAGGCTATATAATATTCTATAATATAATTTGATTAACCAATAATTATTCTAGGTTAAATAATTTCTATAATTAATATTCATTCCTTTGCTATCTTAATCCATTCTCGGACAGATTGCTCACTAATCATGACACATATTAATCATTAATGTATATATTATAAGTTCAAATTTCATAAACTCATGCAGAGTTATCAACAGACCGGCACAGCTGCGCTGGTTTTAGGCTTGGAAGTGGCGCAGCTGCGCCACCTCAAGTTCAGACGCAGACAAGTTCTGCTATAGCGGAACCATAATAAATTTTTAAATACTTTGAACATGCTTTTTAAATTGCTAACTTATTATATCTGTTACCAACATCAATTATTACGTTCTTGAATGATTTAGAGATTAAACTCCATGTTCAAACTCTATTTCCTTTAATAGTTAGTCAACTATAAAATTTCATATATATGTCTAATTTCTTTCTACTAAACCATATAATTCAAGATATATAACACATATATATTCTTATTCAAATTCGGCATATCTTGTAATAAGAACTCTATTTACTAAATTCTTATTTTAATAATTTCTAAAAATTTGGGTTCTTACACCTTCAAAGAACTAACACCCTCAATCTGAAACCTTCATCAAAATAGAAGAAGAAAATCATCAAAGCCAATTGTGCCTACAAGTTAAAATGAGGATTGGGGCAAACAAAATGTTAAAGCTCCACTACCGATTCACCATATGGGTCATGAGGTAAAAGACTCTTGCGATCTCGATATCTTATTAGGCCATCTCTCAAACATACAACAAAGCAATTACCCCAGATGACAAGCAAGACTGGGGCAATTTTATAATCAACAACAACCGATATTGGGACCCTTACAACAAACAAGACTGGGGCAATTTCGGAGAGAGCGAGAACTCAACACTGGGGAATTTATCAACCAACCACAGAAAAATGCACTAGTCGGCACCATCAATATGGTCCGTCATCATCAAAGCTTCCATCATTTCATTAACGATCTAGTATGATCAATCGATCTTTTTCAATCATAATTTTTCTTAGAATATAGCTATCCACAAATGAGGTACGACTCTGTTATTTCTTTATGTGCTTTCAATTTCCATTTACATGCATTAGCTATAATGTACATGATAAGTATAGATAAGTCTTGCATTAGAACCTTAGAAAAAGGTTTTTTTTAAAAAGAGAGATTTCGATTAACTTGTTATGAAATAGATTAATTTCGATGAGCGTCTGTGGAACAAGAATTACGGGAACGATCATAAAATTAAAACTTTTCAAAATTCTAGTTCAAAATGCTGTTTGGAATAGAATTGACCTCATATGCGTGTTTGCACTTTGCAGTTACCTGGCTATTAGTTGTGGGGTATGAAACTATGGCAACGAAATTGATAATTAATGAAAAGATAAAAGATAAATAGCCAGGCTAATGTCACAAATTGTGGCCTTGGTTACTCAAGTTATTAAGCCTGAGGGGTGTCTTTACACCTGGTGCCCTACAGCCATCAGGTTTGGGAGCCACCGGCCCTAAAGCATGCTACATGGGTAACTTAGCGCCTAAAAAAATGAGCATTGTAAGAAGAAAAAGGAAAAATTAGAGCAGATCCGAATCGTGGCCTAGGTTCCTCGAGTAATTAAGCTCGACGGTGTATTTACACTCGGTGCCCTAAAGCCGTCTGGTTTGGGAGTCACCGACCTAACACTCGCTATATGGGTAACTTAGAGCCTAAGAAAACGAATCTTGCACAAGCTCAGGCGACGAGAAATAGAGTAAACCACTGACTTATCTCGAAGTGTGGCCTTTTTTACTCAAGCCAGTAAATCTGAAGGGGTGTCTTAACACCTAGTGCACTAACGCCTTCTGGTTTAGGAGTCATTGGTCCAAAATGAATTAAATGTGTAACCATGAATAGCCTAAGAAAATGAGATAAGTTAAGCAAGGAAAGCAGGGAAAAAAAGAATTGTAAGATGGAAATGAAATAATCTAGAAGTCATAGAAAAGAAACCCCTGCTAAGGGATACGTTACTCATATTGTGTGTGTCATATGATGTCAATTCTACGAGGAGTGGTGCCTAGAGCGAAGATAAAATATCTTACCCATGCATAATGACCAAGGATGCTTAAAAGTTTTCTTGCAATTTTATAACTTGTTAAATGAAAATTTCGATTTCCTTAGGAAAAATTCATTTTCATACTCAATTTCAAAATCTTTAGCGATAAGATAAAAGCTCAGTGAATACAAACATATAATTTTGTAAACTTTAAATGCCTCATTCACAAGATTATACTAACCTTGATGGCCCAAGCCATTAAGCTTTTGCACATTCTGTTATTCGTTTTGATGTGCAGGATATTGATTACTTTTGACTTGGTTAACAAAGAGAGTTTGTTATATGAATCCCCGCTAACAACGTACGCAAGGGCTGGGGCATTTTGCCATTCGATGAAATGGAAGGAGTCTAAGTCGGGACCAAGCTCCTCGTCAAAAGAAAAGGGAGAATTCCTAAAAAAAATCACGGCGACATAAGCTTGCTCCGATAAAAGAAAAGAAAAATTCTCAAGAGTGTCCTTAACCCCAAAAACATATGCCCGATGACAAAAGGTCTAGCAAAGGAAATCTACATTGTCAAACATGTTAACCTGCGCTAGGTCCTCGTAAGTCGAGGCCTTTACACTGAAGTTCAAATCTGGGCAGTGAAAGAATGGGTCGCACCCTCCAGGGACGTCATCGGCACCTAGATCATTAGTCCAGGTTAGTCGCAAATAAAAAGCACAAGGAAATGGGGCATAAGGGCCCAACATCTAAAAAAAACTCCAAATCGCCTCAGAAAGGGTAAGTAGGGTAGACACCGTTGTCAACTACCAGCAGGGTAAGCGCCGTTGTTAACTACTAGTAGGGTAGGCACCGTTGTTAACTACCAGCAGGGTAGGCACTGTTGTCAACTACCAGTAGGGTAGGCAACGTTGTAAACTACCGTTTAGACATTGGAAAGGTCCGTTGATTTTAGAACATCATCCCCAGGAGAGATGTAGAAAACATGTTAGTTTATCTTCATCAAACAATCATCGATAACACCGATGAAAATAAAAACCATTGGAATCAACACAAGCATCAGCAGCACTGATGAAAGACAACCATTGGAATCAGCCCGAATATAGACATCAGCAATAACCGATAATGGTAAAGCGATTTGCAAAGTACGATGTGCGATTTGTGTTGTGCGATTTACGAGTGTGATGAGCGAGGTGCGAATTGTGATGTGCAAAAATGCAATTTGCGAAGTGCAAAGTGCGAATTGCGATGTGCAAAAATGCAATTTGTGATGTGCAAAGTGCAATTAGCGAAATACAAAGTGGATTTGTGAAATGCGATTTACGAAAGCATTTTTACATTCATCATGCCATTCGTTGCAAAGTGCGATTTGCATCATTAAATATACCATGTTATATTTCAAGTGTCTAGTAATCTTTGTCATGTTCATTTCATTGCATTGCATAAACATGACAAAGAGGGGCTTCTGTAGACACTCAAAATTTTGATTTCTTGTAATTAACCATACAAGAGGGCAAAATCGTCTTTTTCCACTATAGAGAACAAACCCGGAGGATTATAACATCAAATTAGACCCCTGGAGACAGCCTCAGAAAACATCAAATAAACTTCAGAGGCAACCTTGAAGACAGATACAAGTCAACAATAGTCAAATCCTAGATATAACCCTGAGGAAAGACAGATGTAGTTGCATCAAGCCCGGAAACTAACCGGGAAGGGTAAAAAGGTAATTTTTCCATCTCACCATCAAATACTGATCAACCAGCTATGTAAAAGGTCAAAAGAACCACCACAGCAATCCCGAGTGCAATCTGCGTAAGACAGCTTAACGGACTACCTGCTAAGACCTGGTGATGTTATTCTGGTCATGGACCCATATTCTCGGATTTGGAAAAAGGGCAAACCCTATTTTATTGCATAGCCCTCTAAAAGTGCATTTTGGAATGGTATGGAACGCCTCAATAGGATTCTCGGATTGAAATGAGCAAGCTTCCCTACGCACAACAAGATAAATAACTATCTGACATCTACCTAGGGGTGGTTTTTCTTTTTCTTTTTTTGCTTATATTCCCTAACTCAGAATGGGGTGACTGATATACCATTTCAAAGATATCAAAAAGAGCTTTCTGGATTGATATAGAACGTCTTCTAACTCTATTCGAATTAATAGTTATGGCCGTTCCAACGCATAGTATGAAAACCTGACCTACCGGGATGAATACCAAACAAGTGGCGCCCACTTTTGGGCTATCGCAAGTAGACCCATGGCTGCCGCATGTAGACTCGTGGCAGCCCGGGCCTATAAATACCCCCTCCCCCATTTGGCTTCCAAAAAAATATTAGAGAAGAAGAGGTTTGCGGCGAGAGAAAGAGAGGTTAGAATAGCTAAACGGAGCTTCTATCTTACTCTGATTTCTGTAAAACTTCTTTGTAAATGTTCATATACATATGTACTACAACATATAAATTTTAACCGGTGGTGAAAAATTATCGGGGCTCCAAAAATTGTTCGAGAGCTATTCTCGCGTTATACTGCAAGATTTCTCCAGATTTGTCTTCTTCGTCTACTCTAATACGTATATAAGTGTTGTATACATCTATTTAGTAGCTTATATTCATCAGATCTAAAGTTTTAACTGTTCATTTATTTTAAATAGTCAATATTTGAGATGTATTGACTAGATCTGTACTAGATCTAGGCAGATCTAGCTTTTAACAGGTTCAAAAGTTGTAAAACTTGAACTTGGAAGCTAGAATGGCTAAGATCTGTACAGATCTAGTTTTCTTTCTAGTTTTTATAAATATTTAGCAACCATATGACCCTAGATTTATATCTAAAGGAAACTAAAAGCTATGAGCTACTCGCGTATAGAAAATTGACTGATGAATCTTGAGTTTAGAGATATCTAGTATAGTTGTGCTTTTTATTGCATTATATTCATTATGCAAACTGTTTACTTGATTTCCTTGGAGCCTAGGAGCTACAGGATCTATGATTCAACTCATGGATCTAGATCCAGTTCCCATGATTGACCTGGTTCAGTTGTCCAGCCAGCTTGCAAATCTTGTAATTGTAAATATAGGACTTTCAAATGGTTATCCGAATTTAAGGTCCCTGAAATAATGAAAACCTTATGGGTGGTGTCCGGTCATACTTTGATGACTTTCATGCCCATAAAGTGCCCGACACTTATATATATATATATATATATATATTATTTTTGTCGAGGATGCTTCGCATCCTAAGAATAAAATCAAATAAAGCCGAATATGAAATAAAAATGGAAGTATCAAAGGGCCTCAATTCCTATGCGAGCGAACGGGTTTGAAAATCACTTTTCAAAACATCATTTTTATATTTTTGTCTAAAAATGGACTTTTTAATAAATCAAACCCTCATATATAAGTCCAGCGAAGCACAACACTACTTTCAAATAAAGCACTTAGGCTTAATTAACTGCAATACACACACACATACACAATGATTAGGGAATGAAAAGTGCGGTAACCATGATTCACGAAAGTCGGGGGGTGCCTAACACATTCCCCATACTTAAGCAAGCCCTCGAACTCTATGAATCTCGTTTTTTAATACCAATTAAACAGAGTCCAATAATTAGGCCATATTGCAAAACCTCTCAAAACTCGGTTGAGTTGGTACAACCATTTAACTCATATCAACTGGAGGCTCTATCTAATTCGGAGTAATAAAATCATCTTTTTAAATTGTGAACATTGTATGTCGGACTCTTTCTAAAATCTGTAACGAATGAGATTTTTGTATTTGATTTAAAATATTTATTGTATTAAATAAATATTTTGGTTAATTTATATATTGCATTGAATAAATAATTAATGTGATTATGTGGCAGAGTGATTTAATTAAGTGTAATATATTAATGTTTAGTAATTTTGCAGATGAAGTTTTAATTTAATTGGGATAATTAAATTAAATGAATTGTTAGTTAGTCATTATATTATATAATGGTAATATTCTAATTTAATAATTAAATTAGAGATTCACTAATTTGTTAAATAAAATTATAATTTATAATGAAATTATAATTATGTAGCAATTTGATTTACGTGGCAATTTGATTTAATAAGTTGATATTAACTTTAATTTAATTGAAATTAAATATTAGAATTTAATTAGATAAAGTGTGACAATTAAACTATATAGTATGTGAATTATTAAAATAAATTAAAGAGGTTTAATCTAGTTTTACCAAACAAAGCCTTATAACTTTTGAATTCCTGTTTTAATTTAGTTTTTGCCAAACAAGCCTTTGTAGCTTTTAAATTTTAAAAAATATATAACTGACAAAGAATTTAAAGGTTTTTATGTTTCTCAGTTTATATAATAATATATATTATATGTATATATCAGTTTTATAAGTTACGTTAAGTTTAGAGGAGAAAGTTTACAGAGATAAAAGGGAGAAGAAGAAGAGAAGAGAGAAAGATTTCTTTGTGAATTTGAGAAAACAGAAAAGATTTTTATCATCTTTGCTAGCTAAACAAGAAATCAAAGGAATAATTCTAGTTCTCAAAAGTTTTAGTTTTAATTTTTCTAAAATTCTCTATGTTTGAGTTTTCATGAATAATTGTTGAAAATATGGTTTATATTTGTAAATTTGTACATATAATCTGCTTTATGTGGCTTATATATGATTTAGAGTTGATTAATCCATGAAAACATGAGAAATATGAAAAATCATGTTTATAGTGAGTTTATAATTAAGTATATTCGTATATGGCATATTTGATATTAAAATTAGTGTTCAATTCGTATTATAATTAGTATTCAATTCGTATTACAATTTGAATGGAGTAATTTGGTTGAAAAATGAGTTCACAGTGATTTATTTTATTAAGAATGTTTAAAATGGAGTTTTTGCAAAAACATTGAATTTAAATGTTTAAATTTGATTGTTTATGTTGTTTTGTTGGTTATAATCGTGTTCTACATGTTTAATAACATTTCTACGAAGTTTATATAGTTTGGGTGTGAGTTATTTGTTGTTTGAGCAAAATTTATGGCCTTTTATGGCCTAGTTCGTGTTCTTCGCGAGTTCTGTCTGCGTGCTGCTGTGTCGTAGCACCGCAGCGCCTGTTTCATAAGTAAACAGAGCGCTTCAATGCTCTGGAAGTGTCATTCACCGAGTAAGTGCGCCACAGCTCCTGGTCTGTGAATAAACAGAGCGCCGCAGCGCCATACATGAGCCGCAGCGCTCTGGCAGTGTCATTCACCGAGTAATGGCGCCGCAACGCCTGGTCTGTGAATAAACAGAGTGCCACAACGCCATACATGAGTCGTAGCGCCTGTTTATGGGTTATGTGTTGTGCCGCATCACCTGATCTGAGCTGCAGCGCCGGATTTAAGGCTTATGGGCTGCGCCGCAGCGCCCTTTGGCAGTTTGGCCAGAAATGTGATTTTTAATATAAAGTCTAGTATTACTAATGTAAATTGATCTTATGAATATAAAAGATGATTATTCATATTATATGCTGTTAAAATAGATTATAATCAACTTGTATTGTTAAGTTTGATGATTTTAAAATGGTAACTGAACTAGTTGTTAGTCATTGGAATTTGATGATAAGAATTGGAAGAAATCAATTTGTGCTATGTGAATTGTGTGATTATACTCAGAGTTAATGTTGTAAGTAAATAATTAGTTACAACTAATTTGTATTATGATCTTTAATAACATGTGCGTAGGATATTTGGAATCAAGTCATAATTGTAGAACTTACACACGAGACAAGTTCCTAAACCTTACTTTTACATTGCACAAGTTTTCCTATACTTGACTTATTATCTTACGCATGTTTCTTAACTAATTATTCTTTTCTCCAAGGTTTAAATTCTTCAAGTTCGTTGTTTCTAATATGAACTCCTAATTCTTTTGAAGTGACACATTAATTGTACAATATTTGTTCTATTGTACATAGTTGTTGTTTAATCTTTGATCGTAAATATCATTGTTTAATTCTTTAATGTTATATAAAACTCTATATGGCTAGCGAACCTTATTGACTCAACTAGTCCATGGTTAATGAAGTGTTCTAAAATTCTAGAACTATTTTAGAAGTAATTCAAACCAAACTTTCTTGGGTGCAGACTCGAATGTCAAAACTGAGATGAACAACCCTATTATAGAGGATTACTTACGTGTTAGCATTAAGTTGTTTGTGCACAATACATGGTACAAAGGACTGATCCCCCTGAGTACGAGAAGTAAGGTCCATAAGTCTTATGACTGTTAAAGGTTTAAAGTAGAGATATTTGACAACCTAGGACGTAGGTCATGGTAATACGATCCTCAGACATACCTTTGAACTTATGTTCTATTCTTGATTCGAAAGTTGAGTTTCTATTGAGCTATCTGTTCTTATTATTGATAGGAAAGATTTAATTGTCCAGCTGTTATTATTCATTGTGATTTCATATTTTGTTATTGTTCATGAATATTCCAGTGAGTTTTTCTTTGCTCACACTTGCATATAATAACATTTCAACAAAGGTCGAGAAAGTCGACGAGCCGTCCACGAGTAAAGGCAAGGGCAAGATGAACAAGTGTTGAACACTTGTTTATTTTTTTGCTTCATTATATGTGTTGAGACTATATTATTTATTGTTTCTCTTTTGATTGATGATGGTTTTAAGGCTAGATTACCTTGGACTGTTTGAGAAGTTGTAACCCTTTAATAGGGATGATTATCATTTAAGCTTATCAAGGTTTATGTTTTAATGTTATCTTTGTGGGTAGTTAGAATGTGATATTTGAACAATGAACACCAAATCATATGGAATGGAGTACCAGGATTTGGAGGTGTCACAAGTTGGTATCAGAGCTTTAGGTAGGGAACCTTAGGTATTAGCCTTATAAGAGATTGAAAACATAGTGGTGATGAACTCTTATCGAGTTCTAAGGAAGATAAATAATAAAAGACTTATGTGTTTATGTGTTTTAACTTATATGCTCGCGAGTGTCGAATAGCATCACGTAACAATTAAAACTTAAATTTTTTTGTCAGGATGTTGATTGTTTGAGAATCCAGTCAGGCTAAGGAGGAGATACCCCAGGTGCCTAGAGATGAGGAGCCTTGAGACTTCCATACGGTTTGGGAGCAGTTGGTTCAGAGAGAGCCATCCCCACTGATTACGGTTGTGGGTCAAGAGCATGACCCTGAGTTTGATTAGGAGGATGAGGAGGAAAAAGAGGAAGAGGAGGATCCCGAAGAGTTTCCACCTAAATCTATCAGTGCTGGGATGCACGAGGAGGTATATGACTGCAATATAGAGTTGCATGATAGAGTTGGGGAGTTAGAAGAGCTGGCAGATGTTCGTCAGACCGATTCAAGATCTTGAAGAACGTCTTGGAAACGTGTAGTGAAAACTAGTTCACGTGGAGAGTCAGAGGGATGATTTGTTAGCCGAGGTTGAGAAATTGAGGGGCGACATGAAAGAGGAGTCGGCAAAGCGAGATAGAGCAGAAGATGCTTGTATGAAGGCTACTTAGCGTGCAGATCGTGCTGAAGACAAGGTTCGGACGAAGAAGGCCAGGATGAATGAAATGGACTATGCTTTTCATTTAGCTATTGATAGGGCCCAGGATCAAGTCTTTTATTACCCAGCACAGTTCGAAGATTTACGATGATGTAGACACTCAAAATTTTCTTTCCCTATTACTAACACTGTAGGAGGGTAAGATTGTCATCGAAACAACCCCGGTCTCAATACTGGCGAAGAAATAAACCCAGGTCTCAATACCGGGCAATCAAATCCACCCTGGTCTCAATACCGGGCCATCAAATCCACCCCGGTCTCAATATCGGGACATAAAATCCACCCCGGTCTCAATATCGGGCCATCAAATCAACCCCGGTCTCAATACCGGGTCACGAAATAGACCCCGGTCTCAATACCGGGCCATCCAATAAACCCCGATCTCAATACTGGGCCATAAAATCAACCCCAGTCTCAATACCGGGCCATCAAATCCACCTCGGTCTCAATACCGGGCCATTAATTCAACCCCGTTCTCAATACCGGGCCATCAACTCAACCTCGGTCTGAATACCGGGACATCAAATCAACCTCGGTCTCAATACCGGGCCGTCAACTAAAACTGGGTCTCAATACCTGGGTCGACAATTTAACCTTGGTCTCAATACCGGGCCATCAAATCAACCCCGATCTCAATATTGGGCCACCAAATCAACCCCAGCCTCAATATCGGGCCATCAACTCAACCAAGGCCTCAATATCGGGCCATCAAATCAACCAAGGTCTCAATATCGGGCCCTCAAATCAACCTTGGTCTCAATACAGGGCCATCAAATCAACCCCGATCTCAATATCGGGTCATCAACTCAACCCCGATCTCAATACCGGGCCATCAAATAAACCCAAGTCTCAATACCGGGCCATCAAATTAACCACGGTCTCAATACTGGGCCATCAAATCAATCCTGGTCTCAATACCGGGCCATCAAATCAACCCCGATCTCAATATCAGGCCTTCAATTCAACCCCGATCTCAACACTGGGTCATCAAATCAACCCCGATCTCAATACCGGGCCATCAACTCAACCTCGGTCTCAATACCGGGTTATAAAATCAACCTCAGTCTCAATACCGGGTCGTCAATTCAACCCCGGTCTCAATATCGGGCCGATAATTCAACCCATGTCTCAATACCGGGCCATCAAATCAACATCGATCTCAATATCAAGCCATCAAATCAACCCCAGCCTCAATAACGGGCCATCAACTCAACCCCGGCCTCAATACCGGGCCATCAACCTAACCCAGCTTCAATACCGGGCCATCAAATCAACCCCGGTCTCAATATCGGGCCATCAAATCAATCCCGTTCTTTATACCGGGCCATCAAATTAACCCCGGTCCCAATACCAGGTCGTCAAATCAACCCCGGTCTCAATACCGGGCCATCAATTCAACCCCGATCTCAATACCGAACCATCAAATCAACCTCGATCTCAATACCGGGCCATCAACTCATCCCCGATCTCAATACTGGGCCATCGAATCAGCCCCAGTCTCAACCCAAGAGGTACAAGTCTGCCCCCGTCTTAACCCAAGAAGTACAGGTCAGCCCCGGTCTCAACCTGAGAGGTACAGGTCAGCCCCGATCTCAACCTGAGAGGTGCAGGTCAGCCCCAATCTCAACCTGGGAGGTACAGGTCAGCCCTGGTCTCAACTCGAGAAGTACAGGTCAGCCCCGATCTCAACCCGTGTGGTACAGTCAACCCCGGTCTCCGCCCGGGAGGTACAGGTCAGCCCCGGTCTTAACCCGGGAGGTACAGGTCAGCCCCGATCTCAACCCGAGAGGAACAGGTCAGCCCCAGTCTGAACCCAGGAGGTACAGGTCAGCCCCTGCCTCAACCCAGGAGGTATAGGTTAGCCCCGGTCTCAACCTAGGAGGTATAGGTCAACTCCAGTCTCAACCCGGGAGGTATAGGTCAGCCCCGGTCTCAACCCGGGAGGTCAGGTCAACTTCAAAAATAATCCTGAAGCATCAAAACATCTCAAGAGGAAAACCTGGAGCGACCAAGTCAGCCTCAGAGACAACACATAGGACAGACAGACTCGAATAGGATCCAAACCTTGGAAATAACACCAGCAAGTCAACCGAAGGCCATGCCGACACTGAAGTCAACTCCGGGAGGGGTAAAACGATCATTTTACCAACTCTAAATTGATTCGGTCAAACTCAAGCCGAATTGATGCAACCATGGTCAGAACGAACCATAACAAGGATCCCGAGTGCAAACAGCGCAAGACGGCTCAATGGGCAAACTGTAGGTAATCGCAAACCTGGTTATGAACTCGTCTTTTTGGACCCTGAAAATGTTTTATCCCATGTCATTGTGATGCGCTCAGCGAGGGCTTTCCGAAAAGGTATAGCACGCCTCAAACGGACGCTTCGATCAATAGGTAAGAAAGTTTTGAACCTGACATCGAATTGTTTGGAGTGCATGCACTTTGATGCAACAGGACCCGCCATGTGGGCCCTGCCACATGGAATCGCACCTCTACCTGCGGCAGCAGTAGGTAGAGTGGAGGCTCCTGGGTCTAGATATATGAGCTCACCACCAACTCATTTGAAAAAAAGAAGAAAAAACGCTCTGAACCCCTGCCCGTTTGATTTTCCAGCCAGTTTTTTGTCTTCCAAACACAAATTTTTTCACTCTAACACGTAGATATACCCACATACTACCACATCAGAAAATAACCGGTAAGTTTGGAATTTTAAAGCCTATAATTTGGCAGAAAACCCGTGAAGCAGTCCATTGTGAATATTTTTACGATCAGAAAGTTATTATTTCTTTTTTACGCTTTTCTACACTTGTATATCAAGTTTTGTTTTCTAAATATGCCCGGAACTCAGTTTCGTTGCCGTTTTTGTTAACTTTTGGTACATTTTAGTACCTAAACGCATTTTCTGACATTTCTACAACTCAGATTGACGATCCGTCGCTTCCAACAGCTTTTATATACTTGCATCTTCGTTTTGAGCAACTTTGCCACATTCGGTTATCTTCCCAGCCCAAGTTTGACTTTTTTTGTATATATTTAACTGTATATATACTAACTTTTTAATTTTGTCAAGCCCGAATGTCAAATATGTGATAATTTACTTCTTTTATATATATATATATATATGCATATATAAGTAACATTCACACACTGGGTTATCTTCCCAGTCTTGGTTGACTACTTTTCTGTCTATATATATATATATATTTACATTCCAGTTCGGCCTGGATCATATATATATATATATATATATATAGATAAAAAAGTATTCAACCAAGACTGGAAAGATAACCTAGTGTGGTGAATGTTGCTTATATATGCATATATATATATATATATATATATATATATATTTACATTCCAGTTCGGCCTGGATCATTCTGTGGCCGTTTTACTGTTATATATATATATATATATATATATGCATATATATGCAACATTCACCACACTGGGTTATCCTCCCAGTCTTGGTTGACTACTTTTCTGTCTATATATATATATATATATATTTATTTATTTTCTAGTTCGGGCACAGGCGTTAAAACCCTTCGCCCTTTTTACAGTTTATATAAATATATATATATATATATATATATATATATATATATATTTCATTTCTGCCAAAGCCTGGATCATTCTGTGGCTATTTACAACTTTTATAAATATATATATATATATATTCCAATTCTAGTACGGGCTTGCGAGTGAAACATCGCCCATTACAACTTTCTTATATATATATATATATATATATATATATATGTATTGCTTTACTTATTTTTATTAAATTGCTACTTTAATATTCATTAGATATGAATCGGCACTGACATTTCTACGAAAAAACTAGATTTCTTTAAATCTCTCCAATTCTAGCTTTCAAACGGTTCAAAATAGGTCCAGACAGAACCGTGAAGCTAGAATAACTGAGATTTATTTAAATCTAGCATTTTTCTAGTTTCAGTTATAACAGCAACCTCGCGGCCCTTAGATCGTTATCTAGTGGGAATAAGATGCTTCGACCATGTGCGAGCTAGGCTCTCATACCACGATCTTAAGGATGACGCCCCACAGATGGTGGTAAGTGCTCAATACGACTGACGGTGGACGACGACATCTGTATCACCGTATCACAAGACCATCCAGGGGTCAAATCTGAACTCATCTGTCTAAATGCATACACATGACATAATACTTTCATAATGACAATGATAAACACGATGCAATAGATAGGAAATATCAGGCATATCTATAATAAACTATCTATTACAAGCATCATTCTTGTCCGATGATACAAAGTAAAATAAAAAGTACAGGAATATGGGGTACCACCACCCAACTACTAACAGTGGTCTATCAAAATGGGGCACAGCCGCACAAACATCCAAAACAATGGCCGACCAAAAGATATAACTACAATAGCTATCCAAAAAGATCTAAAATATCTACGCTCAGGTGGTTAACATGCTCCATCTCCTCCATGGACACAGTCGTGGTTATCAGGCATGTCTGGGTGGTACAAAGGAGGATCAGCCCCTGCAAAACTGCTGGAAAATGGACCTGATGAGGGGCCCGCTCCTGAGCTAGAAGGATTAAAAGAAGATGCCTCTGACGGATCTCGGCCAAGATGCCTAATAAATAGATAAGCTCTCTCTTATTCCTGGGTCAGTCCTTCAATCTGGTCCAAATGAGTAGGCTCCATGAGGAAAGCTATCTAGTCTGTCATCATAACAGACCCTAGCACCATGTCTGCCTTGAACTGGGTGGCACGAGTCTGAGCTCCAATCGTACGAGGACTCCACCAGCTGCTGAATGCCTCCTGGCTGTAAGGCCCCTCTTATAGGGCAAAGCTGTCTACGCCCTCCATAGGGATATCTGTCAGTGGTTGGATCAATGGCCAATGTTGCCAAGTCGGAGGAACAAAGGGAATGCAAATCTGACCCGTAATACTCCGGATGGGACACTCTCCTAGATAAAGCTCCTAGCCTCCCTCTGTCAAAAATGGGACTCTGCGGGTTGACAATGCAAACTCCCGAACAGTGGGGATGCCTCCCACAAATCCAACAATCAAAAACTCAGAGGTATATGGGATCCACGAGATCGCTCCGGCTGTCAAAAGCTCCAACTGCAAATGGGAATGAGTAAAGCTCACAGCAATAGGGACCCCCATCAGAGTGAGGTGATGCCAATGTCGACCTCTGGAATAGGTCTCCAGACTTAATGCAATGGCAAGCCGTAGGCAAGGAAGCCTCTCATACGCCTAGAACTGGCTATGAAAATATCAAAAGTCCTCAGTGACCCAGATTGACAAATATAAATGCAGAAATCAAAAAGGTACAAGAAAGATGTACTCACCAGCAGAAATGGGCAGAACCCTAACCAAGCCTCCGTCAAACCCTTTGAAAGCATGCACATACCTCAGCGAAAATTGGCAAAGGTGTAGGAACCCCAATCAAAGTCACTGAGGCGCTCTACATGTCAGGTAGCACTAACCAGGTTGAAAGACAAAGTCGATGAATTGTCCGCCACAAAACAACCCCTGATGATCACCAAAAACAGTCACCTTAAGATGCGATCCCTAACCCTCTGATCATCAAGCAGAGGCTCAAGTAAAGCCCCACTCTGGATATCTATGCTCAAGGGACCTGATCGGACCGTCCGACCCTTGATCGCCGTCGCGGGGACTTCCAGCAGGGACCGAACGATAGTAGGTGTGATGTCAGCCACGACAGGCACATGTTCACCCTCAAAATCAATGCCGGTGATGAACCACCAGTCCATAGGGGTCATCATCACCTCACAGTCCAACAAATAAAGGGACTTAGTCTGTTGGAACCAGCGCTCAGACAAAGCCCTCATATAACCCTAGGGGCAACGGCGGGGAAGAATAGAAAAGAAGGCCTGAAACCCCCAGCCATCAATGATATCCCTGTACTCCTAGTGCAAAGAATGATAAAGGGAGTGCACATTAAACCAGTTCCCTCTAGGTTGCGTAAAGCCGGGAACCTGCATTAAAAGCCAACCCATGTTAAAAACCTGTTCCCCGAGAATGGCAAAAGAAAGAAAGAGAATCCAAAGGGAAGAGAACTTCAAGTCACCTCATTGGCGTAGAGAAACCTAGATGGATGATGACTCAAGTCTCCCAGCAACTTCTGGGTCGGCACAACAATACCCGGAAGCTCCGCACATGGGGCCTGAGCAGGGGTAGGAGCAACAAAAGGGGCCTGCTCATCATCAATATTAATCGGCTGCTCGTCCTACTCTGGATGAATCACCGACTCTGCTAATCTGCGAGGCGGTCGAGTTGGACATGGCTGAGGAACATCAGAAGCTCGCCTCCGTCTAACGCCTGAAACTACCCTGCTAGCACTACCAGGTCTATCTCGGACCACTACCTGGACAAAGTCTACAAATCACCTCAAAAGGGTGTGGTAAACCTAAAACCTGTGGCTTATTAATTTAAATCAGTATTTTATGCATTTCTAAGTCCTAAAACATGCATGGGTCAGTCAAAAATGTCGCATATAGTTAAAACTGCATGTTTTTCAAAAACTAAATCCTAAAAACGTGCACTGGTCAGTCAAAAATCCCCATTAGAGTCAAAATTGCATGTTTATAAAATGCTCAGGCTTTTGAAAAAATTTCGACAGTCACCTTTGTAAAATGGACTGTCCGCATGCACACAAGCATGTCTAGGTGGCCATTCAGTAGCGCACCTTCCCAAAAACAGGAACAGTTCATATTTACGAAATAAAATAAAAAGTAAACTATGACGAACGAGAATTTTGTAAATTATTTGAATATTTATTGAAATAAATAAATAATTTTGATGATTTAATTATTGAGTTAAATAATTAATTCATGAATTTGTGGTAGATTAATTTAATTATATGTGTGACATCAATTAAATTAATGTGTAGTAATTTTATAGTTCAAAGTATATATTTAATTGAGCTTATTTGATTAAATGTATTTATTAAATAAGCATAATGTACTTTAATTAATTTAATAATTAATTAGAAAATTAGTGAATTGACATAATTAATAAATAAGAATATTAATTATGTGATAATGTAATTTAATATGAATTATCTTATTTTATTTAATTGATTTAAATAAAATTAATTAGCTAATTTGTAATGTGACAATTAACTATATAATAAGGAAGTATTAAAATAAATGAAAAAAGGATTAGTGTGTTAGCCAAGCAAGGCCCTTGTGGGAGTTAGCAGTTAGCAATGCAACGGATATAATATATACGTATAAAGATATTGTTACGTTAGACTTAGGATTCATATCCAGACTTTAGAGAAAAAGTTAGAGAAACTTGAGAGAGAAATATCAGAGAAAAAGAGAGGAAGTAAGAGAGAATTAATTGAATGAGAGATTGAGAAATTATTATTTTGTTTTTAATCATCTTCATCATCTAACAAAGGGTAATTAATTCCTTTATTTAAGTTTTTTTTCAAAATTCTTATGTTTTCCATTAAACGTATCTTTGAGTTTTTTGAGAAAAACATAGTTTGTGATTTTTCATACAATGATGATATAAATGTTACTAAGTAGTCGTAACATGTTTTTTCTAACATATAATTATGTTTTAAAGTAATCAATTTCATATGAATATGCCTTAATTGGAATTTTGTGAATAATAGAGTTTTCGTTTACGTATTATAAAGTTCTATGTGAATGGAGAAAAATTGATAATTGTTGATTTTATGGATATATATATATTAACATATGTCCATGATATATTCTATGCCATATATTCATGAATTATAGTGATCACACCATAGGATTTTGTTAATAATTGGGTTTCATGAAATACATAGTTTGAATATCGTATGAATAACCCATATGGGTAAATTAAATGCTTGCATAGTATGTTTAACTTAAAATTGATAATGGATTATGATTATACATGTTAAAACAAAAAAAAACAAACTTTGAACGGACGAATTCGGAGTTATAACGAATCCGTGACGATGAATTTAGTGTTTTTCTTCAAAACTATAAAGAACACCAAGAACAGTGGAAGTTCATGATTTGATTCGAGTAATTGCAAGATTTAAGATGTTAAAAACATGTTAATAACATTGTATGATGTTTTTATGAAGTTTATACTTCATAAAAATCACGGTACTAGTTGGATTTGCATTTAATTGGGATTATTGGGCCAATAAAGTGTCAAAATCGCAAACCAGAAAATGTAACAGCTGTATGCCCCACCCCAGCGGGTCCCCATAACCATAAAGCCCCGCCCCAACGGGGGTGGGTGCTGTCCGGGGTTTTTTTTCGGGTTTCTGAGACTGTTTTGACCTCTTGTAGTAAAATAAGCATAACTTCTTCATATGAATTCTGATTAAGGCGATTCAGGATGATTCAGAAAGACAACGAGTAGATCTACAACTTTTATTCTTTAAGTTTTTTGATTTAAAGTAACTAAGAGGGATCAAATTGGCCATCTTTGTGACTGATGCATTTTCGGAGGCAATCGGAGGGCGTCGAACATGCACATACACAAGTGTAGTGCTCTCGACGATAAAAGATGTTTTAAGTTATAAAACATGAATATTATATGATTTGAAGTTCATGTTAATAAACTAAGTCATTAACATGTATAAGATAATATGAAGGTTCAAGTTAACAAACTAAGTGCGAACTTGAATATTGTGATTGTAAAACATTATTATGATTGTTTGAAGGATTATACCTATATGATACGCATATTGTGAATTCATACTCATGCTATGTGGTTACTTAATAAGTTAACACTAGGAATCCAGTTGTAAGTTGACTTAAATGAAAAGTTCAACAGTTGAACATAGAAGTTATGACACTAATCGACATCGTATGCATAATGTAATGTGTAGGACGTTGAAGAATTGAATTGTAACTAGAGTTGTAGCTTGCGCACGAGGCAACTATTATATCCCAAACTTATTATTGTTGAGCAAGTTTCTAAACCTTACTTTTATATTGAGCAAGTTATAGACTTAAATTCTATATCAAGCAAAGTTCTTATTCTTGATTACTCAAGTTCAGAATTTCATATGAGATGTTATGATTCTTTTAAAAGTATCATTTTAGTATACAACACTTATTCAATTGTATACCCTTGAGAAGTTATTATTCAAATTGAATATCATATATTGATGAATCCTTTTAGACTAGCGAACCCTTATTGATTCGACTAGTCCATAGTTAATCAGCGTTCTAAATTCCAGAACTATTATTAAGTTATCCAAACCAAACTTTATTTGGTGCGGACTCTGATGTCAAACTGAGATGAACAACCCTATTAAAGGAGAATTGATGATGCTTTAAGCGTTGAGGTATTGTGCATAGTATCGGTACGAAGGGCTGATCTCTTTAAGTACGAGAAGTAAAGTCCATAGTCTTATGACTGTTAAAGGTTAAATGTTAATATACTTGACCTAGGACATTTATGACCCTCAGATGTAATTTAATTCTAGATTATTATTCCTTATTCAAAAGTTGAGCTTTCTGTTATTCAGATTTCTTTGATTTCACTCGCATGTTATTATTTGGTCCTATTTTTATACTTGCGGGCATTCGTGCTCAATCTTGCATAATAACATTGCAGCTAAGAATGAAAGATGTGATGAACCTTCTAGTAGTAAGGGGAAAAAAAACAGCTAACAGGTGTTGAAGACTTGTGGTGTTAGTGAAATGTTAAAGTTCAAGACTTATGTATGATAATTAAGACTTATTTGTTTACGTTTCCGCAACAGAGATTTAAGGTTAAGTATAACCTGAGATTTAATATGTATTTATTATTTCAGATATTGTAACCCTATTAAAGGGAGATGATGGATTATTTATCTAATAAATAAAATTCATTATTTATGGGTAGATAGCTATATGATTTTTGAACAGTGAACACCAAATCCTGTTGAAATTAAGATGCCGAATTTAGGGGTGTCACAAGTTGGTATCAGAGCCGTAAGTTATGAACCTTAGGTGGGAGAAAACCTTAGGATAGTAGCCTTCGAGAATATAGAAATGATAACTCTTGTTGAGTTCTAAGAAAGATAATAAAATTACCTTATGTGCTATGTGTTTATAATTATATACTTGCTCGAGTATCGATTAATATCACTTAATAACTAAGACTTAAAACTTATTTTGTCAGGATGTCAGATACTGGAGGAGCTAGTTAGCCCAGGGATATTGTACCCCTAGAGACTAGAAATGAGGAGCCCCGAGACATATATACAGTCTAAGAGCAGTTAGTAAAGCCAGAGCCATCTCCGTTAATCACAGTCATTGGTTAGGAGCATGAGCCAGAGATTGACTCAGAGAAGGACCCTGAGGAGTTTGAGATCCCAGCTAAGGCAGCCGAGGAGGAGGAAGAAGAAGACCTTGAGGAGTTCTCACCAAACTCTGTCAACGCTGATATGTACGATTTATTATATGATCGCAACATACAGTTACGAGACACGATTCGGGAGTTGATAAAGCAGTCGGTTACTCAACGGATTACCATCGAGCAGAAAGATGGTGAGGTTGAGACACTCCACACCTGTCTTAGAAGTGTGGAACGGGACTTAGCTCATGAGAAGGGCTAAAATGAGCAGAAGACAGAGGAGATATAAAGGTTGAAGAATGAGTTAAAAGTGAAATCAGAAAGACTCGCCATAGTAGAGGAAGCTTGGGTGAGCAATGCACGACGTGCAGATCTGGCAGAGGATGAGTAGCGTGCAAAGAAAGCTAAGGTTGCAGAGACGTGCTACACGTTTCTGATGATGAGGCCCAGGACCGAGTTATGGAGATATCCAATTCAGTTCGAGGGACTGCCTGGGTATATGTTAGATCGCAGGACTATGTATCGCATAATGGAGGATGAGCGTAACGAAGCTGTTCGACGTCTTAGCAGGCCGTGATAGGACAGTATGATTATGTGAATGCTTAACTGATAATTAAAAATGTAAATTTCGATGTGATTATAAACAAAGGAATATTATGATGATTTAAATCCTGAAGATCTTTTATCTCGGGATAGTTGATATAAATGGCAGAAATGTTATCGTACTATGTTGAAAACTTTTGATTTTAATAAAATATTAAAGTTTATTTGAGATGTTATGATTTAAAATGATTATGCTAAACATTTGAGTTACGTCTTAAGTATTTAAGAGATTGAATAAAGATCTAATGAGCGTATATCTTAACAGAAATATGCCGCCAAGAAGGAGACAAAATCATCGACAAGCCCAAGAAGGGTCAACGAATAACAATAACAGCAATGATGCCAATGCGAACCCCGTTCAGCAGTTGGTAAATCTGTTAGTTGGAGCGATGAATAATCAGCCTCAAGCTCCACCGAACACCTCATTTAAAGAATTTAAGGCAGTGGGACTGCCGAAGTTTAAAGGCTCCACAAACCCGATAGAAGCTCGGACTTGGGTTATGGAGATGGAGAAAGTTTTTGACGTCGCTCGAGTTAGGAAGGACCAGAAGACCGCCTACGCAACATTCATGTTAAAATCAGAAGCCAGCTACTGGTGGCAGGCAAATAAGGTCAGGGGAGGAGAAGGTGTAATAACCTGGGAAAGGTTTAAGGAAATGTTTTTCGAAATGTACTTCCCAACCAACTCCCAGAATCATATGGAGGTGCAATTTCTAGAGTTGAAACAGGGTAATATGTATGTGCCCGACTACGCGGAAAAGTTTAACGAATTGGCTAGGTTTGCACAATATCAGGTGCATACTGACGAAAGGAAGGCTAGGCATTTTGAACAAGGACTGAAACCCTGGTTGTATAGCAAAGTGTCAATGTTTCAATTAAACACTTTTGCTGGAGTTCTGGAGAAGGCCATCCTAGCTAAAGATGGAAGCGAAGTGGTGACCAAGTACAATCAGGATCAGAAAAAGAAGAAGAATGATAGTGAAGGAAATAATAAGGATAGTGGCAGTAACACGGGAGGAACTAATAATCATAAACGAAGGTGGAATGATAACCCGTCGTCCGTAAATCAGCAAGGGAGTTAGAAGAAAAGGATAGAATCATGCCCAACCTATGGAAAGACTCACTTAAGAGTCTGCATGAAAGGAAAAAGAGTTTGCTACAATTGTGGTCAGGAAGGCCACATAGCACCTAACTGCCCTAACCCTAAGAAGGGCGCCTGCTACACATGTGGGTTAAAGGATCACTTGGCTAGATACTGTCCAAAGATGGCATCTGGAGGGGCATGGTCAGGTGGAAACAAGGGAAATAACAATGGAAATCCTCTTACAATTACCAGACCGACTTCGACAAACCGACCAACTGCAAGGACATTCAACATGACTGTACAGGATGCGGTGCAGTCTCGTGATGTGGTGTCAGGTATCATTCCGATCAATAAAGTCAATGCTTATGTTTTATTTAATTCGGGTGCTACTCGTTTATTATATCCGAGGACTTTGCAAAGAACTTATAATTGCTTAAAAACGAATTAGAAATCCCTATGAATATAGAGATTGTGAACAAGGAAGTGATTCCTGTTAGGTATATACACAAGAACTGTAGAGTGGATATTAAGGGTAACGTTATGAATGTAGATCTTATCCCGATTAAACTTGGGGAATTTGTCGTTATTCTGAGAATGGATTGGCTATTCAATTATGGGGCTGTAATTGCTTGCCAGAAGAAATGTATTAATTGAAGGAGAGATTGAGAAATCATTGTTTTATTTTTGATCATCTTCATCATCTAACAAAGGGTAATTAATTCTTTTATTTAAGTTTTTTTTTTCAAAATTCTTATGTTTTCCATTAAACGTATCTTCGAGTTTTCTGAGAAAAACATAGTTTGTGATTTTTCATACAATGATGATATAAATGTTACTAAGTAGTTATAACATGTTTTTCTAACATATAATCATGTTTTAAAGTAATCAATTTTATATAAATATGCCTTAAATAGAATTTTGTGAAGAATAGAGTTTTTGTTTACGTATTATAAAGTTATCTGTGAATGGAGAAAAATTGATAATTGTTGATTTCATGGATATATATATATATATATATATATATATATATATATATATATATATATATATACACACCCATTAACATATGTCCATGTTATATTCTATGCCATATATTCATGAATTACAGTGATCACACTATGGAATTTTGTTAATAATTGGATTTCATGAAATACAAAGTTTGAATATCATATGAATAACCCATATGGATAAATTAAATGCTTTCATAGTATGTTTAACTTAAAATTGATAATGGATTATGATTATACATGTTAAAACAAAGAAAACAAACTTTGAACGGACGGATTCGGAGTTATAACGAATCCGTGATGATGAATTTAGTGTTTTTCTTCAAAACTATCAAGAACACCAAGAAAGGTGAAATTACAGATTTGATTCAAGTAATTGCAAGATTTAATATGTTAAAAATATGTTAATAACATTGTATGATATTTCTATGAAGTTTATACTTCATAGAAATCACGGTACTAGTTTGATTTGCATTTAATTGGGATTATTGGGCCAATAAAGTGTCAAAATTGCAAACCAGAAAACGTAACAGCTATATGCCCCGTCCCAGCGGGTCCCCATAGCCATAAAGCCCCGCCCCAGCGGGGGTGGGTGCTGTCCGGGGGGTTTTTTTGGTTTTCGAGACTATTTTGACCTTCTATAGTAAAATAAGCATAACTTCTTCATACGAACTCCGATTAAAGAGATTTAGGATGATTCCGAAAGATAACAAGTAGATCTACAACTTTTATTCTTTAAGTTTTTTGATTTGAAGTCGTGAAGAGGGGTCAAATTGGCTATCTGTGTGATTGATGCGTATTCGCAGGCAATCGGAGGGCGTCAAATATGCACGTACGCAAGTCTAGTGCTCTCGATAATAAAAGATGTTGTTTTAAGTTATAAAACATGAATATTATATGATTTGAAGTTCATGTTAATAAACGAAGTCATTAACATGTATAAGATAATATGAAGGTTCAAGTTAACAAACTAAGTGCGAACTTGAATATTGTGATTGTAAAACATTATTATGATTGTTTGAAGGATTATACCCATATGATATGCATATTATGAATTCATACTCATGCTATGTGGTTAGTTAATAAGTTAACACTAGGAACCCAGTTGTAAGTTGACTTAAATGAAAAGTTCAACAGTTGAACATAGAAGTTATGAAACTAATCGACATCGTATGTATAATGTAATATGTAGGACGTTGAAGAATTGAATTGTAACTAGATTTGTAGCTTGCGCACGAGGCAAGTATTCTATCCCTAACTTATAATTGTTGAGCAAGTTTCTAAACCTTACTTTTATATTAAGCAAGTTATAGACTTCAATTCTATATCAAGCAAAGTTCTTATTCTTGATTACTCAAGTTTAGAATTTTGTATGAGATGTTATGATTCTTTTAAAAGTATCATTTTAGTATACAACACTTATTCGATTGTATACCCTTGAGAAGTTATTATTCAAATTGAATATCATATATTGATGAATCCTTTAAGACTAGCGAACCCTTATTGATTCGACGAGTCCATAGTTAATCAGCGTTCTAAATTCCAGAACTACTATTGAGTTATCCAAACCAAACTTTATTTGGTGCGGACTCTGATGTCAAACTGAGATGAACAACCCTATTAAAGGGGAATTGATGAGGCTTTAAGCGTTAAGATATTGTGCACAGTATCGGTACGAAGGGCTGATCTCCCTAAGTACGAGAAGTAAAGTCCATAGTCTTATGACTGTTAAAGATTAAATGTTAATATACTTGACCTAGGACATAGTTTAAGGTCTTATGACCCTCAGATGTAATTTGATTCTCGGTTATTATTCCTGATTCAAAAGTTGAGCTTTCTGTTATTCAGATTTCTTTGATTTCACTCGCATGTTATTATTTTGTCATATTTTTATACTTGCGGGCATTCGTGCTCACTCTTGCATATTAACATTGCAGCTAAGAATGAAAGATGTGATGAACCTTCTAGTAGCAAGGGCAAAGAAACGGCTAACAAGTGTTGAAAACTTGTGGTGTTAGTGAAATGTTAAAGTTCAAGACTTATGTATGATAATTAAGACTTATTTGTTTACGTTCCCACAACAGAGATTTAAGGTTAAGTATAACCTGGGATTTAATACGTTTTTATTATTTCAGATATTGTAACCCTATTAATGGGAGATGATGAATTATTTATCTAATAAATGAATTTATTATTTATGGGTAGATAGTTATATGATATTTGAAAAGTGAACACCAAATCCTGTGAAAATTAAGATGCCGGATTTGGGGGTGTCACATAAACTTCACATGGTAGCCAAATTACCATGCACATTTTTAGTTGAAAATTCAGGCTCACTAGGCCCCAAAAAGGATAAGTTAACTGATCAAAAAGAGCAAAATATGATTATCTCAGAATCTGAATTTTCTTACGTCAAAACGTGCGTTACAGTAAAATATGCATACATATGAAGTCAAAAAAAATTTAGCAAGTCAAATAGGCATACATTTTTCACACATTGCGTCTAAAAGCACTCTACGTGATTTACATGCTTTTAACGGTCAAAACTAGCAAAAAAAGAACGTAAAACGTTACCTGTGAAGCGCTGAATTCGTGGGATCTGACAAAATCTTAAAAAGGCTGCTCGAACTCCGTAGATCTGAAAAAACAAATCGGATGCTGTTTGAAACTCGAAATAAAACTGATTTCAAATGAACTCCCACAGCAAATATAAAGCCACAGGTAGAAGCGGGCCCACCTGCGGCTGTCGCACCTCTACTTGAGGCTCTCCAGGGTGGGCCCCACTCTCTCCGGTTCAGTTCGGTTCGGTTCGAGTTGAAATTGAGTTCATATGAGCTGCCAAGTTAAATCTGAAGAAAAATCGCTACGCGATTGAGTGGTTTGTCCTGAAATCCTGCTTTTAAGCAACGTAATCCTGACAAAAAGGGGAACTCCCTAAAAACCCTTGTTATTCATCCCGAAGCAATTTCTGGGGATCAATGACGAAAAACTACGCAAAACCGCAGAAAAACTATGCAAAACTGCCGAAAACTTCCACTTTTGAAGCGTCGGGTACAGACCGATGACAGTTCAGCTGTTGGCTCAACCCCCGCGAAGTGTCGGGTACAGATCGATGACAGTTCAATTGTAGGCTCAACCCCAGCGAAGCGTCGGGTACAGACCAAGGACAGTTCAGCCGTTGGCACAACCGTAGCGAAGCGTATGGTACAGACCGATGACAGTTCAGCGGTTGGCTCAACCCCAGCTAAGCATCAGGACTGACCGATAACAGTTCAACCGTTGGCTCAACCCCAGCGAAGCGTCGGGTACAGACCGGTGACAGTTCAGCCGTTGGCTCAACCCCAGCGAAGTGTCGGGTACAGACCGACGATAGTTCAGCCGTTGGCTGAACACTAGTGAAGCATCGGGTACAGACCGAGGACAGTTCAGCTATTGGCACAATCCTAGCGAAGCATCAGGTACAGAGCGGTGACAGTTCAGCCGTTGGCTCAACCCCAACAAAACCTCGGGTACAGACCGAGGACAGTTCAATCGTTAGTTCAACCCCAGCGAACCGTCTGATACGAATCTGTGACAGTTCAGCCGTTGGCTCAACCCTAGCGAAGCGTTGAGTACGAACTGATGACAATTCAACCGTTGGCTCAACCCCATCGAAGCATCGGGTACAGACTGAGGACAGTTCAACCGTTGGCTCAACCCCAATGAAGTATCAGCCATTGGTCAACCCTAGCGATATCTAAGCTGTTGGCTAAACCCCAAAGAAGTATCATCCGTTGTCTCAACCCCAGCGATGTCTCAGACATTGGCACAAACCCCGCGAAAGCATCGGAAGTGATCCAGTGACAGAAGCAATATAATAATCCATCTTTGATGATGGAATCTGTTATACACATCCTCAGAGGGAGTACCAAGAAGGATTGGTGATTCAACCGCCTGTTGTAAACTACCGGTGTAACTTATCATCAAGATAGACATCAGAATCACACATTGAGGTGCTAGGTAACCGAGATATATCCCCGAAAGAAAAATTGGCAAAAAGATACGACGACATCATCCGGGAAGAAAAATATGCCTTGTGAAAAGTATCAGTCGGTGTGGGAAACCATTAGTCTCAAACCAAGGTAGCATCAATAATATCATCTTCATCAGAGTTGGCTGGTTCATCACGGGTAACTTCATCCTCAGCAGAACGAGACGAGAACTATATGTGGTAGCCTAACTCTGATAACCTACTAGTGGTTATCTTACCAGTAATCGTCTAACAGTGCTGCCACAATGGTTATCACAGATAACGTTATCCCCAGCAGAAACTAACGTAATCAAGCAGTGATAACCCTACCCCCTTGAAGGTATCTAACATTCATCGCATATTATGTCATGCATTGCCTCCCCTTTGCATATGAATTTCTCGTGTCTACTAATATTTATTTTATTCATTCCACTACATTGCATGAACATGATAATGAGGGGCATCTGTAGACACTCGAAATTTTCTTTCCCTGTTACTAACACTGTAGGAGGGCAAGATTGTCATCGAATCAACCCTGGCCTCAATACCGGGCCATCAAATCCACCATGGTCTCAATACCGGGCCATCAAATCAACCCCGATCTCAATACCGGGCCATCGAATTAACCCCGATCTCAATATCGGGCCATCAAATCAAATCGGCCTCAATACCGAGCTATCAAATCCACCCCGGTCTCAATACTGGGCCATCAAATCAACCCCGTTCTCAATATCGGGCCATCAACTCTACCCCGGTCTCAATACCGTGCCATCAAATCAACCTCGGTCTCAATACCGGGCCATCAATTCAACCATGGTCTCAATACCGGGCCCTCAAATCAACCCCGATCTCAATATCGGGATATCAACTCAACCCCGGTCTCAATATCAGGACATCATATCAACCCAGGTCTCAATACCGGGCCATCAAATCAACCCCGATCTCAATACCGGGTCATCAATTAACCCCGGTCTTAATACCGGGCTATTAAATTAACCCCGGTCTCAATACCGGGCCATCAATTCAACCCCGATCTCAAAACTGAGCCATCAAATAAGCACCGATCTCAAGACCAGGCCATCAACTCAACCGCGATCTCAATACCGGGTCATTAAATCAACCTCGATCTCAATACTGAGCAGTCAACTCAACCCCGGTCTCAATACTAAGCCATCAAATCAATCCCGGTCTCAATATCGGGCCATCAAATCAACCTCGGTCTCAATATTGGGCCATCAACTCAACTCCGGTCTCAATACCAGGCCATCGAATTAGCCCCGGTCTCAACCCAGGAGGTACAGACTAGCCCTGGTCTCAACCTGGGAGGTACAGGTCAGCCTCGGTCTCAACCTGGGAAGTACAGGTCAGCCCCGGTCTCAACCCGGAAGGTATAAGTCAGCTTCAATCTCAACTTGGGAGGTATAGGTCAACCTTGGTCTCAACCCAAGGAGGTATAGGCCAGCCCCTGTCTTAACCCGGGAAGTACAGGTCAGCACCGGTCTCAACCTAGGAGGTACATGCCAGCCCCGATTTCAACCCGGGAGGTACAGGTCAGCCCCGGTCTCAACCCGAGAGGTACAGGTCAGCCCCGGTCTCAACCTTGGAGGTAGAGGTCAGCCCGGTCTCAATCTGGGAGGTACAGGTCAGCCCTGGTCTCAACCTGGGAGGCACAGGTTAGCCCTGGTCTCAATTCGAAAGGTACAGGTCAGCCCCGGTCTCAACCTGAGACGTACAGGTCAGCCCCGATCTCAATCTGGGAGGTACAGGTCAGCCTCGATCTCAACCTGAGAGGTACAGGTCAGCTCCGGTCTGAACCTAAGAGGTACAAGTTAGCCCCGGTCTCAACCAAGGAGGTACAGGTCAGCCCCGGTCTTAACCCGTGAGGTACAAGTCAGCCCCGGTCTCAACCCGGGAGGTCTGGTCAACTTCGGAAACAAACCTGAAGCATGCACAACATCTCCAAAGGAAAACCTAGAGCGACCAAGTCAGCCTCAGAGATAACACTGAGGACAGACAGACTCAAATGGGATCCACACCTTGGAAATAACCCCAGAAAGTAAACCGCAGGCCATACCGACATTAAAGGCAACCCCGGGAGGGGCAAAATAGTTATTTTACCAACTCTAAGCCGATTCGATCAAACCTAAGCTGAATTGATGCTACAAAGGTCAGAACAAACCATAACAATGATCCCGAGTGCAAACAGCGCAAGACAACTCAACGGATAAACTGCGGGGAATCAAAGACCTGGTTATGAACCCATCTTCTTGGTCCCAGAAAATGATTTATCCCATGTCATTGTGATGCGCTCAGCAATGGATTTTCGAAAAGGTATAGCATGCCTTAAACGGACGCTCCGATCAAAAGTTAGAATGTTTCGAACCTGATATCGTATTGCTCGGACTGCACGTACTTCGATGCAACCAGACCCTCCACGTGGGCCCTGCCACATGGAACCGCACCTTTACCTGTGCCAGCAGCAGGTAGAGTTGAGGCTCCCGGGTCTATATATATGAGCTCACTCCCATCTTATTTAAAAAAAAAGAAAAAACGCTCTGAACCCTGCCCGTTTGGTTTTCCAACCAGTTTCTTGTCTTCCAAATCTAAATTTTTTCACTCTAACACATAGATATACCCACATACTACCACATGTCAGAAACTAATATGTAAATTTGGACGTTTAAAGCCTATGATTTGGCAAAAAGCCAGTGTAGCAGTTCATTGTGAGTATTTTTACGATCAGAAAGTTATTATTACTTCTTTGCGCTTTTATACACTTGCATATCAAGTTTCGTTTTCTAAATATGACAGGAACTCAGTTCCGTGATCATTTTTGTTAACTTGTGGTACATTTTAGTACCTAAACGCATTTTCTGGCATTTCTACAACTCGAATTGACGATCCGTCGCTTCCAGCAGCTTTTATATACTTGCATCTTTATTTTGAGCAACTTTTTCGGACTGGGTTATCTTCCCAATCCAAGTTTGGACTTTTTTTGTATATATTTAACTGTATATATACTGACTTTTCAATTTTGTCAAGCTTGGATGTCAAATCTGCTGTAGTTTACTTCTTTTACATATATATATATATATATATAAATATATGTATATATATATATATATATGTATATATAAGCAACATTCACCACATTAGGTTATCTTCCCATTCTTGATTGACTACTTTTATGTCTATATATATATATATTTACATTCAAGTTCAGCCTGGATCATTCTGTGGCCTGTTTACTGCTTTATATATATATATATATATATATATATATATAGATATATAAGCAACATTCACCACACTGGGTTATCTTCCCAGTCTTGGTTTATTACTTTTCTTTATATATATATATATATATATATATTTATATTCCAGTTCGGCCTTGATCATTCTGTGGTCTTTTTACTATTTATATATATATATGCATATATATGCAACATTCACTACATTGGGTTATCTTTCCAGTCTTCGTTGACTATTTTCTATCTATCTATATATATATATTTACTTTCAAGTCCAGGCACAGGCGTGAAAATCCATCGCCCTTTTAACAGTTTTTATATATATTTTTTATTTCTGTCAACGCCTAGATCATTCTGTGGATATTTATAGCTTTTATAAATATATATATATATATACAAATATTTTAATTCCAATACGGGCTTGCAAGTGAAAACCCATCGCCCTTTACAGCTTTCTTATATATATATATATATAATTATATATATATATATATATATAAATATTGCTTTAATCATTTTTATTAAATTGCTGCTTTAATATTCATTTGATATGAATCGGCACTGACATTTCTGTGTGCGAACTAGATTTCTTTAAATCTCGTCAATTCTATCTTTTAAACGGTTCAAAATAGGTCCAGACAGAATCGGAAAGCTAGAATGGTTGAGATTTATTTAAATCTAGCATTTTTCTAGTTTCAGTTATAACAGCAACCTCGCGGCTCTTCGGTCGCTATCTAGTGGGAACGAGATGCTTCGGCCATGTGCGAGCCAGGATTTATTGATGAATCCTTGGCTCTGGCGATATTTGGATATGTTTCTGTACAAATTTAAGCTATGCAGGTTTATTGGCTTCCCTCTGTGAGCCTAGGAATCACGGGATTCATGATCAAACTGATCAGAATCTAATTCCCATGATGGACGAACTCCACTTTACAAATGTACCCTGCCAGTTTTTCTGTAAAAATGTACATATAAAAGACCTTAAAACGGTTATCCGAATTTAAGGTCTCAACATAGTGAAAATATAATTTGTCGTGTCAGAGTCACTATAATGGCTGTCATGCCCATGAGGAGACCGACACTTGTATATATGTTATGGTCGAGGATGCTTCGCAGCCCGACAATCACCATTCAAATTAAGCCTTAAGGCTGAAAAGATAAAACGGAAGTATCGATATGCTTTAATTTCTAATCTTATCAAAAAGAGAAGCTTTTGCAAGTCAAATCAAACACTTTTACAAATCAAATCAAAAACTTTTTGCAAATCAAATCAAACCCTTCGTATATAGGTTCAACAATGCATAAACATACTTCTAATCAAAGCAAAGGCCCAATTTCTTCCAACATTCACACACACATATTGCAGATTTAAAAGGAAAATATTAAAAAGATGCGGTACCGTGTTTACACGGGAGTTGTGGGGTGCCTAACACCTGCCACACACTTAACCAAGCCCCCGAACTCAAAACTTCGATTCTAAAGATCAAGTTTCGACAGTGTCCAGCAAATTCGGCCTCCTTTCAAAACCAAACTCGGTTGAGTTGGTACAACCATTTCAAAACTACCAACTGGTGACTCCGTAAAACATGCAATCGTCGACATGATTCATGTTGGCCTTTTCCTAAAAAATCCTTCAAAACCTTTTTTCACAATAAAAAGAGTTAGGGTAGACAAAACTTCGGATGAGAGAAAGATCCATGTTGTGACCCAGCCCGCGAATTTTTTCCTGACGTTGACACATGGTTTATGGTGGATCGTAAAACCGTGTTCTATGTTATGGAAGAGGAGCGTAGAGAGGTTGTGCGATGTCTTAATATGCCTAGATAGAAAGAGTGATAAGATATATCGTTATTTTTGTATTTAAATAAATGCAAATCCAAAATTTTGAGATAAATAATGGGATAAGATGTTGATATAATCCTGAAACTTTTTACAGCTTAGGAAAGTTGATGTAAATAGCAGAGATGTTATCCTTTTTATGTTTTAAAACTATGAATGAATAAAATATAGAAGTTTATTAAAATGTTAGCTGATTAAGTGTTAATCTTAGAATGTTTAAGTTTAAGTGTTAAATATTCAAAGATTGAGTGATGATTTAATAAGAGTATATTTTAATAGAAAGATTCCTTCTAGAAGAAGACAGCCACTGCAGCAACCACCCCCTAAGGGGTCTACTAATAACAACAACGAGGCTAATGCTAATCCAGTTTAGTAACGGGTAAACTTGTTAACGGGAGCACTTGGGAATCAGCCGCAAGTTAAAGCTGCAACGTTCAAGGATTTCAAAGCGGTAGGACCACCGAAGTTTCAGGGTTCCATGAATTCTATTGAGGCCAAGACTTGGGTAATGGAGATGGATAAAGTTTTTGACGTTTCTAGGGTCAATGACGATCAAAAGACTGCTTTTGCGACCTTTATGTTGAAGTCGGAAGCTATCCACTGGTTACAAGCAAATAAGGTTTGAGGAGGATAGGATATAATAATGTAGGACCGATTCAAGTAAATATTCTTCGAGATGAACTTTTCAGCAAGCTCGCAAAACCAGATGGAGGTCTAGTTCCTAGAACTGAAGTAGGGAACAATGTCTGTGCCAAAGTACGCCGCTAAGTTTAATGAGCTGGCAAGGTTTGCGACGTATCAAGTAAACACCGATGAAAGAGAGGCGAGGAGGTTCGAGCGGGGATTGAAGTCCTGGTTGTACAGCAAAGTTTAGATGTTTTAGCTGGACACATTTGCTGCAGTGCTTGAGGAGGCGATCATCGCGGAAGGTGGAAGCGATGCCTTGACGTAGTATAACAAGGAGTAGAATAAGAAGAATAATGAGAATGAAAACAAAGCTGGTGGCAACACTAGTGGAGGTAGTAACCAGAAAAGGAAGAGGAATGACAGTGCTTCTACTAGGAATCAGCAGGGAAATTAGCAGAAGAAAAAGTTTGAAGCTTGTGCTACTTATCGGAAGAATCACACTAGAGTGTGCATGAGGGGTAAGAGGGTGTGTTTTAACTATGGTCAAGAAGGCCACATTGCATCGAACTATCTTAATCCAAAGAAGGGAGTATGTTTCATGTGCGGGTCAAATGACCATATGGCTCGTGATTGTCCAAGAAAGGTAGTTGGAGGTGCAGGTAGAGGAAGAAGAACTAGCAGTGGTGGCACTCTGACTATCACTAGATCAGCGCCGTAGAACCGACCCACTGCTAGAACCTTAAAACATGACCATGCATGATGCTGTGCAGTCAAAGGATGTGGAGTCAGGTATCATCCCGGTCAATAGTATTAATGCTTACGTATTATTTGATTTGAGTACTACTTGTTCATTTATATCCGATGAATTTGCTTAGAATTTAAATTTGCCTAAGGAGGATATAGTTTACCCTTTTGAACATAGAGATTGTGAATAAGGAGGTAATTCCTGTTAGGTTTGTACATAAGAACTGTATGTTGGTTATTAAAGGTCAGAAGTTGGTATTAGAAGGCGAGTACAAAATTGGAAGAAATACCAGTTGCTAAAGAGTTTGTGGACGTGTTTCCGGGCGATTTTCCAAGACTTCTGCCGAATAGAGAAATTGAGTTCGTGATCGACCTAGCATCAGGGGCTACCTCGATTTCTAAAGCCCCGTATAGAATGGCTCCAGTGGAGATGAAAGAATTTATGGTGCAGTTGCAGGAGTTGCTGGACAAGAAGTATATTCTGCCAAGCGTATCATCGTTAGGAGTTCCGTTGCTGTTCGTTAAGAAGAAGGATGGGTCGATGCGGCTTTGCATTGATTATAGGGAGTTGAACAAGGTCACGATTAAGAATAAGTACCAGTTGTAGAGAATCGATGACTTGTTTGATCAGTTGAAGCGAGCTAGATATTTCTCAAAAATATATTTGAGAAGCAGATATCATCAATTAAAGGTGAGGAAGGAGGATGTACCAAAGACAACATTTAGAACTCGGTATGGACATTACGAGTTCATAGTGATGTCATTTGGTCTAACGAATGCACCTGCAACATTTATGAACCTAATGAATAGGGTGTTTAAGCAATTTTTAGACAAGTTTGTGGTGGTGTTCATTGATGACATTTTGGTGTATTCCAAAACTAAGGAGGAGAACACTGAACTTTTGAGACTGACGTTGGAATCGCTAAGACGAGAGAAGTTATATGCCAAATTTTTTAAGTACAAATTTTGGTTAGAGCGCGTTCATTTTCTTGGGCATGTAATTGATAAGGACAGAATTTCAGTGGATCCATCCATGGAAGAAGCTGTGATACATTGGGAACAACCGAAGACACCATCGGAAGTTAGGAGTTTCTTGGGTTTGGCAGGTTACTACAGGAGATTCATTCAGGATTTTTCCAAAATTGCAACTTCGTTGATGAATTTGACTAGGAAAACGGTGATGTTCATTTGGATGGAGAAATGTGAGCAAAGTTTTCAAAAATTAAAGATGAGATTGAGTACGGCATCTGTGTTGTCTTTGTCAGATAGCACAAGAAATTTTGTGATATACAGTGATGCATCATATAAAGGAATACGACGTGTGCTTATGCAAAATGGCAAGGTCATTGCGTATGCGTCACGCCAATTAAAGGACTATGAGAAAGGGTATCTGACCCATGATTTGGAATTGGCTGCGGTAGTGTTTGCTCTGAAGATATGGAGACACAATCTCTACGAGGAGAAGTGTGAGATATATACAGATCATAATAGTTTGAAGCATATCTTTACACAAAATGATTTGAGTATGCGCCAAATAAGATGGTTAGAGCTTACCAAAGATTATGACTGCGAGATTCTATATCATCCAGGTAAAGCGAATGTCATTGCCCATGCCTTAAGCAGAAAGGGTTGGGGGAAGTTGATGTTGTTAACTGCTAAGGAACAACTGGTAGATGAAATGGCTAAGTTGGAATTGGAAATTAAGAATCCAACGGAGTCGGATGAAAAACTGTTTCAAGTGGGAACAGACCCAACTTTGGTGGATAAGGTGAAGGAAGCACAACTTCTTGACGAGGAGTGTGATAAAATCAGGAAAAGGTTGTCCGAAGGTGAGGAAGCAAAATTCAAAGTCAATACTGAAGAATTATTGCGATTTGAAGTGAGAATCTGGGTTCTGCCAGTACTGAATGTTAAAGAGGAAATTTTGAGCGAAGCTCATAATTCGAGATATTCAATTCACCCTGGAAGTACGAAGATGAACCATGATCTCTGACAACATTTTTGGTGGCCGAATATGAAGAGAGACGTTGCTGAGTGTGTCGCGAAATGCCTAACGTGTCAGAAAGTCAATGCTGAACACCAGAGACCAAGTGGATTGTTACAACCGTTGGAGAAACCAGAATGGAAGTGGGAGCATATCATGATGGATTTTGTGGTTGGTCTTCCAACGACTAAGAAAGGTTTTGACGCAGTATACGTTATCGTAGATCGAGTGACGAAGTCAGCGCATTTCTTACTGATCAAAATTAGATTCAATTTGGATCACATGGCGAAGCTGTATGTTAAGAAAATCATTTCTAGACATGGTGTTTCAGTGTCAATTGTGTCAGACAGAGATTCGCGTTTCACATTGAACTTCTAGAAGCGGTTACAGGAATACTTGGGAACGCAATTAAGAATGAGTACGATGTATCATCCTCAAACTGATCAGCAGAGCCAGAGGATAATACAGACTTTGGAGGATATGCTAAGAGCTTGTGTTATGGACTTCAAGGGAAGTTGGGATGACCAACTTACCGTTGGTGGAATTCGCTTACAATAATAGTTACCACGCAAGTATTGGTATACCGTCTTACAAAGCGTTGTACGACAGGAAGTGCATAACTCAATTATGCTGGGATGAAGTTGGTGAGCGACAACTGTTAGGACCGAAATTGGTATAACAGACTGCCGAAATCGTCAAAGTGATCAGGGCGAGGTTAATAGCTGCTCAAGATAGGCAGAAGAAATATGCAGATCAACATCGTTGGAATCGCGAATTTAAAGTCGACAATTTTGTTTTCTTGAAAGAGTCTCACAGGAAGGGAAAAATTTGATTTGGCAAGAAGGAAAAACTGAGTCTCAGATTTATTGGACCCTTTGAGATACTGCGAAGGGTTGGTGAGGTAGCTTATGAGGTTGCGTTACCACCAGAATTAGACCATATTAATAATGTTTCCCATATCTCGATTTACGACCATACAAGTATGATGACAAACATATCATAGATAGTTGACAGAAAAAACCAAGTACTTAGAAATAAAGTAATACCTTATGTTAAGGTAATCTGGAGGAACCACAATGCTGAAAAAGCTACGTGGGATCTCGAAGAAGTGATGATGAAAAATTATCCTCATTTATTTGCTTAAATCCTTGTATAGCGATTCTAAGGACAGAATCTTTTTAAGAGGGGAAGACTGTAACGAATTAGTTAACTAGGTCCTGATTCTGGAGACAGAATCCTTTTAAAGTGGGAAGGATGTAACGGACAAGATTTTTGTATTTGATTTTAAAATATTTATTGAATTAAATAAATATTATGGTTAATTTATTTATTGCGTTGAATAAATAATTAATGTGATTATGTGGTAGAGTGATTTTATTAAGTGTAATATATTAATGTTTAATAATTTTGTAGATGATGTTTTAGTTTAATTGAAATAATTAAATTAAATGAATTATTAGTGTGACAACCCGAAAATTTATAAGATTTTAAATGATTAAAATAAAGGTTAAAGGATAAAACCTAGATGAAAATTTAAGGGAATAATTTAAAATTTTTAAAGAAGAACCTATATGGTTTACTAATTAAAAGAGAATTGAGAAAATATGGGTTACAAAATTTCTAAACCCTAGAAATAAAATGTACTTGAAGGAATATTAAGGATAAGGTACTACGATACCTATAAAGCGTGGTGACCTAATATATAAATTGGGTATTAGAATTAAATAACCTCAAGTGTTATTTTTATTTAATTATCCTAGTATTTTAATTATATACTAGTAACATAATCTAAGAGATTTATAAAATATGTATCAACCTATTAGATTGTATTGCATGATTATGTGAGTGTTTATAACTTATTGAGTCAATTAGGACTATTAAGTTAATACACTTAGTGGAGTATGTTATGACTTATGTGAATTATGTGTCTGACTAAATAAATATACATTATATAATGTGTATACATTTATTTTGTATATTAAGATAATTAAGAATATGTATATATCAAAAATATTGAGCATTAGTTCTAGTGATAATAGATCTAATAGACTAAGGAGGGCAAATAATTTAAATAAGTCAAATTATTTATTTAAGCATGGGACCTGTAGATAAATTGATTTAATAGAAATTAGATTGTTAAACTAGCCCAATAAATATTTATAGGGCAAGTATAATGATGGAACAATTTAATTAGTAGTGGAGGCCCAAGTCCCTTTTAATTAGTAAATACACTAAGAAAGATCCAAGCCCAAAAGAAATTAAAGGAAGGCCAAAGCTTAGCCCACATGAGCAAGGGTATAATAGTCATTGGATAAGTATAATATAAATCAAATGGAGGGGAGAATTGGGCCTATAGGGCCGAAATTTGGTGAGGAGGAATAAGGGGGAAGGAATTTGCAAGCCCAAAAGATATTAAATCAAGGCCCAAGATTTCGGCCCAAGCTAGGAAGAAAAGGGAGCATGTGAATTAAATCTTATGGATAGATATGAAAAAAATATTGGATAGATATGAAAAGATATTTGATAGATATGGAAAGATTTGTTAGGATTATGAAAGAGAAAGACGAGATCTTGGATAGATATGTAAGATATTAGAGAGAGAAGATGAAGATTTGTTAGGAGATTTAATATACATACATATGTTATATATATACATCTCTCCTAGTATAAATACATTTCCCTTCATTCCAATTAAAATATTTTCTTCATTTTTTTTCATTCTCCAAGTTAGCTAGCAAAAGAAAATATAAAGTTAAGAGAGAGAGAAATAAAGAACAAAGCTAGAAGCAAGAGAGAGAAGAGGGAGTTCGGCCATGAAGGAGAAGAAGAGAGGGAGAGTTCTTATGGTTCCATAGCTTCCTAACCAAGCTTAGGAAGAAGAAGAAGGAAGAAAAGCTAAGGTATAACAAAAATCTCTACCTATATAGTCTAATTCTTTTTTATTTGATTTGAGTTTTACTTTGTGTAAAGTTATGATCTTAAGGTTAACACCTTAGATCTATATGTTTAATAGTGTTTCATGTTTATATCTAACCCTTTTATGGATCAAAAGTTGGATCTAAACTAAGAAATAAAAATTAGATTTTTCAAAATGTAGAAACCCTAATTTTTCTTAGCCTTAGTTGTGTTTAATCTTATGTTTGGTGATTCTTGATGTAATAGATCATGGATCATGGTAGATCCATGAGTATATGATGTATGTGTATGTATTATGTTAGTTTTTGGTGGTTAATGTTTGATTAATAAAGAGATCTTGGAAGTTTTCTTAGAAATCACTAAGATATAAAAAATAGATTTTAAGAAAACGCAACAAGACGTTCAAACGACTATATCTCCTATTATATTTTGAATTTTTGAGTGTGGTCAATTTTTAGAGTTAGATATATAAGTCTTCTAACATTTTCAAGTGGAATCACTGAAAAAGAAATTATAGATTTTTGTGTGGACTGAATTTAGTAAAGGAAACAAAAGCTAAAAAATGATAAAAACCATTCTATCCAGAATTTGTAGGGGCTGTTTCGGCAACTTAATTTATGAACTAAATTCCAATCTTTTGGGACATGAAAATATATGAGATAACATAGCTTGTGTCCAAAAATGAGTTCATTCCGACTTAAATCGACCAAGTTATGACCATTTCAATATTTACATTTTTTTCAACGAAAATCACTATAACCGGAGTTCTATAACTTCGATGGACACAAAATTTAAACTAGATGTCCACGTTAACATGTGTAAGATCCCGCCAAGAGTTGGAAATTTTTGGAGTTAAGCGTGAGGTAGCTAATTTCTTAAGGAATTAACTAGAAATGAATTTTTGAAAAATACTTAAGGAAGTTGAAAAATTCCAGAAAAATTAGTTTTTTGTATGGATTATATGTATATATGTTTGGCCAAAGGATAGAAAAATAATGAACTGATTTGGTATTTTCGTGAAAAGGGTATTTCAGCTTCCTGAAATAAACAGTTCAGAGTACTGAAATGAAAACAGAAAATGTTAGGAAGATAGTTTGGTTTCAGCTTGCTGAAATGAGAAATGAAAAGGTTAGGAATGGAAGATAGTTTGATTTTAGTTTATTAAAATAGTAAACAGTTTACCAAGTTTTAATTATAACTTATAAAGTGATCAATTAAGTGTTATGTCTAAGGTAGTGCAGTCGTACTCATTAATGATTGATGTATAGTAGCTGGGCTAAACGATTCCTTCAGGGAGCGGCGGTATATATGAATTAGCAATCGATCTAACTCACTGTAAAAATAGTGTAGACGAGACGGAAACTAATTTGTTGGTTGTTTGTGGAAAACCACTCAGTATACTATATTGAATACTATTAAAGACTCGATGTGTGCTAGGTTTAGACTTGTAAATAAGTATGGTGGTAAGGATATCTAATATTTGACTATGTGGTTAAGTGTTAGATGGTTTACTTTTAAGGTAATAGTATTATGAGATAAGTATGTTATACTAATTGAAAGATCAATCTTATAACTGATAGGACTTTCTAATAAAGAGATTAAATTAAATTGCGTATCTGTAATCAACGATACAGGCAAGTTCTTTAACTCAAATTCGAGTTGTTATTGTAAAGCATATTCGTGATTAATCATTGTTGATTATATCACATCTATGATTTATTAATTCGCACGTTGTGCATGTTGTATATGTTCATCAGGTATGAAAGGCTGATCACCTTCATTGTTCAGTTGAATTTATTCATATTCATTATTGGCTATTCAGCATTAATGATTCAGTCATTCAGTTTTTGAAATGGATTCATGTTCTTTCACAATTCTTATATTGTTGAATGTTTTTCAGCTTATTTTTTTCTTTTCAATCATGATATATCTTCTTTTGAACTTAAACTTGCTGGGCAAAATTGTTGCTCACCCTTGCTATATCAAGATAACCATTTCAGATTAAGACGAAACTTTGGACACAGGTAAAGGCAAAGGCAAGTTCCAGGATTGGATTATTGTACGGTTAAAATTGTAATAGTATTGAACGCAAATGGCATTGTAAGTCGTGTAGAAAATGAATATGTATATTAAGTTAAGGTTACCGACCTTGGGAGTTATGTGTAAAGGTTATTGTATAAATAATTTATGTTTATATCTTCCGCAATAGTTATAGAAATGATGTACCAGGTCCGAGGTTCTGTGGACCCGAATTTGGGGGTGCCACAGTTGGTATCAAAGCTGTAGATTATAAACCTTAGGTAGGGTTACCTTAGGCTATAACTGCAGAAATGAGGAATAGGAATAAACTCAAATAGAGTTTAAGTTCTAAGCGATGAATTTGGTCAAGGTATTAATAAGTCAATAAGATTCAAAGAAGAATTCAGACAAGTAATAAAGATCAAGAGTTACATAACTCTGATAATAAAGATGAATAGTAGTAATGAATAGATAGAGTCTAAAAGACTAAAAGTATAAAGGGAAAGAAGATCGTAAAACAAAACGATCATAACATAGAAAAGAATCGTAATACAAAACGATTATAATATGAGATCACAACGTGATCTGATAAGGTCATAGTAGGAGAAGGATCAATTAAATGATTGAAAACTTTATAGCAAAATTGCTATACGAATATGGTACTATGAAATAGTACGAGTTAAACTCAAAAGAATTGTAGAATTGTAGATACGGATTAAATAAAATTTGTATTGAGTAAAGAGGGAGCTAGTATTATGTGGGATTTCAATTGAGGACTCATGGTAGCAGCTAAGTTGTATGATTCCTTATATGGTCGGGGAATTTATGCTTGGTTTTAGAACCACTTAGCTTCCTATATCGATATAGTAGTTGAGTTGAACAATTCCTTATATGGGCAGGGAGTTGTTCTTGGTTTAACAAACCGCTTAGCTACTTATATTGATTAGTGGCTAAGTTGACCAATTCCTTGTATGGGCAAGGGATTGTGTTTGGTTCGACAACCACTTAGCTTCTTATAGTGATAATCATTGAATGGTTGGTGTCACGCTATTCGCTATATGTATGTTGAGAATGTGATTCTTTTCCCATGTGTATAACGGATAGGTAGAGAATATAAGATTAGGTGCGAGTTCTTTAAACTCATACGTATGGTAAGTTCGTGACTCATAATCGTATGGTGGAATCCCTCAGCGAATGGATGACTTTGGTCTGACTAGGATAAGTTCCTAAACCCATATGATTATGGTAAGTTCATGAACTCATAACGTGTGATATATTTAATGAACTATACTGGGGTATAGAAAAGTTGTGGATGGAGAATTGAGGATTTTTAGTATAGTAAGCCTTAAAGATGATAGAAATAGATAGAATTATTAGGCAATTGATCATTAGAAGAATTGAAGTTAATGGTGGAGTAATAGGTATTCCAAATCTTCTAGCTGTGCTAGACTTTGAAATTTTTGACATTAAGCTAAATTCGCATTGATGTGCCTTTAAAAATATAAATGAATTTTTGTTATCAGCAACACATGGTTACAATTGTGTAGAAGTGGGCTTTGTACCACTAACACATCGTTACCTATTGCGGCATGATAACACCAAAAATGAATTTTTGTTATCCTCAAAACATGGTGACAAGTGTGTATGTGTGGACTTTGGGACCCTTACACATCGTTACCTATTGAGGTATGATAACACTAAAATTGATTTTCAAAGATTTTTGGAACCGGTTAAAAGAAAAGTCTGTGCTAATTGTTTCAGCTAGACAAAAATTATTTGAAATCTCAAAACGTATTTTATATATCATCAATGCATCATGGAACCTGGTGCAAAGATGATAAAAATGATGGAGTCATTAATACAGTCTTACCTAGTGTCGAATGTGATCTAAAGATCGTCAGCCCACTATTGTATATTGTTGTATGACAAAGTCACAAAAATGACAGAATCTTCAACGGACTGTAAATACAGTGCAGTATAATGACGTCATAAAATAATTTTTAGAATTTCAAAGAAAAGTCAAGTGCCAATTAAAGTTGGCCAGATACATATTTCGTTTAATGTTCAAATTATTGGTATATGTCTAAGCTATTTGATTCAGCTAGACAAAGGTTTATGAAAATTTAAGTATCTTTTTGAGAATTATCCCGAACCATATTGTTTTGATTCGAAATTCAGGCTGAGTATGAACATCCCTAAATTGAGAAATATTTTTACGCCAATGGCGGATATAATGAACGCAAATGTCATTCCGGCATGTAGCATCTGATCAATGCAGGGTATAACGGACTGATCACCCATGCCCGTAAGTATGACGGTTTACAGATGAATTTCTGTTTAAACCTTTTTGAAATTGAAAAATGAAATTTTATGGCCGCTCAGCAAAAATATGAAAAGTTTTGAACTCCGTAGAGAGAAGTCTGGGTAGAATGTGATGATAGAATAGTTTCTCATAGAATAGTTTATCGTAGAAGGAAGTCGTATGTACTCATTAAATGAGAATGAAATCTGATAAGGTTAACTTGAAGACTTAGTTTTGATGAATAAAGGAGTAGGGATTAGTAAGCTGTAACTTTGAGTACGAAATTCTTAGAAGAAGAGGTGAATGTGACAACCCGAAAATTTAAAAGATTTTAAATGATTAAAATAAAGGTTAAAGGATAAAACCTAGATGAAAATTTGAGGAATAATTTAAAAAATTTAAAGAAGAACCTATATGGTTTACTAATTAAAAGAGAATTGAGAAAATATAGGTTACAAAATTTCTAAACCATAGAAATAAAATATACTTGAAGGAATATTAAGAATACGGTACTACGATACCTATAAAGTGTGGTGACCTAATATATAAATTAGGTATTAGAATTAAATAACCTCAAGTGTTATTTTTATTTAATTGTCCTAGTATTTTAATTATATACTAGTAACCTAATCTAAGAGATTTATGAAATATGTATCAACCTATTAGATTATTTTGCATGATTATGTGAGTGTTTATAACTTATTAAGTCAATTAAGGACTATTAAGTTAATACACTTAGTGGAGTATGTTATGATTTCTGTGAATTATGTGTCTGACTAAATAAATATACATTATATAATGTGTATATATTTATTTTGTATATTAAGATAATTAAGAATATGTATATATCAAAAATGTCGAGTATTAGTTCTAGTGATAATAAATCTAATGGACTTAGGAGGGTAAATAATTTAAATAAGTCCAATTATTTATTTAAGTATGGGATTTGTAGATAAATGGATTTAATAGCAATTAGATTGTTAAACTAGCCCAATATAATATTTATAGCGCAAGTTTAATGATGGAACAATTTAATTAGTAGTGGAGGCCCAAGTCCCTTTTAATTAGTAAATAAACTAAGAAAGATCCAAGCCCAAAAGAAATTAAAGGAAGGCCAAAGCTTAGCCCACATGAGCAAAGGTACAATAGTCATTGGATAAGTATAATATAAATCAAATGGAGGGGAGAATTGGGCCTATAGGGCCGAAATTTGGTGAGGAGAAATAAGGGGGAAGTAATTTGCAAGCCCAAAAGATATTAAATCAAGACCCAAGATTTCGGCCCAAGCTAGGAAAGAAAGGGAGCATTTGAATTAAATCTTATGGATAGATATGAAAATATATTGGATAGATATGAAAAGATATTTGATAGATATGGAAAGATTTGTTATGATTATGAAAGAGAAAGACGAGATCTTGGATAGATATACAAGATATTAGAGAGAGAAGATGAAGATTTGTTAGGAGATTTAATATACATACATATGTTATATATATACATCTCTCCTACTATAAATACATTTCCCTTCATTCCAATTAAAAAGTTTTCTTCATTTTTTTTCATTCTCCAAGTTAGCTAGCAAAAGAAAATATAAAGCTAAGAGAGAGAGAAATAAAGAACAAAGCTAGAAGCAAGAGAGAGAAGAGGGAGTTCGGCCATGAAGGAGAAGAAGAGAGGGAGAGTTCTTATGGTTCCATAGCTTCCTAACCAAGCTTAGGAAGAAGAAGAAGGAAGAAAAGCTAAGGTATAAAAATATTCTCTACCTATATAGTTTAATTTCTTTTTATTTGATTTGAGTTTTGATTTGAGTAAAGTTATGATCTTAAGGTTAAAAACTTAGATCTATGTGTTTAATAGTATTTCAAGTTTATATCTAACCCTTTTATGGTTCAAAAGTTGGATCTAAACTAAGAAATAGATATTAGATTTTTCAAAATGTAGAAACCCTAATTTTTCTTAGCCTTAGTTGTGCTTAATCTTATGTTTGGTGATTCTTGATATAAGAGATCATGGATCATGGTAGATCCATGAGTATATGATGTATGGGTATGTATTATGTTAGTTTTTGGCGGTTAATGTTTGAATAATAAAGAGATCTTGGAAGTTTTCTTAGAAATCACTAAGATGGAAAAATCAGATTTTAAGAAAGCGCAACATAAAATTCAAACGACCATATCTCTTATTCTATTTTGAATTTTTGAGTTTGGGCAATTTTTGGAGTTAGATATATAAGTTTTCTAACTTTTCCAAGTGGAATCACTGAAAAAAGAATTATAGATTTTCGTGTGGACTGAATTTAGTAAAAGAAGCAAAAGCTAAAAATGATAAAAAGCATTCTGTCCAAAATTTGTAGGGGCTGTTTTGGCAACTTAATTTATGAAATATATTCCAAACTTTTGGTACATGAAAATATATGAGATAAAGTAGCTTGTGTCCAAAAATGAGTTCATTCCGACTTAAATCGACCAAGTTATGATCATTTTAATATTTGTATTTTTTCGACAAAAATTGCTATAACCGGAGTTCTATAACTCTGATGGCCACAAAATTTAAACTAGATGTCCACGTTAACATGTGTAAGATCCCGCCAAGAGTTGGGAATTTTTGGAGTTAAGCGTGAGGTAGCTAATTTCTTAAGGAATTAACTAGAAATTAATTTTTGAAAAATACTTAAGGGAGTTGAAAAATTCCAGAAAAATTATTTTTGTGTATGGATTATATGTATATATATTTGGCCAAAGGATAGAAAAATAATGAACTGATTTGGTATTTTCATGAAAATAGTATTTCAACTTTATGAAATGAACAGTTCTGGGTACTGAAATGAAAACGTAAAATGTTAGGAAGACAATTTGGTTTCAGCTTGCTGAAATGGGAACTGAAAAGGTTAGGAATGGAAGATAGTTTGATTTCAGTTTACTGAAATAGTAAACAGTTTACCAAGTTTTAATAATAACTTATAAAGTGATCAAGTAAGTGTTAAGTCTAAGGTAGTGAAGTCATACTCATTAATGATTGATGTATAGTAGCTGGGCTAAACGATTCTTTCAAGGAGCGGAGGTATATACGAATTAGCAACCGATCTAAGTCACTGTGAAAATAGTGTAGACTAGACAGAAACTAATTTGTTGATTGTGTGTTGGAAATCACTCAGTATACTATATTGAATACTATTAAAGACTCGATGTGTGCTAGGTTTAGACTTGTAAATAAGTATGGTGCTAAGGATATCTAATATTTGACTATGTGGTTAAGTGTTAGATGGTTTACTTTTAAGGTAATAGTATTATGAGATAAGTATGTTATTCTAATTGAAAGATCAATCTTATAACTGATAGGTCTTTTCAATAAAGCGATTAAATTAGATTGCGTAGCAGTAATCAACGATACATGCAAGTTCTCTAACTCAAATTCGAGTTGTTATTGTAAAGCATGTTTGTGATTAATCATTGTTGATTATATCACATCTATGATTTATTGATTCGCACATTGTGCATATTGTATATGTTTATCAGGTATGAAAGGCTGATCACCTTCATTACCATATTGTTCAGTTGAATTTATTCATGTTCATTGTTGGCTATTCAGCATTATTGATTCAGTCATTCAGTTTTGGAAATTGATTCATGTTCTTTCACAATTCTTATATTGTTGAAAGTTTGTCAGCTTATTATTTTCTTTTCAGTCATGATATATCTTCTTTTGAACTTAAACTTGCTGGGCAAAATTGTTTCTCACCCTTACTATATCATGATAACCATTTCAGATTAAGACGAAACTTCGGATACAGGTAAAGGTAAAGGCAAGTTCCAGGATTGGATTATTGTACGGTTAAATTTGTAATAGTATTGAATGCAAATGGCGTTGTATGTCGTGTAGGATATTGAATGCAAGTAATCAGTTAAGGTTAACAGACCCTGGGGAATTATGTGTAAAAGTTTATTGTATAAACAATTTATGTTTATATCTGCCGCAGTAGTTATAAAAATGATGTATCGTAACGTACCATGTCCGAGGTTCTGGAGATCCGAATTTGGGGGCGCTACAGTTAGCTAGTCATTATATTATATAATTGTAATATTCTAATTTAATAATTAAATTAGAGATGAACTAATTTGTTAAATAAAATTTTATTTTATAATGAAATTATAATTATGTAGAAATTTGATTTACGTGATAATTTGATTTAATAAGTTGATATTACCTTTAATTTAATTAAAATTGCATATTAGAATTTAATTAGATAAAGTGTGAAATTAAACTATATAATAAATGAGGTATTAAAATAAATTAAAGAGGTTTAATCTAGTTTTACCAAGCAAAGCCTTATGGCTTTTGAATTCCAATTTTAATTTAGTTTTTGCCAAATAAGCCTTTGTGGCTTTTGAATTTTAAAAAAATATAACTGACATATAATTTAGTTTTTCTAAAATTCTCTGTGTTTGAGTTTTCATGAATAATTGTTGAAGATATGGTTTATATTTCTTAATTTGTACATATAATCTGCTTTATGTGGCTTATATATGATTTAGAGTTGATTAATCCATGAAAACATAATAAATATGAAAAAATCATGTTTAGAGTGAGTTTATAATGAAGTATATTTGTATATGGCATATTTAATACTAAAATTAGTGTTCAATTATTATAATGTGTAAATTGATTTCTGATTGTGTTAAAACATCATGAAACGAAAACAACACAATTTGAATGGAGTAATTTTGTTGAAAAAAAAGTTCACAGTGATTGATTTTGTTAAGAATGTTTAAAAATAGAGTTTTTGCAAAAACAATGAATTTATAGGTTTAAATTCGATTGTTTATGTTGTTTTGTTGGTTATAGTCGTGCTCAACATGTTTAGTAAAGTTTTTGTGAAGTCTATATAGCTTTGGGTGTGAGTAATTTGTTTCTTGATCAAAGTTTATAGCCTTGATGGCCTAGTTTGTGTTCTTCGCGAGTTATGTCTTTGCGCTGCTGTGTCGTAGCGCCGCAACGCCTGTTTCACCAGTAAACAGAGTGCTGCAGCGCTCTGGCAGTATCAGTCAATGGTATTGCAGCGCCTGATATGTGAATAAATAGAGCGCTGCAATGCCATACATGGGTCGCATCGCCTTTTTGCTGGTTATGTGTTGCGCCGCAGCGCCTGATCTGAGTTGTAGCATTGGATTTAAGGCTTATGGGCAACGCCCCTTGGCAGTTTGGCCAGAAATGTGATTTTTAATATACAGTCCAGTAAATACTAATGTAACTTGATCTTAAGAATATAAAAGATAATTAATCATATTATATGTTATTAAAACAGATTGTAATCAACTTGTAATATTAAGTTTGATGATTTGAAAATTGTAACTGAACTAGTTGTTAGTCATTGGAATTCGATGATAAGAATTGGAATAAATTAATTTGTGCTATGTGAATGGTGTGATTATACTCAAAGTTAATGTTGTAAGTAAATAATTAGTTACAACTAATTTGTATTATAATCTTTAATAACATGTGTGTAAGATGTTTTGAATCAAGTTATAATTGTAGATATTACGCACAAGACAAGTTCCTAAACCTTACTTTTACATTGAGCAAGTTTTCCTATCCCTAACTTATTATCTTACGCATGTTTCTTAACTAATGATTCTTTTCTCCATGGTTTAAATTCTTCAAGTACGTTGTTTCTAACATGAACTCCTAATTCCTTGAAAATAACACATTGATTGTACAATATTTGTTTTATTATACATAGCTGTTGTTTAATCTTTGATCGTAAATATCATTGTTTAATTCTTTAATGTTGTTTAAAACTCTATAAGGCTAGTGAACCTTATTGACTCAACTAGTCCATTGTTGATGAAGTGTTCAAAAATTCGAGAACTATTATAGAAGTAATCCAAACCAAACTTTCTTTGGTGCGGGCTCGAATATCAAAACTGAGATAAACAACCCTATTATAGGGGATTAATTACGCATTAACGTTAAGTTGTATGTGCAAAATACATCATACAAAGAGCTGATCCCCTTGAGTACGAGAAGTAAGGTCCATATAGTCTTATGAATGTTAAAGATTTAAAAACGTAGTTCGTGGTCATACGCCTCAGACATACTCTTAAACTTAGGTTCTATTCTTGATTCGAAAGTTGAGTTTCAATTGAGCTTTATGTTCTTATCACTTATAGGAAAGATTTAATTGTCCAGCTGTTATTATTCATTGTGATTTCATATTTTGTTATTGTTCATGAATATTCCAGTGAGTTTTGCATTGCTCATTCTTGCATATAATAAAATTTCACCTAAGGTCGAGAAAGTCGACGAGCCGTCCACGAGTAAGGGTAAGGGCAAGATGAACAATTGTTGAAGACTTGTTTATTTTATTTTCTTTGTTATATGTGTTGAGACTATATTATTTATCGTTCCGCTTTTGATTGATGATTGTTTTAAGGTTAGATTACCTGGGACTGTTTGAGAAGTTGTAACCCTTTAATAGGGAAGATTATCATTTAAGTTTATCAAGGTTTATGTTTTAATGTTATCCTTGTGGGAAGTTAGAAAGTCATATTTGAACAGTGAACACCAAATCATGTGGAATGAAGTATCAGGATTTGGGAGTGTCACAAGTAATATTTGGAGTCAAGTTATAATTATAGAACTTACGCACGAGGCAAGTTCCTAACCCTTACTTTTACATTGCGCAAGTTTTCCTATCCCTGGCTTATTATCTTACACATGTTTCTTAACTAATGATTATTTTCTCCAAGGTTTAAATTCTTCAAGTTCATTGTTTCTAACATGAACTCCTAATTCTTTGAAAGTAACACATTGATTGTACAATATTTGTTCTATTGTACATAGCTGTTGTTTAATCTTTGATCGTAAATATCATTATTTAATTCTTTAATGTTGTATAAAACTTTATATGGCTAGCGGACCTTATTAACTCAACTAGTCAATGGTTGATGAAGCATTCTAAAATTCTAGAACTATTTTAGAAGTAATCCAAACCAAACTTTCTTTGGTGCGGACTCGAATGTCAAAACTAAGATGAAAAACCCTATTATAGGGGATTAATTACGCGTTAGCGTTAAGATGTTTGCGCACAATACATGGTACAAAGGGTTGATCCCCCTGAGTACGAGAAATAAGGTCCATATAGTCTTATGACTGTTAAAGGTTTAAAGTAGAGATACTTGACAACCTAAGAAGTAGTTCGTGGTCATACGACCCTTAGACATACTCTTGAACTTATGTTCTATTTTTGATTCGAAAGTTGAGTTTCAATTGAGCTTTCTGCTCTTATCATTGATAGGAAAGATTTAATTGTCCAGATGTTATTATTCATTGTGATTTCATATTTTGTTATTGTTCATGAATATTCCAGTGAGCTTTGTTTCGCTCACTCTTGCATATAATAACATTTTATCTAAGGTCGAGAAACTCGACGAGCCATCCATGAGTAAGGGCAACGACAAGATAAACAAGTGTTGAAGACTTGTTTATTTTATTTGTTTTATTATATGTGTTGAGACTATAATGTTTATTATTCCGCTTATGATTAAAGATGGTTTTAATGTTAGATTACCTGGGACTGTTTGAGAAGTTGTAACCCTTTAATAGGGAAGATTATCATTTAACTTTATCAAGGTTTATGTTTTAATGTTATCCTTGTGGGAACTTAGAATTTGATATTTGAACAGTGAACACCAAATCATGTGGAATGAAGTACCACAATTTGAGGGTGTCATAAGTTATATTTGGAGTCAAGTTATAATTGTAGAACTTACGCACGATGCAAGTTCCTAAACCTTACTTTTACATTGCGCAAGTTTTCCTATCCCTGACTTATTATCTTACGCATGTTTCTTAACTAATGATTCTTTTCTCCAAGGTTTAAATTCTTCAAGTTCGTTGTTTCTAACATGAACTCATAATTCTTTGAAAGTAACACATTGATTGTACAATATTTGTTCTATTGTACATAGCTGTTGTTTAATCTTTGATCGTAAATATCATTGTTTAATTCTTTAATGTTGTATAAAACTTTATAAGGCTAGCGGACCTTATTGACTCAACTAGTCCATGGTTGATGAAGCATTCTAAAATTCTAGAACTATTTTAGAAGTAATCCAAACCAAACTTTCTTTCGTGCGAACTTGAATGTCAAAACTAAGATGAAAAACCCTATTATAAGGGATTAATTACGCGTTAGCGTTAAGATGTTTGCGCATAATACATGGTACAAAGGGTTGATCCCCCTTAGTATGAGAAATAAGGTCCATATAGTCTTATGACTGTTAAAGGTTTAAAGTAGAGATACTTGACAACCTAGGACGTAGTTCGTGGTCATACGACCCTGAGACATACTTTTGAACTTATGTTCTATTTTTGATTCGAAAGTTGAGTTTCCATTGAGCTTTCTTCTCTTATCATTGATAGGAAAGATTTAATTGTCCAGCTGTTATTATTCATTGTGATTTCATATTTTGTTATTGTTCATGAATATTCCTGTGAGCTTTGCTTTGCTCACTCTTGCATATAATAACATTTTATCTAAGTTCGAGAAAGTAGACGAGCAGTCCAGAGTAAGGGCAAGGGTAAGATAAACAAGTGTTGAAGACTTGTTTATTTTATTTGTTTCATTATATGTGTTGAGACTATAATATTTATTATTCCGCTTTTGATTGATGATGGTTTTAATGTTAGATTACCTGGGACTGTTTGAGAAGTTGTAATCCTTTAATAGGGAAGATTAACATTTAAGTTTATCAAGGTTTATGTTTAAATGTTATCCTTGTGGGAAGTTAGAATGTGATATTTGAACAGTGAACACCAAATCATGTGAAATGAAGTACCACGATTTGGGGGTGTCGCAAGTTATATTTGGAGTCAAGTTATAATTGTAGAACTTACGCACGAGGAAAGTTCCTAAATCTTATTTTTACATTGCGCAAGTTTTCCTATCCCTGACTTATTATCTTACGCATGTTTCTTAACTAATGATTCTTTTCACCAAGGTTTAAATTCTTCAAGTTCGTTGTTTCTAACATGAACTCATAATTCTTTGAACGTAACACATTGATTGTACAATATTTGTTCTATTGTACATAGCTGTTGTTTAATCTTTGATCGTAAATATCATTGTTCAATTCTTTAATGTTGTATAAAACTCTATATGGCTAGCAGACCTTATTGACTCAACTAGTCCATGGTTGATGAAGCGTTCTAAAATTCTAGAACAATTTTATAAGTAATCCAAATCAAACTTTCTTTGGTGCGGACTCGAATGTCAAAACTAAAATGAAAAACCCTATTATAGAGGATTAATTACGCATTAGCGTTAAGATGTTTGCGCACAATACGTGGGTCAAAGGGTTGATCCACCCTGAGTACGAGAAGTAATGTCCATATAGTCTTAAGACTGTTAAAGGTTTAAAGTAGAGATACTTGAGAACCTAGGACGTAGTTTGTGGTCATACGACCCTTAGACATACTCTTGAACTTCTGATCTATTTTTGATTCGAAAGTTGAGTTTCTATTGAGCTTTCTATTCTTATCATTGATAGGAAAGATTTAATTGTCCAGCTGTTATTATTCATTTTGATTTCATATTTTGTTATTGTTCATGAATATTCCAGTTACCTTTTCTTTGCTCACTCTTGCATATAATAACATTTTATCTAAGGTCGAGAAAGTCGACGAGCCGTCCATAAGTAAAGGCAAGGGCAAGATAAACAAGTGTTGAAGACTTGTTTATTTTATTTATTTCGTTATGTGTGTTGAGAATATAATGTTTATTATTCCTCTTTTGATTGATGATGGTTTTAAGGTTAGCTTACCTGGGACTGTTTGAGAAGTTGTTACCCTTTAATAGGGAAGATTAGCATTTAAGTTTATCAAGGTTTATGTTTTAATATTATCCTTGTGGGTAGTTAGAATGTGAAATTTGAACAGTGAACACCAAATCATGTGGAATGAAGTACCAGGATTTGGGGGTGTCACAAAATCTCACCCTCAAATCAAACAAATCCACATAGAAAACTTGAAGGGTAAGAAACACATAGGAAGAGGATCAAAATCTTTCCCAACGTCTGACAACAATGATCAATTGGGAATAACTAAAAACAACAAAGAACGTGAGGAGTTTCTTAGGGTTAGCGAGTTATTATCTAACGTATAATCAAGATTTTTCCAAGATAACATTCCTGTTAACTAACTTGATGAGGAAGACAGTGAAATTCATATGGACGGAGAAGTGTGAAGATATTGAGTGAGGCACCCGTGTTATCTTTACCAGATAATACAGATGGCTTAGTGGTGTACAGTGATGCGTAGCACAAAGGACTAGGATGTTTGCTAATGTTAAATGACAAGGTCATCGTGTACGCATTACGTCAATTAAAGGATTATGAGAAATGGTATCCTACCCATGACTTAGAATTGTCAGCAATAGTTTTTACCTTTAAGATCTGGAGGCATTATCTCTACAGATACAAATGTGAAATATATACGAACCATAAAGTGTAAAGTATATCTTCAGACAAAAGAAGTTGAATATGTGATAGAGAAGGTTGTTAGAACTGATAAAAAAAACTATGAAAGCGATATTTTGTATCATTTGGGGAAAGCCAACGTGGTTGCTGATGCCTTGAGGTAGAAAAGGTAGGGATAAATTGTCAATGCTGACAGCTCAGGAAGAGTTAATAAAATAAATGGCAAGGATGGAGATAGAAGTGAATGTATGTTTTTAAAATTAAGAACAAATATACAATCTCATGATGTAAAAATAGAAACATGGCATAAATTATATTTGAAATTGTTTTGTAATCCCAGAATCACCTTGATACAATATGATTTGTAGACACTCAAAATTTTGTTTTCCTGTTACTAACTAGGCAGGAGGGCAAAAGTTTTTTCTACACCCCAAAGACAACCCCAGAAAACTACAACAACAATTAAACCCTTGGGCCAGCCCCGTGGGACATCAAATAAATCCTCAGAGACAACCCTGAGGAAAGACAAAATCAACAACAGTCAAACCCCGAAGACAACGCTGAGGAAAGATAGCTACAACCACATCAACCATGGAGACAACCCCAGGAGGGCAAACTGCTCAGGACCGCTCAACAGAGTGCCTACGAAGACTTGTAGATGCTATTCTGGTTATGGAACCCTATTCCCGAATTTAGAAAAAGTCAAGTCCTATGTCATTGAGTAGCTCCCGGAATGATCTTTCCGTAATGGTATGGTACATCTCCATAGGATTCCTAGATTAGAAGATATGAAGGTTTCAACAGACAATACGTCGGTCGAAGGAACAAACTTCGAGATGGCAGGGCCCACTAGCTTCAGTCGTAGGTACACCTGTAGCTATCATAGGTTTACCTGCGGTTGGCTGGGTCTATATATCAGACCCCTAGGCTCATTAAAAAAAGAGAGAGAAAAGGGTCCTAGAGAGAGAAATCCGAGCATTTGAGAGAGAAATGGAGCGTTTCTTCGTCTCAAACTCTTTAAATATCTGTTATATACACTCACATACATATAAACTTCAATATATCAAGTTTTCACTAGTTGAAATTGAGTTTTAAGGCACAAAAATTGTTTATTTGCAGATCTCGTGCTAGACTGTAAGATCTTCAGATCTGTGCTTTTTTAATAGACTAGTATATATAAAGAGGCTATATATACGTATATCCTACTTGGTATTGCATAGATCTAGCTTTTCACCATTCAATTTGTGTAAATAGTCAGTATTTAAAGTGTATTGACTATATTCAACATAGATCTAGCCAGATCTAGCTTTTAACTAGTTCAAAAGTTGTAAAACTCGAACCTTTTGAGCTAGACTGGCTAGGATCTAGATAGATCTAGTTTACTTTCTAGTTTTAAATATTTGGCAACCACGTGACCCTATATCTGTATTTAGAGGAAATTGGAAGCTTATTTATTATAGTACGAGGATTTGATCAATAAATACCTTTTTAGCGAGGTTTAAAAGTTATGTGTATATTTTATGTTCAGATATGCATATTGCAAGCTTTAAATGATATCATGTGAGCCTAGCAGCCACATGATCGATGATTCAATCAATGGATCTAGATCCGATTCCCATGATGGACTTGCTTATGTTATACAGTCAGCTTTCAATCCATTGTAGATGTAATCTAGGGCCTTAAAACAGTATCCGAATTTAAGGCCCCCAATATAGTGAAATCATGGTTTGAGCTGTTTTCATCATTAGCTCCTGAATATCACTTCAGGGTCTTAACCAATGGCTTACATGAAGTTTCTTCCCTTTGTCTTGAACTCGCCGCTTATACGCATGATTTCAGGTCAATTCGCTCAATCGCTTAGCAATTTTTTTTCAGATTTGACTTTTCAGCAATTCTAAACTCCGTTTCCACTCGAACTGGACAGAATTGGAGGGGGTGGGGCCCACCTTAGGGAGACAGCAGGTAGAGGTGCGACTGCCGCAGTGGCTCCCGTGGCTTTCAAAATTCTTTTTCAAACTTGAGTTCTAAAGAAATTCCGATTTTCTTCTTCAAATCTACAGAGTTCGGGCAGCTTTTTTTTCAAATTTCGGCACTGTACAAATGTTCTGCACATCGCTGGTAACGTTTACATCATTTCTTTTCCAGTTTTGACCGTTAGAATGTTATAAACCACATAGTATGCTTTTAAACAAAATGTATGGAATAGGCGTGCCTAAATGATTTGATAAACAATTTTAGACTTAGTAAATATGCATATTTTACTGTGTTGAACATTCTGATGTAAAAAAAATTGAATTCTGAGACAGGCAATTGACACCCTTTTTGATCAGTTTACTCATCCTTTTTGAGGCCAAATGAGCCTAGATTTTCAACTAAAATTGAACATGGTAATTTAGCTGCCATGGGGAGTTTACTTTTAATTTTTTTATAAATATAAACTATTTTTGATTTTAGGTAGGTGTGATACTGAATGGCCACCTAGTCAAGCCAATATGCATACGGACAGTCCATTTTACAAAGGAGACTCTGGCAAAAAAAATTCAAAAGCCTGAGCATTTAATAAACATGCAATTTTGACTTTACTGGGGATTTTGGTTGACTCATGCATGCTTTAGGACTTAAAATGCATAAAATAATGCTTTAATTTAGTAAGCCACGGGTTTAAGACTTACCTCACCCTTTGTGAGGTGATTTTGGAGACTTTGTCCAGGTTATGGAGCCAGACAAACCCGGTAGTGCTAGCAGGATCACATCAAGAGTTAGGCAGAGGAGAGTTTCTGATGTTCCTCAGCCACGTCCAACTCGGCCACCTCACCGGTTGGCTGAGTCTGTTATTCATCCTATCCGTGCTGAGCCGACGGTTGATGTGGACGATGAGGATGTCCCATTTGTTGATCCTGCACTAGCTAAGGCTCCATATGGGGAGTTTCCAACCAGTGTGGTGCTGATTCAGGAGCTTCTGAGCAATTTGAGGTGCCCACCATCGAGATACCTTCATGCTAACGAGGAGACTGAAGTTTTTCTTCTGTATTTTCTTTCTTTCTTTCACCATTTTTAGGGCACAGGTTTGATCTAGGTTGGCTATTTGATGCAGGTACCTGGCTTTACGCAGCCCATGGAGAACTGGTTCAATGTCCACTCCTTGTACCAGACTTTGCATCCAGAGTATCGGGCCATTGTCAACACCTGAGGGTTTGAGGCTTTCTTTTCTATCCCCCCCCCCCCCGCCATTGCCCCTGGGGTTATCTAAGGCTTTGTCTGAGCGCTGGTTCCACTAGACTCAGTCTCTTTATTTGTTGGACTGCAAGGTGATGATGACGCCTATGGACTGCAGGTTTATCACTGGGATAGAGTTTGCAGGTAAGCCAATGCCCGTTGTGGCTAACATTTCACCCACTACCGTTTGGTCCCTCATGGGAGTTCCTGCGATGGCTATCAAGGGTCGGACGGTCCGTTCTGGTCCCTTAAGCATACATGCCTAGAGTGGGGCTTTGACTGAACCTCTGCCTGATGATTAGAGGGTTAGAGATCGCATCTAGTGGCGACTATTTTTAGTGATCATCAGAGGTTGTTTCCTTGCAGACAACTCCTTGATGGTGTCCTTTGCCCTGGTCAGCACTACTCGATACGTGGAGCGCCTTAGTGATTTTGATTGGGGTACCTATACCTTTGCCTATTTTCTCTGAGGAATGCGTATGAGCTCGGAGGACATGACAGAGGCTTAGCTAGGTTTTTTCCCATTCCCACTGGTGAGTATATTTCTCTTGCACCTTTTTGATTTCTTCATTTGTGTTTGTCAGTCTTTATCACTGAGGACTTTTGATATTTGAATGGCCAATTTTGGGAATATGAGAGGCTCCCTTGCCTACGCCCAGCCACTACTTTGGGCTTGGAGACTTATCAGAGGGGACGACATTGGCATCATTCCACGTTAACGGAGGTCCCTTTAGCCGAGGGATCCACCCACTTCCGCCTGCAGCTAGAGTTATTGACGGCCGAGTCAATCTCGTGGGTCCCCTATACCTCAAACTTTTTAACAGTCGGGTTTGAGGATGGTTTTCCCACTGGTAGGGAGTTTGTATTGTCCACCCGCCGAGTTCCATTTTTGACATAGGGAGGTTGGGAGTTCTATTTAGGAGAGCGTACTATTCGGAGCACCACGGGAGATATCTGCATTCCCTTTTTCCCTCCTACTTGGCATCATTGGCCATTGGCTCAGCCACTCACAGACATTCCATTGGTGGGCGTAAATGGCTTTACCTTGTCAGAGGGTCCTTACAGCCATAAGGCATTTCACAGCTAGTGGATTACTCGTACCTATTGGGGATCAGACTCGTGCTACCCAGTTTATGGCAGACAAGATGCCAGGTTCTGTGATGATGACAGACTGGATAGCTTGCCTTTGAGAGCCTACTCATCTGGACCAAATTACAGGACTGACCCAGCGGTTGGAGAGGGCTCATTTCTTTACCAGGCACCTTGGCCGGTATCCATTCGAGGAAGATTTTTTTGATCCTTCTAGCTCTGCAACTTGGCCCTCAGCAGGTCCATTTTTTGACAGCTTTGTAGGTGTTGATCCTCCCTTGTATAGACCGGGCATTCCCATTGGCCAAGATTCTATTACTCAGGAGGAGTTGCATCAGGTAGATAACCTGGAGGTAGATATTCTAGATGTCTTCGGATAGCTTTTCTCGCTATATCTTTTGATAGGCCTCTATTAGATATTGTGCGACTGTGCCCCATTTCCTTGTACTTTTTATTTCTATACTTTATGAGCAGACAGAGATGATGCTTGCAGTAGATAGTTTATTCTAGATATAAATGATATGTCATATCTATTGCATCATTTTTATCATTGTCATTATGCATATATTATGTCATAGATATGCACTTAGATAGGTGAGTTTAGATTTGACCCCTGGATGGTCTTATAATACGGTGATACAGATGTCGTCATCCACAGTTAGCCGTATTGAGCATTCACCGCCGTCTTTGGTGGCATCTTTGTTACGGTCGTGGTATGATAGTCTGCCCTTTACAACCAGAGGGACAGTAGACCAGATGTTAGGGCAATCCTTAGCCCTTCTAGCTTTCCAGGTTCCGTATGGATTTGTGGATGGAATCTTACCATGCTTGATACCTGAGTGACAGGTCTTCCATTTTGGCCTTCATGAGTTGACTCATACCTTAGAGGAGTATGAGCGCCTTATAGATTTGGCACTGGATTTGCCTTGCGCCCGGACATCCATCAGTGACTTGAGGCAACCATTCATGGGTATGACAGACCTAAGGCTCTGGGTTGTTACTGAGGAGGTTACTGCTGGCCACGTAGTGTCCATGGACTTTTTGATTGATCGATTTTGTATGTTGGACAGCTACGATCGATACTTTGGGGATTTCATCATTCCTGCACACGAGTGGCAGTTTGCACGAGTGGATGTTCTGTTGATGTTCATCACTACTTATCTGTACATGCCCCTATATATGGACCACTTAGATACTGGCTCGATGGTAGTGGTCCGTGCCCTCAGATAGGGTTGTAAAATTTTGCCGATGATATTAGCCGAGACTCTGCGATCGGCTACTTTTTGTAGTACCCATCCAAGGGGTTTTTTCGTAGGCAGCACCATTCTACTGTATGTATGGTTCATGATGCATTTGAGTCCGATCGGTACCTCCAGACCCCATGGGTACGACTTTACCCATGAGATAGTCATGTCCTACTCCTTCCAGCCAGCGGAGTGTTTAGATGCGGCATCATGGTCAGCCTTTTTGACGGAGATCGAGCATCCCTTTTCGATCTTGCCATGCTCAGGGCTTAGCTCCCCTTTCAGCTTCATCACTCAAGCAGTCGGCATGGACTATTTTCCCCTAGAGAGTTTGAGAGGGGTGACCACCTACCATCCACTAGCAATCAATGGTCAGTTTGATTAGCTTCAGAGCCTCCACCATTTTGAGGGAGCTATGGATCAGAGGATATCAGCTTCATCTTTGTCGTCTACTGACCTGATCAGGATTTACGATTGTTGGACTCATAGGGAGAGGGTTGATTTCTCTACTAGCCATCCAAATCGTTCTCCAGAGCATGGTTGGAGTCCGATATTGCATTGCTTGCGGCTATCCTATCAGCTCAGAGTATTGATTCAGGTGAGGAGGAGCCTATGGAGGATCCTGATTCTCCCACGGAGGATGATCTGTTTACCATCTTGATAGCAATTTTAGTTAGTGATCTTCCGAGCGTTCCTACCGAGATAGATCCAGCTATTGCTAATTCATTAGCTCGGATGACTTTCGAGAGAGATCGGGCTAGGGCGTTGATATTGACATCCCTTTCTAGCAGGGATACAGCTTTTGCCGCTAGAGACGAGGCTCGGGCTACTCAGGATGCAGCATTGGTTGACAGAGACGAGACTCGATCTACCCGAGATGCAGCTCTTGAGGAAGAGATAAGGTCTGATCTATCCAAGATGCAGCTTTTGAGGAGATTGAAGAGGCCTTAGTTGCCCAGGATGCCACTTATGTAGAGAGTGATGAGGCCATAGCTACCCAAAATATACATATTACGAACAGTACAGCACTCAGATCGTATACCCACAGCCTGGTTGCAAATATGAGCACTTTCATAGATGGTCACAACAGCACTATACAGACGGCTGTGGATGTTCTTGCTCGTATGGAGACTGAGGGTATTGAGCTTGCAGCTGCTCCTCCATCTTCAAAGAGGGATGTCATGTTGGCACTGCTATCCCGTTTGTCAACGGGTTCATAGACTAGCTTTATTTTTCCTGCATATACTAGATCATCCATTTTTATCATGTACAGACACCATATATATATTAAACAGTATTATATATCAGAGAAATATATTTTGATTCACTTCCCTATTGGATATGTATTGTCATTGATGAGTGATTACCACTTCTTTATGACTGGTTATTTGTTGATGTATCATAAGCTTCTCCTTGATAGACTGATAATGAGATGTCAGAGAATATCTCAGCAGGGCCTGTTGATCAGGGAGGCTTGATAGTATTTGGGTTTTATAGGTTTTTGGTGTGTTGGGATTGCTTTTTATTGGTTTTATTTTTTCTTAAAGGTCAGACCGCACTAGGAATGGTTGCCTACGTACTCCCGGGTTGAGAGAGATCAGGTCAATCGTAGTTCAGGCTTTGTGTGAGAGGTTTGAGAAGTGTCTCTTTTAAGTTTGGTTTGATGGGTTTTTTAAAATTTTTGTTGGTTTGACCGCACCAGGAACGGCTGCTTACATACTCCCGGGCGGAGGTAGATCATGTCATTCGTAGTTAGAACTTCTAGTGAAAACTTGAACTGATTTGATCGATTTGCAAGACCAGGATTATGGTAGGCATGTGCTTTAGACATAGTACCTTTTCACGGTGTTAGAGTTGATGAGTTGTGGAAATTATCTCCCGTCCATCTCTTACAATCTGATAGCTCCTCCTGTCAACACTTCTTTGACAATGAAAGGACCTTCCCAATTTGGGGCGAACTTTCCTTTGGCTTCATCTTGATTGGCCAGAACTTTCTTCAGTGCCAAGTTGTTTTCTTTGAATTTTCGGATTCATATTTTCTTGTTGTATGTCGAGCAATCCTTTGCTGATATAACTGCCCATGGAAAATGGCTGTAGCCCTCTTCTCATCTATTAGGGACAGCTGGTGGTACCTCTCTTGTAACCACTGATCTTCTTCCAGCTGAGCGTCTATTAACACTCACAAGGACTCCATTTCTACTTCTATGGGAAGTACTGCTTCCATGCTATAGACCAATGAATAGGGTGTAGCCCCAGTAAAAGTACGCATTGACGTTATGTATGCTAGCAGAGTCAGAGGCAACATGTCAGGCCATTCTTTGTGATTGGCGGACATTTTCTACATGATCTTCTTGGTATTCTTGTTGGCTGCCTTGACAGCACCATTCATCTTGGGCCGATAGATGACGAAATTGAGATGTTTGATGTGGAACTTGCTCAATAAATCTCTCATCATCTGATTGTTTAGGTTCTTGGCGTTGTCTGAGACGATCACCTCTGGCAGCCCATATTAACAGACAATATTGTTTCTGATGAAACCAATGATTACTTGTTTGGTGACATTGGTAAAAGAGGCAGCTTCAATCCACTTGGTGAAATGATCGATCATGGTGAAGATGAATCGATGCCCATTGCTGGCTTTGGGTTCTATTGGCCCGATCACATCCATTCCCCACATGGAAAAATGCCATGGTGAACTCATATTGTAAAGCTCATTTGGAGGAGCGTGTATGGCATTCCATGGACTTGGCATTGGTAGCATCTCCTGAAGTGATCATCACAGTCAGCTTTGAGAGATATCCAATAATGCCAGTGTTCTTAATATCTTCTTGGCCAGCAAATGACCACTCATATGTGGACCACAGACTCCACCGTGTACTTCATCCATCAGTCTCTAGGCTTGATCTTTATCGAGGCATCTTAACAGTCATATTCCAGCATCCCTTTTATAGAGTGTGTCTCCTCTCAGATAAAACTTTGTAGCCATCTTATGAATCCGCTTTCTCTCCGCTTGACTTACTCTAGCAGGTGTATATCTGTCTCAAAGATATTTCTTGATGTCTTGGTACCAAGGCTGTTTGACAAGAGGTATTTCATCTGATATTTCTCTAATGTAATTCCAATATGTCAGGGCCTTTTGCCTTGTGAATTTGATGTCAGGAATTCCTCTTCTACCCGATACGTTGATCAGGGAAGCTAATGTCGCCAATGCGTCATTAAGTCATTCCTTCCTCGAAGGATGTGGAAGAAGGTTATTTCTTTAAAATCTATGGATATGTTGATAACCTGCCGGTGATAGGGCAGTAGATGTAATTCTTTGGTGTGATACGCCCCGGTGGATTGTCTGAAGACCAACTCATAATCTCCAAGGACTAGTAAACGCTTGATACCCATGGATTGGGCTAGTTTCAACCCCATTATGCAGCCATCATACTTAGCCGTGTTATTGGTGTTGATAAACTTCAACTTGGTAACCACATGATACTATTCTCCTGTGCAAGAGACAAGGACTGCCCCAACTCCGGTACCTTCCATAATCACCGCTCCAATCGAAATACATTTTCCAGGGTTGTACTGCATTCTCTTGTCGGATTTGTTAAATTATCATAATCCCATCATCAAGGAAATAAGTCTCCAAATGTTCAAACCCTCCTAATGGTGCTTCATCTAGTTGATCTGCAATGCCCTGACCCTTGATGGACTTCTGAGTCACGTAGACAATGTCGAACTGTTAGAGGATCAACTGCCATTTGGAAAATCGACAATTCAATATTGGCTTGTTGAATATGTACTTCAGTGGATCCATGCGGGATATGAGATAGGTTATATGCCCGTGCATATAGTGTTGTAATCTTATGGCGGCCCATGCTAATGTACAACATGTCTTCTCAATCAAAGTGTACTTCTATTCGTCGCTACTGAATCTTTTTCTAATGTAATAGATAGCTCTCTCCTTGCTATTATCATCTTTCTGTCCCAGCATACAGCCCATTGATTTGGCATTTACGGACAGGTACATAAACAGGGGAACTTCATCCCTCGGGGGTACAAAGACAGATGCTTCGATCAACTATTTCTTTATGGCAAGGAAGGCTTTTTGGCAATCTTCATTCCATTTCGTAGAGGCATTCTTCCTTAGCAACTTTAAGATAGGTTCACAAGTTGCCATGAGCTGGGAAATGAACTTGCTTATAAAATTGATTCTCCCCAGGAATCCCCGTATTTCTTATTCTTTTAGGGGCACGGGCATCTCAGTGATAGCTTTAATCTTGGCGGGATTTAGCTCAATACCTCTATTACTCATCAGAAATCCTAACAACTTGTGCGATTTAACACCAAAAGCACATTTGGCTGGATTCAGCTGGAGGTTGTGTAATACCCGAGAATTTTCATATATTATTAAATAAATATATTAATGGGAATGAGAATTTATTTGAATATAATGATTTTGTGTTATGAGAATGATTAATTCAATTATATTAAATTGAATAATTATAATAATTGAGAAATTGATGGAGTTTACGATAAACTCGATGAAATGCCTTGTGTGGCACAGTGACGTAATATAAGAATGATTATATTAATTTAAGCGAACAATTAATCTATATTAATTGTTATTGTAGAATATTAATTAATTGTTGAGAATTATTAATGATTATATTAATTAACGAATGAATTATAAGTAAACAATTAATCTATATTAATTGTTAATTGCTATTGTAAAATATTAGTTGATGGTTGTGGAATATTAACTGTGATTGATTAATAATACGTGATTATTATTATTGCAAGAAATATAATAATAATAAGCAATGTATGATATTTAATCATATAAATTAATAATCAATGAGGAATGGATTAATTAATATTATTGTTAATTAATCAAAGAGATAAATAAATTATTTATTTGACACTATGAATAATAAAACAAATAAGTAAGTTATTAACATAATAAGATTATATTAATTGATATGTGCAAATGTGCAATACTTGAATGTATAAAGTATATAGAATACAACTATATTATATAGTGTAGTGAGACACTTAAGTGCGACCATGCATGTATATATAAACTATAGTGCAATGTGATTATATTATGTACATAAACTATATAGTAAAGTTATTAAATTATGAGAGTTACATGAAATGCCTATGTCACAATGTAAATATACATTAAAGTGAGACATTATGAGTATGTGGTAGATAATTTAATAATACATGAGATAATGTGATGTGATTATATCCGAGTAAATTATACTAGTATGATAAAAATATTCATGGATTATATGATGTGAATAGATATATATTTCCCCATGTGCTACCATGTAATGTTGTTAGGATATTTAAGTCTATGTGTGCCCTAAATGAATTTAAACCTAAGAAATATATACATGCTTATTTAACTCAAGTATCAACCATATGTACATGAAATGCTATTCTTGAAATGCTGAGATATAAGTATTGTCCCATATTGAGTGTCCAAATTTCCCCATCTCTTCTCCCACGTGAATAGCCAATGATCTAAGCTACTCCTTCGGCATTTCTCTTCCTAGCTAGCATTGAGGGTGATAATGACAAGGGGTCTGGGTTGAGGTGGTGGTTGGACACTATTCCATCAACTCCCCTCAATCCTCTAGTTCTTCATTTCCCCCATTGTTTCAAACCTTGGGGCAATTGCTTTGTATGGATATTGAATTCTCCTATAAATACCAAGCCTCTCTTCATTTCCTATGTTGCTAAAATTTGTTCTAAGTTGATATAGAGAGAGTATTGTGAGTTTATAATCTGAATTTGAGAACAAGTCTGGTGCAAGTTTGAGCTCAAGAGGTATAACCTCTAAACCCATTTAAATTTCAATTCATAGAGATTGCATGATATTATTGAAATTAGTGGGTGATAAGGTGCTAGCATAAGTTGTTAAGTATATCTATGTGTCAGGAATGTAAAGTGATGGTAGGCAAGCATGCTAGCTAAGTACATTATGAGAAATTCTGAAGCTCTGCAATAACAGAACATCTTCTGGTCTGGAACGGGAGCCGCGCGGCCGCGCGTCTCCCTAGTACAATTTGGGCGCGGGCGCGCGCCACTGCAGAATTTGTTGATGATTTCTTTTATATCTTCTGATGTGTTGAGCATGATCTATTGTTAGGATGTGAATATAACTCACATTAACATATGAAATAAGGTTATTAGGTTATAGCAATCCATGCTAGTTGTTTTAGTTGAATATTTCAAAGAAAACTTAAAGATATGAAAAGAGAAACTTTGATATGTTGGCCCTATATTGATGTCTGACTTTGTGTCATGTTTGTATGACCTAGGAACACATGATATGAATGTCGACTTGCATATCTAAGCTCCATAATGTAACTTGAGCATGTGAACCTCAATAGTGAACCTCTTCAACGAAAACACAAGCGTTGAACATGGACTCTAACATGTTATATTAGGATTCTAGGTTCTAATTTTTGAGCATGTTATACGACCTTAAAATGCGTGTCAAACATGTTAACGTATGAATCTAGATAGCATGAGCATGTTAGGCCTTATTAGTGAGCTTTACTAATGAAAATACGAACTTTGAACGTAAATGTTAACATACTACTTTGAGAGTTAGAATCTGATATTTGTGAACATGTTTGATGATACTCTTAGACTCACTCATGTATCATAAATGTATATGTGCCATGCTTAGGTGTCGTAACTCAAGTAAAGCATAAACGAAGCATATTTCAAACCAAAACGATGCTAATTGCACATATGCGATATGAATACTCACAAGCATGTCTAATGTGAGTTATATGACTACCTTATATGTTTAAGAAGCAAGCATGTTAGACTTTGTGGTTTCATGACCTTGAATGGCTTTAAATTATTGAAAGTGTTAACTTAGAATCTATTGCATGTATGATTGGAACAAGGAAAGGTTGTATACACATAAAAGTATTCTTTAAACATGTATATACGGTACGTGATATTATATGATGTACTTGAACCCGATTTTGACGGTTAACTTATGAGAATGACATAACTTGCTAAAATGAAATATATTTAGTATTGGTTGTAGTCTTATGTGATATTAATAATATGCGAATATGTTTGCTAATTGTGGTAGTCTCACATGATAGTAACGATGTATGAATATGATCAACTTGAGAAAAGAGGAAGTTAAGGGTAGAAATTATATTCTATATAACTGTGTAGCTAGGTTAAAACTTAGCTTATGTGTTGATCGTATATTCGAAGATAAAATGTGAAGTTAAATTATATGACTAATGACTATCATTACGATAGGAATTCGAAAGTGTTGACTAGCTTTACGTGAGTAAACTACGCATAAGGCAAGTATCCTAAACCCTTGCATTACTTTATTCAACGGATATCGTAAGCGAGTATCTAAAACTTATCTCTTTGGATACAAGTATTCTATCTTTGTATATTGCGAACTAGTTTCCTACTTAATTGTTTGAATTGAATTAGCATACTTGAACTCTTATTTCATTAAAGCTATTATTCATGTTGAACTTAGTATTGTTCTTGAATATTGTGAAAGTGTCTATGCCATTTAATTCGGCTAGACTTATGTTATTGAAAAATGACCCAAACTAATTGATTAGTGCGGGATCTTATATTTGACTGAGAAGAACAACCTTCTTTGAAGGGAATATATAATTGTCGGAGAACCGACGTGCACACTTGAGTATGATTGATTGTTATGCATAACGATGGTACTTTAGGCTGATCACCTGTTGTACCTGTTTTTATTGGATTTTCAGTTTATTACTGTCAATTCTAGTAGAAGTTCATAGTCCTTAGTGACTGCTCAGTATTCAATTATTTAAAATCTTGAATTGACGTATTATTGAATCATATTGATATTATTCTGTCCTTAGCGACTGTTATTGAGAACTGTTGATATTCTTGTTATCCTTGAACTATCAAACCTTGTTATACCTTTTCGAGAATTGGGAATCTTATTACTCACCCTTATTATATATTACTTGCTGGGCAATTTGTGTTTATTCTTGCTTTCCCTAAAACATTTCAGTTAAGGCAGAGCATGGCGAACCTTCGGGCGTTGATAAGGGCAAGGGCAAGGCTACCAATTAGCTTGTCTCTTATATATTTTAAATATTTTAATGTTGTATTAAGATGATGTAGTAAGACTGGTTTTGATTATGTTTAAGCTTAAGTTAGGTTATGTAATAAGTCGTTAATTGATATTATTATGTAATCTATTAAGTACTGTAGGTTGCTAGACTTGGGGGAATAATTATAATAAATCATTGTAAATTATTCTAGAATAGATTTTCCGCTGTGATCGTGTGATATTTAGTTATTATTATCGTAATGTATTACCATGAGCACGTGATGAACCGAATTCGAGAGACCAAGTGGCGGTCCTAGAATTTGGGGGCGTCACAGGTTGTACTTACGCAACCTGTTTAACAACTTTCTGAGATGGTTGATGTGATCGTCCTCCTTTCGGGATTTGACGATGATTTCATCCACATAAACCTCTATCTTCTTATACATCATGTCATGAAACAAGGCCATCATGGCTCGCTGATATGTGGTACCAGCATTGATTAGGCTGAAGGACAAACATTTATAACAGAAGATTTCCTGGGGAGTGATGAAGGAAGTCTTCTCCCTGTCCTCTTCAGCGACCATGATTTGATGGTATCCGGCAAAGCAATCCACAAATAAATGCATGCCATACTGTGCCATATTGTCTATCAGGATGTGGATGAATGGTACCGAGAAATTATCTTTGAGACAAGCTTTGTTCAAATCCCTGTAATCCACACATACTCGTACCTTCCCTCCGGGCTTAGGCACGAGAACTATGTCCGATAGCCACTACGGGTATGTTGATACCATGACGATGTCGGCTTTGAATTGTTTGACGATTTCTTCTTTGACTTTAAGACTCCATTCAGGCTTCAATCGCTTGATCTTCTGCTCGACTGGCCTGAATCCATCTTTGATGGGGAGTCGATGGATGACAATGTCAGTAGACAGGCCAATCATGTCTTCATGTAACCAGGCAAACACATCCGGGAATTGTGTTAAGAATTTAATCAGGTCAGCTCTTTGGTTTTGGGTGAGGTATAGGCCTATTTAAATTTCTTTGAGGTTCTCGGATGTTTTGATATTGACAGTGGTGGTTTGGTCGAGATTTGGTTTAGGTTTGTCTTTGACCCAATCTTTGATCTCCTCGGGCACCTCATAGTCATCTTCCTCCTCTTGATCAATCTCTATCAAGTCGAAGTTCAGTTCTACATCAAAGTTATAGTCATTGTGAAAGTTTGGCATCTCATCAGCAGGGACAATCAAATCCAATTCTGGAGTCCTAAAAACAAAATGCTTTCACTTTAATATATGAGACTGTTTAAACATACAAAGCATTTATCAAAAGCATGAGAAACGTTACTGCTATAGTTGTGCAACAAAATAAGCAGTAAATGAAACCATTTTTTCAGGACATAAAGACTTGCTCCACTTTTACCCTTTTTGAATAAAGCATGGGGTGCTGCTCCAATTATCCAACGTCAAATCCTCATGAATAGGGTGCATAAAGGAGTTGTGGTTGTCTGCCTCATTTCTGATGATAACTAAGATATCCTTTATATCATAGCCGGGGTTTTTCTTTGAACTTCCACCCTTCCCCTTCTTGATGCGAGGAATTGGGATTTGGTCTTCTTCATCACTGTCTAGGATATCATCATTCATACCCTTGTAGTGCATCAGAAAATACATGTTAGCAAATGCGTCTCGTCCTTCGTGCAGGAACTTTTCTTTTCTTTTTTTGCTCTCCCCATCAGGCTTTGGGGCTTTTCTCTCACTTACCGGTATGACTGGAGGAAATAGCATGGCTGACACAACAGCAAAAATCTTCCTCATGGGCTTCACAAACCCAACATCAGTGAGATTTGGCAGTAGTATTGCGGAAGCATGAACTTTTGGATGCTTGGGTGGGTTTCGATGGTTTGACCCTAATGAAAAGCCCAATCTGGCTTTCTCTGACTGGTTCGGGATTTGCACCGAATTCTTGATTTCTTGATGATTTCTCCCTAAACCTTCTCCAGGGCAGAAACCCCAAGTTATCATCTCCTGCCCAACCGTCATTACTTCGGGAGGGACTTTTGGTTTCAAAGCTGGTGCCCCAATAGGTAGGTATTGAGTATTGCTCACCTCCAATGCTTGAAAACTAACAGGTTCAATCTCTTCATCTAAAATGATCACCGGCATGTCTCCCTATATGCAGACAAGGTAATTTGGCTTGGCATTTACTGTAATCATATTTGAGCTGCTGATGGAGGGTGGATGGAACTGCTCCTGCCATGTGGATCCACGGCCTTCCCAGCAAAAAATTGTATCCGGTGGTAATGTTGAGTACTTGGAAGGATACATAGAAAGTGTGGGGACTAATCTCCAATGGAAGCTCAATCTCTCCTATAGCCTCTTGGCGCGACCCATCGAAAGCCCGGATAACTATATAACTGGTACAGGTCCAGTTTGGGTTAATCTTCATTCTCTCCAAGGTATCGTAGGGACAAATGTTTAGGGACGATCCTCCATCTATCAGTACTCCTCCGATCACATACCCTAATGACATCACTGCTATGCGCAGTGACTTGCAATAACTCGTCCCCTCAACTGGTATATCTTCATTAGTGAAAGATATCACATTGTTGTTGAAGATGTGTTCTATCACGTGACAGAATATCTCAGTAGCCGCCATCTTTGGCAGATGGGCTTCCTGCAGTACTTTCACCAGAATGTTACGATGATCCACCAAAGATAAGACCAGATCCAGGATGGATACCTATTTGGGTGCATCTTTCAAGCTTTGCACCACCTTGATCTCATTATACCCCCATTTTGCTGAGGAATTCTTTGATTATCTCTTTAGCCACTTTCCCTTTAACTTTGATGACTGAATTGATCACCCACTGAGGCAAGTATAATGGATTCTTTTTTGATACAATGGCAATGTTGTTTGAGGTTGAACCTTCATCCTCCATGGGACTCTCTTCAAGCTGACAACAGGATATTGTGTCCTGAAGGGTAAAATTAAAGGCTCAGGCGCCGCCACTCTCACAGGATTCTATACCTCTTGTACCCCTTTCCCTTGAAGTATCAGGGGTGTGATGGCTCTATCCTTCTAACAGGAAATAATAGCCACTGTTTCCTGATTCCACACCATAAGAATAAAGAGTGCTTCCTCATCGGGTAAACCATAATATTGATTTCCTTTTATCAGCACACCATTTTCAATCAGATTCTGAATTAGGAAACGAAGTCCACAGCAATCCTCAGTTTCGTGATCGGGAGCAATGGAATGATACTGACAGATCCGGTCAGGTTTGAATTTTATGGATCGAGGGTTTACCGGGGGTAACAAATCTATAACCATCCGCTCATTGATCAGCATTTGGAGTATCTCCTTCATCGACTGGTTCAAATTAGTGAAGTTCCTCTGGAAGGCGAATTCCCTATCCGCTTAAAACTTCTTATCCTTGGTCACCTTGTCGGCCAAGGGTTCATGCTCATGAAACCTGTAATGATCCCTCATAGCAATGGGACTAATTTCCAGTATTGGAGGACTTGCTTCATGCTGGTTGGTCTAGTTTATCAGCTGTCTGGTTATCTGATGTTAATACACGACCAGATCCACTAACTGTCCAATCTGTTCTTTGATAGACTTGATTTCCTGTTCTATCAGGAACCATCTCTTTGAGAACTCCCAACTGTCTGGGCTATTGGTACTTGATTGAGTTGACTCTCCAACATAACAAAGGTATTTAGATCCTTCTCCACTCCTTGTGCTAACCATGTTAACACCTTCCTCTTTGTGTTAAGGGAGGGGATTATCCTGCACATGCGGTTGCTCGGGTTTGGTTACCACAATCTCTCTGTTGTCTATCAAGTCTTAGATTTTGTGCTTGAGAGACCAACACTCTTGTGTATCGTGGCCCTGAGATCCAGAATGGTATGCACACTTTTTACTTGGATCAAAATTCCTTTCGCCGGTACTGGTTGGTGGAAGGAGTAGAACAATCTTCTTTTGTGTTATCAACAGTTTCAGCACGTTTTCGAGTGAATCCCCTAAAGGGGTAAAGTTTCTTCGACATTTGGCCTCCGCTATTTTTTGAAATACAGGATTAGAAGGTTGGGCTGGAGCTTGAAATGGGGAATAATTCCTCTTTTGAATGGGCATGCTGCTCGAATCGCCCCTCTGATTCTGTCCTTGCAGTACTAAAGACACTTCTTCCTCTTTCTTCTTATGTACTCTCCGGGGATTACTCACATAACTCCCAGATTGAATATGCTTGGCAACAGCTTCCAAGGCGATAAGATCTTTTATCTTCCCAGACTTTAGCCCCATCTCTACCATCTCTCCGTGTTTGATCATCTTCGAGAATGGTTTTCCTATGCCTGCTAGGACCCTTTCATAATACGAAGCTTCTAGAATGTCAATGAAGGTTATGACTATCTCAGACTCAGTTATAGGTGGGGTGACTTGTGCTGCCACCCACCTCCATCATTAGGCATACTCCCTAAATAACTCGGTGTTTTGCTTTTCGATTATGGTGATTTGATATCTGTCTGGAGCCATCTGAGACCAAAAACTATATTGATTGAGGAAGGCATGTGCTAGCTCTTCACAGCTATGAATCTTTGAGTTGTCCAGGCTGGCATATCATGCTCTAGCCTCTCCAGTTAGACTCTTCTGTAACAATTGCATTCTGAGCTTCTCGTCCTCTGCATAAGATCCGAACTCTCCAATGAATACCTTCAAATGGGTGTAGGGATCTCTAATCCATCATATTTCTCAAAATCAGGGAATTAAAACTTTTTTGGAGAATGCGCCCTAGGAAATATACATAAGTCCGAATAATTGACACTCCCAAATGCCCCAGTCCCTTTGATGGATCGGATGGTTTCTTCCATCTGTTGGACCTTCTTCAGAATATCACCAGCTTCCTGCTCCTAGTTAAGGCTGGTGGTTTCAGGGGTTTTGTTGGTCATATCCTGGTTCTGGGGTTCAAGAATCTGAAGGTCTTTCTTGCCTGTCTCTTGACTTCCACCGGGTGTAGATGGTTTTGTATGACCAGTTGTTTGTTTCCCTTGAAGACCTTTGCTTTGTTCTTTCAAGAAAATAGCCAATTCGGCTATCTGGTTCTTTAATCCTTCAAACTCTTCCCTAGAGACATGGGTAGACTCAGGTTGAGCAGTTGAAGCCATGTCTGAAGATGGGCTTAGTGCTTTCTTAGATTTTGACCTAGTGACGGGACCAATTTTTCCCTTCAATAAACGTCGGTGTGTTAATTTCCTGAAATAGGTATCAACAGGGTGCATGCCATGATGTGTTTATTTTTGAGGTTTTTTAAATCTTATATTGTAAAATAAAGGTCAGCTATTTTAATGATAGTATAGCATGATATCTAAGACACGGGATGTATACTTATGAAATTTACATTGGAATTAGAAAATTGACATTGAATTGAAGGAGGAAGGCATGAAGAAGCTTCCCATTGGATTTGTTTAATCCGAGGCTGACCTATCTTAGGCTACTCTCGCAGCTTTTCGGCATGAAGGTTCCCAGATCATCGCAACTTACTAGAGGGGAAGTTAATCCGATCTTTCAATTGGAGAGAATCTAAGTGGTGCCTTTCCTAAGGCCTCGCAGGATTAGTCTCCTTTGAGTCCAGTAATCAAACACCGACGGGTTTGCTTCCTGGTGGAGGAATCACATAGCATACATTCACATACATCGCGTCTCACTATATGAAATGATGACATTTTGCGAAGCACTAACATAAATCAGTAAAGCATTCATTCACATCCATTCAATATAAAACTCAGCATCCACACATACGTAGATAAAAATGGGAAATTTTGAAAAGATTTGAACGCTACCTAAGCCCTCTACTGTCCCCAGCAGAGTCGCCACCTATCGACGTCGGGAAAAAATTCGGTCGGACTTTGGACCAGAATCTTTCTCTCTTCCTAAGTCTTGTTTGCTTTCTACCCTTATTACCTTATCTATTTTATGAAGGGTGATGTTTTTTAGGAAAAGGACAACATATAACATGTCGACGATTTAAACGGTTTACAGAGACGCCAGTTGGTATATTTGAAATGGTTATACCAACTCAACCGAGTTTCGTTTAATTTTGCAAGTAGGCCCAATTACTGGACACTGTTAAAATTTGGTCTTGAAACCAAAATTCTAAGGTCCGTGGGCTTGGGTTAGTGGGGGAAGGTGTTAGGTACCCCCCCAACTCCCGTGAAAACACGGTACCGCATCGTTTTATTATTTCCCTTTTAAATTGCAATGTATGTGTGTATGCTGGAAGTAATTGAGCCTACGTTTGATTTTGAAAGTATTGTCGTGCTTCTTTGAACCTATATACGAAGGGTCTGATTTGTTTTCCAAAAGTCCTTTTTAGATAAGATAGGAAAATGATGTTTTGAAAGGTTGGTTTTAAAATTCTTTTGCTTGCATAGGAATTGAAGCATGTTTATACTTCCATTTTTTATTCTTTTCAGCCTTCGGCTAGATTTGGATGGTGATTGTCGGGCTGCGAAGCATCCTTAACCACAAAATATATACAAATGCCTGTCTTCTCATGGGCATGACAGCCATCGGAGTGACTCTAGCACGACAAACCATATTTCACTATGTTTGAGACCTTAAACCCTAATAACCGTTTTAAGGTCCTACAGATGTACATTTTTACAGAAAAACTGGCAGGGTACATTTGTCATGTGGAGTTTGTCCATCGTGGGAATCAGATTCTGATCAGTTTGATCATGAATCCCAAGATTCCTAGGCTCACATAGAGAGGCCAAGAAAACCTGCACATCACATATATTCACAAAGAATGTATATTTACATCTATACGTCACAAGACAAAGGATTCATCAGTCAAATCCTTATATAAGTGTAGCCAAAGCTTCTCGTTCCCACTAGATAGAAATCTGAGGGTCGCAAAGTTGCTTTATTATTTAACAAAACTAGAAAGAAAGCTATATTTAAATAAATCTTAGTCATTCTTGCTTCCCGGTTCCGATTGGACCTATTTTTAACAGTTTGAAAGGTAAAAGGCTAGATTTAAAGAAATCTAAACCACCAAATTTATATTAGAACAAGTTCATATCAAATAAATAATTGAAACAGCTATTTAATCACAATAAATAAAGACTATATATATATATATATATATATATATATAAGCTGTAAAGGGCGACAGATTTCCAATCTCAAGCCTGGACAAAAATGAAATATATATATATATATGTATATAAATATTGTAAAAGGGCGACGAATTTCGAATCTCAGGCCCGGACAGAAATTGTAAATATATATATATATATAAGCGATAAAGAGCCACGAATTTCTCCAGGCTCAACTAAATGTAAATATATATATAAAAAGCTGTAAAGAGCCATGAATTAATCCAGGCTCGACAGAATGTAAATATATATATATATATATATAAAGCTATAAAAGAGCCACGAAATAATCCAAGCTTGACGGAATGTAAGTATATATATATAGATATATATTTTTATGAAAGTTGTAAAAGAGCTACAGAATAATCCAGGCTTGACGGAATGTAAGTTTATATAAATATATATATATATATATATATAAGCTATAAAAGAGCCACAGAATAATCCAGGCTTGACAGAATTTAAATATATATTTTTTTTTTTTAAAACGATAAAAAGACCACGGATTTCCAATCCAGGACAAACTGAAATATGATTGTTAATATATACAATTAGTATATATATATATATTAAAGAAATAAAGGTCACGATTTAGCAATCCAGGCCAAACAAAGTCCAAAAATTTTATATATATATATATATATACAAAAGCAGTAACTGCAACATATTTGTAATTCGGGCTTGATAGAATTGAAAATTAGTATATATATAGTCAATTATATATATAATAAAGCTAAAAAGGCCACGAATCAGCGATCCAGGCTGAACAAATTAGTACATATATATACATAAAAGAGAGTAAAAGCCACGGATCGACGATTCAAGTTGTGCAAATGCAAAAAAAAACATTTATATGTACTAAAAAGTAAGTAAAAAGACCACGGAACTGAGTTCTGGGCGAAACCAGAAGATGAAACTTTACGTGAACGTACAAATATACTTAATAATATAGAAAACATGTTCTGATCGTAAAAATACTTACAATGGACTGCTACACGGGCTTTTTGCCACTTAATAGGCTTCAAATGGACGTTTCCACAAGTTAATTTTAGATATGTCGTAAAATATACGTATACAAACGTGTTAGAAGAATAAAATTGAAGTTTGGAGTACAAGAACTAGGGCTAAGGGACGAAACGGGCAGAGTTTCAGAGCGTTTTCCTTTTTTTTTTTCTTTTTTTGGCAAGGGGGTCTTATATTTAAAGACCTAATGGTTGCGGGTCTACCTGCGGCTGTCGTGCGATTCCCCATGGTGGGCCCCACCTAGTGGGTCCCATCATCTCGAAGTACGTGCACTCCGAGCTACACGATATCAGGTTCAAAACTTTCTAACTTTTGTTTAGAGCGTCCATTTGAGGCGCGCTATACCTTTCCGGAAAGCCCTTTCCGAGAGCTTCACAATGACATGGGACTTAACCTTTTCCAAATCCAAGAAGATGGCTTTATAACAGGATCTTTATTTCTTCGCATTTTATCCGTTAAGCTATATTATGTTATTTTCACTCGGGATCAATGTTATGGTTTTTTCTGACCTTCATTAAAATGACCATTTTTCCCCTACAAGGGTTGTCTCTTGTACTAGCACGGTCTTTGACTATTTTCCAAAGGTTGTCTCCGAGTTTTTGATCCCATCCGATTTTGTTTATCCTCAGGGTTGTCTCGAAGTTTGACTTGGCTTCCCTAGGGTTGTCTCAGGGGTGACTACATCTCCTGGGTTGTGGCCGGGGCTTGACTTGACATCCCGGTGTTGTCTCCGGGGTTGAATTGGATCTCCCGGTGTTGTCGTCGGGGTTTCTCTACCTCCGGGGTTGTGGCATGGGCTTGACTTGACATCCCGGTGTTGTCGTCGGGGGTTGAGTTGACATCTCGGTATTATGATCGGGGTTGAGTTGACATCCCGGTATTGTGACCGGGGTTGGGTAACATCCTGGTATTGTGACTGGGGTTGAGTTGACATCCCGGTATTGTGATCGGGGTTAAGTTGACATCCCAGTATTGTGACCGGGGTTGAGTTGACATCCCAGTATTATGATCGGGGTTGAGTTAACAATCCAGTGTTGTGACCGGGGTTGAGTTAACATCCCGGTATTGTTGTCGGGGCTGAACTGGATCTCCCGGTGTTGTCGTCAGGGTTCCTGACATTGGTTTGAACTTTCATGGAGGTCTCCATAAGATAAAAACGGTTTTGCCCTCCTGCAGGGTTAATAACAGGAATGCAAAATTATGAGTAATAAATAAAAGATACATAAACACGATAATGATATAAAGAACATATATATTGTAGACACTCTAAATTTTGCATTCCTATTACTAACCTTGCAGGAGGGCAAAAGTGTCTTTTTAATTCCAGAGACAACCCTAGAGGATTAAAGCATCAAACTAGACCCCTAAAGACAACATCGGGAATTCATCAAACCAGACCCCAGGAGACAACACCGGGAAAGCATCAAACCAAACCCGCGGAGACAACACCGGGAAAGCATCAAACCAGATCCACAAAGATAACACCGGGAAAGCATCAAACCAGACCCCCGGAGACAACACCGGGAAAGCATCAAATTAATCTCCCAAGAGATAACCCTAGGAATCATCAAATTCACTTCAGTGACAGCCTTAAAGATAGACAAAAGTCAGCAGTAATCCAACCTCGGAGACAACCCCGAGAAAGACAGTTGCAACCACGTTAAGCCCAGAACCAACCTAGAAGGGCAAAAGTGTAATTTTACAAACTCAACATCAAATCAAATCAAGTTACCTTGAAGAATGTCATGCAGAACCATAACAACAACTTGAGTGAAAACAGCGCAATACAGCTCAACAACCTGACTGCGAAGACTTAAATATCTGGTCATAGACCCGTATTCCCTGACTTGAAAAAGGTCGAGCCCAATGTCATTTTGTAGCTCTCAGGAAAGGCTTTCTGGAAAGGTATAGCATGCCTCCATCAGATTACCGGATTAAAAGTTATGAAGGTTCAAGCAGATATCTCGTTGGTCGGAGTGCACGTACTTCGAGATAACAGGGCCCACCAGCCCGGGCCCACTATAAATAGCCACAGGTAGACCCGCGGCTACCACAGATAGACCCATAGCCATTGGGTCTATATATGTGGCCTCTCTTCTTAGCTTAGAGAGAGAGAGAGAAAAAAGAAGAAAGGGTTGCAGCGTGAGAAATAGACTCTAGGAAGGTCAAACGGAGGCTCATACGTACTCCGATTCTTGTAAAATCTCTTTGTAAACTTTCATACACATATATACTACAACATATCAAATTTTAACTGGTGGGAAACGAATATCAGAGTGCCAAAAGCCGTTCGAGAGTTGTTTTTTCTATATACTGTAATATTTCTTTAGATCTGCTTTATTCGCTTACTCTAATACGTATATAAATGATATATATACGTTTTTAACGGTTAATATTCATCAAATCTAAGTTTTTCACCGTTCATTTCTTGTAAATAGTCAATATTTTAGCTGTATTGACTAGATCTGTACTGGATCTAGCCAGATCTAGCTTTTAACCAGTTTAAAAGTTGTAAAACTTTTATCATGGTCTCAACCTTCCCTGAATGGTTGTCTAATATAGTTCCTATACCTAAGCCCAAAGGGAAGGTACGAGTATGCGTGGATTACTGGAATTTGACCTAAGCTTGTCTCAAAGACGAATTCCCAGTACCTTTCCTCCACATACTGATAGACAACACAACGTAATATGGTATGTACTCGTTTGTCGACTGTTTCACCGGATACCACCAAATCATGGTTGCCGAAGAAGATAGAGAAAAAATAGCCTTTATCACCCCTTGGGGAACCTTCTGCTATATGCGATTGTCTTTCGGCGTTATCAATGTTGGTGCTACATATCAGCAAGTCATGATGGCCCTTTTTCATGATATGATGCACAAAGAGATAGAGGTGTATGTGGAAGACATCATCGTCAAATCCTAAAGGGAAGATGGCCACATCGACCATCTCAAAAAGCTTTTCAATAGGCTTCGCAAATACAACTTGAATCTGAATCCAGCCAAGTGTGCTTTCGGTGTCAAATCTGGCAAATCATCGGGATTCCTGGTAAGCAACAAAGGCATTAAGCTGGATCCCACCAAGATTAAAGCCATCACTGAGATGCCTGTACCCCGAACAAAAAAGGAAATATAGGGATTTCTTGGGAGAATCAATTTCAGAAGAAGATTCATCTCCCAACTCACAGCAACTTGTGAGTCCATATTCAAGCTATTAAGTAAAAATTCCTCTGAAAAATGGAACGAAGACTGTCAAAAAGCCTTCCTCATAATCAAGAAGCAACTGGTGGAAGCTCTTGTTTTGGTACCATCAAGGGACAAAAATCCCTTATTCATGTACATATCAGTCAATGCCAATGCTATGGAGGCTGTATGTTGAGGCAGAAAGATGATAGAGGGAAGGAAATAGCTATCTATTAGCTCAGTAAAAGATTCAGCAGCGGTGAGCAGAAGTACACCTTGATTGAAAATACATGTTATGCTCTAGCATGGGCCGCCATTAGATTACAACATTATCTTCATGGACACACAACTTATCTCATATCCCGCATGGATCCTATGAGGTAAATATTTAGCAAGCCCATGTTGAATTGTCGATTGTCCAAATGGCAATTGATCCTTCAGCAATTCGATATCATCTACGTGACTCAAAAGTCCATCAAAGGTCAATGAATTGTAGTTCAATTGTCCGAAGCACCATTAGGGAACTTCGAACCCTTGGAAACTTATTTCCCATATGATGAAATAATGACTATTCATCAAAACCCTTAAGAAGATACCGACCAATTCTAGAAACTGTACTTCGACAGGGCTATAAACATGGAAGGTGCAGGAGTAGGGGCAGTTCTTATATCCATCATGAGAGAACAGTATCCCATGGCTATCAAACTACAGTTTGTCAACACCAACAACACAACCGAATATGAAGGCTGTATTATGGGGTTAAAACTAGCCCAATCCATGGGTATCTAATGGTTAGTAGTCTTTGGAGATTCCGAGTTGGCCATATCATCGGTAGGTCATCTAGATGGCTATGGATTTTGAAGAAATAGCTTTCATCCACATCCCTCAAAATAGAAATGATTTCGTATATGCCTTAGCATCACTGGCTTCCTTGATCCACATATCCGATAGGAGTGGAATCCCGGATATCAAATTTGCAAGCAAGAAGGCACCAGCCTATGGAAATTACATTGGAAAAGTATCTAGTCAACTATCTCCCATCAAGCAACCCTGGTATCAGGACATCAAAAAATATCTACAAGATGGATCTACGCCCACTAGGGTAAGCCAAGCTGAAAGAAAGAGGATCCATAGAATGGCCATGAAGTTCTACTTAAGCAGAGATACACTCTACAAAAGAGATGCTGGAATAGGATTTCTAAGGTGCCTAGACAAAGACCAAGCCCAAAGACTTATAGACGAAGTCCACGGTGGAGTATGTGGTCCCCATATGAGCGGTCCTTTACTTGCCAAGAAGATATTAAGAACAGGGCATTATTGGATCTCCCTCAAAGACGACTGTGATGATCACGTCAGGAGATGCTATCAATGCCAAATCCATGGAAATGTCATCCATGCTCCTCCAAACAAACTGCACAATATGAGTTTGCCATAGCCTTTTTCTATATGGGGGATGAACGTGATTGGGCCAATAGATCCCAAAGTCAGCAATGGTCATCAGTTTATCTTCACCATAATTGACTACTTCATCAAATGGGTCGAAGTTGCCTCCTTTCCCAAAGTCACTAAAGAGGTGATCATTGGTTCCATCAGAAATAATGTAATCTGTCGATACGGGCAACCGGAGGTGATCGTATCAGACAATGCTAAGAATCTGAACAACCAGATAATGAAGGAATTATGCAGCAAATTCCATATCAAATATCTTAATTCCATCAGCTATCGTTGTTGTCCGATTTATGTAACGACAATTAACGCGCAAGTATACGCGGTCAACAAGTAATATAAGATAAGTAGGGTGTCGTACCCACAAGGACGAAGTCTTATATGCAAATCAAATACTAATGTAAGTTATATACTATCTTATCTAAACAAATGATTGGAGGTGGTATTTTAAACTATGCGATTACAACTAAAAGAATCGGGAGAAATTGAAGTAATAGGGAGACAAGCTAGGATTACAATTTCCCTAATGCGTCGCCTAATCTCCTAACTCTCCACAATACAAATAAATCAAGGAATGGTCAGCCGAGAATAGAACTATGCATATGCTTCTGTCGAAGGCCAAATGCACATCCCTAGCTAGATGAATCACAATATATCTATTGATGAAAATAACTAGGCTAGGGTCATTAAGCTCAGTCTCAAGGCTACACAAGGCAAATAGAGATATGTCTATCCTATTAAGCAGTTTATGCACACATTCCTTTAGGCAAGGGCATAGCAAGTGTTATTGTATTTTAAAAGCCAGATATTAATGTCCAATATTCAATATCCATTAATATCACTGCCAAAAACTCTGTCAAGCATTTAGTCAATAAGCAAGAAATACAACAACCCATTCCCAAAATGATTCATTAATATAAATAAGAGAGAAAGTTAATTAGGCTAAACACTAGGTTACATTGCAATCCTAAAAAGGAATTAGTTCATAACCATGGTGCTAATACACATTTTTATCACATTCAACATTGATCAGTAATACACAAATAACTGAGAGATTTAGAATAAGAAAACTCCTGAGCTAAGGTTTTCTGTCTCCAAGTCTTCTCTTCTACGTGTAACTCCTGAGCTGTATATAATGCAATAACTATTCTCCCCTAAAACACAGCTTCTTTCCGTTCTAGAATCTCCAAAAATATTCTCTGTATTATCTCTGTATATTTGATATCCTCGCTTCTGTCCTTCTATATCTTTTTTTTCTTCTTTTTAGGCCATTAAATGCGATCCACTGGCTGGGCACCGGAGGTGACGCTGCGGCGCCAGAATAAGAAGTACCTGGCCGCTGCAGCGCCAGGAAGAATCAACATGGACCATGAGTTGGCGCTGCGGTGCGGGGTTAAGACTAGGCTCTGGCGCTGCGGCGCCAGAGTGTAGAAAATGACAATTATGCCCCTGCAAGCTAAAAATGACCTAAACAGCCCTGCATCAAACAGGAAGAGCATAACAACAACAGAATATATACAAAAGCACGACAAATAATACAAAAAACAAGCAACGTCTTAAGCTTTATAGAATCTGATATGCGATATAAATACCACACATCAATCGTCCCAAGATGAATGGTGATGTCGAAACAGCCAACAAGAATATCAAGAAGATCATGCAAAAGATGTCCGCCAATCATAAAGAATGACCTGACTTATTGCCTCTAACTCTGTTAACCTACAGAACGTCAATGTGCACTTCTACTGGGACTACCCCATATTCATTGGTCTATGTCATGGAAGTTGTACTCCCTATAAAAGTAGAAATGGAATCATTCAGAGTATTGATAAATGCTCAGATGGAAGAAGACCAATGGATACAAGAGAGATACCACCACTTGTCTTTGATAGATGAGAAAAGGGCAGCAACCATCTTCCATGGTCAGTTGTAACAACAAAGGATTGCTCGGTCCTACAACAAGAAGGTCTAGACTAGGCAATTCAAAGAAAATGACTTGTTGCTAAAGAAGATCCTCGCCAATCAAGATGAAGCCAGAAGAAAATTTTCCCCAAACTAGGAAGGCCCTTTCATCGTCAAGGAAGTGTTGACAGAAGGAGCCCTCAGATTACAAGAAATGGATGCGGAAGAATTTCCCCAACTTATTAATTTAGACATAGTGAAAAGGTACTATGTCTGAGTTGTCTGTAAACCACCATCATGGTCTTGAAAAGAATCAAATCAAATTAATTTAAGTCTTTACTATAAGGCCTGAACTACGAAAGACTTGATCTCCTCGCACAGGAGTACGTAGGCAGCCATTTATGGTGCAGTCAAACCAAACAAAAAATCCAAAACCCCTCAAACCAAGCTCAAACCTAAATAAACACTTTTCAACTGTTCAGGCCAAGCCTGACCTACGAAAGACCTGATCTCCTGGCACATGAGTACGTAGGCAGCCATTTATGGTGCGGTCAAACCAAACAAAAAATCCAAAAACCCCTCAAACCAAGCTCAAACCCAAATAAACACTTTTCAACCATCCAAGCCAAGCCTGAACTACGAAAGACCTGATCTCCCTCAACTTCGGGAGTACGTAGAAGCCATCTATGGTGCGGTCTAACCTTTGAATAAAAAAAAGCCAAACAATTTACCTATACATTCAAATATGCCATTAAATACAAGTCTCAAGACACCAAACCTTACATAAAACCTCCATGATCAACAAACCTTTCTGACAGATCCTTCGACATCTCAATCTCAATCCATCAAGGAAGAGCTCGTGATACATCAAGACAACAAGTAACAAAGAAAATGGCAATCATCAAGCAAAGATCAAGACATATGCAAAAGGGAAGTGAATCAAAATATATTTCTTTGCCATATAATAATGTTTAATATATACAACGTCTCATGTACATGACAAAAATGGCTAATCTAGTTAATGAAAGAAAATGGAAGCTATCTTATAAGCCCGCGGTCAAATGGGATAGCAAATCCAACATAGCATCCCTCTCTAGAGATGAAGGCGCATCCCTCTCTGGAGATGAAGGCGCATCTCTAAGCTCATGGCCTACAGCCTTAATACGAGCTAAAAGATCGACCGCCATCTGAAAGGTGCTACCATGGTCATCCATAAAGGCACTCATATCTGCAATAATACCTTATGTGTATGATCTAAAAGTTGTACTATCAACAACAGAAGAATCACTGGTAGCTCGAGCATCATCTCTCTCAACAACAGAAGCATCCATGGAAGCCCGAGCCTCATCTCTCTCAACAAAAGTAGCATCTCGGCCAGAAAGGGTCGTCAACACTAATGCTCTAGCATGATCCCTCTCAAAAGTCAAAAGTTGTATCCCAGCTCTAGAGAAGCTACAGAAGGTGGGGCAACTGCAGTTGAAGAACTAGGGGTGTCACTGATCAGGGATGTTGTTAAACCAGCAAATAACTCATCCTCGGTAGGAGAAATAAGATCCTCCATAGGCTCCTCCTCATCAAAATCAGTGTTAGGCTCTCAATAAGCAACCATAGATGATGCAATATCTGCCTCTAGCCATACAGAATACTCTAAAGAAACAACACGGATGACTCGAGGAAAAATCAGCCCTCTCTCGATGGATCCAATAATCATAAACTCTAGACAAATTATACTCTAACAAAGACGAAGCTGGTAACCGATGATCAAAAGCTCCATCAAAAGAATAGACATCCTTATACTGGTCGAAATGTCCCATGACAGCCAAAGGATGATATATAGTCGCTCCTCATAGACCAGCCAAAGGCAAAAAGTCCATAGCCTCTTCATAGGTGACAAAGCTATAAGGGGAGCTGAATCCTAAATAATGCAAAATAGAGAAATGATCCTCAATCATGGCCAAGAAGACAAACCAAGACGATGTATCTACACAGTCAGCCCGTAGAAAAGAATAAGCTGCAGATATCTCACTTGTTAAACAATATCCATAGTGTCTGAAGATACCAATCGGTCTCAAATGCAACATAAACCAGATGTATAACAATACAGCGCTGCCTCTAAAGAACTCAATAGGGTGAGTACGACAAAAAGTGGTAGACATCAACATCTCTGCTAATATCATCGATAGGATACTCCGACCCTCCCTAAGGCCACTAACTACGGTGACCAGGCCAAAATCAACATGGTCCATATACAGCGGCATATACAAATATGATATGACGCACATTAAGAAAGCGTCCAATTGGGAAACCTGCCAAGAATCCTCATCAATTATAAAATCCTCTAAATGCACCAAATAGCTGTCCGCAGATCCAAAGCGATCAATCAAGAAGTCGATGGACACTACATGCCCAGATGTGATCTAGTCCAAAATAACTGTGTGCTGCAGACCTGTCACGGTCATAAACTGTCGCCGTAACTGGCCCACAGCTGCTCTAGCGCACGACCTATCCAAGGGTATATCAGTGATACGCTCGTACTCTTCCAGTGTCGGGGTTAGCTCATCTATCCCAAATCTAAAAACATGTCTCTCAAGGATCCAGCTCGATATCATGCCCTCTTCAAAACCCAATGGGACCTGGAATGACAGAAGAGCCATGGAATGCCCCAACATACGATCAACTATCACGCGGTCTAAATGAGGCAGACCATCATACCACGACCTCAAAGACATAACTATCAAAGTCGGAGGACTGTGCTCAATATGGCTAACCATGGATGACGACATCTGTAGAACCGTATCATGAAACCATCCAAGGGTCAATGCTAAACTCAAAAATATACATGCATAGCCATGACATATAATGCATGCATCATTATAAATGATAATAATAAATGACAATATTTTGCAATGAATAGAAAGCATTATACATACATTCCTAAATACATCATCATCTATTACATCATCTCTGTCAGAAAGCTAAAAAATAAAAAGTACAAGAAAATGGGGCACATGTAAGAACCCGAATTTTTAGAATTTTTTATAATAAGAATTTAATAAATAAAATTCTTAAGACATGTATTGAATTTAAATATATATATATATATATATATATATATGCGTGTTACGAGGAAGGAAGTATTGTGTTATATAGGGTAAAATGAACTATGTGATTTTGTGATTAATAAATATGTTATTAATATATATTTGTTATTTATTTTAGATACGATTCAGTTGAGGTAAAGGAAGTGGATAAAATTTTCTATCGATATTAAATAATTCATAGGACTATTTTATCATAGTAAGTTGGTGATGTTAAATACGTTTAATCTATAATCACTATTTTCTTATGTATGTATGCTAATAACTAGTATGCTTATAATATAGGTTATTGATAAATCTTAAGCTATCCGTGAATGGGTTTGGATAGTGAAGCATGAGTTAGTTAAGGGAATTAACTAATAATAATAAATATTAGTTAATTTAAGTTGGGAGTTATATTAGGGAATAATATAATGTGAGTATTGAACCTCAATTAACTATGATGATATAGTACAGTGTTTAATTTACTTAAGTAAATGAGTGAAGTAATATGTGTTGAATATGTAATTATAGTTGATACTTTTTATATATATTACTTAGAGTGGTAATATGTGAGAAAGTATCACGTGCGAATAACGTTAATAAATAATTATATATATATATATATATATATATATGTATATATATGTTATTAAAGGGAGATGGAAATCATTATATCTTTAAATGAATAATAAATATTTGAAGAAATTATTTTAGGGACAATTTATAAAAATGATAGAGAAATAAATATTATATATTTCTAATAAAGGATATTAAAATAATTTCTAATATTGAATTATTTTAATATAAGGAGAAAATGTTATTTTTGAATAATAATATTACCTTATACGTTTTTGTATGAGGTAATAGGTATGATTAATTAATATGGTAAATATATTAAAACATATTTGCTATATGTAAATAAATTGATGGAAATAATTTATTATAATAGAAAATAAACATATTATCTATTTTCTATATATAATATATGTACATGTGTCGTACATGTAATTATTTGATATTATATTAAGAATAATATCTTGAGACAATAAGTAAATTTTGAATGTCTTTATTTGGAGAAAACATAATATTTTATGTTATGGCAAAATACATAATTTCTAATGTATTCTCAAGAGAGTTAATTAATGAAAGAAAACGAAGTTATTTTAATATATTAAATAACTTAAGTTATAATTTTATCGTGAATATTATAATTTAAATAATTAATAGAGAATATATTAAATATTATAATCGTAAAGGTTATACTTATTATAAGTATAATTAATTGAGGTAGCTTAGCGTTAAAATGCTTGAGTCACACAAACATTATAGTAAAAGAATATTAAGTGTGGTGGAAGTGATAATGAGCTTAATATTGAGTTTGGGAAATGCCTTGTGTGGCACGATAGTAGATTCGATGATGAATTAATTAAGTTATTTAAGGATGGATGAATTATTAATTAAACAATTAATCTATATTAATTGTTAATTTTTATAATGGTATGTTGAATTATTATTATTGCGAGTGATAGCATGATAATAAGTATATTGGTTATAAATATAATAAGATTTATGTTTATTTAATGTGATAATTAACCATATAAATGTTAATTAATTGTTATGGAGATTAATAATTACATTGATTAATGAGGGATGAATTAATTAATATTTTATTAATTAATTAATTGCCACTGAGTATAATAATATATAAACGAGTAGATTATTAATATGATTATAATTGCTCAACTAGTTGATATGTGCAAAGGATGTGATTATTAAAAGTATAACATATAGTAGTTACGCATGTGTTATATAAAGTGTAGTGCAACACTTAAGTGTGACCCTACAATTATATATAAACTATATTATATAGTGCAATGTGGCACATTAATATAGCTATATATTATATATATAGACTATATAGTAAGATTAATTACATTATGTGAGTAACATAATATTATTGCTTATGTAACATGAGGTGTATGGGTAGACCTTGTTGTATACCCTATTATTATATAGTAATCTCAATAACAATTGATAATTGATAAGGATTTCAATAGTTATTATAATAGAAATAATAACCATTGTGATAATGAATAATAATGATACCTAATTGAAATAGGTAATTGATATTAAGGAAAATGTACATGAATTATATGGATGTACCCTTATTTGTTACATTGTATTTAGAAGGGGCATTGTGACTTAAAAATATACTATGTGTGCATATATTATAACCAAAGTATATATGGATGTATAACCCAAGTGTTATATTACAATGCTGAGAATTTCTTGTCCCTATATGAGAGTCCCTCTCATTCTCTCACGTGAACTCCCACATGGCTAGCTAGTCTACCTTCCTTCTCAATTTCAGCAAATATAGCTTATGATTATGGGAGAGTGGAGATGATGATGGGATTCACCAACCTCCTACCTAATCCATATTAACCAATATGCAATTTTGCAATCCTTTTGTTTTAAATGGTGGAGAATTGCAATGTCTGGTTATACAATTGCCTATAAATATAGCCTCTCTTTCTCTTATTTTCTTTTGCTGAGAATTCTGTGAAGTAAGGCTAGTGAGTATAGCATTATAATGAGTAAGTTACTGTGAGAGTTATAAGTGAGGGAGAATTTGTTTAGCAGCAAGTTCATTTTCCATTGCAGAGGTATATTTCCCATCTTGTTCTCCAAATTATGTATATTTATAAGTTCTTGATTCTTGACTTTATCATGATTGATTAATTAAGTTGATTGGGAAATATTATTAGTTGATATGTTAGCTTACTAGTATGTTAGAACTGTGTTAGAATATATCTGGAATGGATTCTGTAGAGAAAATTCTGAGTTTGGGCTAGTTTCTGCCGAAGCAGAACAATTCCTGGACTGGCCGGACACCGGCGCAGCTGCGCCAAGTAAATACCTGGGCGCAGCGCAGCTGCGGAGGGTCCTGGAACCAGTTTTGTTGTTTTGTTAAGCAGCTTGTTAAATGTCATCATGTAGTACCACATTAGGCAATCATAAGAGCATGAGTAACATACATATATATCTACGTAGACGTAGTACGAGCATGTATAACCATGATAGATACAAACTTGATGAAGAAGCTTATAGTTGAAAATAAACTTAAAGTTTTGAAAACGAACTTTGATGGAACTTATGTTCTATGAGTTTTGAGCTTAGTAGTCTATACACATGACTGATTTCAAATGTAAGTGAGCATGAGTTATGAATTATAGTTATTATATTCATGACCAACTTGTTAGACTTTGTGTTAAAAAAATATTTTTAATAAAAAGCTTGATATATCAAAGCAAATATGCATGAATACTACATGTTGAACATTCTGATCTTGTGAAGATGTTAACATGCCTTAACTACATATGATAATAGCTTTAAAGTTGTCTTGTATGTGTCAAATTATATCATTCAAGTTTAAAATGATTTCAAAGGCGAACATGAATATGTTTTCAAATCAAGTTGCATTAAGTATGAGTAGCTAGATTCTAAAGATTTAAGATGTCATGTTTGTGTTTATTACGCCTCTAAATATGATTCGTATGTGATTGGATATATTGACAACTAACCAAGCATGAATTCAAGCATGTTTTAAAGTGATAAACGAAGCATGTTTTTAAACTAATAACTATGATAGTTACATGTATGAAATATGAATATTCATGAACATGCCCAACATGAGTTACATGAATACTTTATGTGTTTAAAGAGCTAGCATGATGAACTTTGAGATGTTCATGACCTCGAGTGGCCTTAAATTGTTGAAATGTTAACTTAGGACCTATATCATGAAAGATTGAACTTAGAAAGGTTAAACAATCATGGGAGTGCCTTTTAATAGGTATACATGCTATGTAAGATCATATGTTAATACTTGAATCCGATTTCGGCGGTTAATAGAATATATTTGCTTTGTTATAGTCTTATGTGTTAGTAATGATATATGAGAATGATTAACTCAAAAGATGGACTACACTAGCTATATGTAAATAGATTAGTGGTAGATAGGCGTGTGTATGTGAAGAATGGTAGTAAGTACGTAAGGTTAAAATATACTTATACGTACATAATTATTCTAAGAATACGATAAAAAAAATGAAACAAAGGTTCTAAGAACCAAGATGGAAAACAATATAATACTTATTATTATATTGAGGATATATGGATGTACATAACTGATGAGTGTGATCTCTATGATTAATATAACTGTGTAGGATTACACAAAGTACAGATATTCTTAAGCAGTTAAGTTGTAGTTGTTAAACTACGCATCAGGCAAGTCTTTCAGTTCCTATTTGATATATGAATTCAATAACTGTTAGTTGAATTATATTATGCTGTGATGATGTGAACTTATATATGAACAGTATATGAGATATATATGAGATTAAAAGTTAATTTTTGATGATATACTTGTTATGTGAGAAGTAACATGCGTAGTAAATATAAATTGTTTATAAATGCATGAACTGAGTATGATGTTATATGCTATGTGATGCATGAAAACTGTTAGAATTGATGAGCTGTCGAGCTCACTCTTGCAAATAACCATTTTTGCAGGTTAAGGACATACGATAAAGATTTTTTGCTTCTTGATTGATAGAGATAGATAGTATTGCAACGAAGAATACTATTTAGATTATCGTTTGAACCCTATTTAGGTTCTAAGAGTTGTTCTTGATAATTGTATACGTTGTCTAAAACTTGTCGTATTGTAAAGATATATTAGTTGATACATAGAGGATATCAAGTCGAGTTGTAAACGTTATACGATAACTCAAATAGAATGAATCATATTATAAAGTTAATTCAGGTATTTGTAATTGATTCAAGTTATGAAATCAATAAAAGATTTTACTCACAGGATATTGAAAAGTTTAAGTTATTCTGCATTTTAGTAACATTGAATGTGATGTTTTGACAGGGATGGTATATGACCGGGTTTTGAAACTTGTAATAGTTTGGAGTCATCATACAAGATCCTAGATATGAATAGAATTTATATTCTAAATTGTAATAAGCAAAATTGTATTCTTTTAGTAATGAATAAAAGATGTAATAGTTCCGCGATAGTAGTATCGTGACTGCACCGAATCTGAGGCTTCGAATGAACGTGGATTTGGGGGCGTCACAGGTTGGTATCAAAGCTGTAGGTTATAAACCTTAGGTTAGTGTACCTTAGACTATAACCTGAGAGAGGAAAAGATAAAGATTAAAATATATACGTGAAGATTCAAAGACGAATCTTGAAATATCTATAGAATGAAAATCAGGAGTTTCCTAACTCCGGTGATAAAAATGTTAAGATGATGTCTATAAGATGTATATGACAAAAATAGGGAGAACGAACTCAAATGAAGTTTGGTTGATAACAGGGAAAGAACCCTAAGATAAATCGATGATCATGACGTTATCAGTTTGAACTGTTAGATGATAAATAGTCTGCAACGACTAAGTGTGTATAGCTTGATGCTATGAAAGAATGTACTATAAAGAGTACGAGATGAACTCATGAGGAGTTGTATGTGGTTAAACCTAGAAAGTTCGTAACGAGCAAGTGATAGAGTAAGATAAAGTTAAGTGTTGGATTTCCATTGAGGACTCATGTGATGACTTAGTTGTACAAACTTTTGTATGGGCAGAAGTTTTGTGCTTGCACTAAATGCGTCACATTGATAATCATTGGAATGTTAGTGTCGCGGTATCATTATACATATGGTGGAAAGGTGATTCTTTTCTCATATTTATTTTGATAGGTAGAGAATTCTAAGATTTAATTTGATAATATTAAGATTAGGTGCGAGTTCTTAAGACTTATGCCTATGACAAGTTCGTAACTTATAATCATATGATGGGATCCCTCAGCGAATGGACGACTTTGGTCTGACTAGGATAAGTTCCTAAATTCATATGATTGTGGTAAGTTCCTGAGCTTCCATGGTGTGGTAAGTTGGTGAACTGTACTAAGAATAGGTATATTATATAAGAGTTTTGGAATAGTGAGCATTGATGGTAGTAAGAGATTGAAGTAATGGAGAAATTGGATTTTCCTAAATCCTCTAGCTACGCTAGATTTTCAATATTTATTGACTTCGTGCTAGTGTTTGCACTTCTGTTTTCTTGAGAAAAACATTGGGTCAAGTGACTGAACCAATGAGTTTTAAAAACAATACCGTTATTCGTATGTCTAACCTATTTGTTTCGCCTAAGACAAAAATTATTTGAAAATATTTCAAAATGTATTTTGACCATGTGCATCATTTGATATGGTGTAGGATGGTAAACGATGGAGTCATCAATGCAATCAAACCTAGTGTCGGAAGTGATCGTAAGATCGTCAACCCACTATGGTATGATGTAATATGGCAAAGTCACAAAATGACAAAATTTTCAACGTACTACTAAGTTGGTGCGGCATTTTGACGTCATAAAATAATTTTTGGTTTTCTTTCAAATTTTGAAAAGTTGACTAAATTATTTCGATTGATGTCCGAATTGTTGATAAGAGTCTAAGTTATTTGATTCGACTAGGCGACTGTTGAAAAGTGATTATAGAATTCAAGCATTCTTGTGTATTTATGCCAAACCAGATTGCTCTGGTGCGGATTTTGATATTGAAAAGCTGAGGTGAACAACCCTATAACGGGAACATATTTTCAGAAACAGTAGTCCGAACATGACTCATATAGTCATTTCAACACACTACGTTGCTGCCCAACGTAGTAGTACAATAGGGTAGCCACCTAGTGTACGTGTGGAGGGCGTTTTCAGTCTTTGTGATTGATAAACACTCTGGGTTGCAGTGTGGAGAATTGTGTTGAAGCATTAGTAAACCTGTGGAAAAGTTCACGGTCTTGTGTGACCCCTCAGCAAAAAATCTAAAATCTGAGTTATTCATACTACTTCCCGATTATTGAAAAATCGTGGAAGATTCTTATTCTTCTGAAGGATGAATGTAGTAGGGAAATGTTCCTTAGAAAGGAGTAAATGATAGAATGTGATTGAGAAGGTTATAATAATAATAAAATAAAATAAAAACTTCCGAAAAGAGAATGAATAATATTATTCAAGAGAATATGTAATATTCGGAATGGCACCGAGTAGAGGAGGTTTCGGTGATTCCTAGGACTGAATCCTTATAAGGGGGAGAGGATGGAAGAACCCGAATTTTCAGAATTTTCTATAATAAGAATTTAATAAATAAAATTCTTAAGACATGTATTGGATTTGAATATATATATATATATGTGTGTGTGTGTGTGTGTGTGTTACGAGGAAGGAAGTATTGTGTTACATAGGGTAAAATAAACTATGTGATTAATAAATATATTATTAATATATATTTGTTATTTATTTTAGAGACGATTCAGTTGAGGTAAAGGAAGTGGATAAAATTTCCTATCGATATTAAATAATTCATAGGACTATTTTATCATAGTAAGTTGGTGATGTTAAATACGTTTAATGTATAATCACTATTTTCTTGTGTATGTATGTTAATAACTAGTATGCTTATAATATAGGTTATTGATAAATCTTAAGCTATCCGTGAATGGGTTTGGATAGTGAAACATGAGTTAGTTAAGGGGATTAACTAATAAGAATAAATATTAGTTAATTTAAGTTGGGAGTTATATTAGGGAATAATATAATGTGAGTATTGAACCTCAATTAACTATGATGATATAGTATAGTGTTTAATTTACTTAAGTAAAGGAGTGAATTAATATGTGTGTTGAATATGTAATTATAGTTGATACTTTTTATATATATTACTTAGAGTGGTAATATGTGAGAAAGTTTGACGTGCGAATAACGTTAATAAATATATATATATATATATATGTTATTAAAGGGAGATGGAAATCATTATATCTTTAAATGAATAATTAATATTTGAAGATATTATTTTGGGGATAATTTATAGAAAAGATAGAGAAATAAATATTATATATTTCTAATAAAGGATATTAAAATAATTTTTAATATTGAATTATTTTAATATAAGGAGAAAATGTTATTTTTGAATAATTATAATATCTTATACGTTTTTGTATGAGATAATAGGTATGATTAATTAATATGGTAAATATATTAAAATATATTTGCTATATGTAAATAAATTGATGGAAATAATTTATTATAATAGAAAATAAACTTATTATATATTTTTTATATATAATATATGTACATGTGTCGTACATGTAATTATTTGATATTATATTAAGAATAATATCTTGAGACAACAAGAAATTTTGAATGTCTTTATTTGGAGAAAACATAATATTTTATGTTATGGCAAAATACATAATTTCTAATGTATTCTCAAGAGAATTAATTAATGAAAGAAAACTAAGTTATTTTAATATATTAAATAACTTAAGTTATTATTTTATCATAAATATTATTATTTAAATAATTAATAGAGTATATATTAATTATTATAATCGTAAAGGTTATACTTATTATAAGTATAATTAATTGAGGTAACTTAGCGTTAAAATGCTTGAGTCACACAAACATTATATTAAAAGAATATTAACTGTGGTGAAAGTGATAATGAGCTTAATATTGAGCTTGTGAGAAATGCCTTGTGTGGCACGATAGTAGATTCGATGATGAATTAATTAATTATTTAAGGATGGAGGAATTATTAATTAAATAATTAATCTATATTAATTGTTAATTTTTATAATGGTATGTTGAATTATTATTATTGCGAGTGATAGCATAATAATAAGTATATTGGTTATAAATATAATAAGATTTATGTTTATTTAATGTGATAATTAACCATATAAATGTTAATTAATTGCTATAGAGATTAATAATTACATTGATTGATGAGGAAAGAATTAATTAATATTTTATTAATTAATTAATTGCCATTGAGTATAATAATGTATAAATGAGTAGATTATTAATATGATTATAATTGCTCAACTAGTTGATATGTGCAAAGGATGTGATTATTAAGAGTATAACATATAGTAGTTACGCATGTGTTATACAAAGTGTAGTGCAACACTTAAGTGTGACCCTACAATTATATATAAACTATATTATATAGCTAAATGTGGCACATTAATGTGGCTATATATTATATATATAGACTATATAGTAAGATTAATTATAGTATGTGAGTTACATAATATTATTGCTTATGTAACATGAGGTGTATGGGTAGACCTTGTTGTATACCCTATTATTATATAGTAATATCAATAACAATTGATAATTGATAAGGATTTCAATAGTTATTATAATAGAAATAATAACCATTGTGATAATGAATAATAATGATACCCAATTGAAATAGGTAATTGGTATTAAGGAAAATGTACATGAATTATATGATGTACCCTTATTTGTTACATTGTATTTAGAAGAGGCATTGTGACTTAAAAATATACTATGCATGCATATATTATAACCAAAGTGTATATGGATGTATGGATGTATAACCCAAGTGTTATATTACAATGCTGAGAATTGCTTGTCCCTATGTGAGAGTCCCTCTCATTATCTCATGTGAACTCCCACATGGCTAGCTAGTCTACCTTCCTTCTCAATTTCAGCAAATATAGCTTATGATTATGGGAGAGTGGAGATGATTATGGGATTCACCAACCTCCTACCAAATCCATATGAACCATTATGCAATTTTTCAATCCTTTGGTTTTAAATGGTGGAGAATTACAATGTCTGGTTATACAATTGCCTATAAATATAACCTCTCTTCCTCTCATTTTCTTTTGCTGAGAATTCTGTGAAGTAAGGCTAGTGAGTATAGCATTATAATGAGTAAGTTACTGTGAGAGTTATCAATGAGGGAGAATTTGTTTAGCAGCAAGTTCATTTTCCATTGCAAAGGTATATTTCCCATCTTGTTCTCCAAATTCTATAAATTTATAAGTTCTTGATTCTTGACTTTATCATGATTGATTAATTAAGTTGATTGGGAAATATTATTAGTTGCTATGTTAGCTTACTAGTGTGTTAGAACTGTGTTAGAATATATCTGGAATGGATTCTGTAGAGAAAATTCTGAGTTTGGGATGGTTTCTGCCAAAGCAAAACAATTACTGGACTGGCCGAACACCTGCGCAACTGCGCCGGGTTAATACCTGGGCGCAGTACAGCTGCGCAGGGTCCTGGAACCAGTTTTGTTGTTCTGTTAAGCAGCCTGTTGAATGTCATCGTGTAGTACCACATTAGGCAATCATAAGAGCATGAGTAACATACATATATATATGTACGTAGATGTAGTACGAGCATATATAACCATGATAGATACAAACTTGATGAAGAAGCTTACAGTTGAAAATAAACTTAAAGTTTTGAAAATGAACTTTGATGGAACTTATGTTCTATGAGTTCTGAGCTTAGTAGTCTATACACATAACTGATTTCAAACGTAAGTGAGCATGAGTTATGAATTATAGTTATTATATTCAAAACCAACTTGTTAGACTTTGTGTTAGAAAATATTTTTAATAAAAAGCTTGATATATCAAAGCAAATATGCATGAATACTATATGATGAACATTCTGATCTTGGGAAGATGTTAACATGCCTTAACTACATATGATAAGAGCTTTAAAGTTGTCTTGTATGTGTCGAATTGTATCGTTCAAGTGTAAAATGATTTCAAAGGCGAACATGAATATGTTTTCAAATCAAGTTGCATTAAGTATGAGTAGCTAGATTCTAATGATTTAAGATGTCATGTTTGTGTTTATTACGTCTCTAAATATGATTCGTATGTGATTGGATATATTGACAACTAACTAAGCATGAGTTCAAGCTTGTTTTAAAGTGATAAACGAAGCATGTTTTTAAACTAATAACTATGATAGTTACATGTATGAAATATGAATATTCATGAACATGCCCAACATGAGTTACATGAATACTTTATGTGTTTAAAGAGCTAGCATGATGAACTTTGAGATGTTCATGACCTCGAGTGGCATTAAATTGTTGAAATGTTGACTTAGGACCTATATAATGAAAGATTGAACTTAGAAAGGTTAGACAATCATGGGAGTGCCTTTTAATAGGTATACATGCTATGTAAGATCATATGTTAATACTTGAATCCGATTTCAACGATTAATAGAATATATTTGCTTTGTTATGGTCTTATGTGCTAGTAATGATATATGAGAATGATTAACTCAAAAGATGGACTACACTAGCTATATGTAAATAAATTAGTGGTAGACGGGCGTGTGTATGTGAAGAATGGTAGTAAATACATAAAGTTAAAATATACTTATACGTACATAATTATTCTAAGAATACGATAAGAAAGTGAAACAAAGGTTCTAAGAACCAAGATGAAAAACAATATAATACTTATTATTATATTGAGGATATATGGATGTATATAACTGATGAGTGTGATCTCTATGATTAATATAGCTGTGTAGGATTACACGAAGTGCAGATATTCTTAAGCAGTTAAGTCGTAGTTGTTAAACTACGCATCAGGCAAGTCTTTTAGTTCCTATTTGATATATTAATTCAATAACTGTTAGTTGAATTATATTATGCTGTGATGATGTGAACTTATATATGAACTGTATATGAGATATATATGAGATTGAAAGTTGATCTTTAATGATATGCTTGTTATGTGAGAAGTAGCATTCGTAATAAATATAAATTGTTTATAAATGCATGAATTGAGTATGATGTTATATGCTATGTGATGCATGAAAACTGTTAGAATTGCTGAGTTGTCGAGCTCACTCTTCCAAATAACCATTTTTACAGGTTAAGAACTTACGATAAAGATTTCGTGCTTCTTTATTAATAGAGATAGATAGTATCGCAACGAAGAATACTATTTAGATTATCGTTTGAACCCTGTTTAGGTTCTAAGAGTTGTACTTGATAATTGTATACGTTGTTTAAAACTTGTCGTACTGTAAAGATATATTAGTTGATACATAGAGGATATCAAGTCGAGTTGTAAACGTTATACGATAACTCAAATAGAATGAATCATATTATAAAGTTGATTCAGGGATTTGTAATTGATTCAAGTTATGAAATCAATAAAAGATTTTACTCACAGGATATTGAAAAGTTTAAGTTATTCCGCATTTTAGTAACATCGAATGTGATGTTTAGACAGGGATGGTATATGACCGGGTTTTGAAACTTGTAAAAGTTTGGAGTCATCATACAAGATCCTAGATATGAATAGAATTTATATTCTAAATTGTAATAAGTAAAATTGTATTCTTTTAGTAATGAATAAAAGATGTAATAGTTCCGCGATAGTAGTATCGTGACTGCACCGAATTCGAGGTTTCGAAGGAACGTGGATTTGGAGGCGTCACAGCACATCCGCCCAATATCTAACAGAGGCCTATCAAAAAAGATAACGAGCCTATCAAAAGAAATCCATGATGTCGACATCTAGCTGATCAACCTGCTGCAACTCCACCTGAGTCACTGTATCTCTGTTAAACGGGATATCGGGTTGGTTTAGTGGGGGATCTACTCCAGTAAAGCTATCGGAATATGGGCCACCACCAGAGCTGGACTGATCAAAAGAATCTGCCTCTGAGGGATCTCTGCCCAAATGCCTGATGAAAAAATGTTCCCGGTCCAATCGCTTGGTCAAATTGGAAATTTGCTCCAAATGAGTAGGCTGTCGGATCTGACGCCCCCAAATTCTCTACATTCCCTGTAGCAGATTTGGTGCTCACGTAAATATTCTATACGATAATAACTTATATAAATCCATAATTTACAGTATCCATATCAGATAATAGTTCTCGTAAGAACAATTACTATATCTAGATACTCTCACTTGCATGTATAGATTTATGATCTTACAGTTATTTCTTGCATATCGATAATTCCTATCTATCTGACATTCATAGTACAAATGATAAGATTTTTCTTGGAACCGAGGGGCGACCTCAGTGCTTACAGAACTCCCAAGATCATTCAATACCCTCATTCAGATATATAGTTCATATAGATATTGTACTTGTTCATATTTTTTGTTAAGAATGTAAATCTACTCAATTGATAAACTAATAGCATAATAATATTCGATTACATATAGTTTAACCATTACATCAGGATATTACTAATTACAATGTAGTCTTAATATAACAAAATCCATTATTATGGAATTACAATCTACCCACAAGGATGATTGCTTGACTTCATGGGGTTTGGGATGCAGCTGCAAAGGAAAATAACATTTGCAAGGGTGAGCTTTAAAAGGCTCAGCAAGTTTTAAAGATTTATAATTTATACTCATACAATATCTGAATTTTATGAACACATAGTTCAAAGAATTTTTCAATATATATACTGAGGTTTGATCTGCCAAACCCCACACATTATGAGTTGCTGTTAGTCATATAGACTTAGCAACCCAAGTTGATTCGGTCAACCACACCACACTCCTAACAGTCACAAAGACTTATAGAAGCTCTGTTCGGATATATCATAGGGGTCAGCCTAATCGTATCCTAGGAGTATGCATATCATCATATCAGTCCAACAAGGTCAGTGCTATAACTGCCTGTAAATATAACCCTCGGTCAGTGTTACAACTGTCAGTACAATAGTATCAGTATATATATCTGTACCAAACAACATTGGTTTTACCACAGGCTTATGCTTTGATATCAAATCAAACACATTTTCTGTAAACAACAGTTCATATGGTTTGATTATGCTTGAACAATAAGCAATAACCATGTTTAAATCATAGATACCACGAATAATGTTTATAACAAGTTCGTATATCAATATATAAGACTTACATTTAATATAGAAATTAAATGAAGTTAGAAAAACTTGCCTTTACGAAGATCGATCAGCTAATTAGGTTATGTGAAAATTATTTACGCAACCTATAGATATATTTATAACAATCGTTAGAAACAATAACAACTAATTTCTATTCAAACTATTTGTGTCTGGGTTGATTTCAATATTTTATTTCTTTATTGAATAGTTATCGAGTTGGTTTTTCAATAAACTTTATTCAAAAGTTTCAATATCATTTTAGAAATTTTAGTTATTATTTATAATAATTTTCCAAAGGCTCAAAATAATTTTTAAATGATTTATTATCAATTATAATGATTTTTAAATCATTAATATCATTTTTAAATCATCAATATTATTTTTAAATAATTTATTTTTATTAATAATGATTTTTAAATCATTAATATCATTTTTAAATAATTTATTATTATTTAAAATGATTTTTAAACTATTAATATTATTTTTAAACAATTTATTTAATACAACTATTAAATAATTTTATTATCATTAATATTTAAATAAATTAAATATTAATAAATTTTTATGTTAAAATATTAAAAACTATTTATTATAACTTAAAATGAATTTTTAACTTTATTTATTAATTATTTAGTATTTATTTCTATTTATTTTAATTATTATTATTAATTTTCAAAATAAACTGTCGCTATAGGCTATAGCGACAGTATTCGTCACCATAGGTGTTCTTCACCAGCTCAAGAACTGTCCGGTCAACTCCCTGAGCCCTAGTTTGACTCGGTTTAACTTTCAATCTGTTTGGTTTCTAGGCAAGCAAGTATGATCAAGTTGTAGTATTAGTATAGTAGTACACATCTATGGTCATTTGAGTGTCTAACAACATCACTACAAGATTCTATGGATGGTCAAACCACTAGACCAACGTTGTTCTTCATTTATGGGTTACCTAGAAATGAGAAGTAAATGTCGGTCAACGCACTTACTGACCTTATATCTTGCAGCCTGTTCATAGTTTAGGTAGTTTATTGTCAAGGTGTTGTATAGTAACTGTCAGGGTACAAAGGGGTAGCACTTAGAGAGTCTAAGTATCACCAGGAAGCGAGATCTGGGCCTCTAAAAATCTTGTCAGAACGATGCCTTGAAATTCTTAGTTACCTAGAAACACAAGCTGAACGGTCAACGTGGTTTGACCTTCAATCATGTTCGATCTGTAACTTTATAAGGCTCTAGAGTGCTCTGATGGTGTAGTCAACATGCTAGGGTATAATCTAGACACAACTTAACATCCTAACAGTCTGTCACTTGAGAGATCAAAGCCGGTCAAACGGCTTGTCAGTCGTATTCTTCAGTTTACTGGGTTACCCAGAAAACTGAAAGTCATGGTCGGTCAACGGATTTTGACTGCTTATATCTCCCAATCTGTTAATCTGATTTCCATGCTACCACTTCCAAACTACTAACAACACTATATAGTATAACTATAAGCCTTTAGAACACTTAAATCATTAACATAGAACGATCTATGAGGTCTGACATTCGACTGTCAGCTCATCTTTTTAGGTTTTGGCAGTTTTGCTTAAATCACTATTTTCATGCATTTAAGTGTTATAGATTCATGTTTTAGCAACCCAGATCACCAATCAAAAAACTAATTAACATACTTAAACAATAAAAACAACAATACTATTTCAGATTTAAGGATCTAAAGCTAGGGTTAGGTTTTGACCTTTTTGAGCAACTTTTGGTTTCCTCTTTTCTGATCTGATCCGGCCTTGCTTTGTAATGTTTGGGAGTTAGTTTGTGATATACTTTAAGTTTAAAATTCGTGGCTTTATGCTTTCATCAATTAGCCTTCTAAGAGAACTTAAAGTGGGGGTTAAAACCTAATTTCCTCATTTGATTGAGAACTAAGCCTATTTCATTTATTATGTTAGGTTGTGTTGTCAAGCTAGGGTTCTATTATCAGCTAAGGGTATTTTTGTAATTTTATAATTAAATCTAAGTGTAATTTAGTGATTTAATGTTCTCTTAGAAACTCAAAAAAAACAAAAATTTAAGCCATTAAGGTTTGTAAATTTTAGAATTAGGGTTTATAAATAAATTTAGGGTTTTACTTTTAGGGTTAGAGTTTCCTAATCCCTAATTAGGGTTTTCAATCAATATTTTTCAATTCATTCCTTAATCAACCATATATAAAGTTAATGTGCATAATATTCACAATCTTTTATAAAATTATCAATGTATTAAGTTATAATTTCTATTAATTATAACCATTAGGGTTAGGGTTTCTTATTTAGATAGAATCTTAAATTAGGGTTTACTTAAAAAAACATTCCATATATGTTTCCATAATTATATCTTATATGTTGATATATATTTATATATAAAACAATAATAAAGCTAAATACCTATTGCACAAGGTATAAAACATTTTAATATTTACTTTTTATATTAATATTCCTGTTCAGAGTTTGGATTATTACATCGTACATAGGCAATACAGTCTGTCATCATCACAGATCCGGAAACCATGTCTGTCATGAACTGAGTGGCGCGGGTCTGAGCCCCAATGGTGCGAGGAGTCCAGCGATAAAATGCCTCCTGGGTATAAGAACCCTCTAACAATGTAAATCCGTCCAAACCCGCCAAGGGAATCTCTATGATCGGCTGAGATAAAGGCCAATGATGTCAAGTGGAAGGAAGATATGGAATGTGAATCTCCTCTATAGTACTCTTGATGGCACGCTCTTCCAAGTAAAGCTTCCATCCTCCCTCCGTCAAGAGAGGGATCCGACGAGTGGATAATATATACTCTATCCCGGTCGAAAAACCGTTCTCAAAACTAACTGTCAGATGATCAGGGGTGTAAGGAACCCATGTAACATAATCGGCGGTCAACAACTCTAACTGCAAACGGTAATGGGTAAACCCCTCTGCCACAGGGACCACTGTAAAGGTGGAATAATGTCATCGCCATCCTCACGGATAGGTCTCCAGACCTAAAGTAGTAACCGGGGGTAGGCAACGGAGCCTCTCATATGCCCAAAAATGGAAATGCAAAGATCAAATATCCTCAATGATAAAGATCGACAACCCAAACGAGGGAAATTGAAAGATAAAGGAGAAATTACTCACCAGCTGAAATGGGTAAAATCCTAGCCAAGCCTCGGTCACACCCTCTAAGCGTAGGCGCATCCCTCTAAGGAAGTAAACAAAGGTGAATGAGCCCCAATCAAACTCTCTGATACGGTCCATATCCCAAGTAGCGCTGACCAAAGTGAAAGAAACTGTCGAGGAGTTGTCTGCTAGGAAACAACCCCTGATGATGACCAAGAACAATCGCCGAAGGATACGATCTCTATCCCTCTGATCATCAAGCAGAGGTACTGACAAAACTCCATTCACATCATCCACGCTCAAAGGGCCTAAACTCCGTTAACATCATCCATCCATCCATGCCATAGCAAGAACTCCCAAGAGGGATGGAACTGCAACCGGAGAAATATTCGCCACCAAAAGAACTGGCCCCCCAGTAAACTCCATCCCAGTGATGAATCGCCAATCCATCGGTGTCATCATCACCTCACAGTCCAGCAGATGGAGTGACTGAGTATGGTGAAACCAGCGCTCAGACAAAGCCCTCAGATAATCCCATGGGCAGTAACGGGGTGGAATGGAAAAGAAGGCCTCAAAGACCCAAGAGTGGACAACGGCCTGGTACTCCAGATGAAGAGTCCAATACAAAGAGTGAACGCTGAACCAGTTCCCTCTGGGCTGAGTAAAGCTGGGAACCTGCATCAAGTTCAAAAATCAAGATCAAACCATCTCCCCAAAAGTGGAAAAAGAGGAAAGAAACAATGAAAGTTGTTATTACCTCGTTCACGTGAAGATAAATAGACGGATTTCATCTCAAATCATCCAACAAATATAGAATCGTTAAGCTAATAGCAAGAAGCTCCCTACGAGGAGTGGAAATATGAGGGACTAGATCCTCAAAAGGAACATCCTCCTCCTCGTCTATAGCCTCCATCCTATCCATCTAAATGGGACAAATCACTGACTCGGTCAACCGGCGAGGCTGCCAGGTCGGACGAGGCAAAAGGACTTCAGAAGCCCTCCTCCTAACACGTGAAGAAACCCAGCGAGAACTGTTCGGTCTATCTGGGTCTATAACCTGACTAAAATCTACAAATCGCCTCAAAAAAGGTGAGGTATACTTCAAAATTAAAGCCATTAAATTCAAATCATTGCATCATGCATAGCTCATGTGAAAACATGCATTAGTTTAACATACTTCCCTATATATATATATATATATATGAAAAACATCAAAATCAAACTCACAATGGCAGCTAAATTACCATGTGCATTTTTATTTGAAAATCTAGGCTCATTTTCCTCAAATAAGATGAAAAAAACAGCCAAAAAGGTCGCTAATTAACTGTCCAGAAAATGAAAACTTTTCATACCAAAATGCTCAGCATAGTAAAATACACATACTTACTAGGTCTGTTCATTTTTATCAAGTCATTTATGTATACATATTTAATACAGTGCGTTTAAATTCATATTACATGAAAACTAACGTTCTAACTGTCAAAACTTGAAAAAAAAAAAGGATGTAAATGTTACTAGAGTTATGTAGAACACTTGTAAGGTGACGAATTTTGCGAAAAAATAGCCTGAACTGAGTATCTGAGAGAGAAATTTGGGATTTTTTAGTTATTTTAAGTTGAAACTGAATTTTCAAAGACCAGGGGGTTATAAATCCACCCAAGGTCTGTCGCGACTCTACCTGCAGCAGCCACAGCCTAGGGTCAGCTTGATCCAAATTTGAGTCATAGTGGAGTCCCCTAAGGCCAAAAAGTCAAATCAGTAAAAAAGGTTCTATGCGATTGAGCAGAAAGGGCTTGAAACCCTTAAACATGGCGTCAAACTTTGAAGTCTAAAAGTTTTTATAAACCGTTGGTAACAGCTCCAACGTAGCATCAGGGAAAAATCTGGTGAATCAAACTGTTGGTAACGACTCCAACGTAGCATCGGGGAAGGGTTCGATGATGAAAACTGTTAAGACGAAGACCTGAGTACCTGACAGTGTGAACCGTTGGCAATAACTCCAGTATAGCATTGGAAAAGGTCCGGTGGTATAAGCCGTTAGGAATTACTTCAGCGAAGATCAGAGTGCCTGATATTGCAAACCATTGGCGACAACCCATCGTAGCATCAGGAAAAAACCGATGATGTAAACTGTTAAAAAGCTATTTCTGCCTAGATCAGCGGATTTGACATTACAAGTCACTGGCATCAACCCAACATGACATCCGAAAAACCTGGCAAACACGAATGTGTAAAACTATCTTCATCGGGAAGGACCAATGATGGAATCTATTATACAAGAAATCTCCAACTGAGACATCAAAGCTAAAATTTTGGCAATGATCGACCGTTGTAAACTATCGTTCCAGTAGGCATCGAGGAGGTTCGGTGATGGTCAACTCTGCAAACTACCATTCGAGTAGGCATTAAATCAGTTCAATCGACCTTTATAAACTACCGTTCGAGTAGGCATCGAAGAGGTTCGGTGATGGTCAACCTTGCAGACTACCTTTCGAGTAGGCATTAAATTAGTTCAACCGACCATTTTAAACTACCGTTCGAGAAGGCATCGAGGTGGTTCGATGATGGTCACACCGTTGTAAACTACCGTTCGAGTAAGCATCAAAAGATCCTATCCCTAGCAGGAATGTCGGCACCAAGATAGAAATCCAAACCGTTGGTGACAGCCCCAACGTAGCATCGGGAAGGACCCAATGATATAAACTGGTGCAAGTTCTGATCAGAATAAGCACCAAGAGTCCCCACTGAGGTTACTCATAAAAAGAGAAATATCCCACATAAGGTAAAAGTAGAGAGCGTATCTGGAAAAGAGAGTGTTGGCTACAACCCCAACATCAATTTTAGAAAGGTACAATGGTATCAACCATGAAAGTCATCCCCAGCAAAAAATAGAGAATGGGCGTTGATCCAACCTGTGGTAGCTGACCCCACAGAGTCATATAGCATTCATGACATATCATACCATGCATTGCATTACATTTGCACTTATCATATTTCCAGTGTCTATCAATCTTTATCCTGTTCATTCCACTGCATTGCATAAACATGATAAAGAGTGGCATCCGTAGACACTCGAAATTTGGCATTCATATTAACCTTGTAGAAGGGCAAAAGTGTCTTTTCACACTCCAGAGACAACCCTAGAGGATTAAAGCATCAAACTAGACCCCCAGAGACAACACCGGGAAATCATCAAACCAAACCCCCGGAGACAACACCGGGAAAGAATTATACCAGACCCCCAGAGATTGTTGGGTTTGTACGAAATCGTGACGCAATCAAATTGCAAAAATTAGCGGAAGCATGGTATATCAGAGTTTAAAAAAAAAATCTACAAAACAATTACCCGGATCATCCTTTATGCAAATTATTAATTTAAAATGATAAATAAGAAGTTATGGAATCATACCCTTGTAGAACGAAGCTTCCACAGGTACGAGTTCAACTCCTTGTTCTTCATGATCTTCTTGAATTTTTGAGTTAGATTCCGTCCTTTTATCAACATTAGCCACCCAAGTGTTTGGCCTCTAGAGGTGATCCACCAAGGAAGAGGAATTATCAAGAAGGAGGGTGTTAACTAAACCTTAGTTTTCTATTCTCTATAGAAAAGGAGTACTCTCCAACAATTGGAATTGCATTAACTGATATCTATTATAAGACTCCTCTTATATAGATATTGATCAACCTTTCTAATCCTATTAGACATGGAATTTCATTTAATTAATTAAACTCCTTTAATTAATTTAGGCTTCCCACCACATTGGGAATAATTAATTAAATTTATTTAATTAATTTATCTCCTAATCTTATTAGGAATAAATGAGAGTACCAATACTAAATTAATTACTAAACTACTTTAGAAATTAAAATAATATTAATTGTAATAATATTAATAAGACTCCTCTTATTAGTTTATATTTAATATTTCTAAAATATTAAATAATAAACACTAAGCTATTTAATTTATTCTATCACCATAGATTAAATTAATTACACTTAATGCATTATTACGATTATGCCATTACCTTTATAAATAATTGTTCTTCCTTTTATGGTGTGACCCTTTAGGTTCTCCATATTAAACCTGTGACACCCCCAAATCCGGGTACTTCAATTTCCACGGGACTTGGTGTTCACTGTACAAATATCATCTATCTATCTACCCATAGTAAATGCAAACCATGAAATAAATAGAAATAATCCTCCCCTTATGGGGTTACAACATCTGAAAAGAAATACATCAATCCCAGGTCGTACTTAACCTTAAATATCAAATGCGGAAATATAACTAATTAAATAAGTTTTACACAACTTTAACATAAGTCTGAAACATAAACACATAAAATAAACAACAAGTCTTCATCACTTGTTGACTTTGCCCTTGCCTTTGCTAGTAGAAGGCTCGTCAGACCTTTCGTTCTTAACTGCAATGTTATTATTACGCAAGAGTGAGCACGATTGCCCACAAGTATAATAATATGACAACAATATAATAACATGCGAGTGAATCAAAGACATCTGAATAAAGAAACTCAACTTTTGACTCAAGAACGAATAACAGGAATCAAAAGAACGTCTGAGGGTCATAAGACCTTGAACTATGTCCTAGGTTGTAAAGTTTTTATGCTTTAAACCTTTAACAGTCATAAGACTATGGACTCTACTTCTCGTACTTAGGGGGATCAGCCCTTAGTACCATATTGTGCACAATATCTCAACGCTAAAGCGTAAATAATCCCCTTTTACAGGGTTGTTCATCTCAGTTTTGACATCAGAGTCCGCACCAAAGGAAGTTTGGTTTGGATAAGCTCAATAAGTATTTTGGAATTTAGAACGTTCATCAACTATGGACTAGTCGAATCAATAAGGGTTCACTAGTCCTATAAGGTTTAACAATAACATCGATATTCAACTTGAATAATAAATCTCAAGAGTATACAATCGAATAAGTATTGTATCACTGAATCATGCTTTTAAAAGAGTTACAATATGTAATATGAATTTCGAACTTGAACAATTAAAAACACGAGCTTACTCGATATAGAAACACAAGTCTAAGGCTTAATAAATGAATAAATTAGAATTTAGGGAACTTGCTAAATCAATAAATTAGGGATAGGATACTTGCCTCTTGCACAAGCTACAATTATAATTCACGTTCTTTATTACATCCTACATATCAATACGTTCACAATACAAATTAATCAATAACTCGATATACGTATCGAATCACACACATCGGTCTTGAGCACGTTATTGGACTATACAATTAACGATTCAAGTCATGTAATTAACTTATTAATTACTCACGTAATATAAGTTATTAACCTCTTATTATATGTTTAGCATATCTTTATGTTCATTACATTAGGTTTTAAACCACCTCTTAGAACACACGAACACTTAGCAAAAAAATTTCAAATTTCTGCAAGGGGCGCGGCCGCGCGCCAGTTACCCTTGGGACCAGCGCGGCCGCGCGGCAACGCAGACCCAGATTTCCAGTTCGCGAATGACACACAGAGCAACCCAAATAAATCCAAATTAAACTAACGAAATGAATTTAAGGCTACCCATGAGATATAGAATTTACAGAAACATCATACCATGTTCTAAGCATGCTTTTAACACTTTAAATCACGAAATTACACAAATCACAACATTTAATTTCACTATTTTCAACATTTTATAAAGTTTTGAAAGAAAACAAGAATTCAACGTTACGGATTCGTTATAACACCGAATCCGTTCGTTTAACTTCCATTTTGTTCGTTTAAATGTACACAATCACATTCAAGTGTTAATTTAAGTTAAATAAACGCATAAGGTGTGTAAATTTTGTACGTAAGGGCCATATGGGCCATATGTACAATTTTTACACTCTGTAACTTTTGAAAACCCAATTATCAACAAAATTCCATGGTGTGATCACTGAAAGTTATGCATATATGGCATATAATATGTTATGGACATCAATTAATATATATATAGCCATATCATGAACAAGTCATCAATTTAGTCTTTTACAGAAAACTTCAAAGTACGTTAATGGAAGTTTTGAAAACTTAATTAAGACGTAATTACATAAAATTGATCACTGTGATTTATGTATACATGGTATAAAACATGTTATAAACATAATTTAACCCATATAAAACCATATAACCAACAATGATTCAAAATTGACGATTACAGAGAACTTCAAAGTACGTAAAAATAGAAAGCTTAAAACTTAATATAACTGAATTTACCCTTGCTAGTTGGTGAAGATGATTCAAGGATGATGATATAAATTTTTCCAATTCTTCTTCCTCAATCTTTTCTCTCAAAATTCTCTCTGATATGAATATATGAATTGATATAGTATATATGTATATAAGTATAATACGTATAATATATAATGGGTGAGTGGTTGTCAGTTGGTCCCTTAGTGGGTTAACTGACCAACTCCCCTTAAGGCCTTGTTTGGCTAGCTTAAGGAATCCCTTCTCATTTATTTTAATTAATTTATTATAATATAGTTAATTAATGTCACACCCAATTAAATCAAATAATGCTATTTAAATCAATTAAATAAAATAGCATAAATCTACATTAAATCACATAGTCACATAATTAAAATTCTTATTTATTAATTATGTCTAATCATAAATCTCTAATTAATTAATAAATTAATTAGAATAACATTATGCTTATTAATTAATATATTAATCAAATAAGCTCAATTAAATACATACTTTGAATATAAAAATTCACCACATTAATTTAACTAATGTGACACATATAATTAAATTAATCTACCACAAATTCATCAATTAATTATTTAACTCAATAATTAAATCATCAAAAAATATTTATTTAATTCAATAAATATTCAAAATAAATTACAAAAATCTTGTTTGTCACATCTTTCCCCCCTTAAAAGGATTCTGTCCCCAGAATCACGGTTCAATTAAATTTCGTCCCGTTACATTCTCCCCCCCTTACAAAGATTCTGTCCCCAGAATCGCATAAACAAAAAAATTAAGTAAATAAATCTGGGTAATTCTTCATCATATGCTCTTCGAGTTCCCACGTAGCTTCTTCAGCATTGTGGTTCCTCCAAATTACCTTAACAGAAGGTATAATTTTATTTCTGAGGACTTGCTCTTTCCTGTCAACAATCTGAACAGGAATTTCTTCATAGGATAAGTCTTTCTCAAAATGTAGGGGTTCATATTCAATCACATGTTTGTAATCGGGTTTGTAGGGGCGTAAAACTGACACATGAAAGACGTTGTGGACATTCTCAAGCGCCGGAGGTAAGGCTACCTCATACGCAACTTCTCCAATCCTTCGCAGTACTTCAAAGGGTCCAATGAACCTTGGGCTCAATTTTCCCTTCTTACCGAATCTGATCTTCCCCTTCCAGGGAGAGACTTTCAAGAACACATAGCTACCCGATTCAAACTCAACGTTCTTACGGTGTGGATCGGCGTATTTCTTCTGCCTATCCTGAGCTGCTACCAGTCTTGTTCTGATCACTTTGACTATCTCTGCTGTCTGCTGTACCAGTTCTGGACCTAATAGTTGTCTCTCGCCAACTTCATCCCAGTATAGCGGGGTTCTGCATTTTCTTCCGTACAACGCTTCGTAAGGCGGCATGCCAATACTAGCGTGGTAACTGTTGTTGTAACCGAATTCCACAAGCGGTAGGTGATCATCCCAATTTCCTTTAAAATCCATGATGCATGCTCTCAACATATCTTCCAATGTCTGGATCGTTCTTTCACTCTGCCCATCTGTCTGAGGGTGATAAGCCGTACTCATTCTCAACTGTGTCCCCATGCATTCTTGTAGTCGCTTCCAGAAGTTCGATGTGAAACGCGGATCTCTGTCGGAAACAATTGACACCGGAACTCCGTGCCTCGAAACAATCTCTTTCACATATAGCCTTGCCAACTGGTCTAAGTTGAATCTGATTTTAATCGGAAGGAAGTGTGCGGATTTCGTCAGTCGGTCAACGATAACCCATACTGCGTCGTAGCCTTTCTGAGTCGTCGGAAGGCCAACCACGAAATCCATCGTAATGTGTTCCCATTTCCATTCTGGGATTTCCAGGGGTTGTAGCAAACCACTTGGTCTCTGATGTTCTGCTTTCACTTTCTGACAGGTTAGACACTTTGCAACACACTCAGCAACATCTCGTTTCAAATTCGGCCACCAGAAGTGCTGTCGAAGATCCTGGTACATCTTGGTACTACCGGGGTGAATTGAATACCGTGAGCTATGAGCCTCTCTCAAAATGTCATCCTTAATCTCTGGCACTGACGGTACCCGAACTCTATTCTCAAATCTCAGTAGTCCCTCACTGTCTATCTTGAATCTCGGTTCGGTTCCTTCAGATATCTTTTTCTTAACCTTCTCACATTCTTCGTCCTGAAGTTGAGCTTCCTTAACTTTATCCAATAGGGTTGTACCAGCTTGAATCTGAAACAACTTCTCGTCAATCTCCATCGAATACTTCACTTCCAATTTCAGCTTTTCCATTGCTGAAATTAGTTCCTCCTGAGTAGTCAACATCATCAATTTCTCCCGACCCTTTCTGCTTAAGGCGTCGGCAACCACATTAGCCTTACCCGGATGGTATAAGATTTCACAGTCATAGTCCTTAATTAACTCCAGCCACCTTCTCTGGCGCATATTCAAGTCCTTCTGTGTAAAGATATATTTCAGACTCTTGTGGTCTGTATATATTTCACACTTCTCCCCATAGAGATAGTGTCTCCAAATTTTTAAAGCAAATACCACGGCAGCTAACTCCAAGTCATGGGTCGGATACCCCTTCTCATAGTCTTTCAATTGTCGTGACGCATACGCAATGACCCTGCCGTTTTGCATAAGCACACAGCCAAGTCCTTTATGCGACGCATCACTATAAACCACAAAATTGCCTGTGTCGTCCGGAAGGGATAACACAGGTGCTGAACTCAACCTCCTCTTGAGCTCTTGGAAACTTTCCTCACACTTCTCTGTCCAAACGAATTTCACCGATTTTCTAGTCAAATTTGTCAGCGGAGTTGCGATCTTGGAAAAGTCCTGAATAAATCTTCTATAATAACCCGCCAATCCAAGAAAACTCCTCACTTCCGACGGTGTTTTCGGCAGATCCCAGTTCATCACAGCTTCGACTTTAGAGGGATCTACCGAAATTCCGTCCTTGTCGATCACATGTCCAAGAAATTGCACTCTTTCAATCCAGAATTCACATTTAGAAAATTTGGCGTACAACTTCTCTCTTCTCAACGCCTCTAATGTTAACTTCAGATGTTCTACATGTTCTTCCTTGGTCTTCGAGTATACCAAAATATCGTCGATAAAGACCACCACGAATTTGTCCAAAAACGGCTTGAACACTCCATTCATTAAGCCCATGAATGCTGCAGGAGCATTCGTTAGACCAAATGACATTACCAAAAATTCGTAGTGACCATATCGAGTCCTAAATGCTGTCTTTGGAACATCCTCTGGCCTCACCTTCAGCTGATGATAGCCACTCCTCAAGTCTATCTTTGAAAAGTACCTTGCACCCTTCAATTGGTCGAACAGATCGTCGATCCTCGGTAATGGATATCTATTCTTAATTGTGACCTTATTCAGTTCTCTGTAGTCGATGCAAAGCCGCATCGTCCCGTCCTTCTTCTTCACAAATAACACCGGCGCTCCCCACGGCGATACGCTCGGTTGGATGTACTTCTTGTCCAGTAACTCTTGTAGTTGTACCATTAACTCTTTCATCTCTACCGGAGGCATCCGGTATGGTGCCTTCGATATTGGGGCCGTCCCTGGCGCCAAATCGATCACAAACTCAACCTCTCTGTCTGGCGGAAGTCCTGGCAGATCATCCGGAAATACGTCTAAGAAGTCCCTCACGACTGGTATATCTTCTAATTTCGAATTTTCTTTACGACTATCGACTATGTAGGCTAAATATCCTACACAGCCTTGTCTTAACAACTTCCTGGCCTGCATCATCGTCAGACAACTCGCTTGTCTAGGCGATTTACTGCCATAAAACACAACCTTTGACGGGGTCATAAGGTTGATACACTTCCTCTGGCAATCAATTACAGCCCCATAATTGACTAGCCAATCCATTCCCAGAATAACATCGAATTCCCCAAGTCTAATCGGGATAAGATTTACGTTCATAATGTTACCCTTAATATCTACTCTACAGTTCTTGTGTACATACTTAACAGGGATTACTTCTTTATTCGCAATCTCTATATTCATGGGGTATTCTAACTCGTCCATAGGAAGTTCTAAGTTCTTAGCAAAGTCATCGGATATAAATGAACAAGTAGCACCCGAATCAAATAGTACATAAGCATTAACTTTATTGATCGGAATGATACCTGACACCACATCGCGAGACTGCACAGCATCCTGCACGGTCATGTTGAAGGTCCTGGCGGTTGGTCGGTTGGTTGCGGTTGGTCCCGTGATAGTTAAAGCACTTCCACCGCTGTTTCCCCTGTTTCCACCTGATCCTTCCCTTCCAGATCCCTTCTTGGGACAGTCCCTTGCCAGATGGTCCTTTGAGCCGCAAGTGAAGCAAGCGCCCTTCTTTGGGTTCGGACAGTTAGGTGCTATGTGGCCTTCCTGACCACAATTATAACAATATGACAACAATATAATAACATGCGAGTGAATCAAAGACATCTGAATAAAGAAACTCAACTTTTGACTCAAGAACGAATAACAGGAATCAAAAGAACGTCTGAGGGTCATAAGACCTTGAACTATGTCCTAGGTTGTAAAGTTTTTATGCTTTAAACCTTTAACAGTCATAAGACTATGGACTCTACTTCTCGTACTTAGGGGGATCAGCCCTTAGTACCATATTGTGCACAATATCTCAACGCTAAAGCGTAAATAATCCCCTTTTACAGGGTTGTTCATCTCAGTTTTGACATCAGAGTCCGCACCAAAGGAAGTTTGGTTTGGATAAGCTCAATAAGTATTTTGGAATTTAGAACGTTCATCAACTATGGACTAGTCGAATCAATAAGGGTTCACTAGTCCTATAAGGTTCAACAATAACATCGATATTCAACTTGAATAATAAATCTCAAGAGTATACAATCGAATAAGTATTGTATCACTGAATCATGCTTTTAAAAGAGTTACAATATGTAATATGAATTTCGAACTTGAACAATTAAAAACACGAGCTTACTCGATATAGAAACACAAGTCTAAGGCTTAATAAATGAATAAATTAGAATTTAGGGAACTTGCTAAATCAATAAATTAGGGATAGGATACTTGCCTCTTGCACAAGCTACAATTATAATTCACGTTCTTTATTACATCCTACATATCAATACGTTCACAATACAAATTAATCAATAACTCGATATACGTATCGAATCACACACATCGGTCTTGAGCACGTTATTGGACTATACAATTAACGATTCAAGTCATGTAATTAACTTATTAATTACTCACGTAATATAAGTTATTAACCTCTTATTATATGTTTAGCATATCTTTATGTTCATTACATTAGGTTTTAAACCACCTCTTAGAACACACGAACACTTAGCAAAAAAATTTCAAATTTCTGCAAGGGGCGCGGCCGCGCGCCAGTTACCCTTGGGACCAGCGCGGCCGCGCGGCAACGCAGACCCAGATTTCCAGTTCGCGAATGACACACAGAGCAACCCAAATAAATCCAAATTAAACTAACGAAATGAATTTAAGGCTACCCATGAGATATAGAATTTACAGAAACATCATACCATGTTCTAAGCATGCTTTTAACACTTTAAATCACGAAATTACACAAATCACAACATTTAATTTCACTATTTTCAACATTTTATAAAGTTTTGAAAGAAAACAAGAATTCAACGTTACGGATTCGTTATAACACCGAATCCGTTCGTTTAACTTCCATTTTGTTCGTTTAAATGTACACAATCACATTCAAGTGTTAATTTAAGTTAAATAAACGCATAAGGTGTGTAAATTTTGTACGTAAGGGCCATATGGGCCATATGTACAATTTTTACACTCTGTAACTTTTGAAAACCCAATTATCAACAAAATTCCATGGTGTGATCACTGAAAGTTATGCATATATGGCATATAATATGTTATGGACATCAATTAATATATATATAGCCATATCATGAACAAGTCATCAATTTAGTCTTTTACAGAAAACTTCAAAGTACGTTAATGGAAGTTTTGAAAACTTAATTAAGACGTAATTACATAAAATTGATCACTGTGATTTATGTATACATGGTATAAAACATGTTATAAACATAATTTAACCCATATAAAACCATATAACCAACAATGATTCAAAATTGACGATTACAGAGAACTTCAAAGTACGTAAAAATAGAAAGCTTAAAACTTAATATAACTGAATTTACCCTTGCTAGTTGGTGAAGATGATTCAAGGATGATGATATAAATTTTTCCAATTCTTCTTCCTCAATCTTTTCTCTCAAAATTCTCTCTGATATGAATATATGAATTGATATAGTATATATGTATATAAGTATAATACGTATAATATATAATGGGTGAGTGGTTGTCAGTTGGTCCCTTAGTGGGTTAACTGACCAACTCCCCTTAAGGCCTTGTTTGGCTAGCTTAAGGAATCCCTTCTCATTTATTTTAATTAATTTATTATAATATAGTTAATTAATGTCACACCCAATTAAATCAAATAATGCTATTTAAATCAATTAAATAAAATAGCATAAATCTACATTAAATCATAAATCTACCACAAATTCTTATTTATTAATTATGTCTAATCATAAATCTCTAATTAATTAATAAATTAATTAGAAATAACATTATGCTTATTAATTAATATATTAATCAAATAAGCTCAATTAAATACATACTTTGAATATAAAAATTCACCACATTAATTTAACTAATGTGACACATATAATTAAATTAATCTACCACAAATTCATCAATTAATTATTTAACTCAATAATTAAATCATCAAAAAATATTTATTTAATTCAATAAATATTCATAATAAATTACAAAAATCTTGTTTGTCACAAAACCGATTGTGAACAAAAATTAGAAAAATTCTAATCTTATTTAAATAAATAAATTAAACTAATAATCTATTTAAATAAATAAAATTTATTCTACAATAGGGATAAGCCTCCCTAGCGATCAACGACTTTTCAGATAATATAGATTTGAACATTAATCATAAAAGAACCTGTGAGTAAATAGTTATCGTACAATTCAGTCCTTCTACCATACAATGTTCCAATTAAATATAAGATATGGATTTACTGTCAAGTCTTACTTTATTTAATTATATGGATTTCGATTAGAAAATGCACAACTCCATTTAATGTAAATTAGAAACTCCTTTCTAATTTCATTCCAACTTAGCCAAGGATTCCTAGGTTGTCATTTACCGAATCACATAGGACATATCTCCTCTTTTACTAGAGATGATAAATTCTTTATTGATCATTTATTATCTCCATATGTAACTCATTATACCCAAGCATACCCTTTTATATACCCTAAAGGGTTTTAAGGAATAAGTCAAAGTATAATTCATTACATACAAGATACTATGATGATCTCAAGTTCAAGGATCACTTGTACTACTATCACATTATGAATTCCTATTGACAGACGAGTAAAACTCCATTAGGTATTCCATAACGAGTCACGTTCAGTGAACTTATTCTCCAATAAGCACCTACATTCTTGCTTTAGTGTCTTCACACAAATGATCATGAGATCAATCATCCTCATCCAATGAGCAAGCAACATATGTACCAATCTATCCGAATTTACTAATCTCCTTTTTAGTAATCCCACAATTGGGAACTATTTTAGTTTTAGAGCTTTGTAAGAATTTAGATCTCATTAGCATGATCATCATTATGATTCTAAAAGCATTGCTTAAAACTATAGATTATTTACATATTATAAAAACAACATCATGTAGATAATTAAATGCCTTTAATAAATGAATATTTTTATTAATAAATAAATAAGATTGTCTCCAAAGTATATGCTTTATCATCATACATGATTGGCTTGTATGCATACTACTTTCAATCTCCCACTTGCACTAAAGCCAATCGTCATGGTATCTCATACCCTTTTTCTCTAAGTGACGATCAAACTGCTGTTATGTTAAACCTTTAGTAAATGGATATGCAATGTTATCTTGAGAGTCTATATGCTCCTCTTTCAATGATTTCTTTAATCAAAGTGTCGCAACACATGTTTAGATTCAAGATGAGACTTAGGAACTATTCCTAGTTCTATAATAAACTTTTCATCTGAAACATCAACTTGCATCTTCACTTACAGTTATATACTTTGTCTTTGTCACTAAACCAGCAACCTGTTGTTGTTTGGAACCTTTCCAATTCACTGCACCATCTTTCAAGGTAACAATTTACCCTAAAGTGGATTTTGTTGTCGTCTTGGTCAGTCTGAAAACTTGAGCTTGTTTAGCCCTCTAGTGTAATTCAGAATCATCATGTGATATGATGACATCGTTAGTGTCAGTTAAGTACCTTAAGATGTATATCACTGTCTCACAGTGATCTTCTCCAGAGTATGACTAATCAACATCAAGTATCGTATATTTCATTGCATACATGATAGTAACTCATGCGATCTTTCTTTTACTGAGGACAATTTTAGAGAGATACACTCCATGGCTCATCATCATGAGGCACCTTTTGGAGTTTGCCATGCTAAACGTCTTTAGCATCTAATGAATATACGTTTCCTTGGGTTATACCGAACATCTTTTTAAATCTATTAATACAGATTTATATCCCCAATGCGGGATGTTCTACCCAAATCATTCATGGAGGAATGTTTAGACAACTTTATTTTGATCGATTTTAGCATAAGAATTTCATTCTCTATCAGTAATATATCATCAACATATAATACATGGAATGAAACAGCGCTCCCACTAACCTTCTTGTACACACATGGTTCATCCTTATTTTTGATAAAATCAAACTATTTGATTGTCTCATCAAAACAAATGTTATATCTACGAGAAGCGTGCTTCAATCCATAAATGAATTGTTGTAGCTCATATATATGATTTGCTTCAACTATTGAAATAAATCCATCTGGTTGTATCATACAAACATTCTCCTCTAATAATGTATATTTGAGGAAGGGCGTCTCCACGTCCATTTTGCCAGATATAATAATAATAAGCTAAAATTGTAAGTAAAATCTAAATGGACTTGAGCATAGCTTCAAAATCCATTTTAGATTTTATGGTCATCTACCATTTTTCTGAGTCTTTATTACTCATAGCCTGTTCGTAATTCAATGGATCATCATCATTCATGATGTATACCTCATCGTCATCCTCTATGACGAATCCATACCTCTCAGGTATCTTCGGTACTCTTCCAGATTTACGAATAGGATGTGATACAGTAGGTTCTTCCACTTGGTCAGGTACCTGACTCTGATCCATAGTAATTTGTGGTTCTTGAACTTCTTCACGATATATCTTACTCCCACTCACCCCTTCATGGATAAACTCCTTTTTCAAGAAGGCAGCATGTTTCGCAACAAACACCTTTTGATCAGTTGGATGATAGAAATAATACCCTACAGTTTATTTAGGGTATCCCACAAATCTACACTTGTCGGATTTAGTCTGTAGCTTATCATGTTCAAACTTTTTGACATAAGCTGGACAACCCCAAGTCTTAACATACTTAAGATTTGGTTTCCTCCCTTTTCACATCTCATATGGAGTCTTTTAGGCGGATTTGGTAGGTACCTTGTTAAGTAGGTATGTAGCCGTTTTTAGGGCATATCCTTAAAAGGAAATTGGAAGGTTGGTAAAACTCATCATGGATCGAACCATGTCCAACAGTGTTCGATTTCTCCTTTCAGATACTCCATTTAACTGTGGCGTACCTGGAGGAGTCCATTGTAAGATTATACCATTTTTTTGATACAATTGAGAAACTCACCGCTTAAGTATTCTCCAATTCGATCTGATCGAAGTATCTTTATACTCTTGCCCGTTTGTTTCTCTACTTCACTTCTAAACTCTTTGAACTTTTCAAATAATTCTGACTTTTATTTCATTAAATACACATATCCAAATCTTGAGTGATCATCAGTGAAAGTAATAAAATAAGAATGCCCACCCCGTGCACTTGTTGTCATAGGTCCACAAACGTCTGTGTGAATCAATGTCAACAACTCTGTAACTCTTCCTCCTTTTCCACTAAAAGGAGATTTAGTCATTTACCCATGAGAAAAGATTTACAAGTTGGATATGATTCATAATCAGATAGCTCTAAGAGCACATTCTTATGTAACTTGGATAATCTCATTTCATTGATATGACCGAGTCTACAGTGCCACATACAGGTATAATTAATATCATCTCTTTTTTTTCTTAGTTTGTTCTATTTAAAGTATATTTTCATGCAAGTCAAATATATAAAAGTCCATTTCGCAGATTTCCAATACCATATAAAACATTATTTTTATAAATTGAACAACTGTTGTTCTTTATTATAATTTCAAATCCATCCATATCTAATACAGAATTTAAAATAATATTTCTAATGATATTCGAAACAAAATAACAATTATTTAAATAAATGGACTTGCCCGTAGGCTGTGCTAAACAATACGTGCCTACAGCTAATGCAGCAACCTTTGCTTCATTTTCCACTCGTAGGACAACCTCATCCTTATTTATCTTTCAACTTCTGACCAGTCCCTTCACAGTATTACATATGTGAGAACCACAGCCGGTATCCTATACCCAAGTAGAATTTTGACTTTCTGAAAATTAATTTCAATCATGAACAAATCTTGATTGAAAGTCAAAGCTTCTCCAAGCTTTTTCTCTGCCAGAAATTTTTTGCAGTTCCTTTTCCAATGTCCCGGCTCGTTGCAATGGAAGCACATTCCTTTGCCAGCTAGATCAGGTTTCTTTTGGTCCTTTATGTTCACCTTACCCTTGGTCATCCGAGATTAGAAGAGCTCCTTAGATATTTCATATCTAGCAGTCTTACTTTGTTCACCATACAACTCCTTGAGGTGAAGCAACATAGTAGGAGCATCCATGTTTTCATGCTGACACTGAAGCTCGTTATTCATGGATGCGAGCATGATGCATTGAGCCACAGATGCATCATTTTGCCACTTTATAATGGTGACAATTTCTTCCTCAGATGTTGATTCTGGAACAGTTCCAGAGATAGGTGAATTTAGGACATAAGAAATCTTTTCAGCAGTGAGAACTATTCTCAGATCCTTAACTAGTCCGTATAATTTGGTCAGGTTAGTTTATTAGCATCAAGTATGCTACGCAGTGAAATTAGTGATTTTGATATTTTTTAAAATTTCTGTATGTGAAAAGACAATATTTTAGCAAACATTCATTTAATTAATTTTGCATACCAAAATAAATTTAGGTCTTTATTTTAAATTGGTATCTCCCACTATTTTCATCAAACTATATTACCCTCACTTATATAGTTCGGAAACATCTAATTAAATATTTTCTAGTGAGATTAAGGATCCCATTTCAAACGTATATAGCCTTGTGGATAGCACAACAAATGATATATAAATAAATAGGTAGACAACTCTTGTCAATTACATCAACATGTAACTCCTTTTATTTTGCCTCTTAAATCATAACGGTCAAGTGTGTGCACATCCGAACTAAAATGATTTAAGTTAAGTCCAGCCTAGCACTTCCATAAATTCAAAAAAGAAAAATGTATGTCCTTGTGGATAGCACAACAAGACTATATTGTTCAATTTTCTTGATAAGCATCAAATGTGATTAAGTAATATCTTAAATACGCAATACTCACCTTGTGGATAGCACAACAAGCTCATATTAAATATTTAATGCTCTATTACTTTATCATGCTAGAAGGCGACGTTCGATATTCCAAATATCATTGAACGCTTCGGACTTAATATTATTTCTTTGAGGGGTTTGTAATTATTTGTCTAATCTTGTTTAGCGCGCATGCACATATATATATAAAATACGCGTAATTTTATTAAACATGCGAAGCATGTTTGCATAAAATATAATATATATAATACTTATCATGCACATATAGAATACTATATTCTACCTGGATTGATTATGGACTTTTATTCTAGTTTGGTTCACTAGAGCTACCAAGTGAACCAAAAGGCCAAACCTAGGAGTGCAAGAATTTAAATTTAAACGTAACTATTATATTTAAACTCGGGCTCCATACAAACGGGTCTTCACGAGCTCCTTGCTCTTTGGTCTCCAATTTCTTTAAGATAATTCTAACTATCTCTATTACATTAACTATTTAAAATTAAATAGAAACCTTGATCAGCAGTCAAAGGGAAGTACATAGGAGGGAGATAGAATTTACATCGAGAAAAAAAATCAGAGAAGACAAGGTACGTAGACCTCATTTAATAAAACTCATTCATTCAAGCATTCAACTAAAATAAAATCCAATCACATTGGTCAATAGTCCATAATCAACCCCATTTATTTTTATATATGTCACCATATATATCAATAAATAAATATCCATCTCATGAATTAAAACATTCCATATATATATTAGTATCATTTAATGGACAATTTTAAATTGCATGAAATTCAATTTCAAGATTAAAATAAACTCTTTATTTTAATTATAAAATTATTTAGAATATAATATATAAATATATCATATATATATATATATATATATATATTTGATATTACCGTATATTATATATATATATATATATAAAATATAAATTCACATTTATTTTTTAAAAAGAAGTCACCTTCTTTTATTAAAAGAGTCCTGCAGGTTTATTAAAAGAGTTTTTTCCTAATGGGTCACCTTCTTTTTGGAGTAAGAAAAAGAGACAACGCCTTTTCTTTGCAGAATTCCAGATTAGCGCCAATAAAAAAAATTTGTGATTTGTCCTATAAAAAAAATGCCAATTTTTTTTTCTTAAAAAAATAATTTTATACAATAAAATTATGCCCAATAAATTATTCTAAATACATACTCGTATATATATGAAATCAAAAATAAATTAATAATTGCATAAAGGTTTGGCTCTGATGCCACTGTTGGGTTTGTACGAAATCGTGACGCAATCAAATTACAAAAATTAGCGGAAGCATGGTATATTAGAGTTTAAAAAATTTCTACAAAATCATTACCCGGATCATCCTTTATGCAAATTATTAATTTAAAACGGTAAATAAGAAATTATGGAATCATACCCTTGTAGAACGAAGCTTCCACAGGTACGAGTTCAACTCCTCATTCTTCGTGATCTCCTTGAATTTCCGGGTTAGATTCCTTCCTTTTATCAACAATAGCCACCCAAGTGTGTGGCCTCTAGAGGTGATCCACCAAGGAAGAGGAATTATCAAGAAGGAGGGTGTTTGGCTAAATCTTATAGAAAAGGAATACTCTCCAACAATTGGAATTGCATCAACTGATATCTATTATAAGACTCCTCTTATATAGATATTGGTCAACCCTTTTAATCCTATTAGACATGGGATTTCATTTAATTAATTAAACTCCTTTAATTAATTTATGCTTCTCACCACATTGGGAATAATTAATTAAATTCATTTAATTAATTTGTCTCCTAATCTTATTACGAATAAATGAGAGTACTAATATTAAATTAATTACTAAACTCCTTTAAAAATTAAAATAATAATAATTATAATAATATTAATAAGACTCCTCTTATTAATTTATATTTAATATTTCCAAAATATTAAATAATAAATATTAATCTATTTAATTTATTCTATCACCATAGATTAAATTAATTACACTTAATGCATTATTACGATTATGTCATTACCTTCTTAAATAATTGTTCTTCCTTTTATGGTATGACCCTTTAGGTTCTCCATATTAAACCGATTGTGAATAAATCAATTAGAATAATTTTAATATTATTTAAATAAATAAATTAAACTAATAATCTATTTAAATAAATAAAATTTATTCTACAATAGGGATAAGCCTCCCTAGCGATCAACGACTTTTCAGATAATTTAGATTTCAACATTAACCATAAAAGAACTTGTGAGTAAATAGTTACCGTATAATTCAATCATTCTACCATATAATGTCCCAATTAAATATAAGCCATGGATTTACTGTCAAGTCTTATTTTATTTAATTATATGTATTTCGATTAGAAAATGCACAATTCCATTTAATGCAAATTAGAAACTCCTTTCTAATTTTATTTCACCTTGGCCAAGGATTCCTAGGTTGTCATTTACCGAATCACATAGGACATATCTCCTCTTTTACTATAGGTGGTAGATTCTTTATTGATCATTCATTATCTCCATATGTAACTCATTATACCCAAGCATACCCTTTTATATACCCTAAAGGGCTTTAAGGAATAAGTCAAAGCATAATTCATTACATACATGATACTATGATGATCTCAAGTCCAAGGATCACTTATACTACTATCACATTATGAATTCCTATTGACAAGCGAGTAAAACTCCATTAGGTATTCCATAACGAGTCACGTTCAGTGAACTTATTCTCCAATAAGCACCTACATACTTGCTTTAGTATCTCCACACAAATGATCATGAGATCAATCATCCTCATTCATTGAGCAAGCAACATATGTACCAATCTATCCGGATTTACTAATCCCTTTTTTGGTAATCTCACGATTGAAAACTATTTTAGTTTTAGAGCTTTCTAAGAATTTAGATCTCATTAACATGATCATCATCATGATTCTAAAAGCATTGCTTAAAACTATGGGTTATTTATATATTATAAAAACTGCACCATGTAGATAATTAAATACTTTTAATAAATAAATATTTTTATTAATAAATAAATAAAATTGTCTCCAAAGTATATGCTTTATCATCATACTTGATTAGCTTGTATGCATACTACTTTCAGAGATAACACCAGGAAAGCATCAAACCAGACCACCGGAGACAACACCGGGAAAGCATCAAATCAATCACCCTAGAGACAGCCTTGGGAATCATCAAATCCACTTCAGTGAAAGCCCTAGAGATAGACAAAAGTCAACAGTAGTCCAACCCTGGAGACAACCCCGAGAAAGACAGCTGCAACCACATCAAGCCCAGAACCAACCCGGAAAGGCAAAAGGGTAATTTTGCCAACTAAACATCAAATCAGGTCAAATTACCATGAAGAATGTCATGCAAAACTATAACAATAATCCCGAGCAAAAACAGCGCAAGACAGCTCAATGGTGGGAGTGCACGTACTTTGAGACAATGGGGCCCACCAACCCGGGCCCACTATAAACAGCCGTAGGTAGACCCGTGGCTGCCACAAGTAGACCCACGACCATCGAGTCTATATATGTGTCCTCTCCCCTTAGCTTGGAGAGAGGGAGAGAAGAAGAAATGGTCGCGGCGAGAGAAATAGACGCTATGAAGGTCAAATGGAGGCTCATACGTACTCTGATTCTTGTAAAATCTCTTTGTAAATGTTCATATACATATATACTACAACATATCAAATTTTAATCAGAGGGAAACAAGTATCGGAGCGCCAAAAGCCGTTCGAGAGTTATTTTTGCTATATACTGTAAGATTTCTTAAGAACTGCCTTCTTCGCTTACTCTAATACGTATATAAACGACATATATACATTTTTAAAGGTCAATATTCATTAGATCTGTGTTTTTCACCGTTCATTTCTTGTAAATAGTCAATATTTGAGCTGTATTGACTAGATCTAGCTTTTAACCGATTCAAAAGTTGTAAAACTTAAACTTGGGAGCTAGAATGGCTAAGATCTATACATATCTAGTTTTCTTTCTTGTTTTTTGTAAATATTTAGCGACCACGTGACCCTAAATTTGTATATAGAGGAAACTGGAAGCTATGAAATACGCGCGAACGAAGATTTGACTGATGAATCTTTCGTTTAGCGACATTTAGTATAGTTTTGCGTTTTATTGCAATATATTCATTATGCAGGCTGTTTATTCGATTCCTTGTGGACCTAGGAGCTATAGGATCTACGATTCAACTCACGGATTTAGATTTGGTTCCCATGATGGACCTGGTTGAGTTGTACAGCCAGCTTGCAAATTTTGTAATTGTAAATATAGGACCTTAAAACGGTTATCCGGATTTAAGGTCCCCATAATAATGGAAATCCTACGTGTGGTGTCCGGACACACTTTGATGACTTTCATACCTATAAGGAGCCCGACACTTATATATATATTTATTATTTTGTCATGGATGCTTCGCATCTCGAGAATAAAATCAAAATAAGCTGAATATGAAATAAAATGGAAGTATCAAAGGGCTTTAATTCATATGCGAGCGAAAAGGTTTGAAAACTGATTTTCAAAACATCATTTTTATATTCTTGTCTTAAAATGAACTTTTCAAAAAAAAGTCAATTATATATGTCCAACGAAGTATATAACTACTTTCAAATAAAACACTTACGCCCAATTAATTACAAAGCACACACACACACACATACACAAAAATTAGGGAATGAAAAGCGCGATAATCGTGTTTCACAGAAGTCGTGGGGTGCCTAACACCTTCCCCCCGCTTAATCAATCCCCCAAACTCTATGATATCTCAGTTTCCAAGACCAATTAAAAAGAGTCCAATAATGTGGCCATATTACAAAACCTTTCAAAACTTGGTTGAGTTGGTACAACCATTTCACTCAAACCAACTGGCGGCTCTGTCTAATTCGAACCATTAAAATCAAACTTTTCAAATCGTCGACATTATATGTCAGACTTTTCTTGAAATTTCACCCTTCAGATCAAAAAAAACCAAATAGAAAACATAAAGGGTAGAAACATATAGGAAAAGGGAACCCAAAATTTTCCCGATGTCGACATTTATATATATATATATATATATATATATATATAATTGGATGTACTACAAGTAATACTAAACATACATTTTATTTTTTAGTCAGAATCATCTTGTATACGGTTTTGAGATTCATAACCATCATCTTTTTCAGATTTAGTGTCAGTGTCAGTCAATAACTCTTCTTCCTCGGTATCAATGTCATCTGGCAAATGTACTGACTCAAGATCCAATTCATTAAGTTCATCTCCACCCTCTAACTTTATTACTTTAGTGTCGTCCTCCACATTTATTAGTGTATGTCTATAAAGCATCTCCTCTTGGTAGAACTCCTCATCTACTAATTGTACACGACTGCACGCGGGAGTATGAATTACAACTTGCTAATCTACAAGCGTTCTATCCTTTTTCCTAACAGGACTAGTAGTGTAGCATACTTGTACTATTTGAGTTGGCAACACAAATGGTTCGTTGGCGTACGTGGACGTATGGAGGTAAATATCCATGATTCCATGTCAATCGACACGTATCCCTTTCTTTGTATCAAACCAACGACACTTGAACAAGTTAATCTTACCCCCACTAAGTGCCCTTGTACGACAACTCTATGATTTCCTCCAACTCCCCATAAAAGGCACAACCAAGCTCATTGTAACAATCTCATTGGACACACACTCCAGTGTTTGTTGTTCTTTTACCGCGAGCATATGCCTTAGTATAAAATTCACAACCATTGATCTTATAACCATTGCAACTAACTTGGTCCCTTTCTAGGCCCATAGCTAGGACTTGTACATTATCCAAAGTCGTTCCCTCATGAAGAGCCTACAAAAACTCTATTACATTAAATGAAGTTATAAATTAATGGAGTATATATTAATGCTTAATATATTTAACTTACTTTTTCCCTTAGCCACCTTGCAAAGTTTTTATCACGACTGATTTGAACATCTTTATCAGTTATGCAGAGCTGATTTGCTTTTAACTCGTCATTGTATGATCTATATAATTTTATAAACATTAACATATTGGAATGTATGTCATTGCAGGTTAAGATATAGCTATCCCTAAAACAATTGAAATTTTACATGTGTACCTCATAAATTTGTCAATCTCCTCGCAATTGAGAAGAATGTAAGTATGTTGAGCATGTAAATCTTGCTCAGAGAGGAATATGCGCTTCCCTTTTCCATAAGCGTGATTCGATAGACCAAATACAGGAAGCCGACTATTTAGTTCAACATTACCCCCATCATCATGTCTCGGGACTCGATTGGCCTTTATCAAGACTTCGTGGGGAAAATAGTCTGAGATAAACATAGAAATCTCATCAAAACTTTATGCCTCACATATTGACCCCTCGACATAAGCTCTATTTTTCACCTTCCTTTTATGGTTTTCCAACACCCTCTCAAAAGTGTGCATCCATCTATATTGAACTGGACCCCCAACACGAGCTTCATAGGGAAGAAGGATTTGCAAATGCTCCATGGAGTCAAAAAAACCAGGCAGTAATATTTTTTCAAGCTTACACGTGATATCAATGATGTTCTTCTCAAGTACAGACATGTCCTTCTCATTTAATGTTTTGGAACACAAGTCTCAATAAAATTACTAAGATCAGTCAAAGCATCCCATATTGGTTTATCAAGCATATCCCAAAATGCTATAGGCATGAGTCTCTCCATGAACACATGACAACCATGACTATTCATCCCTTTTAATTTCATGTTAGGTTTGTAACAATCAAAGTAGCGGAAGCATGGTAAAAACAAATTTTAAAATTTTTACAAACCTTATTTCCGGATCATCCTTTTTGCATAATTATTAATTAAAAGAAAGATAAGAAATTATAGAATCATACCCTTGCAGAACTAAGCTTCCACGGGAACAAGTTTAACTCCAAATCCTTCGTGATCTCCTTGAGTTCTCCGGGTTTGATTCCTTCCTTTGATCAACGTTAGCCACCCAAGTGTTTGGCCTCCAAAGGTGATCCACCAAGGAAGATGAGATATTCAAGAAGGTGAGTATTTGGCTAAACCCTAATTCTATCTCTATAGAATGTGTATACTCTCCCAACTATTGGAATAGTGTAACTTCTAACCTTGTTCCATAATAAAACTTTCTTATTTATAGATGTAGGCAACCCTCCTAAACTATTTTAGGTATTGGGTTTTATATTAATTAATTAAATTTTTTAATTAATTATGCTTCCCAATCCTATTGAAAATAATTAAACCATTTTAAGTAATTACCCTCCTAATCTCATTAGAAATATATGGGAGAGAGAATATCTTATTAATTAATTCCCAAACTCCTTTAGGAATTAAATAATAATAATAATAAGACTCCTCTTATTAATTTATATTTAATACTTCCAAAATATTAAATAATAAATATTAAGCTATTTAATTTATTCTATCACCATGGATTAAATTAAACATATCTAACTTATTATTACAATTATGCCATTAGCTTTTTTAATAAATATTCTTCTTTTAATGGTGTGACCCTTTAGATTCTTCATATTAAACCGGTTATAAATAAATCAATTAGAACAATTCTACTCTTATTTAAATAAATAAATTAAACTAATTATTCATTTAAATAAATAATATTTATTCTACAATAAGGGTAAGCCACCTTAGCGATCAACGACTTTTCAGATAATATAGATTTCAATATTAATCATAAAAGAACTTGTGACTAAATAGTTACCGTACAATTCATTTCTTCCACCATACAATATCCCAATTAAATATAAAACATGAATTTACTATCAAGTCTTATTTTATTTAATTATATGTATTTCGATTCTAAAATGCACAACACCAAATAATACAAATTAAGAACTACTTTTTAATTTCATTCTTCCTTGGCCAAGGACTACTGGGTTGTCATTTATCGAATCACATAGGACATTCTCTTCTTTTTTTAGAAGTGGTAGATCCTTTATTGATCATTCATTATCTCCATGCATAAATCATTATACCCAATCATACCATTTGATATACTCTTAAGGTCTTAAGGGACATATCAAATTATAACTCATCATACACAAGATACCATGATGATCTCAAGTCTAAGGATTATTTGTACTACTATCACTTAAGGAATTCCTATTGATAGGCAAATAAAACTCCATTAGGTATTCCTTAGCGAGCCAAGTTCAGTGAACTTATTCTCTAGTAAGCACTTACATACTTGCTTTAGTGTTTTCACATAAATGATTATGAGATCAACCATCCTCATCCAATGAGAAAGTCAACGTATGTACCAATCTATCCAGATTCACTAATCCCCTTTTTAGTAATCCAACGATTAAAAACTATTTTAGTTTTAAGCTGTCTAAAAATTTAGATCTCAATAGCATAATCATCATCATGATTTCAAAAGTATTACTTAAAACTATGGGCTTATCACATATTATAAAAATAGCACCATGTAGATAAATTAAATGCCTTTAATTGAATAACACTTTTATTAATAAATAAATAAGATTGTCTCAAAGTATATGATTTATCATCATACATGATTGACGTGTATGCATACTACTTTCAATCTCCCACTTGCACTAAAGTCAATCGCCATGGTATCTCATACCCATCTTCTCTAAGTGACGATCAAACTACTGTTGTGTTAAAGCTTTAGTAAATGGATCTACAATGTTGTCTTGAGAGTCCACACGTTTCAGGGTGACATCTCCTCTTTCAATGATCTCTCTAATCAAATGAAACTGCCTCAACACATGTTTGGATTTCTGATGAGACTTGGGTTCCTTAGCTTGTGCAACAACTCCAGTGTTGTCATAGAATAAAGGTACTGCTCCTCTAATGCTAGGAACCACACCAAGTTCTGTTATGAACTTCTTCATCGAAACAACTTTCTTTGCGGCTTCACTTGCAGCTATGTACTCTGACTCTGTCACTGAATTAGTAATTATTTGCTGCTTAGAACTCTTCCAACTCACTACGCCATCATTTAAGGTAACCAAATACCCCAAAATGAATTTACTATCATCTTAGTCCGTTTGAAAACTTGAGTCGGTATAGCCCTCTAGTTTCAACTCAGACCCACCGTAGACAAGAAACATATCCTTAGTTCTTCTTAAGCACTTGAGGATATTTTTCACAACCTTCAAGTGTTCTTCTCCTGGATTCGACTAATATATGCTAGTTACACTAAGTGCATGAGCGACATCTGGTCTATTACATATTATACCGTACATGATAGATCTTATTGTTCAAGCCTAAGTTATCTTACTCATACGGTCTCTCTCCTCAGGTGTCTTTGGGGCCTATTTCATAGAGAGATGTATTCCATGGCTCATCGACATGAGACCTATTTTGTAATCTTCCATGCTAAACCTTTTAGCATCGTGTTAATGTACATTCCTTGGGATAAGCCAAGCATCCTTTTAGATCTATCTCTATATATTTTTATCCCCAAAATATAGGATGCTTCTCCCAAGTCCTTCATGGAGAAGTGTTTAGATAACCAGCTTTTAATTGACTGTAGCATCGAAATATCGTTCCTATCAGTAATATATCATCAACATATAATACAAGGAATGATACAACGCTCTCACTAACCTTCTTGTACACACATGGTTCATCCTCATTTTTGATAAAATCAAACTCTTTTTTTGTCTCATCAAAACGGATGTTCGACCTACGAGAAGCTTGTTTCAATCCATAAATGGATCGTTGTAGCTTATAGACTTGATTTATTCCAACCGTTGAAACAAAACCCTCTGGTTGTGTCATATACACATTCTTCTCAAGGTTTCCATTAAGGAAGGCCGTTTTCACGTCCATCTGCCAGATTTCGTGGTCAAAGTAAGTTGTAATCGCAAGCAAAATTCGAATGAACTTTAGCATAGCTGCTGGCGAGAAAGTTTCATCATAGTCAACACCTTATCTTTATTTGAAACCTTTTGCAACCAGTCGGGCTTTATAGGTCTTTACCTTTTCGTTCGCTCCAGTCTTTCTTTTAAAGACCCATTTACACCCAAAAGGCTTAATACCCTCAGGTGATGAAATCAAAGTCTATACTTTGTTCTCATACATGGAGTCCATCTCGAATTTTATGGCCTCTAATTATTTCTCTGAGTCTTTACTACTCATAAACTGTTCGTAAATTCAATGGATCATCATCATCCATGATGAGTACCTCATCGTCATCCTCTATAATGAATCCATACCTATCAGGTATCTTTGGTATCCTTCCAGATTTATGAATAGGGTGTTGTACAATAGGTTCTTCTACTTGGTCAAGTACCTGACTTTGATCTGTTGTAATTTGTGAGTCTTGAACTTCTTTAAGATATATCTTACTCCCACTGACCCCTTCAAGGATAAACTCCTTTTTCAAGAAGGCGTCATATTTCGTAACAAACACCTTTTGATTAGTAGGATGATAGAAATAATACCCTACAGTTTCTTTAGGGTATCCCACAAATCTATATTTTTTGGATATAGCCTGCAACTTATCATTTTAAAACTTTTTGATATAAGATGGACAACCTCAAGTCTTAACAAACTTAAGATTCGGTTTCCTCCTTGTCCATAACTCATATGGGGTCTTTGGGACAGTCTTGGTAGGTACCTTGTTAAGTAGATATGCAGTCGTTTCTAGGACATAACCCCGGAATGATACTGAAAGATTGGTAAAACTCATCATGGAATGAACCATGTCCAACAATGTTCGATTTCCCCTTTCAGATACACCATTTAACTGTGGTATTTTTGGTGGAGTCAATTGTGAGATTATACCATTTTCTTTGTAACAATTGAGAAACTCTTCGCTTAAGTATTCACCACCTCGATCAGATCAAAGAATCTTAATACTCTTGCCAATTTGTTTCTCTACTACACTTCTGAATTCTTTGAACTTTTCAAACAATTTAGATTCGTATTTCACTAAATACACATAACCAAATCTTGAATGATCATCAGTGAAAGTAATAAAATAAGAATACCCTCCTCGTGCTTTCGTTGTCAATGGTCCAAAAACATCTGTGTGTACCAACGCTAATAACTCTGTAACTCTTTCTCCTTTTCAACTAAAAAGAGATTTAGTCATGTTACCTATGAGACAAGATTCGCAAGTTGGATATGATTCATAATCTGATAGCTCTAAGAGTCCAACCTTATGCAACCTGGATAATCTTGTTTCATTGATATGACCGAGTCTATAGTGCCACATAAAGGTATAAGTAACATCGTCTCTTTTCTGTTTCTTAGTTTGTTCAATTTGAAGTATATTTTCATACAATTCAAGTATGTAAAGTCATTCAATAATTTACCTACACAATATAAAACATTCTTATTATAAATAGAACAACTATTTTTCTTTATTATAATGTCAAAACCATCCATATCCAATACAGAAATTGAGATAATGTTTCTAATGGGTGTTGTAACAAAATAACAATAATTTAAATAAATGAACTTGCCCGTAGGCAATGCTAAACAGTAAGTCCATACAGCTAATGCAACAATCTTTACTCTATTTTCCACTCGTAGGACGACTTCATCGTTGTTCAGCTTTCTACTTCTGATCAGTCCCTGCATAGTATTACATATGTGAGAACCACAGCCAGTATCCAATACCCAAGTAGAAGTTTGACTTTCAAAAAAATTCATTTCAATCATAAACAAACCTTGATTGGAAGTCAAAGCTTCTCCAAGCTTCTTCTCTACAAAAACTCCTTGCAGTTCCTCTTCTAGTGACCCGACTCGTTGCAATGGACGCACATTCCTTTGCTAGCTGGATCAGGTTTCTTTTGATCCTTCACTTTTGCCTTGCCTTTAGCCTTCTTGGTTTTCTTCTTTTCAAAAGATACCTTGGGCCTCTTCCTTTTCTTGGAAGAATCATCCACTAGTAAGACTTGGTTCTTCTTTGATGGCAAGTGTCCTTCAATAGTTTTCAATATGTTAAGGAATTCAGGCAAGCTGACATCCAACTTATTCATATAGAAATTCACAACAAATTGTGAGAAGGTATCTGGGAGTGACTGCAAAATCAAATCTTGACTTAACTCCCCATCCATGATGAACCCAAGCTGTCCAAGACGTTCAATAAAATTGATTATCTTAAGGACATGAGTCTCAACAGTAGTGCCCTCGTTCATCCAAGATCGGAAGAGCTCTTTAGATATCTCATATCTAGCATGATGCTAGCATGATGCATTGAGTCATCGTTACTCATGGATGCTAGCATAATGCATTGAGTCATCGATGCATCATCTTGCCACTTCTTAGAAGTAGTAATCTCTTCCTAAAATGCTTCTTCTACAACAGTTGCAGGGACAGACGAATTTAGGACATAAGAAATCTTTTCTGCAGTGAGAACAATTCTAAGATTCCTTAACCTGTCCGTGTAATTCGGTCTAGTTAGTTTGTTTGCATCAAGTATGCTATGCAGTGATAGTGAGAGTTACATTTTTCAAATTCTGCATGTGAGATTAAATAACATTTTAGCAAACATTCATTTAATTAATTACCAAAATAAATTAGGTGTTTATTTTAAATTAGTATCTCCAATTATTTTCTTCAAACTATATTACCCTCATAATATATAGCTCAATAAATCTATTTAAAGATTTGTTAGTGAGAATAAGGATCTCATTTCAAATGTATATAGTCTTGTGTGACACAACAAACGATATATAAATAAATAAGTAGACAACTATTGTCAATTAAATCAACATGTAACTCCTTATATTTTGCCTATTAGATTATTTTGATCAAGTGTGACACATCCGAATCAAAAATTATCTAAGTTAAGTCCAACCTAGCACTTCCATATATTCAAAAGAAAAATACTGCCCTTGTGTGACACAATAAAACATCATCGTTCAGTCTATTTATAAGCATTTTAATGTGATAAATCAATATCTTAAATATTTAATACTTGCTTTGTGTGACACAACAAACTCATATTAAATATTTAATACTCTATTAATTTACCATGCTGAAAGGCGACGTTCGATATTCCAAATATCTTTGAACGCTTAGGACTTAATATAAATTCCTTGAAGGGTTTGTATTTATTTGTCTCATCTTGTTTAGCGTGCATTCACATATATATAAAATATGCATCATATTAATTAACATGCGAAGCATGTTGCATAATATATAATATATATTTATATAGTATAAGCATGCATATAGAATACTATATTCTACCCAAATTAATTATGGACTTTTATTCCAATTTGGTTCACTAGAGCCATCATGTTAACCAAAAGGTCAAACCTAGGAGTGCGAAAATTAAATTTAAACATAACTATTACATTTAAACACGGGCTCCATGCAAACGGGTCTTCACACAATCCTTGCTCCTTGCTCTCCAATTCTTCAAGATAATTCTAATTATTCCTATTACATAAACTATTTAATTTACATAGAAACCTTGATCAGAAGTCAAGGGGAAGTACATAGGAGAGATATAGAATTTTACATCCAAAAAAACTAGAGAATAAGAGGTACGCAGACTCCATTTAATAAAACCCATACATTCCAGCATTCAACTAAAATAAAATATATTCACATTGGTCTATAGTCCATAATCAACCCCATTTATTATCATAAATATCACCATATACATCAATAAATAAAACAATTAATATATACATTGATATCGATTAATGGGCAATTCTAGTTATTTTCGAAATCCAATTTCAACTCTAATTAGTTATCATGGAATCCAATTTCAACTCTAATTAGTTAGCATGAAATCCATTTCTAATTAAAATAAACATATTTATTTTAATCGAATTCTAAATCTAATAAACTCCTTTATTAATCTAGAATTACAGAAAAACATATAATTTTAATTTTAATTAAAATAAACCTTTTATCTTGATTAGAAATAATTAATAAATAAAATAAAATTTTCCTTGTGACCTTTTTGTACTAGAAAGGGGGCGCTGCGGCACTGGTTCTCCGTTTCTTGAACCCGACCCGAGACGGCGGCTAAGCATGGTATAGGGGATGTGGTGCCGCTGGGCAAAAACAGTTTTCCTGTTTCGCGAATTATGCAATTTTTTCCAAAAAATAATAATTTCTAGCTAACAATTATGCTCAATTAAATTGTTCCAAACACATATCATTATATATATCAAATCTAAATAATTAATAACTCGCATGAAGGTTTTCCTTTGATACAATTGTTAGGTTTGTAACAATCAAAGTAGCGAAAGCGTGGCAAAAATGAATTTTAAAATTTTTACAAACCTTATTCCCGGATCATCCTTTATGCATAATTATTAATTAAATGAAAGTGAATAAAATATAGAATCATACCCTTGTAGAACTAAGCTTCCACGGGAACAAGTTCAACTCCAAATCCTTCGTGATCTCCTTGAGTTCTCCGGGTTTGATTCCTTCCTTTGATCAACGTTAGCCACCCAAGTGTTAGGCCTCTAGAGGTGATCTACCAAGGAAGATGAAATATTCAAGAAGCTGCGTGTTTGGCTAAACCCTAATTCTATCTCTATAAAATGTGTATACTCTCCAAACTACTGGAATAGTGTAATGTCTAACCTTGTTCCAAAATAAGACTTTCTTATTTACAGACGTAGGCAACCCTCCTAAACCATTTTGGTATTGGGTTTCATATTAATTAAGTAAACATTTTAATTAATTATGCTTCCCAATCCTATTGGGAATAATTAAACTCTTTTAATTATTTAGCCTCCTAATCTCATTAGGGATATATGGGAGAGAGAATATCTTATTAATTAATTCTCAAACTCCTTTAGGAATTAAATAATAATAATAGTAATAATAATAATAATAATAATAAGACTCCTCTTTTTAATTTATATTTAATACTTCTAAAATATAAAATAATAAATATTAAGCTATTTAATTTATTCTATCACCATAGATTTAATTAAACATACTTAACTTATTATTACGATTATGCCATTAGCTTTTTTAATAAATATTCTTCCTCTTATGGTGTGACCTTTTAAATTCTCCATATTAAATCGATTGTGAATAAATCAATTAGAACAATTCTAATCTTATTTAAATAAATAAATTAAACTAATATTATATTTAAATAAATAGCATTTATTCTACAATAAAGATAAGCCCTCTTAGCAATTAACGACGTTCCAAGTAATATAGATTTAAACATTAATCATAAAAGAACCTGTGAGTAAATAGTTACCGTACAATTCACTCCTTCCACCATACAATATCCCAATTAAATATAAGACATGGATTTACTATCAAGTCTTATTTTATTTAATTATATATATTTCGATTTTAAAATGTACAACACCAAATAATGCAAATTAGGAACTACTTTCTAATTTCATTATGCATTGGCCAAGGACTATTGGGTTGTCATTTATCGAATCATATAGGACATTCTCTTCTTTTACTAGAAGTGGTAGATCCTTTATTGATCATTCATTATCTCCGTGTATAAATCATTATACCAAATCATACCCTTTGATATACCCTTAGGGTCTTGAGGGACATGTCAAAGTATAACTTATCATACACAATATACTAGGATGATCTCAAGTCTAAGAATTATTTATACTACTATCACTTAAAGAATTCCTATATATAGGCAAGTAAAACTCCATTAGGTATTCCTTAGCGAGCCACGTTCAATGAACTTATTCTCCAATAAGCACCTACATACTTGTTTTAGTGTCTCCACACAAATGATTATGAGATCAATCATCCTCATCCAATGAGCAAGTCAATGTATGTAACAATTTATCCGGATTCACTAATCCCCTTTTTAGTAATCCAACGATTGGGAACTATTTTAGTTTTAAGCTATCTAAGAATTTAGATCTCATTAGCACGATCATCATTATGATTCTAAAAGCATTGATTAAAACTATGGGTTTATCACATATTATAAAAATAGCACTATGTAGATAAATTAAATTCCTTTAATTGAATAACACTTTTATTAATAAATAAATAAGATTGTCTCAAAGTATATGCTTTATCATCATACATGATTGACTTGTATGTACACTACTTTCAATCTCCCAGTTGCACTAAAGCCTATCGCCATAGTATCTCATACCCATCTTCTCTAAGTGGCGATCAAACGGCTGTTGTGTTAAAGATTTAGTAAATGGATCTGCAATATTGTCTTTAGAGTCCACATGCTCTAGCGTGACATCTCCTCTTTCAATAATCTCCCTAATAAAATGAAACCAAAGCAACACGTGTTTGGATTTCTAATGAGACCTGAGTTCCTTAGCCTGTGCAACGACTCCGATGTTATCACATAATAATGTTACTGCTCCTCTAATGGTAGGAACCACACCAAGTTCAGTTATGAACTTCTTCATCCAAATAGCTTCCTTTGGAGCTTCACTTGTTGCTATGTACTCTGCCTCTATCACTAAATCAGCATTTGTTTACTACTTGGAACTCTTCCAACTCACTGCGCCACCGTTTAAGGTAAATATATAACCCAAAACGGATTTACTGTCATCTTGGTCCATTTGAAAACTTGAGTCTGTATAGCCCTCTAGTTTTAACTCAGACCCACCGTAGATAAGAAATATATCCTTAGTTATTCTTAAGTACTTTAGGATATTTTTCACTGCCTTCTAGTGTTCTTCTCCTAGATTCGACTAATATTTGCTCGTTACACTAAGTGCATAAGTAACATCCGGTCTAGCACATATCATACCGTATATGATAGATCATATTGCTAAAGCATAAGATATCTTACTCATACGATTTCTCTCCTCAGGTGTCATTGGGGCCTGTTTCTTAGAGAGATGTATTCCATGGCTCATCGGCGTGAGACCTATTTTGTAATCTTCCATGCTAAACCTCTTTAGCATCGTGTCAATGTACATTCCTTGGGATAAGCCAAGCATCCTTTTAGATCTATCTCTATATATCTTTATCCCCAAAATATAGGATGCTTCTCCCAAGTCATTCATGGAGAAGTGTTTAGATAACCAGCTTTTAATTGACTGTAGCATCGAAATATCGTTCCTATCAGTAATATATCATCAACATATAATACAAGGAATGATACAGTGCTCCCACTAACCTTCTTGTACACACATGGTTCAACCTCATTTTTGATAAAATCAAACTCTTTGATTGTCTCATCAAAACGGATGTTCCACCTACGAGAAGCTTGTTTCAATTTATAAATGGATAGTTGTTGCTTACAGACTTGATTTATTCGAACCGTTGAAACAAAACCCTCTGGTTGTGTCATATACACATCCTCCTTAAGGTTTCCATTGAGGAAGGCCGTTTTCACGTCCATCTGCTAGATTTTGTAGTTATAATAAGCTGCAATCACAAGCAAAATCCGAATGGACTTGAGCATAGCTACTGGCAACAAAGTTTTATCATAGTCAACACCTTGTCTTTGTTTGAAACCTTTCGTAACCAATCGGGCCTTATAGGTCTCTACCGTTCCGTCCGCTCCAGTCTTTCTTTTAAACACCCATTTACACCTAATAGGCTTAATGCCTTCAAGTGATGAAACCAAAGTCCATACTTTGTTCTCATACATGGAGTCCATCTCAGATTTCATGGCATCTAGCCATTTCTCTGAGTCTTTACTACTTATAGCCTTTTCGTAATGCAATGGATCATCATCATCCATAATTTATACCTCATTGTCATCCTCTATGACGAATCCATACCTATCATGTATCTTCGGTATCCTTCCAGATTTACGAATAGGGTGTTGTACAATAGGTTCTTCTACTTGGTCAGGTACTTGACTTTGATCTGTTGTAATTTGTGGGTCTTGAACTTTTTTAAGATATATCTTACTCCCACTGACCCCTTCAAGGATAAACTCCTTTTCCAAGAAGGCATCATATTTCCTAATAAACACCTTTTGATTAGTAGGACGATAGAAATAATACCCTACAATTTCTTTAGGGTGTCCCACAAATCTATAATTTTCGAATCTAGCTGCATCTTATCATTTTCAAACTTTTTGACATAAGCTGGACAACTCCAAGTCTTAACAAACTTAAGATTTGGTTTTCTCCCTATCCATAACTCATATGGGATCTTTGGGACGGTCTTAGTAGGTACCTTATTAAGTAGATATGTTGTCATTTCTATGGCATAACCCCAGAATGATACTGGAAGATCGGTAAAACTCATCATGGAATGAACCATGTCCAACAATGTTCAATTTCTCCTTTCCGATACAACATTTAACTGTTGTGTTCCTGGTGGAGTCCATTGTGAGACTATACCATTTTCTTTGAGACAATTGAGAAACTCTCCGCTTAAGTATTCACCACCTCGATCCGATCAAAGAATCTTAATACTCTTGCCAGTTTGTTTCTCTACTTCCCTTCTGAATTTTTTGAACTTTTCAAACGATTCAGATTTGTATTTCATTGAATACAGATATCCAAATCTTGAATGATCATCAGTGAAAGTAATAAAATAAGAATACGTACCCTCCTCGTGCATTCGTTGTCATAGGTCCACAAACATCTGTGCGTACCAAACGATAACAACTTTGTAACTCTTTCTCCTTTTTCACTATAATGAGATTTAGTCATCTTACCAATGAGACCAGATTCGCAAGTTGGATATGATTCATAATCTGATAGCTCTAAGAGTTCATCCTTATGCAACTTGGATAATCTTGTTTCATTGATATGACCGAGTCTACAATGCCATATAAAAGTGTAATTAACATCTTCTCTTTTCTATTTTTTAGTTTGTTCAATTTGAAGTATATTTTCATGCAAGTCAAGTATGTAAAGTCCATTTAATAATTTACCTACACAATATAAAACATTCTTATTATAAATAGAACAACTGTTTTTCTTTATTATAATGTCAAAACCATCCATATTCAATACAAAAATTGAGATAATGTTTCTAATGAGGGTTGGAACAAAATAACAATAATTTAAATAAATGGACATGCCCGTAGGCAATGGTAAACAATAAGTACATACAGCTAATGCAGCAACCTTTACTCCATTTCTCACTCATAGGACGACTTCATCGTTGTTCAGCTTTCTACTTCTGACCAGTCCCTGCATAGTATTACATATGTGAGCACCACAGCCGATATCCAATACCCAAGTAGAAGTTTGACTTTCAGAAAAATTAATTTTAATTATGAACAAACTTTGATTGGAAGTCGAAGCTTCTCCAAGCTTCTTCTCTGCCAAAACTTATTGCAGTTCATCTTCTAGTGACCTGACTCGTTGCAATGGAAGCATATTCCTTTGCTAGCTGGACTAGGTTTTTTTTTATCCTTCATTTTTGCCCTGCCTTTAGCCTTCTTGGTTTTCTTCTTTTCAGAAGATACCTTGGGCCTATACCTTGGGTCTCTTCCTTTTCTTGGAAGAATCATCCACTAGTAAGACTTGGTTCTTCTTGGATGGGAAGTTTCCTTCAACAGTTTTCAACATGTTAAGTAATTCAGGCAAGCTGACATCCAACTTATTCATATAGAAATTCACAAGAAATTATGAGAAGGTATCTGGGAGTGACTGCAAGATCAAATCTTGACTTAACTCCCCATCCATGATGAACCCAAGCTGTCCAAGACGTTCAATCAAATTGATTATCTTAAGGACATGAGTCTCAACAGTAGTGCCCTCTTTCATCCAAGATCGAAAGAGCTCCTTAGATATCTCATATCTAGCAGTTTTACTTTGCTCACCATACAACTCTTGGAGGTGCAGCAATATAATAGGAGCATCCATAGTTTCATGCTGACGCTGAAGCTCGTTACTCATGGATGCGAGCATGATGCATTGAGCCACATATACATCATCTTGCCACTTCTTACAAGTAGCAATCTCTTCCTCAGAAGCTTCTTCTGCAAAAGTTGTAGGGACAGACGAATTTAGGACATAGGAAATCTTTTTTGCAGTGAGAACAATTCTCAGATTCCTTAACCAGTCCATGTAATTCGGTCGAGTTAGTTTGTTAGCATCAAGTTAGCTATGCATTGATAGTGAGTGTGATATTTTTCAAATTCTGCATTTGAAATTAAACAATATTTTAGCAAACATTCATTTAATTAATTACCAAAATAAATTAGGTTTTTATTTTAAATTAGTATCTCCCACTATTTTCTTCAAACTATAATATATAGCTCGACAAATCTAATTAAAGATCTGTTAGTGAGAATAAGGATCTCATTTCAAATGTATATAGCCTTGTGTGACACAACAAACGATATATAAATAAATAAGTAGACAACTATTGTCAATTACATTTACCTATAACTCCTTGTATTTTACCTCTTAGATTTTTTTGATCAAGTGTGACATCCGAATCAAAACTTATCTAAGTTAAGTCCAACCTAGCACCTCCATATATTCAAAAGAAAAATATCGCCCTTGTGTGACACAACAAAACAGCATTGTTCAGTCTATTTATAAGCATTTAAATGTGATAAATCAATATCTTAAATATTTAATACTTGCCTTATGTGACACAACAAAATCATATTAAATATTTAATACTCTATTAATTTACCATGCTAGAAAGAGACGTTCTATATTCCAAAAATGTTTGAACGCTTAGGACTTAATATAAATTCCTTGAGGGATTTGTATTTATTTGTCTCATCTTGTTTAGCACGCATTCACATATATGTATAAAATACGCGTCATATTAATTAACATGCGAAACATGTTGCATAATATATATATATATATATATATATAGTATAAGCATGCATATAGAATATTATATTCTACCCAGATTGATTATGAATTTTTATTCAAGTTTGGTTCTTTAGAGCCACCAAGTAAACCAAAAGGTCAAACCTAGGAGTGCAAGAATTAAATTTAAACATAACTATTACATTTAAACCTGGGTTCCATACAAACGGGTCTTCATGCGCTCCTTGCTCCTTGCTCTCCAATTCTTCAAGATAATTCTAACTATTCCTATTACACAAACTATTTAATTTACATAGAAACCTTGATCAACAGTCAAAGGGAAGTACATAGGATGGAGATAGAATTTTACGTTAAGAAAAAGTAGAGAATATGAGGTACGCAAACTCCATTTAATAAAACCCATTCATTCAAGCATTCAGCTAAAATAAAATCCAATCACATTGGTCTATAGTCCATAATCAATCCCATTTATTATCATACATATCACCATATGCATCAATAAATAAAACATTTAATATATATATATTGATATCGATTTAATGGGCAATTCTAGTTAGTTTCGAAATCCAATTTCTACTCTAATTAGTTATCATGTAATCCAATTCCAACTCTAATTAGTTAACATGAAATTCATTTCTAATTAAAATAAACATCTTTATTTTAACCCAATTCCAAATCTAATAAACTCCTTTATTAATCTGGAATTACAGAAAAATATATAATTTTAATTTTAATTAAAATAAACCTTTTATCTTAATTAAAAATCAAAAATAAATAAAATAAAATTTTTCTGGTGAAAGGCGCCGCAGCGCCGCTTTTGTACTAGCAACGGGGCGCTGTAGCGCTGGGTCTCTATTTCCTGAACCCGACCTGGCGCTACGGCTAATCCTGGTACAGGCGCTGCGGCGCCGCTAGGCAAAAACAGTTTTTCTGTTTCTCGAATTGTGCACTATTTTCCAAAAAAAATTACTTCAAGCTAACAATTATGCCCAATTAAATTATTCTAAACACATATCATTATATATATCAAATATAAACAACTAATAACTCGCATAAAGGTTTTACTTTGATACCATTGTTAGGTTTATAACAATCAAAGTAGCGGAAGCATGGTAAAAACGGATTTTAAAATTTTAACAAACCTTATTCCCAGATCATTCTTTATGCATAATTATTAATTAAATGAAAGAGAAGAAATTATAGAATCATACCCTTGTAAAACTAAGCTTCCACGGGTACAGGTTCAACTCCAAATCCTTCGTGATTTCCTTGAGTTCTCCGAGTTTGATTCCTTCCTTTGATCAACGTTAGTCACCCAACTGTTTGGCCTCTAGAGGTGATCCACTAAGGAATATGAGATATTCAAGAAGGTGGGTATTTGGCTAAACCCTAATTCTATCTCTATAGAATGTATGTACTCTCCCAACTATTGGAATAGTGAAGTGTCTAACCTTGTTCCATAATAAGACTTTCTTATTTACAGATGTAATCAACCCTCCTAAACCATTTAGGTATTAGGTTTCATATTAATTAATTAAACCTTTTAATTAATTATTCTTCCCAATCCTATAGGGAAGCATTAAACCCTTTTAATTAATTAGCCTCTTAATCTCATTATGAATATATAGGAAAGAGAGTATCTTATTAATTAATTCCCAAACTCCTTTAGGAATTAAATAATAATAATAGTAATAATAATAATAAAACTCCTCTTATTAATTTCTATTTAATACTTCTAAAATATTAAATAATAAATATTATGCTATTTAATTTATTATATCACCATAGATTAAATTAAACATACTTAACTTATTATTACGATTATGCCATTCGCTTTTTAATAAATATTCTTTCTTTTATGGTGTGACCCTTTAGGTTCTCCATATTAAACCGGTTGTGAATAAATTAATTAGAACAATTCTAATCTTATTTAAATAAATAAAATAAACTAATAATTTATTTAAATAAATAACATTTATTCTACAATAAGGGTAAGCCCCCTTAGCGATCAACGACTTTTCAGATAATACAGATTTCAACATTAATCATAAAAGAACCTGTGAGTAAATAGTTACCGTACAATTCATTCATTCCACCGTACAATTTACAAATTAAATATAATACATGGATTTACTATCAAGTCTTATTTTATTTAATTATATGTATTTCGATTTTAAAATGCACAACACCAAATAATGCAAATTAGAAACTACTTTTTAATTTCATTCTGCCTTGGCCAAGGACTACTGGGTTATCATTTATCGAATCACATAGGACATTCTCTTCTTTTACTAGAAGTGGTAGATCCTATCTTGATCATTCATTATCTCCGTGTATAAATCATTATACCCAATCATACACTTTGATATACCCTTAGGGTCTTAAGGGACATGTCAAAGTATAACTCATTATACACAAGATACTATAATGATCTCAAGTCTAAGGATTATTTGTACTACAATCACTTAAAGAATTTCTATTGATAGGCAAGTATAACTCCATTAGATATTCCTTTGCGAGCCACGTTTAGTGAACTTATTCTATAATAAGCACCTACATACTTGCTTTAGTGTCTCCACACAAATGATTATTAGATCAATCATCCTCATCCAATGAGTAAGTCAACGTATGTATCAATCTATCCGGATTCACTAATCCCTTTTTTAATAATCCAACGATGGGGAACTATTTTAGTTTTAAGCTATCTAAGAATTTGGATCTCTTTAACACGATCATCATCATGATTCTAAAGCATTGCTTAAAACTATGGGTTTATCACATATTATAAAAACAGCACCATATAGATAAATTAAATGCCTTTAATTGAATAATAATTTTACTAATAAATAAATAAGATTGTCTCAAAGTATATGCTTTATCATCATACATGATTGACTTGTATGCATACTTCTTTCAAATCCCACCCGTAACACACCTTGCAATGTTTGACGCATATCCATCTGGTAGTTTGAGAGACTTAATCTATGTGCACACATCTTCAACCTGCTTTTTGGACAATGTGTACCTTGCATGCAGTTTGAACATCTTACCAATTGCAGATTCATAAAGTTCTAATTCAGGACGCTTACAAATATCTTTCATGTCCAACCGTACTTTATCATTATCTTTCGTCTTGCCCGTAACACTTATCACGGTGTTAAACACATTGTCGAACACATTCTTCTCAATATGCATCACATCTAGATTATGCCGAATCAAATTTCTAGACCAATAAGGCAGTTCCCAAAAGATGCTTTTACGAACCCTGTGACAACCCGAAAATTTATAAGATTAATAAAATCTTAAATGATTAAATAAAGGTTAAAATAATAAGGCCTAGACTAGAAATAGAGTATAGATTTATAATTTTTGTGAAAGACTTATATGATTTTGTGATTATATGTATGTACAGTATGTGGTTAAGAGTTAAGTATGAATCAGGTAAAGGGTAAAATGGAAAAACCCTAATTTTAAATTGATAAATCCTAATTCAGTTGATAAAAACCCTAACCCTAATTACGGATAGAGATTTGATAGTTACTACAGTTATTATAATGGTATCTATGATTGTGTGTTTGTATAGTAAGGGATTAATGATCAAATGTTGATCAGATAAGTATAACTTTAGTAAACCCTAATGATAGATTAGAAACCTAATCTGTAGTTAGAAAACCCTAATTTCTTATTTCGAATTCCTAAACCCTAATTTGTAAATCTTAATGGTGATTAGCAAACCCTAACGTTATTTATCAAACCCTAAGGGTTAAATTTTAAGAGAAACATAGGAAATGACCGAACTACCCTTAAAATTGTGTGAAAATTATTAGAATACCCTTTTGGAGGCAAAATGACCGAACTACGCTTAAAATTGTGTGAAAATTATTAGAATACCCTTTTGGAGGCGAAATGACCGAACTACCCTTAAAATTGTGTGAGAAATTATTATAACACCCTTTTGGAGGCGAAATGACCAAATTACCTTTAAAATTATCTGGAAAATGACCAAAATACCCTCCAATCCATGTGAACTTAAATCAACCAATCAGAGAAGAGATGATGCAACCATGACATCATCCTTAAAGAAACACAGATGATGCAAGCATGATGCAAGCATGACATCAGCATTAAAGAAGCACAAAAGATGATGTCATCATGATGATGTCATCATGATGTCACCCAGGGACTAAGGTGCAATTAATGAGGTACTAAAGTTTAAATAACCACGGTACCAAACTGTAATAAGTCGGGGGCAAACTGTAAAAAGTCGAGCCCCTAACATGCAATTATTGAAACTATGTTTTTCTATAAATAGGAGCCATTCTCTTCATTTTTTTTCAAAAACCAAAATGGAGTTAGAAAGAGAAAGAGGAGAATTTTGGCTAGAGAGAGAAAGAGAGAAAAGTTTTTGAGTTTCAAGATTTCAAAGTATTAATTAAAGCTTGCAACTCCAAGAGGTATTTACTCTTGTGGTTATTATATTTATTATTCTTTATAAATTTAGTAAAAAAATATACTTTTACAAGCAGTTATAATGCCCAAATTATTTTAAGTAAATAGTACAAAAGTCCTATTTACAAGCAGTTATAATGTCCGATTTATTTCTCTTATAAAGTAAAAAATATTATTTTATAAGCAGTTATAATATCCGATTTATTTCTCTTATAAAGTAGAAAATATACTTTTATAAACAGTTGCTATGTCCGATTTTCTTCAAGTATTTAGTAAGAATACTCATGTTATAAGCAGTTATAATGCTGAAATTATCTCTAATAGAATAGTAGAATACTCATTTTATAAAGTAGTTATAATGCTTGATTTATTTCAAATATAGTACACGAATATTCATTTTTACAAGCATTTATAATGCTCAATTTATTTAAATATTAATGATATTAAATTTATTTAATAATTGTATTAAATAAATTATTTAAAAATAATTTTAATATTTTAAAAATCATTTAAAATGATATTAAAGTATTAGAAAATATTTTAAGTTATATTGAATAACTTTTAATATTTTGGGATGGAATTTCAATAATAAATTAATATTAATGATAGTAAATTTATTTAATAATTATATTAAATAAATTATGTAAAAATAGTTTTAATATTTTAAAAATCATTTAAAAGTGTTATTAAGGTATTAAAAATAATCTAAGTTATAATAAATAACTTATAATATTGTGACATATATTTCATTAATATGTGAACTTAATTAAATATTAATGATGATGAAATTATTTGGTATTTAAATCATTTAAAAATGATATTAATGATTAAAAAATCATTATAAATGATAATAATTATCTAAAAAATGTTATGACTGATAAGTAAATTATCTAAAATAATATTGAAGCATTTAAGCAGAGTTTTATTTAAAATAGACTCGATAATTATCTAATAAGGCAATCGGGACGTCGGAATAGTACCAAAATCAAACCGGACTGAAATAGTTGACTTGATACCGGGTCTTATGTGTTTTAGTGACTGTTAGGGATATATGATAAGTGTTTAAGTTATACTATGACTGTATTTAGCAGTGATATATGTTATGATATTATTCTAATTGAGAGATCGATAATATTAATCATAGGTCTTTCAACTGAAGCTTAATTAGATTGTGTAGCAGTAATCGATGGTACAGGTAAGTTCCTGAACTATACTTTTATTAAGCAAGTTCTTATAGTCTTTATTGAGAAATTTTCCTAACTCGAACTCGAGTTGTTATTGTAAAGAATGTCCGTGATTAATCATTGTTGATTACACCACATCTTTGATTATTGATTTGCACGTTGTGCATGTTGCATATGTTTATCAGGTATGAATGGCTGATCACCTTCATTACCCTAAGGTTCAGTTAAATTTGGTCATTGTTCATTGTTGGCCATTCATCATTATTGACTCGGTCATTCATTTATGAAAATTGATTTACATTCTTCCACAATTCTTCTATTGTTAAAAGTTGGTCAGCTTATTATTCTTTTCAATCATGATATATCTTCATGTGAACTTAAACTTGTTGGGCAAACTTGTTGCTCACCCTTGCTATATCATGATAAACATTTCAGATTAAAGACGAAACTTCGGACACAGTCAAAGGCAATGACAAGTTCCAGGATGAAATTATTATACGGTTAAAATGGTAATAATATTGAATGCAAATGACATTGTATGTTGTATAGGATATTGAAGGCAGACATTAAGTTAAGGTTTCAGACCTTGGGAATTATCTGTAAAGGTTATTGTATAAACAATTTATGTTTATATCTTTCGCATTAGTTATAGAAATGATGTATCGTAACGTACCAGGTCCGAGGTTCTTAGGACCCGAATTTGGGGGCGTTACAGTTGGTATCAGAGCTGTAGGTTATAAACCTTAGGTAAGGTTACCTTAGGCTATAACCGTAGGGATGAGGATAAGGAATAAACTCAAATAGAGTTTAAGTTCTAAGCGATGAATTTGGGCAAGGTATTAATAAGTCAATAAGATTCAAAGAAGAATCTTGACAAGTAATAAAGATCTAGAGTTACCTTACTCTGATGATAAAGATGAACAGTAGTAATGAATAGATAGAGTCTAAAAGACTAAAAGTATAAAGGGAAAGAAGATCGTAAAACAAAATGATCATAACATAGAGAAGAATCGTAATATAATACGATTATAATATGAGATCACAACGTGATCTGATAAGGTCATAGTAGGAGGAGGATCAGTCAAATGATTGAAAACTTTATAGAAAAATTGCTATACAAATATGGTACTATAAAATAGTACGAGTTAAACTCAGGAAAGAGTAGTAGTATTGTAGATACGGATTAAATAAAATTCGTATCGAGTATTGAGGGAGCTAGGATTATGTGGGATTTCAATTTAGGACTCATTTGATAGCTGAGTTGTACAAACCTTTGTATGGGCGGGGGTTTTGTGCTTGGTCTAATGACTACTTAGTTTATCATTTTGATAATCATTGAAATGTCGGTGTCACGCTATTCGCTATATGTATGTTAAGAAGGTGATTCTTTTCTTATGTGTATAACGGATAGGTAGAGAATATAAGATTAGGTGCTAGTTCTTTAAACTCATACGTATTGTAAGTTCGTGACTCATAATCGTATGGTGGAACCCCTCAGCGAATGGACGACTTTGGTCTGACTAGGATAAGTTTCAAAACCCATATAATTGTGGTTAGTTCCTGAACTCATAACGTGTGGTATGTTTGATGAACTATATGGGGGTATAGGAAAATTGTGAATGAAGGATTGAGGATAATAGAAATAGATAGAAATATTAAGCAATTAATCATTAGAAGAATTGATGTTGATGGTGGAAGCATAGGTATTCCAAATCTTCTAGCTGTGCTAGACTTCGAAATTTTTGACATCAACCTAAATTCGCACTGATGTGCCGTTTTAGAAATAAAATAAATTTTTGTTATCTTCACAACATGGTGACAAGGGTGTGGAGATGGACTTTGAGCCATTATCACATCGTTACCTGTTGCGGCATGATAACATTAAAAAAATTATGATTTTCAATAATTTTGCACCGTTTAAAGAAGAGTCTATGCTAATTGTTTCGGCTAGACAAATTATCGATTGAAATTCGAACTATTGGTATATGTCTAAAGCTATTTGATTCAGCTAGACAATGTTTATGAAAATTCAAGTATCTCTTTGAGAACTTATCCCGAACCATATTGTTTTGATTCGGACTTCCGGCTGAGTATGAACAACCTTGAAAAATGGGAATACATTGGTTGGATAACGTACATTCCAATCATTGAACGCATACAGTCGTTTAGATAATTAAGGCCAGCATTTGCAGTTTACCTTCTTTGTGATTGTAAACATATCTATTATTTGATTACGGTGAATACCGTTAAACCCAAGTGTTCATGGTCTATATGACCCTCAGCATAATTTGAAAAGTTTTTTAACTCCTTGGGGAGAAGTCTGGGTAGAATGTGATGATAGAATAATTTTTCATAGAAAAAGCCGTGTGTACTCATTAAATGAGAATGAAATCAGATAAAGTTTAAATTAAAAACCTAGTTTTCATGAATAAAATGAGACGAAATTCTTAGAAGAATGGGTAAATGTGACAACCCAAAAATTTATAAGATTAATAAAATCTTAAATGATTAAATAAAGGTTAAAATAATAAGGCCTAGACTAGAAATAAAGTATGGATTTATAATTTTTGTGAAAGACTTATATGATTTTGTGATTATATGCGTGTACAGTATGTGGTTAAGGGTTAACTATGAATAAGGTAAAGGGTAACATGGGAAAACCCTAATTTTAAATTGATAAACCCTAATTCAGTTGATGAAAACCCTAACCCTAATTACGGATAGAGATTTGATAGTTGATACAGTTATTATAATGGTATCTATGATTGTGTGTTTGTATAGTAAGGGATTAATGATCAAATATTGATCAGATAGGTATAACCTTAGTAAAACCTAACGATAGATTAGAAACTCTAATCTGCAGTTAAGAAACCCTAATTTCTTATTTGAGAATTCCTAAACCCTAATTTGTAAATCTTAATGGTGATTAGCAAACCCTAATGTTATTTATCAAACCCTAAGGGTTAAATTTTAAGGAAAACATAGGAAATGACCGAACTACCCTTAAAATTATGTGAGAAATTATTAGAATACCCTTTTGGAGGCGAAATGACTGAACTACCCTTAAAATTGTGTGGAAAATTATTAGAATACCCTTTTGGAGGCAAAATAACCGAACTACCCTTAAAATTATCTGGGAAATGACCAAAATACCCTCAAATCCATGTGAACTTAAATCAACCAATCAGAGAAGAGATGATGCAAGTATGATGCAAGCATGACATCATCCTTAAAGAAACACAGATGATACAAGCATGATGCAAGCATGACATCAGCATTAAAGATGCACAAAAGATGATGTCATCATGATGTCACCCAGGGACTAAGGTGCAATTAATAAGGTACTAAAGTGTAATTAACTAGGATACCAAACTGTAATAAGCCGGGGCAAACTGTAAAAAGCCGAGCCCCTAACATGTAATTATTGAAACTATGTTTTTCTATAAATAGGAGCCATTCTCTTCATTTTTTTTCAAAAATCAAAATGGAGTTAGAGAGAGAAAGAGGAGAATTTTGGCTAGAGAGAGAAAGAGAGAGGAAAGTTTTTGAGTTTCAAGATTTCAAAGGATTAGTTAAAGCTTTCAACTCCAAGAGGTATTTACTCTTGTGGTTATTATGTTTATTATTCTTTATATATTTAGTAAAAAATATACTTTTACAAGCAGTTATAATGCCCAAATTATTTTAAGTAAATAATACAAAAGTCCTATTCACAAGCAGTTATAATGTCCGATTTATTTCTCTTATAAAGTAGAAAATATACTTTTATAAGCAGTTATAATGTCCGATTTATTTCTCTTATAAAGTAGAAAATATACTTTTATAAGCAGTTGCTATGTCCGATTTTCTTCAAGTATTTAGTAAGAATATACATGTTATAAGCAGTTATAACTGCTGAAATTATCTCAAATAGAATAGTAGAATATTCATTTTATAAAACAGTTATAATACTCGATTTATTTCAAATATAGTACACGAATATTCATTTTTACAAGCATTTATAATGCTCAATTTATTTAAATATTAATGATATTAAATTTATTTAATAATTCTATTAAATAAATTACTTAAAAATAATTTTAATATTTTAAAAATCATTTAAAATGATATTAAAGTATTATAAAATATTTTAAGTTATATTGAATAACTTTTAATATTTTGGGATGGAATTTCATTAATAAATTAATATTAATGATAATAAATTTATTTAATAATTATATTAAATAAATTATGTAAAAATAGTTTTAATGTTTTAAAAATCATTTAAAAGTGTTATTAAGGTATTACAAATACTCTGAGTTATAATAAATAACTTATAATATTGTGACATGTATTTCATTAATATGTGAACTTAATTAAATATTAATAATGATGAAATTATTTGGTATTTAAATCATTTTAAAATGATATTAATGATTGAAAAATCATTATAAATGATAATAATTATCTGAAAAATGTTATGACTGATAAGTAAATTATCTAAAATATTATTAAAGCGTTTAAGTAGAGTTTTATTTAAAATAGACTCGACAATTATCTAATAAGGCAATCGGGACATCAGAATAGCACCAAAATCAAACCGGGCTGAAATAGTTTGACTTGGTACCGGGTCTTATGTGTTTTAATGACTGTTAGAGATATGTGATAAGTGTTTAAGTTATACTATGACTATATTTAGCAGTGATATATGTTATGATATTATTCTAATTGAGAGATCGATATTATTAATCATAGGTCTTTCAACTGAAGCTTAATTAGATTGTGTAGCAGTAATTGACGGTACAGGCAAGTTTCTGAACTATACTTTTATTAAGCAAGTTCCTATACACTTTTATTGAGAAATTTTCCTTACTAGAACTCGAGTTGTTATTTTAAAGCATGTTCGTGGTTAATCATTGTTGATTACACCACATCTTTGATTATTGATTCGCACGTTGTGCATGTTGCATATGTTCATCAGGTATGAATGGCTGATCACCTTTATTACCATAAGGTTCAGTTAAATTTGGTCATTGTTCATTGTTGGTCATTCATCATTATTGACTCGGTCATTCATTTATGAAAATTGATTTACATTCTTCCATAATTCTTCTATTGTTGAAAGTTGGTCAGTTTATTATTCTTTTCAATCATGATATATCTTCATTTGAACTTAAACTTGCTGGGCAAACTTGTTGCTCACCCTTGCTATATCATGATAAACATTTCAGATTAAAGACGAAACTTCAGACACAGTCAAAGGCAAAGACAAGTTCCAGGATGAAATTATTATACGGTTAAAATTGTAATAATATTGAATGCAAATGACATTGTATATCGTATAGGATATTGAAGGCAGGCATTAAGTTAAGGTTTCAGGCCTTAGAAATTATGTGTAAAGGTTATTGTATAAATAATTTATGTTTATATCTTTTGCATTAGTTATAGAAATGATGTTCCATAACGTACCAGGTCTGAGGTTCTTGGGACCCGGATTTGGGGGCGTTACAAACCCAATTATAAGACTCGTCAAACCCATCGATTTTGTTTGAGGCAACAGTCTTTCTGAAGGGGATAACCAACAATCTCATCACACAGTCACGTATCTCCGTCCTCGACAATCGCAGTGCAGGCATATCATTGTCTACTTTTCCTTTCCTGAAATGTTCTCTATTTTTTCGAAATGGGTGATCTACTGGCAAGAAACGACGATGATAGTCAAACCAACAAGGCTTTCTTCCTTTTGATAGATTGAATGACTTTGTATGCTCCATACAATACGGACAAGCCAACTTCCCGTATATACTCCATCCAGCTAACATACCATAAGCAGGGAAGTCACTTATAGTCCACATAATCGTAGCCCTAATGTTAAAATTTATTTTTGTGAAAACATCCCAAGTTTTTACTCCATCCTCCCACAATACCTTCAACTCGTCTATCAGAGGTCTCAAGTAAATATCTAGGTTCTTTCCAGGACTCTTGAGACCAGGAAGCACAAGTGAAAGAAACAAATATGGTTGTTTCATACAAATTCAAGGAGGCAAGTTGTACGGAGTAACAATCACAGGCCAGCATGAGTACGGAACAACAGAGTGGCCGAACGGGTTGAAACCATCAGTGGACAATCGAAGCCACACATTCCTAGGTTCCAATGCAAACCCAGGATGTGCTAAGTTGAAATCTTTCCGAGCCTACCCATCTGCGGGATGGTTTAGTTCCCTATCTTTAGCTTTAGATTTCGCATGCCAAGTCATATGTTCAGCTATTTTGGAAGACATGTACAATCTTTTTAGACGATGTGTAATTGAAAAATACCTTAAAATCATAAAAGCTATATTTGTTTTTTTGTTGTCACACCTTCTTTATTAGGCCTAAACCGATCATGACTGCAAAATGTGCACTTTGTCTCATGTTTATTTTCCTAAAAAAATAACATGCAATCGTTCGGACATGCATCGATCTTTTGGTATCCAAGACCCAACTTTTTCACCATTTTCTTACAATAGTAGTAGTTTTTGGGCAATTTTTCACCCTCGGGAAACATAGTCTTAATAGCCCTCAAAAGCGACTCAAAACACTCATGGCTCATGTTGTGATCAGCATCAATGTTAAATATTATCGCCACTGCAGACAATGTAGTGTGCTTGGTGCAACCATGCCACAACGGCTCGCTACCCTTGTCTAATAACTTAAAGAACGCTTTGGCATCAGAATTCATAGGTTGCACTTTACCTTATTCCCAATAAAAATCTGGCCTTGCAAAGTCATGAACCATTTCATTCATAAGATTGGTATTGCTGCCCGAAATGTGTACGTGTGTTGTTCCACTATCTCTTCTCTGACCATGTGCCCACCATCATTCTTAGTAATTTTTTATGAACCCCAAAGCAAGTAAATGATAGTTGACAATGTATCTGTCTATGTGATTTACATTCTTACACTTCAAACAAGAGCATCTTATCTTATTCTGACCATTCACATATTCCGGGTTACTATACGCATAATCCAAAAACACTTGGCAACTAGCTCTAAATTCAGCTGAAGTACCTATCTGGGCACCTGACTTCATCGACTCTTCCACCTACGGTCTAAATAGAGGTCCAGGATACCACAGTACCTACTGCAGACAAGAATTATTGTATTCTTCTTGTTAGAGATTTATAATTCAGCCCAATCCCATTTATGATGCTTATAAATACATATAGATATATATGTACATATATAACATGAGTGTGCATCATAAATGCTTCTTCGGGAATGGAATGAGGATACATACCAAAACAAGTAACATAGCATGAGATCGACTACCCAAAGGCATGCTATATTATTGTGGATCTCAAATTAGAATAAAGTATGATCGTATGTTATCCTATATATTTTAACTGAAAACATATGCACCAGCCTTTATAGGGATAGAATATGAATCATTGCACCATGCATGGCCTGCATATGCATTGGGACAAGTGTACATCATTTATTTTTGCATATACGTAGGTATTATATAAATATACGCCTTTTTTCAGTTACCCAACCAACGAAAAAATTTCGTCATAGTCTCCCCTATAATATGGACTATCCACATGCACGAGGGCATGAATATATGGCCATTTGTAAGCACCTAACATACAACCCAAGAGAAATATACAAATTCTTAATATAATAAGACCAAAAAAATAAATAAATTTTTGAAGTAAAATGAAATGAAAGAGTACTAATTGCATCAAACTTTCATTAATTTTCCAAATAGCACTTTTCTTAATTAAAAAAAATTGCATCCAACTATCATTAATTTCCTTAAATATTACACTACTTCCAAGCACTTACAAGTATTATCCAAGCACTATAATATTCAGGCAACAAAAGAATTAATAGATTGTTGGAACATCAATTTAAATATAGTATTACAAATACTGAATTTCTCCCAAATCACACATGCCTACCAATTTCAAAAAGTTTAACAAGAAGAAATTTTGAATTTCACAATAACTCCATTAATCATACATGTGCATCCGTATTTAACAAGAACATATAATGACATTCTTCCAAATTAATTCTTCCAAAATTAGAGAAAAGTATGCACTAAATATTAACTTATAATTTCATAGCAAATTTAAAAAATTACAAGCAATCAAGGAATTAATTCCTGATTAGAAGGCACGACTTAAGGGGTGGCAGCTTCCCTCTTCTTTTTTCTCCCTCTCCTCGACCAGCAATCTCCCTCTTTTCCCTATTACTTTTTCTACCTCTTCTCCCTCTTCTTTTTTCTTTTCTCCTTTCCTGGTCTGCTGACGACCTAGTTCCGGTTATATTAAAAACGATCCGAGACCGCTTACTGTGACCGCCTTCAGTCGCTGATTTTTAATGATGTGGACGTATTAGCAACGGTGGCTAAACTTTATTGGTCGCAACAAGCCTCCCCGCCAATATTTGCGCCAAATTGTTGGAGGGAAATTTACATCCGCGACCGATCAGCGACCGCAAATATTAACAGCGACCAGTTGTTACAGCTGTCTCTAATATCGGTCGCTATTAAACACATTAGCGACCGAAACTTGCAGTCACAGTTACAATTATTCGTTCCTAACCCATTTTCTTGTAGTGTATTAAACTCATTTTTCCACAAAAGGCCATTAGTCATCCCATTTGCCCCCCCCCCCCTTTGCTCTCTATAACCGGCCACTTGGCCTTTTTTTGACTCTCCTTGGACATTTTTGCCCCTTTATCATCTCATTTAATAAACAATGAGTCATCACTTGTTTATCCCACATGGGATAAACACCAATTTTGCCTACTTTGGTTCCAAGTCTTAGGTTTTAATCCTAAGGTCTGAGCCATGGCTCAAACCTAAGCCAGACCATCATAAACCCTTAGCTTTACCCTTGGCTCAACCCTAGCCAAGCCTCTTAAACCCTAGGCTCAAACCTAGGCTCAAACTTTGGCTTAACCCTAGCCAATTTCCTAAATTCTTAGTCAAGCCTTAGAATCCTTGGGCTTAGTTAGTCTAACTAATTCTAGTTAAACTTTTTCTTATCTAGTTAGGTTTCCTAACTTTTTCTTATCTAGTTAGGTTTCCTAACTTTTTCAGTTAATTTTCATAATCTGCTTGGTTAGCCGAAAAACCGACTTTTAATTTTCAAAAATCCGATTTCGCCATCGATTCCCCTTTTTCGAAGAAACGCTATGCCGTAATTCGAAAATTTGAAAAAATGAGTTTGCATTTTGTGTGAATAGTGTATTTACGTATTTTTTTTGGAAAAAAATTATTTTCCACATTTACCCTCTAAACACTAAAAAATGCGCACATAACTCGTAACGCCATTATATAACGACTATAAGTCACATAAAATATAAATTATTAATAAAAAATCATTTTATTAAATTATTTTCACATAATCTCATTTTCAAAGATTGTTTGATCGTTACGATAATTACATTCTTCCCCCCTTATAAAGATTTCATCCCCAGAATCGAAAACATAAAACATACATCATACATAAAGCTGGGGGTAATCTTTCTTTATCTTATCTTTGACTTCCCATGTTGCTTCTTCGATAATTTGGTTCCTCCATACAATCTTCACCAAGGATATAACTTTGCTTCTTAAGACTTGTTCTGTTCTGTCAATTATTTGAACTGGCATTTCTTCAGACAACAAGTCTTTTTAACCATTATTGGTTAATATTCAATTACATGCTTATAGTAAGGTTTATACGGTCGTAAAACAGACACATGAAACACATTACGTACATGTTCTAGCTCAAGTGGTAAGGCAACCTCGTAAACCACTTCCCTACTCTCCTTAGCACTTCAAACGGTCTAATAAATCGCAGACTTAACTTTCCTTTCTTACATAAACGTATCTTCCCCTTCCAATGTGATACTTTCAAAAATGCGTACGACCCGACTTCAAAATCTCTTTTATTTCGATGCTGGTCTGCAAACTTCTTCTGTCTATCTTGAGTCATTATCAATCGCATACGTATTAACTTAAAAATGTCTACGATCTGTTGTACCAATTCCAGCCCCAACAAACGACATTCCCCTACCTCGGCCCAGCATAGTGGCATTCTGCACTTTCTTCAATATAACGCTTCATAATACATCATGCATATACTAGCGTGATAGCTATTATTATAAGCAAATTCGACGAGGGATAGGTGCTCATCCCAACTTCCTTTGAAGTCCATGACACAAGCTTTCAACATATCTTCTAAGGTCTTTATCGTTCTTTCACTCTAACCATCTATTTGAGGATTATACATTGTACTCAACCTCAATTGTGTTCCCATATGCTCTATGACAACCCAAAAATTTATAAGATCTTAAATGATTAAAATAAAGGATAAAGAATAAATCCTAGATGGAATTTGAGGATTTATTTAAAAAAATTTAAGAAGAACCTATATGGCTTACTAATTAAATGAGAATAGAGAAAATATGGGTTACAAAATTTTAAAACCCTAGAAATGAATTTATATGTACTTGAAGGAATATTAAGGATAATGTATTACGATACCTATAAAGTTTGGTGACCTTATATATAAATTAGGTATTTGAATTTAAAAACCTCAAGGGTTATCTTTATTTAATTGTCCTAGTATTTTAACTATATACTAGTGACCTAATCTAAAAGATTTATGAAATATGTCTCAACCTATTAGATTATCTTGTATGATTATGTGAATTTTTATAACTTATTAAGCCAATTAGGGCTATTAAGTTAATACACTAGTAGAATATGTTTTGACTTATATGAATTATGTATATAATTAAATAAATATACATTATATAATGTGTATACATTTATTTTGTATATAAAGAGAATTTTAAGTATAAAGTTATATAACCTAATACATATATTAGGTATGGTAATTAAATAACCTAAGGGATTATAATATGGGAGAATGTTAGTATTTAAAAATATATGCTAACTCTAAGAGATTTATTTTATACATCTCAATTAATTAATTTTATAGCTTAAGTAAAGCAAGTCTAATTGGGTTATGAAATTAAAGATACATGAGTAAGAAATTTAATTATAAAGGAGGGTAAAGGGAACCCTAATTAAATAATTAAGGTAAGATAAAATTAAAGAGTATGGAACTAAGTTAATTTTATGGCCCAAAGAATTAAATTTGCAAGCCCAAAGAATTAATTGAGTAGCACAAACTCTAAGCCCAATGGGAGAGAGAATATATTGGACATCTAGTAATCTAAATAAGACATTAAAAACAAGCCCAATAGAAGGAAGGAGCCTATAAAATTCGGCCCAAGCAAGGAAGAGGAGAAAGGGGATGTTAGTAATCATTGTGTTACTTTAATGGGTGAACAACTCCCACCAACTTTCTCCAAACTTGTAAGCAACATCAAATGATAAGAGAGAGTGTGTGTGTGGGAGGTGGAGTAGATAGATACAAAGAATAGCTACACATTTTTTTACCAAGCCACATAAGGCTTCCATTTCTCTTTCCTCTCATTCTTTATAAGCTAGCAAAATAAAGCAACCAAGAGAGAGAGAAGGGGGGGGGGGAGAGTTCGGCCACCACATACAAGAGAGAGAAGGAGAGTTTTGGTATTCTCATAGCTCTTTAATCAATCTTAGGAAGAAGAGGAGAGAAGAACCAAGCTAAGGTATAAAGATTCCTACATATTATAGTTTAATTTTTTTTTTGGTTTGATTTAATTTTTGATAATATAAAGTTATGATCTTGAGATTTAAAACCTTAGATCTATATGTTTTAAAGTGTTTTATGTTTAGATCTAAACCTTTTGAGGATCAAAAGTTAGATCTAAAGCATGAAAGGGAAATTAGATTTTTCAAACGTTAGAAAACCTAATTTTTCTTAGCCTTGATTGTGTTCAATATTGTGTTTGGTGATGTTTGATGAAATAGTGTTGAGTTTGTACGAAATTATGGCGCAATTAAATTGCAAAAATTAGCGAAAACATGGTATATCAGAGTTTAAAATTTTTTACAAAACTATTACCCGGATCATCCTTTATGCAAATTATTAATTTAAAACGATAAATAAGAAGTTATGGAATCATACCCTTGTAAAACGAAGCTTTCACAGGTATGACTTTAACTCCTTGTTCTTCGTGATCTCCTTGAATTTTTGGGTTAGATTCCTTCCTTTGATCAACGTTAGCCACCCAAGTGTTTCGCCTCTAGAGGTGATCCACCAAAGAAGAGGAATTATCAAGAAGAAGGGTGATTGGCTAAACCCTAATTTTCTTTCCTTTATAGAAAATGAGTATTCTCCAATAATTAGAATTGCATCAATTGATATTTATTATAAGACTCCTCTTATATAGATATTGGTCAACCTTTCTAATCCTATTAGACACGGGGTTTCATTTAATTAATTAAACTCTTTTAATTAATTTAGGCTTCCCACCACATTGAGAATAATTAATTAAATTTATTTAATTAATTTGCCTCCTAATCTTATTAGGAATAAATGAGAGTACTAATATTAAATTAATTCCTAAACTCCTTTAGAAATTAATAATAATAATAATTGTAATAATATTAATAAGAGTCCTCTTATTAATTAATATTTAATATTTCTAAAATATTAAATAATAAATATTAAGCTATTTAATTTATTCTATCACCATAGCTTAAATTAATTATACTTAATGCATTATTATGATTATGTCATTACCTTCTTAAATAATTATTCTTCCTTTTATGGTGTGACCCTTTAGGTTCTCCATATTAAACCGGTTGCGAATAAATCAATTAAAACAATTTTAATCATATTTAAATAAATAAATTAAACTAATAATCTATTTAAATAAATAATATTTATTCTACAATAGGGATAAGCCTCCCTAGCAATCAACGACTTTTCAGATAATATAGATTTCAATATTAATCATAAAAGAACCTGTAAGTAAATAGTTACCGTACAATTCAATCCTTGCACCATACAATGTCCCAATTAAATATAAGACATGAAATTACTGTCAAGTCTTATTTTATTTAATTATATGTATTTCAATTAGAAAATGCACAACTCCAAATAATGAAAATTAGAAACTCCTTTCTAATTTCATTCTACCTTGACCAAGGACTACTGGGTTGTCATTTAACGAATCACATAAGACATATCTCTTCTTTTACTAGAAGTAGTAGAATATTTATTGATCATTCATTATCTCCATATATAACTCATTATACCCAAGCATTCCCTTTGATATACCCTAAAGGTTTTTAAGGAATAAGTTAAAGTAAAATTCATTACATACAAGATATTATTATGATCTCAAGTCCAATGATCACTTGTACTACTATCACATTAGCAATTCATATTAACAGGCAAGTAAAACTCTATTAGGTATTCAATAGCCAGTCACGTTCAGTGAACTTATTCTCCAATAAGCTACATACTTGCTTTAATGTCTCCACACAAATGATCATGGGATCAATAATCCTCATCCAATGAGCAAGCAACATATGTACCAATCTATCCGGATTTACTAATCCCCTTTTTAGTAATCCAACGATTGGGAACTATTTTAGTTTTAAGCTTTCTAAGAATTTAGATTTCATTAGCATGATCAACATCATGATTCTAAAAGTATTTCTTAAAACTATGGGTTATTTAAATATTAAAAAAATAGCATCATGTTGATAATTAAATATCTTTAATAAATAAATACTTTTATTAATAAATAAATAAGATCGTCTCCAAAGTATATGCTTTATCATCATGCATGATTGGCTTGTATGCATACTACTTTCAATCTCCCACTTGCACTAAAGCCAATCGCCATGGTATCTCATACCCATTTTTTCTAAGTGACGATTAAACTGTTGTTGTGTTAAAGCTTTAGTAAATGGATCTGTAATGTTGTCTTGAGAGTCTACACGCTCTAAGGTGACGTCTCTTCTTTCAATAATTTCTTTAATTAAAGTGCCGCAACACATGTTTTGATTCAAGATGAGACTTAGGAACTATTCCTAGTTCTGTAATGAACTTTTCATCCGAAACATCAACTCGCAACTTCACTTACAGTTATATACTTTGTCTTTGCCACTAAACCAGCAACGTTTTGCTGTTTGGAACCTTTCTAATTCACTGCACCACCTTTCAAGGTAACGACTTTACCCTAAAGTGGATTTGTTGTCGTCTTGGTCAGTCTGAAAACTTAAGTCTGTTTAGTCCTTTTGTTTAATTCAGACTCATCATGTGTCATGATCACATCCTTAGTGTCAGTTAAGTACTTTAAGATATTTATTATTATCTTACAGTGATCTTCTCCAGAATATGACTGATCAACATCAAGTCTCGTATATTTCATTGCATACATGATATTAACTCATGCGATCTCTCTTTTATTGAGGACAATTTTAGAGAGATACACTCCATGGCTCATCATCATGAGACACCTTTTGGAGTTTGCCATGCTAAACGCCTTTAGCATCTAATGAATATACATTCCTTGGGTTAAGCCGAACATCCTTTTAAATCTATCTATACAGATTTATATCCCCAATGTAAGATGTTCTACCCAAATCATTCATGAAGGAATGTGTAGACAACTTTATTTTGATCGATTGTAGCGTAGGAATGTCATTCTCTATCAGTAATATATCATCAACATATAATACAAGTAATGAAACAACGCTCCCACTAACCCTTTTGTATACACAACGTTCTCATTTTTGATAAAATCAAACTCTTTTGATTATTTCATCAAAATGAATGTTCCATTTTTGAGAAGTTTGCTACAACCCATAAATGGATTGTTGTAGCTCATATACATAATTTTCTTCAACCATTGAAATAAATTCATCTGGCTGTATCACACATACATTCTCCTCTAATAATGTATATTTGAGGAAAGGCGTCTCCACGTCCATTTTGCCAGATATAGTAATAATAAACTGCAATCGCAAGTAAAATTCAAATGGACTTGAGCATTGCTTCAAAGATCTATTTTAGATTTTATGGTCATCTACCATTTTCCTGAGTCTTTATTACTCATAGCTTGTTCGTAATTCAATGGATCATCATCATTCATGACGTGTACCTCATCGTTATCCTCTATGACAAATCCATACCTATTATGTATCTTCAGTACCCTTCCAGATTTATGAATAAGGTGTTGTACAGAAGGTGTCTCTACTTGGACAGGTTCATCCAATTGATCTGTAGTCGTTTATGGTTCTTGAATTTCTTCAATATCTATTTTCCTCCCATTAGCCCCTTTAAGGATAAACTCTCTTTCCAAGAAGGCAGCATGTTTCACAACAAACACCTTTTGCTCAGTAGAATTGTAGAAATAGTATCCCAAATTTTCTTGAGGATATCCCACAAACGTGCACTTATCAGATTTTGTCCCAAGCTTATCATTTTGAAACCTTTTCACATAAGCTGGACATCCCCAAATCTTAACATGCTTAAGACCAGGTTTCCTCCTTGTCCACATCTCATATGGAGTCTTGGGAACGGATTTCGAGGGGACCTTATTTAGTAGATATGCAGTCGCTTCTAGGGCATAAACTAGGAATGAAATTAGAAGATCGGTAAAACTCACCATGGAACGAATCATGTCCAACAATGTTCGATTTCTCTTTTCAGATACTCCATTTAACTGTGCTGTACCTGGTGGATTCCAATGTTAGATTATACCATTTTCTTTGAGACAATCGAGAAACTTACCGCTTAAGTATTCACCACCTCGATCTGATCGAAGAATCTTAATACTTTTGCCAGTTTGTTTCTCTACTTCACTTCTGAACTCTTTGAACTTTTCAAATGATTCAGATTTGTATTTTATTAAATACACATATCCAAATCTTGAGTGATCATCAGTGAAAGTAATAAAATAAGAATACCCTGGGCATTCATTGTCATAGGTCCACAAACGTCTGTGTGAATCAATGCTAACAACTCTGTAACTCTTTTTCCTTTTCCACTAAAAGGAGATTTAGTCATTTTATCCATGAAACAAGATTCACAAGTTGGATATAGTTCATAATCGGATAGCTCTAAGAGCCCATCCTTATGCAATATGGATAATCTTATTTCATTGATATGACCGAGTCTATAGTGCCACATATAGGTATAATTAACATCGTATCTTTTTCTTTTCTTAGTTTGTTCTATTTGAAGTATATTTTTATGCAAGTCAAGTATATAAAGTCCATTTCGCAAATTACCAACACCATATAAAACATTGCTTTTATAACTAGAACAATTGTTGTTCTTTATTATAATGTCAAATCCATCAATATCTAATACGGAAATAAAAATAATATTTCTAATGATATTCAGAATAAAATAACAATTATTTAAATAAATAAACTTGCCCATAGGCAGTGCTAAACAATAAGTGCCTACAACTAATGCAGCAACCTTTGCTCCATTTTCCACTCGTAGGACAACCTCATCCTTGTTCAGCTTTCTACTTCTGACCAGTCCCTGCACAGTATTACATATGTGAGAACCACAGACGGTATCCAATACCGAAGTAGAATTTTGACTTTCTGAAAAATTAATTTCAATCATGAACACACCATGATTGGAAGTCGAAGCTTGTCCAAGCTTCTTCTCTGCCAGAAACTCATTTTAGTTTTTCTTCCAATGACCCGGCTCGTTACAATGAAAGCACATTCCTTTTCTAGTTGGATCAGGTTTCTTTTGATCCTTTCTTTTCACTTTGCCCTTAGCCTTCTTAGATTTTTTCTTTTCAGAAGATACCTTGGACCTCTTCTTTTTCTTGGAAGAATCGTCCACCATTAAGACATGGTTCTTCTTGGATGGGAAGTAACCTTCTGTAATTTTTAACATGTTAAATAATTCAGACAAGCTGACATCTAACTTATTCATGTGGAAATTAACAACGAACTGCGAGAAGATCTCAGAGAGTGTCTACAACACTAAGTCTTGACTCAACTCCCCATCCTTGATGAACCCAAGTTGTCCAAGGCATTCAATCAGATTGATCACCCTTAGGATATGAGTCTCAACGGCAGTGCCCTCGGTCATCCGAGATCGAAAGAGCTCCTTAGATATCTCATATCTAGTAGTCCTACTTTGTTCACCATACAACTCTTTGAAGTGAAGCAACATAGTAGGAGAATCCATGTTTTTATGCTGACGCTGAAGCTCGTTATTTATGAATGAGAGCATGATACAATGAGCCACAGATGCATCATCTTGCCACTTTACAATAGTGGCAATCTTTTCCTCAGAAGCTGTTTCGGGAACAGTTCTAAGGACGGGTGAATTTAGGACATAAGAAATTTTTTTAGCAGTGAGAACTATTCTCAAATTCCTTAACAAGTCCGTGTAATTCGGCCCGATTAGTTTGTTAGCATCAAGTATGCTACGCAGTGAAATTAGTGATTTTGACATTTTTAAATTTCTGTATGTTAAAAGACAACATTTTAGCAAACATTCATTTAATTAATTTTATGTATCAAAATAAATTAGGTCTTATTTTAAATTGGTATCTCAGACTATTTTTTTCAAACTATATTACCCTCACTTATATAGTTCGGCAACATCTAATTAAAGACTTGTTAGTGAGAATAAGAATCCCATTTCAAATGTATATAGCATTGTGGATAGCACAACAAACAATATATAAATAAATAAGTAGACAACTCTTTGTCAATTACATAAAAATGTAACTCCTTTTTATTTTGCCTTTTAAATCATAATGGTCAAGTGTGTGTACATCCGAACTAAAATAATTTAAGTTAAGTTCAACCTAGCACTTCCATAAATTTAAAAAAAAATAGTGTCCTTGTGGATAGTACAACAAAGCAATATTACTCAATTTTCTTAATAAGCATCAAATGTGATTAAATTAATATCTTAAATACGCAATATTTGCCTTGTGGATAGCACAACAAACTTGTATTAAATATTTAATACTCTATTAATTTATCATGTTAGAAGGCAACGTTCGATATTCTAAATATTATTGAACGCTTTAGACTTAATATGATTTCTTTGAGGGGTTTGTTATTATTTATCTCATCTTGTTTACCGAGTATATATATATATATATATATATATATATATAATACGCGTTATTTTATTAAACATGCGAAGTATGTTTTGCATAAAATATAATATATATATATATATATATAATATTTAGTATGCACATATAGAATATTATATTCTACTCAGATTGATTATAGACTTTTATTCTAGTTTAGTTCACTAGAGCCACCAAGTGAACCAAAAGGTCAAACTTAGGAATGAAAGAATTTAAATTTAAACGTAACTATTATATTTAAACCCGGACTCCATACAAACGGGTCTTCACGCGCTCCTTATTCCTTGATCTTTAATTTTTTCAAGATAATTCTAAATATCTCTACTACATAAACTATTTAAATTAAATAAAAACCTTGATTCAGTAGTCAAGGAAAAGTACATAGGAAGGAGATAGAATTTTACATCAAGAAAAAATCAGAAAAGACGAGGTACGCAGACCCCATTTAATAAAACTCATTCATTCAAGCATTTAACTAAAATCAAATCAAATCACATTGGTCAATAGTCCCAGAATCAATCTCATTTATTATCATACATATCACCATATGCATCAATAAATAAATATTTATCTCATGAATTAAAATATTCTATATATATATGAGTATCATTTAATGGGTAATTTAAAATTGCATGAAATCTAATTTCAAGATTAAAATAAACTCTTTATTTTAATTATAAAATTATTAAGAATATAATATATATATATATATATATATATATATATATATATATATGATAACATCTCCTTTTTTAGAATTCTGATTCAAAGTAATCATATATATATATATAATAGTAATATGATTACTTTTCTTTTGAATCATGTACTTTACGTGACTTACAGTTTTTCGCAACTAAAAGAATATCAGCTTCGCGAACTGCTACTAACGTGACTCGTTCCAAAAAAAAAAAAGAAGAAGTTCTTTTGCGATTTTTTTTTCAGTTAAAAAAAAGCGCTTTCCTTTTTTTTTTTCTTTAAAAAAAATTAATAATTTTATATAATTAATTATGTCCAATAATTATTCTAAATACATACTCATATACTATGGAATTAAAATAATTAATAATTGCATAAAGGTTTAGATCTGATGTCACTGTTGGATTTGTACGAAATTATGGCGCAATCAAATTACAAAAATTAGCGGAATTATGGTATATCAGAGTTTAAAATTTTTTAAAAAACTATTACCCGGATCATCCTTTATGCAAGTTATTAAAATAAAACGATAAAGAAGAAGTTATGGAATCATACCCTTGTAGAACGAAACTTCCACAGGTGCGAGTTCAACTCCTTGTTCTTCGTGATATCCTTGAATTTTCGGGTTAGATTTCTTCCTTTGATCAACGTTAGCCACCCAAGTGTTTGGCCTCTAGAAGTGATCCACCAAGGAAGATGAATTATCAAGAAGAATGGTGGTTGGCTAAACCCTAGTTTTCTATCCTCTATAGAAAATGAGTACTCTCCAACAATTGAAATTGCATCAATCGATATCTATTATAAGACTCCTCTTATATAGATATTGGTCAACCCTTCTAATCCTATTAGACATAGGGTTTTATTTAATTAATTAAACTCTTTTAATTAATTTAGGTTTCCCACCACATTGGGAATAATTAATTAAATTTATTTAATTAATTTGCCTCCTAATCTTGTTATGAATAAATGAGAGTACTAATATTAAATTAATTCATAAACTCCTTTAGAAATTAAAAATAATAATAATTGTAATAATATTAATAAGACTCCTCTTATTAATTAATAATTAATATTTATAAAATATTAAATAATAAATATTAAGCTATTTAATTTATTCTTTCACCAAAGATTAAATTAATTACACTTAATGCATTATAACGATTATGTCATTACCTTCTTAAATAATTATTCTTCCTTTTATGGTGTGATCTTTTAGGTTCTCCATATTAAACCGGTTGTGAATAAATCAATTAGAACAATTCTTATCTTATTTAAATAAATAAATTAAACTAATAATCTATTTAAATAAATAATATTTATTCAATAATAGGGATAAGCCTCCTTAGCGGTCAACGACTTTCTAGATAATATAGATTTCAACATTAATCATAAAAGAACATGTGAATAAATAGTTACCGTACAATTCAATCCTTCCACCATACAATCTCTCAATTAAATATAAGAAATAAATTTACTGTCAAGTCTTATTTTATTTAATTATATGTATTTCGATTAGAAAATGTACAACTCCAAATAATGTAAATTAGAAACTCCTTTCTAATTTCATTCTGCCTTGGCCAAGGACTATTTGGTTGTCATTTAACGAATCACATAGGACATATCTCTTCTTTTACTAGAAGTGGTAGATTTTTTATTGATAATTCATTATCTCCATATGTAACTCATTATAACAAAGCATACCCTTTGATATACCATAAGGGTTTTTAAGGAATAAGTCAAAGTAAAATTCATTACATACAAGATACTGTAATGACCCCAAAATTCGTACAATTCGACTCTCAATCTTGGCCGTTAACAATACATCGAACTTCTACCTTTACATCATTAATCGATAATAAACTTTAATAAAAATGTGGAATAATTAAAACTTTTATAGCTTTCTATATTTTCCTGAATCTCAACCTTTACCATTACATATCTTTAATTCAAATTTATTATATGACTTGCTTCATCAAAATTATTATATAAAACTTTACATCCCAATTCAATATCCTTTATACTTCGGATAACTCAAACTTTACAACTCAACATAAAATAAACATTATAAACCCTTAAGTATAGTTCAAGAACCTTAAACATGGTTTATAGGAATAACAACTTTGGCTAAAATATTTAATTTTCATGCATTAAATCTGATCCATGTCATTCAAGTAGCACATAGCATTACCTTGAATCCTTAGCCTGCAAAATGGTTATTTTGCAAGAATGAGCTCGACAGCTCAGCAAATCTAATAGCTTTCACGCCGCACATAACACATAAGTTCATGCTTAATATATATCTCAATTTAAAATAATTATAAGATTTCATGCTCAGCATAAATATCAGTTCAATATAAATATAAGTTTCACATGCTCAACATTCCATATGTCACATGTTGAGTTCCATAACTCAACCAAATATAGTCATAATTTAACTTTTCTAATTCATAGCGAGTAACATGTAATTCAACATCTCATATTGATACCATGAATACACGTAATAAAAAAATTGAATTCAAGTAGCACATAAAAACTGGAAGACTTGCCTTGATCGTAGATTACCAATTACTGAAAAATAGCTTATAGCTATTTGCACCTCACGTATCCTACACAATATATAATCATGCACATCATTTATTAGTCACTTAGCAATGCTTAGTAATCATTTAAGTAACTCTACTTTACAATCTACTATCATCTTCTTTAGGTTTGATACACAATGTTCAATTTATATGGTTAAGTCCTGTTAGGACTCCTCATTGTTTATTCGATTTATTTACGTTAAACTTACTTTTACTTCTCATTACGTTCCTCTTTAATACATTTAACATTTAATTAAGTCTTAAACCTCTTCTTTACATCACATTAGATGTATAATATTTGTTAACATTAAGCATGTTAACCTTCGTTTCATATTTCTTTATACTTCTCTTTTAATCGATTCTTAACGTTTGTTTAAGCCAACATAATTGTCATTACATTATTAATTAATGTTAAGGATCATTATATTTCATAATAATTATGTTTTATAACTTAGAACAACATCTTTTATCGTCGACAGCACTATACTTGCGTATGTGCATGTCCGACGCCCTCCAATTGCCTCTGAATACACATCAGTCACAAAGATGGCCATTTTTACCCCTTTTATCGACTTCAAATCAAAAAACTTAAAAACTAAAAATTGTAGGTCTACTCGTTATCTTTCCGAATCATCCTGAATTGCTTTAATCGGAGTTCGTATGAAGAAGTTATGCTTGTTTTACTATAGGAGGTCAAAATAATTTTGCATTACAAGACTTAAACCACTCTGGACAGCATGTAGCCCCGCTGGACCGGGTGTTCTAGGCTAAAATCCCCGCAGGGGCAGCCCCCTTGCTGATGGGTTCCCCGGCTCGTGAACTGTGCAGAGAAATAAGCCAATTTGGCTTATTTTTTCGCACCAAAGTCCGATTTTAACTAACATAATGCATATGAAACTTTATGAAAATAAAATCTTAAACTTCTAACATGATTTTAACATACATAAACACCACAACATATAATCAGAACACTAATTTTTATGATTTTAAAGAAAACACCATTGATAAGCTTTCTTGAAGAAAGTTAACACTATGAGTTCGTTTTTAACCCAAATCACATGATTCAAAGCATGTTAATTTTGTTTCTTGATATATTATCATAATCTAAACTTAATTCTCATAATCATAGCATAATCACACATAATTTTTGATATTTAAAAAACTATTTTTCAAACTAGTTCATTGTAAATTGCTATGAACATGATTTCTTCATGTTCATCATATTTACATGAATTGAACCACATAAACTATCATATAACTCATATATAATAGTTTATATACATAATCTAACATATATTGATCATCAATTTATAGTTTATCATGAAAACCTATTTAAAGAGAATAAAAACAATGAAGAACAACATTTAAAATTGGATTATACCCTTTTGCTTAGAAGAAGATGATGATTCATATGATAATGATGATAGGCTTCTAGTTTTGATTTCTCAAAACTCCTTCCTCCTCTTTCTTTCTTTCTCTCTTCTTCTTCTCTCTTTTCTCTCTAGTTTACTATGTTCTTTCTTTTTCTTTCTAACACATACTAGTTTTGTTTTCTAACGTAGTATAACATAACTGACTATAGATATATTATACGTATTATCACATAACAATGTAACTGACATATACATTATATCTCTACTTAATATATATCAGTTACTTATTTTTGAAAATCAAAAGCCACTAGGGCTTATTTGACAAAACTCATTATTTTTTTAAAAAAATAGATTTTTAGTAGTTAAGGCCATGTTTGGTAAAAACTCCTAAAAATAGATTTTAGGGCATTGTTTGGCAAAACATAATTAAAATAGATTTAAGGGCCTTGTTTGGCAAAATTAATTTAAAACTCATTTATTTTATTTTAATAATTTTTTAAATCACATAGCTTAAATGTTACACTCTATTTAATTAAATCCTATCATTCTAATTTAATTAAATACAAGCTAACATTCATTAATTAATTAAAATAGCCACATAACACTAAATTGTTACACAAAGTTACTTATTAATCATAATTCATGTAACAAATTAGTAAATCTTTATAAACACTTAGCACATAATATTCATCTAATTTAATTATTCTTAATTAAATTAGAATTTTACTACACAATTACTTACAAATCGATTTAATTAATCATATTGAACTTAATTAAATTAATCCAATACATGAATATAATTCTCTTTATACTAAATCGCACATTTTGAAATATAACACATACACACATACTCGTACATCTTAAAATAAGAATTTTATTTATTAAATTCTCATTTATAAATTCTTGAAAATACGGGTTGTCACATCCTTCCTTCCTTATAAGGATACCGTCCTCGGAATCAACAAAATCTCCCTTACTCGGTTTTTACTAAATCTTTTTCATAATTTTATCGTTGAATAACTTCAACACATTACTTTAACAAAAGTTTTATACATATGTCCTACTCCATTCATTTCTTCAATAAATTTTAGGTTTTATTTCATAACCTTTAATTATGTGACGCCCCAAAACCCGGGACCTCTTACCTCGGATTCGGTGCTCACGATCCATCAACAACATAAACATTCTAAGACTATTGCAGAATAATAATCATACGTTATTCATTAATATAAAGTCTTCATCATAAATCTCAAGGTCTCAACCTTAACATAACACATACCCTTAATATTACAAAAGATTTACATCCAATATTAAAACTAAATACTTTCTTAGTTCATAATCAAACTACTCCTGAGCCTTGCCCTTTCCTTTGTCTCTCTTAGATGATCCTGGCTTAGCTGAAATAAATGTCATGATATAGCAAGAGTAAGCAAACAAAATTTGCTTAGCAAGTATAAACACAAGTAGATATATCATGATAGAAATAAATTTATCACTCAAAGTTCAACAAAATAATATGATTATAGAAGAACATGAATTGCTTTCTTATTATTCGAACATTTGAATAATAGGTTCGGACTGGTCCACCATGACCATGAACTATAGATACAAATAGGTTCAGAGTGGTCCACCATGACCATGAACCATAGATACTGAGTGGTCCAACGTGACCATGAACATCTGTAAAGGGTGTCAGTATTTAATCTGGTCCTTTATGGTTTGGTAGTCAAGGAGATCAGCCTTTCGTACCCGGTGTAATATGTATAAACACTTACTTGACAGCAACAATTGTTTCCTTGTTTCCAATATGATGCCTCAATAACATTCTTTTCTCAGTCAAGAGTCCTTATCAAATCAATTGAATAGGCACAGCTCTTTAAAAAGAATTTGATTTAACAAATTTTAAACATGCTTGATCTAGCTGACACAACTAGCATAGAACCATCTCATAAGCAATGCTAAACATAGTTGATCTAGCTGACACAACTAGCATAGATCCATCTCATAAAAAAATTCTAAACATGCTTGACCTGGCTGACACAACTAGCATAGATCCATCTCATAAACAATGTTAAACATAATTGATCTAGCTGACACAACTAGTATAGATCCATATCATAAACAGTTCAACATATAGTAGAACATGAATTCAATTTGCACCAAGTGCAATTCACAATAATTCATCAGGATGTGGAAAAATCAACAAAATTTTACCACCAGCATGCTTGAACAATAATAACTCGAGTTTGAGTTAGGAAATTTGTCTGTTCAGCGAGCTACAACTTTCTAGCTTTAATTAACAATCTTTGAATGACCTATCATTGATAAGGTAGATCTGTCAATTAGTATTGCGTATGTTTCATCAATACACTTACTTGTATTATTATCTCACCAATAATACATTCACAGGGTACATGCATCTAATATACTATTAATAATCCTAGAAGATATTTAATTGATCTTAGGTTAAGGATTAATAGTTAATAAGGCTTCTCTTAAGTGATAAACACTCATTAGATCTTTAAACAATTCATTTTAATTGTTTAATTAAGGAGTTATTTAATTTCGTTCAATTGTTAACTCCCTCTTCCTTCAATTACTATTTAATATTAGTTAAAAAGTAATTAACTATTTACCTTTAGTTATTACTTACTAATAACAAATTATAACTCTTCATTATTTAATGTTAATTAAATAATGGACAATTAAATTATTATTTATCTTTAAATAATAATTAATAACTCCCTCATCTTTGAATAAATAATATTTGATTTATTCACTTTATTCTTCTTTAATCATTCCTTATTATTATTAAAAGGATAATTAATAGACATTCATCTTTATTTATTATTCAAATAATAAATAATTAATTCTATAAACTTTCATGCCAAAGTAAGTAAGTAATTACTTAATCTTACTTAATTATACTTTAATCATTATTTAATATTAATTAAATAATAATTAATTAATTGATTAACTCAATTTAATATTTAATCTTAATTATATAATAAGTAGTTATCTTATTAACACTAACCCATTTTAATTATTACTTAACATCATTTAAATAATTAATTATATTTCATTTTATATGTAATTAACTTACTAGCTCATTAGTGGCTTTAAAGTTATTTATTACAATAACCCATTTTCATTACACTTCATATTAACACTCAAATTTTCGCCCAGAATATTTCAGATTTGGGGTCCTTCACGGAAACGCTTGTAGAATAAAGTCTACAACTCGGATTTTCATTCCGTTGGAGGCGTTAGATTTGTATCTTTCCGAACTCCAATTTTCATTCATCAAACAACAGCTTCTACTTTGTTTAGGTCCCGAAAATCAGTGTCAAAGTGGACTGATTCGCAAGAATATTCATAACAGTTTAGCCGTTTTCCAAATTTGAGGTCCTTTACGGAAACGCTCATATTTCGAGATCTACATCTCGGATTTGGGTCCATTTGGTATCATTAGATTCGTATTTTACATAACTACATTTTTCATATATCAAACACCTAAATTTGAGTTTGTTTTGGTTACCAAAAATAGTCCACAAGTGACTAATCAGTAGCATATTCTCAACAGTTGGGTAGTTTGGGATTTAATTCATAACTTGCTCATTTTAAAACATATTTGAGTGATTCCAAAGGGGTTTAGCCCTTAACTCATGCATCTAGCATACCAAGAAAGAAAACCTCAAATAACTCTTGTAGATTTCAACATGCACATGATAAAGCATACTAGTTAAACGAAAATTCCTTCAAAAATCCATCTAACATCTTTTTCCAAATCTCAATCACATTAACTCATAAAAATCCACAAGTCTCCTTTGATAAATCCATGATCTAACACTCTAATCATGATATTATCCATATTTTACATGCATCACAAGAATCTATTATAAAATCACATAGTGCATACATGCATGTTCCTTTCTCTACTCATTTGGTATAAATCTCCCTTTATGATTTTACATTCAACTTCAAAAATATTTTGATCATCAAATAAAACATTTATACACCAATAGATAAAGAGTTTATCAAAGATCAAACTTAAGACTCTTGTTTCATCAAAAACCCAACAAATAAGAAATTAAACTTTAAAAATAAAGAGAATCAATACCTAATTTTTTTTTTGCTATCTTCCTTATCTTGCCAAAGTAGCTTACAAACTTAGCATGCATGAAGCTCAAGACCTCTCTTCTTCTTCCTCCTTGGCCGAAATTCTCTCCCTTTTTTCTCTTTATATTTTCTTTCTTTCTCTAACTAAGGAGCTTTGAAGTGTAAGTATGCAAATGAAATGTGGTTAGTGGAAATGGGTATAATTAAATATTGTAAGCATGCTACCACTAACTCTCTCCCCTAATCATTACTTGCTTACTTAGTCATTACATACAAGTGTTGGACATGCTAGAAGGTGACACTTGTCATGGGTGTTGGGCTTAAAAGATAATATCCAAGGTATTGTACAAGCTTAATAAAATTTTAAAATCCTTCCCATATTGCCCCTTAGTGGCCGGCCATACCCCCCATTTTACCCATTATAGATTTATTTTTGTTGTGTTATATACTTATTATAATGATTAAATGTCCTTTCTTTCATGGACCAAGGGTTGGGCCTCTTTAATTAATATTTAGGCTTACAATTTAATTAGTTTGGGCTATTAGTAGTCAAGTTTAGTTATATATTACTTGGGCTACTATTATTAATTTCACATGTTGGGCTAAGTTAATTAATTTCACTAATGCCATTAAATTATATCTCCCAATAAAATTAGTGGGCTTGATTAATCATTCAATTGGGCTAACCCACTAGTATCACTTACTACACGGATTATTGCACATACCCATAAATTAAGAATACCACTTTACTTTCATAACCCGATTAGACTTGCCACCTACAAGTAAATTGAATATTCAATTAGGGTTCATCATCTTAATCAACTTCCTTGATTGTTAACATTCTTAGGCTAGTCCACTACTTTAATTATTTCATAAGAGGGACTTCCTATAAATTCTCATAACACACTTGTTATTTAAATTTAATCACTCAATCCATATGCCACAAGGTTTTCAATATCATTCATAATTGATATATCTATTTACAAAGTGACTAGAAATTCTTGGTTATTACATTCTCCCCTCTTTATAAGAATTCTGTCCATAGAATTCCACCTAAGGTTACTTAAAAAGATTCAGATAACTCTCCCTCATCTTTTCCTCGAGTTCCCACATAGCTTCTTCAGCGTTGTGGTTCCTCCACAGAACTTTGACTGAATGTATAACCCTATTTCTTAACCTCTGCTCTTTCCTATCTAAAATTTTAGTAGGAATTTCTTCATATGATAAGTTCTTCTCAACTTGAATCGACTCATGATATTACATGCTTGTAATTAGGTTTATATGGTCGCAACACTGACACATGAAATACGTTATGAATATGTTCGAGTTCAGGGGGTAAATCTAACTCGTACGCTACTTCACCTATCTTCTTCAATATCTCGAACGGTCCAATAAATCTCGGACTCAATTTGCCTTTCTTTTTAAATCTTATCTTCCCCCTCCAGGGAGATACTTTCAGGAATGCATAACTTCCCACTTTGAAGTCTCTTTTCTTACGATGAATATTCGTGTATTTCTTCTGTCGATCTTGAGCTGCTACTAACCGGGCTCTTATCACTTTGATGATCCCACGGTCTGCTGTACCAACTTTGGTCCTAACAGTCGTCGTTCAGCTACCTCGTCCCAACACAAGGGTGTTCTGCACTTTCTTCCATACAGGGCTTCGTATGGCGGCATTCCCATACACAAACTCTACCAATGGAAGATGATCTTCCCAGCTTCCTCTAAAGTCCATCACACAGGCCCTGAGCATATCTTCTAGCATTTGAATCATTCTCTGGCTTTGCCCGTCAGTCTTTTGATGATATGCGGTACTTAGCCTTAGCTGTGTCCCCATTCTTTCTGGAAGACTCCTCCAAAAGTTAGACGTGAAGCGTGGATCTCTATCAGACACAATTGATACTGGCACTCCATGTCTAAAAATTATTTCCTTAATATACAACTTGGCCGACTGATCCAAAGTATACCTGATCCTGATCGGCAAAAAGTGTGCTGACTTTGTGAGACGATCAACAATCACCTATATGGCGTCATAACCTTTCTGTGTTGCTGGAAGTCCCACCACAAAATCCATTGTGACGTGCTCCTATTTCCATTCTAGAATTTCCAATGGCTGTAACAGTCCACTTGGTCGTTGATGCTCTGCCTTAACTCTCTGACAGGTTAAACATCTGCTGACGCATTCTGCAACCTCTCTCTTCATATTAGGCCACGAATAATGTTGGCTACATCTTGGTGCTTCCTGGATGTATTGAATACCTCATAGTATGGGCCTCTTGCAGAATCTCTTCCTTTAACTCGGGTACTGCGGGTACCCAAATCCTCCCTTCAAATCTCAGCAATCCAGTGCTGTCAATTTTGTACTTTAACTGTTCACCTTCAGCTAACCGATTCGCAAGGTCAACACATTCCTCATCATTTCCTTGTGCCTCCTTCACCTTGTCGAGTAAAGTCGGACTTGCTTCCGTTCCTGTTACCTCATCCGAATTCCTCGAATTTTTCACCTCCAACTCCATTTTCTCCATTTCTCTAACTAATTCTTCTTATTCTGTCAATACGAACAATCTTTCTTGGCTCTTTCTACTTAAAGCATCTACCACTACATTGGCCTTTCCTGGGTGATATAGGATCTCACAATCATAGTCCTTGATCAATTCTAACCATCTCCTATGCCTCACGTTTAACTCTTTCTGTGTGAAGATATACTTCAGGCTTTTGTGGTTTGTGTATATCTCGCACTTTTCTCCATAGAGATAATGTCTCCAAATCTTAAGGGCAAACACTACCGCTGCTAATTTCAGCTCATTGGTAGGGTATCCCTTCTTATAGTCCTTTAATTATCATAATGCGTACGCAATGACCTTACCATTCTGCATTAATACGCAACCCAGTCCCTTGTGTGACGCATCATTATCTCATGCTTTCTGGTAGAGACAACACAGGTGCTTCACTTAATCTTTTCTTTAATTCCTAAAAACTCTGTTCACACTTCTCTGTCCACACATACTTAACAGTCTTCCTTGTCATATTAGTCAATGGTGTTGCTATCTTCGAGAAATCCTGAATAAATCTCCTGTAATATCCTGCCTATCCCAAGGAACTTCTGACCTCTGTCGGTGTCTTCGGTTGTACCCAATTTATCTACGCTTCTACTTTTGCTGGATCAACAGAAATTCCCTTGTCGTAGATGACATGTCCCAAAAATTGAACCTTCTTCAACCAGAACTCACATTTTGAAAATTTTCACATAAGGCTTCTCCTTTCTTAACGTCTCCAGTACTATCCTTAAATGTTCTGCATGTTCCTCCTCATTCTTCGAATATACCAGAATATCGTCAATGAACACAACCACAAATTTATCCAAGTACGATTTAAATACTCTGTTCATCAAATCTATAAAAGCAGTTGGTGCGTTTGTCAGTCTAAACGGCAGCACTAGGAACTCATAATGACCGTAACGAGTCCTAAATGCTGTCTTTGGTACATCCTCCATCCTTACTTTCAATTAATGATAACCACTCCTTAAGTCAATCTTAGAAAAATACCTCACTCCTTTAAGTTGGTCAAACAGATCGTTTATTCTTGGTAACAGATATTTATTCTTGATTGTCACCTTATTCAACTCTCTGTAGTTCATACATAGTCTCATCGAGCCATCTTTCTTCTTTACAAACAGCACAGGTGCTCCCCATGGAGACACACTGGGTTGGATGTACTTCTTGTCCAACAGCTCTTGTAGCTGGAGTAACAATTCTTTCATTTCTATCGGAGCCATTCAATACGGTGCTTTCGATATCGGTATTGTCCCCCGGTACTAAATCAATCACAAGTTCTATCTCTCTGTTTGGCGGGAGTCCCGGAAGTTCTTCTGGAAAGACATCCCCAAACTCATTCACTATAGGTATCTGCCCCATTTCCGAATTCACCACCCGTGTATCCACTACATGAGCCAAATAACCTTCACATCCCTTTCGTAACATTGTCTTGGCCTGCATCATCGTCAGACAACTTGTTTCTCTTGGCAACTTGCTACCATAAAATAAAACCTTAGACTGATTTGGAGTCTTAAGGTGTATACTTGTTAGCCGATTTATCGGTCAATATATTCACGCAAGTATACGCGGCCAACGAGTAATAAAGTGTAAGTACAGATATTGTCCCACAGAGAATTAATGGATAAAAGACACCAAACCACTAGCAAATAATCATCTCAGTCTTATTTAAACGGATGGTAAAGAGAATGAATTAAAACTAAGTTAAACTAGGCAAGCAATTAACTTAAACTAATTAATTCTAGAGTTAAAATCAGATAATGAAGACAAGAGATTCCTATTTTCCCTAATGATTCGTCTAAATCGACATACTTCTAATTAGGTCAAATTAATAGTCAAGATAGTTAGCCGAGAACACGAACGTGAGAGAAGGCCATCTTTCGATGCACCTACTCCATATCACGTGCAATCCACAGATGATAGAACGCACGTGAACACCCACATTATCTAAACCCCTATATGTCTATGGTGTTTACAAATAAATAGGTTTTAAGGTCAAGTCCTCTATTGACTACGGACGGCGCTTCGGTATATGTCTATCCTAAGCACAAATCATACATCCAACACCATGTGAATGCACAATCACCCACTACTACGATTAGATCTAAACCTACGCTTTGTCTTTCAAGTCCACATAGGTTATCACAGTAATTGGTCACGAATCAATTAAGCAATGCAAGCACGAATCGTAATAGACAGTCATATAACAATCAAAGAGACAAGCATAGAAGTATATCAAAGTAAACTACTCAAAAGGTTCCATTGGAACCTCAAAATAAGCTTAAGCCATAAATAACTCAAGTATATTATCCACAAGATTCAATAACATCATCTAAATATACAATGTAATAGCAAAGAGAGATTAAGGATAGAGATTTCAAATCTCTCTCCAAGCTTGGACCCTTGATGTCAATCCTCTTGCTTCAATCTTCAATACAAATCAAACCCTAGAATGCAACTACTTTAAACTAATTTAACACTAATCTCTAACCTAATCTACTGCTAGACAAGGAATTGAAAGAGAAGGAAGAAGAAAAACTAGGGCTTAAGGCCAATACATGTATATCTTCTCTCTTGCCAAAAATGAGCCCCCTTATATCCTTGGCCAATCCACGAACTGCTAAAATGAAAAGTCAAAGAATCAGTCAAGCCGAGCCGGCGCGGCCGAGCGGCTTTATGCTGCGGTCCTGGCGTGGCCGCTTGTGTCACCAATTTTGCTTGTCTGCTCTACTAGTTAGCGCGGGCGCGCAGGCTTTGCTACCTTAACCCGGCACGGCCGCGCGGCATTTGAAACTTGGATTCCTGGCTTTTTGCTGCTGGCTCAAGGCTGGTTGCTTCATGCTTTCCTTCTTGTGGACCTTTAGCCTCGTAGCATCGTTCATTTGCCTCTTCATTCCATGCCAGCATGCTTTCCTTATGATTTAAGCCACTTTTTGTGCCTTGCCCCATTTAGGCAATCTTTGGTCCTTTTACGCTCAATTTACACTCGGAGAGTTCCTTAACATGAATAATGCAAAACAAAAGAAAAACATATTAAACGCATAACGATACTTGAGTTTAAGCAACAGAATGAGTTGGTTACTATCCGAATAAGTGGTCATAAAATCCACTTATCAAATACCCCCAAACTTAAACGTTGCTTGACCTCAAGCAACCAAAACTAAACTAAATAAAAGATGCAATGCAGTATCTAAAATGTATGCAACCTACGCTATCATGAATGCGAATCCAAGTTCCCAGTCAGTATTGAACTTTCAAAGCAATGCCTCAGAAAACCACGAGAATGTCGAACAGATAAGCTACCCAAAACAAGACCATAAGGCATATTCTGCAAATCCAAAACTGTAAGCACTAATGTATTGTGCGTTGTGTGCCTAGCAACCATTAGATATGCATTCAGACAAATAATTCACATACTATGCTTCTTAGGGGAAAAATAAGATTTAACTTAAGAAAGACAGCAAATCATATAAGTTCTAACTAAACCATGTATTACTAGAGTTAAGAGTCAACATAGGGTTTTCATTAAGCTTTTATTATCTCACGAGGGCGTATTCGCACTTTCCCGTGTACACAATCGACTGTGCCATGCCTAGTCCACTTAGGCTTTTTAATGATATTCATGTATCGAGTTTTCGACCAACGACTGCCAGACCAGACGATCTTAGGGCGCTGGGTGTAGAGACACCCCGAGGGCTTACTTGCTCGAATATCAAAGGCCACAGAACTCGACGTAGCCGAAGTGTTTATTCTATTTTTTTCTTTTTCTTAATCTTTTCTTTTCTTTTGTTTTCTTTTTCTTTTTCTTTTTCTGCAAGGGAGTGCGTCTTACGCTCCATCTCCCTGCATAAATCATGCATACCCCCATGTTTCCCCCCTAAACTTAAGCTTTTTATAGTCTAGTTATTATCATATGAGAACTGAAATTCTTTCATTAAAACACAGATTTCCCACCAGAAGACAAGTATGTGAAAATTTAAACTTAGCATGTTATGATGGTTACTCTAACGTGCTAACTGGCTACACAGTATCTGATAGATAAGAATTTAAATATATGACAATACTATCAAGCTTAAGTCTCAAATCAGTTCAAAAATCAAGTGAATTCAGTTTCCTCATTAGGCCAAATACATAACTAGCCAACTAAAACTGGATTCATGCAATATGTCCTAAACAGAATGCAAAAATAGAATGCAAAAATTTTAAAATTTTGACAAATTTTAACAAAACACGACCTATATGCACTATATAAACAAACCCAATATGCAAAATGAAATGAACTACCCTATATGCAAAATAAAGCCAATACCCCCAAACTTAAACTATTCAATGTCCTCATTGAAGGTAAAGGTAAAAAGAAAGGAACTCCCCTATTCGGCTTCTGATGCTGCATGAAATGAAGTGGCATCCTCTCAGAAGTTTCCCCGTCTCTCTCTGCTCTTGGTAAAATAAACCCCGCTCAACACTATACTCGATGAACTAACCTAACTCCATATCAATCTTGCTCTGCTAGAGATCCCACACTCAATATCTCAATTGATCAGGTTGAGAGGATGAGGTGGATGAGAATTGGTACTTTGGATTAAGGGGTAGGAGGTTTTAAAAACTAAGGCTTGTAGTGGAGGGGATTGTATGCGATGGAAGAGATGGGGGATTGCATGAAGGAACTTGAGGGTTTGGGATAAGAGGCTTGTGTGCTGATGATAATTTACATGAAGTGATGACCCCCCAAAATCTGCAAGATTTTCCTTAAGACAGGCCCAGTTTATGTGTGGCGCGGCCGCGCGTGGTAATGCCTTGGATTGGGCACGGCCGCGCGGACCATCAGATTTTGTTGCTGCAGATTTTTGGCATGAACTGAGGTTGGCTTTTGCTTTTCATTCATTCCGAGCAGCCTTTGACCTGAAATACACAGATAATACTTATTAAGCCCTCCTAGACTAACAAAAGTATATAAAATCTATTTACATCTAGAGAATGAACATGGAAAGATATATGCATTTATATTCCCAAAAATTCTCTAAAGGCGTATATGCAATGCAAGTGCATCAAAAGTATGCTATAAGCTCTATAATCCCAAAAATATACGCATTCATGCCTAAGTTCAAAAATGTAGGCAATGAACTCCTAATTCCTACAGTATGCAAAAATTTAAACTAAATATTAACTAATAAGAATTAAACGAGGGGGATGGAAATGTGATAGAAAGCATGTAAATGGAGAATTAAACAAAGAGATAGAGAGAGGGATGATGGGAAGTAGGTAATGGAGAATTAAACAAAGAGAGAGAGAAATGATGGGGTGCCTCCCATCTAGCGCTTGATTTATAGTCCTCTAACTGGACTATGTCTGCCCACTTCTACCCAACTCCCTGACGATACTGGAGAACCCCTCCATCCATCAGAATAGCTGTGTGACTTTGGCGGCTTCCCAGTAGGGGCAGATGCATATTTAAACTACCTAGCATTGGATAAGTAAAAGAATTCCTCGTCCTGAAGGTTGGGGAGCTATGCAAGGGTTCCGTTGTATAGGTGAAATGATCGGGGCATGGAGGTATAGACCACACAACGGACTCTTCTTCTATTCTCTTTTCTTCTGACCACCATGGTGTCGAGACTACGGAATCTCTCATGTCATCGAGATCCGTCTCTGTGATGTGGCTACCAAGGGGGCAAGGGTGTTCAAACTTGACTGGCTTGTTCCACTTAGGAAGAGGAGGCTCTTGGGGGATTGTCACTGTTGGTTCACATTCATACTCCACAACCCCAATTGGCTCCTCGATATCCATGGCCTTTAGCTCGTCCAGTTCCAAGTGCACTTCGGGCTCTTCATTAGTCTCTGCACCCATGTCATAGCACCATGTATCTTGGGGTTCATAACTTACGGCTTCAGTCATTGGAGGTATAAGATCTTGCATTGTTGTTTTTTGTCCACATACCTCCTCCTTCCTTAATGTCGTGGTAATCTGCTCCACCCAAGTCTGAAGATCCTCAATTGACTTCTCTTGTTCGACCAAGATCTCCTTTGTTGATGCTAATGAGATACCCCACATAGTGTCCAATCCTTCCTTTTCTGTTTCAACCTCGGGCTCCATGTATTGATGCTCATTGGTAGAAGTGTTGTGGATTAGGGCCATCTGATTCTGGAAGTTCTGGCTTGATTGCTCTTGGCTCTTAAGCCTCTGCTCTTGGCTTTCTAAGCTCCTATACATGAATTCCATTGGAGACTGTTCTCCTTATAAACATGGGGATTGATATGGGGGTTCTGGTGCATAAGTTGGACTTGGCTCATATTATTCTTGATAGCTCACAGTATGGTTTTGCATCCCTTGTTTATCCTCTATCATCAAGGCCTTGCTAATCTGCTCTGCCCAGTTCTGAATACTCTTGAATGACTTCTGTTGCTCATTCAAGATGTCTTTTAGTGATTCTATGCCACTTCCTTCCTCCAAGCTTGCATTTTCTGTGTCACCCTCAAAATTATGTTGAGGCTCGTAAACTGGAGTCTGGAAGTTGCATTCTGGGGCCTATGCGGGATTTGGATCCCAGTGTTGGTCTTGATAGTAGTCTGATGAAGGGTTTGGGTGATACCCCCAATCTTGTTGATAAGTGGGATAAGGTTTGGTGTAGGAATAACCAACCCCATACTGCTCATGTCCATAACTGATAGGCTCCTGATGGCTCGCGTAGCTCCCAGCACCGTAGTCATAGGTCACTGTCGTCTCTCGATTCTGTTGAGCTGAGACAGTATCCAGCTTCCTCGAGAAGAACCTCTAGCTGTGCTGAAAGTGTTGCAATTGGGTTGACGCCATCAGTGTATACTTCCCTTGGTTGCTCTTGCCTTGTACCATTCCATGGATATAAATTTTAGTCCATTGTACCTGAGAAGAGAACAAATGAAGAGAATTAAAACAAAAATAGAAAGTTTAAATTAAGACTAATTTGATTTAAACTAATGTTGGAAAACAGTTATCCAAATAATTCCCCGACAACGGCGCCAAAAACTTATTGGCCGATTTATCGGTCAATATATTCGTGCAAGTATACGCGGCCAACGAGTAATAAAGTGGAAGTACAGATATCATCCCACAGAGAATTAATGGATAAAAGACACCAAACCACTAGCACATAATCATCTTAGTCTTATTTAAACGGATGGTAAAGAGAATGAATTAAAACTAAGTTAAATTAGGCAAGCAATTAACTTAAACTAATTAATTCTAGAGTTAAAATCAGATAATGAAGACAAGAGATTCCAATTTCCCCTAATGATTCGTCTAAATCGACATACTTCTAATTAGGTCAAATTAATAGTTAAGATAGTTAGCCGAGAACACGAACGTGAGAGACGGCCATCTTTCGATGTACCTACTCCATATCACGTGCAATCCACAGATGATAGAACACATGTGAACACCCACATTATCTAAACCCCTATATGTCTATGGTGTTTACAAATAAATAGTGTTTAAGGTCAAGTCCTCTATTGACTACGGACGGCGCTTCGGTATATGTCTATCCTAAGCACAAATCATACATCCAACGCCATGTGAATGCACATTCACCCGCTACTACGATTAGATCTAAACCTACACTTTGTCTTTCAAGTCCACATAAGTTATCACAGTAATTGGTCGCGAATCAATTAAGTAATGCAAGCACGAATCATAATAGACAGTCATATAACAATCAAAGAGACAAGCATGGAAGCATATCAAAGTAAACTACTCAAAAGGTTCCATTGGAACCTCAAAATAAGCTTAAGCCATAAATAACTCAAGTATATTATCCACAAGATTCAATAACTTCATCTAAATATACAATGTAATAGCAAAGAGAGATTAAGGATAGAGATTTCAAATCTTTCTCCGAGCTTGGACCCTTGATGTCAATCCTTTCGCTTCAATCTTCAATACAAATCAAACCCTAGAATCTAACTACTTTAAACTAATCTAACACTAATATCTAACCTAATCTACTCCTAGACAAGGAATTGAAAGAGAAGGAAGAGGAAAAACTAGGGCTTAAGGCCAATACATGTATATCTTCTCTCTTGCCAAAATGAGCCCCCTTATATCCTTGGCCAATTCACGAACTGCTGAAATAAAAAGTCAAAGAATCAGTCAAGCCGAGCCGATGCGGCCGCGTGGCTTTATGCTGCGGTCCTGGCGCGGCCTGCGTGTGTCCCCAGTTTTGCTTATCTGCTCTGCTAGTTGGCGCGGGCGCGCAGCTTTGCTACCTTAACCCGGCGCGGATGCGCGACACCTGAAACTTGGATTCCTGGCTTTTTGCTGCTGGCTCAAGGCTGGTTTCTTCATGCTTTCCTTCTTGTGGACCTTTAACCTCGTAGCATCGTTCATTTGCCTCTTCATTCCATGCCATCATGATTTCCTTATGATTTAAGCCACTTTCTGTGCCTTGCCCCATTTAGGCCATCTTTGGTCCTTTTACGCTCAATTTGCACTCGGAGAGTTCCTAAACATGAATAATGCAAAACAAAGGAAAAACATATTAAACGCACAACGATACTTGAGTTTAAGCAACAGAATGAGTTGGTTACTATCCGAATAAGTGGTCATAAAAGCCACTTATCAATACTCTTCTTCTGGCAATCTATAACCGCCTTATAGTTAAACAACCAATCCATACCTAGGATAACATCAAACTCCCCTAAGCGTATCGAAATCAAATTCATCTTAACTTATGTCCCCTTATTTCCACACCATAATGTTTATGGATAAACTCTACCGGGATCACTTCTTTATTTGCAACTTCTATATTCATAGGGTTCTTTAGCTTTTCACAGGGTAAGTTTAATCTTCTAGCAAATTCATCAGACACAAAAGAAAAGGTAGCTCCCAATAAAACAATACATATGCATTTATATTATTGATTGGAATTATACCTGACACCACCTCCTTGGATACAACTGCGTTCTACACAGTCATGTTAAAAGTTCGGGCCGTTGGCTTGTTCTGCTGAGTTGGCCCTCCGATTGCTAACTTTTGGTGTACCGTTCTTGTTTCCACTTCCCCCGTCAGTACTCTTCTTAAATGGACAGTCCCTATAACGATGTCCCGATCCTCCACAAGAATAGCAGCCCTCCCTCTTTGGGTTAGGACATTTTAGTGCGATATGTCCTAGCTGGCCACAGTTAAAACATATAGTCTTTTCCTTCAAACATCCCCCAGAGTGATATCTTCCACACTTACTACATGTTGACCTCTTCCGTGGTGTACTTGTTGCATTCCTGAGTTTTTACCACTGTTCCACTTACGCTATTTACTGTCACTTCTTCCATTGCTGGCGTTCTGGTGTCCACCTTCAATCTTTTTCTTGTTCTTCTCTCGGTTGAATCTTGATACAGCCTCATTACTACCTTCTGCAATAATGGCTTTTTCTAACAGTGCTGAAAACCACTACAAAAAAATGGACATTTGACAACGATTTTTCGGGTAACAACTTATAAAGTCGTTGCCAAAAATATATGTTCAGCAAAAAAATTGTCATTCGTTGCAGTTTGTGAAAGACTTTCATTTTTTGTAACGAAATTCATAGGTCGTTGCAAAATTTCGTTACCAAATCGTTAGCGAGAAGAAAAAAAACCCAACCTATTTACTTTTTTGTTGCCGATGAAATTTCTCCTCATCATCGGTAACGAAAATTTTTGTTGCTATATTTCGTTGCCTAATATGGATCACATTCATTGTTAACAATTTTTTTTGTTGCGTATTTTATATATATTTTTGCAACGACTAGTAAATTGTTGCTCAAAATTAAGGTAAACCCAATAAGCACGTTTCAACATCTTTTTTTTTCTTTTTAAACGCATAATTTTGTATTTTAAAAATATTATTTATTTGGGTGCAAATTTATACAGTCAAATCTTTCACTCCCTCTGTCTCAAAATAAATGGTTGAATGACACTTTTGTCCCTACATGTTGCCACTAACTTTTAAAGTCGTATTTAAAGTTCATTTTTCGCCAATTAAGTCTTTAAAGTTATATTTTTTGGCGTTTCCGTTCCTTTTACTTGATTTGACCCCAACCCGACCCATTTTGACCAAATTTTGACCCAAGTCGACCTAATTGACCCAACCCCAATTTCACTAATTATTTATTTTAAAAAATAGAAAGTTTTAAAATAATTTTAAAATAATAATTATTTTTAATATTTTAAAATAATAATTATTTTTAATATTTTAAATAATTATAATAATTATTTTTAATATTTTAAATAATAAATTTTTTAATATTTTAAAATAATAATTATTTTTAATATTTTAACATAAAATATTTGTTAAAAAAAGTTTTAAAATTAATATTATTTTCAGCAAAAAATATTAGATACTTTTATTTATTCAAAAAAGAATATATTTTCATAAATATAGATTTAAAAAAAAAAAGATTATATTTTTTAATTCTTAATTATTTTTATAAAAATTTACACATCTTTTAAAAAATAAAAAATTTCTATTTTTGTTTTATGAAAATAAAGCTTTTTTATTTAGTTTTTTTGAATCTATAATTTATGAAACTTTACTCATTTTTTAAAAAATAAAATTTCTATTTTTTTAAAAATAAAGTTTATCGTTTTGTTTTATTTTTTTGAATCTATATTTTATAAAAATTTACTCATTTTTAAAAAAAATGAAAAACTTTCTATTTTTCCTAAAAATAATAATTAATTTAAAAAAATTAATTTCATTTTTTTAAAAAAATTAATCAATTTTTTTAAATATCTTTTATTGTTTATTGTATTTTAATTTTTTGTTTTTGTTTTTAAATATTCTAATATTAAGAATGTATATAATAATGGTAAAGACATAAAAAAAAATTTTGAAAATAATTTTTTTTTTTAAAAATCTACTTTTTTTTAAAGTAAAGTTTTATTTTCCTATTTAACTTTTTTGAACCTATATTTTAAGAAACTTTACTCATTTTATGATAAAAATAAGAGTTATAATATTTGTTCCTAATAATAATAATAATTTTTAAAAATATTTAAATTAATAATTTTTGTAATATTTTTTAAAAAAATAAAAATAATAATTATTTGTTAAAATTATTTTAAAACTTTTTAGTTTTTTTATAAAAAAATTTAATTGGTAAAATTGAGGTTGGGCCAAATTGGGTTGGGTTGTTTTAAAAATTGGTCAAAATAGGTCGGGTTGGGGTCAAATCGTATAAAAGGAACGGAAATGACAAAAAAAATGTCATTTTAAGGACATAATTTGCGAAAAATGAACTTTAAGGACGACTTTAAAAGTGAGTGATAATTTTGAAGGACAATCGTTTCATTCAGCCTAAAATAAATACTCAGTTTTAATTTTATTTGTTAGAGTTATAGTTTTTGAAATTACAATTGAGCACATATAAACATATTTTCTAATTTACAAAAATTAGAGTTTGTAGTAAATTGGATATAGTTTATAATTATAATATTCACTACAAGAATTTAGGGATGTAGTGAAGAAAATTTTGTGAATCAATTTAGTCCTTCACATGAGGAGTTTTTTAGCGAAGGAACAGTGCAGGAAAAAAATGTAGTGACAATATAGTTATTAGCGAAAGAAATATCCTTCACAATTTATTTATTTTTTTTCGCAAAATTGAGGTGGTAGAAAAATATTTGGCACCAATTTATGATGAAAATTTGCAAGGAAAAAAATTATTAATGAAGGAATTATTACTCGCTATATATTATTGTTCAGAGATGTTTTGCGAGGGATAAAATTTATCACTGTTTTGCTCTAAGTAAAATTTTTAGAATTAATTGTGGTGAATATAAATTATAATATAAACACATTTAAATTTTTACAATAACAAATTTATTTTTTATAATACTTTTTAAGTAACTTAAAGTATCGACTATTTCTTTAATCAAAGTAAATAAATTTACAATAATTTAAAATTTAAAATTTCATACATTGACCATGAAAAAAAAGAAGAAGATAAGAGTACTCTTATGTGGAATAGACCACAAATGCTAAAAACTTACTAATCTATTATGTAGAAAGATTTAATTAAGTTTGAATTTATTTTTAGTTAATTTATGGTATACTACAACTCAAATTGTAATGTAATTAATTTTTAAAATTTTATTCTTAATATTCTTATTTAAATAATTTATAATATTAAATATTTTATTAATTAAAATATTAAGTTACAATAATACAAATTTTTAAATATTTTAAATTGACAATAAAATAATTATAATAATGAATACTCTTTTTGTAGGACAGATCACACATGTTAAATTATTACTTTCTGATCTACAAAAGAGTTATATTTTAGTTTGTTATTAACTAATTTATGACATCTTAAAATTTAAATTTAAATTTAAATCTATTTAAATTTTTGAAATAAAAAATTTATTTATATATTATTTTTTAAAGAGTTTACAATATTAGTTGTTTTTATAAATTAAAATCAAACTCTTTTTTTTTAGAACAGTCCCTAATTTAGGAGTTGTGTGTATGGAAAAGGAGTTAACGTGAAACATAGACCAATTTAGTATGAAGGGAAACCCTAGAACAAAGTCTCTTTGGTTCCAAATTTTGGGGGAGGAAAAGAATGGCGGGTTGTAAAGAGAAGAACAGTCAATCATCAGTGTTTGGATCTCAAATCGCCATTGCAATTTAAGGTTTTTTAGGTTCGAATACCGGAGGAAGGAGCGATCATTTGAACGACGTCGTCTCTTTACCAGTGTCGTCGAGAAGACTCCCTTCTCTTGCATCTCTCAAGGTTCCATATATATATATATATATATATATATTGATACACATATATATATACATATTGATACACATACACATGTTCTTGTATGTTTGGTATAGATTTTCCTATCAGAGCTTGATTATTGCTATATACTGATGCTAGACCTAGTTATTTTGGTATATATTTAGTATGATTATGCTTCAATTGAACTGCGGTTTGGGATTTGAAGGAAATATGTAATTGTATTTTATTTGGTACTGTGTTGGTGCTTTACTTAAGCTGGAATCTTTATTATTAATATTTCTATTTTGATTTAGTGATATGTATTTTGATGTTGGTAATGGTAAAAATTGGAGTAGTAATATCTACTCATTCATGCCCCTGCAAATCAGAATTAAAAGGAATTAAAAGGAACAAGCTTACCTTCTATTTCTTATGTAGCCCTCTTTTTGTCTATATTACTCAATTACTACTTTCATTCCTCCCATTTGATATACCTTCTTTTACTTATATATGACATTGATTGCTTTTAGTGTGCAATGATTCAACATTCCATAATATGGATATTGTCAAGTTGCTATTTCTTTGTTGCTAGTGATTTTTTCTTTGTTGCTAGTGATTTTTGTATTCATGTGCTATGCCTGCAACAATAGTATATCACTAAACTTGCAAGGTTTTATAAATTTTCAATACATATTATGTATATTAATTGACTAAATAAAGTAATATCTCAAAAACATAAGCTATAACTAATTAGATAGCTTGATTTGAAACCATTTTTATATTTGAAAGATTATTGAATGTAGTCGTTGTTGGGTGGATTTGAATGAACATATGTAGTCGATTCCTCGCCGATTAACCGGTAAGATTCATGAATTTCGCTTAAATTCAGTTCATATGTTATATGGATTTCTCTTTATTGTTGTTTAGCGGAGATAGATTTCATGTAGTTCATTATCTATTATATGCAGTGTTCTAAAAATCCCCGCCTAGGTCCGCCTAGGCCCCGCCTAGGCACTAGGCTCCCCCATGGCGCCCCGCTTAGGCACTAGGCTCCCCTGGCGCCTCGCCTAGGTCTAAGGCGGCAAAAAAATCCCTCCAAAATATTAGGCTGGGCCTAGGCGGAGAGATTTTTTTATTTTAATAACTACCCAAACCAAATCTTGATATATTTATTTTTCTAATGATTTACCATATTCGTAATGCAGTTTATAGTATATCAAATCACAACAAGAGGTGAACAAGATCAAGTTAAAATGAATAATTGTATTATAATTGTAATTTTTTGAACTTGTATCAACTTCAAATTATATAAATGATGATAGATTTGTAATATTTAGTTTAATTCAATATAATTCTTAAATTTATATTTAGTTTCTTATGTTTTAATATTGAAATGAATTCTTGAAATTTTAAATTTTATTATTTAATAGCAATCTTGTTTATGAATAAAACTAATACGTTAAAGATATGTTTGAACTTTGAACAATTGCATGCTTGTGTTTGAGCTTTGACATTGACAATATGGATATGTGTTTGAACTTTAAGTAAAGGCATTTATTATCTTTATTATAGATTGTTTTACTTTATATTATTGTTTTGTTTGGATAAATATAAGATAAAATATTAAAATTGGCTTAAAATAAAAAATTCCGCCTAGGCTCCTTAGGCGCTAGGCCTCCCTGGCCGCCCGCCTAGCGCCTTTTAGAACATTGATTATATGCTTAATGATCATTTCAAAGAAATGTAGAAATGTTTAAGCTTTTTTACATGAAGAAATTATGGTTAAACAAAAGAAATTGGTCTCTTAACAACTATTTTTAGTTTTCTTTTGTTGGTTAACAAAAGAAATTGGACGCTGAGGCAGGTACAATGGATTATCCTTTGACAGGATGGAAATGTTGTTTGCCACAGAGCCTTCAACGTCCCCGTAGTTCCATGGGACCTTCTTCAGACTAGTAATCGGATACTGAGGCCTGAAGGGCAAAATTAGAGGCTGAGGTGCAGCCACCATCACAGGATTTTATTTGTCTTAGACCCCTTTCCCTGTCAGTACCAGGGGTGTGAGGATTGATTCTTTATCGCATGATATGACAGCCATTGTGTCCTGATACCATGCATTGGGGATCCAGAGGCTATTTTTATCTGTCATGTCGAGGATTTGATCTCCTCTAATTAGGTCACCTTTCTCAATCAGGTCTTGAATTAGGTTACGAAGTGCCCAACATTCTTTTGTATCATGGCCGGGAGAGTTGGAATGGTACTGACATATTTGGTCAGGTTTGAATTTTCTGGATTGAGGGTTCAGCGGAGGTAGCAAGTCTGAAACCATTCCCTCGTTGATCATCATTTGTAGGATTTCTTCCATTGACTAGTTCAAATTGGTGAAATTCCTTTGAAATAGGAACTTCCTACTTGCTTGGACACTTGCTTCTTCGATCCCCTTGTCAGTCCAGGGTGTAAGCTCACAAGTCCAGCTATGATCTTGATTGGAATTGACTTCCGCTGGAGGAGAGCGACTGCCATTAGATTGATGGATTTGCTTCAACATCTTCCTGGTGAGTTGATGTTGGTAGACGACCAGTTCAGCCAACTGCTCGATTTGTTCCTTGATAGACTTTATTTCTTGCTCTATCAGGAATTATTTTTCAAAAGCTTCCCAACTCATTGGGCTGATGTTGTTGGATTGAGTTAATTCTTCAACATAGCGGAGGTATTTGGATCCTTCTCCACTTTAAGTGTTGATCATGTTGACACTCTCTTCCTTGTGCTATGGGAGAGGGTTATCTTGGACATGCGGTTGATTGGGCTTTGTAACCATAATTTCTCCATTATCAATCAAATCTTGGATTTTATGCTTGAGGGACCAACAATCTTAGGTGTCATGGCCCGGTGATCCAGAATGATAAGAACACTTCTTGCTAGGGTTGAAGTTCCTTGAATTAGTGTTAGTTGGCGGAAGGAGTTGGCCAATCTTCTTCTGAGCTGTCAGAAGTTTGAAGACGTTCTCGAGTGAATCCCCTAGTGGGGTGAAAGTCCTTATGCGTCTGACCTCCATATTTTTATGGAATAAAGGATTTGAAGGCTGTGTTACAGCTTGGAAAAGGGTATAGTTCCTCCTTTGAATGGGTGTATTGTTTGAATTATCGCTTGAATTTTGTCCTTGTAACACTAAGGAAACTTCTTCATCTTTCTTTTTGTGGACCCTCCGGGGATTACTCCCGTAATTTCTGGACTGGATATGCTCAGCAACAGCTTTGAGTGCCGTTAAGTCTTTTATTTTCCCGGACTTGAGTCCCATTTCGGCCATTTCACCGTGTTTGATCATTTCAGAGGAAGGTTTTCATATGCCCGCTAGGACCCTTTCATAATAAGGAGCTTCTTGAATATCGATGAAAGTCATGACTATTTCAAATTCAGTCATGGCTAGGGTGACTTGTGCTGCGACCCGTCTCCATCGCTGGGCATATTCTCTGAATGAATCAGTGTTCTTTTTCTTGATTTTGGTAATTTGATACCCATCTGGAGCTAGCTGAGATTGGAAACTATACTGGCTGAGGAAGGCATGGGCCAATTCTTCCCAATTGTGGATTTTAGAGTTGTCCAGATGGGCATACCAGGCTCTGGCTTCTCCAGTTAAACTCTTCTAAAATAGCTGCATTCAAAGTTTCTCATCCTCAGCATAGGATCCAAGTTCTCCAATAAAAACTTTCAAGTGTGTATAAGGATCCCCTAATCTGTCATATTTCTCAAAATCAAGGACTTGAAATTTTTCGGGATACCGAGCCCTGGGAAATATGCATAGATCTGAGTAGTTGACACTGCCAAATGCCCCAGTTCCTTTGATGGACTGGAGGGTTTCTTTTATTTGTTGCATTTTCTTGAGAATGTCACCAGCTTCCTATTCTTTGCTTAGGATGGTGATTTCTGGAGTTTTGTTGATTGTATCCTGGTTCTGGGGTCTATGGATCTGAGTTTCGGCCTTTTCTGTATCTTGACCGCCAGCACCACTACCAGATGTTCCTGGTTCTGGATGAGTTTGAGATTGTTTCTCTAAGAAGGCCTTGCTTTGCTCTCAAAGGAAACCGGCTAGCTCGGATATTTGATTTTTCAATCCTTCGAATTCTTCCCTAGACACAGGGGTGGATTCTGGTGGAGCGCTTGAAGCCATGTCCGTAGATGGACTAGGTGGTTTTCTGGCCTTTGATCTAGTGATAGGACCAATTTTTCCCTACCTACACCAAAACGTAGGGGGGTCAGTTCCCTGTGGTAGGTAATGACTGGATGCATTTATGATGTGTGTTTTTTTTAAGTTTATCCTGCAAAACCGAGGTTAGTTGTTTTGATGACAGGATATTTAACAGGAAAGTAAATATTTCATTATTGTCATTTACATTGTGCTCCTCAGTAATTGGAGACTTGACATGGAATTGAAAGAGGAAGTCATGAAGAAGCATCCTGTCGGATTTGGTTGATCAGAAGCTGACCTATCCTAGGTTACTATCGCGACTTTTGTTTCGGCATGAAGGTTCCCAGATCATCGTATTCTACTAGAAGGGAAGTTAATCCGTTCGTTCAACTGGAGTGAATCTGGGTGGTGCATTTTCAGGAGGCAGCCCTAGAGACTTAGTCGTCCCCAGAGTCCTTACTTATCACCGACCGGGTTAGCCTCCTGGTGGAGGGACTCATAACATACATTCACATACATCGGCCTTACCGCTAATGCATGCAATGACAGTTCGTGCAAAGCACTAATATGGGTGCGAAGCACTAAAGCATTCATTCTCATTCATTCAATGTAAAGGCATAGCATTCATACATTCAATGAAAGACGCAGTATTCACTCATCCATTGACTGTGGAGACATAGGATTTCATGCATTCAATAGTTTTGAAAGGGAAATGTTTGAAAAGATTGAAAGCGGCCTAAGCCCGCTACTGTCCCCAGCAGTGCCGCCACCTGTCGACGTTGGAAAATTTAAGAAATACCGCGGGTCTGTTTATAACTCGATTTTCCTCAAATCGATCTTCCTAAGTTATCTCTACCCTTATTCTTTTTATTGCAAAAAAGGTTTTGAAGGGTTTTTTTAGGAAAGAGGCCAACATGTGTATATGTCGATGATTTGATTTGATTTAAACAGAGTTCCAGTTGGTAGTTTTCAAAATGGTTGTACCAACTCAACCAAATTTGATTTGAAAAGAGGCCCAATTGCTGGACACTGTCGAAACTTGATCTTTGAAATTGGAGTTTTGAGTTCGGGGGCTTGGTTAAGTGTGGGGAAGGTGTTAGGCACCCCACGACTCCCGTGAAAATACGGTACCGCAATCTTTTCAATATTTCCCTTAAAACTGGAATGCGTGAGTGAATGTTGTTTAAAAATTGGGCCTTTTGTTTACTTTAATAACCCAATTAGACTTGCCACCTACAAGTAAATTGAATATTCAATTAGGGTTTATAGTCTTAATTAACTTCCTTGATTGTTAACATTCTTAGGCTAGTCCACTACTTTAATTATTTCATGAGAGGGACTTCCTATAAATTCTCATAACACACTTGTTATTTAAATTTAATCACTCAATCCATATGCCACAAGATTTTCAATATCATTCATAATTGATATATCTATTTACAAAGTGACTAGAAATTCTTAGTTATTACAAATTAACTCAATTATGTTTCAAATATTATATATTTTTTAACACGTTCATTTCCTTTCTAAGGATCATTACAAAATAATTTACTCGTCGAGTTCATATACTTCATAATTCACTATCTTATTAGTATTCGGGTTATCACATTCATCCCTTCTTCTAAGAATTTTGTCTTCAATTTTTTTTATTAATCTTCATATATCAATATATAAAAATAGATTTTACGTTAATTTTTATTCACTGGATTGTTGCGTTCCACAACTACTTCTTTCAAAGGAATATCCTTCTTGCCACATTCACCTTCAGAACAATAAGAATATTTCACAATTGCTCAATAATTGGGAAGCAGTATAAATAACTAAGGAATTTAAAAGATTCTCAAATCAAGCTGAGGGGTCACAAGACCTTGAACTCATCTCTAGGTTTAATAGTGCTTCACCCCCGGTACTTCACACTATAAACAATTCTAACAAAATGTTTAACAATCACACAGACTGTAAACATCCTACATCGGTGCTCTAGGTGATCAGACTATCGCACCACTACGTCGTGCACAAACGTACTACATCGTAATGACTATATGCGTTAAACTCATAACTATTGTCTCCGATAACATGTCCCCTTTTATAGGGTTGTTCACCTCAGCTTCTGAACATCTGAATCCGCACCAAAACAATTTGGTTTGGCATACTTTGTCAAGAACGCTCGAATTTCATAAACATCTTTTAATATTTGTCTAGCTGAATCAAGTAGCATAGACTTCTAGCAACAATTTGGACATCAATACAAATATATATATATATATATATATATATTATATATATATATATATATATATATATATATATTTATTTTTAACCAACTCAATAAATATTTTTTTTCTCTTTTTATAGTTTAAGGAAACTAAAAATAAATAAATTTTTTTATAATATCCTGATATTGTACTGTAGAAATGGTACGTTGAGGATTTCGTCATTACATGACGTTGTCATACTACATCATATCATAGTGGGCTGACGATCCTATGATCACATTCAACACTAGGTTCAACTGCATTGATGACTTCCTCGATTATTATTTTTACACCATGTCAAATGATGCATAGAATATATAAAATATATTTTGAAAATTTTAAATCATTTTTGTCTAGCTGAAGCAATTAGCGTAGACATGTGAATAATAGCACTGTTTTAAAAAATCCATTGGTTCAATATTTTTCAATAGACTCAGAAGTGCAAACATCAGCACGAGGTAAATAAATTTCAAAAATCTAACAAAGCTAGGAGATTTTGAATATCAAAATTTTCTCCATCAATCTAAATCTTTACTCCACCATTTCACCATCAATGCTTTCTATACCATAACCTTTCTATACCCAGTATAGTTCATCAAACTTACCACACTTTGGAAGTTCAGGAACTTGCCACAATAATATGAGTTGAAGAACTTGTCCTAACAATACGTAGTCCGAGAACTGATTAGGGACTGTCCACATGCTTAGGGTTTCAAAAATATACATACGATTATGAGTCACAAACTTACCATAAGCATGAGTTTTAAGAATCACACCTAACCTTAATATCATATAATCTAATTTTAATTGTCTCTAACTATCAAATATAAACATGGGACAAGAATCACCTTCTCACCATATATATATCGATAGCGCGACACCAATATTCCAATGATTATCCATGCAAAAAACAAAGTGTAAGCACAAAACCCCTGCCCATACAAAAGTTTGTACAACTCAGCCATCACATGAGTTCTCAATTTAAATCTCACTTAACTCTATCTTCCTCATAACTTGTTCTTTGCTCGATACATATTCTGTATCTCATCAATTATAACTCCTCGTGAGTTTATCTCGTACTATAGCATAGTACATTCTCGTTATAGCATCAAACTATAACTATTCAATCATTACAAACCATCTGTCTTTTACAACTTTAAAAGATCACGTCGTGATCTTATTCTATAATCATCTCACTTATGATTATTTCCTTATTTCATAATCGTTTTGTTTTATAATCTTTTTATCTTTCCCATTCATCATGTCATATTATGATTTCATTTATGCTTTTAATCTTATAAACTTTTTCTATTCATCATTATTCGTCATCTTGATTATTGGAGTTAGGTAACTCCTTGATTCTTATCTTTATATCTCTCCAAGATTCAACTTTGAATCTTATTGTTCATTTAACAACTCTTCCTTTAAGAATTTATAGTTTCATTCATATTGCTCAATATTTATCCGAGTTTACTCTTCGTCATTCTAATCTTCTTTTTACAACATTTCTAAGACTTACCTCATCCTAAACATCTACGTATGTGAAAAGAATCACATTTTCAACATACGTATCCATAACCTTATGCTCGGTACACATTGAGTCTCTAACAGTGTTCAATATAGTAAGCTGAGTGGTTTCCCACAAACAACCAACAAACTAGTTTCTCGTCTCGTCTACACTATATTTCATAGCGAGTTAGATCAGTGGCTAGTTCGTATATACCTCCGCTCCCTAAAGGAATCGTTTAGCCTAGATACTACACATCAACCATTAAAGAGTACGGTTGTACCACTACTTAAACTTAACTTCTTATAACCTAAGGTCATAGCCTAAGGTACTCTTACCTAAGGTGTATAACCTATCAGCTCTGATACCAACTGTAACGACCCCAAAATTTGTACAATTCGACTCTCAATCTTGGACGTTAACAATACATCAAACTTCTAACTTTACATCATTAATCGATATTAAACTTTAATAAAAATGCGGAATAATTAAATCTTTTATATCTTTCTATATTTCCCTGAATCTCAACCTTTACCGTTACATATCTTTGATTCAAATTTATTATATGAATCGCTTCATCAAAGTTATTATATAAAACTTTACATCCCAATTAAATATCCTTTATACTTCGGATAACTCAAACTTTACAACTCAATATAAAATAAACATCATAAACCCTTAAGTACACTTCTAGAACCTTAAACATGGTTTATAGGAATAACAACTTTGGCTAAAATATTTGATCTTAATGCATTAAATCTGATCCATGTCATTCAAGTTGCACATAGCATTACCTTGAATCCTTAGCCTGCAAAAATGGTTATTTTGCAAGAATGAGCTCGACAACTCAGCAAATCTAACAGCTTTCATGCCGCACATAACACATAAGTTCATGCTCAATATATATCTCAATTTAAAACAATTATGAGATTTCATGCTCAGCATAAATATCAGTTCAATATAACTATAAGTTCCACATGCTCAATATTCCATATATCACATGTTGAGTTCCATAACTCAACCAAATATAGTCATAATTTGACTTTTCCAATTCATAGCGAGTAACATGTAATTCAACATCTCATATTGATACCATGAATACACGTAATAAAAAAATTGAATTCAAGTAGCACATAGGAACTGGAAGACTTGCCTTGATCGTAGATTACCAATTACCGAAAAATAGCTTATAGCTATTTGCACCTCACGTATCCTACACAATATATAATCATGCACATCATTTATTAGTCACATAGCAATACTTAGTAATCGTTTAAGTAACTCTACTTTACGATCTACTATCATCTTCTTTAGATTTGATACACAGTGTTCAATTTATGTGGTTAAGTTCTGTTAGGGCTCCTCATTGTTTTTTCGATTTATTTACGTTAAACTTCCTTTTACTTCTCATTACGTTCTCCTTTAATACACTTAATATTTATTTAAGTCTTAAACCTCTTCTTTACATCACATTAGATGTATAATGTTTGTTAACATTAAGCATGTTAAACTTCGTTTCATATTTCTTTATACTTCTCTTTTAATCGACTCTTAACGTTTGTTTAAGCCGACATAATCGTCATTACATCATTGATTAATGTTAAGCATCATTATATTTTATAATAATCATGTTTTATAACTTAGAACAATATTTTTTATCGTCGACAGCACTATACTTGCGTATGTGCATGTCCGACGCCCTCCGATTGCCTTCGAATACACATAAGTCACAAAGATGGCTATTTTTACCCCTTTTAGCGACTTCATATCGAAAAACTTAAAAAATAAAAGTTGTAGGTCTACTCATTATCTTTCCGAATCATCTTGAGTTGCCTTAATTGGAGTTCGTATGAAGAAGTTATGCTTATTTTACTATAGGAGGTCAAAACAGTTTTGCATTACAACACTTAAACCACTCCGGACAGCATGTAGCCCCGCTGGGGTGGGAGTTCTAGTCTAAAATCCCTAGTTGGGGCTGGGCCCCTGCTGGTGAGTTCCCCGGCTCGCGAACTTTGCAGAGAAATAAGCCAATTTGGCTTATTTCTTCGCACCAAAGTCCGATTTTAACTAACATAATGCATATGAAACTTTATGAAAACAAAATTTTAAACTTCTAACATGATTTTAACATACATAAACACCACAACACATAATCAGAACACTAATTTTTATGATTTTAAAAAAAAACCATTGATAAGCTTTCTTGAAAAAAGTTAACACTGTGAGTTCGTTTTTAACCCAAATCAAATGATTCAGAGCATGTTAATTTTGTTTCTTGATATATTATCATAATCTAAACTTAATTCTCATAATCATAGCATAATCACACATAATTTTTGATATTTAAGAAACTATTTTTCAAACTAGTTCACTGTAAATTGCTACGAATATGATTTCTTCATGTTCATCATATTTACATGAATGGAACCACATAAACTATCATATAACTCATATATAATAGTTTATATATATAATCTAACACATATTGATCATCAATTTATAGTTTATCATGAAAACCTATTTATAGAGAATAAAAACAATGAAGAACAACAATTAAAATTGGATTATACCCTTTTGCTTAGAAGAAGATGATGATTCATACGATGATGATGATAGGCTTCTAGTTTTGATTTCTCAAAACTCCTTCCTCCTCTTTCTTTCTTTCTTTCTGTCTTCTTCTGTCTTCTCTTTTTTCTCTCTAGTTTACTATATTCTTTCTTTTTCTTTCTAACACAATAGTTTTGTTTTCTAACGTAGTATAACATAACTGACTATAGATATATTATACGTATTATTACATAACAATGTAACTGACATATACATTATATCTCTACTTAATATATATCAGTTACTTATTTTTAAAAAATCAAAAGCCACTAGGGCTTGTTTGACAAAATTCATTATTTGTTTAAAAATAGATTTTTAGTAGTTAAGGTCATGTTTGGGAAAAACTCTTTAAAACAGATTTAAGGGCCTGATTTGGCAAAACATAATTAAAACAGATTTAAGGGTCTTGTTTGGTAAAACTAATTTAAAACTCTTTTATTTTATTTTAATAACTCTTTTAATCACATAGCTTAAATGTTACACTCTATTTAATTAAATCATATCATTCTAATTTAATTAAATACAAGCTAACATTCATTAATTAATTAAAATAGCCACATAACACTAAATTGTTACACAATTGTAATTTACTTATTAATCATAATTTATGTAACAAATTAATAAATCTTTATAAACACTTAGCACATAATATTCATCTAATTTAATTATTCTCAATTAAATTAGAATTTCACTACACAATTACTTACACATCGATTTAATTAATCATATTACACTTAATTAAATTAATTCAATATATGAATATAATTCTCTTCATACCAAATCGCACATTTCGGAATATAACACATATACACATACTCGTACATCTTAAAATAAGAATTTTATTTATAAAATTCTCATTTATAAATTCTTAAAAATTCGGGTTGTCACATCTTTTCCTCCTTATAAGGATTCCGTCCTCGGAATCAACGAAACCTCCCTTACTCGGTTTTCACTAAATCTCTTTCATAATTTTATCGTTGAATAACTTCAACACATTACTTTAACAAAAGTTTTATATATATGTCCTACTCCATTCATTTCTTCAATAAATTTTAGGTTTTATTTCATAACCTTCAATTAACTCAATTATGTTTCAAATATTATATATTCTTTAACCCGTTCATTTCCTTTCTAAGGATCATTACCAAATACTTTACTCGTCGAGTTATATACTTCATAATTCACTATCTTATCAGTATTCGGGTTATCACAGATATTATGATGATCTCAAGTCCAAAGATCACTTGTACTACTATCACATTAGGAATTCCTATTGACAGGCAAGTAAAACTCCATTAGGTATTCCATAGCCAGTCACGTTCAGTGAACTTATTATCCAATAATCACCTACATACTTGTTTTAGTGTCTCCACACAAATGATCATGAGATCAATCATCTTCATCCAATGAGCAAGCAACATATGTACCAATCTATCCGGATTTACTAATCCCCTTTTTAGTAATCCAACGATTGGGAACTATTTTAGTTTTAAGCTTTCTAAGAATTTAGATCTCATTAGCATGATCAACGTCATGATTTTAAAAGCATTGCTTAAAACTATTGGTTATTTACATATTATAAAAACAGCATCATGTAGATAATTAAATGCTTTTAATAAATGAATACTTTTATTAATAAATAAATAAAATCGTCTCCAAAGTATATACTTTATCATCATACATGATTGGCTTGTATGCATACTACTTTCAAATAGATCATGGATCATGGTAGATCCGTGAGTATATGAGGTATTAGTAGGTATTATAATGAGTTATGTTTGATTAATCAAGAACTCATGAAATTTTCTTAGAAATCACAAAGGATTGAAAAATAGATTTTTGAGAAAATGATATATGAAATTCAAACAACCATATCTCTCATTGTATTTCAAATTTTTTAGTGTGGTCAAGTCCTAGAGTTAGATCTATGAGTCGTCTAACATTTCCAAGTGAAATCACTGGAAAAGGTATTGTAGATTTTCGTGTGGACTATTTTTAGCAAATGAGAGAAAATATGAAAAATGCTAAAAAGCAATCTGGCCAAAACTGCTAGGTGCAGTTTCGATAACTGAATTATTAAAATAAATTCAAATAATTTTGGATTTAAAAATATATGATATAAAGTAGCTCCTGTCCAAAGAGGAGCTTATTCTAACTTAAATTGACCGAGTTATGGTCTTTTTAATATTTGGGTTTTTTTAACGAAAACCGCTATAACTGGAGTTCTATAACTCCGATGGCCAAGAAATTTAAACTGGAAGTTCACGTTAATACGTGTAAGATTCCGCCAAGAGTTGGGAATTTTTAGAGTTTAGCATGATATAACTAATTCTTAAGTTACGAACTAAAAACGGATTTTTGAAAAATACTAAACGAAATTAAAAAATTCTAGAAAAATTATTTGTGTAAGAAATATATGTATATATGTGTGGCCAAAGGATAGAAAAATCATAAGTTGATTTGATATTTTCTTGAAAAGGGTAATTCAGCTTGCTAAATTGATCAATTCAGGTTGCTGAATTGGAAACTGAAAATGTCAGGAAGGGAAGACAGCTTGTATTTCAACTTGCTGAAATAATGAATTTAGTTTGCTGAATTCATAAACAGTTTATCGAGTTATAATAAGAACTTATTAAGTGATCGAGTAAGTGTTAAGTCTAAGGTAGTACAGTCGTACTCTTTAATGTTTGATGTATAGTAGCTGGGCTAAACGATTCCTTCAGGGAGCGGAGGTATATACGAATTAGCAACTGATCTAACTCGCTATGAAAACAGTGTAGACGAGACGGAAACTATTTTGTTGGTTGTTTGTGGAAAACAACTTAGTATACTATATTGAATACTATTAAAGACTCGATGTGTGTTAGGTTTAGACTTGTGAATACGTATGATGTTAATGTAATATCTAATATTTGACTATGTGGTTAAATATTAGATAATTTACTTATAAAGTAATAGTATTGTGAGATAAAGTATGTTATACTAATTGAAAGATCAATCTTATACCTGATAGGTCTTTTCAATAAAGAGATTAAATTAGATTGTGTAGCAGTAATCGACGGTATATGCAAGTTCCCTAACTCAAACTCGAGTTATTATTTTTCAAGCATGGTAGTGCATAATTATTGTTGATTATTCCACATCTAAGATTATTATTGAATATTCCCATTTATTGCAAGTTTCTCTAACTCAAATTTGAGTTATACTTTCAAAGCATGTTAGTGAATAATTATTGTTGATTATTCACATCCATACTGATTATTGATAAGCAGTCAGTGCATGTTGCATATGTTCATCAGGTATAAAAGGCTGATCACCTTCATTAACCTAAGGTTCAGTTAAAGTTGTTCATGGTTCTTGTTGACATTAAACATTATTGATTCAGTCATTCATTTATTGAAATTCTGATTTATGCTCTTTCACAATTATTATATTGTTAAATATTTGAAAGCTTATTCTTTCTTTTATTCATGATATATCTTCATTGTATTTAAACTTGCTGGGCAAATTTGTAAGGACCGAGAATTTTATACGACTATAATTTTACGAATGAATTTTTTTTTTATATTATTATTTTATTAACTATTATCATTATTGTTATCAGTAATATTTTAAACATATGCGATATGGCATAAGCAAGTTAGTCAATTTAATGATTATAAGTTGATTAATAAAGGAAGCCAAGATGAATAGTTTTTCAATACCCTAATTTGAATTTTAAATAGAGATTTGAATATTAATACATTTTTATTGTATTTAAGATGATATGTATGTACATTCTGTGATTAATTTTAAGTAATTAATAATTGATATTGTGACGCCCCCAAATCCGTGTAACATCGATTACAGGACATGGTGCTCACGATACAACATACATCATCATCTATCTAAGTAAATTCCCATAAAAATAATATTATAACTATTACGTACATACTCCAAATAAAATCCCAAGTCTTTACAACCTTTAATAAACCACAACTTAAACTTAGCGTTTATCGCTACATTACATCATATGCAGAAATATAAACTTATTACATAAGGTAACTAGCATCATTTCATCTTAGACTTTCCCTTGTCCTTGCCCGAGCCCTCAGCCTTCACATCCTTAACTGAAAGGTTTAAGCAAGAATGAGCACAAATTGCCCAGCAAGTATATAAAGTTGTTTGAAAACATACATCAGGAGTAGAAACATCTGAATAGCTATAACAGTTGAAAGAATTATAAAGTGTTAAACAGAAATATCAAGAATAAGAGTTTAAGAATTCTCAATATCATACTAAGGGGTGTAAAATACCCTGAACATTACTTTGTTTCATTAAAAACCATCAGACGATTTAACAATCAAATAGATTGTAAACAGTCTCTGCAAGTACTCCAGGTGATCAGCCTATTGTACCCTACATTGTGCATAAGTATAAAGTTTAAACTGCATAAGCATAAATAGGACTATATGCCCGACATCTGTTTGCCCGTTTATTCGGGTTGTTCATCTTAGTATTCATGCGAGACCGCACCAAAGCAATTTGGATTGGTAAACATTAAATAGCTTCGAAAGATTTGAATTAAATCATTTTTCATCAATAATAACTAGCCGAAAATAAAGGCCAGGAAACATACTTAGAAACAGTTCTGTAATGACATGAAACTTATAAGGATAGCTATTAGAATAATAATTGAGTAATCATCGATAAGCTTGCAAGATAGTTGAAGTTGTATAACCTCACAATAAAGGAACTTGCACGAATAAATAGCTAGCACAAGTCCAATACTTACCCTTACTGCGATAAAAATGAGTAAGGATTGAATAAATGCCCAATAGAAATTAGGGTTAGGAAACTTGCTTGATACGCCTGCTATCGTTAAAGCTAGCAATTAACCTTCACGTAACCTAATCATATGTGTCACGTTAAGAAATTAGGTCCTCGAACTCTAATTTGAAAGTAAAGGGTTTCCTTTTAATTTAATTTTATTATTAAACTATCATGTATGCTATCATCAAGCTAATTTAATCATATAACATGTTGCGTCATATGGGTAAAGTGGTTCAATATGAGAATCTGAGTAAAAATAAGTTTTTGGAATTTTTTCTGACCCGACCCGACCCGACCCGACCTGGATGACCCGGACCGACCCGGACCGGCGCAGCTGCGCAGCCTCAAGCCTTGTTACCAGCGCAGCTGCGCTTCCTGGCAAACCCGGAACCCAACTTTGAGTGGCGCAGCTGCGCAGCGTTAAGCCGTATGAACGGCGCAGCTGCGCTGCTCTTCATGCCCAGAATTTTTTGCAGTTTTGAGCAGCCATTTAGCGAATTAATTCCGATTAAACCATACATGATATGACCATGAAACTTGGACACAACATACTTCATATAGCATACTATTTTACAAAAATACCACATTCCAGAAAATAGCAAATTAAGACCACGAACCGGCTGCCTTGAAAAGCGTGCCAGAACAGGTTCTAACACTTAGAAAAATTCTGGAAAATCCAGATTTTCTGCAGATTTTTATACCAACATGATTGCTTACGAAATTCATAACTTGCACAATATAACTCTGATTCCTTTAAAATTTGGACAGATTGGACTTCATACAACATACTATTTTATAAAATTATTAGCTACAATAAACGGGTCACAGAAACCATGATTTCAAGGCTCCGAAAAACCCAAAAAATCACATATTCTAAGTTAACCCACTTTGACAAAAAATCATGATTTTGATTCTAGCATGCAAGGACTTGGTTCCTATTGTCCAGAACATATATACTAACATAAATACACTTGTTACAATAATCAAACTCACTAACTTTTCATGTTTTGAGCAATTTGACATCTAAGAGGCATTTTAGCAAACACTTAGCATGGATGGCATAAATTCATACGATTCAATGTGTAAGAGACATGAATTAAACCAGAACTTTCATTCTCTACATCCACATATCAGTAACCAACATGAACATAGCCTCACAAAATCAAAACAAATCATTTACCATGGCTATACATGCTTTTTCTTACTATTTTCTTAAGAACATATGAAAGAGAGTTCATGCTTACCTTTTTGGACGAATTTCTTCCTTGTTTTAACTCTGATAATCTTTCCCCCTTGTTAGTTTAGACTCTCCAAAACTCCAGAAATCGTCACAGCACTCAAACTCTCATTCTCTTGATTTTTTCTTCTCTTGGTGGAATTTTATAAAAAGGAAGGAAGTATAGAGGTGGAGAGTATATATATATATATATATATATATATATTATAAGCATTGGTTTCCCTTGCCTCTTCCATTCCCATATCAGGAGTTACACAAACTTGCAACAAATACACAATTAAAAGAAAGAATTAACTTGGGAGTTAGAGAAAATGAAAGAGTTCTTGGTTTAAAGAGGAGAATGAAGTACTCCCTCCTTAATATCATTGTTATATACGTATATACTCCTCTATGTTGTCCTATTTCAATTGTCACCAAGTCCCACCAGCTGCTGACTAATTAAAATATTAGTATTTTAATCATTTAATCAACTAATATATAATTTTGACCATTTTGCCCTCCGTAGTCGAACGTTGCGATACTTATATCGATTCCTACTAAAGTCGACGTCCTGGACGTCATGGGACTATCCGTTTCGTCAAATTCCTCTTCGAAATTCGTGGTTGACTTTTATTTCCCAAAAAATATCAACCGGTTGAGTTTGACCAAAAAGTCAATCGTGACACATTTTTGTGGTTACAGTCTATCCTGACTAATTTCGACGTTCCGGACTCAAATTTCGACAGTCCGCGTCTCTAAATTCCGCTCCGAATTCAAACTCATACTATAAAGCCATCCCACGAAATTAATAAAATTAATTCCATACTTAACCAATTTAAATAGTTGAATTAAACTGAACCAACCATTTAAATACTCCTCATCACATATCATAAAATAACACATGTATGTATAACACATATACATCTAAATAAAAGAAAACACATAAGAATTTCACATAAATTCGTTTATTGATAATTGTTAAATGACATAATAATCTCGGATATTACAGATATGAATTATAAATAGTAAATATGGAAGTGGTCATAACTTATTAAGCTAATTATAGCTATTAAGTTAATAAACTATTGGAATGTGTGATGACTTATGTGGGTTATGTAATTGATTAAATAAATATACCTTATATAATGTGTATATATTTATGTTGTATATAAAGTTATGCAACCTAATACATATATTAGGTATGCTAATTAAATAACCTAAGAGATCTATTTTATACATCTCAACTAATTAATTTTATAACCTAAGTAAAACAAGTCTAACTGGGTTATGAAATTAAAAATATATGAGTAAGGAATTAACTTACAAATGTGTATAAGGAAACCTTTACTAAATGATTAGGATAGGATAAAAATTAAAAAGTATAAACTATGTTGATTTACAAGCCCAAAGAATTAAAATTTGCTAGCTCAAAACATTAAAAGAGTAGCCCAAACTTAGCCCAAGGGGAAAGGAGACTTATGGGACATTAAGTATGCTAAGTGGGCCTTGTAAAGAAAACAAAATTGAGCCCAAAAGGCCTTAATGGTCGAAATTTTGGAGAGGAGGGAAGAAAGGGGTGATGTATGCAATGATTTCTTACTTTAGTAGGTAAGCAACTCTTAATATGTGTCATCCTCTAATTCAACCAACACTTATGCTTATTCTTACAAGTTAAACCAAGTGTGCAAGTAATCTAATAATGATTGAAGAGAGAGGAGGTGCAAGAGTGTTGTAATTATATGGATATAAATAACATATCTTCCATCTCTTTATTTTCTCATTCATCTAACTCCTTTCTTAACTTAGCAAACCAAGCAAACAAGAAAGAGAGAGAGATCCTAGAATTCGGTCAAGAGAGGAGAGGATAGAAGGAGAGTCTTAGAGTTTTCATAGTTTCCCAATCAAGTATTAGGAAGAAGGAGAGGGAAGGAACAAGCTAAGGTATAAAAAAAATTCCTACTTAAGTAGTCTAATTTCCTTTTTGATTTGATTTGAGTTTTGATTTTTATAAAGTTATGATCTAAAGGTTTAAAACCTTAGATCCATATGTTTATAAGTGTTTCATATTTAGATCTAACTCTTTTGTGGATCAAAAGTTGGATCTAAACTAAAAAATGGAAAATAAGTTGTTCCAAATGTAGAAAATCTAATTTTTCTTAGCTTTGATTGTGTTTAATCTTGTGATTGATGATTTTTTTGTGAAATAGATCATGGCTAATGATAGATCCATGAATATATTTGGTATTAGTTTGTGTTATAATATTTTATGATGACTTATGTTGGTTAATATGTTAGAACATTAAAGTTTTCTTAGAAATCACAAAATGATGAAAATCAGATTTTAAGAAAACGCAACATAAAATTCAAAAGACCATATCTCCTATTATATTTTGAATTTTTGCATGTGGTCAAGTCCTAGAGTTAGATCTATGAGTCTTTTAACATCTCCAAGTGAAATCACTTAAAAAGGTATTATAGATTTTCGTGTGGATTGATTTTAGTCAAGGATGCCAAATCTAAAAAATGACAAAAAGTAGGCTATCTGGAATTTCCTAGGGCAGTTTTGGCCATTTAATTTTTGAAATAAATTAAAATCTTTTTGGACATTAAAACAATGTTATAAAGTAGCTTGTGTCCAAAAATGAGCTCATTCCGATTTAGATTGAGCAAGATATGACCATTTCAATATTTGCATTTTTCTGACAAAAATTGCTATAACTGGAGTTCTATAACTCCGATGGCCACGAAATTTAAACTAGGATGTCCACGTTAACATGTGTAAGATCCCGCCAAGAGTTGGGAATTTCTAGAGTTAAGCGTGAGGTAGCTATATTTTTAAGGAATTAACTAGAAATAGATTTTTGAAAAATACTTAAAGGAGTTGAAAATTCTAGAAAAATTATTTTTGTGTATGGATTATATGTATATATGTGTGGCCAAAGAAAAGAAAAATAATAAGTTGATTTGGTATTTTCATGAATAGGGTATTTGAGCTTACTGAAATGAACATTTCAGGATACTGAAATGGAAACTGAAATTTTTAGAAAAGGAAGACAGTTTGGTTTCAGCTTACTGAAATAAACATTTCAGGTTACTGAAATGGAAAACTAAAATTTTTAAAAAAGAAAGACAGTTTGGTTTCAGCTTGCTGAAATGATGTATGCAGTCTTCTGAAATCGTAAATAGTTACCAAGTCATAATAAGAAACTTGTAAATGAACGAGTAAGTGTTAATGTGTTATTTAATGTTTGATTATGTGATTACATGCTAGATAATTTACTTATAAAGTAGTAGTATTATAAAGTATAATGTGATATACTGATTTCAAGAATAATCTTATTAATAATAGGTCTTTGTGTTAAAGATAAAACTATATTGCGTAGTAGTAAGCAGCGAACAAGGCAAGTATCTAAACCTTACTCTTTATGGTGCAAGTATTCTAACCTTTGCATTTACTTTATGCAATGGTTCTTTGTGTAAGCAAGCATCTCTAACTTATTTATTATTGATTCGTTTATTGTTTACCAGTATCTTATTACTATCTTCATATGATTCATATATAATCAAAATTGTTCTGTTATTTGTAAGCTAAGTTTGGTTGTGCAAGTGTCCTCACTTGTATGAATGATTGTATCTAAACAAGTATCCTTGAACTTAAAATTCTTTGATAATACAAGTATTGATGCCTACCATTTAATATTGGTATAAATACATGGTTTAAAAATTGTCTAAGCTATTTGACTCGGCTAGACATTGTTTAAAATATATCGTTGAATATTATTGGTTAGGATAGAGTCGTCCAACTAAATTGCTTTGATTCAAACTCCAGACTAGGTATGAACATCCCGAAATTGGGAAATTTTTATGCGCTAAAGGCGGATATGTCGTTCCAGCATGTAGTGTTGATCAATACAGAGCATACGGGCTGATCACCCAACGTGTCCGTAAGTCATGACGGTTTGCAGATGAATTTCTGTATAAACCTTTTCAAAACTTGAAAACAATGGTTCAAGGTTTATTGACCGCTCAGCATTTATAGTCACTATGGCGTTTCAAAATTTTAAACGGGTTAATATGTTGTTACGAATGGTTGCAAATGGCTTCACAACTATTGATTCGTTGTAGAAGTATACTTCAAAGAAAACGTTTACTTCTTTCAGCTGATGTTTATTATCTGATATTACTTGCTGAGCAATTAAATGCTCATTATTGCTTTAAATTAAATATTTTTAGCTAAGCGTGAACGACCAGAAGGTTCTGGCAAGGACAAAGGAAAGGGGAAACTGAAAGAATAGTTTTAAGGTGTTGGTTGTAATATTTAGAACTTTGTATTTATATAATATAATATCTATCATTTAATAATGTACTTAAAGTTCCAGTATCTGGGGATTAGTCAACTTTGATATAATTTTTAAGTTTATAAAATGTTAAGCAGTCCGTATGAATGGTATCGTGTAGCACCAAGTACGGGTTTCAAGTACCCGGATTTGGGAGCGTCACAGGTTGGTATCAAAGCCTTAGGTTAGAAACTTTAGGTGAGGATACCTTAGGCTATAACCTTAGGATAGATAGGAGCGTTAAAAAAAATAATAAATAACTCAAATAGAGTTTAAAGGTGATGAATTAAGGAAATTCGTCATAAAATGAAATAAAAGTAACTTATATAAAACTATTGTTTGCTATGTGTATAATATGTACTAACCAGAAATAAAATTATGTTTAGATGTCAGGCGAAAAAATATTAGGAGACTCTCATATCGTGAAGAAGGAGAAAATCACTCTACCCAAGCTAATATCTAAGCCAATAACTGAAATAGAGGCTCACATGGAAAGCAACCCAGACGAGGTAATCATTTTGGAAAATATAGTATCGGAACCAGTAACGGTGGTACTGACAGATAGTGATTCAGACACGGAAGTTGGGGCTGATCGGGCATCAACTGAAGTGCAGAAATTGAAGAATAAGGTTTCTTCTCTGGAAAAGTTGTGGGAAATAGAAAAGTTACTAAATAGTCAATTGCAAAAGGCTTTAATCAAAATAATGGAAGAACAAGATAAGTTAAAGATCCAAATTGATCAGATGGGAGCCAAATACAGCATATCGTGTGCAACTCAAACCAGAAAGGGAAAAGAAAGATGAATGACCGTGATCTAGGAAATTTTGATTTTAACTCAGTGAACTTTAAAAAAATAGGAAAGTGTACAAACTGTAAAAGGAAACATGAAGGCGTATGCATGAAAGGGCAAAAGGTATGCTACAATTGTGGACATGAGGGACATATCTCTCCTCATTGTCCTAATCCGAAGCAAGGTGTATGTTTTATATGTGGGTTGGTAGGTCACCAGGAGAAAGGTTGTCCAGGAACAAGGGAGGGTGTAGGAAACTAGTAGGATAAGTATTATATGATTATGTATTGTAGTAAATGTGTATATGATATGCCTATGTATATAATGTATTACCTAACTTTTATATAAGTTGTAGCAGGGATTCCCGACTTTTGTGGTCACAGAGAATGATAAATGTTTATAGCAATATGTGCTATATGATATGAAGTACTATGAACTCGTTGAATGAATATGAATATATATTTGATTAAGTAAATGACTTTTGAAAATTAAGATAGTAAGTATCTATCTGATTATATGCTTGTCTGAGTTTAAGATCTTGCGTTACATTTTAAATGTTAACACTTATACGATGAGGCATAAAATGTAAAATAAGAAAGAATAATTTAAGGTTTTGTTTAACCAGATAATGCCGCCAAGGAGACGAAATAGGAACCAAAGAGCAGAAGAATCTGTTAATAACGCAGAAGGTCAAGCAAACCCGATGTAGAATCTTGGGAATATGTTGGCACAAGCCATGCAAACTGGAGAACCAACAGCAAAGAATCGAATAAATAATCGATTGGCAAGCTTCAAAGGCTTCAAGGCAGTAGGACCGCCAGAATTTAGAGGGACAACTGACCTTATACAAGCCCAAACATGGGTGAAGGAGATGGAGAAGGCTTTTATTATTGCTAGGGTAGCGGAGGAGCAAAAGACAATTTTTGCTACCTATATGATGAAGGGAGAGGCAAATTTTTGGTGGGAGGTAAATCAAACTAGAGCTGGAGAAGGAGTGGTAGCATGGACTAGGTTTAAAGAACTGTTCTTCAAGAATTATTTCTTGTCTAGTATGCAGGCTAGGATGGAGGTGAAATTTTTAGAATTGAAGGAGGAAAATATGTCTGTGTCGGAATAGGCAGCTAAGTTTAATGAGTTAGCTAGATTAGCTCCACACCAAGTGGATACGGAGGCAAGGAAGGGAAGAAGGTTTGAACATGGCCTAAACCCTGGATCTACAATAAGGTGGCGGTGTTGCAGATTAATTCATTTGGATCGCTCTTGGAAAAGGCTATCATAGCCGAAGAAGGAAGTGAGGCCATGAGCCTCTATAACAAGGAAAAGGAGAATAAGGCTAAAATCGAGGGAGCTGTCAAGGTGGAGGGAAGCAGTGGAAGTGGAGGTGGAAAAATAAAGTGGAACAGTGTGGGAAATACTTATAATAGGTAGGGAGGTAGGAAGAAGCAGGTTGAACCGTGTGGAAATTGTGGGAAAAATCACTCGAGTGAGTGTCTAAAAGGGAAGTTTGTGTGTTTTAAATGCGGGCAGAAGGGACATATCTCTCCTAACTGTCCCATTCCAAGGAAGAATAGTGGGTGTTTTATTTGTGGGTCGACAGATCATATGGTGAGGGATTGTCCGAAAAGGAGAACTGACGGGGGAATGGCGAATGTAGGTAAAAGCAGCGGAGTGTTAGCAATAGCTGGTCCAACTCCACCAAATAAATCGACCGCAAGGACCTTCAATATGACGGTTCAAGAAACAGTAGCAGCTGGAGATGGAGTTCCAGGTATGATTTCAATCAATGTATATACTTGATTCGAATATAACCTATTTTCTTATTTACGTGAGATTGTTAGGATAAGTACGTTTACCCTTGTGAACGTTAGGAACCCTTGAATATAGAATTACGAAAGACAATTGCCGGGAAAAAAAAAAGAAAAAAAGAAAGATATATATTATAATTATAACTCGTTAATAAAAGGATTTTAAAGGAGGAATTTGAGTTCCGTTGGGAACTACCATAATTGGTACAAGCCGACAGCAAGCAATGGATCAAGACGCGCAGCAGTTCTGGACTCGTAATACGGAATCGTATAAGGAGGGGAGAATGTATTAATTCAATAAAAAAATTTATGAATAAAATATAAGGATAGACATGAAATTAAGCATACGGTAATGGTGATTCCGGGGACGGAATCCTTATAAGGAGGGGAGAATGTAAGGACCGAGAATTTTATATGACTATAATTTTACGAATAAATTTTTTTTATATATTATTATTTTATTAACTATTATCATTATTGTTATCAATAATATTTTGAACATATGAGATATGGATTAAGCAAGTTAGTCAATTTAATGATTATAGTTGACTAAGAAAGGAAGCCAAGATGAATAGTTGTTCAATACCCTAATTTGAATTTCAAATAGGAATTTGAATATTAATACATTTGTTATTGTATTTAAGATGATATGTATGTACATTATGTGATTAATTTTAAGTGATTAATAATTGATATGAATTATAAATAGTAAATATGTGAGTGGTCATAACTTATTAAGCCAATTATAGCTATTAAGTTAATAAACTATTGGAATGTGTGATAACTTATGTGGATTATGTAATTGATTAAATAAATATACCTTATATAATGTGTATACATTTATGTTGTATATAAAGTTATGCAACCTAATACATATATTAGGTATGGTAATTAAATAACCTAAGAGATCTATTTTATACATCTCAACTAATTAATTTTATAACCTAAGTAAAGCAAGTCTAATTGGGTTATGAAATTAAAAATATATGAGTAAGGAATTAACTTACAAATATGTATAAGGAAACCCTTTCTAAATGATTAGGATAGGATAAAAATTAAAAAGTATAAACTATGTTGATTTACAAGCCCAAAGAATTAAAATTTGCTAGCTCAAAACATTAAAAGAGTAGTCCCAAACTTAGCCCAAGGGGAAAGCGGACTTATGGGACATTAAGTATGCTAAATGGGCCTTAAAAAGAAAATAAAATTGAGCCCAAAAGGCCTTAATGGCCAAAATTTTGGAGAGGAGGGAAGAAAGGGGTGATGTATGCAATGATTTCTTACTTTAGTAGTTGAGCAACTCTTAATATGTGTCATCCTCTAATTCAACCAACACTTATGCTTATTCTTACAAGTTAAACCAAGTGTGCAAGTAATCTAATATTGATTGAAGAGAGAGGAGGTGCAAGAGTGTTGTAATTATATGGATATAAATAACATATCTTCCATCTCTTTATTTTCTCTTTCATCTAACTCCTTTCTTAACTTAGCAAACCAAGCAAACAAGAAAGAGAGAGAGATCCTAGAATTCGGTCAAGAGAGGAGAGGATAGAAGGAGAGTCTTAAAGTTTTCATAGTTTTCCAATCAAGTATTAGGAAGAAGGAGAGGGAAGGAACAAGCTAAGGTATAAAAAAAAATTCCTACTTAAGTAGTCTAATTTCCTTTTTGATTTGATTTGAGTTTCAATTTTTGTAAAGTTATGATCTCAAGGTTTAAAACCTTAGATCCATATGTTTATTAGTGTTTTATGTTTAGATCTAACTCTTTTGTGGATCAAAAGTTGGATCTAAACTAAGAAATGGAAACTAAGTGGTTCCAAATGTAGAAAACCTAATTTTTTTAGCTTTGATTGTGTTTAATCTTATGATTGATGATTTTTTTATGAAATAGATCATGGATCATGATAGATCCATGAAAATATTTGGTATTAGTTTGTGTTATAATATTTTATGATGAGTTATGTTGGTTAATATGTTAGAACATGAAAGTTTTCTTAGAAATCACAAAAGGTTGAAAATTAGATGTTAAGAAAACGCAACATAAAATTACAAAAAACCATATCTCCTATTATATTTTGAATTTTTGAGTGTGGTCAAGTTCTAGAGTTAGATCTATGAGTCTTTTAACATCTCCAAGTGGAATCAGGTAAAAAGCTGTTATAGATTTTCGTGTGGATTGATTTTAGTCAAGGATGCCAAATCTAAAAAATGACAAAAAGTAGGCTGTCCTAAATTTCCTAGGGCTCTTTTGGCCATTTATTTTTGAAATAAATTCCAATCTTTTGGGACATTAAAATATATGTTATAAAGTAGATTGTATCCAAAAATGAGCTCATTCCGACTTAGATTGAGCAAGATATGACCATTTCAATATTTTTTTTTGATGAAAATCACTATAACCGGAGTTCTATAACTCCGATGGCCACAAAATTTAAACTGGATGTCCATGTTAACATGTGTAAGATCCCGCCAAGAGTTGAGAATTTTCGGAGTGAAGCGTGAGGTAGCTATTTTCTTAAGGAATTAACTTGAATTGGATTTTTGAAAAATACTTAAAGGAGTTGAAAAATTCTAGAAAAATTATTTTTGTGTATGGATTATATGTATATATGTGTGGCCAAAGGATAGAAAAATAATAAGCTGATTTGGTATTTTCGTAAATAGGATATTTCAGCTTACTGAAATGAACATTTCAGGATACTGAAATGGAAAACTGAAATTTTTAGAAAAGGAAGACAGTTTGGTTTCAGCTTACTGAAATAATCATTTCAAGAAACTGAAATGGAAAACTGAAATTTTTAGAAAAAGAAGACAGTTTGGTTTCAGCTTGCTGAAATGATGTATGCAGTCTTCTGAAATCGTAAATAGTTACCAAGTCATAATAAGAAACTTGTAAATGAACGAGTAAGTGTTAAGGTGTTATTTAATGTTTGATTATGTGATTACATGCTAGATAATTTACTTATAAAGTAGTAATATTATGAAGTATAATGTGATATACTGATTTCAAGAATAATCTTATTAATGATAGGTCTTTGTGTTAAAGATAAAACTATATTGCGTAGCAGTAAGCGGCGAACAAGGAAAGTATCTAATCCTTACTCTTTATGGTGTAAGTATTCCAACCTTTACATTTGCTTTATATAATGGTTCTTTGTGTAAGCAAGCATCTCTAACTTATTTATTATTGATTCGTTTATTGTTTACCAGTATCTTATTATTGTCTTCATATGATTCATATATAATCAAAATTGTTCCGTTATTTGTAAGCTAAGTTTGGTTGTGCAAGTGTCCTCACTTATATAAATAATTGTATCTAAACAAGTATCCTTGAACTCAAAATTCTTTGATAATACAAGTATTGATGCCTACCATTTAATATTGGTATAAATACATAGTTTAAAAATCGTCTAAGCTATTTGACTCGGCTAGACATTGTTTAAAATATATCGTTGAATATTATTAGTTAGGATAGATTCGTCCAAATAAATTGCTTTGGTTCGGACTCCAGACTGAGTATGAACATCCCCAACTTCTATAAATAAAATTGAATTTCCTCTATATATTATTTTGAAATAGTAAGGGGTTGATTTGATGAATGTGGTAACTTATGGGGTGTGTGCAAGTTTTACAAAATAAGCAAGTGGCCATAAAATATTCATTGTGTCGGGAAATATTCGTTTAGTCGGGAAATATTCTTTTTGTCGGAGAATATTCGTACGACGGCGCAATCATTTGTGGGCCCCATAACGAAAAATTGTCAGATGAAGAAAATGACAAGAATAAGTTTTTCTAAAAATAATGGCATGGTTGTTACCGTTAAAACTGTTGAAATACCCGGTGGTTAAAATACAGTAATGCGCGGTGTTGCACAGTAGCACACGGTATTGCACAGTAATTCTAATTATTGATTTTTACGTAAGAAGTCACTACTCAATAATTGTTACAATAATTACTGTTCAATATTTTATATTATTGATTCAATAATTGCTACATTGATAATTGCGTAATAGTTTATTGATTCAATAATTGTCATTGTACAGTATTTCACATTATCACATTATCAATAAATCATATTATTTGAATAATATTATTAGATAGCATTATTGGCAATGTCTAAGGAAGTTCTGTCTAGGAGGGGTTATTTAATTGCGAGCCAGTACGGAGAAATCTTTATAGGAAAGCCCCCTCTTTTCTGAAAACGATTTGGTTGTCAATTTTGTAGTTCTGTAATATTATTTATGAATAAATAATTATTGATTTATATGATAAGAAATATTCATTTTTGTGGATATAAAAGAAAGATTTAGTGCTGATGTGTTTTTATTAGTATTTGTTGTAAATTTGGCTTATTATTTGGACCCCCCACTTACCCATTTTTCAAAACAGTCGGTAGAAGTTATCTTAGTTTTGTTATATATATATATATATATATATATATATATATATAAATGATTTTTGAAATTGGGGGGGGGGGGAAAGGAAACGTGAAGGGGAGGGAGTATTATTATATATATATATATATATATATATATATATATTATATTTTATTTTATTAGAATATTTTATTGCACAGTAATGAATAGTAAAAATTAGAAAATCAATTTTCCTCCGCCGAATTCATCCGTGAGTTTTCTAAACTGTGCATCCGTGATTTTTTCTAAATAGTATCATTTCATTCTCCTATAAATAGGATGCTTAGTTTAGAAATGAGAAACACACCAGAATCAGAGAATTCTTCTTCTATAATATTGAGCGTATTTCTTTAGAGTTTAAGGAAGCTTTGAGTGTAGAAAACAGTGCAAGTTTTCTTCAAAAATATCCCCGCCCTACCAGTCAGAAATACTCTTCTTTTAAGGTAAGGGATGTTATTTTCTTACGTAAATGATGTCATTCTTTTCAATATCATTATACCAAAATATTGGCATGGATTTTATTATGAAATTCTTACTTTTCCGTCAGAGTTACTATTCACGTATACGACACTATTCACGAAAAAATTAAATTTTCTTCTATGTGTCCAAGTTGGCTATTATGGGTCCTATCTTTGATTGGATCTAATTTTTGATCTTTATTCTTGAATTTTGATCCACAAAGTATCATTATGGAGTATTCTTAAACTTGGATAAACTAAATTACGAATCCCTAATCTTTGTTCTTTATCTCACTGGATTCGTTATTTATATTATTTTTCATCATCCTCAGTTCTAAATGGTGATATAACTGAATATCTTTGGCCTGTAAAGCAAAGATGAATGATTACCTGATGAATATCTTTGCCCGTAATACAAAGATGAACAGGCGTTGGGATGAACATGACCAACTGGTGATACAAATAAATATCTTTGGCCCGTAGTGCAAAGATGAATATTTGATTCAAGATGTATATTGATTGATGTTATAGGGATAAAATATTGATGATGAACTTTTAAATCATAGAAGATAGTAGACTTCATTCTCTTGTAGTCCTCACTGTTTTTATAAAATTGTGTGATAATAATTGTAATTAGTGAGGACTGAATTTGAGTGTTTATATTTCGTATTACATACATTTGTATTGACACTCACAGTTGTATGGTCGTATTTCTCTCTACCTTTTGTTATAAAAGATTTGTATTTGAGATTCTGTACCATATATTTGGCGACTTAGAATGGGTTGGTATTAAACCTATTTTGGGGGCGTCACAGTTTGTATCAGAGCTTAGGGATATGATCTCTGGCGGAGATCGGGGAATAAAATTTTGCGATAAACTCGTTGTTAGCCTTGTGTGGCACAGTAATGAGGATTATTAATGATGATGTTAATTAGCGAGTGAATTATTAAGTAAACAATTAATCTATATTAATTGTTAATTGCTATTGTAGAATATTAATTAATGGTTATGGGATATTAACTGTGATTAATTAATAATATGTGACTATTATTATTGCAAGAAATATAATAATAATAAACCACTTGTTTATAACTGTGCTGAGATTTATAGTTGTTAATGTAATAATTAATCATATAAGTGTTAATCGATTATTATGAAAATTAATAATCAATGAGGAATGGATTAATTAATATTATCATTAATTAATCAATGAGATAAATAATTTATTTATTTGACAAATAAGTAAGTATTAATATAATAAGATTATATTAATTGATATGTGCAATACTTGAATATATAAAGTATATGAAATACAACTATATTATAGTGTAGAGAGACACTTAAGTGTGACCATGCATGTATACATAAACTATGTTATATAAAAGTGTGTGATAATTTAGTATTATGTACAATTTTAATTAATGAGTGGTCACTTATATTTAATTAAATTAGAAGGTTGCAATTTAATTAAATAAAGTGTAGTATTTAAACTATGGGTTAATGGATTTATTAAAAGAATTAAAAAGGGTTTTAAATTGATTTTACCAAACAAGGCCCTTACTTTTGTTTTAAACCTGTTTTACCAAACATGTCATTAGTTAATAAAAATCTGTTTTTTAAAAATAATGTGATTTTGCCAAACATGGCCTTAGGGCTTTTCAAATTCAAAAGTTGGAGAAGAAACGAGTAAATCCTTCCCTAGTGTGTCCTACCTAAGCTTATCTGGTATTTAATTGGTCAGTCGGAGCATAGGGTTAATATATGATATGTTAATTTGTTTAATTAACCCTTGTTTTGTGGCAGTATTTGAGAATGGCAGCTGAAAATCTAAACAATAGAGTGAATGAGACCGTTGAGGCACCGCTAATCACCAACCAGGATAATGTGATGTCGGGAGAAGAAGAAATTAGAAATATCTATGTGGTGAGTGAAGAATTAATAGTTGTACCCAAGCTAGTCGCAGAGGTAGCAGCTGAGAGTGAGGAAGAAGAGGAACCTGAGGAGGAGGATTTATTAGGAAAATTTTATGATCGAAATGTAGAACTGCAAGATCGTATTTATGAGTTAGAAGAGCAGGGTGAAGAACGACAGACAGCCGTGTAACAAAGGGATACAACAATTCAAGAAAGGGATAAAAATTTCAAGATTTTGCTACTCGATATGCGAGGCTTGAACAGAAACTCTCTATGGCAGAGCATATGATATTAGAGCTGGAATCTGAAAATGCAAATGTCAATGATCAGTTGAAAGAAGAAGCAACGGAACGAGTGAGAATTGAAGATGTATGGGTAAAAGCCGCACGACGCGTTGATATTTTAGAAAGAGACGTCCGATCCAAAAAGGACCAAATAGACGATATGGATTTCACTTTTTGGACAGCAATTGGAAGAATTCAACATTGAGTTTGGAATTACCTTGTGCATAGCGGTCAACCCTAATTCGATATAGATCGAAGAGTAATGATTCAAATCATGGATCAAGAGTGTGACGAAGCAGTTGAGGGTGGAATGACCTTTATAGCAAAGTCAAGACCAGCTGGGATAGTGACACCAAAGACTGTCCCAGACAAATCAATGTCGGTGGTTCCTAGAAGAGCGTTTGTCGTGACTGCCCAAAACAAGAGGAACCCGAATAAATTTATCACGGGTTAGTTAATCATAAATTTTTGCGAAGTCTATACCTTATGAGATACTAATTCTACCCATTCTGTTATTTCACTTACTTGTGCTCAACGTTTGCACTTGACTTCTGAGAAATTAGACTTTGACTTATCTGTTGATGTAAGAACCCGAATTTTCAGATATTATTAAATAAGGATTTAATAAATAAAATTCTTAAACTGTGAGATGGGTTCGAATGATAATATATATATGTGATATGAGGTATGTGGTATTATATTACATAGGATAATATGGACTATGTAATATGTGTTTTGTGATTTATAAATATACTATTAATGTATATTTGTTATTTAGCGTAGAGACGATTCAGTGGAGATAAAGGAAGTGGATAAATTCCTATCGATATTAAATAATTTATAGAATTATTTTATCATAGTAAGTTGGTGACATTAAATATCCTTAATGTATAATCATCATATTCTTGAGTATTTGTATTAATAACTAGTATGTTTATAATATAGGTTATTAATAGCACTTAAGCTATCCGTGAATAGGTTTGGATAGTGAAGCATGAGTTAGTTAAGGAATTAACTAATAAGAATAAATATTAGTTAATATAAGTTGTGAGTTATATTATGGAATAATATAATGTCAGTATTGAATCTTAATTAACTATGATGATATAGTACAATGTTTAATTTACTTAAGTAAAGGAGTGAATTAATATGTGTGTTGAATATATAATTATAGTTGATACTTTTTATATATATTACTTAGAGTGGTAATATGTGAGAAAGTCTAATGTGCGAATAACGTTAAATATATATACGTTATTAAAGGGAGATGGAAATCATTATATGATTAAATGTATATTGAAGAAATTATTTTGGGGAACAATTTATAGAAAAGAAAGAGAAATAGTTATTATATATTTCTAATAAAGGATATTAAAATAATTTCTAATATTGAATTATTTTAATAAAAGGAGGAAATGTTATTTTTGAATAATAATATTACCTTATATGTTTTTGTATGAGGTGTGTTTGGTTAATATAGTAAATATATTAAAACGTATTTGCTATATGTAATTAAATTGATGGAAACGATTTATTATAATAGAAAATAAACTTATTATCTATTTTCTATATATAAAATATGTACATGTGTCGTACATATAGTTATTTGATATTATATTAAAAATAATATCATGAGACAATAAGTAAATTATTTTCTAATAACGAATGTGCTTATTTGGAGAAAACATAATATTTTATGATATGGCTAAATACATAATTTTAAATGTATTTTCAAGGGAGTTTAATTAATGAAAGGAAACTAAGTTATTTTAATATATTAAATAACTTAAGTTATTATTTGATCGTGAATATTATTATTGGAATAATTAATAGAGTATATATTAATTATTATAAGCGTAAAGGTTATACTTATTATAAGTATAATTAATTGAAGTAATTTAACATTTTAATAGCTTGAGTTATTATATTTCCGTAAATGTTATATATAATATTTGAATATTCGATTTGTAAAATATTTATATGTGGACCTTGGATTTAATAGTTCTAATTTAATTGAACAGGTTATAAGTAGTAATGTGGTGAGAAATGAGTAAGTGATGAGAATAATGATAAGCTTAAGATTGAGCTTGTGAGAGATGCCTTGTGTGACACAATAATAGATTCGGTAATGAATTGACTAATTTAATGATGGAGGAATTATTAATTAAACAATTAATCTAAATTAATTGTTAATTGTTATTATGATAGTATGTTAAATTATTATGGCTAGTGATAGTATAATAATAAGGAAATCGATTATAAGTATAATCGGATTTGTGATGAGATAAATTGTCTTATAATATTAATTATTGTTATGAACAATATACTATTATCAAGTAATTATTTGATAATATGATTAATGAGTAAATGATTTATAAATATAAAAAGATTTATATTTATTTAACGTGATAATAAATCATATAAAGTGTTAATCAATTAGCGTGGGAATTATAATTCCATGGATTAATGAGAAATGGATTAATTAATATTATTATTAATTAATTGATAAGATAAGTAATTTATTAATTTCTATGTGCAACCATGCGATATTAAAGTATAACGTATGATAGTCAACTATATGTTATGCAAAATATAAAGTGCAATATGACTATGTTATTTATGAATATAAACTATATAGTAAAGTTTATTGAGTTGTAAGAGGTACATGAAATGTGGGTGTGACAATGTGTATATTAAGTATACAATAAAATAATATATCATAGATATATTGTAAACAATTATTGAGGAGACAATACACTGTGATGATACCCGATAGAATTATATTCGGTGTTAATAAGATGTACATGAATTATATATTGAATATATGTATCCCTACTTGCTACATTGTAATATTAGTTATATATTGAAAGTACATTGTGACTCAAATTATAACCTAAGTATATGTTATGTATATAATAATTTAAGTGTTGTGTGTTGCTAGAATGCTGAGTATGTGCATTGTCCCATAATGAGAGGCACATTTCCCTCTCACGTGATTAACTCAGTTGCTAGTCTACTCCCTATTGCTCTCAACCTCAGCATTCCATAGCAAATGATGAGCAAGGGTGAGGAATTCATGATGAGTTCCAACAACTCTCACCAACTAATTGCTAACCTCAATATAATTCTACAATCTATTAGTTTGATTTGGGAGATTTTGCATTTGTCTGGGTATTGATTTGGTTATAAATATGAAGCTCTCCTTCTTCATGTTTTCATTTGCTGAGATTTATGTTAAGTGAAAATTGAGAGAAAATACAACATGATAGTAAGGAGTCTAAGGATTGTTATAGCAGCAAGTTCATCTTCATATAGCAAAGGTATACGAGTTGCTTCTTATTCTTCATTTCGTTTCTGTCAAACTTTTTATTCTTGAATTTCAAATTCTTGATTAGGTGGAGATAAATGATAATTGAGTTGAGGAATGTCTACTTAGTTGTTATATGGGCTTCTAAGCATGATAGGACTAATATATAGTTGCTCATAATCGAATTGCTGTGGAAAATTTTGAGTTTGGGCTAAGTTCTGCCGAAGCAGGCTGTCTCTGCCCCTGGCCGACCACCTGCGCAGCTGCGCCGGTACCAGACTTGAGTTGGGCAAGGCCCTGCGCAGCTGCGCCAGTTTGAACTGGGGAGCTGCGTAGCTGCGCCGGTTCCAGATTCTGGAATTTCATTTTCTGTTGCAGGTTCTGTTATGTACTAGCTTATGGCATGTTATTAGGCAAGTATAGGAACATGATTAAAATACATACATGAGTGCAATAACGTACTGTGAACAAGTGTAACTATGTGAGTACACTAAATTGAAGAAAGGATTTAAAGTTTACAAAATGAACTTAGAATTTTTCAAGTAAACTTGTCGTGAGCATATATGTTCCATTGTATATTCTGAGTATTGTCAGCATGACCGTATGGTTTTTATTGACATAAAATGTATGTTCAAGGTGTTGAACACACTAGCATACGTGATTGATAAATTCAAGTGATTTCAAAGGTGAAACTTAAGGACTTTTTGAAGTGAACTTGACCAAGATTTAGGTCTTGTAATTTCTGACCGTTTGAATACATTTATGTGGTTTAGCTAAGTGTTCAAGAGAAAGTGAGTTATGATTTCAAGACACTTTGGTTATACTAAATGACCTTTGTGGACTTCGTGTACTTTTCAATAAAAATTTAGAGTTTGAAGACTAATATCATCAAACACCGTGCGAGTTACGTTCTAAGCATGCAAGCATGAAGATTAGGAGTCCATTATGCCTATAGACATATTGACATGAACATCATTTGTTTATACATGGATTTTTGCATATGCACGCTTATTCATAGAAAATGAATTTCTAAAGCATAGACTATGTGATTAAAGTGTACATGAGTAGTATACGCACGAGCATGCTTACTACATATTGTTAAGCCTCTTTATGTAGTAATATGACATTAGTGGTTTACCCTTGAGGCATTAACTTAATTTACTTAAGGTATATAAAAGTCCGGCATGAATGCCATATGATTTTGACTTATAATGAGCATGCTAGGTTTTAAAACTTGAGTAAATGCCCTTATATACATGTATACATGATGAACATAGTAGCCTTGCATGACTAGTTAAGTATGACAAGGATTTTGAAAGGTGAAACTTAGAAAGTTTGAATGTAATGGTTTCGATAAGATTTGAGAAACGTAAGAGCAATATGGATTATAGATTTATGAGTTTGCAATATGTGTCGAACACTTAAATAGTTAAGTGGTTAATATTGATATTGAGTATGGTTAAGATATCACTATACGTACCTAGCAATACTAAGCGTATGATATGAAAGTGAAACAAGGTTCTAAGAAACAAGTTAGACAACAATGTAATACTTATTATTAAATTGAGAATGTATGGAAGTGTATAACTGATGGGTGTGATCTCTATGATTAATATAACTGTGTAGGATTACACAAAGTGCAGAGATTCTTAAGTAGTTAAGTCGTAGTTGTTAAACTACGAATCAGGCAAGTCTTTCAGTTCCTATTTGATATATGAATTCAATAACTGTTAGTTGAATTATATTATGCTGTGATAATGTGAACTTATATATGAACTGTATATGAGATATAAATGAGATTGAAAGTTGATCTTTGATGATATACTTGTTATGTGAAAAGTAACAAGCGTAGTAAATATAAACTGTTTATAAATGCATGAACTGAGTATGATGTTATATGCTATGTGATGCATGAGGACTGTTAGAATTGCTGAGCTGTCGAGCTCACTCTTGCAAATAACCACTTTTGCAGGTTAAGGATTCACGGTAAAGATTTCGTGCTTCTTGATTGATAAAGATAGATAGTATCGCATTGAAGAATATTACTTAGAATATTGTCTGGACCATGTTTAGATTCTAGATGATGTACTCGATAGTTGCTTACACTGTTTAATACTTGTTGTATTGTAAGAATGTATTAATTAATACATAGAGGATATCGAGTTGAGTTGTTAATGTTTATACGATAACTCAGATAAGAAGGAATCATATTATATAGTTGATTCAAGATTTGTAATCGGTATCAAAGTTATGAAATCAATCAAAAAAAAAGATTTTTATTCAAAGGATATTGAAAAGTTTAAATTATTCCGTATTTTAGTAATATCGAATATGATGTAAAGACGAGATCTTGGATATAAATAGAATTTATATTCTAAATTGTAATAAACAAAGTTGTATTCTTTTAGTAATGAATAAAAGATGTAATAGTTTGGCGATAGTAGTATCGTGACTGCACCGAATTCGAGGTTTCGAAGGAACGTGGATTTGGGGGCGTCACAGTTGAGACTCCGTTGGGAGAAACTTTTGTTACATCCACGGTTTACAAATCTTGCTTGATTCAAATTGGTACCCTCACCCTACCTGTTTATCTTATATCTTTGAAAATACTTGCATTTGATGTGATTTTAGGAATTGACTGGTTAACCACTTATCATGCCAAAATTGATTGTTTTCGTAGGGTTATTAGTTTTCATATTCCTAACCAACTTGTTGTGCGAATTCAAACAACCAGACCTCTAAAATCAATCAATGTTATTTCAAGTCATAAAACTATTCGTTTATTGAAAAACGGATGTCAAGCTTTCTTAGCCCATGTCACTGATCTAAACCAGAATACGTCAGGTTTTAATGATATTTTTGTTGTTAATGAGTTTCCTGATGTATTTCCCGAAGAACATCCCAGTTTACCCACAGAACGTGAAGTTGAATTCTTTATTGACCTTGAACCCGGTACAAAACCCATTTCTAAAACCCCATATCGAATGGCTCCTATTGAACTTCAGGAGTTAAAGGTCCAACTACAAGAGTTGTTAGACATCAGTTTTATTCGTAAAGAAGAAAGACGGGAGTATGCGACTTTGTATTGACTATCGGGAGTTGAACCATGTCACCATCAAGAATAGGTATCCGTTACCTCGTATTGATGACTTTTTCGACCAGTTGCTAGGTGCACAATTCTTTTCAAAGATCGATCTTCGTTCTGGATATCATCAGCTGAAGATTAAAATTGAGGATATTCCGAAGACTGTTTTCAGAACTCGGTATGGGCATTACGAATTCCTAGTCATGTCTTTTGGATTGACCAATGCTCCTGCTGCTTTCATGGATATGATGAACCGAGTATTCAAAGAATATTTAGATCAGTTCGTGGTTGCCTTTATTGATGACATCCTCATCTATTCCAAAAGCCGTGAAGATCATGAGAACCACATGAAGCTGGTACTTCAAAGGCTTCGTGAAAGTAAGCTATATGCCAAACTGAAGAAATGCGAGTTCTGGCATAAGGAGGTAGAATTCCTTGGGCACGTGGTATCAAAACGTGGAGTATTTGTTGACCCGGCGAAGATTGAAGCAATACAAAGTCGAGAGCAATCGAAGCCAGTGACCGAAGTACGTAGCTTTCTGGGTTTAGCTGGTTATTATCAGAGATTCGTGGAAGGATTTTCTCGAATCTCTACTCCATTATCTCAGCTGACTCAAAAAGATACAAAATTCGTATGGAACGAGGAATGCGAGAAGAGTTTCCAAGAGCTCAAGAGGAGACTCATTTTCGCACCTGTTCAGACAATACCATCTGGTTCGGATGGATTTGTCATCTATAGCGATGCTTCAGGCAAAGGGTTAGGATGTGTTCTTATGCAACATGGAAAAGTCATAGCCTATGCCTCACGACAACTCAAAGAATATGAGAGGAATTATCCTACTCATGATCTAGAGTTGGTAGCAGTCATTTTCGCATTGAAGATCTGGAGACACTACCTGTATGGAGAGAAAGTGGATGTTTATACGGATCATAAGAGCCTTAAATATTTCTTCACTCAAAAGGAACTCAACATGCGACAATGACGTTGGCTTGAGCTATTGAAAGATTACGACTATACCATCCAAAACCATCCTGAAAAAGTGAACGTAGTAGCTGACGCGTTGAGTAGAAGATCATATGCGGGAACAAGTGCGATGATGTCAAGTATACGTGTAGAACCAGCTTTAATTGATAAAGTTAAATTTTCTCAAGCTACAGACTCAGAGCTGATGAAGATGAAGAAGAAGGTACAAGAAGGTGCTATTCCAGAAGCAAGAATTGATGAAGAAGGAATACTTCGAGTCAACTCCAGACTTTGTGTTCCTAACGATTCTAATTTAAAGTATATAATCATGATGGAGGCACACAACACACCGTTTGCAATCCATCCTGGGAGTACCAAAATGTATCATGATCTTTGACATATATTTTGGTGGAGCAATATGAAGAGAGAGATCGCGAAGTTTATCTCGAGGTGTTTAACGTGTCAACGTGTCAAGGCGGAGCATCAAGTGCCAACGGGTCCATTGCAACCACTTGAGATTCCAAAATGGAAGTGGGAACACATTACCATAGATTTCGTTATGGGTCTTTCCAAGGTTTCTCAAGGCATAGATGCGATTTGGGTTATTGTCGATAGATTAACCAAGTCTGTTCATTTCTCGCCTATACGAGAGACTTATTCACTGGAACGTCTTGCTCGTATGTACATAAATGAGATTGTGAGATTACATGGCATGCCAGTATCCATAGTTTTGGATCGTGACCCAAGATTCACTTCACTATTTTGGGTCAGTTTGCAGAAAGCTATAGGCACGGATTTACGATTCAGTTCTGCTTATCATCCTCAAACAGACGGACAATCGGAGAGGACTATTTAAACTCTTGAAGATATATTAAGACTCTGTGTTCTAAACTTCAAAGGGAGTTGGGATAAGTACCTACCATTGGTAGAATTCTCTTACAACAACAGTTATCAAGCATGTATAAGCATGGCTCCATTCGAGGCATTGTATGGACGGAAATATCGTTCTCCAGTATGCTGGAACGAGGTGGGTGGAGTAACATTGTTAGGACCGGAGTTAGTACGTATGACTACGGAAAAGATCCAAATGATCCGGCAACGTATACGAACGGCACAGGATCGACAAAATAGTTATGTTGATCTTCATCGAAAGGACGTGTAATTTAATGTTGGGGACCATATGTTATTACGTGTTGCTCCATAGAAGAGAGTTACAAGATTTGGGAAGAGAGAAAAGCTCAATCCATAATTTATTGTTCCATTCGAGATTCTTAACTGAATAGGAAATGTGGCCTATAGACTCGCTTTACCTCCAAGTATGTCTCGTGTTCATAATATGTTTCACATATTCGTGCTACGTAAATATGTGAAAGACCCAAACCACATTATTGAATTAAAACTAGACGACATAGCAGAAGATTTAACGTACGAGAAGGTACCTGTTAAGATCTTGGATAGGAAGGAGCATGTCCTACGCACAAAGGTTATACCACAAGTCAAAGTTTTGTGGAGGAACCATGCTATTGAGGAAATGACCTGGGAGTTGGAATCGGAAATGAAAGCGAGGTATCCTCACCTTTTCGAAACACCAGGTATACACGTCAATTTTGAGGACAAAATTTCATAAGGAGGGGAGGTTATAAGACCCCAACTTTTATGAATAAAATTGAATTTCCTCTATATATTATTTTGAAATAGTAAGGGGTTGATTTGATGAATGTGGTAACTTATGGGGTGAAATGTGCAAGTGTTACAAAATAAGCAAGTGGTCATAAAATATTCATTGTGTTGGGGAATATTCTTTTTGTCGGGGAATATTCGTACGACGGCGCAATCATTTGTGGGCCCCATAACGGAAAATTGTCAGATGAAGAAAACGATAAGAATAAGTTTTTCTAAAAAAACGGCGTGGTTGTTACCGTTAAAACAATTGAAATATCCGGTGGTTAAAATACAGTAATGCACGGTGTTGCATAGTAGCACACGGTATTGCACATTAATTCTAATTATTGATTCTTACGTAAGAAGTCACTACTCAATAATTGTTACAGTAATTACTGTTTAATATTTTATATTATTGATTCAATAATTGCTACATTGATAATTGCATAATATTTTATTGATTCAATAATTATCATTGTACAGTATTTCACATTATCACATTATCAATAATTCATATTATTTGAATAATATTATTAGATAGCATTATTGGCAATTTCTAAGGAAGTTCTGTCTAGAAGGGGTTATTTAATTGCGCGCCAGTAATGAGAAATCCTTATCGGAAGGCCCCCTCTTTCCTGGGAATGACCTGGTTGTCAATTTTGTAGTTCTGTAATATTATTTGTGAATAAGTAATTATTGATTTATATGATAAGAAATATTCATTTTTGTGGATATAAAAGAAAGATTTAGTACTGAGGTGTTTTTATTAGTATTTGTTGTAAATTTGGCTTATTATTTGGACCCCCCCTCCCCCCCCACTTACTCATTTTTCAAATCTGTCGGTAGAAGTTATCTCAATTTTGTTATATATATTTAAATAATTTTGGAAAATGGGGGGGGGGGGGGGGGGGAAGGAAACGTGAAGGGGAGGGAGTATTATTATATATATATATATATATATATATTATATTATATTTAATATTTTGTTTTATTAGAATATTTTATTGCACAATAATGAATAGTGAAAATCAGAAAATCAGTTTTCCTCCGCTGAATTCATCCGTGAGTTTTCTAAACTGTGCATCTGTGATTTTTCCTAAATAGTATCTTTCCATTCTTCTATAAATAGGATGCTTAGTTTAAAATTAAAAAAATACACCAGAATCAGAGAATTCTTCTTCTATAATATTAAGCGTATTTCTTTAGAGTTTTAGAAAGCTTTGAGTGTACAAAACAGTACATGTTTTCTTCAAGAATATCCCCGCCCTACCAGTCAGAAATATTCTTCTTTTAAGGTAAGTGATGTTATTTTCTTTCGTAAATAATGTTATTCTTTTCAATATCATTATACCAAAATATTGGCATGGATTTTATTATGAAATTCTTACTTTTTTCGTCGGAGTTACTATTCACGTATACAACATTATTCACGTATACGGCACTATTCACAAAAAAATTAAATTTTCTTCTATTTGTCCAAGTTGGCTATTCTGGGTCCTATCTTTGATTGGATCCATGTTTTGATCTTTATTCTTGAATTTTGCTCCACAAAGTATCATTATGGAGTATTCTTAAACTTGGATAAACTAAATTACGAATCCCTAATCTTTGTTCTTTATCTCACTGGATTCGTTATTTATATTGTTTTTCATCATCCTCAGTTCTAAATGGTGATATAACTGAATATTTTTGGCCTGTAAAGCAAAGATGAATGATTACCTTATGAATATCTTTGGCCCGTAATGCAAAGATGGACAGGTGTTGAGATGAAAATCAGAAAATCAGTTTTCCTCCGCTGAATTCATCCGTGAGTTTTCTAAACTGTGCATCTGTGATTTTTCCTTAATAGTATCTTTCCATTCTTCTATAAATAGGATGCTTAGTTTAAAATTAAAAAATACACCAGAATCAGAGAATTCTTCTTCTATAATATTGAGTGTATTTCTTTAGAGTTTTAGAAAGCTTTGAGTGTACAAAACAGTACAAGTTTTCTTCAAGAATATCCCCGCCCTACCAGTCAGAAATACTCTTCTTTTAAGGTAAGGGATGTTATTTTCTTTCGTAAATAATGTTATTCTTTTCAATATCATTATACCAAAATATTGGCATGGATTTTATTATGAAATTCTTACTTTTTTCGTCGGAGTTACTATTCACGTATACAACATTATTCACGTATACGGCACTATTTACAAAAAAATTAAATTTTCTTCTATTTGTCCAAGTTGGCTATTATGGGTCCTATCTTTGATTGGATCCATGTTTTGATCTTTATTCTTGAATTTTGCTCCACAAAGTATCATTATGGAGTATTCTTAAACTTGGATAAACTAAATTACGAATCCCTAATCTTTGTTCTTTATCTCACTAGATTCGTTATTTATATTGTTTTTCATCATCCTCAGTTCTAAATGGTGATATAACTGAATATTTTTGGCCTGTAAAGCAAAGATGAATGATTACCTTATGAATATCTTTGGCCCGTAATGCAAAGATGGACAGGTGTTGAGATGAACATGACCAACTAGTGATACAAATGAATATTTTTGGCCCGTAATGCAAAGATGAATATTTGATTCAAGATGTATATTGATTGATGTTATAGGGATAAAATATTGATGATGAACTTTTAAATTATAGAAGATAGTAGACTTCATTCTCTACTTAACTCTTCTAATGAATTGTTATTTTCGCTGCGAATATTGATCTAAAACTTGTTGTCCATAATATTTTATCTAATTTGTTGAGGACTAACGATAAATTGTTCTTTATTATCTTAGTCATAATATTCTTTAATGGGCTAGTTGAGCTCATCCTTTTTATCTATTGTCCTCTTCAGGGAATGAGAATGTTGCGGGAACTAGTCGGGGAACAGTGCGATGGTCAGAGTAGAGCAGTTGTAGTCCTCACTATTTTTGTAAAATAGTGTGATAATAATTATAATTAGTGAGGACTGAATTTGAGTGTTTATATTTCGTATTACATACGTTTGTATTGACACTCACAGTTGTATGATCGTATTTCTCTCTACCATTTGTTATAAAAGATTTGTATTTGAAATTCTGTACCATGTATTTGGCGACTCAGAATGGGTTGGTATTGAACCTATTTTGAGGACGTCACATATGTGTTCAAGCCTATGTTGATGTGTAGAGACTAGATATTCTGAAGTTATTAATCTAAAACAGGGTTAGATGTTTATGGACTCAGTCATAGTAAATTAACTTACTTAAATTATGTGGTAGACTTATCTGATGGTTAAATTCTTGTATATGTGAACTCATTCCAGTCTACACAATATTAATTGAGAGACCGACTTGTTAATGTTAGGTCGTTTCAACGCAATTTTATTAAAGCTAGATTATTTATAGATGAGCAAATAGGCAAGTTCCCTAACTTACACAAACTCGTATAATGTGCAAGTTTCCTAACTTCATTTGATTGTTATATTGAATGAATGTTTTTGAACTTCACTCCTTATTGTGCAAGTTTCCTATCCTTCTTAAATTGTATTGAGCAGGTTATTATTTTGTTGTTAGTTATTTATTGACGCTTGGACCTTATTTCCAAGTATACTTTAGGTGGTCTAATTTCTTTACAATTATTCCACATCGATTTTATTGATATTCGCACTTGGTGCACTTGAGTTCGTACAGTCTTGGACTTATACATTATTTTAAAGTTCTATAATTCATGAACTGCTTCAGATAGAGTCTGAACCCTTGTTCGGTCAGACAATTGCATGAAATTTTTTATAAAAGCTATCCAGGCCAATTGATGGTAGGGATTCTTAGACTGAAGAGAACACCCCTTATATTATAGGGGAGTACCCCATGTATCTAAAATAAGATACAAACAGCAGAGTTGAATGTTATGCATATACATGGAGTATGCGAGGCTGATCCCCTCAAGTACATATTCTGTAGCCAGTAACCAAGGGGTCAATCAGCTATTGATTCCATTGGACATTTATAGTTCGAAGTCTATTCGTCTATCAATTATTCTAAAAGCAATTATTCTCCTTGCTTTCGATATTCATATTGTTGAATTTCTCTTGTATATATTCCTTTAATCATGATATATCCTTTATTGCTGTATTTAAACTTGTTGAGCAAACTAGTTGCTCACCCTTGCTATATCATGACTTTTATTGCAGTTAAACCCGAGACTTCAGGGAAGGACAATGGTAAAGAAAAGATGAAGTAATAGACTTCAAGTAGCTGAATTTGTTTTATGCTTAGTTTAATTACCGTTTATGTAATTTGAACCCTAATGGTTATTCTAGGGTATGATTGTAAGGTTGTATTAAGGTTATCGAATCTTGGGACTAGTAACACCTTTTGAATGAACGATATACGTTTATTTTATTCCGCATTTAGTTATTATATGTTGTTTAGAGGTGGATATTTGTATTAGATCGTGATGACCTAATCCGGGTGTTTGAGACCCGAATTTGGGGGCGTCTTAGGTTGGTATCAAAGCTGTAGGTTAAAAATATTAGGAATGCAAAACCTAGGTTATAACCTTAGTAGAAAACTCAAATAGAGTATGTAGGTAATGGGTTGAAGAGATCCATCGAGTTTTAGTTGTACTGAATAAAATATCCTTTCATTTTATCAATGAATATATTTTATTGTGGTACTGAAGTTGTTTTGGTATTTATTATGGTCATAGGATGGCTAAGGAGAGTCAAGATAGCTATTCAGTGGACCAAGAGCCGAGGGACTCTAGTAATGAGCCCATGGAGCATGAGGTGATAGGAGATTTACTGGCGAGGAATGCCGAGCTAGAGGTTAGGGTTGAGCAGAACCACACCCTCCAGATTACTGAACAATAGTACAAGGATGCTGCTTATCAGGCCCAGGCTGAGTTAGCCGAGTTGCGAGAGAGGCCGGAGTAGAGGGAGTTATAGCTAGGATAGTTGAGAGATGAAGTGGAAGCCAAAGATGTGAGGATATATACTTTGGAGCGAGCGTTAGACAGCACCTTTATGCAGTTCGACGCCAAATGGATGGTGCTGCCTTCTAGCAGCGGGAGCAGGCGTTGATTTATTTTCATGTTAGATGTAGTCCCACTTATGTTTTATTAAGGACAGTTGTATAAACTCTTATGCCTTGATGTATGCATAGGATGGTAGTTAACCCCAACTTTTGTTGTGTTATAGGGGGCAGGTAGCAGTGAATCCTCACCTTTTGCTTAATAGAGGATAGTTAGCAGTAGGCAGTTTATGCCATTGAGCGTTTATAGTAGTATGCCAAATGTTGAATCATGTTGTATTAAAACAGTGGTATATGAATATAAATGCAGTTGTTTTACTTGAATCAAATATGATTGATGGGCGTCATAACTTTTAGCTGCTAACTTGAATAGTATATTGCATAGAACGTAAAAATGATAAGCCTAAGTTTTCTTCCTTTCCTCAGATTATGCCGCCTAGAAGACAACCACGAAACCAAAGGGAGGAAGGATCTGTTAACAATGAAGGAGGGAATGCTGATCCAATGCAGAACTTTGTTAACCTATTAATAGAGGTGATGCAAAATAGACCCCCTCCAGCAGCTGGGCAGCTAGGGCATCACTTGGCTAGTTTCAAGGATTTTAAGTTGGTAGGACCTCCGGAGTTACGGGGAACCTTAGACCCAATCGAAGCCCAGACATGGGTAGAAGAGATTGAGAAAGTGTTTGAGGTCGCACGGGTGGCTGTAGCACAGAAGACAGGGTTTCCCACCTTCATGATGAAGGGCGAGGCTAAGTATTGGTGGAAAGCCAATAAGGGACGAACAGGCGAAGGAGTCATTCTATGGGCCAGATTTAAGGAGCTATTCTTTGAGAATTACTTCCCGGAGAATACGCAGCTGGATATGGAAGTTAAGTTTCTGGAACTGAAGCAGGGTGGTATGACGGTCGCAGAGTACGCGACAAAATTTAACGAGTTGGCCCGATTCGCTACACATCAGGTGGACACGGAGGTCAGGAAGGCAAGAAGGTTCGAGGTTGGATTGAAGCCATAAATGAAGAAAACAGTAGCTATGTTAAAGATTAAGAATTTCTCTGAACTGCTGGAAAGGGCTATCATTGCAGAAAGAGGACAATGAAGCCATAACACGATTTAAACAAGAAAAGAAGACCGGTCAAGAAGGGCCGAAGGGGGGAAGCTGCGGAGGCAGCAACCCCAACAAGCATAAATGGATGGAGAGCCAATCCTCCGGAGGCAGAAAGTCCGGGGGATAGGCCGAGAAAAGTGGGAAGTGCAGTAACTGCGGAAGGAACAACTCCGGGAAGTGTATGAAGGGGAAAAGCGTTTGTTATCGCTGCGGACAACTGGGGTACATGGCTCCTCAGTGTTCGAATAAGCAGAAAGGAGGGTTTCTCGTGTGGAGCCCCAGACCACCAGATCAAGGACTGCCTGAAGAGAAAGGGTGATGTAGCTAGCGACAATCGCAACAACAATGGGCTGAGCATCGGAGGGCCAGCCAGCTAAGACAATAGACCAATGGCACGCACATTCAACATGACCGTACAGGATGCGGTGGGGTCCAAGGACGTGGTGTCAGGTATAATCCCAATCAATAATATAAATGAGTATATGTTATTTGATTCGGGTGCTACCTGCTCTTTTGTTTCCGATGAATTTGCTAAATAGTTAGACTCACCCCGTGACAAATTAGAACACCCTATGAATATAGAAGTAACAAACAAGAAAATTATCCCCGTAGAATGCATTCATAGGAACTGTTATGCCGAATTGCCAGGATTTAAGCTCAAAGTGGATTTGATACCGATTTATTTGGGGGAGTTTGATGTAATCCTTGGAATGGATTGGTTATCGATTCACGGAGCAGTCATCGACTGTAAGAAGAAGTGTGTGCACCTTAAGACTCCGAATAAGTTAACGGTGGTGTTCTATGATAGTAAATCGCCGAGACACTCTTGTTGTCTGACAATGATGAAAGCAAAGAGATTGCTTAGGAAGAGTTGTATAGGTTATTTGGCTCACGTGGTTGATACTCGACGTGCCAAAGGGTAAACTGAGTCAGATACCTATCGTTAGGGAATTCGCTGATGTCTTCCCAGATGAAATTTTGGGATTGCCACCAGATAGGGAGATAGAATTCATAATTGACTTGGTACTGGGAACAACACCGATATCCAAGGCACCATATCGAATGGCGCCAGTAGAAATGAAAGAGCTAATGGTTCAATTGCAGGAACTGTTAGACAAGGGTTATATCAGACCGAGCGTGTCACCATGGGGAGCGCCAGTTCTGTTCGTAAAGAAGAAGGATGGTTCGATGAGACTTTGTATCAACTATCGCGAGTTGAACAAAGTCACGATTAAGAATAGGTATCTGCTGCCCAGGATAGACGATCTGTTTGATCAACTCAAGGGAGCGAAATACTTTTCAAAGATTAATTTGAGAACGTGCTATCATCAACTAAAGGTGAGACAGGAGGATATCCTAAAAACAGCATTCAAAACTCGTTATGGAAATTTTGAGTTTCTGGTAATGTCATTTGGACTGACGAATGCACCAGCGGCATTCATGGATATGATGAACAGATTGTTCAAGAAGTACTTGGACAAGTTCGTAGTCGTATTCATCGATGACATCTTGGTATATTCAGTAATGGAGGAAGAACATGCTGAACATCTAAGGATTGCTTTGGAGGCAATAAGAAAGGAGAAGCTGTACGCAAAATTTTCAAAGTGTGAATTTTGGTTGTAGAGGGTGCAGTTTCTAGGGCACATCATTGACAAGGATGGCGTTTCGGTAGACCTAGCAAAGGTGGAAGCCGTTATTAATTGGGAGCAGCAGAAGACGCCGACGGAGATCAGGAGTTTCTTGGGATTAGCTTGATACTATCGGAGATTCATCCAGGATTTTTCGAAGATAGCATCGCCGTTGACCAATCTAACCAGAAAAAGACGGTAAAGTTCGTTTGGACAGAGAAGTGCAAGGAAAGTTTTATGGAGCTGAAGAAGAGACTTAGCCAAGCACCGGTGTTGGCTTTACCGAATGACACTGGAGGTTTTGTAGTGTATAGTGATGCATCACACAAAGGTCTTGGTTGTGTACTAATACAGCACGGTAAGGTCATTGCGTACACGTCACGTCAGCTGAAAGACTATGATAAGGGTTACCCAACTCATGATCTGGAGTTGGCCGCGGTAGTTTTTGCCTTGAAGATTTGGAGGCATTATTTATATGGAGAGAGGTGCGAGATATATACAGATCACAAAAGTTTGAAATTTATCTTCACTCAGAAGGGGCTAAACATGAGGCAGCGCCGATGGTTAGAATTGATCAAGGATTATGACTGTGAGATTTTGTACCATCCAGACAAAGCAAATGTAGTGGCAGATGCCTTGAGCAGAAAAGGCAGAGAGAAGTTGCTGAAGCTAACCACTCAGGAAGAGTTGGTAATGGATTTTGAATGACTCGATTTGGAGATCAAGTATCCGAGGAAGTAGGATGGAAAATTATGTGCAGTGGCAACGAGTTCGACCTTATTGGATCAAATCAAGGAGGCTCAAGAAAAGGATGAGGATTGTGATTCAATAAAGAAGTGAATTGCCGAAGGCAAGGAGCTTAAGTATAAGATTGATAGCACAGGATTGCTAAGGTTTGAAGGGAGTGTATGGGTACCGTTGGATCAGGAACTGAGGAAAGAAATCCTTCGGGAAGCTCATAACACGAGGTACTCGGTACATCCCGGGAGCACAAAAATGTATTAGGATTTGCGGCAGTGTTTTTGGTGGCCGAATATGAAGAGGGAGGTAGCAGAGTGCGTCAGCAGATGTCTGACATGCCAACGAGTTAAAGAAGAACACCAGCGACCGAGCGGACTACTTCAACCATTAAAGATTCCGGAGTGGAAGTGGGAGCACATCACAATGGATTTTGAGGTGGGCCTACCACCGACACAAAAGGGTTTAGATATGACGCCCCCAGAATAGGTCCAATCAACCCAACCCATTCTGAGTCGCCAAACTCATGGTACAGAATCCAAATACAAACTTTTGTATCAAAAGGTCGTGAGCAGGACGACCATATAAGCTGTGAGTGTAAATACAAATCGTATATAATACGAAATATAAACACTCAAATTTAGTCCTCAAAGTTACAATTATTTTCACACTATTATACAAAAATAGTGAGGACTACTACTGCTCTAACTCTGCCCATCACTCTGTTCCCTGACTAGTCCCTACAACATTCTCATTTCCTGAAGAGGACAATAGATGAAAAGGGTGAGCTCAACTAGCCTAGTAAAGAATATTATGACTAAGATAATGCAGAATAATTTATCGTTAGTCTTCAACAAATCAGATAAAATATTATGGACAACAAGTTTTAGATCAACAACTGCAGCGGAATTAACAATATATTATAAGAGTTAAGTAGAGAATGATGTCTACTATCTTCTATGATTTAAAAGTCCATCATCAATATTTTTTCACTGTCAATCAATATATATCTCCAATCAAATATTCATCTTTGCAGTACGGGCCAAAGATATTTATTTGTATCACCAGTGGTCATGTTCATCTCAACTCCTGTCATCTTTGCACTACAAGGCAAAGATATTCATCAGGTAATCATTCATCTTTGCACTACAGGCCAAAGATATTCATCAAATAATCATCCATCTTTGCACTACAGGCCAAAGAGGCCAAAGATATTCATCAAATAATCATTCATCTTTGCTCTATAGGCTAAAGATATTCTTTTGTATCAGCATTTAAGACGGAAGATGATGAAAAATATTTTAAAGAACGAATCCAGTGAGATAAAGGACAAAGATTAGGGATTCGTAAATTAGTCTATCCAAGTTCAAAAATACTCCATAATAATCATTTGTGGAGCAAAATCAAGAATGAAGTTCAAAATATGGATCCAATCAAAAATAGGAACCATAACAGACAACTTGGACAAAGAAAAGAAAATTTAATTTTTCTGTGAATAGTGCCGTATTCGTGAATAGTGCCGTATACGTGAATAATGCCGTATACGTGAATAGTAACCCCGACATGAAAAGGTAGAAATTTCATAAGAAAAATCATACTTCGTGAATAGTACTCGTGAATAGTACCGTATTCGTGAATAGTGCTGTATACGTGAATAGTGCCGTATACGTGAATAGTAACCCTGACAGAAAAGGTAAAAATTTTATAATAAAATTCATACCAATATTTCGATGAAATTATATTGTAAGCAATAACATCATTTACGAAAAAAATAATATCTCTTACCTCAAAAGACAAGCACTTCTGACTGAAATATCGGATATAATGCTGAAGAAAACTTGCACTGTTTATCAACTCTCAAAGTATCTAAATACTCACAAAAATACGCTCGATATTATAGAGAGAGAAACTTCTGATTTTGGTGTGATTTTCAAATTCTAACTAAGCACCCTATTTATAGAAAAATGCTTAGAACGCTAAAGCAGAAAATTTAATAAAATATTATTTAATATTTTTTTTCTTACGCACACCACATCACACTCATCAGCACTCCACAAGTGGGGCGCACCACACCAAAAACATTTTTTATTAAATAAATATTTATAACCCCAAAAATCAATTCAGACCCAATATTCCGGAACTTTAATAATTCATAATAAATAGCCCTTTCATCAGAAAAATACGAATCTTATGTCCATTCTATAAGAAATTTAATTCTCTACAACTTAGTAGAAGAAAGTTTTTCTAAATTTCGAACGAAAAATGACCCGAATTTACATACGGATGATTTTTTCACACCCCCATTTCAACAAAATCTTCAGCACCCACGTTTTTTCTTTCTTTCTTTCTTTCATTTTCCCCTTTCTTTCTTGTCTCTCTCTTTCTTTCCTCTTTTCGTCCTCTCTATTCTTCTCTCACCCCCACCACTTCTTCCACACACACACACACACATACGCACACACACACACACACACACACACACATATATATATATATGTATATATATATTAAAATATTCACAAAAAAATCCAATTCTATTTTCTCTCTTCCACCTCATATTATTCATATACCATGAATTTATTGTAAAAAATATCACCATTATTATATTATTATATTATCATATTATACACTTGTAATATTATAATAATAATATATTTGAATGAATTTTTTTATCGAAGAATATAAAATATCAACTCTCAATAATTGTCTCTTTTGTTGAAAATTCCTCCCTTAATATCCACAATGAATAAATATTTACTTATCATTTCTATCAATAATTAATTATTCACAAATAATATTACAGAACCACAATATTGACAACCAGGTCGTTCCCAGGAAAGAGGGGGCTTTCCGATAAGAATTTCTCCTTACTGGCGCACAATTAGATTAACTAACACTTTCCTAGACAGAACTTTCTAGACATTGCCAATAATGTTGTTTAATAATATTAGTCAAATAATATGAATTATTGATTTGATAATATAAAATATTGTGCAGTGACAATTATTGAAACAACAATAATATAAAATACTGTGTAATACCGTGTGCTACTGTGCAACAACGCGTATTACTTTATCTTAACCACCGGGTATTTCAACAGTGTTAACGGTAACCATTACACCGTTATTTATAGAAAACTTATTCTTGTCGTTTTCTTCATCTAACAGTTTTTCGTTATGGAACCCACAAATGGTTGCGCCGTCGTATGAATATTTCTCGACAACAAGAATATTCCACGACCAAACGAATATTCCCCGACAACAATGAATATTTTATAACCACTTGCTTATTTTGAAATATCTGCGCATATTGCCCATAACTTTCCACATTCATCAAATCATCCCCACTATTTCAAAATAATATATAGAGAAAATTAAATATTATTCATAAAAAGTTGGGGTCTTACAACCTCTCCTCCTTATAAAATATCATCCTCGAAATTGACGTACATACCTGGTATGTCGAAAAGGTGAGGATACCTCGTTTTCTTTTTCAATTTTAACTCCCAGGTCATTTCTTCAATTCTAACTATGACTCTCATGGTGCTTCAACCATAGTACCTAACAATGGTACCTATCAGTTTGCCATCGCACAAAAACGGCGTCCCCTACGAAGAGTCTGACTTTGGTGCATCCCACACAAGAAGTCACCAGCGAGAGGCTTGGGGCTCTTCACACCTTATGGCTCTTGATGCTTCGCCTTGACACGTTGACACATTAAACACCATGAGATAAACTTCACGATCTCTCTCTTCATATTGCTCCACCAAAATGTATGTCAAAATCACGATACATTTTGGTACTATTGCGAATAGTGTGTTGTGTGCTTTTATCATGATTTTATACTTCAAATCAGCATCGTTAGGAACACAAAGTCTGGAGTTGACTCAAAATATTCCTTATTTATCGATTCTTGCTTCTGGAATAACACCTTCTCGCACTTTTTTCTTCACCTTCATCAGCTCCGGGTCTGTAGCTTTAGCAGCTTTAACTTTATCAATTAAAGCTGGTTTTATGCGTATATTCGACGTCATTACGTGGGTCCCCGGAGTCTTGAACTCTATCTCAATCCTTTGTAAGTCATACAAAATGGGGCTTCGTGTTGAGCACATCGCACTCATTCCCGCATACGATCTTCTACTCAACGCGTCAGCTACCACGTTCGCTTTTCGTAATCTTTCAACAGCTCCAACCAACGTTGTTGTCACATATTGAGTTCGTTCAAAGTAAAGAAATATTTGAGGCTTTTGGAGTATATTAGGATGTCATAAATAATGACAACCACGAAATGATCCAAATATTTCTCAAATATTCGGTTCATCGTGTCCATGAACGCAGCATGGACATTTGCCAATCTGAAAGATATAACTAGAAATTCGTAATGCGCGTATCGAGTTCTAAAGGTAGTCTTTGGAATGTCATCAGTTCTAATCTCTAACTGATGATATCCAGAACGAAGATCGATCTTTGAGAAGAATTGTGCACCTTGCAACTGGTCGAACATGTCATCAATACGAGGTAACGGATACCTATTCTTGATGGTGACATGGTTCAACTCCCGATAGTCAATTTAAAGTCGCATACTACCGTCTTTCTTCTTTACGAATAACACAGGAACACCCCAAGGAGACGTACTAGGATGAATAAAATCGATGTCTAACAACTCCTGTAGTTGGACCTTTAACTCCTGAAGTTCAATAGTAGCCATTCGATATGTGGTTTTAGAAATGGGTTTTGTACCGGGTTCAAGGTCAATAAAGAATTCAACTTCGCGTTCTGGGGGTAGACCGAGAAGTTCTTCGAGAAATACATCAGGAAACTCATTAACAATAGAAATATCATTCAAATCTGACGTATTCTGGTTTAAATCAGTGACATGGGCTAAGAAAGCTTGACATCCGTTTTTTAATAAACGAATAGCTTTATGACTTGAAATGACATTGATTGATTTTAGTGGTTTGGTTTTTTTGAATTCGTACAACAGGTTGGTTAGGAATATAAAAACTAACAACTTTACGAAAATAATCAATTTTGGCATGATAAGTGGTTAACCAGTCGATTCAAAAAAATCACATCAAATGCAAGTATTTTCAAAGATATAAGATTCACAGGTAGGGTGAGGGTACCAATTTGAAACAAGAAAGATTTGTAAACTGTGGATGTAACGAAGATTTCACCCAACAGAGTTTCAACAGATAAGTCAATGACTAATTTCTCAAGAGTCAAGTTCAAACGTTGAGCACAAGCAGGTGAAATAAAAGAATGGGTAGCACTGGTATCTAACAAGGTGTAAACTTTGCAATAGTTTATGATTAACTTACCCGTAATAACCTCGTTCGGGTTCCTCGCATTTTGAGAAGTCACGACAAACACTCTCTCCTAAACTACCGACTTTGACTTGTCTAGGACAGCCTTTGGAGTCACCATCCCTGCTGGACTTAGTTTTGCCATAACGCACATTCCACCCTCAACTACTTCGTCGCACTCCTGATCCATGATTTGAATTATTACTCTTCGATCCATATCGAATTATGGTTGATCGCTCTGCACAGGGTAATTCCAAACTCGATGTTGGATTCTCCCAATTGCTGTCCAAAAAATATGAAATCCATATCGTATATTTTGGCCTTCTTGGATCGGACGTCTCTTTCTAAAATATCAACGCGTCGTGCGGCTTTTACCCATGCATCCTCTATTCTCATTCGTTCAGTTGTTTTTTCTTTCATCAAAATTTTGACAATTGCATTCTCAGCTTCCAGCTCTAATATCATATGCTCTGCCAGAGAGAGCTTCTGTTCAACTCTCGCATGTAGAGTAGCAAAATCTTGAATTGTTGTATCCCTTTATTCCACGGCCGTCTGCCGTTCTTCACCCTGCTCTTCTAACTCATGAATACGATTTTGCAGTTCTACATTTCGATCATAAAATTCTCCTAATAAATCTTCCTTAGGTTCCTCTTCTTCCTCACTCTCAGCTGCTACTTCTGCGACTAGCTCGGGTGCAACTATTAATTCTTCAATCACTACATAGATAACTACAGCTAAAAGTAAGACTACAAGTAGCGGTGCCTCAATGGTCTCAAATGCTCCATTGCTTAGATTTTCAGATACCATTCTCAAATATTGACATAAAACAAGGGTTAGTTAAAAAAATTAACATATCACATATTAACCCTATACTCCGATCGACCAATTAAATACCACATAAGCTTAGGTAGGACACACTAGCGAAGGATTTACTCGTCTCTCCCCTCCTAGTTTTATTCCCAGATCTCCGCCAGAGATCATATCCCTAAGCTCTAATACCAATTGTGATGCCCCCAGAATAGGTCCAATCAACCCAACCCATTCTGAGTTACCAAACATATGGTACAGAATTCAAATACAAACTTTTATATCAAAAGGTCGTGAGCAGGACGACCATACAAGCTGTGAGTGTCAATACAAATTGTATATAATACGAAATATAAACACTTAAATTCAATCCTCAATAGTTACAATTATTTTCATACTATTATACAAAAATAGCGATGACTACTACTGCTCTAACTCTGCCCATCACTCTGTTCCCCGACTAGTCCCTACAACATTCTCATTTCCTGAAAAGGACAATAGATAAAAAGGGTGAGCTCAACTAGCACAGTAAGAATATTATGACTAAGATATTGCAGAATAATTTATTGTTAGTCTTCAACAAATCAGATAAAATATTATGGACAACAAGTTTTAGATCAACAACTGCAGCGGAATTAACAATATATTAGAAGAGTTAAGTAGAGAATGATGTCTATTATCTTCTATGATTTAAAAGTCCATCATCAATATTTTATCCCTGTCAATCAATATATATCTCCAATCAAATATTCATCTTTGTACTACGGGCCAAAGATATTCATTTGTATCACCAGTGGTCATGTTCATCTCAACACCTATCATCTTTTCACTATAGGCCAAAGATATTCATTAGATAATCATTCATCTTTGCACTATAGGCCAAAGATATTCATCAAATAATCATCCATCTTTGCACTACAGGCTAAAGATATTCATCAAATAATCATCCATCTTTGCACTACAGGCCAAAGATATTCTTTTGTATCACCATTTAAGACTGAAGATGATGAAAAATATTTTAAAGAACGAATCCAGTGAGATAAAGGAGAAAGATTAGGGATTCGTAAATTTGTCTATTTAAGTTCAAAAATACTACATAATAATTATTTGTGGAGCAAAATTCAAGAATGAAGTTCAAAACATGGATCCAATCAAAGATAAGAACCATAACAGACAACTTGGACAAAGAAAAGAAAATTTAATTTTTTTGTGAATAGTACCGTATTCGTGAATAGTGTCGTATACGTGAATAGTGCCATATACGTGAATAATAACCCTGGCATGAAAAGGTAGAAATTTCACAAGAAAAATCATACTTCGTGAATAGTACTCGTGAATAGTACCGTATTCGTAAATAGTGCCGTGTACGTGAATAGTGTCGTATACGTGAATAGTAATCCTGACGAAAAAGGTAAAAATTTAATAATAAAATTCACACCAATATTTTGATGAAATGATATTGAAAGCAATAATATCATTTTCGAAAAAAATAACATTCCTTACCTCAAAAGATAAGTACTTCTGATTGGAATATCGGATATAATGCTGCAGAAAACTTGCACTGCTTATCAACTCTCAAAGTATCTAAATACTCACAAAAATACGCTCGATATTATAGAGAGAGAAACTTCTGATTCTGGTGTGATTTTCAAATTCTAACTAAGCACCCTATTTATAGGAAAATGCATAGAACGCCAAAGAAGAAAATTTAATAAAATATTATTTTTTTTCTTACGCACACCACATCACACTCATCAGCACTTCACAAGTGGGGCCCACCACACCAAAAATGTTTTTTATTAAAAAAATATTTATAACCCCAAAAATTAATTCAGACCCAGTATTCTAGAACTTCAATAATTCATAATAAATAGCACTTTCATCAGAAAAATACGAATCTTATGTCCATTCTATAGGAAATTTAATTCTCTACAACTTTGTAGAAGAAAGTTTTTCCAAATTTTTAATGAAAAATGACCCGAATTTACATCCGGATGATTTTTGCACACCCCCATTCTAACAAAATCTTCAGCACCCACGTTTTTTTTCTTTCTTTCTTTCATTTTCCCCTTTCTTTCTTTTCTCTCTCTTTCTTTCCTCTTTTCTTCTCTCACGCCCACCACTTCTTCCACACACATACGCGCGCGCGCGCGCACACACACACACACACACACATATATATATATATGTATATATATATATATATATTAAAATATTTACAAAAAATTCCATTTTCATTTTCTCTTTTCCACCTCATCTTATTCATATACGATGAATTTATTGTAAAAAAATATCACCATTATTATATTATTATATTATTACATTATACACTTGTAATATTATAATAATATATTTGAATGAATTATTTTATAGAAGAAGATAAAATATCAAATCTTAATAATTGTCTCTTTTGTTAAAAATTCCTCCCTTAATATCCACAATGAATAAATATTTACTTATCATTTCTATCAATAATTAATTATACACAAATAATATTACAGAACCACAATATTGACAACCAGGTCGTTCCCTGAAAAAAGGGGGCTTTCCGATAAGAATTTCTTCTTACTGGCGCGCAATTAGATTAACTAACCCCTTTCCTAGACAGAACTTCCTAGACATTGCCAATAATGCTGTCTAATAATATTATTCAAATAATATGAATTATTGATTTGATAATATAAAATATTGTGCAGTGACAATTATTGAAACAACAATAATATAAAATACTGTGTAATACCGTGTGCTACTGTGCAACAACGCGTATTACTTTATCTTAACCACCGGGTATTTCAACAGTGTTAACGGTAACAGTTACGCCGTTATTTATAGAAAACTTATTCTTATCGTTTTCTTCATCCGACAGTTTTTCGTTATGGGACCCATAAATGGTTGCGTCGCCGTACAAATATTCCCCGACAACAAGAATATTCCACGACCAAACGAATATTCCCCGACAACAATGAATATTTTATAACCACTTGCTTATTTTGAAATATCTGCGCATATTCCCATAACTTTCCACATTCATCAAATCATCCCCCTTACTATTTCAAAATAATATATAGAGAAAATTAAATATTATTCATAAAAAGTTGGGGTCTTACATTAAACGCCATTTGGGTAATCGTGGATCGTCGGACCAAGTCTGCTCATTTTCTACCGATCAGAATACGGTACAATATGGAGCAATTAGCGAAGCCATATGTGAAAGAGATAGTGTCACGACATGGAGTGCTAGTATTAATTGTATCTAACAGAGATCCGCGCTTCACGTTAAATTTTTGGAGAAGTCTACAAGAGAGATTGGGCACGCAGTTGAGGTTGAGTACGGCATACCATCCTCAAACTGATGGCCAGAGCGAGCAAACAATTCAGACCTTAGAAGATATGCTTCGAGTGGTTGTGATGGATTTAAAGGGTAGCTGGGATGACCATTTGCCACTAGTAGAGTTTGCTTACAACAATAGTTATCATGCTAGTAACGGAATGCCACCGTACGAAGTGCTATATGGGAGAAAATGTCGAACATCGATGTGTTGGGACGAGGTTAGAGAACAAAGATTGCTAGGACCTGAAATGGTGCAACAGACAGCAGATACAGTGAAGCTGATCAGAGATCGACTGGTAGCAGCCCAAGACCGTCAGAAGAAGTACGCTGATCTACATCGTAAAAAGCGAGACTTCGTCGTGGGTAGTTTTTTGTTTCTGAAGGTATCTCCCTAGAAAGGGAAGATTCGTTTTGGTAAGAAGGGCAAGTTAAGCCCTAGGTTCATAGGACCGTTCGAGGTTCTGAGGCGAGTCGGTGAAGTGGCGTACGAGGTAGCGTTACCTCCTGAACTTGAGCACATTCACAACGTGTTTCATGTGTCAGTGTTGCGGCCGTATAAAACAGACTACAGGCACGTTATCTCCTATGAACCGATCCAAGTCGATAAGGACTTATCGTACGAGGAAGTTCCTATCCAGATACTCTATAGGAAGGAACAGAAGCTGAGGAATAAGATCATCCATTCTGTCAAGGTTCTCTGGAGGAATCACGCAGTCGAAGAAACTACGTGGGAACTCGAAGAGAAGATGAAAGCGAATTATCCGTTTTTATTTGAGTGACCTTATTTTACAATTCCGAGGACAGAATTTTTATAAGGAGGGGAGGATGTAATAACCGTGAATTTTAAACTCCATTATTAATTAAAAATATATGATTTAATTTTAATGAGTTAGTTTTGTATGCTTATTTAAACCTTGTGTGGTTATGTGAGTTGAGCCTATGCCAAAAAATTTCCAGAATATATTAAAGGGAGTCACTAATGGTTTATTAAATTAGTGGACTAGCCCTAAGGTTTGTATATCAGAAGATTAATAGGAGTGTTAGTAATTAAATATTTAATTTACTTGAATATAGTGAAAGGATTTAATTGTGTAGATTAATTAATAGACGTGAGCAATATTTATATTAATAGTCTATTTGGAAATTTAAATACTAATAGACTAGATCATTTATTTAATTAACTAATTCAATCATTTATTTAATCACGAATTGGGGAGTTAATGTATTCTATAATAATAGAGTTGGAATAATGTATTATGATAATATCTAATTGAATTATATTCGATATTAATGAAATGTACATGGATTATATATGGATGTGTATAACCCAACTTGCTATTATAAATTATGTTATCAATGTCTACCCTCTAATTTATTTATAACCTAAGTGTATATGAAATGAAATGGGTATATATTATATAGCCTAAGTAAGCACGGTAGGCATATATATATATATATATATATATATATATATATATATATAACATTAGTGTATTGTATTGCCAAGTTGCTGAGTTATTTCTTTGTCTCTTAATGAGAGTCCCTTTCTCTTCTACACGTGATAACCCAATGGCTAGCTACTCTATACCTATTCTCTCAAACTCAGCAATTGTAGCTAATGATTATGGGGGGAATGGGTATCGTGATGAGATTCAACAACTCTTCCTTAACCATCAAATTCACATTATATCCATTGGTTTAATATAGTGGAGGAAAGCTTTGTCTGGATATCAAATTGCCTATATAATGAGCCCTTCTCCTTCGTCTTTTGAATTGCTGAGATATTGATAAGTAGAGCTAGTATTCTGCATTTTTCTATTGAATTGAGAGAGAGAGATATATATATAACAGAACGCAAATCAATTGTTTAGCAGAGGTATATTTCCATGTTCCTCATTTCTGAAATTCTAAGTTCTTGATTATGTGAATTAGATGTTAATTGAATTGTGGAATATGTTTGTTAAGTGTTATACAAGGTTATAAACATGTTAGTTATAATGTGGCTGGTATAGAATCGAAATTGTTGAGAAAACTGAGTTTGGCTTTACTTTTGCAAAGCAGAAGCTACTTCAGGTCTGGCTGGACCCCGGCGCAGCTGCGCCAGTTGTATTGTAATACCCGAGAATTTTCTAATATTATTAAATAAATATATTAATGAAAATGAGAATTTATTTGAATATAAATGATTTTGCGTTATGAGAAGGATTAATTCAATAATTATAATAATAATTGAGAAACTTATGGAGTTTCCGATAAACTCGTTGATAGCCTTGTGTGGCACAGTGACGTAATATAAGAATGATTATATTAATTTAAGCGAATAATTAATCTATATTAATTGTTAATTGTAGAATATTAATTAATTGTCATCGTAGAATATTTGTTGTGGAATATTAACTGTGATTGACTAATAATATGTTATTATTATTATTGCAAGAAATATAATAATAATAAAACACTTGTTCATAAAAATGCTGAGAATTATGTTTGTTAATGTGATAATTAATCCTATAATTATTAATTAAGTGTTATTAATAATTACGAGGAATGAATTAATTAATATTATTGTTAATTAATTGATAAGATAAGTGAATTATTAATTTCTATATGGAAGCATGCGAATTTATGGTAGCTAACCATATATTATATGAAGCATAATGTGACTATACTATATACATAAACTATATAGTAAAGTTTATTGAGTTATAAGAATTACATGAAATGTGTATGTAACAAGGTAAGTGTGTGAACATTAAAATAATACATCACAAGTATAGTAAACAATTGTTGAATAGTAGGAGCCTATAATAAATGAGATAGTGTAATGTGGTAATATCTAATAAAATTATATCGGATATTAACAAAATGTACATGGATTATATGTTAAATATATGTATCCCTACTCGCTACATTGTAATATTTGTTACCTATTAAAGGTGCATTGTGACTCAAATTATAACATAAGTATATGTTATGTATGTATAATAGTTTAAGTGTGGAGTGTTACAAATGCTGAGATACCATTCTTTGTCCCATATTGATAGACACAAACCTTGTACACGTGAATAGCATTATGAAGTCTGAGGCCTATATCCCACAAACTCAGCAAACATTTCATAACTTTCATAGCTCATGATGATCAAGGATGTGGGATTCATGATGAATCTAACAACTAATTACCTACCCTTTGATAACCTCCATGCAATTTGACAACCCGTTAGTTTGTATTGGAGTGTATAAGCATTGTCTGGATAATATATTTTCTATAAATTAAGCCCCTTCTCTTCACATATCATTTGCTGAGAAAATTCTTAAGTGTTGAGAGAGAGCATATATATCAGTGTGAAGTGTTCTAAGAGTTGAGGAGTTTAATTCAAACTTAGATTGCATTAACAGAGGTATAATGAGCATTTCTTGTATTCCTTTTCGTTCTCTGTCAAAAACTTCTAGTTTTGAATTCCAATTTCTTGAGTATGTTAAATTAGATTTAAATTGGGTTGAAGAATGTTTGTTTAGTTGTTATATAGACATACATACATGATTGGGATTTCAATATAGCTTCCATATTTTACATTCTTGTTCTCCATTCTCATTTTTCTATCAAGAACTCCATTTTCATTTTTTGTCAAAATTAAATTCTTGATTCTTGTTGCAATTCATGCCAATTTGGATTGGGATATGTTTCTTAGCTGCTATATGGACTTATAAGTATAATAGAGGCTGGAACAGTCTGCCGCTGGCCGCGAAGCTGGCGCAGTTGCGCTAGTTTTGCATTGGGCAGCTGCACAGCTGCGCCAGCAGCCTGCTGCAGATTTTGCTTTTTGCTTGATTCTGCTACGTGATAGTTTACTTGAATAACTTAGATGAACATGTTAGCATGAGTACTACCTATACATGAGTATATTAACATGATGTGCACGTGTGTTGCTATGATGTCATGCAAGATTAATGGAATGACGAACAGCGTTGAAATAAATTTTAAGTTTCCTAAACAAACTTTAACATATATAGACCATGAATACATTCTGACTTTTGAGACATGCTAGTATGACTTAGAAACACATGAAGTGCATGTTAGCTTATCTATATAGGTTCCGTGATATAATATGAACATGTGAACATAACTAGTGCGCCTTCCTAACGAATATGTAAGTTTTGAAAGTGGATATGGACATGTAAATTCCATATATACGTTCTAATGTTATGAGCATCTTTAGATGACTTTGAAATGCATGGAAGGCATGTTGACTTGCTTATATATGTTTCATAGTATTACATGAGCATGTGGACTTCATTTGCGAACTTTACTAAGTGAAAGTGTAAGTTTGAAACGTAAATCTTAACATGTTATTGCGAGTCTCGTATTCTGATATTTATGGACATATGTGATAGTACTTTTAGACTCACTCATGCATCATACATGTATACATACCATGATTAGGTATCGTGATTCCAATTTAGCATAAACGAAGCATGTTTTCAACTAATAACTGTGATAGTCACATATATGGAATGCGAATACTCATAAGTATGCTTAATATAAATACCTTATGTGTTTTAAAAGCGAGCATGATAGGCTTTGTAAATTCCATGACCTTGAATGACCGTAAGTGTCGACTTAGAATCTATATCACATATGTTTGGAACAAGGGAAGGTTATACGAATATAAAAAGACTCTTTAACATGTATATATACTATGTGATATATTTGAATCCGATTTTGACGGTTAACTTATAGTAATGCTATAACTTGCTAACATAGAGTATGTTTGCTATTTGTTATAGTCTCACATGATAGTAATGATGTATGAAGACGGTTAACTTGAGAAGAGGAACGTTAATGATTAAAGATATTAAAAGTCGAGACTTGTGAAATTGTATGATACTATACATAGTATAACTGTGTCGCTAGGTCAAGACTTAGCTTATGTGTTAATCGTATATACGAGATGAGATATAATGTTAAGCTATATGACTAATGGATATCATATATACGTAACTATATTACGATAGGATTCGAAAAGTGTTGATTAGTTTACGGGGATAAACTACGCTTAAGGTAAGTTTCCTAACTTACACTCTTTTACGGTGCAAGTATTCTATCCTTGTATATTTCGAACTAGTTTCTTTACTTAATCATTTGAATTGAATTAGCATACTTGAACTCTTAGTTCATTAAAGCTATTATTCATGTTGAACTTGGTGTTGTTCTTGAATACTGTGAAAGTGTCTATGCCATTTGATTCGGCTAGACTTATATTATTGAAAAGCGACCCAAATCAATTGATTGGTGTGGGATCTTGTATTTGACTGAGAAGAACAACCTTCTTTGAAGGGAATATATAATTATCGGAGAACCGACGTGCGCACTTGAGTATGATTGATTGTTATGCATAACGTAGGGTACTTTAGGCTGATCACCTGTTGTACCTATTTTTGTTGGATTTTCAGTTTCATACTGTTAATTCTAGTAGAAGTTCATAGTCCTTAGTGACTGTTCAGTATTCAATTGTCTTGAAATCTTGAATTAATTTATTATTGAATCATGTTGATATTATTCTGTCCTTAGCTACTGTTATTGAGAACTGTTGATATTCTTGTTATCCTTGAACTATCAAACCTTACTATACCCTTTCGAGAATTGAGAATTTTATTACTCACCCTTATTGTATATTACTTGCTGGGCAATTTGTGCTCATTCTTGCTTTCCCTAAAATATTTCAGTTAAGGAAGAGCAGTGCGGATCCTTCGGGCACAGATAAGGGCAAGGGAAAGGCTACTGAGTAGCTTTAATTATATAGGACTTATGATTGTAATAAAGAACTTATGATATTATGTACTAGCTAAGGTTATTATTGCTTAAGATATGTCTAAGCCATGTAATCACTGTTTAAGTTACGAGACCTTGGGACATGAATAAAATATATTAATTAAATATAATCTATTCGGTAATAGTTGTGTATTATTCCGCTGTGCAATGCGACATTTTGTCGTATTATTATTATGATTGTATTACCATGAGCACGTGACGAACCGAATTCGAGCGACCCCGTGACGGTCCTGGAATTTGGGGGCGTCACATGTATACTAGGGCGCAGTGCAGCTGCGCCACGCTCTGAAGATGGTTTTTATTTTTTGTTACAAACCTGCTCATGCTAACTTGCTAGCATCACTTAAGGCAAGCATGAAAACTAGTTTAACTCTTGTGTAGATGTTTCTTGATACTACATGCATGGTTGTGGCCATGTTAGTATATATTATGAAAGGAAAACTTATGATTTTAAAATGAACTTATAGTTTTTTATATGAACCTTGACATGTGCGTATCATGTGTATATTCTGATTTTGTGAGCATGATCGTATGGTCTAAACAGACATTAATAGTTAGTCCAAAGTGCTGAGTACACACTAGCAAAAATGATTGAAGGTTAAGTTGATTTCAAAGGACAAACTTAGAGTTGAAAGCTAATATCATCAAACACCATATGAGCTACGTTCTGATCATGCAAGCATGAATAATAGGACTCATTATGCCTCTAGACATGTTCACATGAGCATCATTTGGTTAAACATGGATTTTACCTATACACATATGTTCATGAAAAGGAAAGTTCAAGTGTAAACTTTGTGATTAAGGTATATATGTGTAGTATACGTACAAGCATGCATACTAAGTATTGATTAGTCTCGTTATGTGGTGGTATGGCTTTAATAGTTGACCCCTTGTAACATAGACTTGATTAGCTTAAGGTATAAGAGTTACCGGCATGAAAACCATACAACTGTGAATTATGGACAGAACCTTGAAGTATGTGTGTGTCTTAAACTGTATGGCATGATTAATTGATGTGCTATGTGTTCAAGCCTATGTTGATGCATAGAGACTAGATATTCTACAATTATTAATCTAAGACAGGGTTAGATGTTTATGGACTCAGTCATAGTAAATTGACTTAAGAAAATTATGTGGTAAACTTATCTGATGGTTAAATTCTTGTATGTGTGAACTCATACCAGTCTACACAATACTAATTGAGAGACCGACTTGTTAATGTTAGGTCATTTCAACGCAATTTAATTAAAGCTAGATTATTTGTAGCTAAGCAAACAGGCAAGTTTCCTTACTTACACAAACTCGTATAATGTGCAGGTTTCCTAACTCCATTTGATTATTATATTGAATGCAAGTTTCTGAACTTCACTCCTTATTATGCAAGTTTCCTATCCTTCTCATATTGTATTGAGCAGGTTATTATTGTGTTGTTAGTTATTTATTGACGCTTGGACCTTATTTCCAAGTATGCTTTAGGTGGTCTAATTTCTTTACAATTATTCCACATCGATTTTATTGATATTCGCACTTGCAGCACTTGAGTTAGTACAGTCTTGGACTTATACATTATTTTAAAGTTCTATAATTTATGAACTGCTTCAGATAGAGTCTGAACCTTTATTCGAATAGATAATTACATAAATTTTTTTATAAAAGCTATCCAGGCCAATTGATGGTAGGGTTTCTTAGACAGGAGAGAACACCCCTTATATTATAGGGGAGTACCCTATGTATCTAAAATAAGATACAAACAGCAGAGTTGAATGTTATGCATATATATGGCGTACGCGAGGCTGATCCCCTCAAGTACATATTCTATAGGCAGTAACCAAAGGGTTAATCAGCTATTGATTCCATTGGACGTTAATAGTTCGAAGTCTATTCGTCTATCAATTATTCTAAAAGCAATTATTCTCCTTGCTTTCGATATTCATATTGTTGAATTTCTCTTGTATATATTCCTTTAATCATGATATATCCTTTATTGATGTATTTAAACTTGATGAACAAACTAGTTGATCACCCTTGCTATATCATGACTTTTATTGCAGTTAAACCCGAGACTTCAGGGCAGGACAAGGGTAAAGAAAAGATGAAGTAATAGACTTCAAGTAGCTGAATTTGTTTTATGCTAAGTTTAATTACCGTTTATGTAATTTGAACCCTAATGGTTATTCTATGGTATGATTGTAAGGTTGTATTAAGGTTATCGAATCTTGGGACTAGTAACCCCTTTTGAATGAACGACATACGTTTGTTTTATTCCGCATTTAGTTATTATATGTTGTTTAGAGGTGGATATTTGTATTGGATCGTGAAGACCGAATCCGGGTGTTTGAGACCCGAATTTGGGGGCGTCACAGAATTGATGTACGACTATTGTACTATGAAATTGTACTATGAAAACCCAAGAAAGAGTTGTAGATGATGGGATAAGGATTAAATGAAATTCGTATTGAGTAAAGAGAATTTAGGATCATGTTGTATTTCAATTGAAGACTCATGTGATAGCTGAGTTGTACAAACCTTTGTATGGGCGGGGGTTTTGTGCTTGGTCTAACGACTACTTAGTTTATTACATTAATAATCATTGAAATGTTGGTGTCGCGCTATTCACTATATGTATGTTGAGAAGGTGATTCTTTTCTCATATGTATAACTAATAGGTAGAGAATAAAAGATTAGGTGCGAGTTCTTAAAACTCATGCTTATGGTAAGTTTGTGACTCACAATCGTATGGTATGTTTTTGAACCCCTAAGCGTATGGACAGTTTCTGATTGGTTCTTGAACTACGTATTGCTAGGATAAGTTCCTAAACTCATATTACTGTGGTAAGTTCCTGAACTCATAACGTGTGGTATGTTTGATGAACTATACTGGGGTATAAAAAAGTTGTGGATGAAGAATTGAGGATTTTTAGTATAGTAAGTTTTAATGGTGATAGAATAGATAGAATTATTAAGCAATGGATTATTAGAGAAATTGGAGTTGATGGTGGAAGCATAAGTATTTCAAATCTTCTAGCCATGCTAGACTTCAAAAATTTTGAAATCAAGCTAAATTCGCATTGATGTGCCTTTAAAAATATAAATACTTTTTTTTTATCAACAACACATGGTTACAATTGTGTAGAAGTGAGCTTTGAACCACTAACACCTCGTTACCTGTTGTGGCATGATAACACAAAAATTAATTTTTCAATGGTTTTTAACTATTTAAAAAAGAGTCTATGCTAATTGTTTCGGTTAAACAAAAATGATTTGAGATATCAAAATGTATTTTATATACCATTAATGCATCACTGAATATAGTGCAGAGATGATAAAAAAATAATGGAGTTATTAATGCAGTCTTACCTAGTATTGGATGTGATCTAAGGATCGTCAGCCCACTATGGTATGTTGCAGTATGACAACGTCACAAAAATGACGGAATCCTTAAACGAACTGTAAATACAGTGAAGTATCATGACGTCATAAAATGATTTTTAGAATTTTAAAGAAAATTCAAGTGCCAATTGAATTAGGCCAGACACATGTTTTGATTGATACTCGAATTATTAGTATATGTCTAAGCTATTTGATTCGGCTAGACAAATATTTTTGAAAATTCAAGTATCTCTTTGAGAATTTATCCCAAACCATATTATTTTGGTTCAGACTCCCGACTGAGTATGAACATCCCTAAATTGGGAAATATTTATGCGCCAAAGGCGGTTATGATGAACGCGAATGTCGTTCCAACATGTAGTATTGATCAATACAGGGCATACGGGCTGATCACCCAACGTGTCCGTAAGTCATGACTGGTTTACAAATGAATTTCTGTACAAACCTTTTTGAAATTGAAAAATGAAAGTTTATGGTCTATATGACCCCTCAACAAGATATGAAAAATTTTAACTCCTTAGAGAAAATTATAGAAGAATGTGATTATAGATAAAATCCTTATAGGAGGAAGCAGTATGTATTTTTAGTGAATAGTGATTACGAGGACGGAATCCTTTTTAGTGGGGAAGAATGTGACAACCCAAAAATTTATAAGATCTTAAACGATTAAAATAAAGGATAAAGAATAAATCCTAGATGGAATATGAGGATTTATTTAAAAAAATTAAGAAGAACCTATATGGTTTACTATTTAAATGAGAATAGAGAAAATATGGGTTACAAATTTCAAAATCCTAGAAATGAATTTATATGTACTTGACGGAATATTAAGGATAATAATTACGATACCTATAAAGTTTAGTGACCTAATATATAAATTAGGTATTTGAATTAAATAACCTCAAAGGTTATCTTTATTTAATTGTCCTAGTATTTTAACTATATACTAGTGACCTAATCTAAGATATTTATGAAATATGTCTCAACCTATTAGATTATCTTGTATGATTATGTGAGTGTTTATAACTTATTGAGCCAATTAGGGCTATTAAGTTAATACACTAGTGGAATATGTTTTGACTTATATGAATTATGTATATGATTAAATAAATATACATTATATAATGTGTATACATTTATTTTGTATATAAAGAGAATTAAAAGTAAAGTTATATAACCTAATACATATATTAGGTATGGTAATTAAATAACCTAATGGATTATAATATGAGAAAATGTTAGTATTTAAAAATATATACTAACTATAAGAGATTTATTTTGTACATCTCAATTAATTAATTTTATAACCTAAGTAAAGCAAGTCTAATTGGGTTATGAAATTAAAGATACATGAGTAAGGAATTTAATTAGAAAGGAGGGGAAAGGGAACCCTAATTAAATAATTAGGGTAAGATAAAATTAAAGAGTATGAAACTAAGTTGATTTTATGTCCCAAATAATAAAATTTGAAAGCCCAAAAAATTAATTGAGTAGCCCAGACTCTAAGCCCAATGGGAGAGGGAACATATTTGACATCTACTAATCTGAATAAGACATTAAAAACAAGCCCAATAGAAGGAAGGAGCCCATAAAATTCGGCCCAAGCATGGGAGAGGAGAAGGGGATGTTAGCAATCATTGTGTTACTTTAGTGGGTGAACAACTCCCACCAACTTTTTCCAAACTTGCAAGCAAGCTTTAGATTGCAAGCAACATCAAATCATAAGAGAGAGAGAGAGAGAGTGTGTGGGAGGTGAATTAGATAGATACAAAGTATATCTGCACATTTTTTACCAAGCCATATAAGTCTACCATTTCTCTTTCCTCTCATTCTTTTTAAGCCATCAAAATAAAGTAACCAAGAGAGAGATAGGGGAGAGTTCGGCCACCACATAGAAGAGAGAGAAGGAGAGTTTTGGTATTCTCATAGCTCTTTAATCAATCTTAGGAAGAAGAAGAGAGAAGAACCAAGCTAATGTAAAAAGATTCCTACTTATTATATTTTAATTTCCTTTTTGGTTTGATTTAATTTTTTATAAAATAAAGTTATGATCTTGAGTTTTAAAACCTTAGATCTATGTGTTTTAATGTATTTTATGTTTAGATCTAAACCTTTTGAGGATCAAAAGTTAGATCTAAAGCATGAAAGGAAAACTAGATTTTTTAAAAGTTAGAAAACCTAATTTTTCATAGCCTTGATTGTGTTTAATCTTGTGTTTGGTGATGTTTGATGAAATAGATCATGGATCATGGAAGATCCATGAATATATGAGGTATTAGTAGGTATTATGATGACTTACGTTTGATTAATAAAGAACTCATGAAAGTTTTCTTAGAAATCACAAAGGATTGAAAATCAGATTTTTCAGAAAACGATATAAGAAATTCAAACGACCATATCTCTCATTGTATTTTGAATTTTTGAGTGTTGTCAAGTCCTAGAGTTAAATCTATGAGTCTTCTAACATTTCTAAGTGAAATCACTGGAAAAGGTTTTGTAGATTTTTATGTGGACTATTTTTAGCAAAAGAAGCAAAATCTAAAAAATACTAAAAAATAATCTGCCCAAAATTGCTAGGGGATGTTTCGATAATTTAATTATTGAAATAAATTCCAATATTTTGGTACATGAAAATATATGATATAAAGTAGCTCCTGTCCAAAGATGAGCTTATTCCGACTTAAATTGACCGAGTTATGGCCATTTCAATATTTGGGTTTTTTCGACAAAAACTGCTATAAGTTCTATAACTCTGATGGCCACAAAATTTAAACTGGAATTTCACGTTAATACGTGTAAGATTCAGCCAAGAGTTGGGAATTTTTGGAGTTGAGCATGATATAGCTAATTCTTAAACTGCAAACTGAAAATAGATTTTTTAAAATTTCTAAAGGAAATTAAAAAATTCTAGAATTTTTTTTATTGTGTATGAAATATATGTATATATGTGTTACCAAAGGAAAGAAAAATCATAAGCTGATTTGATATTTTCTTGAAAAGGGTAATTTAGGTTGCTGAATTGAAAACTGAAAATGTCAAGAAAGGAAGACAGCTTGTATTTTAGCTTGCTGAAATAATGAATTCAGTTTGCTGAATTCATAAATAGTTACCGAGTTATAATAAGAACTTATTAAGTGATCGAGTAAGTGTTAAGTCTAAGGTAGTATAGTCGTACTCTTTAATGGTTGATGTATAGTAGTTGGGCTAAACGATTCCTTTAGGGAGCGGAGGTATATACGAATTAGCAACCGATCTAACTCGTTGTGAAAATAGTGTAGACGAGACGTAAACTAATTTGTTGGTTGTTTGTGGAAAACCACTTAGTATACTATATTGATTACTTTTAAAGACTCGATGTGTGCTAGGTTTAGACTTGTGAATACGTATGATGTTAAGGTATTATCTAATATTTGACTATGTGGTTAAATATTAGATAGTTTACTTATAAAGTAATATTATTATGAGATAAAGTATGTTATGGTAATTGAAAAATCAATCTTATAACTGATAGGTCTTTTCAATAAAGAGATTAAATTAGATTATGTAGTAGTAATCGACGGTACATGCAAGTTTTCTAACTCAAACTCGAGTTATTATTTTTCAAGCATGGTAGTGGATGATTATTGTTGATTATTCCACATCTAAGATTATTATTGAATATTCACATTTATTGCAAGTTTATCTAACTCAAACTTGAGTTATATTTTTAAAATATGTTAGTGAATAATTATTGTGGATTATTCACATCCATACTGATTATTGATTCGCACTTAGTGCATGTTGCATATGTTCATCAGGAATAAAAGGCAGATCACCTTCATTACCCTAAGGTTCAGTTAAAGTTGTTCATAGCCCTTGTAGACATTAAACATTATTGATTCAGTCATTCATTTATTGAAATTCTGATTTATGCTCTTTCACAATTATTATACTGTTGAAAATTCTAAAGCTTATTCTTTCTTTCAATCATGATATATATCTTCATTGTATTTAAACTTGCTGGGAAAATTAATTGTTCACCCTTGCTATATCATGATAACAAATTTCAGATTAAGACGAAGGCTCGAAGAAAGGCAAAGGCAAAAACAATTTAAAAAAATATATTATTATGCATTCATAACTATATAGTTATTATATGCAAATGATGTTGTAAACCTTTTTAGTTACTTCAGGTATGTATTCAGTTAAGGTTAATAGACCTTGAGAAATGTGATAGAATCATGTGAAATAAATAATTTATGTTTATTTATTCCGCATTAGTTTATATAATATGTATGAAGATGAAGTACCGTAATGTACTAAGTCTGAGGTTCTAAGGACCCGAATTTTGGGGCGTCACAGGTTGGTATCAAATCTGTAGGTTATAAACCTTAGGTAGGGTTACCTTAGAGTATAACTGCAGAGATGAGGATAATGAATACACTCAAATAGAGTTAAGTGCTAAGAGATGAATTTGGTGAATTCATTATTAAGTAAAGGAGAAGATAAATAAGATTCAAAGAAGAATCTTGAAAAGTTATAAAGATAAGAATCCAGAGTTACCTAACTCTAGTAATAAAGATGAAAATCTTAAATAAAATCATAAAATATGATTAAAGGGAAATATAAGAAGATCGTAAAAAAACGATCCTAAGATAGAAAAGAATCGTAATATAACACGATTAGAAGAAAAGGTCACAACGTGATCTGATGAGGTCATAGGAGGACAGAGGATCAGGAGATTGATTGAAAACTTTATAGCAGAATTGATGTACGACTTTTGTACTATGAAATTGTACTATGAAAACTCATGAAAGAGTTGTAGATGATGGGATACGGATTAAATAAAATTCGTATTGAGTAAAGAGAATTTAAGATTATGTGGGATTTTAATTGAGGACTCATGTGATAGCTGAGTTATACAAACCTTTGTACGGGCCAGGGTTTTGTGCTTGGTCTAGCGACTACTTAGTTTATCACATTGATAATCATTAAAATATTGGTGTCACGCTATTCGATATATGTATGTTGAGAAGGTGATTCTTTTCTCATGTGTATAACGAATAGGTAGAGAATATAAGATTAGGTGCGAGTTCATATAACTCATGCTTATGGTAAGTTTGTGACTCACAATCATATTTTTGAACCCCTAAGCGTATGGAGAGTTCCTGATTGTTTCTTGAACTACGTATTGCTAGGATAAGTTCCTAAACTCATATTATTGTGGTAAGTTCCTGAACTCATAACGTGTGGTATGTTTGATGAACTATATTGGGGTATAAAAAAGTTATGGATGAAGAATTGAGAATTTTAGTATAGTAGGTTTTAATGGTGATAGAATAGATAGAATTATTAAGCAATGGATCATTAGAGAAATTGGAGTTGATTGTGGATGCATAAGTATTCCAAATCTTCTAGCTATGCTATACTTCAAAAATTTTGAAATCAAGCTAAATTTGCACTGACGTGTTTTTAAAAATATAAATGAATTTTTGTTATTAGCAACACATGGTTAAAATTGAGTAGAAGTGGGCTTCGAACCACTAACACCTCGTTACCTGTTGTGGCATGATAACACAAAAAATGATTTTTCAATGGTTTTTAACTATTTAAAGAAGAGTCTATGCTAATTGTTTTGGCTAGACAAAAATAATTTGAGATATCAAAATGTACTTTATATATCATTAATGCATCATTGAACCTGGTGCAGAGATGATAAAAAAACGATGGAGTTATTAATTCTGTCTTACCTAGTATTGAATGTGATCTAAAGATCGTCAGCCCACTATAGTATGTTACAGTATTACAACGTCACAAAAATGACAGAATCCTCAAACGAACTGTAAATTCAGTGCGATATCATGACGTCATAAAATGATTTTCAGAATTTTTAAGAAAATTCAAGTGCCAATTGAATTAGGCTAGACACATGTTTCGATTGATATTCGAATTATTAGTATTTGTCTAAGCTATTTGATTTAGCTAGATAAATGTGTATGAAAATTCAAGTATCTCTTTGAGAATTTATCCCAAACTATATTATTTTGGTTCAGAATCCTGACAGAGTATGAACACCCCTAAATTGGAAAATATTTATGCGCCAAAGGCGGTTATGATGAACGCGAATGTCGTTCCAGCACGTAGTATTGATCAATATAGGGCATACGGACTGATCACCCAACCTGTCCGTAAGTTATGACGGTTTGCAGATGAATTTTTGTACAAACCTTTTTGAAATTGAAAAATGAAAGTTCATGGTCTATATGACTCCTCAGCATGATATGAAAATTTTTAACTCTTTAGAGAAAAGTTATGGAAGAATGTGGTGATAGAGAAAATCCTTACAGGAGGAAGCAGTATGTATTTTTAGTGAATAGTGATTCCGGGGACGGAATCCTTATAAGAGGGAAGAATGTGACAACTCAAAAATTTATAAGATTTTAAATGATTAAAATAAAGGATAAATAATAAATCCTAGATGGAATTTGTGGATTTATTTAAAAATTTTAAGAAGAACTTATATGGTTTACTAATTAAATGAGAATAGAGAAAATATGGATTACAAAATTTTAAAACCCTAGAAATGAATTTATATGTACTTGACGGAATATTAAGGATAATGTATTACGATATCTATAAAGTTTGGTGACATAATATATAAATTAGGTAGTTGAATTAAATAACCTCAAGGGTTATCTTTATTTAATTGTCCTAGTATTTTAACTATATACTAGTGACCTAATCTAAGAAATTTATGAAATATATCTCAACCTATTAGATTATCTTGTATGATTATGTGAGTGTTTATAACTTATTGAGCCAATTAGGGCTATTAAGTTAATACACTAGTGGAATAGGTTTTAACTTATATGAATTACGTATATGATTAAATAAATATACATTATATAATGTGTATACATTTATTTTGTATATAAAGAGAATTAAGAATAAAGTAATATAACCTAATACATATATTAGGTATGATAATTAAATAACCTAATGGATTATAATGTGAAAAAATGTTAGTATTTAAAAATATGTACTAACTCTAAGAGATTTATTTTATACATCTTAATTAATTAATTTTATGACCTAAGTAAAATAAGTCTAATTGGGTTATGAAATTAAAGATACATGAGTAAGGAATTTAATTACAAAGGAGGGGAAAGGGAACCCTAATTAAATTATTAGGGTAAGATAAAATTAAAGAGTATGAAACTAAGTTGATTTTATGGCCCAAAGAATTAAATTTGAAAGCCCAAAGAATTAATTGAGTAGACCAAACTCTAAGCCCAATGGGAGAGGGAACATATTGGACATCTACTAATCTAAATAAGACATTATAAACAAGCCCAATAGAAGGAAGGAGCCCATAAAATTCGGCCCAAGCATGGAAGAGGATAACGGGGATGTTAGTAATCATTGTGTTACTTTAGTGGGTGAACAACTCCCACCAACTTTCTCCAAACTTGCAAGCAAGCTTTAGCTTGCAAGCAACATCAAATGATAAGAGAGAGAGAGAGAGAGTGAGAGAGAGAGAGAGAGAGAGAGAGAGAGAGAGTGGGAGGTGAATTAGATAGATACAAAGTATATCTACACATTTTTTTTACCAATCCACATAAGTCTTCAATTTCTCTTTCCTCTCATTCTTTCTAAGCTAGCAAAATAAAGCAACCAAGAGAGAGATAGGGGAGAGTTCCCACCACATAGAAGAGAGAGAAGGAGAGTTTTGGTATTCTCATAGCTCTTTAATCAATCTTAGGAATAAGAGGAGAGAAGAACCTAGCTAAGGTAAAAAGATTCCTACTTATTATAGTTTAATTTTCTTTTTGGTTTGATTTGATTTTTTATAATATGAAGTTATGATCTTGAGGTTTAAAACCTTAGATCTATGTGTTTTAAAGAGTTTTATTTTTAGATATAAACTATTTGAGGATCAAAAGTTAGATCTAAAGCATGAAAGGGAAACTAAATTTTTCAAAAGTTAAAAAACCTAATTTTTCTTAGCCTTAATTGTGTTTAATCCTGTGTTTGGTGATATTTGATGAAATAGATCATGGATCATGGTAGATATATGAGTATATGAGGTATTAGTATGTATTATGATTAATTATGTTGGATTAATCAAGAACTCATGAAAGTTTTCTTAGAAATCACAAAGGATTAAAAATCAGATTTTTGAGAAAACGATATATGAAATTCAAACGACCATATCTGTCATTGTATTTTGAATTTTTTAGTTTGGTCAAGTCTTAGAGTTAGATATACGAGTCTTCTAAAATTTTCAAGTGAAATCACTGAAAAAGGTGTTGTAGATTTTTGTGTGGACTGTTTATAGCAAAGGAGGCAAAATCTGAAAAATGCTAAAAAGCAATCTGCCCAAAATTATTAGGGGAAGTTTTGGTTACTTAATTATTGAAATAAATTCCAATATTTTGATACATAAAAACATATTATATAAAGTAGCTCATATCCAAATATGAGCTTATTTCGACTTAAATTGACCGAGTTATGGTCATTTCAAAATTTGGGTTTTTCTGACGAAAACCACTATAACTGGAGTTCTATAACTCTGATGGCCACGAAATTTAAACTGGAAGTTCGCGTTAATACGTTTAAAATTCCGCCAAGAGTTGGAAATTTTTGGAGTTGAGTATGATATAGCTAATTCTTAAGCTACAAACTGAAAATGGATTTTTGAAAAATACTAAAGGAAATTAAAAAATTCTAGAAAAATTATTTTTGTTTATGAAATATAGGTATATATGTGTGACCAAAGGATAGAAAAATCATAAGCTAATTTGATATTTTCTGGAAAAGGGTAATTCAGCTTGCTGAATTGGTCAATTCAGGTTGCTGAATTGGAAACTGAAAATGTCAAGAAGGGAAGACAGCTTGTATTTCAGCTTGCTGAAATAATGAATTCAGTTTGTTGAATTCATAAACAGTTTACCGAGTTATAACAAGAAATTATTAAGTGATCGAGTAAGTGTTAAGTCTAAGGTAGTACAGTCGTACTCTTTAATGGTTGATGTATAGTAGTTGGGCTAAACGATTCCTTCAGGGAGCGGAGGTATATATGAATTAGCAACTGATCTAACTCGCTGTGAAAATATTGTAGACGAGATGGAAACTAATTTGTTGGTTGTTTGTCGAAAACCACTCAGTATACTATATTGAATACTATTAAAGACTCGATGTGTGCTAGGTTTAGACTTGTGAATACGTATGATGTTAAGGTATTATCTAATATTTGACTATGTGGTTAAATATTAGATAGTTTACTTATAAAGTAATAGTATTGTGAGATAAAGTATGTTAAGCTAATTGAAAGATCAATCTTATAACTGATAGGTCTTTTCAATAAAGAGATTAAATTAGATTGTGTAGCAGTAATTGACGATACATGCAAGTTTTCTAACTCAAACTCGAGTTATTATTTTTCAAGCATGGTAGTTGATAATTATTATTGATTATTCCACATCTAAGATTATTATTGAATATTCGTAATTATTGCAAGTTTATCTAACTCAAACTTGAGTTATACTTTCAAAGCATGTTAGTGAATAATTATTGTTGTTTATTCACATCCATACTGATTATTGATTCGCACTTAGTGCATGTTGCATATGTTCATCAGGTATGAAAGGCTGATCACCTTCATTACCCTAAGGTTTAGTTAAAGTTGTTCATGGTCCTTGTTGACATTAAACATTATTGATTCAGTCATTCATTTATTGAAATTCTGATTTATGCTCTTTCACAATTATTATATTGTCGAAAATTCAAAAGCTTATTCTTTTTTCAATCATGATATATCTTCATTGTATTTAAACTTGCTGGGCAAGTTAGTTGCTCACCCTTGCTATATCATGATAACAAATTTCAGATTAAGACTAAGGCTCGAAGAAAGACAGAGGCAAATGCAATTCCAAAGAATAGAGTATTACACATTCAAAACTATTTAGTAATTATATGCAATTTATGTTGTAAACCTTTTTAGTTACTTAGGGTATGTATTCAGTTAAGGTTAATAGACCTTGGGCAATGTGATAGAATCATGTGAAATAAACAATTTATGTTTATTTATTCCGCATTAGTTTATATAATAGGTATAAAGATGAAGTACCGTAACGTACCAAGTCTGAGGTTCTAAGAACCCAGATTTGGGGCGTCACAGGTTGGTATCAAATCTGTAGGTTATAAACCTTAGGTAGGGTTATCTTATGATATAACTGCAGAGATGAGGATAAGGATTATACTTAAATAGAGTTAAGTGTTAAGAGATGAATTTGGTGAATTCATTATTAAGTAAAGGAGAAGATACATAAGATTTAAAGAAGAATCTTGAAGAGTTATAAAGATAAGAATCCAGAGTTACCTAACTCTAGTAATAAAGATGAAAATCTTAAATAAAATCATAAAATATGATTAAAGGGAAAGATAAGAAGATCGTAAAATAAAACGATCCTAAGATAGGAAAGAATCGTAATATAACACGATTATAAGAAAAGGTCACAACGTGATCTGATGAGGTCATAGGAGAACAGAGGATCAATCAATTGATTGAAAACTTTATAGCAGAATTGATGTACGACTATTGTACTATGAAATTGTATTATAAAAACTTGGGAAAGAGTTGTAGATGATGGGTGTCGACGTCGGGAAAAAATCCGCAGGTTGGGTCATAACCCGGATCTTTCTCTCTTCCTAAGTTATCTCTACCCTTACTCTTTTTATTTGTGAAAAAGGATTTTTTAAGAAAAAGCCAACATATTTTCATGTCGAACGATTTGAACGTTCTATAGAGTCGCTAGTTGGTAGATTTGAAATGGTTGTACCAACTCAATCGAGTTTTATTTGAAAAGAGGCCCAATTGTTGGACACTGTCGAAACTTGATCTTTGAAAATAAAGTTTGATTTCGGGGGCTTGGTTAAGTGTGGGAAAGGTGTTAGGCACCACACAACTCCCATGTAAACACGGTACCACATCTTTTCAATATTTTCCTTTAAAAATTTGAAATGTCTGTGAATGCTGGAAGAAAATTGGGCCTATGTTTTATTGGAAGCATGTCTATTCATCGTTGAACCTATATACGAAGGGTTTGATTTGATTTGCAAAAAGTCTTTGATTTGATTTGTAAAAGTGTTTGATTTGATTTGCAAAAGCTTCTTTTTTCAAAAAGATTATTGAATGATGTTTTGAAAGAAGGTTTTCAAACCCTTACGCTAACATAGGAATTAAAGCATATCAATATGATAAGTAGGTTTTATACCTACTTATTGGATATCAACTTGCTATGATTATAGCTTAAACTCGAGCATTTTATTGTCTTTTAATGCGTTTTATCTTTGTTTTGTATATCTTAGTCAGGAAACTCAAAGAGCATGGAATGGCATGATAATGGGCAAAATGGCATGGAATTGGCAATAAGGCAAGATGGAATGGCATGATGATGAAGATAACAGGAGGTGATGGCTTGTGCAAAAAGGGCCTAAGGCAGTAAGAGTGAAAGAGAAAGAAGCAACAGGAAAGCAGCAAGAAGCACAAAGAAACTAGCACAAATCCAGCATTGCACCAGTAGATTTTAGGCTCACGCGGCCCAGCCGTGTTAAAGAGGAAGAGCCGCACGCCCGCGCCAATACCCAAAAGTCTAGAGTCTACTCTGGGGACGTGCGCGGCCGCACCCCAAATGTACTACGGGGCCGCTGTTACGCCGTTTACGTGTTAACAAAAATGTACACAAAACACGTGCAAGTGTACGCGATTGATAAGTAATACTTCGATAAGTCGAGATCGTTCCCACGGAGAAAGGAGTCAGACTTACACTATCATGCAACAGTCCTATGGTTATCTTTGTTTGTTCAAATGATTGTCACAAGTGTTCTTTAATTAACTATACTGAATTTAAACTAGACTTAACTATTTAATATGCAAGGGGTTCAAATTAGAGGAATATGGGATCCTAACTTCATCTATTGCATCATCTAGGTTAACAGCACCTCGAATCATGTATGAATAATCACATAGGAATGTTAGCCGGGAGCACGAATGTGAGACAAGGCCATTTTTCAATACACCAAGTCCATATCATGTAATATCCACAATTAAGATAGAAATCACATGAACATCGATAAAGCCTAAACCACTATATTTCTATGCAATTTACAAGCTAAACCGATTTAAGTGCAAGCCCCCATTAGACTACATATGGCAATATGGTATATTTCTATCCGGATGGCGAATCACAAAACTCATCCAATGCAAGTTTCACAAACACATGCTAGCATGGCAAAATCTAAGTTTATATATCCTCTTTCGATTCCATATAAACTATTACAGTAGATGTTGATCAGGCATCTAAACATAAAACACAACCATGCTAGGCAAACCATACATTCTCATCCATATATTTCAAAGAGGCATAAACCGTAGAATAAAAAATAGAATCCATTAGAATCCCATAATGGAAGTTAGTTCATCACTGAAGTTCCCACCATTATGGGGTTTAAACCAAGCATTTAAATAACTATGAAAGAGAGGAAGAGTAAAGAGATTGGAAATGCAAAGCTTGATAGTTCTCTTTCAATAGAATGCTTCAAGCTTGAGTTTAGACCACAAATAAGCTCTTCAATGAACCCAAGAAAGGAAATCTACTTAGAACTAGAAGGAAGGGAGAGTGAAGCTCTCCAACTCTCTAGCTCTCTACAAACCCTAGAAAATGTAATAGCAAGCTTGAAAGTAAATGCTAAGTCTGATAAGTGATAAGTTCTCTTGTCTAAGACGTTGGCCTTATAACCATTACAATCAGCCTAGGAAATAAAATGAAAAGTCAAGATATATTGACTGGCGCGGTCGCACCGCGTAACACTGCTTCCTTGGCACGGGCGCGCGTGTGCACAGGCTAAGGCTCTGGTTTCGCCAGACAGGAACAGGCTTGCATCAGCCCCTTATTTCCCTGGCGCGACCGCGCCAGCCAATTCCCTGCTCTGATGCAATTCTGGTGCTGGCTTTCATGTGCAATCCTTTGATATTTCTTTTTGCTGCTTCTTACTCCTTCACAATTGCTGCCTTAAGACCATCCTCCTGTGCCTGTGCCTCATGTCATCTTGCTAGCCTTATGCCCTTTTGTACGTCTTTCTGCCATTCCACAAGCCTTGTTGCCAAGTTTATGCCATATGCTCCTTTTTATGCCATTCCATGCCTTAATCATGCTATTTCCTTCTCTTTGGATTTTCCTGCCTAAAATATGCAAAACAAGATAAAATGCATTAAAAGACACTAAAGTGCTTGAGTTTAAGCCATAATCTTAGTAAGTTAGCATCCAATAAGTAGGTAAATAACCTACTTATCAACCGTGAGGTTAAAAATGCTGACTTTTCACTTCTATTCGACTAAGTGTATTGCATATAAGGGTTTATGTTGTAAGGAACGACGAGGGGGGGGGGGGGAGACTCATCATTTATTACAAGTTTTTCCTATTTTTTAGGGTTAGAGAGATTAGGAGGGTTTGAAGCTTCATTTCTCCTCCCCTTCTAGTTCTAAGTAGATTTCATTTTAGTTTCACTTTAGGTTTAGTTGTGGTCTAAACTTGAGCTTGCTAGCATTCTATTGGAAGGGGAACCACAAGATTTGCATTCTCTATCTCTCTATTCTCTTACTTTCATATTTGCTTCAATGTTTGGCTTAAATCCCATAATGGTTTGTGGTTCAAAGATGAACTAACTACCATTATGGGATCCTAATTAATCTTATTGCTTAGTCTAGCTTTATATGTCTCATTGATATGTATGCTTGGTTTTGTATGGTCTGCCTTACATGGTTGTATTGAATATATAGATGCTTGATCACCATCTACTGTAATAGTGTATATAGAATTAAAAGAGGAAATATAAGCTTATATTTTTCCATGCTAGCATATGTTTCGTAAAATTTGCATTTGATGAATTTTTTGTTTCGCTATCCGGATAGAAATATATCGGCTTGTCATATGTAGCCAATAGGGAGCTTGCACTTAAATCAATTTTGCTTGTAAATTGCATAGACATATAGTGATTTAGGCTTTATTGATGTTCATGTGATTTCTATCTCTTTTGTCGATATTATATGATATGAATTTGGTTTATTGAAAAATAGCCTTTTCTCACATTCGTGCTCCCGGCTAGCATTCGTGCTCCCGGCTAGCATTCCTAATTAATCAATTATACTGGACATGAGGTGTGTAATCTAGATGATGCAATAGGTGAAGTTAGGATCCCATATTTCTCTAATTTGAACCTGCTGTCTGTTAATTAGTTAATTTTACTTTAAAATCAGTCTAGTTATTAAGTCACACTTTAATACTCGTTTGAGCAGCTGAAGACAACTATAGAATTGTTGCATGATAGTTTATGTAATACCCGAGAATTTTCCATATATTATTAAATAAATATATTAATGGAAATGAGAATTTATTTGAATATAAATGATTTTGTGTTATGAGATGAATTAATTCAATTATATATAATTGAATAATTATAATAATTGAGAAATTGGTGGAGTTTGTGATAAACTCGTTGATTGCCTTGTGTGGCACAGTGACGTAATATAAGAATGATTATATTAATTTAAGCGAACAATTAATCTATATTAATTGTTAATCGAAGAATATTAATTAACTGTTATAAAATACTAATGAGGATTGATTAATAATATGTGATTATTATTATTGCAAGAAACATAATAATAATGAGCAACGTGTTTATAAATATAATAAGATTTATATCAAAGTGATAATTAATCATATAAGGGTTAATTAAATTGTTATGGAGGTTAACAATTATATTGATTGATGTAGGATATGTATATATTATTAATTAATATTCAATTTATAAGATGAGAAATTATATGTGCAAGCATGCGAATTAAATGTGTAGCATATATTAGCTGACTATGTATTATGTGAAGTGTAATATGACACTATTATATGGTAAGGCTTATTAAACCATGTGAGCTACTTGATTAATAACTTGTGTGACAATAAATATGTGTGTGTATATAACCTAAGTATTAACACTAGTTTGTTTACAAATTGGAAATGCTGAGATTTTTATGCCTTGTCCCATATTAATAAGACACAAACCTTGTACACGTAAAACACTCATGAAGCTAGCCTACTCCTACCTTCTCAAACTCAGCATTCTAGCCATCATGATCATGAAGGGAGTGGGTGGAATAGTGGAGATCACCAACTAAGTACCAACTCCCTCTTATCTAGCAAACATTCCTATAATCTGTTAGTTTGATTTTGGATGTAATTGCATTGCCTGGTTATGAAATTCTTCTATAAATATAACCCATCCTCTTCCTAATTCATTTGCTGAGAATTTTGGCTAAGTAAGTTAAGAGTTATATATATATTTATCAGTGTTCTTGAGTAGCAGCAAGTTCAGAATCTAACAGAAGGTATAATACAGTTTCCTTGTTATTCATTTTCGTTTTCTGTCAAAAGTTCTAATTTTTGATTATGCCAAATTGGTTCATGATTGGTCTGTAGAACCCTTATATTGTTGTTATATGAACATACATACGTGATGGAACCACTATATAGCTTTCTTGACTTTCATTTCCATTGTTGCTCTGTAATTTCTGTAAAGCATCGAATTCGTGAAATTAGTTGGAGTTCATCAAATTGGGAATCGTTTGGGCGATTGACTGTTATATAAGCATATATATGTGTTAGTAAGTTAAAAGGTTAGTCTAATAGCGTATGGGTATGTCGAGATCGATAAAATGGGAGGTTTTGGGTCGGTTTCGCTGCAGTCTAAACTGCAGGAACTGTCCCCACGCCGCAGTGCCGCAGCCAGCGCCGCAGCGCCTCAGCCCGCGCCGCAGCGCCGCAGCCCGCGCCGCAGCCCACCCACGTCGCAGCCCACGCCGCAGCGCCACCCGCGTCGCAGCGCTAGAATATGGTTGCTGTTGCCGCGCCGCAATGCCGGCCTCTGTGTTCAGTTTTCTGCATTCTGCAACAAAACTGTTATGTACTAATTGGTTGATTTTTATTTAAACAAGCATGGAAGCATGATTAATACATATATATAAACCTAATGAGGCAATGTAAGCATGTTTTAGTGTATTAGGATGCATGGTTAACCAAACGATATATAGTTTGAAAACAAACTTAAAGTTTCATAAACGAACGTGAACATTATAAAGCATGTTTACATACTGACCTTGCAAGTACATTAGTACCACCTAGAGACACATGAAGTGCATGTTAGCTTATCTATATTGGTTCCGTAATAAAATATGAACATGTGAACCTAACTAGTGCTCATTCCTAACAAAAATATAAGTTTGAAGGTGGATATGATCATGTAAATGCTATATAGTCATTTTGATGTTATGAGCATGTTTAGATAACTTTGAAATATATGAATGAAGCCTTAACTTGTGTTTATATAGTTCGTAAGGAAGCATGAACATGTTAGGCTCTATTAGTAAGATTCACTAATAGAAATACAAGCCTTGCACATGAGCATTAACACGATACGTGGAGATTTAAATTCTGATATTTATGGACACATGTGATAGTACTCTTAGACTCATTCATGTGTCATGCATATATATATACCATGATTGGTTGCCGTGATTAAAGTTTAGCATAAACAAAGCATGTTTTCAAGATAATAACAATGCTAGCTACATATATGCAATACGAGTACTCATGAGCATGACTAATACAAGTTATATGAATATCTTATGTGTTTAAAAACGACCATGTTAGACCATATGAGTTCGTGTCCTTGAATGGCTTTAAGTATTAACTTAAGAACCTATACCATGTACGATTGAATTTGGAAAAGTTATACAAGCATGTAAAGTATCCTTTAAATATGAATACATGCTACGTGATATTATATGATGTTACTTGAACCCGATTTTGACGGTTAACTTAAGGAGATGCCGTAACTTGCTAAAATGAAATATATTTAGTATTGATTGTGGTCTTATGTGATATTAATAATATGCAAGCATGTTTGCTAATTGTTGAGATCTTATATAATATGAGAATGCTGTTTAAACTCTAAAGAAGGAACGTTAAGGATAGAAATTATATTCTATATAACTGTGTAGCTAGGTAAAACTTACCTTATGTGTTGATCGTATATTCAAAAAGAAAATGTGAAGTTAAATTATATGACTAATGAATATCATATATATACGTAACTGTATTACGATAGGAATTCGAAAGTGTTGATTGCTTTTCGTGGATAAACTACGCTAAAGGCAAGTTCTCTTACTTACACTCTCTTAAAGTGCAAGTATCCTAACCGACGCATTTACTTTATGCAAGGAAAGCTATGATTGTGAAAGTTTCCTAACTTATACTCTTTTACTATGCAAGTATCCTATCTTGTGTATTGCGAACTAGTTTCCTATTTAATCGGTTGAATTGAATTAGCATACTTGAACTCTTATTTCATTAAAGCTATTATTCATGTTGAACTTAGTATTATTCTTGAATATTGTGAAAGTGTCTATGCCATTTGATTCGGCTAGACTTATATTATTGAAAAGCGACCCAAACTAATTGATTGGTGCGGGATCTTGTATTTGACTGAGAAGAACAACCTTCTTTGAAGGGAATATATAATTATCGGAGAACCGACGTGCACACTTGAGTATGATTGATTGTTATGCATAACGATGGTACTTTAGGCTGATCACCTGTTGTACCTGTTTTTGATGGATTTTCAGTTTATTACTGTCAATTCTAGTAGAAGTTCATAGTCCGTAGTGACTACTCAGTATTCAATTATTTGAAATCTTGAATTGACTTATTATTGAATCATATTGATATTATCCTGTCCTTAGCGACTGTTATTGAGAACTGTTGATATTCTTGTTATTCTTGAACTATCAAATTTTGCTACACCCTTTCGAGAATTGAGAATCTTATTATTCACCCTTATTGTATATTACTTGCTGGGAAATTTGTGCTCATTCTTTCTTTCCCTAAAACATTTCAGTTAAGGCAGAGCATGGCGAACCTTCGGGCATTGATAAGGGCAAGGGCAAGGGCAAGGCTACCAACTAGCTTATGTCTGTTATGTTTCAAATATATTAATATTGTGTGAAGATGATGTAGTAAGACTGGATTTGTTTATGTTTAAGCTTAAGTTAGATTATATAACAAATCGTTAATTGATATTGCTATGTAATCTATTAAGTACTGTAGGTTGCGAGACTTGGGGGAATAATTATAATAAATCATTGTAAATTATTCTAGAATAGATTTTCCGCTGTGGTTGTGTGATATTTAGTTATCATTATTGCGATGTATTACCATGAGCACGTGATGAACCGAATTCGAGAGACCAAGTGGTGGTCCTGGAATTTGGGGGCGTCACAGGTTGGTATCAAAGCCAAGTTATAAACCTTAGGAACGAGTGTCCTTAGACTATAACTTAGGCGAACTTAGAAGTTAGGAAGGAGATAAAACTCATGTAGAGTTTTCCTTGAGAGGCTTAGTCTGTTATGAAATGTAACTTCATTCTATACAATGAACTTATGTTTTATTTAACATTCTAATGGAGTTGCTATTTCTTGTCTTGTGTTTGTGAGTGTAGGATGACAGACACAGGAGTACCTAGTAGAGTGGCCAAGGAGGAGCCCAGGGATATACATGTAGTGTACGAGGCACCTCTAGAGGCTACACCAGTGCAGGCTGTTGCACCGTTCGAGTCCGACGACGAGGACGAGATTGAGATAGAGTCTGATCCAGAGGAGGAGCCGATGGAGGATGAGCCAGTAGAGGACTCTGATGAGGCTACTATAGAGGAACAGATGTTAGGCGAGTACGAGGAGCGTATTCTAGAGTTAGACTGCAGAGTCTAGGAGCTGGAGGCAGAGGCCCACGAGAGAGAGTCTGAGTTCCAGAAGCTGAGGGACGAGGACCACCAGAGGAAGCTGGCTATGCAAGAGTTATAGGTGGAGATTGCCTACCGTAGGGAGGCAGGGATCCAGATGGGGACTCTATTTCACAGGTCAGTGGCTAGGAATGTAGATTTGGCAGAGAAGCTAGAAGAGGTTGAGCAGAGGGAGCTGAGTGAGAAAACTGAGAAAGAGGCACTCCGTACTCAGCTAGAGTTGGAGGTGATGGATAGGTTACACTTCGAGGAGAAGTGGGAAGCGTCCAATGAGAGAGCTGACGACCTTGAGGACGAGGTCAGGTGCAAGAAGAGAAAGATGAACAAGATGGGGTATGTGTTCCGTTCAGCTTTTGAAAGGGTGATTGATGGTGTGTACCACTACCCGGCAGAACAGGGACAGACTCTACATACCTTGAGCCGAGAGCTGGTTGCGTATATAGCACAGTTGGAGTACAAGAGCGCAGTGGAGCGCGGGATGATGGGATGAGATTTCCTTAATCAGTCTAGTGGTAGTGCTAGTTGTGTCTTTATGTATTGTATATACTATGTTGTAATCCCGATCTTTTGTGTAAGATGTGGGATGATGATGTAAACCCCGAGTTAGCTTTTGTTAGAGGGGTAGTATGGTAGTAGGATGGTATATTCCCCGTCTTTTGCGATATTAGGGGATATATGTGATAAATTTATAGCAGTATGCTAGGAAAATCATGTAATGAAATGAAATGGCATATGAATATAAATGGAGTTGATTTTAGAAACGTGTTATAAATTTATTCTTTTAGTATTAAAAGAAATACTTAAGTGATATACTTGAATAATAATAAAATGAAAAAAATTGTGATGCAGATAATGCCGCCCAGACGTAGATTGACTGCACCAGAAGAATCCGTTAACAATGAGAGAGAACAAGTAGACCCAATCCAGAAACTGGTAGACTTGTTAGGAGAAGCCTTAAGGGGAAGGAACAATGAACCCGTTCGCCCGAACCCTCAAACTGTGCCAGTAACAACCTTTAAAGACTTTAAGAGTGTAGGACCCCTGGAGTTCGAGGGAACTACCGACCCAATCGTCGCACAAACGTGGATCAAAGAGATCGAAAAAGCTTTCACTATAGCTAGCGTAGGCGAAGATCAGAAGACGGTGTTTGCCACGTACATGATGAGGGGAGAAGCGAACTACTGGTGGGAGGCTAATCAACAAAGAGCTGGAGAAGGGATAATAGCTTGGGATAAGTTTAAGACACTGTTCTTCGAGAATTACTTTCCGAAGAGTATGAAGAATAGGATGGAGGTGAAATTCCTAGAGTTAAAACAAGGTGAGATGACGGTGGCGCAATACACGGCTAGGTTTAACGAACTAGCGCGATTTGCGGAGCACCAAGTTGGTGATGAAGAGAGGAAGGCTAGACGCTTTGAACAAGGGTTGAAGCCATAGCTGTTTAATAAGGTATCAGTTCTTCAAATTGATTCCTTTGCAACATCACTGGAGAAGGCAATCATTGCGGAAGGCGGCAGTGAGGCCTTAAGTCTGTATAACAAAGAAAAGAAAGGAAAGAATACTGGAGGAGAGAATCGTACGGAAGGAAGCAGTAGCGGAGGAAGCAACTTGGGAAAGAGAAAGTGGGAGAACAACAACAACAACAAAAACAACAATAATAATCAATCAGGGAATTTTCGTGGAGGTTTCAAGAAGAGGGCTGAAGGATGCCTGAAGTGTGGGAAGAATCACCAGGGCGAGTGCTGGAAGGGACGTGGCACTTGCTATAACTGCGGACAGGAAGGGCACATCTCGCCCAACTGTTTGAAACCGAAAAAGATACAAGGATGCTTTGCGTGTGGCTCGACGGAGCACCGAATTAAGGACTGCCCAAAGAAGGGAAGTGGCGGGGGTAGTAATCAGCAAGGAGGCAACAAGCTGATGATCGGTGGACCGGCACAATCCAACCGCCCAACCGCCAGAACCTTTAACATGACCGTCCAAGACGCAGTGACTGCGAAGGATGTGGTGTCAGGTATAATCCAATCAATGATATAAATGCTTATGTATTATTTGATTCGGGTGCCACCTGTTCTTTTGTATCTGAAGAATTTGCTAGTAGACTTAGTACACCCCGAGAACTTTTAGAAAATCCTTTGATCATAGAAGTTGCTAATAAGGAAGTGATCCCTGTAGAATACGTTTATCAAAATTATCGCGCAAGTATTAGTAAACATGAACTGAGCGTAGACTTGATTCCTATTAGACTGGGAGAATTTGACGTAATACTGGGAATGGATTGGTTGTATAACCATGCTGCGATAATTGACTGTCAGAACAAATGTGTGAACCTTCAGACTCCGAGTAAGTCTAAGGTAGTGTTTTATGGTAGCTCATCGCTTAAGCAATCGTGTTGCGTTACGATGATGCAGGCCAAGAAATTGTTAAGGAAAGGATGTGTAGGATATTTAGCTTACATCGTTGATACTCGGAAAAAGGGAGTAGAAATTAAGGATATATACGTAGTTAATGAATTCCAAGATGTGTTTCCGGACGATCTGCCTGGTCTTCCGCCAGACAGAGAAATCGAATTCGTAATAGACTTAGCACCGGGAACGGCACCGATTTCGAAAGCTCCATATCGTATGGCGCCAGTAGAAATGAAGGAATTGATGATACAATTACAAGAATTGTTGGATAAGGGTTATATTCGACCGAGTGTTTCTCCTTGGGGAGCACCAGTACTATTCGTTAAGAAGAAGGACGGATCGATGAGGCTCTGTATCGATTATCGAGAATTGAACAGAGTAACGATCAAGAACCGGTATCCGCTACCGAGGATAGACGACTTATTTGATCAACTGAAGGGAGAAAAATGTTTCTCAAAGATCGACCTACGAACAGGATATCATCAACTGAAAGTGAGGGATGAGGACATACCAAAGACTGCGTTTCGAACCCGTTATGGACACTACGAGTTTTTGGTAATGTCATTCGGATTGACTAATGCTCCGGCAGCATTTATGGACTTGATGATCCGAGTTTTCAAGCCATACTTGGATAAATTTGTAGTGGTTTTTATCGACGACATTTTGATCTACTCAAAGACAGAGGAAGAACACGCCGAACATCTGAAGATTGTTTTGGAGGCACTAAGGAAGGAGAAGATGTATGCAAAATTTTCTAAGTGCGAATTTTGGATAGAGAAGGTTCAATTCTTAGGCCACGTGGTGGATAAGAATGGAATCTCAGTAGACCCTGCAAAGGTCGAAGCAGTAAGTAATTGGGAACAACCGAGAACACCGACGGAGGTGAGAAGCTTTCTAGGGTTAGCTGGGTACTATCGAAGATTCATCCAATATTTTTCTAAGATAGCAACCCCGTTGACCAATTTGACTAGAAAGACGGTGAAATTTGTATGGACCGACAAATGCGAAGAAAGTTTTCAAGAACTGAAAAGGAGATTGAGCGAAGCACCTGTGTTATCATTACCAGATGATGCGGGAAATTTTGTGGTGTATAGTGATGCATCGCACAAGGGGCTTGGCTGTGTGCTTATGCAACATGGCAAGGTTATTGCATATGCGTCACGACAATTGAAGGATTACTGAAAAATGATACCCTACTCACGACTTAGAGTTAGCGGCAGTAGTTTTTGCGTTAAAGATATGGAGACATTATCTATACGGAGAAAAATGTGAGATATACACGGACCACAAAAGTCTGAAATATATCTTCACACAGAAGGAGTTAAACATGCGGCAGAGAAGGTGGTTAGAATTAATCAAAGACTATGACTGCGATATTCTTTATCACCCGAGAAAGGCAAATGTGGTTGCCGACGCTCTGAGCAGGAAAGGAAGGGAGAAGTTGTTTAATTTGACGACTCAGAAAGAGTTGATAAGAGAGATGGAGAAATTGGAGATAGAAGTGAAAGGACCAGAAAAGTCTGGTGAGAAGTTAATTGTAATGGAAGCTTGTCCGACGTTGTTGGATAGAGTAAAGGAAGCTCAGGAAAAGGATGAAGAGTGTGAGAAAATCCGAAAGAGGATCACAGAAAATGAGGAAGAAAAATTTCGAATGGATAAAGACAGTATTTTGAGATTTGAAGGGAGAGTGTGGGTACCAGCGGTAACCGAGTTGAGGGAAGAGATTTTGCACGAGGCACACAATACGACATATTCTGTTCATCCGGGAGGCACAAAGATGTACCAAGATCTAAGGCAACATTTTTGGTGGCCCAATTTGAAACGGGAAGTCGCAGAGTGCATCAGTAGATGCTTGACTTGCCAACGCGTTAAAGCAGAGCATCAGCTGCCGAGTGGTTTACTACAACCGTTAGAAATACCAGAGTGGAAATGGGAGCATATTACCATGGACTTCGTGGTAGGACTTCCAGTCACACAGAAAGGTTATGATGCTATTTGGGTTATCGTGGATCGACTAACGAAGACCGCACACTTTCTACCAATCAAGATCCGCTACAGTTTGAACCAATTAGCAAGCCTATATGTAAAAGAAATTGTTTCACGACATGGAGTGCCGGTGTCAATTGTCTCTGATCGAGATCCGCGCTTCACGTCCAATTTTTGGAAGAGTTTGCAAGAAAGAATGGGAACGCATTTGAGGTTGAGTACAGCTTACCATCCTCAGACAGACGGATAGAGTGAGCGAAATAATATAAACGCTAGAAGACATGCTTAGGACTTGCGTGATGGATTTTAAGGGAAATTGGGACGACCACCTACCTTTAGTCGAATTTGCGTATAATAATAGTTACCATGCGAGTATCGGCATGCCACCGTATGAAGCTCTTTACGGGAGAAAATGCAGAACGCCATTATGTTGGGACGAAGTCGGAGAACGACGAATACTCGGACCAGAGTTAGTTCAACAAACCGTAGACGTGGTGACAGTGATAAGAGTCAGATTAGTAGCAGCTCAAGACCGCCAGAAGAAATATGCAGATTTGCATCGGCAGGACCGAGACTTCGAAATCGGCAGTTTCGTATTCTTGAAGGTATCTCCATGGAAGGGAAAAATCCGCTTCGGCAAGAAAGGAAAATTGAGTCCAAGATTTATAGGACCATTTGAGATACTGAAGCGAGTGGGCGAAGTGGCATACAAAGTTGCGTTACCACCCGAGTTGGAGCACATCCACAACGTATTTCACATTTCCGTGTTGCGACCGTACAAGGCCGACTACAAACATGTGATTTCTTACGAGCCCATTCAAGTGGAGAAGAACTTGGCGTATGAAGAAATTCCTGTCCAGATATTAGATAGGAAAGAACAAACTTTGAGAAATAAAGTTATTTCATCTGTAAAAGTACTTTGGCGTAACCACGATGTCGAGGAGGCAACGTGGGAGTTAGAAGATAGGATGATGAGGGACTATCCCCATCTATTTGTGTAACCTTGTAGCAATTCCGGGACAGAATTTTTATAAGGGGGGAGGATGTAATACCCGAGAATTTCCATATATTATTAAATAAATATATTAATGGAAATGAGAATTTATTTGAATATAAATGATTTTGTGTTATGAGATGAATTAATTCAATTATATATAATTGAATAATTATAATAATTGAGAAATTGGTGGAGTTTGTGATAAACTCGTTGATTGCCTTGTGTGGCACAGTGACGTAATATAAGAATGATTATATTAATTTAAGCGAACAATTAATCTATATTAATTGTTAATCGAAGAATATTAATTAACTGTTATAAAATACTAATGAGGATTGATTAATAATATGTGATTATTATTATTGCAAGAAACATAATAATAATGAGCAACGTGTTTATAAATATAATAAGATTTATATCAAAGTGATAATTAATCATATAAGGGTTAATTAAATTGTTATGGAGGTTAACAATTATATTGATTGATGTAGGATATGTGTATATTATTAATTAATATTCAATTTATAAGATGAGAAATTATATGTGCAAGCATGCGAATTAAATGTGTAGCATATATTAGCTGACTATGTATTATGTGAAGTGTAATATGACACTATTATATGGTAAGGCTTATTAAACCATGTGAGCTACTTGATTAATAACTTGTGTGACAATAAATATGTGTGTGTATATAACCTAAGTATTAACACTAGTTTGTTTACAAATTGGAAATGCTGAGATTTTTATGCCTTGTCCCATATTAATAAGACACAAACCTTGTACACGTAAAACACTCATGAAGCTAGCCTACTCCTACCTTCTCAAACTCAGCATTCTAGCCATCATGATCATGAAGGGAGTGGGTGGAATAGTGGAGATCACCAACTAAGTACCAACTCCCTCTTATCTAGCAAACATTCCTATAATCTGTTAGTTTGATTTTGGATGTAATTGCATTGCCTGGTTATGAAATTCTTCTATAAATATAACCCATCCTCTTCCTAATTCATTTGCTGAGAATTTTGGCTAAGTAAGTTAAGAGTTATATATATATTTATCAGTGTTCTTGAGTAGCAGCAAGTTCAGAATCTAACAGAAGGTATAATACAGTTTCCTTGTTATTCATTTTCGTTTTCTGTCAAAAGTTCTAATTTTTGATTATGCCAAATTGGTTCATGATTGGTCTGTAGAACCCTTATATTGTTGTTATATGAGCATACATACGTGATGGAACCACTATATAGCTTTCTTGACTTTCATTTCCATTGTTGCTCTGTAATTTCTGTAAAGCATCGAATTCGTGAAATTAGTTGGAGTTCATCAAATTGGGAATCGTTTGGGCGATTGACTGTTATATAAGCATATATATATGTGTTAGTAAGTTAAAAGGTTAGTCTAATAGCGTATGGGTATGTCGAGATCGATAAAATGGGAGGTTTTGGGTCGGTTTCGCTGCAGTCTAAACTGCAGGAACTGTCCCCACGCCGCAGTACCGCAGCCAGCGCCGCAGCGCCTCAGCCCGCGCCGCAGCGCCGCAGCCCGCGCCGCAGCCCCACCCACGCCGCAGCCCACGCCGCAGCGCCACCTGCGCCGCAGCGCTAGAATATGGCTGCTGTTGCCGCGCCGCAGCGCCGGCCTCTGTGTTCAGTTTTCTGCATTCTGCAACAAAACTGTTATGTACTAATTGGTTGATTTTTGTTTAAACAAGCATGGAAGCATGATTAATACATATATATAAACCTAATGAGGCAATGTAAGCATGTTTTAGTGTATTAGCATGCATGGTTAACCAAACGACATATAGTTTGAAAACAAACTTAAAGTTTCATAAACGAACGTTAACATTATAAAGCATGTTTACATACTGACCTTGCAAGTACATTAGTACCACCTAGAGACACATGAAGTGCATGTTAGCTTATCTATATTGGTTGCGTAATAAAATATGAACATGTGAACCTAACTAGTGCTCATTCCTAACAAAAATATAAGTTTGAAGGTGGATATGATCATGTGAATGCTATATAGTCATTTTGATGTTATGAGCATGTTTAGATAACTTTGAAATATATGAATGAAGCCTTAACTTGTGTTTATATAGTTCGTAAGGAAGCATGAACATGTTAGGCTCTATTAGTAAGATTCACTAATAGAAATACAAGCCTTGCACATGAGCATTAACACGATACGTGGAGATTTAAATTCTGATATTTATGGACACATGTGATAGTACTCTTAGACTCATTCATGTGTCATGCATATATATATACCATGATTGGTTGCCGTGATTAAAGTTTAGCATAAACAAAGCATGTTTTCAAGATAATAACAATGCTAGCTACATATATGCAATACGAGTACTCATGAGCATGACTAATACAAGTTATATGAATATCTTATGTGTTTAAAAACGACCATGTTAGACCATATGAGTTCGTGTCCTTGAATGGCTTTAAGTATTAACTTAAGAACCTATACCATGTACGATTGGATTTGGAAAAGTTATACAAGCATGTAAAGTATCCTTTAAATATGAATACATGCTACGTGATATTATATGATGTTACTTGAACCCGATTTTGACGGTTAACTTAAGGAGATGCCGTAACTTGCTAAAATGAAATATATTTAGTATTGATTGTGGTCTTATGTGATATTAATAATATGCAAGCATGTTTGCTAATTGTTGAGATCTTATATAATATGAGAATGCGTTTAAACTCTAAAGAAGGAACGTTAAGGATAGAAATTATATTCTATATAACTGTGTAGCTAGGTAAAACTTACCTTATGTGTTGATCGTATATTCAAAGAGAAAATGTGAAGTTAAATTATATGACTAATGAATATCATATATATACGTAACTGTATTACGATAGGAATTCGAAAGTGTTGATTGCTTTTCGTGGATAAACTACGCTAAAGGCAAGTTCTCTTACTTACACTCTCTTAAAGTGCAAGTATCCTAACCGACGCATTTACTTTATGCAAGGAAAGCTATGATTGTGAAAGTTTCCTAACTTATACTCTTTTACTATGCAAGTATCCTATCTTGTGTATTGCGAACTAGTTTCCTATTTAATCGGTTGAATTGAATTAGCATACTTGAACTCTTATTTCATTAAAGCTATTATTCATGTTGAACTTAGTATTGTTCTTGAATATTGTGAAAGTGTCTATGCCATTTGATTCGGCTAGACTTATATTATTGAAAAGCGACCCAAACTAATTGATTGGTGCGGGATCTTGTATTTGACTGAGAAGAACAACCTTCTTTGAAGGGAATATATAATTATCGGAGAACCGACGTGCACACTTGAGTATGATTGATTGTTATGTATAACGATGGTACTTTAGGCTGATCACCTGTTGTACCTGTTTTTGATGGATTTTCAGTTTATTACTGTCAATTCTACTAGAAGTTCATAGTCCGTAGTGACTACTCAGTATTCAATTATTTGAAATCTTGAATTGACTTATTATTGAATCATATTGATATTATCCTGTCCTTAGCGACTGTTATTGAGAACTGTTGATATTCTTGTTATTCTTGAACTATTAAATTTTGCTACACCCTTTCGAGAATTGAGAATCTTATTATTCACCCTTATTGTATATTACTTGCTGGGAAATTTATGCTCATTCTTGCTTTCCCTAAAACATTTCAGTTAAGGCAGAGCATGGCGAACCTTCGGGCATTGATAAGGGCAAGGGCAAGGCTACCAACTAGCTTATGTCTGTTATGTTTCAAATATATTAATATTGTGTGAAGATGATGTAGTAAGACTGGATTTGTTTATGTTTAAGCTTACGTTAGATTATATAACAAGTCGTTAATTGATATTGTTATGTAATCTATTAAGTACTGTAGGTTGCGAGACTTGGGGGAATAATTATAATAAATCATTGTAAATTATTCTAGAATAGATTTTCCGCTGTGGTTGTGTGATATTTAGTTATCATTATTGCGATGTATTACCATGAGCACGTGATGAACCGAATTCGAGAGACCAAGTGGCGGTCCTGGAATTTGGGGTCGTCACAGTTTAAATCTAACTTCTTTTCTCCGTGGGAACGATCTCGATTTGTCACTTTATTACTTGTCGACCGTGTGTGCTTGCACTAGTCTGTGCCCGTTTTGTTGATACCGAAATGACGCAACAAGTTTTTGGCACCGTTGCTAGGGATGAGTTGTTAGTTTAATACTATTGACATCAGTTTTTGTTAGATTTATCTGACTTGAACAAATCTCTTCTTATCTCATTTCTATTTTATATTCGTTTGTGTTTCAGGTACTTGTGGTTAGTTTATGTACACTCGATCAACCAAACCTGAGTTGGTGCCTCTGCAAGAGAACATTAACAGGCAAAGCTTGTAGAGCAAACACAAGAAATACTAACCAACAAGAGGAACCTGAACAACGAGAGCAAATGGTGGCCGAAGAACAGAGAGCCGAAAGAAAGCATTGAAGGACTATTCAATACCAAAGATAAATGATTTACAGTCCAGCATAGTCAGACATTCGATAGCTGCAAACACTTTTGAGATCAAACCAGGGACACTTCAAATGGTTCAGAATACAGTCCTGTTTGGGGGTGCAGCTACAGAAGATCCGAATGAGCATATCCTTAGCTTTATTGAGATATGAGACACATTCAAATTCAATAATGTTTCTGATGATGCTGTGAAGCTTTGCCTATTTCCCTTCACCTTGAGGGATAAAGCGAAGAGTTGGTTGCATTCATTGCCTTCAACTTCAATCACTACATGGGAGGACTTAGCACAGAACTTCCTCGCCAAATTCTTTCCCATGGCCAAGACAGCTCAGATGAGGAGCGCCCTGTCTCAGTTTACACAACAGCAGGGAGAATCTTTATATGAGGCGTGGGAACGATATAAGGAGATGCTCAGGAAATGTTCGCATCACGGAATGCCGGACTGGATGGTAATCAGTTCATTTTACAATGGTTTGGGATGGCAGTCGAGGCCAATCATTGATGCCGCATCGGGAGGAGCTCTGTGGGCCAAGGACTATCCGACAGCCTATGACCTAATTGAGACTATGGCGGCAAATGAATATCAGAATCCGACATCCAAAATGCCACAACCAAAAGTGGCTGGAGTCTTGGATGTGGATGTTGTCACAGCCCTTTCAGCTCAGATGGCAGCAATGTCAAAGAAGATAGACTCTATGGCTGAAAATAGAGTTCAGCAAGTTATTTTTGTATGTGAGTTGTGTGCCAGAGAACACCCTACAGATCAATGTGCCATCACTACAGAGTCTGTGCAGTTCGTCAGCAACTATCAGAAGCCTCAGAATCAGTTTCCTAACTCCTACCATCCAAACAATCGAAACCATCCTAATTTCAGTTGGAGCAACAATCAAAATGCTCAACAGCCTCAACCATCTCAACAACCTCAACAACAAACTCAATACCAACCTCCTCCACAACAACAACCATACCAAAGTGCCCAACAGTCCGAATATCAACCCTACCATCCAAAATCTCAGCCACAGCACTCTCAGCAGTAGTATGCCCCGAGACAGTCACATCCACCCGGATTTCATCAACCCCAACATCAACACAATCCTTCTCCTAATCAATAATCAGAGGAGAGAGCTGAGATAGAAGAACTCAAGTTGATGGTTAAGAGTTAAGCGGTGTCTCTCAAGACATTGGAGACTCAAATTGGCCAAATTGCCAATGTAGTCCTCAATAGACCGCACGAAACTTTTTCAAGCAGTACAGAAGCAAATCCGGGGAGAAGAGATGGCATGGAGCAATGTCAAGCCATCACACTAAGGTCTGGGAAGCAGACTTTTGATCTGGAGGCTGGCGCGGCCGCGCCCCAGGAAGAGCAAAACCTAGCGCGCCCGCGCCCTTGTGCAGAAAATGCTGAGGTTGTTTTGGAAGACGGAAAAGATGGGGGACATGCAATTGAGACAGAAAAGGAGGTATCTACAGAGAAAACCCATGTACCACCCCAAAGAATCTACCCTCCTACACCATATCCACAGAGGATTCAGAAGCAGAAATTGGATAAGCAGTTCACCAAGTTTTTGGAGGTATTCAACAAACTACAAATCAATATTCCCTTTGCCGAAGCTTTGGAACAAATACCGAGCTACGCAAAGTTTATGAAGGGGATACTCTCAAGGAAGAGGAGGCTAGAGGACTATGAAATAGTGGCCTTGACAGAGGAATGCAGTGCCGTCTTACAGAGAAAGTTACCTCCAAAGCTCAAGGATCCAGGGAGCTTTATAATACCACGCTCTATCAAGGAGTTGTCCTTCAATAAGTGCCTATGTGACTTGGGGGCAAGCATAAACTTGATGCCTCTATCGCTTTTCACTCAGTTGGGATTACCAGCTCCTAAGCCGACAAGCATTTCATTGCAACTAGTCGATAGATCCATCACCTACCCTAGAGGCATTGCAGAAGATGTGTTAGTAAAGGTGGACAAATTTATATTCCATGTAGACTTTATAATTTTGGACTTTGAGGAAGACAAGAACATACCAATCATCCTAGGGAGACCATTTCTAGCCACCGGACGAATGCTCATAGATGTACAAAAGGAAGAAATAACTATGAGGGTTCAGGACCAAGAGGTCACATTCAATGTCTTCAAGGCTATAAAGTTTCCCACGGATGAGGAAGAATGTTTTAGAATTGATACTGTCGACCGGATACTGCAGGAGGAGACTGAACACTTGCTGAGTATAGATCCATTGGAGAGTGCTCTTCTTGGAGAATCTGACATTGAAGAGACAGATATGGTGGACTGCATACAAATTCTATATATGGTGCCTCAGATGCGAAAGTTTAAGATCCCCATCGAACCACTAGGACACACTAGGGAGTCATCACTTCGACTAAAGCTTTCTCTAGAGGTGGCTCCTACACTTGACCTAAAACCTCTTCCGGATCATTTGAGATATGCAAATCTGGGAGAATCTTCTACGTTGTCGGTTATTATTGCCTCTGCTCTATCATCCGATTAAGAGAGCAAATTGATGCGGGTCCTTAGAGAGTTTAAATTAGCTATTGGTTGGACCATAGCTGACATCAAGGTGATCAGCCCTTCCTACTGCATGCACAAGATACTCTTGGAGGATGACAACAAGCCATCAATAGAGCAACAATGGAGATTGAATCTGATTATGAAAGAGGTCGTCAAAAAGGAGATCCTTAAGTGGTTAGATGCTGGAATAATTTACCTGTTCTCAGACAGCTCTTGGGTGAGCCCGATGCAGTGCATCCCAAAGAAGGGAGGCATGACAGTCGTGACTAATGAAAAGAATAAGCTTATACCTACCAGGACAGTTACGGGATGGAGAGTCTGCATGGACTATCGCAGACTGAATAAAGCTACAAGGAAAGATCATTTTCCTCTCCCATTCATTGATCAGATGCTGCATAGGCTGGTAGGACATGACTATTATTGTATTCTTGATGGTTACTCGGGGTATAATCAGATTGTCATAGCACCAAAGGACCAAGAAAAGACCACCTTCACGTGCCCATATGGCACTTTTACTTTTCGAAGGATGTCTTTCGGGCTATGTAACACTCCAGCCACTTTCCAGAGATGCATGATGGCTATAATCTCAGATATGGTCGAGCACAATGTGGAAGTCTTCATGGATGATTTCTCTGTCTTTAGGGACTCCTTCGACATCTGTTTGGAAAATCTGGTATTGGTCTTAAAAAGGTGTGTTGAGACCAATTTGGTATTGAACTGGGAAAAGTGCCATTTTATGGTATAAGAAGGTATTATTCTAGGCCAAAAAGTTTTTGGGAAAGGTCTAGAGGTGGATAGAGCAGAATTGGAGACCATTGAAAGTCTACCACCACCAACCTCAATAAAAGGAGTTCGTAGTTTTATTGGGCATGCAGGCTTCTATCGGCGTTTCATCAAAGACTTCTCGAAGATTACTAAGCCTTTGTGCAGTTTACTCGAGAAGGACGTCCCGTTCAAATTCAACGAAGAATGCCTGGTAGCCTTTGAACACTTGAAAAAGAAATTAACTATGGCTCCTGTCATTACAGCACCAGACTGGTCTTTCCCCTTCGAATTGATGTGTGATGCAAGTGACTTTGCCGTGGGGGTGGTATTGGGACAACGCATGGATAAGGGCTTTTATATGATATATTATGCAAGAAAAACCCTGACAGACGCCCAGTTAAACTACATCACCACTGAGAAGGAGCTTCTTGCAATGGAATATGTTTTTGACAAATTCAGGTCATATTTGATTGGCACAAGGGTAATTGTATACACAGATCATGCTGTGATCAGATACCTGATTTCAAAGAAGGATGCTAAACCACGACTCATTCGGTGGATACTTCTTTTCCAAGAGTTTGACTTAGAAATTAAAGACAGAAAAGGGACCGAGAACTAAGTGGCTGACCACTTATCTAGACTAGAAAATTCGGGGATGGATAGAAATGACAAAGTGATGATCAATGAGTCCTTCCCGGACGAGTAGTTGTTCGTGGTGCAAGGCGAGATGCTCTGGTTTGCAGATTTTGCAAACTTCTTAGTGAGCAATATTATCCCGTCTGACTTCACTAGAGCCCAAAAGAAGAAGTTTCTACACGATGCTAGATGGTATAGCTGGGATGAGACATACTTATTTAGGCAGTGCGCTGATAGGATGATTAGACGGTGTGCCCCCGAGAGCGAGATGGAAAGCATACTGCGAGATTGCCACTCATCAGTTTATGGAGGACATTACGGTGGTGAGAGGACCGCCTGCCAAAGTGCTTCAGGCCAATTTTTATTGGCCAACACTATTTAAAGATGCTTATAACTTTGTTCAAAACTGTGACCGGTGCCAGCACGTGGGTAACATATCCAAGAGAAATGAGATGCCTTTGAATATGATCCTAGAAGTCAAAATCTTTGACATCTGGGGGATAGACTTCATGGGGCCTTTTGTCTCTTCTTGTGGAAATCTATATATCTTGCTGGCGGTCGATTATGTGTCCAAATGGGTAGAGGTAGCAGCCTTACCAACCAATGATGCTCGGGTGGCCTTACATTTTCTTTAAAAAAGCATATTCACACGCTTCGGGACACCCAGAGCCATCATTAGTGATGAAGGAACACATTTTTGCAATCGTCAGTTTTTTGTGCTTTAGGCTAAATATGGGGTGAATCACTGTATTACTACTGCACACCATCCCCAAACAAATGGCCAGGCTAGGGTATCTAATCGTGAGGTAAAATAGATATTAGAAAAGATTGTGAATCCCATGAGAAAGGATTGGTCCCTCAAGCTCGAAGATGAGGTGTGGGCCTATAGGACTACTTACAAAACACCACTAGGTATGTCGCCATATCAGCTTGTGTACGGGAAGGCCTGCCACCTCCCAATGGAGCTTGAACACAAGGCCTACTAGGCTATACAGACACTGAATTTTGATTTAAAGGTTGCGGGGAAGAAAAGGCTTCTCCAACTTAATGAGCTTGACGAATTCAGATTACAAGCGTATGAGAACTCAAAGTTGTATAAGGAGAAAGTCAAAAGGTGGCACGACAAGAAAAATTATGGAAAGAACCTTTGAGCCAGGGCAAGCAGTGTTGCTGTATAACTCTCGTCTCATACTCTTTCAAGGAAAGCTGAAATCACGATGGTCGGGCCCCTTCACGGTGAAAATCGTATTCTCGCATAGCGTAGTGGAAATCTATGATCAATACCCGGACAAGACCTTCAAGGTGAATGGACAAAGATTGAAGCACTATTATGGCGATGAGATAAATCGAGAGAAGGTGGCCTCGATTCATTCTACCACTTGACCAAACCAGACAGAGTCTAGCTTATGGACTATAAACAAGCGCTCGATGGGAGACACCCCATCATCTCTCTTCTCCCTTATATTTAATTCTTGCATCATAATCTCTATTTCTCCCTTATATTTAATTTTGGTTACTAATCTCAACATTTCCCTCCCCCCATTTAATTCTAATCATTTTGAAAATTTTGGAAATTTTTGGACAACTGTGGTGTTTAGATGCTTATTGCCTACATTTTTGGACCTTAGGCATATTTGCATCTATTTTTGGGACTTGAAAGCTCATTGCCTACATTTTTGAACATTAGGCATTATTGCACATACTTTGTGTGTTGGAAGCTCATTGAACATATTTTTGATGTGTTAGCATATTGCATATAAGCCTATAGCAACTTTTTTTGGTAATTCACATAGATATGATTCACTTACATAGCATTGCTAAGAATTTAATAGTACATACATCGTACATATTCATTTTTGACTATGGAATCAAGTTATACATAATTTTTGATTGCTATTTATGCAGGTAAGGAAAGTGTTTAACGTTACTTCTTATGCCTTCATATCATTGCTGCAGAATCAAGAACAATTTTAGCCAGGCTCAGGGTAGCGCGGCCGCACCACCAGCAAGGCTACAGCCCACGCGCCCGCGCCAATATTCATAGCAGATAGCCAGTTTTTACAGCCCGTGAGGCCGCGCCCCATGCAAAGCTTAAGCCAGCGTGCCCGCGCCCGACCCCAGACATACGCATGTTTTAACTTTGCCAAAACGGTTTCCAGCCCTTATATCTCAGCCATAGCCGACCCCTCTCAGAACACACGTTCTCTCTCAGATCATAACCTATGAACTCCCTCTCCAAATCCTATATCTTACTCATTCACAAACCCTAATTCTCTTACACTTCACCATCTCATCCTTCTCCTATCCAAGCCTAGCCTCCTGTACCATTCCATGAATTCAAATCTCCACTTCTGTCAAAGTTAGGGTTTGAGGTTTTGTTTCTTTAAGGCACGAATTGGAGAAACTTTTGTTCAAGTGAGGGTTTGCACTGCAGAATATCAGAGAAGTAAGTTTGGGGGTATTGATAGAATTTAAAAACAAGGGTTTGCTTTGTGTTTTGTCGAGAATCAATTTGGGGGTATATTGCAGGTTCATCATCAAGGGTTTACAACCAATTTTCTAAAAATATCAATGGCCTCAAAGCGTGCACATTCTTTCGCACCCGCATCGCCCGCTCGCAGTGACTTGGGCGAAGACACGATTAATTTGACTAGGTTCATTGGCCCGGACGCACAAATTGAGTACTATCGGATCGCAGCCAAGTCAGTCTTAAAAGAACGGGGTCTGAAGCCAGCAAAAGAAGATGGCCGATTGCTTGCCATGATCTGCGAGATGGGTTGACAAGGGGTTTGTGCAACACCACCGCCAGTCCCATTGGCCATTGTGCGTGAATTTTATGATAATGCTAAGGAAGCTTAGAATGGTTTCTCTTTTGTACGGGGCAAAATCCTTGACTATTGCCCTGCGGCGATTCAGGATGTGTTGAGTGTGCCCCCACTTCCGGCTGGATAAGTGAACTGGGTTGAGGTAAAGAGGTTTGAAACTGACCTTGACCAGTTGCTCTGTGATTTGTGTGCGCCAAGCACAATGTGGAAAATTAAGAAGGATACTACTGATGAGTATACCACTTTCCCTGCATCCGGTCTCAACAAATATGCCAAGGCATGGAATCTGTTCCTCTGTGCCAACTTGATGCCATCCACGCACCAGCACGAGATTACAGTCGAGAGGGCTATCATATTGTGGGGGATCATCACGGGGAAATACATTGATGTCGGCCATCTGCTTCACCAGAACATGCTGTGTTTTATGAGAGGCAGTACAACAGGGTCCATTCCACATGCATCCATAGTGGCCCATCTCTGTGCTGAGGCAGGGCTTGACTAGGACGATGAGCAGATCCAAATGTAGAGTGGGGACGTTAATCATGCCACCATTAAAAAGTTTGAATATTGGGCTGGGGGCATAGCACATTCGCGGGGTAAGGGATTCATATTTACCGACCCCACCAGCAGTTCCCCCACTGTAGCAGCCAGCAGCCGAAGTCGGTCCTTCCACAGTCAATTCAAGGCATCAGGATCGCCATATGAGGCGACTAGAGAGGAGAATGGACGCGCTTCACTGGAACTTTATAGCCTTCGCAGATGGCATGTCCCGTGCGCTGGCTAAAGCGTTCACTCAGCAAGGGACGATGCTGGAGTGGCCTACCTTCGGTTATGCCATGCCATATCCGCCACCAGATTCACCACCCGAGGAGGGTTTCCATACCGATGAATAGGGGAGTTTTCCTGACCCTTTACGTTTAATGGGGACATTGAATATTTCAAGTTTGGGGGTATTGGGTGTTATTAGTAGTAGTTGCATATAGTGTTAATTGCATATAGTTATTTGCATAGTAGTTGCATTCTAGTTAAATTTTGCATAAAAAATTTTCTGTTTTAGTTTATTATATTTATTTGGTTGTGTTTAATTGCATTGCATTGCATATTCCCATGTGTTTAGCCTGTCGAATTCTAGTCTGGCCAATTATGACATTGAGATATGATAGATTTTTTTTGAACTCTGTTAGTAGCTTAAGCTAAGTTATATTTTTATACATGATGTAATCTATACATGTTTCTTTGATGTGACCGGATAGCACAGAATTATCTTTATTTGCTTGTTGGCTAGATTAGTGTATGCTGGTCTTCTGAGGTGAAAATTTCTGTTTTTAATTGCTAGAATTGTGTAATAAAAGTGATAATGACCTTAACAACACAGGAATACAAGTTTGAGGGAAAACATTTGGTATGCATGCTAAAAAGAAAAAGAAAAGAGAATAATTGTGAAAAAGAAAAAAAATAGAATAAACACCTTGGCTAGCGAAGTCTTGTGGCCTTTGATACTCGAGTAAGTATGCCCTAAGGGATTGTCTCTACACCCAGCGCCCTAAGGCCTTTATAGTTTGGGAGTCGTTGGTCGAAAGCTCGTTAAATGGGTATAAATGAAAAGCCTAAGAGGACCTAGCATTGCACAGTCATGGGTGTAGCTGCTGGAAAAGTGCGAATATCGCCCCTGTGTGTGAATAAAAGCATAATAAGCCCTTGTTGCACCTTAGATTGTATCTATGTGTTGGTTTGGTCATTATTTTGTATAAATGAAAAATTCTGGACTTAAAACCTCAATTTTCCTTCCTTAGACGTATAGCATGTGGAATCTTTACCTCTGTCAAGCTTGTTTATGACATTGCACACACACACACACCATATCTTAGCAACATGTTGTGATTTATTGATTGTATGTCTTTATAACCGTAGCTTGAGCTGATACTCTGTTCATAGTTCTTGTTATTTCTCTGAGGCGTGTCTTATTGGAACTCACATCACAGCTGAAATATTGGGATTCATTTTCATGTAGTTTAGTTGCATATCATGTAGTCTAGATTTGTGTTTGTTGCTTGAGGGCAAGCAATAGTTCAAGTTTGGGGGTATTTGATAAGTAGATTTTATACCTACTTATTGGATATCAACTTGCTATGATTATGGCTTAAACTCGAGCATTTTATTGTCTTTTAATGCGCTTTATCTTTGTTTTGCATATCTTAGTCAGGAAACTCAAAGAGCATGGAATGGCATGATAATGGGCAAAATGGCATAGAATTGGCAATAAGGCAAGATGGAATGGCATGATGATGAAGATAGCATGAGGTGATGGCTTGTGCAAAAAGGGCCTAAGGCAATAAGAATGAAAGAGAAAGAAGCAACAGGAAAGCAGCAATGAAGCACAAAGAAACCAGCACAAATCTAGCACTGCACCAGTAGATTTTAGGCTCGCGCGGCCGAACCGTGTTAAAGAGGAAGAGCCGCACGCCAATACCCAGAAGTTTAGAGTCTGCTTTAGGGACGCGCGTGGCCGCGCCCCAAATGTACTACGGGGCTGCGCGTCCGCGCTGATCAAAAATGCTGACTTTTCACTTCTATTCGGCTAAGTGTATTGCATATAAGGGTTTATGTTGTAAGGAACGACGAGGGGGGGGGGGGAGACTCATCATTTATTACAAGTTTTTCCTATTTTCTAGGGTTAGAGAGCTTAGGAGGGTTTGAATCTTCACTTCTCCTCCCCTTCTAGTTCTAAATAGATTTCATTTTAGGGTTTCACTTTGGGTTTAGTTATGGTCTAAACTTGAGCTTGCTAGCATTCTATTGGAAGGGGAACCACAAGATTTTCATCCTCTATCTCTCTATTCTCTTACTTTCATAGTTGCTTCAATGCTTGGCTTAAATTGCATAATGGTTTGTGGTTCAGAGATGAACTAACTACCATTATGGGATTCTAATGAATCTTATTGCTTAGTCTAGCTTTATATGCCTCATTGATATGTATGCTTGGTTTTGTATGGTCTACCTAGCATGGTTATATTGAATATATAGATGCTTGATCACCATCTACTGTAATAGTTTATATGGAATTGAAAGAGGAAATATAAGCTTAGATTTTGCCATGCTAGCATATGTTCGTAAAATTTGCATTTGATGAATTTTATGTTTTGCTATCCAGATAGAAATATATCGGCTTGCCATATGTAGCCAATAGGGAGCTTGCACTTAAATCGATTTTGCTTGTAAATTGCATAGACATATAGTGATTTAGGCTTTATCGATGTTCATGAGATTTCTATCTCTTTTGTGGATATTATATGATATGAATTTGGTTTAGTGAAAAATAGCCTTTTCTCACATTCGTGCTCCCAGCTAGCATTCCTAATTAATCAATTATACTGGACACGAGGTGTGTAATCTAGATGATGCAATAGGTGAAGTTAGGATCCCATATTTCTCTAATTTGAACCTGCTGTCTGTTAATTAGTTAATTTTACTTTAAAATCAGTCGAGTTATTAAGTCACACTTTAATACTCGTTTGAGTAGCTGAAGATAACTATAGAATTGTTGCATGATAGTTTAAATCTAACTTCTTTTCTCCATGGGAACGATCTCTATTTATCACTTATTACTTGTCGGCCGTGTATGCTTGCACGAGTCTGTGCCTGTTTTGTTGATACCGAAACGGCGCAACACGATACTTTAGTTTTATCTTTTCTGCCTTAAGGCTCAATTTGAATGGTGATTATCGGGCTGCGAAGCATCCTCGACCACAAAATATATACAAGTGTCGGTCTCCTCATGGGCATGATAGCCGTCGGAGGGACTCTAACACGACAAGCCACATTTTCATTATGTTGAGACCTTAAATCCGGATAACGATTTTAAGGTCTTTTGTATGTATATTTTTACAAAAATATTTGCGGGGTACATTTGTAAAGTGGCGTTTGTCCATCATGGGAATCAGATTCTAATCAGTTTGATCATGAATCCCACGATTCCTAGGCCCACATAGGGAGGACAATAAACCTGCGCAGCTTAAATTTGTACGAAAATATATCCAAATATCGGCAGAACCAAGGATTCATCAGTAAATCCTGGCTCACTCATGGCCGAAGCATCTCGTTTTCACTAAATAGCGATCTAAGGGCCACAAGGTAGCTTTTATAACTGAAATTAGAAAAAATGCTAGATTTAAATAAATCTCAGCAAATCTAGCCTCCCGGTTCTGTCCGGACCTATTTTGAACCGTTTGAAAGCTAGAGTTGGCGAGATTTAAATAAATCTAGTTCGCCCTCAAAAATGTCAGTGCCATTCATATACAATAAATATTTAAAGCAACAATTAAAAAAAATGAGTAAAGCAATATATATATATATATATATATATATATATATATATATATGAAAGCTGTAAAGGGCGATGGGTTTTCACGCCGGTGCCCGGACTGGAATTGAAATATATATATATATATATATATTTATAAAAGCTGTATAAAAGCCACGGATATATATATAAAAACAGTAAAAAAAGGCGATGGGTTTTCAAGCCTGTGCCCGGACTGAAATATAAATATATACAGAAACATAGTCAACCAGGACTGGGAAGATAACCAATATGGTGAATCGTGTAAAAACAGTAAAACGGCCACATAATTATCTAGGGCGAACAAGAATGTAAATATATATATATATATATATATATATAGACAGAAAAGTAGTCAACCAAGACTGGGAAGAGAACCCAGTGTGGTGAATCTTGCTTATATATGCATATATATATACTTAAGCGACTTTGGTATGTCTTTAAGTGGAATGTCAACAGATCTAGAGATTAGGTTTGAACAAATTTAAAACGAAGTAGACTGTTTAGATCGAGTTTATCAGTTAGTCAAGAGTCAGCCGTGTGATCCTTGTATCAGACACAGTCTGATTAGATTTTCTAAAAGTTTTTATATAAATTTTTTTGAAATCAACAGTCGGTGACCAATTTCGGTGAAATTTTTTTCTCCTTTCTTAAAATTAAACATAATTTTGGGGGGAAAAAGATTGAATCCCTGGATTTTTTTTTGGGGTCGAAGTATAGGGGATGGTGATTTCTCTGAGAAGAAGATCAACAGCACCCACCGGCGAGGAAGGAGCCGGACCTAACAGTCAACAGTCAGACGACACTGGCCCCCCCAGGGTCCCACAGTCATCGGATGCTCCAGTCATCATCAGATGCAATCAACACATCCGACAAAGTCAAAAGTAAAGGACAACTTTACTTTAGTAAAAGTAAATGTAATTACTTTAACTTTAGTTAAATGTTTTTACTTTACCCTTAGTAAATGTAAAAGTAATTTACTTTTAACCTAAGTTAAATGTTTTTAACTTAAGTTAAATGTTTCTTACTGTAGTTAAATGTTTTTACTTTTAACCTTAAGTAAATGTAAAAGTTACTTCGGTAAATATAAACCGGTAACTTTAGTTCTATTTAAAGGAACTCAAGTGTTAGAGTTTCCTTAGGCTTAGAAATGTAAACCATTTAGCCTCATCTGAGGTTTTCTCCCCCTTCTCTCTACCTTCTCTCTAGTTAGATGAAGAAGAAGTTCATGTACTTCTTCTTCCTTTTGTAAATAGATCCAGATACGATGTAATCCTTTCCCAAATGTTTATAATACAAGAAAGAGATTACTTTACCGATTCACCGGTCATCTTCTTTTAGTTTCAAAAAATGTTTTAAGTTTAAAGTTTTATTTAAACTTTTCGTCCGCTGTTAAATGGTATCAGAGCCATGCGGTGTTGTCTCTTGGTGTCACTGTTTGTTCTCCGGTCAAACACAGAGGTCTGAGTTTAAAACTTTGTTTTTACTTCTTCTTTAGACTTCTGTTGCTCCGTCCTTAGAGTACCTAGTTTAAGTCACCTAGTCTCTTTGTATAAACCACCCTGTTTCGCCATAGGTCCCGTCGAGCCGTTGTAAGTCTCAAGAGTGTGAGCAGTTAAGGCAAAAAGGGAATCACTAGATTCTAGGGTATGTGTTTATGTTAAGAAAAGAAAGGGGTATGTACTTAAGCGACTTTGGTATGTCTTTAAGTGGAATGTCAACAGATCTAGAGATTAGGTTTGAACAAAGTTAAAACGAAGTAGACTGTTTAGATCGAGTTTATCAGTTAGTCAAGAGTCAGCCGTGTGATCCTTGTATCAGACACAGTCTGATTAGTTTTTCTAAAAATTATTACATAAATTTTTTTGAAATCAACAGTCGGTGACCAATTTCGGTGAAATTTTTTTCTCCTTTCTTAAAATTAAACATAATTTTGGGGGGAAAAAGATTGAATCCCTGGATTTTTTTTTGGGGTCGAAGTATAGGGGATGGTGATTTCTCTGAGAAGAAGATCAACAGCACCCACCGGCGAGGAAGGAGCCGGACCTAACAGTCAACAGTCAGGCGACACTGGCCCCCCCAGGGTCCCACAGTCATCGGATGCTCCAGTCATCATCAGATGCAATCAACACATCCGACAAAGTCAAAAGTAAAGGACAACTTTACTTTAGTAAAAGTAAATGTAATTACTTTAACTTTAGTTAAATGTTTTTAACTTTAGTTAAATGTTTTTACTTTACCCTTAGTAAATGTAAAAGTAATTTACTTTTAACCTAAGTTAAATGTTTTTAACTTAAGTTAAATGTTTCTTACTTTAGTTAAATGTTTTTACTTTTAACCTTAAGTAAATGTAAAAGTTACTTCGGTAAATATAAACCGGTAACTTTAGTTCTATTTAAAGGAACTCAAGTGTTAGAGTTTCCTTAGGCTTAGAAATGTAAACCATTTAGCCTCATCTGAGGTTCTCTCCCCCTTCTCTCTACCTTCTCTCTAGTTAGATGAAGAAGAAGTTCATGTACTTCTTCTTCCTTTTGTAAATAGATCCAGATACGATGTAATCCTTTCCCAAATGTTTATAATACAAGAAAGAGATTACTTTACCGATTCACCGGTCATCTTCTTTTAGTTTCAAAAAATGTTTTAAGTTTAAAGTTTTATTTAAACTTTTCGTCCGCTGTTAAATGGTATCAGAGCCATGCGGTGTTGTCTCTTGGTGTCACTGTTTGTTCTCCGGTCAAACACAGAGGTCTGAGTTTAAAACTTTGTTTTTACTTCTTCTTTAGACTTCTGTTGCTCCGTCCTTAGAGCACCTAGTTTAAGTCACCTAGTCTCTTTATATAAACCACCCTGTTTCGCCATAGGTCCCGTCGAGCCGTTGTAAGTCTCAAGAGTGTGAGCAGTTAAGGCAAAAAGGGAATCACTAGATTCTAGGGTATGTGTTTATGTTAAGCAAAGAAAGGGGTATGTACTTAAGCGACTTTGGTATGTCTTTAAGTGGAATGTCAACAGATCTAGAGATTAGGTTTGAACAAAGTTAAAACGAAGTAGACTGTTTAGATCGAGTTTATCAGTTAGTCAAGAGTCAGCCGTGTGATCCTTGTATCAGACACAGTCTGATTAGTTTTTCTAAAAATTTTTACATAAATTTTTTTAAAATCAACAGTCGGTGACCAATTTCGGTGAAATTTTTTTCTCCTTTCTTAAAATTAAACATAATTTTGGGGGGAAAAAGATTGAATCCCTGGATTTTTTTTTGGGGTCGAAGTATAGGGGATGGTGATTTCTCTGAGAAGAAGATCAACAGCACCCACCGGCGAGGAAGGAGCCGGACCTAACAGTCAACAGTCAGACGACACTGGCCCCCCCAGGGTCCCACAGTCATCGGATGCTCCAGTCATCATCAGATGCAATCAACACATCCGACAAAGTCAAAAGTAAAGGACAACTTTACTTTAGTAAAAGTAAATGTAATTACTTTAACTTTAGTTAAATGTTTTTAACTTTAGTTAAATGTTTTTAACTTTAGTTAAATGTTTTTACTTTACCCTTAGTAAATGTAAAAGTAATTTACTTTTAACCTAAGTTAAATGTTTTTAACTTAAGTTAAATGTTTCTTACTTTAGTTAAATGTTTTTACTTTTAACCTTAAGTAAATGTAAAAGTTACTTCGGTAAATATAAACCGGTAACTTTAGTTCTATTTAAAGGAACTCAGGTGTTAGAGTTTCCTCAGGCTTAGAAATGTAAACCATTTAGCCTCATCTGAGGTTCTCTCCCCCTTCTCTCTACCTTCTCTCTAGTTAGATGAAGAAGAAGTTCATGTACTTCTTCTTCCTTTTGTAAATAGATCCAGATACGATGTAATCCTTTCCCAAATGTTTATAATACAAGAAAGAGATTACTTTACCGATTCACCGGTCATCTTCTTTTAGTTTCAAAAAATGTTTTAAGTTTAAAGTTTTATTTAAACTTTTCGTCCGCTGTTAAATGGTATCAGAGCCATGCGGTGTTGTCTCTTGGTGTCACTGTTTGTTCTCCGGTCAAACACATAGGTCTGAGTTTAAAACTTTGTTTTTACTTCTTCTTTAGACTTCTGTTGCTCCGTCCTTAGAGCACCTAGTTTAAGTCACCTAGTCTCTTTGTATAAACCACCCTGTTTCGCCATAGGTCCCGTCGAGCCGTTGTAAGTCTCAAGAGTGTGAGCAGTTAAGGCAAAAAGGGAATCACTAGATTCTAGGGTATGTGTTTATGTTAAGCAAAGAATGGGGTATGTACTTAAGCGACTTTGGTATGTCTTTAAGTGGAATGTCAACAGATCTAGAGATTAGGTTTGAACAAAGTTAAAACGAAGTAGACTGTTTAGATCGAGTTTATCAGTTAGTCAAGAGTCAGCCGTGTGATCCTTGTATCAGACACAGTCTGATTAGTTTTTCTAAAAATTTTTACATAAATTTTTTTAAAATCAACAGTCGGTGACCAATTTCGGTGAAATTTTTTTCTCCTTTCTTAAAATTAAACATAATTTTGGGGGGAAAAAGATTGAATCCCTGGATTTTTTTTTGGGGTCGAAGTATAGGGGATGGTGATTTCTCTGAGAAGAAGATCAACAGCACCCACCGGCGAGGAAGGAGCCGGACCTAACAGTCAACAGTCAGACGACACTGGCCCCCCCAGGGTCCCACAGTCATCGGATGCTCCAGTCATCATCAGATGCAATCAACACATCCGACAAAGTCAAAAGTAAAGGACAACTTTACTTTAGTAAAAGTAAATGTAATTACTTTAACTTTAGTTAAATGTTTTTAACTTTAGTTAAATGTTTTTACTTTACCCTTAGTAAATGTAAAAGTAATTTACTTTTAACCTAAGTTAAATGTTTTTAACTTAAGTTAAATGTTTCTTACTTTAGTTAAATGTTTTTACTTTTAACCTTAAGTAAATGTAAAAGTTACTTCGGTAAATATAAACCGGTAACTTTAGTTCTATTTAAAGGAACTCAAGTGTTAGAGTTTCCTTAGGCTTAAAAATGTAAACCATTTAGCCTCATCAGAGGTTCTCTCTCTTTCTCTCCCCCTTCTCTCTACCTTCTCTCTAGTTAGAAGAAGAAGAAGTTCCTGTACTTCTTCTTCCCTTTGTAAATAAATCCAGATACGATGTAATCCTTTCACAACTGTTTATAATAATAGAAAGAGATTACTTTACCGATTCACCGGTCATCTTCTTTATGTTTCAAAAATGTTTTAAGTTTACTTTTACTACAAGAGAAGAGTGGCGCATAAACAAAGCTGAATAACAACTATAGCAAAACTATAAGAAATTAAAGCAACAGTTCATAAGTAAAAAGAGAAGTTTAAATAAAATAAGCTTTTATTGAACTATGAAATAATTACAAACAATTAACTTGGTTACTTTAAAACAGATTGACTCGATTATAGAAACTTATCATATCTAAGAGAGAAGGCAAGAGAGTTGAAGATTAGTCAGATAGGAATCTGAGTCTTCTCAAACGCTCTATTGGATTACTAAATCCTGCCTCATAATACTGACTGAGCCTCTCTTATATAGGAAGAGAAAAGGCGGAGCAATTACAACTCAATAATTACAAAACATAAATGACTATTGAACAACAGTAATGCTTTATCAAAAGATGAAAGCATTATTACAACTTTTGACTATTACAAACAAGTTTTACTATTACAGACGCGTTAATCAAATACAGACAAATGATAATAACAACTTTTGACTAACAAGACTACAGACATCTGACTAATACTAAATGACAACTGACTCAGCAACTGCTTTCGGCTACTTTGGACAAAGGAGCACGGGCTGCGCGGGCAGGGGCATCTAGCAACAAAGCTGACCAAGGTGACTGTAGGAACCCAAGGTGAATGGAAACCGGGTCCTAAGCAAACGGATCCTGGGCATCTTGAAGAGAGATGCTTCCGTACGGATCAGTAGGACTAGAGTGATGACTGGAGCGGGAAGAAGAAGATGAACAAACAGAAGGAACTGAGTCCTCACTGAGTTTATCCATTCTTTTCTGAATTAAACGAGATAACTGTTTAAGCTCATTATTGGTACAATGATCAATATCCGCGAAATCTAACTTAGAACTGGAAGATTTCTTGGATTTAGATTTACTAGAGGATGATTCATTTGGAGGAGGAATCGTTTGAATGGGTGAAGGATTGGGGAATTCCTTCTGAACTTGGCCCACGATGCGATAAGGATCAAACTTATCCCACCATTTAACAGAAAACTCACGAGTAACATGAGTAATTTGATTGAGGTGATTACTAGAGGCACCTTTTTCAGGAGCGACTAAGGAAGAAAGAGCAACATTGACTGTTGGAGAATAAAATCCATAGTTCCATCGAAGGATCCATGGGACTTTATATTTACTAGCAAAATGAAGAATAACTGGGATGCAGCAATTAGACTGCACCACCGGAACCCTAGAGCTAAAGACATTAAGAACAGTCTGAAGCTCAATTGGGAGGATATCAAAGATGAGACCATAACGTTCCCACCAAAGAACAAACCAATGAGGAAATTGACTTTTAAATTTGTGGTCAAATTGGATGAACCACGAATGACTAAAAGATTGAGTTTGAAATAGAAAAACTCTGTTCCAAGCTTCCATGTAATCATAATAGCAAAACTGGCTATCATGACCTTCAAGCTGCCTAAGATCACTAGGATGATTACCCCAGTTAGGCATGGAGATAACCTGTTTAATATAAAGAGAATGATAGATGATTTTTGAAGAATCATTTCTATCATAAATAGGTTTAATAGCGATTGACTGAGTTTGCAAAAGGACGTCCTTATAATACATGAGAGATTTATAAGGAGCAGAAGGAATAAAATGCCAACCAGTTGGGAAGAACTGGGCAGCTAATTTGACTGGATCATCAATTGATTTCATATGTCTTTCGATATGAAATAAATTGGTGCTGAAAACAGGGATGTATTCAGTTTGAATACGCTGACCAGCAGGAGGATTACTGGAGGAAGCATACGGATCAACCATTAAAGGGGGTTGAACCAGAGCCGAACTATAGGGTTTCGAGCTAGAAACCAAAGGAGTGAACCTATTAACTACAGTAAGGGGGGTAACTGGATGAGGGATTATAGCTCCCACGGGCTTCTGACTAGGTGGGCTTGGGCTTGGAGGACCCAAGGGCCGAACATTTTTATCTTTCCCTCTCACACTCATTTTGAACCTGAGGGGTACCTGAATTAATAAATTCCCGAGTTAGAAAATCAGGAACGGAATTATCACTACCTTTAATATATTCAATGTCAAAATCGAAAATACTTAAAATAGATTGCCATCTGGCAAAAATATGTTTAGCAGCGATGTTTTTAACATCTTTTTCTAAAATATATTTAGCAGACTTACAATCAATACGAACCAAAAATTTTTGATTTAATAAATCATTTTGAAATTTACTGACACAGAAAACTAAAGCTAAAATTTCTTTTTTAATAGTGCTGTAGTTTAATTGTGCCTGATTCCACGCGCCAGAGTGGAATCGAACAATTTGTTCAGAAGAAGCAGGAGTCAATTTCTGCTTCAGAATGCCGCCGAAGCCAATTTCGGAGGCGTCAGTTTCAACAATTTTGAAAGCTAATTCATTAGAAATGCCAAGGCAGGGAAGAACCTTAACATATTTTTTAACTTGCTGAACGATGGCAGAATGCTCATCAGTCCATGGAGGAGGATTCTTCTGTAAACGAAGAAACAAAGGTTTATAGATTTTTCGCAAATTTTTATAGAATTTGCCAACATAATTAAGAGATCCTAGGAACCTTTGAAGTTGGGTTCTATCAAGGATTTTATCGGGAAATCTATCAGCGAATTGAATAACTCTCTGAATAGGACGAACCAAACCCCGATGAATATCATGACCAAGAAATTTAACTTTAACTTGGAAAAGAGAACATTTGGTTGGGGACAGAACCAAACCATTGACTTTGATAGCTTTGAAGAACGAATTCAAGTGTTTGAAATGTTCGTCAATAGATTTAGAAAAAACAAGGATGTCATCAATGTAGACAATGATGAAATGACTAAAGGGATTTAAAATTTCATTGAGAATATTTTGAAATTCACTAGGAGCGTTTTTCAAGCCAAATGCTTGAACAACCCATTCATAATGACCAAAAGGGGTGGTGAAGGCGGTTTTGTACCTATCACTAGGATGGATACTGACTTGCCAAAAACCAGACTTAAGGTCGAATTTACTAAAAATGGTAGCATTACTAAGACGACTAAGAAGGTCTTCCTTATTGGGAAGGGGATACCTAATCCATTCTAAGACCTTATTAAGGGGCTTATAATTGATGACTAGACGAGGGACACCTCTCTCTTTCTCTGCTTCATTATTAACATAAAAGGCAGGGCAAGACCAAGGAGATTTACTATGTTTTATTAATCCTTTGACAAGTAAATCGTTAATTTCTTGCTTACAAAGCTCCATTTGTTGGTGACTCATTTGAATAGGTCTAGCTTTAGTAGGAATAAGATGTTCTTTAAATTCTTTAGCGTAAGGAAGTTTAACTACATGCTTTCTGCGATGCCAAAAAGCATTAGGAGAATCAGCACATAAGTTTTTAACCATGAATAAACGAAGTTCTTCAATTTTATCTTGTATCTTTTCACTTAAAAGAAGGTCTTCAACCTGTTTATACTTAATTTCATGTTTTAAAAACTTTAAATGAGAAGTTTTACATTTTAACAAGTTAAGTGACTTAGAAATAGACTCATCTTGAATAAATCTTAAGTCTCTTTCTTTGGGCTGAGTTAAAAACTCAAAAACAACTTTGTGCCCAAGGTGCTCAGTAGTTAACCCATTATTACTGGTGGTGAAAGGGTATAACAAATAAATAAATGGTAATCCCAGAATAATTTTATCAGTTAAATTACGAATTAACACAAAAGAAGTTTTCAAACATATATCATTTTGACAAATATGAACCTTAGGGAGCTTATATTTAATTTCCATGCTGCTTCCATTAGCAGAGTTTAAACGTTCACTGGTTTTAACATAAAATTTGGTAGGGATTAATCCCTCCTGGATGCAGTTAAGATCTGCACCAGTATCAACAAGAGTAGGAAGTTGAATGGCAAAAGTGCCATCAACCATTAACCGTATCAAAATATACCACTTTTGAATGGTAATATCTTTTATCCTTTTTAACGAGTTACCTTGAATAAACAAAGGAGACTCTTCATCATTGACTCCTGAAGTTTCAGGTAAGTCTTCATTTTCTGAGGAATCAGAAATATGAAGTTCAGAGTCTTTGTTAACTAACGTAGTCATATCACTTCTTAAGTTGGAGATTTCAGTCTTGAGACTAGAAATCTCTTTCTTAAGCTTGTTGACCTCTTGATTTAGTTCAGGGAGAGTAATCTCTCTCTCTGCCACTTTAAATCTCTCAAGGGTTTTATTAAGGCTTATAAGCGGCTTCTCTTTAGCTTTTATTACTTTACCCTTTCCAGAAATGTTTTTAGAAAACAATTCCTTTAACTGTTTCATGTATTGCAATTTTAAGTCTTCATCAGTAAGCTTACTAATCAATTCAATTAACAAAGAGCTTTCTTGCTCCTCTTTAGTAAGAACATTAATAGTTTTACAGCAATCAGACCTACAATTATCAGTACACAAAGTAACTTCATTATCTTCACTAGGAGTTTGACTATTTTGATCATTAGCCGAAGAATAAGGAATATCAGAAATATCATTATCTTCATCAGACTGAGATCTAAGTAAATCAAAAATCTTTTCAGAGTCTTCAACGGAAATATTTAACTGGTTTAATTTTTGTTTTAATTTACATTCATTCTTATAATGTCCCTTTTTACCACAATTATAACAAGTAATTTTACTCTTATCGCTAGATTTAGAAGTGGATTTTTTATTTCCATTTTTCTTTCTAGACCTGGGTTTTTCATAATAACTTTCTTTATTAGTCTGACTAGAGCGCTTTTTATGGTGCTTGCGTTTTTTATGAATTTCTAAGTGCTTTTTCCTATGCTTTCTACGCGAAGGGGCAATAGGAGGCAGACCATATTGTTCACAAAAAGTGCCAAGCTCATATTTAGCTTTCTTTTTATCTTTGGCAGCTTGTTTAGCGATTTTGAAATCAATACACATTTTTAGGCCAATTTTTTGAATATAACTAACAATGTCACCGTAAGTGAGGTTATCATAATCAATATAGCCTAATGTTTTACTAAGTTCTTCACGGACTTTATGAGCAAATAAAGACGGAAGACCATTAACAAATTTTTCCTTCCAAAAAGGCTTGTTACTATCATTACGAAGCATGACACGCGAAATAAAAACATCTTTATACCATCTAAAATCACTTAAAGTGGGACAAGTAAGATTACTAAGTTGATCATGGATACGTTCAGTAATATTACTAGGAGTACCAATAAAATGTTTTATTATAGTGAAAATTAGGGTATTAATACCATCAGGAACACCAAAACCAATATCTTCACGGAAGATAGGTTGACCATTATCATCAAGTTGATAAGCATGAATAATAGAGTTCCTAGCATCTTCATCAAGGTGTTTTTCCCACCAAGAGCGAAGAACTCCCGAAAAACCATTAGTTAAAATTTCAACAATTTCAGGTTGAGTAAGATTAGTAAAAGCAGTGATGTAACTATTAGCAATCATAGACATGTGATTCATTTTAGTAAGTATTTGATGTTCACTGAAGCCATCTATATTCCATTCATAAATTTTATTGGAGGAAACCGAAAATTGATTGTCAAGATTCTTTTCCTCGAACTGAAGATCAGGGGGAGTGGGTCTAGTATACCAATTTTTTGTAATACTAGTGTTATTAAAAGTTAACCTTTTCAATTGTTCAGTAAGGTCGGGAACAGAAGCGACCTCAGATACCTCATCTGAGTCACTATTGTAGTCATTGCCAGATTCTTAAATCTGATCAATGATGGCCACGGTTCCACTGGCTTCGCTAGAGCTTGAACCAATCTTTTTAATAAGTTTATCAATACTTTTAACTAAATCAGAATCTTTACTAGGTAATCCCTTGCCATCTCTGTTATCAGGAAGGGTTAACAAAGGCTGATCAAGTTTCTTATCAGGGGTTTTAATAAGTGTAGTATCAAACTTTTCTTCAATTTTATCAAGTTGTTTTCCTATGGTGGCTAAATACTGATTAGTAAAATTATTTTGTTCAATAATCTTTTTATCATCAGTTTTACCATCAGCTACTTTAAAAGGACTAGCAACAACGGAGTTATTTTTGACTTGTAAAAGAACAGTTTCAAGGGGAGGATGAGAAGCTAAAGTTTTGGACTTATCTTCTTTTATCCATTGAGATTTAGTAAGAACTTTACAATGATTTCTATCATACCAATCATAAACTGTAAGGTTCTCTCTTGTAAGTTTAACAAATTTTTTCCAATTATGAACAATTTTATCTCTATCAATTTTATCATGCATATTACGAAAAGCATGTCTTTTAGCTTGATTAGTTTTAGAATTAAAATCATTAACAAGGCTATCCCAATCCAATTTAGAGACTTTAGTAAGGACTCTTAATTGGTGATTAATTGGGGCATCAAAGTCAGAGGGAGAAGGACCGACCGACACAGTAGGAGAAACATCTTCATGTTCTCCCTCAGTCTGAAAGGCAGGAGTATAACAAGGATGACTTGTCTGACCCTGATTCAACACGCCTTTCAGTTTAACATCAGGAATAGAAAAGTCACTTAAGACTTCAGTGTCTCTTCTAGAGGTAGAAGGGACAGAGGAACTGGTAAATTCTTCAATAATAAAAGGTCTTCTAGTACGTTCAAAACTAATTCGAACAGTACCATCAGAAAATTGCTTAATATTTTCTAAATTTAACAAATTATAATTAACTGGTTTTTGTGGAACTTCCTGGGGAAGAATCCATTGGCTAGGTAACGTGACATCTTTCCAAAGAATAGTTTTAGGTGTTTGAATATTGGCGTTACTAGTGCTACTCTGTATTAAAACAGTATGATCTTTAGGACTTTCATTAAGAGCATAAATGTTTTTAACTTTAGTTAAATGTTTTTACTTTACCCTTAGTAAATGTAAAAGTAATTTACTTTTAACCTAAGTTAAATGTTTTTAACTTAAGTTAAATGTTTCTTACTTTAGTTAAATGTTTTTACTTTTAACCTTAAGTAAATGTAAAAGTTACTTCGGTAAATATAAATATAGGGGATGGTGATTTCTCTGAGAAGAAGATCAACAGCACCCACCGGCGAGGAAGGAGCCGGACCTAACAGTCAACAGTCAGACGACACTGGCCCCCCCAGGGTCCCACAGTCATCGGATGCTCCAGTCATCATCAGATGCAATCAACACATCCGACAAAGTCAAAAGTAAAGGACAACTTTACTTTAGTAAAAGTAAATGTAATTACTTTAACTTTAGTTAAATGTTTTTAACTTTAGTTAAATGTTTTTACTTTACCCTTAGTAAATGTAAAAGTAATTTACTTTTAACCTAAGTTAAATGTTTTTAACTTAAGTTAAATGTTTCTTACTTTAGTTAAATGTTTTTACTTTTAACCTTAAGTAAATGTAAAAGTTACTTCGGTAAATATAAACCGGTAACTTTAGTTCTATTTAAAGGAACTCAAGTGTTAGAGTTTCCTTAGGCTTAGAAATGTAAACCATTTAGCCTCATCTGAGGTTCTCTCCCCCTTCTCTCTACCTTCTCTCTAGTTAGATGAAGAAGAAGTTCATGTACTTCTTCTTCCTTTTGTAAATAGATCCAGATACGATGTAATCCTTTCCCAAATGTTTATAATACAAGAAAGAGATTACTTTACCGATTCACCGGTCATCTTCTTTTAGTTTCAAAAAATGTTTTAAGTTTAAAGTTTTATTTAAACTTTTCGTCCGCTGTTAAATGGTATCAGAGCCATGCGGTGTTGTCTCTTGGTGTCACTGTTTGTTCTCCGGTCAAACACAGAGGTCTGAGTTTAAAACTTTGTTTTTACTTCTTCTTTAGACTTCTGTTGCTCCGTCCTTAGAGCACCTAGTTTAAGTCACCTAGTCTCTTTGTATAAACCACCCTGTTTCGCCATAGGTCCCGTCGAGCCGTTGTAAGTCTCAAGAGTGTGAGCAGTTAAGGCAAAAAGGGAATCACTAGATTCTAGGGTATGTGTTTATGTTAAGCAAAGAAAGGGGTATGTACTTAAGCGACTTTGGTATGTCTTTAAGTGGAATGTCAACAGATCTAGAGATTAGGTTTGAACAAAGTTAAAACGAAGTAGACTGTTTAGATCGATTTATCAGTTAGTCAAGAGTCAGCCGTGTGATCCTTGTATCAGACACAGTCTGATTAGTTTTTCTAAAAATTTTTACATAAATTTTTTTGAAATCAACAGTCGGTGACCAATTTCGGTGAAATTTTTTTCTCCTTTCTTAAAATTAAACATAATTTTGGGGGGAAAAAGATTGAATCTCTGGATTTTTTTTTGGGGTCGAAGTATAGGGGATGGTGATTTCTCTGAGAAGAAAATCAACAGCACCCACCGGCGAGGAAGGAGCCGGACCTAACAGTCAACAGTCAGACGACACTGGCCCCCCCAGGGTCCCACAGTCATCGGATGCTCCAGTCATCATCAGATGCAATCAACACATCCGACAAAGTCAAAAGTAAAGGACAACTTTACTTTAGTAAAAGTAAATGTAATTACTTTAACTTTAGTTAAATGTTTTTAACTTTAGTTAAATGTTTTTACTTTACCCTTAGTAAATGTAAAAGTAATTTACTTTTAACCTAAGTTAAATGTTTTTAACTTAAGTTAAATGTTTCTTACTTTAGTTAAATGTTTTTACTTTTAACCTTAAGTAAATGTAAAAGTTACTTCGGTAAATATAAACCGGTAACTTTAGTTCTATTTAAAGGAACTCAAGTGTTAGAGTTTCCTTAGGCTTAGAAATGTAAACCATTTAGCCTCATCTGAGGTTCTCTCCCCCTTCTCTCTACCTTCTCTCTAGTTAGATGAAGAAGAAGTTCATGTACTTCTTCTTCCTTTTGTAAATAGATCCAGATACGATGTAATCCTTTCCCAAATGTTTATAATACAAGAAAGAGATTACTTTACCGAATCGGTAAAGTAATCTCTTTCTATTATTATAAACAGTTGTGAAAGGATTACATCGTATCTGGATTTATTTACAAAGGGAAGAAGAAGTACAGGAACTTCTTCTTCTTCTAACTAGAGAGAAGGTAGAGAGAAGGGGGAGAGAAAGAGAGAGAACCTCTGATGAGGCTAAATGGTTTACATTTTTAAGCCTAAGGAAACTCTAACACTTGAGTTCCTTTAAATAGAACTAAAGTTACCGGTTTATATTTACCGAAGTAACTTTTACATTTACTTAAGGTTAAAAGTAAAAACATTTAACTAAAGTAAGAAACATTTAACTTAAGTTAAAAACATTTAACTTAGGTTAAAAGTAAATTACTTTTACATTTACTAAAGGTAAAGTAAAAACATTTAACTAAAGTTAAAAACATTTAACTAAAGTTAAAGTAATTACATTTACTTTTACTTAAGTAAATAACTTTTACTAAAGTAAAGTTGTCCTTTACTTTTTGACTTTGTCGGATGCGTTGATTGCATCTGATGATGACTGGGGCATCCGATGACTGTGGGACCCTGGGGGGCCAGCGTCGTCTGACTGTGGACTGTTGACTGTTGAGGTCCGGCTCCTTCCTCGCCGGTGGGTGCTGTTGATCTTCTTCTCAGAGAGATCACCATCCCCTATACTTCGACCCCAAAAAAAAATCCAGGGATTCAATCCTTTTTCACCCCAAAATTATGTTTAATTTTAAGAAAGGAGAAAAAATTTCACCGAAATTTTGGTCACCGACTGTTGATTTCAAAAAAATTTATATAAAAATTTTTAGAAAAACTAATCAGACTGTGTCTGATACAAGGATCACACGGCTGACTCTTGACTATCTGATGAACTCGATCTAAACAGTCTACTTCATTTTAACTTTGTTCAAACCTAATCTCTAGATCTGTTGACATTCCACTTAAAGACATACCAAAGTCGCTTAAGTACATACCCCTTTCTTTGCTTAACATAAACACATACCCTAGAATCTAGTGATTCCCTTTTTGCCTTAACTGCTCACACTCTTGAGACTTACAACGGCTCGACGGGACCTATGGCGAAACAGGGTGGTTTATACAAAGAGACTAGGTGACTTAAACTAGGTGCTCTAAGGACGGAGCAACAGAAGTCTAAAGAAGAAGTAAAAACAAGGTTTTAAACTCAGACCTCTGTGTTTGACCGGAGAACAAACAGTGACACCAAGAGACAACACCGCATGGCTCTGATACCATTTAACAGCGGATGAAAAATTTAAATAAAACTTTAAACTTAAAACATTTTTGAAACATAAAGAAGATGACCGGTGAATCGGTAAAGTAATCTCTTTCTATTATTATAAACAGTTGTGAAAGGATTACATCGTATCTGGATTTATTTACAAAGGGAAGAAGAAGTACAGGAACTTCTTCTTCTTCTAACTAGAGAGAAGGTAGAGAGAAGGGGGAGAGAAAGAGAGAGAACCTCTGATGAGGCTAAATGGTTTACATTTTTAAGCCTAAGGAAACTCTAACACTTGAGTTCCTTTAAATAGAACTAAAGTTACCGGTTTATATTTACCGAAGTAACTTTTACATTTACTTAAGGTTAAAAGTAAAAACATTTAACTAAAGTAAGAAACATTTAACTTAAGTTAAAAACATTTAACTTAGGTTAAAAGTAAATTACTTTTACATTTACTAAAGGTAAAGTAAAAACATTTAACTAAAGTTAAAAACATTTAACTAAAGTTAAAGTAATTACATTTACTTTTACTTAAGTAAATAACTTTTACTAAAGTAAAGTTGTCCTTTACTTTTTGACTTTGTCGGATGCGTTGATTGCATCTGATGATGACTGGGGCATCCGATGACTGTGGGACCCTGGGGGGCCAGCGTCGTCTGACTGTGGACTGTTGACTGTTGAGGTCCGGCTCCTTCCTCGCCGGTGGGTGCTGTTGATCTTCTTCTCAGAGAGATCACCATCCCCTATACTTCGACCCCAAAAAAAAATCCAGGGATTCAATCCTTTTTCCCCCCAAAATTATGTTTAATTTTAAGAAAGGAGAAAAAATTTCACCGAAATTTTGGTCACCGACTGTTGATTTCAAAAAAATTTATATAAAAATTTTTAGAAAAACTAATCAGACTGTGTCTGATACAAGGATCACACGGCTGACTCTTGACTATCTGATGAACTCGATCTAAACAGTCTACTTCATTTTAACTTTGTTCAAACCTAATCTCTAGATCTGTTGACATTCCACTTAAAGACATACCAAAGTCGCTTAAGTACATACCCCTTTCTTTGCTTAACATAAACACATACCCTAGAATCTAGTGATTCCCTTTTTGCCTTAACTGCTCACACTCTTGAGACTTACAACGGCTCGACGGGACCTATGGCGAAACAGGGTGGTTTATACAAAGAGACTAGGTGACTTAAACTAGGTGCTCTAAGGACGGAGCAACAGAAGTCTAAAGAAGAAGTAAAAACAAGGTTTTAAACTCAGACCTCTGTGTTTGACCGGAGAACAAACAGTGACACCAAGAGACAACACCGCATGGCTCTGATACCATTTAACAGCGGATGAAAAATTTAAATAAAACTTTAAACTTAAAACATTTTTGAAACATAAAGAAGATGACCGGTGAATCGGTAAAGTAATCTCTTTCTATTATTATAAACAGTTGTGAAAGGATTACATCGTATCTGGATTTATTTACAAAGGGAAGAAGAAGTACAGGAACTTCTTCTTCTTCTAACTAGAGAGAAGGTAGAGAGAAGGGGGAGAGAAAGAGAGAGAACCTCTGATGAGGCTAAATGGTTTACATTTTTAAGCCTAAGGAAACTCTAACACTTGAGTTCCTTTAAATAGAACTAAAGTTACCGGTTTATATTTACCGAAGTAACTTTTACATTTACTTAAGGTTAAAAGTAAAAACATTTAACTAAAGTAAGAAACATTTAACTTAAGTTAAAAACATTTAACTTAGGTTAAAAGTAAATTACTTTTACATTTACTAAAGGTAAAGTAAAAACATTTAACTAAAGTTAAAAACATTTAACTAAAGTTAAAGTAATTACATTTACTTTTACTTAAGTAAATAACTTTTACTAAAGTAAAGTTGTCCTTTACTTTTTGACTTTGTCGGATGCGTTGATTGCATCTGATGATGACTGGGGCATCCGATGACTGTGGGACCCTGGGGGGCCAGCGTCGTCTGACTGTGGACTGTTGACTGTTGAGGTCCGGCTCCTTCCTCGCCGGTGGGTGCTGTTGATCTTCTTCTCAGAGAGATCACCATCCCCTATACTTCGACCCCAAAAAAAAATCCAGGGATTCAATCCTTTTTCCCCCCAAAATTATGTTTAATTTTAAGAAAGGAGAAAAAATTTCACCGAAAACTTATCCCACCATTTAACAGAAAACTCACGAGTAACATGAGTAATTTGATTGAGGTGATTACTAGAGGCACCTTTTTCAGGAGCGACTAAGGAAGAAAGAGCAACATTGACTGTTGGAGAATAAAATCCATAGTTCCATCGAAGGATCCATGGGACTTTATATTTACTAGCAAAATGAAGAATAACTGGGATGCAGCAATTAGACTGCACCACCGGAACCCTAGAGCTAAAGACATTAAGAACAGTCTGAAGCTCAATTGGGAGGATATCAAAGCCATGAGTTGTTTGTTTACTAAACGTTGTTCTTGATCTTCTTCTTCTAGTCATTTTTAAAATCAAAAGTTTTGATCTTTCTTTGTTCAAGAAGTCACCTAGTCTCTTTGTATAAACCACCCTCCATCGCCATAGGTCCCTGTCCAGCCTTTGTAAGTCTCGAGTGTGTGAGCAGTTTCGGCTTTCTGGGAATCACTAGATGATAGGGTATGTGTTTATGTTAAGCAAAGAAAGGGGTATGTACAGAAGAACACAGATTAATTAAAACTTTAATTTTAACTATGAGTAGATTGTTTAGATCTAGTTCGTCGGTTAGTAATAGATCTTCTCTTCCTTCTGTTCCTAATATAGTTAACCAAGAAGAACAAAGTTATGAAAATATTAACCAAACTCTTAATAACTGGAATATACCTAGTGTATCTCCTAAAGATATTTATCAGTCAACCTTCATCGATAATTTCAAAACTGATTACAATGTTAAAACTGTTGAACGTGTGTATGCTATTAATAAAGAATATGAAAATTGTAGTCTTCTTTCTCCCGATGTCATTAATAAACATCGTAAAAAGGGTTATAATTTTATTCATATTGGTTTGGTACAAGTTGCAGTTAAACCATTAACTATTAAAGGAATAAACTCAAGCGTCTTTTTATGCTTAAGAGATGCTCGTTATCTTAATTATGCTCCTAGTATTATTGGAATCATGGAATCTAGTTTACATGATGGTCCTATTCATTTTAATTGCTTTCCTGATCTTCCTTTAAGTCTGTCTGATATTAATTTACTTAAGGCTTTAACTTTGAATATTAAAACTGCTGGAGAGATAACTCAAATGATTGAGGGATCTCAACCCTTAGCTTTAATCTTTAGAATTTATTATAAAGTTATGAAAACCAATTTGAATATTCATGCTCTTAATAAAAGTCCTAAAGATCATACTGTTTTAATACAGAGTAGCACTAGTAACGCCAATATTCAAACACCTAAAACTATTCTTTGGAAAGATGTCACGTTACCTAGCCAATGGATTCTTCCCCAGGAAGTTCCACAAAAACCAGTTAATAATAATTTGTTAAATTTAGAAAATATTAAGCAATTTTCTGATGGTACTGTTCGAATTAGTTTTGAACGTACTAGAAGACCTTTTATTATTGAAGAATTTACCAGTTCCTCTGTCCCTTCTACCTCTAGAAGAGACACATGAAGTCTTAAGTGACTTTTCTATTCCTGATGTTAAACTGAAAGGCGTGTTGAATCAGGGTCAGACAAGTCATCCTTGTTATACTCCTGCCTTTCAGACTGAGGGAGAACATGAAGATGTTTCTCCTACTGTGTCGGTCGGTCCTTCTCCCTCTGACTTTGATGCCCCAATTAATCACCAATTAAGAGTCCTTACTAAAGTCTCTAAATTGGATTGGGATAGCCTTGTTAATGATTTTAATTCTAAAACTAATCAAGCTAAAAGACATGCTTTTCGTAATATGCATGATAAAATTGATAGAGATAAAATTGTTCATAATTGGAAAAAATTTGTTAAACTTACAAGAGAGAACCTTACATTTTATGATTGGTATGATAGAAATCATTGTAAAGTTCTTACTAAATCTCAATGGATAAAAGAAGATAAGTCCAAAACTTTAGCTTCTCATCCTCCCCTTGAAACTGTTCTTTTACAAGTCAAAAATAACTCCGTTGTTGCTAGTCCTTTTAAAGTAGCTGATGGTAAAACTGATGATAAAAAGATTATTGAACAAAATAATTTTACTAATCAGTATTTAGCCACCATAGGAAAACAACTTGATAAAATTGAAGAAAAGTTTGATACTACACTTATTAAAACCCCTGATAAGAAACTTGATCAGCCTTTGTTAACCCTTCCTGATAACAGAGATGGCAAGGGATTACCTAGTAAAGATTCTGATTTAGTTAAAAGTATTGATAAACTTATTAAAAAGATTGGTTCAAGCTCTGGCGAAGCCAGTGGAACCGTGGCCATCATTGATCAGATTCAAGAATCTGGCAATGACTACAATAGTGACTCAGATGAGGTATCTGAGGTCGCTTCTGTTCCCGACCTTACTGAACAATTGAAAAGGTTAACTTTTAATAACACTAGTATTACAAAAAATTGGTATACTAGACCCACTCCCCCTGATCTTCAGTTCGAGGAAAAGAATCTTGACAATCAATTTTCGGTTTCCTCCAATAAAATTTATGAATGGAATATAGATGGCTTCAGTGAACATCAAATACTTACTAAAATGAATCACATGTCTATGGTTGCTAATAGTTACTTCACTGCTTTTACTAATCTTACTCAACCTGAAATTGTTGAAATTTTAACTAATGGTTTTTCGGGAGTTCTTCGCTCTTGGTGGGAAAAACACCTTGATGAAGATGCTAGGAACTCTATTATTCATGCTTATCAACTTGATGATAATGGTCAACCTATCTTCCGTGAAGATATTGGTTTTGGTGTTCCTGATGGTATTAATACCCTAATTTTCACTATAATAAAACATTTTATTGGTACTCCTAGTAATATTACTGAACGTATCCATGATCAACTTAGTAATCTTACTTGTCCCACTTTAAGTGATTTTAGATGGTATAAAGATGTTTTTATTTCGCGTGTCATGCTTCGTAATGATAGTAACAAGCCTTTTTGGAAGGAAAAATTTGTTAATGGTCTTCCGTCTTTATTTGCTCATAAAGTCCGTGAAGAACTTAGTAAAACATTAGGCTATATTGATTATGATAACCTCACTTACGGTGACATTGTTAGTTATATTCAAAAAATTGGCCTAAAAATGTGTATTGATTTCAAAATCGCTAAACAAGCTGCCAAAGATAAAAAGAAAGCTAAATATGAGCTTGGCACTTTTTGTGAACAATATGGTCTGCCTCCTATTGCCCCTTCGCGTAGAAAGCATAGGAAAAAGCACTTAGAAATTCATAAAAAACGCAAGCACCATAAAAAGCGCTCTAGTCAGACTAATAAAGAAAGTTATTATGAAAAACCCAGGTCTAGAAAGAAAAATGGAAATAAAAAATCCACTTCTAAATCTAGCGATAAGAGTAAAATTACTTGTTATAATTGTGGTAAAAAGGGACATTATAAGAATGAATGTAAATTAAAACAAAAATTAAACCAGTTAAATATTTCCGTTGAAGACTCTGAAAAGATTTTTGATTTACTTAGATCTCAGTCTGATGAAGATAATGATATTTCTGATATTCCTTATTCTTCGGCTAATGATCAAAATAGTCAAACTCCTAGTGAAGATAATGAAGTTACTTTGTGTACTGATAATTGTAGGTCTGATTGCTGTAAAACTATTAATGTTCTTACTAAAGAGGAGCAAGAAAGCTCTTTGTTAATTGAATTGATTAGTAAGCTTACTGATGAAGACTTAAAATTGCAATACATGAAACAGTTAAAGGAATTGTTTTCTAAAAACATTTCTGGAAAGGGTAAAGTAATAAAAGCTAAAGAGAAGCCGCTTATAAGCCTTAATAAAACCCTTGAGAGATTTAAAGTGGCAGAGAGAGAGATTACTCTCCCTGAACTAAATCAAGAGGTCAACAAGCTTAAGAAAGAGATTTCTAGTCTCAAGACTGAAATCTCCAACTTAAGAAGTGATATGACTACGTTAGTTAACAAAGACTCTGAACTTCATATTTCTGATTCCTCAGAAAATGAAGACTTACCTGAAACTTCAGGAGTCAATGATGAAGAGTCTCCTTTGTTTATTCAAGGTAACTCGTTAAAAAGGATAAAAGATATTACCATTCAAAAGTGGTATATTTTGATACGGTTAATGGTTGATGGCACTTTTGCCATTCAACTTCCTAGCTCTTGTTGATACTGGTGCAGATCTTAACTGCATCCAGGAGGGATTAATCCCTACCAAATTTTATGTTAAAACCAGTGAACGTTTAAACTCTGCTAATGGAAGCAGCATGGAAATTAAATATAAGCTCCCTAAGGTTCATATTTGTCAAAATGATATATGTTTTAAAACTTCTTTTGTGTTAATTCGTAATTTAACTGATAAAATTATTCTGGGATTACCATTTATTTATTTGTTATACCCTTTCACCACCAGTAATAATGGGTTAACTACTGAGCACCTTGGGCACAAAGTTGTTTTTGAGTTTTTAACTCAGCCCAAAGAAAGAGACTTAAGATTTATTCAAGATGAGTCTATTTCTAAGTCACTTAACTTGTTAAAATGTAAAACTTCTCATTTAAAGTTTTTAAAACATGAAATTAAGTATAAACAGGTTGAAGACCTTCTTTTAAGTGAAAAGATACAAGATAAAATTGAAGAACTTCGTTTATTCATGGTTAAAAACTTATGTGATGATTCTCCTAATGCTTTTTGGCATCGCAGAAAGCATGTAGTTAAACTTCCTTACGCTAAAGAATTTAAAGAACATCTTATTCCTACTAAAGCTAGACCTATTCAAATGAGTCACCAACAAATGGAGCTTTGTAAGCAAGAAATTAACGATTTACTTGTCAAAGGATTAATAAAACATAGTAAATCTCCTTGGTCTTGCCCTGCCTTTTATGTTAATAATGAAGCAGAGAAAGAGAGAGGTGTCCCTCGTCTAGTCATCAATTATAAGCCCCTTAATAAGGTCTTAGAATGGATTAGGTATCCCCTTCCCAATAAGGAAGACCTTCTTAGTCGTCTTAGTAATGCTACCATTTTTAGTAAATTCGACCTTAAGTCTGGTTTTTGGCAAGTCAGTATCCATCCTAGTGATAGGTACAAAACCGCCTTCACCACCCCTTTTGGTCATTATGAATGGGTTGTTCAAGCATTTGGCTTGAAAAACGCTCCTAGTGAATTTCAAAATATTCTCAATGAAATTTTAAATCCCTTTAGTCATTTCATCATTGTCTACATTGATGACATCCTTGTTTTTTCTAAATCTATTGACGAACATTTCAAACACTTGAATTCGTTCTTCAAAGCTATCAAAGTCAATGGTTTGGTTCTGTCACCAACCAAATGTTCTCTTTTCCAAGTTAAAGTTAAATTTCTTGGTCATGATATTCATCGGGGTTTGGTTCGTCCTATTCAGAGAGTTATTCAATTCGCTGATAGATTTCCCGATAAAATCCTTGATAGAACCCAACTTCAAAGGTTCCTAGGATCTCTTAATTATGTTGGCAAATTCTATAAAAATTTGCGAAAAATCTGTAAACCTTTGTTTCTTCGTTTACAGAAGAATCCTCCTCCATGGACTGATGAGCATTCTGCCATCGTTCAGCAAGTTAAAAAATATGTTAAGGTTCTTCCCTGCCTTGGCATTTCTAATGAATTAGCTTTCAAAATTGTTGAAACTGACGCCTCCGAAATTGGCTTCGGCGGCATTCTGAAGCAGAAATTGACTCCTGCTTCTTCTGAACAAATTGTTCGATTCCACTCTGGCGCGTGGAATCAGGCACAATTAAACTACAGCACTATTAAAAAAGAAATTTTAGCTTTAGTTTTCTGTGTCAGTAAATTTCAAAATGATTTATTAAATCAAAAATTTTTGGTTCGTATTGATTGTAAGTCTGCTAAATATATTTTAGAAAAAGATGTTAAAAACATCGCTGCTAAACATATTTTTGCCAGATGGCAATCTATTTTAAGTATTTTCGATTTTGACATTGAATATATTAAAGGTAGTGATAATTCCGTTCCTGATTTTCTAACTCGGGAATTTATTAATTCAGGTACCCCTCAGGTTCAAAATGAGTGTGAGAGGGAAAGATAAAAATGTTCGGCCCTTGGGTCCTCCAAGCCCAAGCCCACCTAGTCAGAAGCCCGTGGGAGCTATAATCCCTCATCCAGTTACCCCCCTTACTGTAGTTAATAGGTTCACTCCTTTGGTTTCTAGCTCGAAACCCTATAGTTCGGCTCTGGTTCAACCCCCTTTAATGGTTGATCCGTATGCTTCCTCCAGTAATCCTCCTGCTGGTCAGCGTATTCAAACTGAATACATCCCTGTTTTCAGCACCAATTTATTTCATATCGAAAGACATATGAAATCAATTGATGATCCAGTCAAATTAGCTGCCCAGTTCTTCCCAACTGGTTGGCATTTTATTCCTTCTGCTCCTTATAAATCTCTCATGTATTATAAGGACGTCCTTTTGCAAACTCAGTCAATCGCTATTAAACCTATTTATGATAGAAATGATTCTTCAAAAATCATCTATCATTCTCTTTATATTAAACAGGTTATCTCCATGCCTAACTGGGGTAATCATCCTAGTGATCTTAGGCAGCTTGAAGGTCATGATAGCCAGTTTTGCTATTATGATTACATGGAAGCTTGGAACAGAGTTTTTCTGTTTCAAACTCCATCTTTTAGTCATTCGTGGTTCATCCAATTTGACCACAAATTTAAAAGTCAATTTCCTCATTGGTTTGTTCTTTGGTGGGAACGTTATGGTCTCATCTTTGATATCCTCCCAATTGAGCTTCAGACTGTTCTTAATGTCTTTAGCTCTAGGGTTCCGGTGGTGCAGTCTAATTGCTGCATCCCAGTTATTCTTCATTTTGCTAGTAAATATAAAGTCCCATGGATCCTTCGATGGAACTATGGATTTTATTCTCCAACAGTCAATGTTGCTCTTTCTTCCTTAGTCGCTCCTGAAAAAGGTGCCTCTAGTAATCACCTCAATCAAATTACTCATGTTACTCGTGAGTTTTCTGTTAAATGGTGGGATAAGTTTGATCCTTATCGCATCGTGGGCCAAGTTCAGAAGGAATTCCCCAATCCTTCACCCATTCAAACGATTCCTCCTCCAAAGGAATCATCCTCTAGTAAATCTAAATCCAAGAAATCTTCCAGTTCTAAGTTAGATTTCGCGGATATTGATCATTGTACCAATAATGAGCTTAAACAGTTATCTCGTTTAATTCAGAAAAGAATGGATAAACTCAGTGAGGACTCAGTTCCTTCTGTTTGTTCATCTTCTTCTTCCCGCTCCAGTCATCACTCTAGTCCTACTGATCCGTACGGAAGCATCTCTCTTCAAGATGCCCAGGATCCGTTTGCTTAGGACCCGGTTTCCATTCACCTTGGGTTCCTACAGTCACCTTGGTCAGCTTTGTTGCTAGATGCCCCTGCCCGCGCAGCCCGTGCTCCTTTGTCCAAAGTAGCCGAAAGCAGTTGCTGAGTCAGTTGTCATTTAGTATTAGTCAGATGTCTGTAGTCTTGTTAGTCAAAAGTTGTTATTATCATTTGTCTGTATTTGATTAACGCGTCTGTAATAGTAAAAGTTGTTTGTAATAGTCAAAAGTTGTAATAATGCTTTCATCTTTTGATAAAGCATTACTGTTGTTCAATAGTCATTTATGTTTTGTAATTATTGAGTTGTAATTGCTCCGCCTTTTCTCTTCCTATATAAGAGAGGCTCAGTCAGTATTATGAGGCAGGATTTAGTAATCCAATAGAGCGTTTGAGAAGACTCAGATTCCTATCTGACTAATCTTCAACTCTCTTGCCTTCTCTCTTAGATATGATAAGTTTCTATAATCGAGTCAATCTGTTGTAAGTAACCAAGTTAATTGTTTGTAATTATTTCATAGTTCAATAAAAGTTTATTTTATTTAAACTTCTCTTTTTACTTATGAACTGCTGCTTTAATTTCTTATAGTTTTGCTATAGTTGTTATTCAGCTTTGTTTATGCGCCACTCTTCTCTTGTAGTCTTCATCTTCCGCCTTTTAGGGGGAAAAAGATTGAATCCCTGGATTTTTTTTTGGGGTCGAAGTATAGGGGATGGTGATTTCTCTGAGAAGAAGATCAACAGCACCCACCGGCGAGGAAGGAGCCGGACCTAACAGTCAACAGTCAGACGACACTGGCCCCCCCAGGGTCCCACAGTCATCGGATGCTCCAGTCATCATCAGATGCAATCAACACATCCGACAAAGTCAAAAGTAAAGGACAACTTTACTTTAGTAAAAGTAAATGTAATTACTTTAACTTTAGTTAAATGTTTTTAACTTTAGTTAAATGTTTTTACTTTACCCTTAGTAAATGTAAAAGTAATTTACTTTTAACCTAAGTTAAATGTTTTTAACTTAAGTTAAATGTTTCTTACTTTAGTTAAATGTTTTTACTTTTAACCTTAAGTAAATGTAAAAGTTACTTCGGTAAATATAAACCGGTAACTTTAGTTCTATTTAAAGGAACTCAAGTGTTAGAGTTTCCTCAGGCTTAGAAATGTAAACCATTTAGCCTCATCTGAGGTTCTCTCCCCCTTCTCTCTACCTTCTCTCTAGTTAGATGAAGAAGAAGTTCATGTACTTCTTCTTCCTTTTGTAAATAGATCCAGATACGATGTAATCCTTTCCCAAATGTTTATAATACAAGAAAGAGATTACTTTACCGATTCACCGGTCATCTTCTTTTAGTTTCAAAAAATGTTTTAAGTTTAAAGTTTTATTTAAACTTTTCGTCCGCTGTTAAATGGTATCAGAGCCATGCGGTGTTGTCTCTTGGTGTCACTGTTTGTTCTCCGGTCAAACACAGAGGTCTGAGTTTAAAACTTTGTTTTTACTTCTTCTTTAGACTTCTGTTGCTCCGTCCTTAGAGCACCTAGTTTAAGTCACCTAGTCTCTTTGTATAAACCACCCTGTTTCGCCATAGGTCCCGTCGAGCCGTTGTAAGTCTCAAGAGTGTGAGCAGTTAAGGCAAAAAGGGAATCACTAGATTCTAGGGTATGTGTTTATGTTAAGCAAAGAAAGGGGTATGTACTTAAGCGACTTTGGTATGTCTTTAAGTGGAATGTCAACAGATCTAGAGATTAGGTTTGAACAAAGTTAAAACGAAGTAGACTGTTTAGATCGAGTTTATCAGTTAGTCAAGAGTCAGCCGTGTGATCCTTGTATCAGACACAGTCTGATTAGTTTTTCTAAAAATTTTTACATAAATTTTTTTAAAATCAACAGTCGGTGACCAATTTCGGTGAATTTTTTTTCTCCTTTCTTAAAATTAAACATAATTTTGGGGGGAAAAAGGATTGAATCCCTGGATTTTTTTTGGGGTCGAAGTATAGGGGATGGTGATCTCTCTGAGAAGAAGATCAACAGCACCCACCGGCGAGGAAGGAGCCGGACCTCAACAGTCAACAGTCCACAGTCAGACGACGCTGGCCCCCCAGGGTCCCACAGTCATCGGATGCCCCAGTCATCATCAGATGCAATCAACGCATCCGACAAAGTCAAAAAGTAAAGGACAACTTTACTTTAGTAAAAGTTATTTACTTAAGTAAAAGTAAATGTAATTACTTTAACTTTAGTTAAATGTTTTTAACTTTAGTTAAATGTTTTTACTTTACCTTTAGTAAATGTAAAAGTAATTTACTTTTAACCTAAGTTAAATGTTTTTAACTTAAGTTAAATGTTTCTTACTTTAGTTAAATGTTTTTACTTTTAACCTTAAGTAAATGTAAAAGTTACTTCGGTAAATATAAACCGGTAACTTTAGTTCTATTTAAAGGAACTCAGGTGTTAGAGTTTCCTTAGGCTTAGAAATGTAAACCATTTAGCCTCATCTGAGGTTCTCTCCCCCTTCTCTCTACCTTCTCTCTAGTTAGATGAAGAAGAAGTTCATGTACTTCTTCTTCCTTTTGTAAATAGATCCAGATACGATGTAATCCTTTCCCAAATGTTTATAATACAAGAAAGAGATTACTTTACCGATTCACCGGTCATCTTCTTTTAGTTTCAAAAAATGTTTTAAGTTTAAAGTTTTATTTAAACTTTTCGTCCGCTGTTAAATGGTATCAGAGCCATGCGGTGTTGTCTCTTGGTGTCACTGTTTGTTCTCCGGTCAAACACAGAGGTCTGAGTTTAAAACTTTGTTTTTACTTCTTCTTTAGACTTCTGTTGCTCCGTCCTTAGAGCACCTAGTTTAAGTCACCTAGTCTCTTTGTATAAACCACCCTGTTTCGCCATAGGTCCCGTCGAGCCGTTGTAAGTCTCAAGAGTGTGAGCAGTTAAGGCAAAAAGGGAATCACTAGATTCTAGGGTATGTGTTTATGTTAAGCAAAGAAAGGGGTATGTACTTAAGCGACTTTGGTATGTCTTTAAGTGGAATGTCAACAGATCTAGAGATTAGGTTTGAACAAAGTTAAAACGAAGTAGACTGTTTAGATCGAGTTTATCAGTTAGTCAAGAGTCAGCCGTGTGATCCTTGTATCAGACACAGTCTGATTAGTTTTTCTAAAAATTTTTACATAAATTTTTTTAAAATCAACAGTCGGTGACCAATTTCGGTGAAATTTTTTTCTCCTTTCTTAAAATTAAACATAATTTTGGGGGGAAAAAGATTGAATCCCTGGATTTTTTTTTGGGGTCGAAGTATAGGGGATGGTGATTTCTCTGAGAAGAAGATCAACAGCACCCACCGGCAAGGAAGGAGCCGGACCTAACAGTCAACAGTCAGACGACACTGGCCCCCCCAGGGTCCCACAGTCATCGGATGCTCCAGTCATCATCAGATGCAATCAACACATCCGACAAAGTCAAAAGTAAAGGACAACTTTACTTTAGTAAAAGTAAATGTAATTACTTTAACTTTAGTTAAATGTTTTTAACTTTAGTTAAATGTTTTTACTTTACCCTTAGTAAATGTAAAAGTAATTTACTTTTAACCTAAGTTAAATGTTTTTAACTTAAGTTAAATGTTTCTTACTTTAGTTAAATGTTTTTACTTTTAACCTTAAGTAAATGTAAAAGTTACTTCGGTAAATATAAATATAGGGGATGGTGATTTCTCTGAGAAGAAGATCAACAGCACCCACCGGCGAGGAAGGAGCCGGACCTAACAGTCAACAGTCAGACGACACTGGCCCCCCCAGGGTCCCACAGTCATCGGATGCTCCAGTCATCATCAGATGCAATCAACACATCCGACAAAGTCAAAAGTAAAGGACAACTTTACTTTAGTAAAAGTAAATGTAATTACTTTAACTTTAGTTAAATGTTTTTAACTTTAGTTAAATGTTTTTACTTTACCCTTAGTAAATGTAAAAGTAATTTACTTTTAACCTAAGTTAAATGTTTTTAACTTAAGTTAAATGTTTCTTACTTTAGTTAAATGTTTTTACTTTTAACCTTAAGTAAATGTAAAAGTTACTTCGGTAAATATAAACCGGTAACTTTAGTTCTATTTAAAGGAACTCAAGTGTTAGAGTTTCCTCAGGCTTAGAAATGTAAACCATTTAGCCTCATCTGAGGTTCTCTCCCCCTTCTCTCTACCTTCTCTCTAGTTAGATGAAGAAGAAGTTCATGTACTTCTTCTTCCTTTTGTAAATAGATCCAGATACGATGTAATCCTTTCCCAAATGTTTATAATACAAGAAAGAGATTACTTTACCGATTCACCGGACATCTTCTTTTAGTTTCAAAAAATGTTTTAAGTTTAAAGTTTTATCTAAACTTTTCGTCCGCTGTTAAATGGTATATATATATATATATAAGCAGTAAAAAGGCCACAGAAAGATCCAGACCATACTGGAATGTAAATATATATATATATATAGACAGAAAAGTAGTCAACCAAGACTGGGAAGATAACCGAGTGTGGTGAATGTTGCTTATATATGCATATATATATATATATACATATATATATATAAAAGCAGTAAACTACCGCAGATTTGACATCCGGGCTTGACAGAATTGAAAAATTAGTATATATACAGTTAAATATATACAAAAAAAGCCAAACCCAGACTGGGAAGATAATCCAGTCCGACGAAGTTTTCCAACACGAAAATATTAGTATATGCAAGCTGTTGAATGCGACGGATCGTTGATCCAAGTTGAAGAAATGCCAAAAAATGCGTTTAGGTACTAAAATGTACCAAAAGTTAACAAAAATGGCCACAGAACTGAGTTTCGGGCATTTTAAGAAAACGAAACTTGATATGTAACTGTAAAACAGCGTAATGAAGTAATATGAACTTGCTGATCGTAAAAATACTCACAATGGACTGCTACACGGGCTTTTTGCCAAATTGTAAGCTTTAAACGTCCGTTTCTACAAGTTAATTTCTAATATATGGTAGTATGTGGGTATATCTACGTGTTAGAGTAAACAAATTTGGGTTTGGAAGACAAAAGTTTGGTCGAGAAACGAAACGGGCAGGGCTCCAGAACGATTTCTCACTTGAAAATGAGCTGGGGGTGCACTCCTATATATAGACCAGATGAAAGAAGCTCTATCTGCGGCTGCCTCCACTCTACCTACGGCTCCACATGGTAGGTAGAGATGGTGCGCCCTGTCTCCTCAAAGTACGTGCACTCGAGCAATGCAAGGTCAGATTCGAAACTTTCTAACTTTTGATCGGAGCGTCCGTTTGAGGCGTGCTATATCTTTCCGGAAAGTCCTCGCCGAGAGTGTCACAACGACATAGTATTTAACCCTTTTAAAGTCCAAAAATATGGGTTCATAATCGGGTCTTCGTTTCCATGAAGTTTATCCGTCGAGCTGTCTTGCGCTGTTTTCACTCGGGATCACTGTTATGGTTCTTTCTGACCTTGGCGGCATCAATTTGGCTTGAGTTTTACCGAATAAATTTTAAGTTGGCAAAATGGCCATTTTTCCCCTATCGGTGTTACCTTTAGTGCTGACTTGGTCTTCGGCTAATTTCCCGTGGTTATTTTCAGAGTTTGAATCCCAGCCAATTCTGTTTGTCCTCAGGGTCATCTTCAAGGTTGACTTGCTCTCCCGGGTTATCTCTCGGGATGATGTGATGCTTCAGGTTTATCTTTGAAGGTTAAGCTTCCCAGGGTTATCTCTGGGGCTGAACTGGATCTCCCAGTTGTGATCGAGGTTTAACTGTACCTCCCAGGTTGTGACCAGGGCTGAGTTGATATCCCGATATTGAGACCGGGGTTGAGCTGATGGCCCGGTATTAAGATCGGGGTTGACCTGTCTGCCCGATATTGAGACCAGGGTTGAACTGATGGCCCGGTATTGAGACCGAGGTTGAATTGATGGCCCTGGTATTGAGATCGGGGTTGAACGGATGGCCCGGTATTGTGACCGGGGTTGAACTGATGACCCGGTATTGAGATCGGGATTGAACTGATAGCCCGGTATTGAGGCCGGGGTTGAACGGATGGCCCGGTATTGATATCGAGGTTTAACTAATGGCCCGATATTGTGACCAGGTTTGAATTGATGGCCCGGTATTGAGACCAGGGTTGAACTGATGGCCCGATATTGAGACCGGGATTGAACTGATAGCCCGGTATTGAGACCGGGGTTGAACTGATGGCCCGGTACTGAGACCGGGGTTGAACTGATGGCTCGGTATTGAGACCAGAGTTGAACTGATACCCGGTATTGAGACCGGGGTTGTGTTGTCCCGGTATTGGTGATCGGAGTTAGTTGACATCCCGATATTGGTGACCGGGGCTGTAGTTGTCCCGGTATTGGTGACCGGGGTTGAGTTGATATCCCGATATTGGTGACCGGGGTTGAGTTGACGGTTTTGCCCTCCTGCAGGGTTAGTACCTGGAATGCAAAAAAAAATTGAGTGTCTACAATGGGATACGGATTAAATAAAATTCGTATTGAGTAAAGAGAATTTAGGATCATATGGGATTTAAATTGAGAACTCTTGTGATAGCTGAGTTATACAAACCTTTGTATGGGCGGGGGTTTTATGTTTGATCTAACGACTACTTAGTTTATCATATTGATAATCATTGAAACGTTGGTGTCGCGCTATTCGCTATATGTACGTTGATAAGGTGATTCTTTTCTCATGTGTATAACGAATAGGTAGAGAATATAAGATAAGGTGTGAGTTCTTAAAACTCATGCTTATGGTAAGTTTGTGACTCACAATCGTATAATATGTTTTTGAACCCTTAAGCGTATGGACAGTTCCTGATTAGTTCTTGAACTACGTACTGCTAGGATAAGTTCCTAAACTCATATTATTATGGTAAGTTCCTGAACTCATAACGTGTGGTATGTTTGATGAACTATACTGGGGTATAGAAAAGTTGTGGATGAAGAATTGAGGATTTTTAGCATAGTAAGTTTTAATGGTGATAGAATAGATAGAATTATTAAGCAATGGATCATTAGAGAAATTAGAGTTGATGGTGGAAGCATAAGTATTCCAAATCTTCTAGCTATGCTAGACTTCAAAAATTTGAAATCAATCTAAATTCGCACTGACGTGCCTTTAAAAATATAAATGAATTTTTGTTATCAGCAACACATGGTTACAATTGTGTAGAAGTGGGATTCGAACCACTAATACCTTGTTACCTATTGTGGCATGATACACAAAAAATAATTTTTCAATGGTTTTCAACTATTTAAAGAATAGTCTATGCTAATTGTTTCGGCTAGACAAAAATGATTTGAGATATCAAAATATATTTTATATATCATTATTGCATCATTGAACCAGGTGTAGAGATGATAAAAAAATCGATGGAGTTATTAATGTAGTCTTACCTAGTGTTGGATGTGATCTAAGGATCGTCAGCCCACTATGGTATGTTGCAGTATGACAACGTCACAAAAATGACGAAATCCTCAAACGGAATGCAAATACAGTGCGATATCATGACGTCAAAAAATGATTTTCAAAATTTTAAAGAAAATTCAAGTGTCAATTGAATTAGGCCAGACACATGTTTCGATTGATATTCGAATTATTAGTATATGTCTAATATATTTGATTCAGCTAGACAAATGTTTATAAAAATTCAAATATCTCTTTGAAAATTTATCCCAAACCATATTGTTTTGGTTCGGACTCCAGACTGAGTATGAAAATCCCTAAATTGGAAAATATTTATGCTCCAAAGGAGGTTATGATGAACGTGAATGTCGTTCCAACATGTAGTATTGATCAATACAAGACATACGTGCTGATCACCCAACGTGTCCGTAAGTCATAACGGTTTGCAGATGAATTTCTGTACAAACATTTTTGAAATTGAAAAATGAAAGTTCATGGTCTATATAACCCCTCAACATGATATGAAAAGTTTTAACTCCTTAGAGAAAAGTTATGGAAGAATGTGATGATAGAGAAAATCCTTATATGAGGAAGCAGTATGTATTTTTAGTGAATAGTGATTTCGGGGACGGAATACTTATAAGGGGGGAAGAATGTGAAAACCCAAAAATTTATAAGATCTTAAACGATTAAAATAAAGAATAAAGAATAAATCCTAGATGGAGTTTGAGAATTTATTAAATAATTTTAAGAAGAACCTATAATGTGTATACATTTATTTTGTATATAAAGAGAATTAAGAATAAAGTTATATAACCTAATACATATATTAGGTATGGTAATTAAATAACCTAAGGGATTATATTATGAGAGAATGTTAGTATTTAAAAATATATACTAACTCTTAAGAGATTTATTTTATACATCTCAATTAATTAATTTTATAACCTCAGTAAATCAAGTCTAATTGGGTTATGAAATTAAAGATAAATGAGTAAAAAATGTAATTACAAAGGAGGGGAAAGGAACCGTAATTTAATGATTAGGGTAAGATAAAATTAAAGAGTATGGAACTAAGTTGATTTTATGGCTCAAAGAATTAAATTTGCAAGCCCAAAGAATTAATTGAGTATCCCAAACTCTAAGCCCAATGGGAGAGGGAATATATTGGACATCTAGTAATCTAAATAAGACATTAAAAACAAGCCCAATAGAAGGAAGGAGCCCATAAAATTTGGCCCAAGCAAGGATGAGGAGAAGGGGGTTGTTAGTAATCAGGTATGAAAGGCTGATCACCTTCATTACCCTAAGGCTGATTATTGATTCGCACTTAGTGCATGTTGCATATGTTCATCAGGTATGAAAGGCTGATCACCTTCATTACCCTAAGATTCAGTTAAAGTTGTTCATGATTCTTATTGACATTAAACATTGTTGATTCAGTCATTCATTTATTGAAATTCTAATTTATGCTCTTTTATAATTATTATATTTTTGAAAATTCGAAAGATTATTCTTTCTTTCAATCATGATATATCTTCATTGTATTTAAACTTGCTGGGCAAATTAGCTGCTCACCCTTGCTATATCATGATAACAAATTTCAGATTAAGACGAAGTCTCAAAGAATGACAGAGGCAAAGGCAATTCCAAAGAATAGATTATTACGCATTTATAACTATTTAGTTATTATATGCAAATGATGTTGTAAACCTTTTTAGTTACTGAAGATATGTATTCAGTTATGGTTAATAGACCTTGGAAAATGTGATAGAATCATGTGAAATAAATAATTTATGTTTATTTATTCCGCATTAGTTTATATAATATGTATGAAGATGAAGTACCGTAACGTACCAGGTTTGAGGTTCTAAGAACCCGGATTTGGGGGCGTCACATGCTCTTGCAAACTCTTCTAGAAATTTGACGTGAACTGGATCACTATCTGACACGTTCAAAATTGGAACTCCGTGTTTAGAAATAATTACCTTGACAAGAAATTTAGCTAACTTATTTAAATTGAACTTTACCCTAATCGGCAAGAAATGAACCAATTTGGTTAGTTGATCAACTATAACCCATATAACATCGAACCATTTCTGTGTAACTGGAAGTCCTACCACGAAATCCATTGTGATATGCTCCTACTTTCATTCTGGAATTTCTAGCGGTTGTGATAAACACACAAATTGATTACAAAAAAATACAAGTTTAGATTAAGATCAACTTGATTGAAATCAATACTGGAAAAATATTAGAAAAATAATTCCCCAGCATCGACGCCAAAAATCTGTTGGGTAAAATATAACTACGCACAACACACAAGTATACATGGTTAACAAGTAATAAAGTGATAAGTCAAGCATCGTTCCCACAAAGAAAATAACTGAAATTTATTCTAACAACTACCAATTTTATATTATTCTAATTTTATTAAATAAATAATCTAATTTTTGAAATCAATGAAAATTACTAATTAATTAAACACCAACTAACTACCACAAGGTTTAATCAACTACTAGAGATTTAAGCTTACAACTTCACTTTATGTTTCTATAAGAACCGTGAATTTTATGAATAAATAGTAAAAGTGATATTAATAAGAATGTGAGTATTTATTTTATATAAATGTTTAGGTGACATGAGATGAGTAACTCAATTGAATTAATGATAATTGAGAAAATGTGGAGTTTATGATAAGCTCGTAAAATGCCTTTTGTGGCACGGTGATGAGAATTATGATGGATTTATTAATTAATAAGTGAATAATTAATCAATATAATAATGTTAATTAATTATGAGTAATCGCATATTAATGAATAAATAATTAATTAATATAATAGATTAGTATTTATTTAATTAATTGCTAAGTGCAATACTATGTGAGGAGTAATGGTATATTGTGTAGTACCTACATCTATATAATATAAAGTGTAGTGTGACACTACAAGTGACTATATAATATATAAAACTATATAATAAGATTTAATGAAACATATGAGTTACATGAATGATGCTTATGTGACAACATGTGTGTGTGGGTGCATTGAGAGTGTACTTTATGAAATATTGAATTGAACTAAATAAATAATCAATCTTAATAATTATTTTAATAATTAAATATAATTGAAATAATAAAGTTTATAATAATGTGAAAATATAATACCCAATTAAATTATATTCGGTATTATCAAAATGTACATGAATTATATTATGTGTATAAATATATACCCCCAACTTGCTTTAATGTAATATTACTATCTCATTAAGAGTCCATGTATACACCCAATTGAATTTAAAACTTAAGTATGTTTTATGTGTATGTATATAAACCTATAGTATGTGATATTATTTCATTTCCAACTTGCTAATGCTGAGAATTGGAGACTTGTCCCAAAACGAGTGTCTCATTCTTCTTCTACATGTGAAGAGCCAATGGCCTATACTACTCTTCATTGTCAAAATCAAATTCATGATAGCTTGTATCAAATGATGAGAGGGGAGTGGGTGATGGGGTTGTTAGCCATTATTACACCAACTATCTATTGCCCAACAATTCTTCTCTTCTTCCATTAGTTTGATTCATGGTGTAAAGCTTTGGCATGGTTAACTAATTCTCTATAAATGGAGCCTTTCTCTTCTCATTTTATGTTGCTAGAATTGTTGCTAGGTGTTGTAAGAGTGAGTTGAGAGAGAATTATGAGATTGAGAGCAAGTCTTGTGCAACTCAAAGCTTCAAGAGGTATAATGCTCATTCATATCTTGAAGTTTAGCATTTCCAATTCATAGAAATTTGCATGATGTAGTTGAATATGGTAATGTAAGATGATGTTAGTAAGTTAATAGAGTTGTATACATGTTATAGAAGTAATGTAGATGGTTTCAAGTTTGTATCATGAATTTATTTGAGAGTTGAATTGAAGCTCTGCTCTAGCAGCAACATTTCTGCCTGGAATCGACTAGTACAAACAGGGCGCGGCCACACCTTTTTGCACAACCAAACGATGACTTTTTAAGTTTCTGAAAGGTTGAGCATGCTAGTTTAACTTAATTAAGACTATATAAGACCCTGACATGCTAGTACAAGTGGCCTCACATGTTATCACCCACCTTAGCTTGGTTTTTAAAGGAAACTTAGAGTCTTCAAAGTGAAAACTCAATGAACTAAGTATACTATACGACATAAACTTATGAGCATGCTTATGTGGTCTGATTATGTATGTACATGAGCATGAAATATGACATGTGAAGTTACTTTGCATGATTAGTTGGTTTAACATGAGGTTTAAAAGGAAACTTAAGAGTTTAGAAAACTAATTGGTTGATAACCACCTTACATGTATTCTGAAATTTATAACTATCAAGATAGGATATATTATGCCTTTAGACATGATTGACATGTATGCCTAACTAGCCACGTACGTTGTAAACTAGTTGAGCATGGTTTAGAATGAGTTTTAAAGAAGTAAAACCATGTAACTTGAAATGCATGATTAAGATAACGTGAGCATGTATAATAGAAGCTTATTGACCTCAAATCATATGTATAATGACTAAATGTGAAGAGCTTTGTTAATCAAACATGTTAAAGCCTCTTTAGTTGAAAATTTATATGAACTATGTTAAAGGCAAGATATAAGAACCAAGTCTATCATAACATGCATGTTCTACATGTGTTATTATCAAAGTATGCGGGTGAGCGAGCATGGCCATGCAATCTGTAACTCAGCTCTGGTTTGAACTGGGAGCAGCGCGGCTGCGCCACTCCGTAGTTCAAACCAAGCGCGGCCGTGCCACCCTGCAGTGTAGTCTGCCTATTTTGTTTGTGATTTGAGACTTGATGCATGCTTGTATTGTTATCCTAATCTGGAATACATGTCCAATACAGTGTCCAAATGTCAATGAGCATGCTAACGATAGAATAATAGATTTGATAAGTTTTTATGAACTTTCAAACATTAAGTCAAAAGACGATTACGAGCTATGTTATTGATTTATCTTAGAAACTGATTTTTTTTGTTATATGACATACGTATAGAATCATACGACTAAGTTAGAATCGTATGTGTGTGTTTAGCTTGCATATCAAGTATATGTATTCAATGTACGTAACTAATAAATATCTTATATACTTAACTATGTTATAATAAGATTAGAAAAGTGTTGATAAGCTATACATTGGTAAACTACGCATAAGGCAAGTATCCTAACCAACGCATTTACTTTATGCAAGTCTCCTAACCGACACATTTACTTTATGCAAGTATTCGGACCTTACTCTTTATTGAGCATTACTTAAGCTTGTGCTATTATTGGTCGTACAAGTAAACAATTGAAAGTATGATTCATATTTTATGACTTAATGCTTCATAGCTTAAGGTAAAGTCGGTTTATATTCTTCGAACATTAATCTTGAGTATTGAACTTATAATCGTTCTTATATACATTGAAAGAGCAGTCTATGCCATTTGATTCGGCTAGACCTATATCATGAATTTAAAAGCGTTCCAAACTAATTGATTGGTGCGGAATCTTATAATTGACTTAGATGAACAACCCTTTTTGAAGGGGAAACTATATTTATCGGGAGACCGACGTGCGCACATGAGTACGATTAAATGTTATGCATGACGTAGGGTACTTTAGACTGATCACCTGTTGTACTTGTTTTTGTTAGATTATCAGCATATTACTGTTAATTCTAGTAGAAGTTCATAGTCCTTAGTGACTACTCAGTATTGATTATCTTGAATCTAGAAATGATTAAGCGTTGAATCTTATCGATATTATTCTGTCCTTAGTGACTGTTATTGAGAACTGTTGATACTTCTTGCTATTCCCGAACTATCATTTATCGTTGTACTCTTGGGAATTTAAAACTATATTAAACACCCTTATTGCTATATTACTTGCTGAGCAAACTTGTTGCTCATTCTTGCTTTTTCTAAAAACATTTCAGTTAAGGCAGAGCAAGGCGGACCCTCGGGCACTGATAAGGGCAAGGGCAAGGCTACGGAGTAGCTTTGTACTTATGTAGAACTATTATGGTGATTGTAATAAGATTATATCATATTATGTATTCGTTAAGTTTAAGTTATGTTCAAACTATGTATGAGATGTTTAAGTTACGAAACCTTGGGACATGAATGATTATATTAAATAAATGTAATATATTCTGTTATTTCCGTTGCGCGAGATGTTATTATGTATTAGATATTTAAAAAGTGACGAACCGAATTCGAGGCGCGTGCGGTTCAAATTTGGGGGCGTCACAGTTTCACTTGGATCGACACACTTCTTGTCAAATCAGATTAACTATTTTGGATTGTTAATCAAGAACACAAAAGTAAATATTACCATCTCCCAATGCATCTTATCCATATCATCTTAAATCCACAGATGGTAGAATTAAGATGAACATCCTAATTAATTAATCCACTATATCTCTATGTGAATTTAAATTAAAAAGAGTTTAAGCTCAAGTTCTTTATTAGATCACATACGATGTATAGGTATATCTCTATCCTAAGTACAAATCATGAATTCCAACGTCATGCAGAAATCACAAACACATGCTATTATGACCATATCTAAATTTCTACTCCATCTCTAGAATTTATATAAATTATCATGGTAATTGTTGATCAGGAAATTAATATTTAAGCATAAATCATAATAGAGAATCCTTGAATAATTAAATATAACTCAATACGGAAGCATGTCAACCCTAGCTACACATTAAGATCCATTGTAGCCTTAAATAAGAAATTAGCTTATCATCAATGAATTAAAACCCAAAATCCACAAGTAATATAGAATTCTGAATACAATATATAAAGTAGAGAAAGAGAATAAAAATCTGTGTAGAAATCCTCCTCTTCACTGCTCTTATCTTGATTTCTTCGTGCTAGATTCCTTGCTTCAATTCTCCAAGAATGTGACCAAATTTAAGGTTTTGCTAATGTTTGTGATAAAACTCGTCTTTGCCCCTAAATTAGCCTTTTATATTATCCCAATCGTGCACCAAATCAATCATCAACAGTCCTGCAGAATCCTTCTTGAACATGGAACCTCTTAATTAAAATCTGACACCCCTGCCTTGGTAGGTGTTTTCGCTCTATAAATGCCGCCACGACGGGTGTTCTGGAGAAAAAGCTATAAAATTCCCATTTTAGCCCGTTAGCTCAGCTTTTCCTGATTCACCATCACAACCAAGTCCTGCAACACCAAAGCATGGAAACGAATAAAATGATCCTAGACATACTCAAAGTAGCATCGAATCAAAGCTTAAAAGATAATTGATTCGTAGGTATAAAACCCATTCATCAAATAAAAAACTTGTTGGTTGATTTCCCAATCAATAAATACGTGCATGTATACACGATCAACAAAAATAAAGTTATAAGAGAGTTGTCAATCCCATGAGTAATTAATTCTAACGTTTTCCAAATATCAAATTCAAATCAAGCCAATCTTATTTAAACGGATGAATTAATTAAAATGAATAATTTAACTAAACATAAATAACTAAATATTAAAATATAATTACATAGATAAATAAATTTAAGAATTCAATTTCATCCCATGCTTCATTCAAATATCATAACTCTTCATTTAATTATTGTAGACACTCGATTTTTTTTTATTCCTATTGTAGACACTCGAAATTTTGCGTTTCTGTTACTAACCCTGTAGGGGGGCAAAACAGTCTTTTAAGCCCCGGTCTCAATACCGGGATGTCAACTTAGCCCCGGTCTCAATACCGGTATGTCAGCTCAACTCCAGTCTCAATACCGAGATGCCAACTCAGCCTCGGGATCAATACTAGAATGCCAACTCAGCCCCGGTCTCAATACCGGGATCCAACTCAGCCCCGGTCTCAATACCGGGATGTCAACTCAGCCCCAGTCTCAATATCGGGAAGTTAACTCATCCCCGGTCTCAATATCGGGATGTCAACTCAGCCTCGGTCTCAATACCGGGATGGCAACTCAGCCCCGATCTAAAAAAATCCAATACCGGGATGTCAACTCAACCCCGGTCACAATACCGGGATGCTAATTCAACCCTCGGCAACAACCCCAGGATGTCAAATCAAACCCCGGTCTCAACCCGGGAGGTACAGTAACACCGACGACAACACCGAGAGATCCAGTTCAGGCCCGGTCACAATCCGGGAGGTCAGGTCAATCCCCGGTCACAACTCAAGAGGCCAAATCAACTTCGGAGGTAACCTCGAAGCATCACATCTTCCCCAGAGAAAACCCTAGGAAACCAAGTCAACCTCGAAGATAATCCTGAGGACAAACAGAATAGACTGGGATAAAAACCTCAAAGACAACCCCGGGAAAATTGTTGAAAACCGTGCTAATACAGGAAATAACTCCTAGAGGGGCAAAAGGGCTATTTTACCAACTTGAAGCCAATCTAATCAAAATCAAGCCGAACTGATGCTATGAAGGTCAGAAAGAACCATAACATTGATCCCGAGTGAAAAAAGCATAATACAGCTCAACGGACAAACTGCAAAGAAATGAAGATCCGGTTATGAACCTGAATTCTTGGATTCAAAAAAGGTTTAGTCCCATGTCATTGTGACGCTCTTGGCGAGGGCTTTTCGGAAAGGTATAGCACACCTCAAATGGATGCTCCGATTAAAAGTTAGAAAGTTTTAAATATGACCTCGCGTTGCTCGGAGTGCACATACTTCCAGACAACGGGACCCACCAGGTGCGGCCTGCCACATGCCGCCGTAGGTAGACCCGCGGCTGCTGAGGGTAGACCTGCTTCCATCGGGTCTTTAAATACAAGTGCACCCCCAAGCCAAAAAAAAACGCTCTAAAACTCTGCCCATTTCGTTTCCTAGCCCGACTTCTAGTACTCCAAGTCCATATTTTATTACTTTAACACGTAGGTATACTCATATACTTTCACATACCAAAAATTAAATGGTGGAAACGCCCGTTTGAAGCCTACAAAGTGGCAAAAAGCTTGTGTAGAAGTCCATTGTAAGTATTTTTACGATCAGAACTTGTTTCCTACTTCATTGCACATTTATACACTTGCACGTAAAGTTTCATCTTCTAATTTTGCCTATAATTCAGTTTCGTGGCCGTTTTGGCGTACTTTTTAGTACAATTTAGTACATATATACGTTTTTTTGCGTTTACACAGCCCAGATTGAATATCCTCGACTTTTAACCGCTTTTATATATATATATATATTAACTTTTTAGGTCTGGGTCGCTGACTCGTGTCTTTTTTGACTTTATTATATATATATTTAACTATATATAAACTAACTTTTCATTCTGTCAAGCCCGGATGACAAATACGTGGTAGTTACTATTTTTATATATATAACTATATATATAAATTTCCTTGACTTCGTTTGGCTTGGATTTGGATTTCGTGGCTTTTTTATTGCTTTAATAAATATACTAATGGTATATATTAACATTTACATTTTCGTTTGGCCTGGAACATTTCGTGGCCTTTTTAACTCTTATATATATATATATATATATATCTACATTTCTGTTCGGGCATAGGATTGCAAATCCGTCGCCCTTTATAACTTATATATATATATATATATATATTTACATTCTGTTGAGCCTGGATCATTCCATGGCTCTTTTACAGCTTTTATAAATATATTTATATTTCCATTTCAGTTCAGGTATAGGATGGCAGATCCGTCGCCCTTTACAGCTTATATATATATCAATTATGTCAAGCCTGGAATACTTCGTGTCTTTTTACAGCTTTTATAAATATATATAAATTTCCATTTCTGTCCGGGCACAGGATGGCAGATCTGTCGCCCTTTACAGCATTATATATATATATATATATATATATATATATATATATATATATATTTACATTCCAATACGGGTCTGAGAGTGAAAATCCATCGCCATTTACAGCTTTCGTATATATATAATTATATCTATATATATATATATTCATAATTAATTATAATTAAATATTTGCTTTAAATATTCATTTGATATGAATTGGCACTCATATTCATTTGGTGAGTTAGATTTCTTTAAATCTAACCCCTTTTACCTTTCAAACGGTTCAAAATAGGTCCAACCGGAACCGGGAAGCTAGAATGACTAAGATTTATTTAAATCTAACTTTCTTTCTAGTTTTATTCATTTTAAAGCAACCTCGCGACTGTTAGATCGCTATCTATTGGGAACGAGAAGCTTTGGCTACGCGCATACCAGGATTTGACTGATGAATCCTTGGTTTTTTTGCTACGTATTGGTGTAAATATATATTTTCTATGAATATTTAAACTGTATGCAGGTTTTCTTGGCTTCCCTCTGTGAGCCTAGGAATCGTGGGATTTATGATCAAACTGATCAGAATTTGATTCCCACGATGGACAAACTCCACATTACAAATGTACCCTGCCAGTTTTTCTGTAAAATGTATCTCCAAAAGGCCTTAAAACGATTATCAGTGTTTAAGGTCTCAAACATAATGAAATAATGGCTTGTCGTGCTAGAGTCACTCCGATGGCTGTCATGTCCATGAGAAGACCGATATTTGTATATATTTTGTGGTCGAGGATGCTTCGCAGCCCAACAATCATCATTCAAATTGAGCCAAAAGGCTGAAAAGATAAAACGAAAGTATCTAAATGCTTCAATTCCTACGTCAGCGTAAGGTTTTGAATACCTGCTTTCAAAACATCATTTTCATATCTTATATAAAAAGGACTTTTGCAAATCAAAATCAAATCCTTCGTATATAGGTTCAATGAATTACGTCCATACTTTCAAATCAAACAAACATAGGCCCAATTTCTTCCAGCATTCACACACACACACACACATTGCAAATAAAAAGAGAAATATTAAAAAGATGCAGTACCGTGTTTTCACGGGAGTTGAGGGGTGCCTAACACCTTCCCCCCACTTAACCAAGCCCCCGAACTTAGAACTTCAGTTTCAAAGATCAAGTTTCGATAGTGTCCAACAATTGGGCCTACTTTCAAGCAAAACTTGGTTGAGTTGGTACAACCATTTCCAAATCTACCAACTGGCAACTCTGTAAACAGTTCAAATCGTCGACATGATACATGTTGGCCTTTTCCTAAAAAAACCTTTTCACCCTTCATAAAATAGACAAGATAATAAGGGTAGAAAAAAACAAGAGCTTAGGAAGAGAGAAAGATTTGTGTCCCACGGTGACAAGAATTTTTTCCCGACGTCGACAGGTGGCAACACTGCGGGGGACAGTAGAGGGCTTAGGTCGCGTTCCAATCTTTTCAAAATTTCCTTTTATATCTACGTGTGTGTGGATGCTGCGTACTGCATTGTATGAATGTGAGTAAATGCTTTACTGCTTTATATTACTGCTTCGTACAATGCCATAATTTCATACGGTGAGACACGATGTATGTGACTATATGTTGTGTGATTCCTCCACCAGGAGGCAAACTCGTTGGTGTTTGATTACTGGACTCAAAGAAGACTAATTCTGCGAGGCTCAGGGAAGGTACCACTCAGATCCGCTCCAATTGAAAGATCAGATTAATTTCCCCTCTAGTAGATTGCGATGAACTGGGGACCTTCATGCCGAAAAGCTGCGAGAGTAGACTAAAGATAGGTCAGCCTCTGATTAACCAAATCTGAAGGGAAGCTTCTTCATGCCTTCCTCTTTCAATACAAATGACCATTTTCAAATTCCAATGCAAATTTCATAATATACAGTTCATTATGAATCTTGTCATGCTATCCTGTCATTAAAAACAACTGACATTTGTTTTACAGGATAAATTAAAAAAAAAACCTCGAAAATGAACACATTGCATAGCATGCATCCGACTGATACCTACATCAGAAAATTTACACACCTATGTTTGTTAAAGGCAAAAATTGGTCCCGTCACCATGTCAAAATCTAAGAAAGCACTAAGTCCATCTCCAGACATGGCTTCCAGTGCTCAACCTGAATCCACCCTTGTTTCTAGGGAGGAGTTTGAAGGATTGAAGAACTAGATAGCCGAATTGGCTATTTTCCTGAGAGAGCAAAGCAAAAGCCTTCAAGGGAAACAAATACTCGGTCATACAAAACTAGTTACACCCGGTGGAAGTCAAGAGACCAGAAAGAAAGACACTCAGACTCCTGAACCACAGAACCAGGATATGACCAACCCAACCCCTAAAATCACCAACCTCAACAAAGAGCAGAAAGCTGGTGATATTCTGAAAAAGGTCCAACAGATGGAAGAAACCATCCGGTCCATCAAAGGGACTGGGGCATTTAGTAGTGTTAATTACTCATATTTATGTATATTCCCCGGGGCTCGTTATCCGAAAAACTGTCAAGTCTCTGATTTTAAAAAATATAATGGATTGGGAGACCCATACACCTATTTAAAGGTATTCATTGGAGAGCTCGGATCCTATATAGAGGACAAAAAGCTCAGAATGCAATTATTCCAGAAGAGTCTAACTAGAGAGGCTATAGCCTGGTATGCCCGACTGGTCAATTCAAAGATTTATGGTTGGGAAGAGTTAGCACATGCCTTCCTGAATAAATCCAGCTTTCAATCCCAGATGGCTCCAGACAGATATCAAATCACCAAAATCAAAAAGAAAAATACTCAATCATTTAGAGAATATGCCCAACGATGGAAGCGAGTGGCAGCATAAGTCACCCCACCTATGACTGAGTCTGAGATAGTCATGACCTTCATCGACAGCCAAGAAGCTCCGTATTATAAAAGGGTCCTAGCAGGCATAGGAAAACCATTCTCAAAGATGATCAAGCATGGAGAAATGGTTAAAATGGGGCTGAAATCTGGGAAGATAAAAGATCTTATCGCCTTAGAAGCGGTTGCCGAGCATATTCAGTCTGAGAGTTATGGGAGTAATCCCCGGAGAGTACACAAGAAGAAAGATGAGGAAGTGTTCTTAGTGCTACAAAGACAAAATCAGAGGAGCGAGTCGAGTAGTATACCTATTCAAATGAGGAACTATTCCCCTTTCCAAGCTCCAGCCCAACTTTCTAATCCTCCATTTTAGAAAAATTTGGAAGCCAGATGTCGGAGAACGTTCACCCTTTTAGGGGATTCACTAGAGAATGTGCTTAAACTATTGACAGTATAGAAGAAGATTGTTCAACTCCTTCCACCAACCAGTATCGGTGGAAGGAATTTCGACCCAAGTAAAAAGTGTGCATACCAAACCGGATCTCCGACCCATGATACACAAGACTGTTGGGCTCTCAAGTACAAAATCCAAGACTTGATAGACAACAGAGAGATTGTGGTGACCAAACCGGAGCAAACACATGTGCAAGATAATCCCCTCCCTCAGCACAAAGATGGGAGTGTTAATATGATTAGCACGGGGAATGGGGAAGGCTCCAAATACCTCTGTTATATTAGAGAGTCAACTCAATCCAGCACTAATAGCCCTGATAGTTGGGAGTTCTAAGAGAGACAGTTTCTAATGGAGCAAGAAATCAAGTCCATTAAGGAACAAATTGGACAGTTAGCAGATTTGGTCGTGTATCAACATCAGATAACCAGACAGCTGATAAACCAGTCCAACCAGTCTGAAGCAAGTCCTCGTACACCGAAAATCAGTCCCATTGCTATGAGGGATCATTACCGATTTTATGAGCGTGAACCCTGGGTCGACAAGGTGGTCAAGGAAGAAAACTTCCAAGCTGTTCGGGAATTCGCCTTCTAGAGGAATTTCACTAATTTAAACCAGTTGATGGAGAAAATCCTCCAGATGCTGATCAATAAGGGGATGTTACAGATCTGTTACCCCCGGTGAACGCTCAATCCAGAAAATTCAAGACTGACAGGATCTGCCAGTACAATTCCAATGCTCCCAGTCATGACACCAAGGATTGTTGGGGACTTCGGCACCTGATTCAGAATCTTATTGAAAATGGTGAGCTGTTAAAGGGGAATCAAAATTATGGCCTCCCCGATGAGGAAACACTCTTTATTCCCACGGCATGGAATCTGGAAACCGTGGTTGTTATTTCCTGTGAGAAAGAGTTAGCCGTGACACCCTTAATACTGCAAGGGAAAGGGGTCCAAGAAACACAAAATCCTATGAAATTAGCTGCGCCCGAGCCTTTAATATTTCCCTTCAGATCGTAATATCCAGTGATTAGTCTGAAAAGAGTCCCATGGAACTATGGGAACGATGAGGGGTCCACCTCAAACAATATTACCAGCATCTCCATGGAGAATCCATTGTATATGTCTTAGCGGGTTATCAATTCAGTCATCAAAGCTAAAGAGAAAGTGGCTGAAGAGAAAATCGAAGAGTTCCTTAGTAAAATGGGGTATAACGAGATCAAGGTGGTCTAAAGCTTAAAGGATGCACCTAAGCAGATGTCCATCCTAGACATGGTCTTATCATCGGTGGATCATCGCAACATTTGGTGAAAGTACTGGAGGAAGCCCATCTGCTAAAAATGGTCAATACTGAGAAATTTGGTCACGTGATAGAACACATCTTCAATAGCAATTTGATATCTTTCACTGATGATGATTTACCCACAGAAGGGACAGGCCATCACAAATCACTGCATATAGCAGTAATATCATCAGGGTACGTGATCGGAGGTTTGCTGATAGATGGAGGATCGTCCCTAAACATCTGTCCTTACGATACCTTGGAGATAATGAAGATCAACCCAAATCGGATCAGGACCAGTGATGTGGTTTTTTGGGCTTTCGATGGATCTCGCCGAGAGGCTGTGGGAGAGATTGAGCTTCGGTTGGAGATTGGTCCCCAGATTTTCTATATATCCTTCTAGGTACTCAAAATTACCATCGGATACAACTTGTTGCTGGGGTTGCTGGGGAGGCCGTGGATCCACATGGTAGGAGCAGTTCCATCCACCCTCCATCAGCAACTCAAGTACATTATCAATGACAACCTAATCACATTGAACGCCAAACAAGAATACCTTGTCTGCATACAGGGAGACATGCCGGTGATCAGTCTGGATGCAGGAGTTGAAGTTGCAAGTTTTCAAGCATTAGAGGTGAGCAATATTCAGTACCTACCTGTGGGTGCACCAGCCTTGACACCAAAGGTTTCTCCCGAAGTGATGACAGTGGGCCAGGAGATGGCATCTTTGGGTTTCTGCCTTGGAGAAGAGTTAGGAAAAAATCAGTAAGGTATCAAAAGTCCGGTACAGATCCCGAGCCAGTCAGATTGGGCTATTCATCAGGGTCAAACCACCGGAACCCACACAAGCATCCAAAGGCTTATGCTTCCACTATACTAATGCCAAACCTCACTGATGTCGGATTCGTGAAGCCAATGAGGAAGATTCTTGTTGTTGTGTTAGCCATACTATTTCCTCCAATCATACGGATAAGTGAGAGAAAAGCCCCAAAGTCTGATGGGGAGAGCAAAAAGGGTAAAGAAAAGTTCTTGTACGAATGACGAGAACCATTTGCTAATATACATGTTCTCATACACTACGAGGAGATGAATGATGATATCCCAGACAGCGATGAAGAGGATCAGATCCAAATTCCTCGCATCAAGAAAGGAAAGGGGGGCAGTTCAAAGAAAAATCCCGGCTTTGATCTGAAGGATGTCTCAGTCGTCATCAGAGATAAGACAGCCGACCACAAATCTTGTATCCTACCTATTCATGAGGATTTGACTCTGGACAACTAGAGCAGCATCCCTTGCCTCATTCAAAAAGGGTAAAAGGGCAGAGAGTCCGTCTACCCTGTAACATGGTTTCATTTACTACTTATTTTAATTTCACAGCTATAGCAGTAACTTTTGTCATGCTTTGCCAAGTGCTTTGTATGTTTAAACAGTTTCATATATTAAAGAGAAAGCATTTTGTTTTTAGGACTTCAGAAATGGATTTGTTTGTCCTAGCTGATGAGATGCCAACCTGTCACAGTGACTACAACTTTGATATAGAACTAAACTTCGACTTGATGGAAGTTGATCAAGAGGAGGTAGATGACTATAAGATGACCGAGGAAATCATAGAATGGGTCAAAGATAAACCCAAACCAAACCTCGATCAAACCACCACCGTCAATATCTGAACCTCAAAAAACCTCAAAGAAATCCAAATAGGCCTAGACCTCACCCCAGACCAAAGAACCGACCTAATTGAAATCTTAACACAGTTCCAGGATGTGTTTGCATGGTCGCATGAAGACATGATTGGCTTGTCCACTGACATTGTCATCCATTGACTCCCCATTAAAGATGGATTCAAGCCAGTCAATTAGAAGCTTAGAGGATTGAAACCCGAATGGAGTCTGAAAGTCAAAGAAGAGGTTGTCAAACAATTTAAAGTCTGTATTATGGTATCAACATACCCGGAGTGGCTGTTGAATATAGTTCCCATGCCTAAGCTTGGAGGGAAGGTACGAGTATGCGTGGATTACAGGGTTTTAAACAAAGCTTGTCACAAGGATAATTTCCCGGTGCCTTTTATCCACATCCTGATAGATAATAAAGCCCAGTACGATATGTATTCTTTTGTGGATTTCTTTACTGGTTACCCTCAAATCATGGTCACTGAAGAGGACAGGGAGAAGACAGCTTTCATTATTCCTTAGGGAACCTTCTGCAATAGACATCTATCCTTCAGCCTCATCAATGCCGGTGTTACATATTAGCAAGCCTTGATGGTCTTTTTTTATGATATGATGCATAAAGAGATAGAGGTTTATGTGGATGACATCATTGTCAAATCCTGGAAGGAGGACGATCACATCAACCATCTCAAGAAGCTGTTCAACAGGTTGCGTAAGTACAACCTCAAGTTGAATCCAGCCAAATGTTCTTTTCGCGTCAAATCGGGAAAGTTGTTGGGATTTCTGGTAAGCAATAGAGGCATTGAGCTGGATCCTGCCAAGATTAAAGCTATCACAGAGATGCCTGTACCCCGGATAGAGAAGGAGATACGTGTGGTTTCTTAGAAGGATCAATTTCATAGGTCGGTTCATTTCCCATCTTACAACAACTTGTGAACCTATCTTCAAGCTACCAAGGAAGAATTCCTCCGTGAGATAGAATGAGAATTGCCAAAAAGCCTTCCTTGCCATCAAGAAGCAGCTGATCGAAGCGCTTGTCTTGGTTCCCCCGAGGGATGAAGTTCCCCTATTTATTTACTTGTCCGTCAATGCCAACGCAATGGGCTGTATATTGGGACAGAAAGTTGATAGTAGCAAGGAGAGAGCTATCTACTACATCAGCAAAAGATTCAACAGTGGAGAACAGAAGTACACACTGATTGAGAAGACATGCTGTGCGTTAGCATGGGTCTCCATGAGGTTGCAACATTATCTGCATGGTCACACGACTTATCTTATATCTCGCATTAATCCACTAGAGTACGTATTCAGTAAGCCAATATTGAATTGTTGATTGTCCAAATGACAATTGATCCTCTAATAATTCAACATTGTATACGTCACTCAAAAGTCCAACAAAGGTCATGGCATTGCAGATCAACTAGCTGAAGCACCATCCGGAGGGTTTGAACCCTTGGAGACTTATTTCCTAAATGATGGGATCATGAAAATTCAGCAAATTCGACAGGAGAATATCGTACAACCTTGGAAAATATATTTCGATGGAGCGATAAACATGGAAGGTGCTGGAGCTGGGGCAATCCTCGTCTCTGGTACAGGAGAACAGTATCTTGTGGCTACGAAGTTGTAATTTGTCAACACCAACAACACAGCTGAGTACCAAGAGGCTACGTAATGGGGTTGAAACTAGCCCAATCTAATGGTATCAAGAGGCTTATAGTCCTTAGAGATTCTGAGTTGGTTATCAGACAAACCACCAGGGCGTATTATACCAAATAACTGCATTTTCTACCCTATCACCGGTAGGTCATCAATATATCCATAGATTTTAAAGAGATAACCTTCATCCACATCCTTCGAGGCTGGAACGACTTTGCTGACGCATTAGCGACTTTGGCTTCCCTTATCAACGCATCGAGTAAGAGGGGAATTCCTGACATCAAATTCACAAACCAAAAGGCCCCAATGTACGAGAATTAAATTGGAGAAATCTTAGATGAAATACTATCTATCAAACATCATTGGTATCAAGACATCAAAGAATATCTCCGGGATGGATCTACACCCACTAGGTCAAGCTAAGCCGAACGAAACCGGATTCACAAGATGGCTATGAAGTTCTATCTAAGCGGAGATGCACTTTATAAAAGGGATGCTGGACTAGGCCTTCTAAGATGCCTTAATAAATAGCAAGCCTAGAGACTAATGGATGAAGTCCACGGTGGAGTCTGTGGTCCACACATGAGCGGTCAACTACTGGCCAAGAAAATATTAAGAACAAGGTATTATTGGCTCTCTCTCAAAGCTAACTGCGATGATCAAGTCAGGAGATGTTATCAATGCCAAGTCCATGGAAATGCTATTCGTGCTCCTCCAAATGAGGTGCACAATATGAGTTCGCCATAGGAGGAATGGATGTGATTGGTCCAGTAGAACCCAAAGCCAGTAACGGTCATCGGTTCATCTTCACCATGATCAATTACTTCACCAAGAGGGTTAAAGCTTCCTCTTTTCCCAAAGTCACCAAGGAGGTAATTATTAGTTTTATCAGAATTAATGTCGTCTGTCGATATGGACAATCGGAGGTGATCGTATCAGACAACGCCATAAACCTAAACAATCAGATAATGAGAGGTTTATGCAGCAAGTTTTATATCAAGCATCTCAATTCTGTCATCTACCGACACAAGATGAATGGTGCTCTAGAAGCGGCCAACAAGAACATCAAGAAGATCATACAAAAAATGTCCGCCAATCACAAAGGATGGCCTGACCTATTGCCTCTGACTCTGTTAGCATACATGACATCAATGCGTACCTCTATTAGGGCTACCCCCTCCTCATTGGTCTATAGTATGGAAGTAGTACTTCCCATAGAAGTAGAGATTGAGTCCTTGCAGGTGATAATGGATGCTCAGATGGAGGAAGACCAGTGGTTACCAGAACGGTACCACCAACTGCCCCTGATAGATGAGAAGAAAGCTACAACCATTTTCCATGGGCAGTTATATCAGCAAAGAATTACTCGATCATACAACAAGAAGGTTCGAATCCGGCAATTCAAAGAGAACGACCTGGTATTGAAGAAAGTCTTGGCCAGTCAAGATGAAGCCAAGAGAAAGTTTGCCTCGAATTGGGAAGGTCCTTTTATTGTTAAAGAAGTGTTGACAGGAGGAGCTATCAGATTGCAAGAGACGAACGAGAGAGAATTTCCCCAACTCATCAACTCAGACACTGTGAAAAAGTATTATGTCTAAAACACATGCCAGCCATCATACTGGTCCTACGAATAGATCAAATAAGTTTTTGTTTTCACAAGAAGATTGAACTACGAATGACCTGATCTCCCTCAACCCGGGAGTACGTAGGCAGCCATTCCTGGTGCGGTCAAAACCGAACAAAAAACTTAAAAACTCATCAAACCATACTCAAAAGTGAAGCATCGAGAACAGTCCGGTGATATTAACCATTGAAGGCTACTTCAGTGAAAGTCAGATTGCCTGACATTTCAGCCACTAGCGACAACCCCAGTGAAGCATCGGGAATAATCCGGTGATATCAGCTGTTGAAGGCTACTTCAGCTAAGGTCAGATTGCCTGACATTCCAGCCGTTGGCAAAAACCCCTGCGAAGCATCAGGAACGATCCGATGATATCAGTCGTTGAAGGCAACTTTAGTGACGATAAAGGTTCTGACAGTTCAACCGCTAGCGATAACTCCGGCGAAGCATCGGGAATTAGCCAGTGGCAAAAATAGTATATCAGTTTATCCCTACGGAGGACAGATGATGGAATCTATTATACAGATCCCTAGAGGGAGCATCAAGAAAGATTCAGTGGTGATCGAGACTTTGCAATATATCGTTCTAGTAGACGTCAAGGGAAATCACCAAAGGCTATCATAAATGACATCATCCCCAGCAGAAAATAATGAGAACAGTCTGTGATAGCCAACCAGCAATACCCTAGTAGTAATAGCCTAGCACCATAGGGACATGGTAAACCATTGACCTCCGACTAATGCGACATCAAGGGCTATCACAGATAACGTTATCCCCAATAAAAAATGACGTAAACGGTTAGTGATAGCCCCATCCCCTTGAAGGTATCTAACATTTATAACATATCATGATATGCATTTCATTACATTTACATTTATCATATTTCCAGTGTCTAGAAATCTTTATCCTGTTCATTTCACTTCGTTGCATAAACATGATAAAAAGGGGCGTCTGTAGACACTCGAAATTTTTTTCATTCCTGTTGTAGACACTCGAAATTTTGCGTTTCTGTTACTGTAATAGACGAGATTTTTTTTATGTGTGATTCTGGGGACAGAATCCTTTTAAGGAGGGAAGATTGTAACGATTGAGATTTTATATTTAATTTTAAATATTTATTGAGTTAAATAAATATTTTATGTGATTTATTTATTGAGTTAAATAAATAAATTATGTGATTTATGGAGTGATTTAATTAAGTGTTATATATTAATTAAATGAATGTGTAATATTTATTTAATTAATGTATATTAATTTTATATTATAGTTCTAATTTAATTGAGAGAATTAAATTAGATGAGGTGTGTTAAATGTTACGGAAATTATAATTAGCGAGTAATTATAATTATGTGACAAATATTAATGTGGTTAATTGATTAAATAAGAATGTTCGATGTTTAATTAATTAAAATGTGACATTTAAAATATGTGTTAAAATGATTTGTTAAAATAAAAGAATTTTTTTTAAATGATTTTAAACAAACAAGGCCTTAGCTAATAATCTGTTTTTAAATAAACAGTGTACCAAATAAAGCCTTAAGGCTTTTTTGAATTTGAAAACTTACTTAACTGGTATACTTAATAATGGTATTATTATTTTGTCAGTTATTATATCGTATAAGTTATATCGTATTATATCTATTATATGTGTTTACGTTAGTATTCTAAGCCTAAGACTAAAAGAAGAAGAGAGAAAAGAGTAGAGAAAGTTAGAACTATACAGTGTGTTAGAGAGGAAGAAGAAGGAAAAAGGAAGAGAAAAGCTTGAGAAGGCTAGAGAAATCATCTTCATATTCTTCTTCAATTTATAAGCATAAAGGTAATTACTATCTCATAGTTTTAAAAACGTTAAGTAGTTGTTCTTCATTGTTTTAAGTTTCTGTAAATTTTAGTTTTCTGTGAATTTTGTGAAGTTGTAAAGGTAATATACATATATATTATATATATATGTATTGTATCCATGTGTTGATTGTGGTAATTGTATGACATAAGAGGATTTTCAAGAATTAAACTACTGTTAAAACAAGTTTCATGAAAAAAGTTTTGTTCATATGGTTTTATATATATTGATTGGTTTTAGAATGGAAAATTTAGGAATTTATATGTGTTATTATGCCTAATTAGAATTGGTTATGATGATTATATTCAATTACGTATATAATGTATGTATATAAAGTGGAATTGATGGAGAAAATTTCTTACAGTGGATTATTTTGGAAAAATATGAGTTTTCATGAAAATGGCCAAATTGGATTGTTAAAACTTGTGATTATCATTATTTAGATGGTTGTTATGTTGTAGAAACATGTTATGTTTTGTATTATTGCATGTGTATGGAGTTACAGTGGCTACGTTACTGTAATTTTTCGTTTGTTGGCTTGTATAGGTTGTTCGGTAAAGTAGAGATCTGTGGCTGGTTGCGCCTGGCCGAATTGCTGCGCAGCTACGTCGGCTGCAAGGCCAGGAGCAGCGTAGCTGCGCCGCTTGCCCTTCCCAGATCTTTTCCCTGCGCAGCTGCGCCGGTGCCCAGGCTGCTGGCTGCGCAGCTGCGCCGTGCACAGTGCTTGGGCAGTGACTTTAGTTTCTTGTGCAGTTTATTTTAAAGCCTTAGTTTAATTATTCCTTGATAGTGGACATATGTTTAAATGATATAACATATTGTTATATGATTGTGACAAATTCATATTTGGAAAATAAAAGAAATTTTGAAAACTTTAATTAGATTATAAATGTTTTATTGTAAATGAGTTACTTAATTATAATTTGATTAATTATAATTAAGAGTAATTATTTAATTTAAATTATAATATGGTTAAATTATAATGTATAGAAATTGATTTATTTTAGTCAATTAGATATTAATTTAAATTATAATTTAAGTAATTGTAATTTAATAAATGCATGTTTAGTTATGGATTTTTAGTTTCTAATTGCATGATTAATTATAATTTGTGTAATTATAATGCATGATATAGTTTAATTAATTATTAATTATGAATTGGTGATAATTTAAGAGGTAATTATAATTGAGTAATTATAATTAGATTAAGTGTTTAAATTATAATTGTTAAAGTATAATTTAGCTAAATACATAATTAATTTAATTATGTAAGTATGTGTGTGATGTAATTAACTATGTGATAGTTGATTATTTATTTAATTAGAGTGAGTTAACCATGAGGGTTAACTACTTATGTGAATTAGTTATGTGTTAACTGTTTAAGAATATTATAATTGAATGTGTATAGGAAGTATTAAAGTACGTGAATTGTGTTAAGTAGCTTGCGCTTGAGACAAGTCTTCTAACCCTAAACTTGTTAATTCTATACAATTTCTTTGAGTTCATATATTTATTGTTGAGAATGTCCTTTTCATTTTTGTATTGGACAATTGTTTATTTAATTTAAATGATCTTAACTTATTGTTCAAGTAAGATCAAGTTTATTATTTTAAATGCTTTAAGTTTACTTCTAAAGCATATGTTAATTCATAATTCTTTTATTTATGAATTATTGAATGTCGATTCAACTAATCTTTAGTTGATGAACGTGAATTCTAAATTACCCTTGTAAGCTTATCCAAGCAAAACTTTCTTTGGTGCGGACTTGAATTCAAATTACTGAGTTGAACAACCCTAATTATTAGGGGAGATTATTACGCATAGCGTTAAGATGTTTGTGCACAATACATTGTACGAAGGGCTGATCCCCCTAAGTACGAGTTAAGGTCCATAGTCTTATTGACTGTTAAATGTTTAAATAGAAATATTTATAACTTAGGACAAGAGTTCAAAGGTCTTATGACCCACAGATAAATTCTATATTAGAATTTTAATGTTGATAGAGAATTATTATTCAATTCTTTATTGTTGAAGCAAGCTAAGTTGTTCAGATTCTTCAAAAGATATTCTTTCATGTATTTATTATCGTTAAACTCTAGTGAGCTGTTGTTTGCTCACTCTTGCATTAAATAACAATTGCAGTTAAGGTTGATAATGTTGATGCCCAGTCTACTAGTAAAGGCAACAGAAAGATGAACAAGTGAAGACTTGTTTAATTATTTTGAAATGATTATAATAATACTTTTATGACATATTTTTATTCCGCACGTTATTGTTTATGTCAAGGTTAGAGTAACCCTGGGATTGAGTTTTGAGAAGGTTGTAACCCTTGTTTTAAGGGATATTTTATTATTTTGAATAAAGATTGTAATTTATTTTGAGATATATTGGGTAGATGTTTGTTATAGTTAGAAAGTGAACACCAAATCATGTGAAAATGAAGTACCCGGATTTGGGGGTGTCACAGGTTGGTATCAAAGCTGTAGGTTATGAAACCTTAGGTGGGGAAAAACCTTAGGTAGTAGCCTTATAGGTAAGATCAAAAAGATAGGTGTGATAGGTAAAGATAATAAACTACCTTATGTGCCTATGAGTTTACGTTTTAGTATTCAAAGAGTGTCGATTCGTTATCACGTAATAATGAACTTTAAAATTCTTTTGTTAGGATGTCGAACGTTGGAGAACCTAGTCAGGCTAGAGAGGATGTACCTCAGATGCCTACAGAGGAGGAGCCCCGTGACATACATATTGTCTGGGAACAGCTGGTTTGGGGAGAGCCATCTTCAGTGATCACCGTAGCTAGTCGGGAGCGTGAGTTGACACCTATTCTAGAAGAAGAAGACGGGGACGAGTCTGAAGAGGAGGAGGAGGAGGAGGAGGAGCAAGAGGATCCCGAAGAGGAATTCCCACCTCACTCTACTAGTGCTGAGATGTACGAGGCAGTCTACGACAGCAACGTGGAGCTTCATGGTCGAGTCGGAGAGCTCAAAGAAACCATTCAGCAGCGAGACGAGACGATCGAGGAAATGGCAAGTGACCTAGGAGATGCACAGTGGAACCTGATACATATGGTGGTTGATAGAGATGCTGCTCGATTTGAACTGGCAAAGCTGAAGCAAGACATCCAGGAGGAGTAGAGGAAGCGCACCAGAGCTGAAGAGTCAATCTTGAGAGCTAATCAACGAGCCGATCGAGCTGAAGGTGAACCTGAAGCCAAGAGGGCCAAGCTGAGGGAAACAGAGTATGCTTTTCATACAGCGATAGAGAGAGCTCAGGATCGTGTTTTCTACTACCCAGCTCAGTTTCAAGGTTTACCGTGGTATGTGGTGGACCAAAAAATAGTGTTTTGGGTAATATAAGAGGAACGCAGAGAGGCTGTGCGACGTATTAATATGCCTAGGCAGTGGCTGTAGCAGTAGTAGTAGTAGTAGTAGCAATAGCGGTAGTAGTAGAGCTTTTGTTTATGTGTTACTTTTTGTAGTAAATAAAGTAAATCCCATAATTTGAGATAAGAATGGGATAAGTTAATAATGTAATCCTGTAAAAATTTTTAGTTCAGGAAGGATGATGTAAATGGCAGAAATGCTATCTAGTTGATGTTTTTAAACTACAACTAATGAATAAAAGAAGTTTATTGACGTGCTATGTGTTCTATGTGAACTGAATTGTTTAAAACGTTTAAGTATGAACTTGAAAATTTAAAAATTGAATAAAGGGTCTAATAATAAAATTTTCTTAACAGAAAATGCCTCCTCGAAGAAGAATAACACTCCAAAACCCCGAGGGTTCGACGAACAACAACAATAACGATGGGACGAATCCCAACTCGATTCAGCAGTTGGTAAACCTGTTGACAGGAGCTCTTGTGAATCAGCGGCAAGTGCAGGGTACTACGTTCAAGGAATTCAAGGCAGTAGGACCTCCTGAATTCAAAGGATCGACCAATTTTATCGAAGCTCAGACGTGGGTTATGGAAATGGAGAAGATATTCGACGTAGCCAGAGTAGGTAAAGACCAGAAAACAACATTTGCAGCTTTCATGTTAAAGTCGGATGCTAGCTTCTGGTGGCAGGCTAACAAGACCCGGGAGGGAGAAGGAATCATAATGTGGGAACGTTTTAAGGAAATGTTCTATGAAATATTATTCCCAGTGAGTTCCCAGGAATCGATGGAGGTCCAGTTTCTAGAGCTTAAGCAGGGAGGGATGACTGGTGTCCAAGTATACCGCTAAGTTTAATGAACTGGCCAGGTTCGCTACTTACCAGGTCAGCACTGACGCTAGGAAGGCGAGAAGGTTTGAGCGGGGATTGAATCCCTGGCTCTACAACAAGGTTTCTATGTTCCAGCTGAACACATTTGCGGCTGTGCTAGAGAAGGCCATACTTGCTGAAGGAGGAAGCGAAGCGGTGACGAAGTTCAACTAAGATAAGAAGAAGAAGAATGAGGTAGAAACCAAGACTGGGGGTAGCAGCGTTGTGAACCAGAAGGGGAAATGGAATGACAACACCTCTGCTGGGAGTCAGCAAGGAAGCCAGCAGAAGAGGAAGTTCAAAGCATGTGCTACATGCATTAAGAATCACACTGGCGTGTGCATGAAGGGGAAGCGGGTGTGCTTCAACTGTGGTCAGGAAGGCCACATTAGACCTAATTATCCAAACCCGAAGAAGGGAGCTTGCTTTACATGTGGATCCAAGGATCACATGGCTCGCAACTGCCCTAAGAAGCTGACGGCAGGGTCAATAGGGAGCGAAGGGAATGGAAGCGACAGTACCGTTACTATCGCTGCACCATTGCAAGCTGTTCGACCCACTGCACGGACATTCAATATGACGGTGCAGGATGCTGTGCAATCAAAAGACGTGGTCGTAGGTATTATTCTGGTTAATAATATAAATACATATGTATTATTTGATTCGGGTGCTACTTGTTCATTCATATCTGGTGATTTTGCTAAAACCCTAGACTTACCTGTAGAAGAGTTAGTTTACCCTTTGAATATAGAGATTGCGAATAGGGAGCTTATTCCTGTTAAGATCGTTTATAAGAACTGTAGACTGCACATTAAGGGTCAGGAGCTGAGAGTAGATTTGATTCCGATAAAACTTGGGGAATTCGATGTCATACTGGGTATGGACTGGTTGTTCAACCATGGTTCGATAATCGACTATCAGAAGAAGTCGATAAACCTTATGACTCCGTTGAAGTTAGTGTTCTATGGTAGCAAATTGCCTAGACAAGCGAGTTGTCTGACGGTTATGCAAGCCAAGAAACTTCTGACGCAAGCTGTGTGGGATATCTAGCCTACATAGTAGATACGTCTAAGGAAAGCCCGAAGGTGGAAGTGATATCGGTAGTTAAGGAGTTTGTGGATGTTTTTCTGAGCGATTTGCCTAGGACTTCTGCCAGATAGGGAGATAGAGTTCATGATCGATCTAGCGCAGGGAACTGCTCCGATTTCGCAGGCTCCATACATAATGGCTCCAGTTGAGATGAAGGAACTGATGGTTCAACTACATGAATTACTGGACAAGAAGTATATTCAACCGAGCGTTTTGCCGTGGGGAGCTCCTGTTTTATTCGTGAAGAAGAAGGATGGGTCGATGCGTCTTTGCATTGATTATAGGGAGTTGAATAAAGTTAAGATCAAGAATAGGTATCCTTTACCTAGGATCGATGACTTGTTTGATCAACTAAAGGGTGCGAAGTACTTCTCAAAAATTGATTTGAGAAGCGGGTATCATAAATTGAAGATGAGGAAGGAAGATATACCTAAAATGGCTTTTAGGACTTGATATGGTCATTACGAGTTCTTGGTTATGTCATTTGGTCTCACCAATGCCCCAGCTGCATTTATGGACTTAATGAACAGGGTGTTCAAGCCATTTCTGGACAAGTTCATGGTAGTGTTCATAGATGACATCCTGGTTTATTCCAAGACCAAGGAGGAACATGCTGAACACTTAAGACTAACCTTAGAAGCCTTGAGACGAGAGAAGCTTGACGCTAAATTCTCGAAGTGCAAATTTTTCTTGGAACGTGTGCAATTTCTTGGCCACGTGATCGGCAAGGATGGTATTTCGGTGGATCCGTTGAAGGTTGAGGCCGTATTGAATTGGGATCAGCCAAAGACGCCGTCTGCAGTGAGGAGTTTCTTGGGATTGGCAGGTTATTACCATAGATTTATCCAAGACTTTTCTAGAATCGCAACTCCGTTGACGAATTTGACTCGTAAAATGGTTAAATTTGTTTGGACGGAGAAATGTGAGAAACGTTTCTAAGAGCTGAAGAAGAGGTTGAGTACTGCGCCCGTATTATCTTTACCGGTTAGTTCAGGGAATTTCGTAGTATATAGCGATGCCTCACATATAGGATTAGGCTGTGTGTTGATGAAGAGCGACAAAGTCATTGCCTATGCGTCACGTCAGCTAAAGAATTATGAGAACGGGTATCCGACCCATGATCTAGAATTGGCGGCAGTAGTGTTTGCCCTAAAGATTTGGAGGCACTACTTATGTGGAGAAAAGTGTAAAATATACACAGATCACAAGAGTCTGAAGTATATATTTACCCAGAAGGATTTGAACATGCGCCAAAGAAGATGGTTGGAACTGATTAAAGACTACGATTGCGAGATACTTTACCATCCGGGTAAAGCTAACGTTGTCGCTGACGCTTTGAGCAGGAAAGGTCGGGAGAAACTGAACGTGTTAACTGATCAGGATCGGTTAATAGAACAGATGGCTAGATTGGAGTTGGAGGTGAAGCTTCTTAAGGAATCAGATGAGATGTTGTTTCAAGTAACCACTGGTTCTACTCTAGTAGACAAAGTGAAAGAAGCACAAATTCACGATGAAGAATGTAAGAAGATTTGGAGGAGGATAACCGATGGCGTAGACTTCAAATTCAAGATTGATAATGAAGGTCTGTTACGGTTTGAAGGTAGAATCTGGGTATCACCAGTACCTGAGGTCAAAGAGGAGATTCTGAGCGAAGCTTATAGTTCTAGATATTCTATTCACCCCGGGAGTACGAAGATGTACCAGGATCTCAGGAATCATTTTTGGTGGCCGAATATGAAGAGGGATGTTGCTGAATGCGTTGCGAAATGCTTTACGTGCCAAAAAGTTAAAGCAGAACACCAGAGATCGAGTGGTTTGCTACAACCGTTAGAGATTCAAGAGTGGAAGTGGGAGCACATCACGATGGATTTTGTGGTAGGTCTTCCAACGACTTAGAAGGGATTTGATGCGATATGGGTTATAGTGGATCGACCGACGAAGTCAGCCCACTTTCTGTCGATCAGGGTTAAGTACAACCTGGATAAGCTAGCGAAGCTATACGTGAAGGAAATTATTTCTAGACATGGTGTTCCGGTGTCAATTATGTCCGACAGAGATCCACATTTTATGTCTAATTTTTGGAAGCGATTGCAAGAATGTCTGGGAACGCAATTGCGAATGAGTACAGCGTATCATCCTCAGACTGACGGACAGAGCGAGAGAACGATTCAGGCGCTTGAGGATATGCTGAGAGCTTGTGTGATGGACTTCAAAGGAAGCTGGGAGGATCATCTACTGTTGGTGGAGTTTGCCTACAACAATAGTCATCATGCGAGTATTGGCATGCCGCCCTACGAAGCGTTATACGACAGAAAATGCAGAACTCCTTTGTGCTGGGATGAAGTCGGTGAACGTCAATTGTTGGGACCAGAATTGGTACAACAAACTGCCAAAATTGTGAAGCTGATCAGAACGAGATTAGTTGCTGCTCAAGACAGACAGAAGAAGTATGCCGATCTTCATCGACAAAACCGAGAATTCTTACCAGGAAGTTTCGTGTTCCTGAATGTATCTCCCTGGAAGGAGTAGATTCGATTTGGTAAGAAGGGAAAGCTGAGTCCCAGATTTATTGTTCCTTTTGAGGTGTTGCGAAAAGTTAGCGAGGTAGCTTACGAGATTACATTAGCTCCGGAGCTCGAGAATATACATAATGTCTTCCATATTTCTGTGTTAAGACCTTACAAGCATGATTATAAACATGTAATAGAATATGAACCTTTACAATTTGATAAAGACTTAACATATGAAGAAGTGCCTATTCAAATAGTTGATAGAAAGGAACAAGTACTTAGGAATAAAGTGATACCTTCTGTTAAGGTAATCTGGAGGAACCACAGTGCTCAAGAAGCTACGTGGGAACTCGAAGATGTTATGATGAAATCTTATCCGCATTTATTTGATTAGTTTTGTGTAACCCCTTATATGCTGATTCTAGGGACAGAATCCTTTTAAGGAGGGAAGAATGTAATAGACGAGAATTTTTTTATATGTGATTCTGGGGACAGAATTCTTTTAAGGAGGGAAGATTATAACGATTGAGATTTTATATTTAATTTTAAATATTTACTGAGTTAAATAAATATTTTATGTGATTTATTTATTGAGTTAAATAAATAATTTATGTGATTTATGGAGTGATTTAATTAAGTGTTATATATTAATTAAATGAATGTGTAATATTTATTTAATTAATGTATATTAATTTTATATTATAGTTCTAATTTAATTGAGAGAATTAAATTAGATGAGATGTGTGTTAAGTGTTACGGGAATGATAATTAGCGATTAATTATAATTATGTGACAAATATTTATGTGGTTAATTGATTTTAATTGATTAAATAAGAATGTTCTATGTTTAATTAATTAAAATATAACATTTAAAATATGTGTTAAAATAAAAGAAATTTTTTTAAAATGATTTTAAACCAACAAGGCCTTAGCTAATAATATATTTTTAAATAAACTGTGTACCAAACAAAGCCTTAAGGCTTTTTGAATTTTAAAACTTACGTAACTGATATACTTAATAAGGGTATTATTATTTTGTCAGTTATTATATCGTATAAGTTATATCGTATTATATCTATTATATGTGTTTACGTTAGTATTCTAAGCCTAAGACTAAAAAAAGAAGAGAGAAAAGAGCAGAGAAAGTTAGAACTATACAGTGTGTTAGAGAGGAAGAAGAAGAAGGAAAAAGGAAGAGAAAAGCTTGAGAAGGCTAGAGAAATCATCTTCATATTCTTCTTCAATCTCTAAGCATAAAGGTAATTACTATCTCATAGTTTTAAAAACGTTAAGTAGTTGTTCTTCATTGTTTTAAGTTTCTGTAAATTTTAGTTTTCTGTGAATTTTGTGAAGTTGTAAAAATCATGAATTATATATATATGTATTGTATCCATGTGTTGATTGTGGTAATTGTATGACATAAAAGGATTTTCAAGAAATAAACTACTATTAAAATAAGTTTCATGAAAAAAGTTTTGTTCATATGGTTTTATGTATATTGATTGGTTTTAGAATGGAAAATTTAGGAATTTATATGTGTTATTATGCCTAATTAGAATTGGTTATGACGATTATATTCAATTACGTATATAATGTATGTATATAAAGTGGAATTGATGGAGAAAATTTCTCACAGTGGATTATTTTGGAAAAATATGAGTTTTCATGAAAATGGGCAAATTGGATTTTTAAAACTTGTGATTATCATTATTTAGATGGTTGTTATGTTGTAGAAACATGTTATGTTATGTATTATTGCATGTGTATGGAGTTATAGTGGCTACGTAACTGTAATTTTCCGTTTATTGATTTGTATGGGTTGTTCGGTAAAGCAGAGAGCTGTGGTTGTCTGCATCTGGCCGAGTAATTGCGCAGCTGCGCCGGCAGTAAGGCCAGGAGCAGCGCAGCTGCGCCGCTTGCCCTTCCCAGATCTTTTCCCTGCGCAGCTGCGTCGGTGCCCAAGTTGCTGGCTGCGCAGCTGCGCCGTGCACAGTGCTTGGACAGTGACTTTAGTTTCTTGTGCAGTTTATTTTAAAGCTTTAGTTTAATTATTCCTTGATAGTGGACATATGTTTAAATGATATAACATGTTGTTATATGATTGTGACAAATTCATTTTTGGGAAATAAAATAAATTTTGAAAACTTTAATTAGATTATAAATGTTTTATTGTAAATGAGTCACTTAATTATAATTTTATTAATTATAATTAAGAGTAAATATTTAATTTAAATTATAATATGGTTAAATTATAATGTATAGAAATTGATTTATTTTAGTCAATTAGATGTTAATTTAAATTATAATTTAAGTAATTGTAATTTAATAAATGCATGTTTAGTTATGGATTTTAAGTTTATAATTTCATGATTAATTATAATTTGTGTAATTATAATGCATGATATAGTTTAATTAATTATTAAATATGAATTGGTGATAATTTAAGAGGTAATTATAATTAGATTAAGTGTTTAAATTATAATTGTTTAATTATAATTTAGCTAAATACATAATTAATTTAATTATGTGAGTATGTGTGTGATGTAATTAACTATGTGATAGTTGATTATTTATTTAATTAGAGTGAGTTAACCATGAGGGTTAACTACTTATGTGAATTAGTTATGTGTTAACTGATTTAGATTATTATAATTGAATGTGTATAGGAAGTATTAAAGTACGTGAATTGTGTTAAGTAGCTTGCGCTTGAGGCAAGTCTTCTAACCCTAAACTTGTTAATTCTATACAATTTCTTTGAGTTCATATATTCATTGTTGAGAATGTCCTTTCCATTTTGGTATTGGATAATTGTTTATTTAATTGAAATGATCTCAACTTAATGTTCAAGTAAGATCCAGTTTATTATTTTAAATGCTTTAAGTTTACTTCTAAAGCATATGTTAATTCATAATTATTTTATTTATGAATTATTAAAAGTCGATTCAACTAAGCCTTAGTTGATGAACGTGAATTCTAAATTACCCTTGTAAACTTATCCAAACCAAACTTTCTTCGGTGCGGACTTGAATTCAAATTACTGAGGTGAACAACCCTAATTAATAGGGGAGATTATTACGCATAGCGTTAAGATGTTTGTGCACAATACATGGTACGATGGTCTGATCCCCCTAAATACGAGTTAAGGTCCACAGTCTTATTGACAGTTAAAGGTTTAAATAGAAATATTTATAACCTAGGACAAGAGTTCAAAGGTCTTATGACCCTCAGATAAATTCTATAATCGAATTTTAATGTGGATAAAGAATTATTATTCAATTCTTTATTGTTGAAGCAAGCGAAGTTGTTCAGATTCTTCAAAAGATATTCTTTCATGTATTTATTATCTTTAAACTCTAGTGAGCTGTTGTTTGCTCACTCTTGCATTAAATAACAATTGCAGTTAAGGTTGATAACGTTGATGCCCCGTCTACGAGTAAAGGCAGGGAAAGATGAACAAGTGAAGACTTGTTTAATTATTTTGAAATGATTATAATAAGACTTTTATGACATATTTTTATTCCGCACGTTATTATTTATGTCAAGGTTAGAGTAACCCTGGGATTGAGTTTTGAGAAGGTTGTAACCCTTGTTTTAAGGGAGATTTTATTATTTTGAATAAAGATTGTAATTTATTTTGAGATATATTGGATAGATGTTTGTTATAGTTAGAAAGTGAACACCAAATCATATGGAAACGAAGTACCCGGATTTGGGGGTGTCACAGGTTGGTATCAAAGTTGTAGGTTATGAAACCTTAGGTGGGGAAAAACCTTAGGTAGTAGCCATATAGGTAAGATCGAAAAGATAGGTGTGCTAGGTAAAGATAATAAACTATCTTATGTGCCTATGTGTTTACGTTTTAGTATTCGAAGAGTGTCGATTCGTTATCACGTAATAATGAACTTTAAAATTCTTTTGTTAGGATGTCAATAGTTGGAGAACCTAGTCAGGCTAGAGAGGATGCACCTCAGATACGTAGAGAAGAGGAGCCCCGTGACATACATATTATCTGGGAGCAGCTGGTTAGGAGAGAGCCATCTCCAGTGATCACCGTAGCTGGTCGGGAGCGTGAGCTGACACCTATTCCAGAAGAAGAGGACGGGGACGAGTCTGAAGAGGAGGAGGAGGAGGAAGAGGATCCCGAAGAAGAATTCCCACCTCACTCTACTAGTGCTGAGATGTACGAGGCAGTCTACGACAGCAACGTGGAGCTTCATGGTCGAGTCGGAGAGCTCGAAGAAACCATTCAGCAGCGAGACGAGATGATCGAGGAAATGGCAAGTGACCTAGGTGATGCACAGTGGAACCTGATACATATGGAGGTTGATAGAGATGCTGCTCGATTTGAACTGGCAAAGCTGAAGCAAGACATCCAGGAGGAGTTGAGGAAGCGTGCCAGAGCTGAAGAGTCAAGCTTGAGAGCTAACCAAAGAGCCGATTGAGCTGAAGGTGAAGTTGAAGCCAAGAGGGCCAAGCTGAGGGAAACAGAGTATGCTTTTCATACAGCGATAGAGAGAGCTCGGGACCGTGTTTTCTACTACCCAGCTCAGTTCCAAGGTTTGCCGTGGTATGTGGTGGACCGAAGAATCGTGTTTCGGGTAATGGAAGAGGAACGCAGAGAGGCTGTGCGACGTATTAATATGCCTAGGAAGTTGCAATAGTAGTATCAGTAGTAGCAGTAGCAGTAGCGGTAGTAGTAGAGCTTTTGTTTATGTGTTGCTTTTTATAGTAAATAAAGTAAATCCCATAATTTGAGATAAGAATGGGATAAGTTAATAATGTAATCCTGTAACTTTTTTAGTTCAGGAAGGATGATGTAAATGGCAGAAATGTTATCTAGTTGATGTTTTTAAACTACGACTAATGAATAAAAGAAGTTTATTGACATGCTATGTGTTCTATGTGAACTGAATTGTTTAAAACGTTTAAATATGAACTTGAATATTTAAAAATTGAATAAAGGGTCTAATAATAATATTTTCTTAACAGAAAATGCCTCCTAGAAGAAGAATAACACGTCAAAACCCCGAGGGTTCGACGAACAACAACAATAACGATGGGACGAATCCCAACTCGGTTCAGCAGTTGGTGAACCTGTTGACAGGAGCTCTTGTGAATCAGCCGCAAGTGTAGGGTACTACGTTCAAGGAATTCAAGGCTGTAGGACCGCCTGAATTCAAAGGATCGACCAATCCTATCGAAGCTCAGACGTGGGTTATGGAAATGGAGAAGGTATTCGACGTAGCCAGAGTAGGTGGAGACCAGAAGACAGCATTCGCGGCTTTCATGTTAAAGTCGGATGCTAGCTTCTGGTGGCACGCTAATATGACCCGGGAGGGAGAAGGAGTCATAACGTTGGAACATTTCAAGGAAATGTTCTATGAAATGTACTTCCTAGTGAGTTCCCAGGAACCGATGGAGGTCCAGTTTCTAGAGCTTAAGCAGGGAGGGATGACGGTGTTCGAGTATGCGGCTAAGTTCAATAAACTGGCCAGGTTCGCTACTTACCAGGTCAGCACTGATGCTAGGAAAACGAGAAGTTTTGAGCGGGGACTGAACCTCTGGCTCTACAGCAAGGTTTCTATGTTATAGCCGAACACATTTGCGACTGTGCTAGAGAAGGCCATACTTGCTGAAGGAGGAAGCGAAGCGGTGACGAAGTTCAACCAAGATAAGAAGAAGAAGAATGAGGTAGAAACCAAGACTGGGGGTAGCAGCGCTGCGAACTAGAAGAGGAAATGGAATGACAACACCTCTGCTGGGAGTCAGCAAGGAAGCCAGTAGAAGAGGAAGTTCGAAGCTTGTGCTAAATGCGGTAAGAATCACACTTGCGTGTGTATGAAGGGGAAGCGGGTGTGCTTCAACTGTGGTCAGGAAGGCCACATTGCACCTAATTGCCCAAACCCAAAGAAGGGAGCTTGCTTTACATGTGGATCCAAGGATCACATGGCTCGCAACTGCCCTAAGAAGCTGACGACAGGATCAATAGGTAGCGGAGGGAATAGAAGCGGTAGTACCGTTACTATCGCTGCACCATTGCAAGCTGTTCGACCCACTGCATGGACATTCAGTATGACGTTGCAGGATGCTGTGCAATCAAAAGACGTGGTGTTAGGTATTATTCTGGTCAATAGTATAAATGCATATGTATTATTTGATTCGGGTGCTACTTGTTCATTTATATCTGATGATTTTGCTAAAACCCTAGACTTACCTGTAGAAGAGTTAGTTTACCCTGTGAACATAGAGATTGCGAATAGGGAGGTTATTCCTATTATGAGTGTTTATAAGAACTGTAGACTGCACATTAAGGGTCAGAAGCTGAGAGTAGATTTGATTCCGATAAAACTTAGGGAATTCGATGTCATACTGGGTATGGACTGGTTGTTCAACCATGGGGCGATAATCGACTGCCAGAAGAAGTCGGTAAACCTTACGACTCCGTCAAAGTTAGTGTTCTATGGTAGCAAATTGCCTAGACAAGCGAGTTGTCTGACGGTTATGCAAGCCAAGAAACTTCTGATGCAAGGCTGTGTGGGATATCTAGCCTACATAGTAGATACGCGTAAAGGAAAGCCCGAAGGTGGAAGAGATATCGGTAGTTAAGAAGTTTGTGGGCGTTTTTCCCAGCAATTTGCCAGGACTTCCGCCAGATAGGGAGATAGAGTTCGTGATCGATCTAGAGCCGAGAATTGCTCCGATTTTGAAGGCTCCGTACAGAATGGCTCCAGTTGAGATGAAGGAACTGATGGTTCAACTACAAGAATTACTGGACAAGAAGTATATTCAACCGAGCATTTCGTCGTGGGGAGCTCTTGTTTTATTCGTGAAGAAGAATGATGGGTCGATGCGTCTTTGCATTGATTATAGGGAGTTGAATAAAGATACGATCAAGAATAGGTATCCTTTACCTAGGATCGATGACTTGTTTGATCAACTAAAGGGTGCGAAGTACTTCTCAAAAATTGATTTGAGAAGCGGGTATCATTAATTGAAGGTGAGGATGGAAGATATACCTAAAACGGCTTTTAGGACTCGATATGGTCATTACGAGTTCTTGGTGATGTCATTTGGTTTCACGAATGCCCTAGTTGCATTTATGGATTTAATGAACAGGGTGTTCAAGCCATTTCTGGACAAGTTTATGGTAGTGTTCATAGATGACATCCTGGTTTATTCCAAGACCAAGGAGGAACATGCTGAACACTTACGACTAACCTTAGAAGCCTTGAGACGAGAGAAGCTTTACTCTAAATTCTCGAAGTGCGAATTTTGGTTAGAACGCGGGTAATTTCTTAGCCACGTGATCGACAAGGATGGTATTTTGGTGGATCCGTCGAAGGTTGAGGCCGTAATGAATTGGGGTCAGCCGAAGACGCCGTCTGAAGTGAGGAGTTTCTTGGGATTGGCAGGTTATTACCGTAGATTTATCCAAGACTTTTCTAGAATCGCAGCTCCATTGACGAATTTGACTCGTAGAACGGTTAAATTTGTTTGGACGGAGAAATGTGAGGAAAGTTTCCAAGAGCTGAAGAAGAGGTTGAGTACTGTGCCTGTATTGTCTTTACCGGATAGTTCGGGGAATTTCGTAGTATATAGCGATGCCTCACATAAAGGATTTGGCTGTGTGTTGATGCAGAGCGACAAATTCATTACCTATGCGTCACGTCATCTAAATTATTATGAGAAGGGGTATCCGACCCATGATCTAGAATTGGCGGCAGTAGTGTTTTCCCTAAAGATTTGGAGGCACTACTTATGTGGAGAAAAGTGTGAAATGTACACAGATCACAAGAGTCTGAAGTATATATTTACCTAGAAGGATTTGAACATGCGACAAAGAAGATGGTTGGAACTGATTAAAGACTACAATTGCGAGATACTTTACCATCCGGGTAAAGCTAACGTTGTCGCCGATGCTTTGAGCAGGAAAGGACAGGAGAAACTGAACGTGTTAACTGATTAGGATCGGTTCATAGAACAGATGGCTAGATTGGAGTTGGAGGTGAAGCTTCAAAAGGAATCAGATGAGATGTTATTTAAAGTGACCACTGGTTCTACTCTAGTAGACAAAGTGAAAGAAGCACAACTTCACGATGAAGAATGTAAGAAGATTTGGAGGAGGATAACCGATGGGGAAGAGTTCAAGTTCAAGATAGATAATGAAGTACTGTTAAGGTTTGAAGGTAGAATCTGGGTACCGCCAATACCTGAGGTCGAAGAGGAGATTCTGAGCGAAGCTCATAGTTCTAGATATTCTATTCACCCAGGGAGTATGAAGATGTACCAGGATCTCAGGCATCATTTATGGTGGCCGAATATGAAGAGGGATGTTGCTGAATACGTTGTGAAATGCTTTACGTGCCAGAAAGTTAAAGTAGAACACTAGAGGCCGAGTGGTTTGCTACAACCATTAGAGATTCCAGAGTGGATGTGGGAGCACATCACGATGGATTTTGTGGTAGGTCTTCCAACGATTCAGAAGGGATTTGATGCTATATGGGTTATAGTGGATTGATTGACGAAGTCAGCCCACTTTCTGCCGATCAGGGTTAAGTACAACCTGGATAAGTTAGCGAAGCTATACGTGAAGGAAATTATTTCTAGACATGGTGTTCCGGTGTCAATTGTGTCAGACAGAGATCCACGTTTTACATCTAATTTTTGCAAGCGATTGCAAGAATGTCTAGGAACGTAATTGTAAATGAGTACAGCGTATCATCCTCAGACTGACGGACAAAGCGAGAGAACGATTCAGACGTTTGAGGATATGCTGAGAGCTTGTGTGATGGACTTCAAAGGAAGTTGGGAGGATCATCTACCGTTGGTGGAGTTCGCCTACAACAATTATCATCATGTGAGTATTGGCATGCCGCCCTACGAAGCGTTATACGGCAGAAAATGCAGAACTCCTTTGTGCTGGGATGAAGTCGGTGAACGTCAATTGTTGGGACCAGAATTGGTACAACAAACCGTCGAAATTATGAACGAGATTAGTTGCTGCTCAAGACAGACAGAAGAAGTATGCCGATCTTCATCGACAAAACTGAGAATTCTTACCAGGAAGTTTTGTGTTCCTAAAAGTATCTCCCTAGAAGGGGAAGATTCGATTGGGTAAGAAGGGAAAGCTGAGTCCTAGATTTATTGGACCTTTTGAGGTGTTACGAAAAGTTGGCGAGGTAGCTTACGAGATTGCATTACCTCCTGGAGCACGAGAATATACATAATGTCTTCCATATTTCTATGTTAAGACCTTACAAGCATGATTAGAAATATGTAATAGAATATGAACCTTTACAATTTGATAAAGACTTAACATATGAAGAAGTGCCTGTTCAAATAGTTGATAGAAAGGAACAAGTACTTAGGAATAATGTGATACCTTCTGTTAAGGTAATCTGGAGGAACCACAGTGCTGAAGAAGCTACGTGGGAACTCGAAGATGTTATGATAAAATCTTATCCACATTTATTTGATTAGTTTTGTGTAACCCCCCTTATATGCTGATTCTAGGGACAGAATCCTTTTAAGGAGGGAAGATTGTAACGATTGAGATTTTATATTTAATTTTAAATATTTATTGAGTAAAATAAATATTTTATGTGATTTATTTATTGAGTTAAATAAATAAATTATGTGATTTATGCAAGTGATTTAATTAAGTGTTACATATTAATTAAATGATTGTGTAATATTTATTTAATTAATGTATATTAATTTTATATTATAGTTCTAATTTAATTGAGAGAATTAAATTAGATGAGATGTGTGTTAAGTGTTACGGGAATTATAATTAGCAAGTAATTATAATTATGTGACAAATATTTATGTGGTTAATTGATTAAATAAGAATGTTCTAAGTTTAATTAATTAAAATGTGACATTTAAAATATGTGTTAAAATGATTTGTTAAAATAAAAGAATTTTTTTTAAATGATTTTAAACAAACAAGGCCTTAGCTAATAATATATTTTTAAATAAACTGTGTACCAAACAAAGCCTTAAGGCTTTTTGAATTTTAAAACTTACGTAACTGATATACTTAATAAGGGTATTATTATTTTGTCAGTTATTATATCGTATAAGTTATATCGTATTATATCTATTATATGTGTTTACGTTAGTATTCTAAGCCTAAGACTAAAAGAAGAAGATAGAAAAGAGCAGAGAAAGTTAGAACTATATAGTGTGTTAGAGAGGAAGAAGAAGAAGGAAAAAGGAAGAGAAAAGCTTGAGAAGGCTAGAGAAATCATCTTCATATTCTTCTTCAATCTCTAAGCATAAAGGTAATTACTATCTCATAGTTTTAAAAACGTTAAGTAGTTGTTCTTCATTGTTTTAAGTTTTTGTAAATTTTAGTTTTCTGTGAATTTTGTGAAGTTGTAAAAATCATGAATTATATATATATGTATTGTATCCATGTGTTGATTGTGGTAATTGTGTGACATAAGAGGATTTTCAAGAATTAAACTAGTGTTAAAACAAGTTTCATGGAAAAAGTTTTGTTCATATGGTTTTATGTATATTGATTGGTTTTAGAATGAAAAATTTAGGAATTTATATGTGTTATTATGCCTAATTAGAATTGGTTATTATGATTATATTCAATTACGTATATAATGTATGTATATAAAGTGGAATTAATGGAGAAAATTTCTTACAGTGAATTATTTTGGAAAAATATTAGTTTTTAAGAAAATGGCCAAATTGGATTTTTAAAACTTGTGATTATAATTATTTAGATGGTTGTTATGTTGTAGAAATATGTTATGTTATGTATTATTGCATATGTATGGAGTTATAGTGGCTACGTTACTGTAATTTTCCGTTTGTTGGCTTGTATGGGTTGTTTGGTAAAGTAGAGAGCTGTGGCTGTCTGCGTCTGGCATGAGTTGCTGCGCAGCTGCGCCGCTTGCCCTTCCCAAATCTCTTTCCTGTGCAGCTGCGCCGGTGCCCAGGCTGCTGTCTGCGCAGCTGCGCCGTGCACAGTGCTTGGGCAGTTACTTTAGTTTCTTGTGCAGTTTATTTTAAAGCCTTAGTTTAATTATTCCTTGATAGTGGACATATGTTTAAATGATATAACATGTTGTTATATGATTGTGACAAATTCATATTTGGGAAATAAAAGAAATTTTGAAAACTTTAATTAGATTATAAATGTTTTATTGTAAATGAGTTACTTAATTATAATTGGATTAATTATAATTAAGAGTAAATATTTAATTTAAATTATAATATGGTTAAATTATAATGTATAGAAATTGATTTATTTTAGTCAATTAGATGTTAATTTAAATTATAATTTAAGTAATTGTAATTTAATAAATGCATGTTTAGTTATGGATTTTAAGTTTATAATTGCGTGATTAATTATAATTTGTGTAATTATAATGCATGATATAGTTTAATTAATTATTAATTATGAATTGGTGATAATTTAAGAGGTAATTATAATTGAGTAATTATAATTAGATTAAGTGTTTAAATTATAAATTTTTAATTATAATTTAGCTAAATATATAATTAATTTAATTATGTGAGTATGTGTGTGATGTAATTAACTATGTGATAGTTGATTATTTATTTAATTAGAGTGAGCTAATCATGAGGGTTAACCACTTATGTGAATTAGTTATGTGTTAACTGATTTAAATTATTATAATTGAATGTGTATTGGAAGTATTAAAGTACGTGAATTGTGTTAAGTAGCTTGCGCTTGAGGCAAGTCTTCTAACCCTAAACTTGTTAATTTTATACAATTTCTTTGAGTTCATATATTCATTGTTGAGAATGTCCTTTCCATTTCTATATTAGACAATTGTTTATGTAATTAAAATGATCTTAACTTATTGTTCAAGTAAGATCCAGTTTATTATTTTAAATGCTTTAAGTTTACTTTTAAAGCATATGTTAATTCATAATTCTTTTATTTATGAATTATTGAAAGTCGATTTAACTAATCCTTAGTTGATGAACTTGAATTTTAAATTACCCTTGTAAGCTTATCCAAACCAAACTTTCTTTGGTGCGGACTTGAATTCAAATTACTGAGTTGAACAACCCTAATTATTAGGGGAGATTATTACGCATAGCGTTAAGATGTTTGTGCACAATACATGGTACGAAGGGCTGATCCCTCTAAGTACGAGTTAAGGTCCATAGTCTTATTGACTGTTAAAGGTTTAAATAGAAATATTTATAACTTAGGACAAGAGTTCAAAAGTCTTATGACCCTCAGATAAATTCTATATTCAAATTTTAATGTTGATAGAGAATTATTATTCAATTCTTTATTGTTGAAGCAAGCTAAGTTGTTCAGATTCTTCAAAAGATATTCTTTCATGTATTTGTTATCGTTAAACTCCAGTGAGCTGTTGTTTGCTCACTCTTACATTAAATAACAATTGCAGTTAAGGTTGATAACGTTGATGTCCCGTCTATGAGTAAAGGCAAGGAAAAGATGAACAAGTGAAGACTTGTTTAATTATTTTGAAATGATTGTAATAAGACTTTTATGACATGTTTTTATTCTGCCCGTTATTGTTTATGTCAAGGTTAGAGTAACCCTGGGATTGAGTTTTGAGAAGGTTGTAACCCTTGTTTTAAGGGAGATTTTATTATTTTGAATAAAGATTGTAATTTATTTTGAGATATATTGGGTAGATGTTTGTTATAGTTAGAAAGTGAACACCAAATCATTTGAAAACGAAGTACTCGGATTTGGGGGTGTCACAGTTACTAACCCTGCAGGGGGGAAAAATTGTCTTTTAAGCCCTGGTCTCAATACCGGGATGTCAACTCAGCCCCGGTCTCAATATCGGGATGTTATTTCAGCACCGGTCTTAATACCGGGATGTCAACTCAGCCCTGGTCTCAATACCGGGATGTCAACTCAACCCGGTCTCAATAGCTGGATGCCAACTCATCCCTGGTATCAATACCAGGATGCCAACTCAGCCTCGGTCTCAATATCTGGATACCAACTCAACCCCGGTCTCAATACCAAGATGCCAACATAGCCCCAGTGTCAATACCGGGATGTCAACTCAACCCCGGTCTCAATATCGGGATGTCAACTCCCACCAACTTTCTCCAAACTTGCAAGCAAGCTTTAGCTTGCAAGCAGCATCAAATGATAAGAGAGAGAGAGAGAGTGTGGGAGGTGAATTTGGTAGATATAAAGTATATCTACACATTTTTTTACCAAGCCACATAAGTCTTCCATTTCTCTTTCCTCTCATTCTTTCTAAGCTAGCAAAATAAAGCAACCAAGAGAGAGATAGGGGAGTGTTCGGCCACCACATAGAAGGGAGAGAATGAGAGTTTTGGTATTCTCATAGCTCTTTAATCAATCTTAGGAAGAAGAGGAGAGAAGAACCTAGCTAAGGTATAAAGATTCCTACTTATTATAGTTTAATTTCCTTTTTGATTTGATTTGATTTTTAATAATATGAAGTTATGATCTTGAGGTTTAAAACCTTAGATCTATGTGTTTTAAAGTGTTTTATTTTTAGATCTACACCTTTTGAGGATCAAAAATTAGATCTAAAGCATGAAAGGGAAACTAAATTTTTCAAAAGTTAGAAAACCTAATTTTTCTTAGCCTTAATTGTGTTTAATCTTGTGTTTGGTGATGTTTGATGAAATAGATCAGGATCATAGTAGATTCATGAGTATATGAGGTATTAGTAGGTATTATGATGAGTTATGTTTGATTAATCAAGAACTCATGAAAGTTTTCTTAGAAATCACAAAGGATTGAAAATCATATTTTTGAGAAAACAATATATGAAATTCAAACGACCATATCTCTCATTGTATTTTGAATTTTTGAGTGTGGTCAAGTCCTAGAGTTAGATCTATGAGTCTTCTAACATTTTCAAGTGAAATCACTATAAAAGGTGTTGTCGATTTTTGTGTGAACTATTTTTAGTAAAAGTGGTAAAATCTAAAAAATTCTAAAAAGCAATCTGTCCAAAACTTCTAGGGAAAGTTTCCGCAACTTAATTATTGAAATAAATTCAAATATTGTGGGACATGAAAATATATGATATAAAGTAGCTCCTATCCAAAGATGAGCTTATTCCGACGTAAATTGACCGAGTTATGGTCATTTTAATATTTGGGTTTTTTCGACAAAAATCGCTATAACTGAAGTTCAATAACTCTAATAGCCACAAAATTTAAACTAGAATTTCACGTTATTATGTGTAAGATTCTACCAAGAGTTGGAAGTTTTTGGAGTTGGGCATGATATAGCTAATTCTTAAGTTACGAACTTAAAACGGATTTTTGAAAAGTACTACAGGAAATTAAAAAATTCCAAAAAAAATATTTTTGTGTATGAAATATACGTATATATGTGTGACCAAAGGATAGAAAAATCATAAGCTGATTTGATATTTTCTTGAAAGGCTAATTCAGCTTGCTGAATTGGTCAATTCAGGTTGCTAAATTGGAAACTGAAAATGTCAAGAAGGGAAGACAGCTTGTATTTCAGCTTGCTAAAATAATGAATTCAGTTTGCTGAATTCATAAACAGTTTACCGAGTTATATTAAGAACTTATTAAGTGATCGAGTAAGTGTTAAGTCTAAGGTAGTACAATCGTACTCTTTAATGGTTAATGTATAGTAGCTGGGCTAAACGATTCCTTCAGGGAGCGGAGGTATATACGAATTAGCAAACAATCTAACTCGCTGTGAAAATAGTGTAGACGAGACGAAAACTAATTTGTTGGTTGTTTGTGGAAAACCACTCAGTATACTATATTGAATACTATTAAAGACTATATGTGTGCTAGGTTTAGACTAGTGAATACGTATGATGTTAAGGTATTATCTAATATTTGACTATGTGGTTAAATATTAGATAGTTTACTTTTAAAGTAACAGTATTGTGAGATAAAGTATGTTATACTAATTAAAAGATCAATCTTATAACTGATAGGTCTTTTCAATAAAGAGATTAAATTAGATTGTGTAGGAGTAATCGACGGTACATGCAAGTTCCCTAACTCAAACTCGAGTTATTATTTTTCAAGCATGGTAATGGATAATTATTGTTGATTATTCCACATCTAAAATTATTATTGAATATTCGCATTTATTGCAAGTTTCTCTAACTCAAGAACTTGAGTTATATTTTCAAAGCATGTTAGTGAATAATTATTGTTGATTATTCACATCCATACAAATTATTGATTAGCACTTAGTGTATGTTGCATATATTCATCAGGTATGAAAGGCTGATCATCTTCATTATCCTAAGGTTCAGTTAAAATTGTTCATAATCCTTGTTGACATTAAATATTATTGATTCAGTCATTCATTTTTTGAAATTCTGGTTTATGCTCTTTCACAATTATTATATTGTTAAAAATTCGAAAGTTTATTCTTTCTTTTAATCATGATATATCTTCATTGTATTTAAACTTGCTAGGCAAATTAGTTGCTCACCATTATTATATCATGATAACAAATTTCAGATTAAGACGAAGGCTCGAAGAGCGACAGAGGCAAAGGTAATTCCAAAAAAATAGATTATTAAGCATTCATAACTATTTAGTTATTATATGCAACTGATGTTGTAAACCTTTTTAGTTACTTAAGGTATGTATTTAGTTACCTTGGGAAATGTTGTAAATCAAATTTGGGAGCGTCACAAGTTGGTATCAAATCTGTAGGTTATAAACCTTAGGTAAGGTTACCTTAGACTATAACTGCAGAGATGAGGATAAGGAATAAACTCAAATAGAGTTAAGTGCTAAGAGATAAATTTGGTGAATTCATTATTAAGTAAAGGAGAAGATAAATAAGATTCAAAGAAGAATCTTGAAGAGTTATAAAGATAAGAATCCAGAGTTACCTAACTCTAGTAATAAAGGTGAAAATCTTAAATAAAATCATAAAATATGATTAAAGGGAAAGATAAAAATATCGTAAAAAAACGATCCTAAGATAGGAAAGAATCGAATATAACATGATTATAAGAAAAGGTCACAACGTGATCTGATGAGGTTATAGGACGACAGAGGATCAATCGATTGATTGAAAACTTTATAGCAGAATTGATGTACGACTATGGTACTATGAAAACTAAGGAAAGAGTTGTAGATGATGGGATACGAATTAAATGGGATACGGATTAAATGAAATTCATACTGAGTAAAGAGAATTTAGGATCATGTGGGATTTAAATTGAGAACTCATGTGATAGCTGAGTTGTACAAACCTTTGTATGGGCGGGGGTTTTGTGCTTGGTCTAACGACTACTTAGTTTATCATATTGATAATCATTGAAATGTTGGTGTCGCGCTATTCGCTATATGTACGTTGATATATATATAGACAGAAAAGTAGTCAACCAAGATTGGGAAGATAACCCAGTGTGGTGAATGCTGCTTATATATGCAAATATCTATATAAAAGCTGTAAAAAGGCCACAGAATGATCCAGGCCGAACTGGAATGTAAATATATATATATATATATATAAGAAGTAAACTACCGCGGATTTGACATCCAGGCTTGACAGAATTGAAAAGATAGTATATATATAGTTAAATATATACAAAAAAAGTCAAACCCGGACTGGAAAGATAACCAAGTCCGGCGAAGTTGCTCAACACGAAGATATTAGTATATGCAAGTTGCTGAAAGCGACGGATCGTCAATCTGAGTTGTAGAAATGCCATAAAATGCGTTTAAGTACTAAAATGTACTAAAAGTTAACAAAAACGGCCACGAAACTGAGTTCCGGGCATATTTAGAAAACAAAACTTGATATGCAAGTGTATAAATGTGCGAAGAAGTAATAATAATTTTCTCATCGTAAAAATACTCACAATAGACTGCTACACGGGCTTTTTGCCAAATCGTAAGCTTTAACATCCAAATCTATCGGTTATTTTTTGATATGTGGTAGTATGTGGGTATATCTACGTGTTAGAGTGAAAAAATTTGGGTTTGGAAGACGAGAAAATAGCTGGAAAACCAAACGAGCAGGGGTTCGGAGCGTTTCTGAATTTTTTAATGAGCTGGGGGTGACCTCGTATATATAGACCAGGGAGCCTCCACTCTACCTGCTTCTACCATAGGTAGAGGTGCAGATCCACGTGGCATAGGCCCCGCGGTGAGTTTCGTAGTCTTGAAGTACGTGCAGTACAAGCAACGCGAGGTTGAAGTTAAAACTTTCTAACTTTTGATCGGAGCGTCCGTTTGAGGCGTGCTATACCTTTCCGGAAAGCCCTCATTGAGAGTGTCACAATAACATGGGATAAAACATTTTCTAGGTCCAAGAAGACAGGTTCATAACTAGGTCTTCGATTTCCCGTAGTTTATCTATTGAGCTGTCTTGCGCTGTTTACACTCGGGATTATTGTTATGGTACGTTCTGACCTTGGTGGCATCCATTCGGCTTGAATTTGATCAAATCAGCTTAGAGTTAGTAGAATGACCATTTTGCCCCTCCCGGGGTTGTTTACTGTGTAGGCATGGTCTTCGGCTGTCTTCACGGGGTTATTTCCCGAGGTTTGGCTCCCAGCCGATTCTGTTCGTCCTCAGGGTCGTCTTTGAGGCTGACTTGGTCCTCCCAAGGTTGACTCTGGGGATGATGTGAGGCTTCGAGTTTGTCTCTGAAGCCTGAATTGGCTTCCCAGGGTTATCTCTGGGCTGAACTGGATCTCCCGATTGTGACCGGAGCTTAACTGTACCTCCTGGGTTGTGACCAGGGCTAAATTAATAGCTCCATATTGAGATCGGGGTTAATGTGATGGCCCATTATTGAGACCGAGGATGAACTAATGTCCTAGTATTGAGACCGAGGATGACTTGAGGTCCCGGTATTGCGACCGGGGTTAAATTGATGGCCCGGTATTGCGACCAGGGTTAAACTGATGGCCCGATATTGAGACTGGGGTTGAACTGATGGCCCTGTATTTATACCAGGGTTAAAATGATGGCCCAGTATTGAGACTGGGGTTGTGCTTATCCCGGTATTGGTGACTGGAGTTGAGTTGACATCCAAATATTGGTGATCGGGGCTGTGGTTATCCCGGTATTGGTGATCGAAGTTGAGTTGACATCCCGATATTGGTGACCAGGGTTGACTTGACGGTTTTTCCCTCCTACAGGGTTAGTATCAGGAATGCAAAAATTTTGAATGTCTACAGATGCCCCTCTTTATCATGTTTATGCAATGCAATGGAATGAACATGATAAAGATTTACTAGACACTTGAAATATGATAGGATATTAATGATGCAAATCACAATGCCATGAATGTTAAAAATGTTTTTGCAAATCGCATTTTGCACGTCGCAAATAGCATATCGCATCGCAAATGGCATCGTAAATCGCTTACCCTGACCGGTCGTGAATGATGCCTGTGTTGGGGCTTATCTCAACGGTTCACTTTCATTAGTGCTGCTGATGTCTATGCTGGTGTTGACTCCAACGGTTTAATTTATATCGGTGTTGCCGATGGTTGGTTTAATGAAGATAAACTGAACCATTTTCTATATTTCTACTGGGGATGACACCCTTTATGATAGCCTTTGATGTTACCTTGGTTTTAAGACCAATGGTTTCCCCAATCTGTCGATACTATCAGGGGGCAGATTTTCTTTTGGCTGATGCCGTTATACATTTCTGAAGGCTCCTTCACTGGGGATATATCTCTTTTGTCGAGTTACCTCAGTGGGTGCTCCGCCTATTCTTATGATAACTTACACCGTTAGTTTGCAACAGTGCCTACCTTGACGGTAGGGACAATGGTTGATCATTGGACTATCCCGATGTCTACTAGAAACGGTAGCAGACTTTTTCATCGAGTTTGTGTATTTTATGTGCATGCATTTTTAACTCTACTTGGTATGTATGCCTAACCTTTTAATGGAGATGTGCGCTGATGTAGCGATAGTTGCACATGTGTAGACCAGACATGATATAATGATCTTAATTTATCCTAGGTTGATGCATATGCTTAATTGAATTGATGTAGAACCATACCTCACCCTTTCAGAGGCAATTTGGAGTTTCTTTTCATGCATGGATTTTGATAGGCTTAGCAGCTCTAACTCCTGTATGGCTCGTTTTGTCATTCGTAGAGCAGACTCGGATGTTCCCTTTTCGTATGTCATCTTTGGTGGGGATCTCGCAGAGGCTGCTGTAACGAATGAGAATTTTATATATTAATCGTAAATATTTATTGAATTAAATAAATATTTTATTGAATTTATTTATTGAGCTAAATAAATTAATTATGTAATTTATAAAGTGTGTGATTGTTGTGGATAATTTAATTAAGTGCAATAGAATTTATTAAATTGATATGAAAGAAATGGTGTTGCATAATTCTAATTTAAATAATAATAATTAAATTAGAATAATATTATGTGCTAAGTGTGTATAGTAAATTAATAATTGTTACATGAATTATGTTTAATAAGAGAATTGCAAGTGTGACAATTGAGTATTATGTGCATTTTTAATTAATTAATGAATGTTAGTTTATATTTAATTAAATTAGAAGGTTGTAATTTAATTAAATAAGTGTAGCATTTAATCTATGGATTAAAGATTTATTAAAAGAATTAAAAATCAGTTTTAATTGATTTTACCAAACATGGCCTTACTTTTATTTTAAACTTGTTTTACCAAACTTGGCCTTAGTTAATAAAAGAATTTGTTTTTAAAATAATTTTGTTTTGCCAAACATGGCCTTAGACTTTTTAAATTCTTGTAACCTATATATTAAATAGTAGTTAGTGTATATAATTAATATATAGGAGTTATATGTTTTATATAGTTATATGTATAATAAATGTATATCAGATATATATGTTATACAAAAGATACGTTAGTTTTAGAAAACAAAGAAAGAAAGAAAACAAAGAGAGTTAGAGAGAATACTTAGAGAAGAAGAAAAGGAAGAAGAGAGAGACGAAGAAGCTTTGAGAAAGAAAGAGAAGAACAATACAACCTCATCATTTCCATCTCTTCGCCTATCCAAGCTAGAAAAGGGTATAATCTCCACGCTTAAATCTTCTCTATTTTGTGTTTTACATATTCCATGTTTTTTCATAAAAGAACTTCTTTGTAAAAGCCTTTTGTGTAAATTATGTGATCATGATGTATATATATGTATATATATATTGATGTTATTATATGAGTTCTATGGTTGTTTTAACAATTCAATCCATGTAATTTCGATAAACAAGAAGAAATTATGTTCATAATGATTTACTATAACTAATTTTGAAAGAATAGCCTTTGAACTATCAAATTAGTGTTTGATTATGGATTATTATTTAAATTGATCATGGGTTATGTTAATATGTTAAGAATTAGAGTTATTGCAATTGGAATTACATGAATTGATTGAAAAACGAATTCGTAATAGTAAATTTTGTCAAGAACGCTTGATATTGTAGTTTTCTTCAAAAATCATGAAAATATGATTTTTATTATGTGTTGTAAGGATTTTATATGTTATAATCATGTTAAAGAGTCCAAAATTTTGTTGTTATCAAGTTTCATGTTCATCATGTTGAGAAAAAATAGACTTTGGTGTGTAGAAATAAGCCAAATTGGCTTATTTCACTGCCGTTCGCTAGCTTGGGGGTTCCCACAGCAGTGGGCCCCACCCCAGCGGGGCTTTAACCCTTGGAGGACCCTCCCTAGCGAGAGGCCTTGCTGTCTGGGAAATGTGGTTTTGCATTGTTGAGTTTTCATGCTGTGTTTGTTTAGCTAACTTCCTTTTATGACTTGATAAGTGTAATAGGTAATGAGATAACATGCTTTTGATGTATTTAAGATAGATTGAAGTCTTATGTTGTTATATGATATGTGTGCTTGGATATTATTACCGTAAGGTGCAATATAATGGTTAAAGTGTTGTATGTGTATGAGGTGTTTGATTATGAGTTTAGCCTCATGTATGTGTATTAGTATCGACGTATGTCGTAACCATGTTGTTAGGTTGGACTTGAGTATGAAGTTCAATGGTATAAACGTTATAGTTAAGTACTAATAGACGTTTTAAACGTAATGTAATATGTAGGGTAATTGTGGAAGTGATTGTAATTATTAAAGTGTAGCTTGTGGTTGAGGCAAGTTCTCTAATCCTTATTCTTTTACGTTAAGCAAGTTTCTATTTCTAAACTTGTTATTTATTTTGTGCAAGCTTTCTAAACCATTCTTGTACGCTATGCAAGCTTTATCATTGTATCTTTTCATTGTGCAAGTTCTCTAACCATTGCTCAATATATCATGAAAGTTCATTTCCGTTTCTTAACTTGTTATATATTATACAAGTTATAATGTATTCAAATATTCGTAAAGCATAAGTATTGAGGTATTATTTAAGTATTGTGATCTTGACATAGTTGTTCAAGCAAGATCTACTTGATCTATTGAATGCTTTAAGTTATTTCCAAAACATGCGTAGTTATCATGAAACCTATTGTTGTATCTTACATTTGGTTCATAATTCTTATATTATCGAACTGTTAAAGTATTGTGAGTTGATTCAACTACTCCTTAGTTGATGATAGTTGAAACTCCAAAGTTCCTTTATCTATCCAAACCAAACTTTCTTTGGTACGGGCTTGTATTCAAATACTGAGAATGAACAACCCTATTTATTAGGGGACATTTATGCGAAAACATTAAGATGATTGTGCACAATATATGGTACGAAGGGCTGATCCCCCTAAGTACGAGTTAAAGGTCTATAGTCTCAATGACTGTTAAAAGTTTTAAATAGAAATATTTATAACTTAGGGCATAGTTCAAGGTCGCATGACCCTCAGATAAATTCTATATTCGAACTTTGAAAATGATGAAAGAATTATTATTCAATTCTTTATTTTGATGAAAGTAAAGTTATTCAAACCTTTTGAAGTTATTCAATTATGTCATATCACTGTTGTAGTTCAAGTGAGCTTTTGTTTGCTCACTCTTGTATATTTTACAACCCCTTGCAGTTGAAGCCAATAATGTTGACGTACCGTCAACAAGTAAAGGAAAAGGAAAGATGAGCAAGTGAAGACTTGTTATCTTCAATATCTGATTGTAATAAGACTTATTAATGATGTTTTATTTCTGCACTTATTTGATTGATGTTAAGGTTAGATAACCCTGGGATTTATTTTGGACCAGGTTGTAATCCTTTTATAAGGAAGATAATTTTTATTTAAGTAATTATGAAGGTTATAATCTACTTCGCAATTCTTTATTATTGGGTAGATACATGTTTTATTTGGAAAGTGAACACCGAATCTTGTGGAGACGAAGTACCCGGATTTGGGGGTGTCACAACTGGTATTTTTCTAGATCTAGATCTGGTGCTGGTCCCTCTGGCGGTCCAAACACTGATGGCTTTATTAGAAGATATCTCGATATCTTTGCTGAAGTAGTGTTCCACAGCTTACATCACCGGATCCTTCTTGGATGCTACGCCGGATTGATGCCAACGGTTTGATCATTGATTATGAAAAAACGCGAACTCTTTACTTTGCGACCCTACTTGATTAGATATGGCTTGGCTGATGACCCGGGTGATGCTAACGTCCTGGAGGATGTAACCATTTCCTTCATTGCCCAAAGTTAAAATGCAGTGCAGAGGCCTTGTCTTGTGAGGACTTGTCGTAGGTTGACATGATTGATGATGTAGATTTCATTTGCCAGACCTTCTGTCATCTAGCATCTGATGTTTTTTTTCTTGAGTTAAGGACTCTCTTGAGAATTTTCTTTCTTTTGCAAGGGCAAGCTTGCGTTGCTGTGATTAGGAATTCTCCCTTCACTTTTGATGAGAAGCTTAGTCCCGCCATAGACTCTTTTCCATTTTATTGAATGGTGAAATGCCCCAGCCCTTTTGCATGTTGTTACTTGGGTTTACAGAAGAAACTCGCTTTGTTGACCATATCCATGGTGAGCCATATCTTACACATTCAGACAAATAACAATATGTGCCAAAAGCTTGATCGCTCTGGCTGTCGGGATTAGTATGATCTTGTGAATGAGGCATTTAAAGTTAAGTTTATGAAATTGAATGCTTGTATTCACTGATCTTTTGTCTTATCGCTAAAAATCTTGAAATTGAGCATGAAAATGAATTTTTCTTAAGGAAATCAAAACTTTTATTTGACAAGTTATGAAATCACAAGAAAACTTTTAAGCATCCATGGTCATTTTTCATGGGTAGGATCAAATTCAAAAGACTTATTTCCCTCTATTAGAGACACCTTATCTTCGCTCTAAACACCGCTCGTCACAAAATTAACATCATATGAGATATGGACTATGAGTGACGCAACCCTTAGCAGATGTTTTTCTTCTATGACTTTAGTTGATCTCATTTTTATCTTGCAAAATTTTTCTGCTTTCCTCGCTTAACTTTGTCTCGTTTTCTTAGGCTATTCAGAGTTACCCACGTAACGAGTTTTGGACCAATGACTCCCAAACCAGACGGTTTTAGGGCACTAGGTGTTAAGACACCCCTTCGTGTTTACTGGCTCGAGTAACAAAGGCCACACTTCGAGACAAGTCAAGCGATATATTCTTTTTGATCCTCGCCTGAGCTTATACAAGATTCATTTTCTTCGGCTCTAAATTACCCGTGTAGTGAGTGTTGGGTCGGTGACTCCCAAACCAGACGGCTTTAGGGCACTAGGTGTAGAGACACCGCTCGGGCTTAAATACTCGAGTAACCTAGGCCACGATTTGGATCTACTCAAGTTTTGCCTTCTTCTTGTTGTAATGCTCGTTTTCTTAGGCACTGAGTTACCCATATAACGAGCGTTGGGCCGGTGACTCCGAAACCACATGGCTTTAGGGCACCAGGTGTAAATACACCCCTCAGGCTTAATAACTCGAGTAACCCAAACCACGATTCGAGACATTAGGCTGGTTATCAATTGTCATCCTTAGTGCTATAATTTCATACCCCACAGCTAAGAGTTAGGGCGATCGCAAAGTGCAGACTTGCATATGAGGGCAAGTTTATTCCAAAAACATTTTAAACTTAGATGTCGTGCCTAATCAAAAGGTTGAATTATCTTAATTCTCTTATATTTCCCGTGATCCTTGCTCCACGGACGCTTATCAGAATTAATCCAATTCATAACAAGTTAAGCAAAAATCTTCTCTTTTTTTTAAAACCTTTTCCTAAGATTCTAACGCAAGATTTATCTGTACTTAACATGTATACCATTGCCAATGCATGCGACTGGAAATTGAAAGCACATAAAGAGATGAAAGAGTCGTACCTTATCAGTGGATCGCAGTATTCTAAGAAAAGTATGATTGGAAAAGACAGAATGATCATACCGGATCGCCAAAAATGGAAGCTCTAATGATGACAGACCATGATGATGGTGCTGACTGGTGCATTTTTATTGGATGGTTGATAAATGCCCCAGTGTTGAATTATCATAATTTCCAAAATTGGTCCAGTCTTGTTGTAAGGGTCCCAACATTGGGTCGTCGTTGATTCTGAACTTGCCTCAGTCTTGCTTGTCATCTGAGTTGATTGCTTTGTTGTATGTTTGACCGATGGGCTGATAAGATGCCGAGATCGCAAGTGTTTTTTACCTCATAACTCACATGGTGGACATGCAATGGATATGGGCCTTGATGTTTGGATGCCCCAATAATTATTTCTGAGTTGTGGGTGCAATTGACTTTGATGGTTGATATCCAAAGGCTTGTAGATTCCACTAAATTAGACTTAAAGGCTTGTGATGGTTGGTGATATGATGGCTTTAATCGGATTTGGTTTGATATGTGAGGTTTAGTCCGTGACCTTTTACTTAGGAAATAGGTCTTCAGGTATGAGATAGGCTTTGCCACGATGGTAGCCCGTGTGCTTCTGGGGGTCAAAGGAGAGCAGGTCTTCTCGCACATTGGGAGTGATGAGTTACTGACAAGTTACATCCTCAGATGATTGCCATTTTATCCCTGTGACTAGTCATCTTGATGTATCGATGACTCTTCCTTTCAAAACTTGCCCCGGATTTGATGGAACAACATTGAGGTGCCGTTGGGTCCTCTCAACATGGGTCGCTGACTCTGAGGGTTTTTCTTGGATGTAAGCTTTTCAAGTTTGGCCTTTATTTGTTGACTCTTACACTAGAGGAAGATGATAGCCTCACGGGTTTGGCATTTGATCTGCCATGTGCCAGGACACTTAGATACTGGCTTGATAGTAGTGGTTCGTGCCCTAAGAAGGGGTTGTACGATTCTACGGATGATATTAGCTGAGACTTTTAGGTCGGCTACTTTCTGTAGTACCCATTCAGGGGATTTTTCAGAGGTAGCGTCGTTTTACTATATGTATGGTTCATGATGCGTTTGAGTCCGATCGGCACCTTCAGACACCATGGATACTACTTTATCCATGAGATAGCCATGTTTTACTTTTCCAGGCCAGCGGAGTGTTCAGATGCAGCATCATGGTCGACCTTTTTATCTGAGATCGAGCATCCCTTTTCGATCTTACCATGCCCAGGACTTAGCTCCCCTTACAGCTGCATTACTTATGCAGACAGTATAGATTACCTGCCCTTGGAAGGTTTGAGAGGGGTGGCCACATATCATTTGTTGGCAGCCATGGGTCAGTTTGATCAGTTCTAGAGCCTACACCAGTTTGAGGGGCTCCGGATCAGCCGATATCATTTTCGTCTTTGTCGTCAGCTGACCTTACCATGACTTATGAGTGTTGGACTCGTAGGGAGAGGTCTAATTTTTCTACTAGCTATCCAATTTGTTCTCCAGAATATTCTGCATGGTTAGAGGCCAATATTGCAGCAGCTGAGGTGATTTAGTCAGCTCCGATTGTGGATTTAGACGAGGAGGAGCCTATGGAGGATCCTGATTCTCCCACGGAGGATGAGTTATTTACTGGTTTAACTGTGGCTTTGGTTAGTGTCCCTCCGAGCATTCCCGCTGGGACAGATCCAGCTATGACAGATTCACTGGCTCAGATGACTTTCGAGGGAGATCAGGCTAGGGCGTTGATGTTGACAGCCCTTTATAGCAAAGATATTGCTCTTGCTGACAGAGACAAGGCTTGAGCTACTTGGGATACAACATTTGAGGAGATTGATGAGGCATTAGTTACTCGGGATGCCACTTATGTTAAAAGGGACGAGGCCATAGCTACCTGGGATATCTATACTGCGAACAACACTGCACTTAGATCGTAGCCACGCAGCCTGGTTGTAGACATGAGTGCTTTCATAGATGGCCATAGCAACACTATGCCGATGGCTGTGGATGTTCTTGCTCGTATGGAGACCGAGGGTCAGGAGCTTGCAGCCACACCTCCATCTTATGAGAGATATGCCATGTTGGCACTACTATCCCGCTTGTCCACGAGTTCATAGACTGTCTATGTTTTTCCACTTCTTTCATGACTTGCTGTTATTGATGTATTATAAGCTTCTCCTTGATGGATCAACATTGAGATGTCAAAGAGTACCTCAGTAGGGCCTGTTGTCTAGGGAGGCTTGATAGTATTTGGGTTTTATCGTATTTCGGTATCTTGGGACTTATTTTTATTGGCTTTTGTTTTTCTCTAAAATTTATACCGCACCATAAATGGCTGCTTACGTACTCCCGGGTTGAGGGAGATCAGGTCATTTGTAGTTCAATTTTTGTGTGAGAGGTTTGAGAAGTGTCTTTTTTGAGTTTAAGTTTGGTTTGATGGGTTTTTGAACTTTTTATTTTGGTTTGACCGCACCAAAAATGGTTGCCTACGTACTCTCGGGTGGAGGGAGATCAGGTCATTCGTAGTTCGTGTTTTGGACAAGGCCTGATTGGTTTGATTTTTTCTTGATTTTCTTGATTTTGTGATTTTTGATTTGTTGTTTTTTTTTGTTTTTTTGATTATCTACATGCATGGAAAATAAAAAGCCTAATGCTAAGAAAGTGATAATGTCCCAACACCTCCTGGAACTCGCAACTTTCCTCTGGATATACGTCTTCCTGGCTAGCTGAGGCCTGATAGTCCAGTTGTCAGTGGTAATGTTGCCTTCGAGGCTCATGATAGGGGTTACTTCCTGCTCAGGAATATTTTCAATCACGGCCATAACTTGATCGCCTCTTAAATCAGTATATCCCTTAAGGAGGCTTTAACTATACTCGTCGAAGAAAGGGATGAACTCTAGATTCCTCGAAGGGTTGGCTTCCCCGAGAACTTCACCACCTTTTTCTTCATCTGTTCCTTCGCCTTTTTCATTGGTTTGAGAGGATTTGAGTATGAAATCACTCTTGCACTGTTGTATTTCTTGCAAGGAACTTTCCTTTTTGTCTTTTTCCACCCTGGGATGGATCAGTATTTCCTCTTCATCCTCCAGGAGGGTAAAATCAGGAATGTGGTTGCTGGCTTTAGGCAATAAAATATTTGATGGTGGCAGATGAATTTTGTTTGGGAATTCTCTTGTATCTTATGTCACTCCTGGCATTAGGATCAGTCCACCTTGTGTTCTGCCAAGATTGGTGCTCATAGCCGTCACCTCCTTTGAACTGCCTGTTTCGAGGGGACATCTGAAGCTCTATATTTCCCTTTCGCCTTTTCTGGTCATGGGGACTTCTACCTTCAGTTATCCATTTTCAATGAGATCCTGGATTTTGTGTTTTAGAGACCAGCATTCCTCAGTTGCATGTTTAGGTGAGTTAGAATGGTAGAAACATATCTTGGTGGCATCAAAACTTTTCATCTCGGGTTTTGCAGGAGGTAGCAACTCAGTAATCTTTCTCTGCGCAACCAACAGTGCGAACACATTTTCCAATGAGTCCCCCAAAGGTGTGACTACCCTTTTTCGCCTACTCTCCCTAAATCTCGGTACGGTAGGATTTCGAGGGTTTGCCAGCTTTTGAAATGTTGCTTGATATTTCCTATTTGGGAATTCACATTCCTCCGGACGATCTCTCCTTTGGCGAGATATTCTGGTAATTTTATCATTCCCCTTTCTCGTCTACTCAGCATGCTTTGATCTTCTTCATTTAGCTGGCTGATCTTGGAGGGAGATATGCTTACATTCTGAATAACCTCCTCTTCCTCTGCACTTTCTTATGGTTTAGTGAAAAGCTTTCTCGTATCCTGATGTTGGCGTACTATGAAATTAGCCAACAAAGTTACTTGATGTTGGATCATATCCAATTTTTGCATCGCTGTCATACCCTCCTCTGAATTTTCCACCTCTAGGACATTTGTTCTGTTCCTTTGGGGGTATTCCTCTATCCTTCGTATGTATTTATGATTTGGATGTATTTCATCGCTTTCTGACCCGATCATGTTTACTCCCTCCGTATCATGAGGCATCAGAATGTTAGTGTTGACATTTGGATGGTCAAGTTGTTGGACCACAATATCGCCGTTTTCGATCAGGTTTTGGATTTTATGATTCAAGGACCAACATTCTTGTGTATCGTGTCCCAGAGATCCTGAATGGTAAGCACATCACTTGCTAGGATTGTATCTTTTGCTTTTTGAATCCAGAGGTGGAGCCAGTTCGGTAATTTTCTTGTGATCTATTAACATCACCAACATATTTTCAAGGGAATCGCCTCGTGGAGTGAACACCCGATTTCATGTTCTTTCAAATTTTCTCTTTCTGTCCTGGCATTTGTTGAATACAGCCTGCTGTTGAAATGACAGATTGTCTTCCCTCTTCCAAATGGGGGGACTACGATTGTGTCTCCTAGACTTCCCTTGTACAATGAGGGATACATATTCATCGCCTTTCCTGGGTATCCTCATGGAATCACTCGCACAGTTGCCAGACTGTATATGGTCGGCGACTACTTTCAAGGCCGTGAGATCTTTAATCTTGCCTACTTTCAAGCCCATCTCTGTCATTTTGTCGTGTTTGATCATTTCTGAGAATGGCTTTCGTATTCCAGCTAGGATCCTCTTATAGTAAGGTTCCTCTTGAATGTCTATGAAAGTCATTACCATTTTAGTTTCTGTCATAGGCGAGCTGACTTATGCTGCCAGACGTCTCCATCTTTGGGCATACTCACTGAAAGACTCGTTGTTTTATTTTTTAACCTTGGCCACTTTATACCGATCTGGAGCCATCTGAGACTGGAAGCTGTATTGAGTTAGGAAGGCATGAGCTAGCTCTTCCCAACTGTGGATTTTTGCATTATCAAGTCGGGCATACCATGTCCTAGCCTCTCCAGTAAGACTCTTTTGGAAAAGCTACATTCTGAGGCTTTCATCTTCAGCATAAGACCCTAGCTCACCAATGTATACTTTCAAGTGTGTATAGGGATCGCCTGCCCCATTGTACTTTTCAAATTCTGGGACTAGGAATTTTTTAGGATATATAGCCCCTAGGAATATGCAGAGATCTGAATAGGTGACATTTCAATGGTTTCCATTTTCTTTCATTGAACGGATGGTTTCTTCCATTTGTTGGACTTTTCTTCAGATATCGCCAGTTTCCCGATCTTTCCTAAGATTTGTGATTTCAAGGGTTTTGTTGGTTCTTTGACTAGATCGAGCTTCAGGGATCTACATTTCCCCCTTTTTGTCAGCACTTTGATTGCCACCCTGTGAGGAGGACTCTGTTTGTTTGAGCGTTGTCTGGCCCTGAGTGCTTTTACTTTGTTCCTTTAGGAGGATAGCCAACTCTGCTATTTGATTCTTAAGTCCCTCAAACTCTTTTCGAGATACGAAACCTAATTCGTGCTGGCCACTTTAAGCCATGTCGGTGAATAGGCTTTGTGTGTTTTTAGATTGTGATCTAGTAATGAGACAACTCTTACCTACAAGACGAGTAAGTAATTTAGTCTTGATAGACACTAACCATATACATATTATGCAATGTGTCATGTTTAGGGGTTTTAAAATGTTATCCTACAAAATAGAGGTCAATTGTTTTGATGACAGGATAGCATGACAGGTTTTACAAGACATGGAATTATGATATTTATATTGGAATTGAAAACTTGACATTGAATTGAAAGAGGAAGGCATGAAGAAGCTACCCTTCGAATTTGGTTAATTAGAGGCTGACCTATCTTAGGTTACTTTCGCAGCTTTTTCGGCATGAAGGTCCCCAGATCATCGCAATCTACTAGAGGGGAAATTAATCCGATCTTTTAACTGAAGCGAATCTGGGTGGTGCATTTTCATGAGCCCCAGAGACTTAGCCGTCCCCAAGGACATTACTTATCACTGACTATTTTGCCTCCCGGAGGAGGAATCACACAATATACATTGACATACATCGTGTCTCACCGTTATGCATATGATGGCATTGGTGCGAAGCACTAATATGGGTGTGAAGCACTAATATGGGTACGAAGCACTAAAACAGCAGGAAAGCATTCATTCACATTCATTCAATGTAAAGACGCAACATTCACGCATTCATTCAATGTAAAGAAGCAGCATTCACACATACGTAGTTTTAAAATAGAAATTTTTGAAAAGATTTGAACGCGGCCTAAGCCCTCTACTGTCCCTAGCAGAGTCGCCACCTGTCGACGTCGGGAAAAAATTCGCGGGTCGGGTCACAACCTGGATCTTTCTCTCTTCCTAAGTTATCTTTACCCTTACTCTTTTTATTTGTGAAAGAAGTTTTGAAGGGTTTTTTTAGGAAAAGGACAACATGTATCAAGTCGACGATTTGAACGTTTTATAGAGTCGCCAATTGTAGATTTGAAATGGTTGTACCAACCCAACCGAGTTTTGTTTGAAAAAGAGGCCCAATTGCTGGACACTGTTGAAACTTGATCTTTAAAATTGAAGTTTTGAGTTCGGGGGCTTGGTTAAGTGTGGGGAAGGTGTTAGGCATCTTTTTAATATTTCTCTTTTAAATCTACAATGTGTGTGTGAATGCAGGAAGAAAATTGGGTCGTTGCTTGATTGAAATCATGTCTATACATCGTTGAAACTATATACGAAAGGTTTAATTTGATTTGCAAAAAGTATTTGATTTGATTTGCAAAAGCTTCTTTTTTCGAAAAGATTATTGAATGATGTTTTAAAAGAAGGTTTTCAAAACCTTACGCTAACATAGGAATTGAAGCATATCGATACTTTAGTTTTATCTTTTCAGCCTTTTGGCTCAATTTGAATGGTGATTATCGAGCTGCGTAACATCCTCGACCACAACATATATACAAGTGTCGGTCTCCTCATGGGCATGATAGCCATCGGAGGGACTCTGACACGAAAAACTATATTTTTACTATGTTGAGACCTTAAATCCGGATAACTGTTTTAAGGTCTTTTGTATGTACATTTTTTTACAAAAAAAATTGGCAGGGTACATTTGTGAAGTGGAGTTTTTCCATTGTGTGAATCAGATTCTGATTAGTTTGATCATGAATCCCACGATTCCTAGGCTAACATATGGAGGCCGATAAACCTGCACTGCTCAAATTTGTATAGAAATATATCCAAATATCGCCAGAACCAAGGATTCATCAGAAATCCTGGGTCGCACATGGCCGAAGCATCTCGTTCCCACTAGATAACAATCTAAGGGTCTCGAGGTAACTTTTATAACTGAAACTAGAAAAATGCTAGATTTAAATAAATCTCAGCCATTCTAGCTTTTCGGTTCCGTTTGGACCTATTTTGAACCGTTTGAAAGCTAGAGTTGGCGATATTTAAATAAATCTAATTTGCCCGCAGAAATATCAGTGCCGATTCATATCAAATGAATATTTAAAGCAACAATTTAATAAAAATGAGTAAAGCATTATATATATATATATAATTATATATACGAAAGCTGTAAAGGGCGATGGGTTTTCACTCCGATGCTCGAATTGGAATTGGAATATATATATATATATATATATATATATATATAAAAGATGTATAAAAGCCACGGAATGATCCAGGCTGGACAAAATTAAAATATATATAGAAAAACAGTAAACAGCACCATGGGTTTCACGCCTGTGCCCAGACTGTAAAGTAAATATATATATTTATAAAATGTTGTAAAAGCCATGGAATAATCTAGGATGGACAGAATGTAAAAAAACAGTAAAAGGCGGTGGGTTTTCACTCCGAGGCCTGAACAAAAATATAAATATATATTTAAATATAGATAGAAAAATAGTCAAACCAGGACTGGGAAGATAACCCAGTATGGTGAATGGTGCAAAAATAGTAAAAAGGCCACAGAATGATCCAGGGCGAACTGGAATGCAAATATATATATATATATAGACAGAAAAGTAGTCAACCAAGACTGGGAAGATAACCCAGCGTGGTAAATGTTGCTTATTTATGCATATATCTATATAAAAGCAGTAAAAAGGCCACCGAATGATCCAGGCCGAACTGGAATGTAAATATATATTTATATAGATAGAAAAGTAGTCAACCAAGACTAGGAAGATAACCTAGTGTGGTGAATGTGGTGTTAGAGTTTATGCCCTAGAGGCTAATTCTTTGATGTAATTGCTTAATATTTTTGATATTATATTTGATTGAATAAATGAATTATTTTATTATGGTTTTATTTACTGCGTTATATAAATGTTAGCATAATAAAAGTCCTTAGGGTAGTGATACAAATTATAGGGCTTCAAGTATGTGACTTGAACATGAGATCATATAATTACAATTAGTATCATTATTCTTAAATGTCCCTAGTCGAGTGTCATTGTTAATGGGATAACAATGATACATTGAGACTAGTATGTGGATTGACTGATGGCCAAATCTCATTGGTCATAAATATATGAGATATTGAGTCAATGCATAGGTACATGTTAGAGAACAATGTACTGGACAGACCCACCATGAGAATTCTACGTGGAGCATTATGCAAAGTGTCATAAGCAATTCTCATAGTGACAATGATGTAATGATCCTCCGACCTGAAATCACTATATTACTACACGGGAATTTATGTACTTTGATATCATCAAAGGTCACCTTTAATAGGGTGGACAATAAAGGTGATTATTGTGTACATCATGAATCGTGTGAGGAATATGAGTGATCTAGATAGAATTTAACCCTCCTATATATTAGGGGTTATATCCATAGGCCTCTTGATTGAGTCAGACTATGAAATGCATGGCCATGCTCAAATAGTGATTTGTTTCATATAGTCTACTCATCGATCAAGAAAACTTAGATTAAATTATGAAGAGGATGACATATTCCATGCCTCGAGTTTAATCTAGGATGTCAAGGTGAAAATGATTAAATTACATTGAAACATTGGTCACTAAAAGGTTGTATCGAATCACCGATCTTACTATTATTTGGGTAGCAGTGATACATTACTAGATGCCGCTCACTGTTTGTAATTTTATAATATGATTTTAAATTTATTGCCAACATAATAATAACCTATAGGGTCACATACTTAGAACATAATTAAAAGGGAATTAATTTAAATTGTAAGGATTTAAATATATCAATATGATTGATAGTATTTAAATTATGAATTTAAATTAATAGGATAATGTGTATATATATATGTATATTAATTAAGTAAGACTTAATTAAGATATAATATATATATAAATTCGGATTTTATTTTTCTAATTGGATTAGGTTTTGGTTAATTCCTTTAACTGCTATATATAAGATATTCAGCCATTTTTAGGGATTCATTATTATCAAAAACCCTAGTCGGTCTTAGAGAGAGACTAGAGAGAAAAATCGAGAAAGTCTAGATCCTTGGCGGCTAGTACCGCACCTTTACTTGCTGCAGATCGTGTGACGATTCGCTGGACGTTCGTGGGGATACCGTAGAGACGCAGTTCCTTTGGATTGCGTTGAAGATTCGAAGTAGTTTCATAATTTCCATCATCTCCGTTCAGGCTTGAATAATCAGTAAAACAAATCTAAACCTCTGAATTAATATATTTTTCGCATGGATCCTGTTTTAGGGTTTTGAAAAATTTTAATTTCTGCTGCGTTTAGGTGTCAAAATCCCTACATGTTGCTTATATATGAATATATATATATATATATAAGAAGTAAACTACCGTGGATTTGACATCCAGGCTTGATAGAATTGAAAAGATAGTATATATACAGTTAAATATATACAAAAAAAGCCAAACCCAGACTGGAAAGATAACCATGTTCGGCGAAGTTGCTCAACACGAAGATATTAGTATATGTAAGCTGCTGAAAGTGATGGATCGTCAATCCGAGTTGTAGAAATGCCAGAGAATGCGTTTAAGTGCTTAAATGTACCAAAAGTTAACAAAAACGGCCACAAATATGAGTTTGGGCTTATTTAGATAACGAAACTTGATATGCACGTGTATAAAAGTGCAAAAAAGTGATAATAACTTTCTGATCGTAAAAATACTGACAATGGACTCCTACACGGGCTTTTTGCCAAATCATAGGCTTTAAACGTCCAAATCTACCTGTTATTTTTTGATATGTGGTAGTATGTGGGTATATCTACGTGTTAGAGTGAAAAAATTTGGGTTTGGAAGACAACAAAATAGCTGGAAAAGAAAACGGGAAGGGGTTCGGAGCATTTTTGAATTATTCAATAAGCTGGGGTCACCTCATATATAAAGACGAGGGAGCCCCCACTCTACCTGTTGCTACCGCAGGTAGAGGTGCTGCTCCACGTGGAATGGGCCCCACGGCGGGTTTTGTAATCTCGAAGTACGTGCATTCCGAGCAACGCGAGGTCAAAGTTAAAACTTTCTAACTTTTGATCAGAGCGTTCGTTTGAGGCTTACTATACCTTTCCGGAAAGCCCTCGCCGAGAGTGTCACAATGACATAGGATAAAACATTTTTCGGGTCCAAGATGACGGGTTCATAACTAGGTCTTTGATTCCCCGAAGTTTGTCCGTTGAGCTGTCTTGCGCTATTTGGACTCGGGATCATTGTTATGGTTTGTTCTGACCTTAGTGGCATCAATTCGGCTTGAATTTGACCGAATCGGCTTAGAGTTAGAAGAATGACCATGTTGCCCCCTCCCAGGGTTATTTACTGTGCAGGCACGATCTTTTGCTGTCTTCCCGGGGTTATTTCCCGAGGTTTGGCTCCCAGCCGATTCTGTTTGTCCTCAGGGTCATCTATGAGGCTGACTTGGTCCTCCCAAGATTGACTCCGAGGATGATGTGAGGCTGTGGGTTTGTCTTTGAAGGTTGAATTGGCTTCCCAGGGTTATCTCTGGGGCTGAACTGAATCTTCTGGTTATGATCGGGGCTTAACTGTACCTCCAGGGTTGTGACCAGGGTTGAATTGATAGCTCGGTATTGAGATCGGGGTTGACCTGATGGCCCAGTATTTAGACCGGGGTTGAGTGATGCCCCGATATTGAGACCGGGGTTTAGTTGATGACCCGATATTGAGACCGGGATTGAGTTGACTGCCCGATATTGAGAACGGGGTTGAGTTGATGACCCAGTATTGAGACCAGGGTTGAATTGATGGCCCAGTATTGAGATCGGGGTTGAGTTGATTACCTGGTATTGAGACAGGAGTTGAGTTGATGACCCGGTATTGAGACCGGGGTTGAGTTGACTGCCCGATATTGGTGACCGGGGCTGAGTTGACATTTCGATATTGGTGACCGGGGTTGAGTTGACGGTTTTTCCCTCTTGCAGGGTTAGTACCAGCAATGCAAAAATTTTGAGTGTCTACACCCGTACCCCAAACAGAGAAGGAGATGCACGGGGTTCCTTGGAAGGATCAATTTGATAAGCCGGTTCATTTTCCAGCTTACAGCAACTTGTGAACCCATCTTCAAGCTACTAAGGAAGAATTCCTCCGCGAGATGGAATGAATATTGCTAAAAAGCCTTCCTTGCCATCAAGAAACAGCTGATCGAAGAGCCTGTCTTGGTACGCTCGAAGGATGAAGTTCTACTATTTATGTACTTGTTCGTCACTTCCAACGCAATGGGCTGTATATTGGGACAAAAAGTTGATTGTAGCAAGGAGAGAACTATCTACTACATCAGTAAAAGATTCAGCAGCGGAGAACAGAAGTACACACTGATTGAGAAGACATGTTGTGCGTTAGCATGGGCCGCCATGATGTTGCAACATTATCTGCATGGTCACACGAACTATCTCATATCACACATGGATCCACTGAAGTACGTATTCAGCAAGCCAATGTTAAATTATCGATTGTCCAAATGACAATTGATCCTCCAACAATTTAACATTGTATACGTGACTCAAAAGTCCAACAAAGGTCAAGGCATTGCAGATCAACTAGCTGAAGCATTGTCTGAAGGGTTTGAACCCTTGAAGACTTATTTCCCAGATGATGGGATCGTAAACATTTAGCAAATTCGACAGGAAAATACAGTACAACCTTGGAAAATGTATTTCGATGGAGCGATTAACATGGAAGGTGTCGGAGCTAGGGTATTCCTCGTCTCTTGTACAAGAGAACAGTATCCTGTGCCTACCAAGTTGCAAATTGTCAACACCAACAACACAACTGAGTATGAAGGCAGCATAATGATAGTAGTGTGCATACAAGCCAATCATATATGATGATAAAGCACGTACTTTGTAAACAAACTTATTTATTTATTAATAAAATATTCATTTATTAAAGGCATTTAATTATCTACATGGTGCTGTTTTTATAATATGTAAATAACCCATAGTTTTAAGCAATGCTTTTAGAATCATGATGATGATCATGCTAATGAGATCTAAATTCTTAGAAAGCTCTAAAACTAAAATAGTTCCCAATCGTGAGATTACTTAAAAGGGGATTAGTAAATCTGGATAGATTGGTACATATGTTGCTTGCTCATTGGATGAGGATGATTGATCTCATGATCATTTGTGTGGAGACACTAAAGCAAGTATGTAGGTGCTTATTGGAGAATAAGTTCACTGAACGTGACTCGCTATGGAATACCTAATGGAGTTTTACTCGCCTGTCAATAGGAATTCCTAATGTGATAGTAGTACAAGTGATCCTTGGACTTGAGATCATCATAGTATCTTGTATGTAATGAATTATACTTTGACTTATTCCTTAAAGTCCTTTAGGGTATATAAAAGGGTATGCTTGGGTATAATGAGTTACATATGGAGATAATGAATGATCAATAAAGAATCTACCACCTCTAGTAAAAGAGGAGATATGTCCTATGTGATTCGTTAAATGACAACCCAGGAATCCTTGGCCAAGGTAAAATGAAATTAGAAAGGAGTTTCTAATTTGCATTATTTGGAGTTGTGCATTTTCTAATCGAAATGCATATAATTAAATAAAATAAGACTTGACAGTAAATTCATGTCTTATATTTAATTGGGACATTGTATGGTGGAAGGATTGAATTGTATGGTAATTATTTACTCACAGGTTCTTTTATGATTAATGTTGAAATCTATATTATCTGAAAAGTCGTTGATCGCTAGGGAGACTTATCCCTATTGTAGAATAAATATTATTTATTTAAATAGATTATTAGTTTAATTTATTTATTTAAATAAGATTAGAATTGTTCTAATTGATTTATTCACAACCGGTTTAATATAGAGAACCTAAAGGGTCACACCATAAAAGGAAGAATAATTATTTAAGAAGGTAATGGCATAATCGTAATAATACATTAAGTGTAATTAATTTAATCTATAATGATAGAATAAATTAAATAGCTTAATATTTATTATTTAATATTTTGAAAATATTAAATATAAATTAATAAGAGGAGTCTTATTAATATTATTACAATTATTATTATTTTAATTTCTAAAAGAGTTTAGTAATTAATTTAATATTAGTACTCTCATTTATTCCTAATAAGATTAGGAGACAAATTAATTAAATGAATTTAATTAATTATTCCCCATGTGGTGGGAAGCCTAAATTAATTAAATGAGTTTAATTAATTAAAAGAAATCCCATGTCTAATAGGATTAGAAGGGTTGACCAATATCTATATAAGAGGAGTCTTATAATAGATATCAGTTGAGGCAATTCTAATTGTTGGAGAGTACTCCTTTTCTATAGAGGATAGAAAACTAAGCCAACCACCCTCCTTCTTGATAATTCATCTTCCTTGGTGGATCACCTCTAGAGGCCAAACACTTGGGTGGCTAACGTTGATCAAAGAAAGGAATCTAACCCGGAAATTCAAGGAGATCACGAAAAACAAGGAGTTGAACTCGTACCTTTGGAAGCTTCGTTTTACAAGGGTGTGATTCCATAACTTCTTATTTATCGTTTTAAATTAATAATTTGCATAAAGGATGATCCGGGTAATGGTTTTGTACAAATTTTTTTAAACTCTGATATACCATGGTTCCGCTAATTTTTGTAATTTGATTGCATCACGATTTCGTACAAACCCAACAGTGGTATCAGAGTCAAACCTTTGTGCAATTATTAATTTATTTTTGATTTCATATACATATGGGTATGTATTTAAAATAATTTATTGGGCATAATTTTATTGTATAAAAAAAATGAAGAAAAAAAAATGACGTTTTTTTTTTTGGGACGAATCACAATTATTTTTTTTTGGGTGCTAATCTTGAATTATGCAAAGAAAAGGTGTTGTCTCTTTCTTACTCCAAAAAGAAGGTGACCCATCAGAAAAGGACTCTTTTAATAAAAGAAGGTGACTTCTTTTCAAAAAATAAATGTGAATTTATATTATATATATAACCTGATTCGTTATATAAATATATATAATATATACGGTAATATCAAATATATATATATATATATATATATATATGATATATTTATATATTATATTCTAAATAATTTTATAATTAAAATAAAGAGTTTATTTTAATCTTGAAATTGAATTTCATGCAATTTAATATTGTCCATTAAATGATACTCATATATATATGGAATGTTTTAATTCATGAGATGAATATTTATTTATTGATATATATGGTGATATGTATAATAATAAATGGGGATTGATTATGGACTATTTGACCAATGTGATTGAATTTTATTTTAGTTGAATGCTTGAATGAATGAGTTTTATTAAATGGGGTTTGTGTACCTCGTCTTCTCTAATTTTTTTTTTCTTGATGTAAAATTCTATCTCCCTCCTATGTACTTCCCTTGGATGCTGATCAAGGTTTCTATTTAAATTAAATTGTTTAATGTAATAGAAATAGTTAGAATTATCTTGAAAAAATTGGAGACCAAGAAGCAAGGAGCGCGTGAAGACCCGTTTGTATGGAGCCCGGGTTTAAAGGTAATAGTTATATTTAAATTTAAATTCTTGCACTCCTAGGTTTGACCTTTTGGTTCACTTGGTGGCTCTAGTGAACCAAACTAGAATAAAAGTCCATAATCAATCCGGGTAGAATATAGTATTCTATATTGCATGCTAAATATTATATATATTATATTTTTATGCAAACATGCTTCGCATGTTTAATAAAATGACGCGTATTTTATATATATATATATATATGTGCATGCGCGCTAAATAAGATGAGACAAATAATAACAAACCCCTCAAATAAATAATATTAAGTCCGAAGCGTTCAAATGATATTTGGAATATCGAACGTCGCCTTCTAGCATGATAAATTAATAGAGTATTAAATATTTAATATGAGCTTGTTGTGCTATCCACAAGGCGAGTATTGCATATTTAAGATGTTAATTAATCACATTTGATGCTTATCAAGAAAATTGAACGAGCTAGTCTTGTTGTGCTATCCACAAGGATGAACATTTTTTTTTTAAATTTATGAAAGTGCTAGGCTGGACTTAACTTAAATCATTTTAGTTCGGATGTGCACACACTTGACCATTATGATTTAAGAGGCAAAATAAAAGGAGTTATATAGTGATGTAATTGACAAGAGCTGTCTACCTATTTATTTGTATATCGCTTGTTGTGCAATCCACAAGATTATATACATTTGAAATGGGATCCTTATTCTCACTAAAAAATCTTTAATTAGATGTTGCCGAACTATATAAGTGAGAGTAATATAGTTTGATAAAAATAGTGGGAGATACCAATTTAAAATAAAGACCTAAATTTATTTTGGTATGCAAAATTAATAAAATGAATATTTGCTAAAATGTTATTTTTCACATGCAGAATTTTAAAAATGTCAAAATCACTAATTTCACTGCGAAGCATACTTGATGCTAATAAGCTTACCGGGCCGAATTATACGGACTGGCTAAGAAATCTGAGAATAGTTCTCACTGCTGAAAAGATTTCTTATGTCCTAAACTCACCTGTCCCTGAAACTGTTCCAGAAACAGCCTCTGAGGAAGAGATTGCCACCATTGTAAAGTGGCAAGATGATGCATCTGTGGCTCAATGCATCATGCTCGCATCCATGAATAACGAGCTTCATCGTCAGCATGAAAACATGGATGCTCGTACTATGTTGATTCACCTCAAGGAGTTGTATGGTGAACAAAGTAGGACCGCTAGATATGAGATATCTAAGGAGCTCTTCCGATCTCGGATGACCAAGGGCAAAGTGAACATAAAGGAACAAAAGAAATCTGATCCAGCTAGCAAAGGAATGTGCTTCCATTGCAACGAGCCGGGTCATTGGAAGAGGAACTGCAAGAAGTTTCTGGCAAAAAAGAAGCTTGGAGAAGCTTCGACTTCCAATCAAGGTTTGTTCATGATTGAAATTAATTTTTCAGAAAGTCAAAATTCTACTTGGGTATTGGATACCGGCTGTGGTTCTCACATATATAATAATGTGAAGGGACTGGTCAGAAGTAGAAAGCTGAACAATGATGAGGTCATCCTACGAGTGGGGAATGGAGCAAAGGTTGCTGCGTTAGCTGTAGGAACTTATTATTTAGCAATGCCTTCGGGCAAGTCTATTTATCTTAATAATTGTTATTATGTTCCGAATATTATTAAAAATATTATTTTAATTTCTGTATTGGATATGGAAGGATTTAACGTTGTTATAAAGAACAATAGTTGTTCTATTTATAAAGACGATGCTTTATATGGTGTTAGAAATTTGCAAAATGGACTTTATACACTTGACTTGCAAGAAAATATTTGTCAAATTGAACAAACTAAGAAAAGGAAAAGAGATGATATTAATTATACCAACATGTGGCACTGTAGACTTGGTCATATCAATGAAACAAGATTATCCAAGTTGCATAAAGATAGACTCCTTGAGTTATCTGATTATGAATCATATCCAACTTGTGAATCTTGTCTCATGGGTAAAATGACTAAATCTCCTTTTAGTGGAAAAAGGAGAAAGAGTTATAGAGTTGTTGGCATTGATTCACACAGACGTTTGTGGACCTATGAGAACAAGTGCACGGGGTGGGTATTCTTATTTTATTACTTTCACTGATGATCACTCAAGATTTGGATATGTGTATTTAATGAAATACAAGTCAGAATCATTTGAAAAGTTCAAAGAGTTCAGAAGTGAAGTAGAGAAACAAACGGGCAAGAGTATAAAGATACTTCGATCAGATCAAGGTGGGGAATACTTAAGCGGTGAGTTTCTCAATTGTCTCAAATAAAATGGTATAATCTCACAATGGACTCCTCCAGGTACACCACAGTTAAATAGAGTATCTGAAAGGAGAAATCGAACATTGTTGGACATGGTTCGATGCATGATGAGTTTTACTGACCTTCCAATTTCTTTCTGGGGATATGCCCGAGAAACGGCTGCATACCTACTTAACAAGGTACCTACCAAATCCGCCCCAAAGACTCCATATGAGATGTGGAAGGGGAGGAAACCAAATCTTAAGCATGTTAAGACTTAGGGTTGCCCAGCTTATGTCAAAAAGTTTTAAAATGATAAGCTACAGACTAAATCCGATAAGTGTAGATTTGTGGGATACCCTAAATAAACTTTAGGGTATTATTTCTATCATCCAACTGATCAAAAGGTGTTTGTTGCGAAACATGCTGCCTTCTTGAAAAAGTGTTTATCCATGAAGGGGTTAGTGGGAGTAAGATATATCTTGAAGAAGTTCAAGAACCACAAATTACCACGGATCAAAGTCAGGTACCTGAGAGGCATGGATTCGTTATAGAGGATGATGGTGAGGTACACATCATGAATGATGATGATCCATTGAATTACGAACAGGCTATGAGTAATAAAAACTCAGGAAAATGGCTTGAAGCTATGAAATCTGAAATGGACTCCATGTATGAAAACAAAGTATGGGCTTTGGTTTCACCACCTGAAGGCATTAAGCCTATTGGGTGTAAATGAGTCTTTAAAAGAAAGACTGGAGCGGACGACAAGGTAGAGACCTATAAGGCCCGACTGGTTGCAAAAGGTTTCAAACAAAGACAAGGAGTTGACTATGATGAAACCTTTTCACCAGTAGCTATGCCCAAGTCCATTCGGATTTTGCTTGCGATTGCAGCTTATAACGACTATGAGATCTGGCAGATGGACGTGAAAACGGTCTTCCTCAATGGGAAACTTGAGGAGGATGTGTATATGACACAGCCAGAGGGATTTGTTTCAAAGGTTGGAACAAATCAAGTCTGTAAGCTGCAACGATCCATTTATGGATTGAAGCAAGCTTCTCGTAGATGGAACATTCATTTTGATGAGACAATCAAAGAGTTTGATTTTATCAAAAACGACGATGAACCATGTGCGTACAAAAAGGTTAGTGGGAGCGCAGTTTCATTCCTTGTATTATATGTTGATGATATATTACTGATAGGGAATGACATTCCTATGCTACAATCGATTAAAATCTAGTTATCTAAACACTTCTCCATGAAGGACTTGGGAGAAGCATCCTATATTTTGGGGATAAAGATCTATAGAGATAGATCTAAAAGGATGCTTGGTTTATCCCAAGGAACGTACATTGATGCAATGCTAAAGAGATTTAGCATGGAAGATTCCAAAAGAGGTCTCATGCCGATGAGCCATGGAATACATCTCTCCAAGAAACAGGCCCGAAAGACACCTGAGGAGAGAGCCCGTATGAGTAAGATCCCTTATGCTTCTACAATAGGATCTATCATGTACGGTATAATATGTACTAGACCGGATGTTGCCTATGCACTTAGTGTAACGAGCATATACCAGTCGAATCCAGGAGAAGTGTACTGGAAGGCAGTGAAGAATATCCTTAAAATACTTGAGAAGGACTAAGGATATTTTTCTTGTCTACGGTGGGTCTGAATTAAAACTTGAGGGCTTCACAGACTCAAGTTTTCAAACGGACCAAGATGGCAGTAAATCTGTTTTGGGGTATGTTTTTACCTTGAACGGAGGCGCAGTGAGTTGGAAGAGTTCCAAGAAGCAAACAGTTGCTGATTCAATAACAGAGGCATTGTATATAGCTGCAAGTGAAGCTGCAAAGGAAGCTGTTTGGATGAAGAAGTTCATAACTGAACTTGGTATGGTTCCTAGCATTGGAGAAGCAGTTCCCGTTTACTGTGACAACACAGGAGCAGTTGCACAGGCTAAGGAACCAAGGTCTCATCAAAAATCTAAACACGTGTTACGGCGATTTCACTTGATCAGGGAGATCATTGAAAGAGGAGACGTCACCTTGGAGCGTGTAGACTCTCAAGATAACATTGTAGATCCATTTACTAAAGCTTTAACAAAACAGCAGTTTGATAGTCACTTAGAGAAGATGGGTATGAGATACCATGGCGATTGGCTTTAGTGCAAGTGGGAGATTGATAGTAGTGTGCATACAAGCCAATCATGTATGATGATAAAGCACGTACTTTATAAACAATCTTATTTATTTATTAATAAAATATTCATTTATTAAAGGCATTTAATTATCTACATGGTGCTGTTTTTATAATATGTAAATAACCCATAGTTTTAAGCAATGCTTTTAGAATCATGATGATGATCATGCTAATGAGATCTAAATTCTTAGAAAGCTCTAAAGCTAAAATAGTTTCCAATCGTGGGATTACTAAAAAGGGGATTAGTAAATCCGGATAGATTGGTACATATGTTGCTTGCTCATTGGATGGGATGATTAATCTCATGATCATTTGTGTGGAGACACTAAAGCAAGTATGTAGGTGCTTATTGGAGAATAAGTTCACTGAACGTGACTCGCTATGGAATACCTAATGGAGTTTTACTCGCCTGTCAATAGGAATTCCTAATGTGATAGTAGTACAAGTGATCCTTGGACTTGAGATCATCATAGTATCTTGTATGTAATGAATTATACTTTGACTTATTCCTTAAAGTCCTTTAGGGTATATAAAAGGGTATGCTTGGGTATAATGAGTTACATATGGAGATAATGAATGATCAATAAAGAATCTACCACCTTTAGTAAAAGAGGAGATATGTCCTATGTGATTCGTTAAATGACAACCCAGGAATCTTTGGCCAAGGTAAAATGAAATTAGAAAGGAGTTTCTAATTTGCATTATTTGGAGTTGTACATTTTCTAATCGAAATACATATAATTAAATAAAATAAGACTTGACAGTAAATTCATGTCTTATATTTAATTGGGATATTGTATGGTGGAAGGATTGAATTGTATGGTAACTATTTACTCACAGGTTCTTTTATGATTAATGTTGAAATCTATATTATCTGAAAAGTCGTTGATCGCTAGAGAGGCTTATCCCTATTGTAGAATAAATATTATTTATTTAAATAGATTATTAGTTTAATTTATTTATTTAAATAAGATTAGAATTGTTCTAATTGATTTATTCACAAACGGTTTAATATAGAGAACCTAAAGGGTCACACCATAAAAGGAAGAATAATTATTTAAGAAGGTAATGACATAATCGTAATAATGCATTAAGTGTAATTAATTTAATCTATAGTGATAGAATAAATTAAATAGCTTAATATTTATTATTTAATATTTTGAAAATATTAAATATAAATTAATAAGAGGAGTCTTATTAATATTATTACAATTATTATTATTTTAATTTCTAAAGGAGTTTAGTAATTAATTTAATATTAGTACTCTCATTTATTCCTAATAAGATTAGGAGACAAATTAATTAAATAAATTTAATTAATTATTCCCCATGTGGTGGGAAGCCAAAATTAATTAAAGGAGTTTAATTAATTAAAAGAAATCCCATGTCTAATAGGATTAGAAGGGTTGACCAATATCTATATAAGAGGAGTCTTATAATAGATATCAGTTGAGGCAATTCCAATTGTTGGAGAGTACTCCTTTTTTATAGAGAATAGAAAACTAAGCCAACCACCCTCCTTCTTGATAATTCATCTTCCTTGGTGGATCACCTCTAGAGGCCAAACACTTGGGTGGCTAACGTTGATCAAAGAAAGGAATCTAACCCGAAAATTCAAGGAGATCACGAAGAACAAGGAGTTGAACTCGTACCTGTGGAAGCTTCGTTTACAAGGGTATGATTCCATAACTTCTTATTTATCGTTTTAAATTAATAATTTGCATAAAGGATGATCCGGGTAATGATTTTGTACAAATTTTTTTAAACTCTGACATACCATGCTTCCGCTAATTTTTGCAATTTGATTGCATCACGATTTCGTACAAACCCAACACATAATGGGGTTGAAACTAGCCCAGTATATGGTTATCAAGCGTCTATTAGTCCTTTGAGATTTTGAGTTGGTTATCAGACAAACCACTGGGGTGTATTATACCGAAGAACTGCATTTGTTGCCCTATCACCGGCAGGTCGTCAACATATCCATAAATTTTGAAGAGATAACCTTCATCCACATCCTTTGAGCCAGGAACAACTTTGCAGCAGCATTGGCGACTTTGGCTTCCCTGATCAACGCATCGAGTAAGAGGGGTATTCTCGACATCAAATTCACAAACCAAAAGGCCCCAATGTAAGAGAATTACATTGGAGAAATCTCAGTTGAAATACCTTCTATCAAACAGCCTTGGTATAAGAACATCAAGGAATATCTCCGGGATGGATCTACACCCGTTGGGGCAAGCCAAGCAGAACGAAAGCAGATTCACAAGATGGCTATGAAGTTCTATCTGAGCAGAGATGCACTTTATAAAAGGGATGCTGGACTAGGCCTTCTAAATGGCTTAATAAAGAGCAAGCATAGAGACTAATGGATGAAGTCCACGGAGGAGTATGTTGTCTACACATGAGCGGTCATCTACTGGCCAAGAAAATATTAAGAGCAGGGCATTATTGGCTCTCTCTCAAAGCTGACTGCGATGATCACGTCAGGAGATGCTACCAATGCCAAGTCCATGGAAATGCTATTCACGCTCCTCCAAATGAGATGCACAATATGAGTTCTCCATGGCCTTTCTCCATATGAGGAATGGATGTGATCGGTCCAGTAGAACCCAAAGCCAGTAACGATCATCGGTTCATCTTCACCATGATCGATTACTTCACCAAATGGGTTGAAGCTGCCTCTTTTCCCAAAGTCACCAAGGAGGTAATCATTGGTTTCATCAGAAATAATGTTGTATATCGATATGGACAACCGAAGGTGATCGTATCAGACAACGCCATAAACTAAAATAATAAGATGATGAGATGTTTATGCAGCAATTTTCATATCAAGCATCTCAATTCTATCATCTACCGACCCAAGATGAATGGTTCTGTCAAAGCGGCCAACAAGAACATCAAGAAGATCATGAAGAAAATGTTCGCCAATCACAAAGGATGGCCTGACCTATTGCCTCTGACTCTGTTAGCATACATGGCGTTAATGCGTACCTCTACTAGGGCTACCCCCTACTCACCTATGGTATGAAAGCAATACTTCCCATAGAAGTAGAGATGGAGTCCTTGCGGGTGTTAATAGACGCTAAGATGGAGGAAGACTAGTGGTTACAAGAATGGTACCACCAACTGTCTTTGATAGATGAGAAGAGGGCTACAACCATTTTCCATGGGAAGTTATATCAGCAAAGAATTGCTCGATCATACAACAAGAAGGTCCGAATATGGAAATTCAAAAAGATCGACCTGGTATTGAAGAAAATCTTGGCCAATCAAGATGAAGCCAAAGGAAAGTTAGCCCCGAATTGGGAAGGTCCTTTAATTTTAAAGAAGTGTTAACAGGAGGAGCTATCAGATTGCAAGAGATGGGCGGGAGAGAATTTCCCCAACTCATCAACTCAGTCACCGTGAAAAGGTATTATGTCTAAAACACATGCCAGCCATCATCCTGGTCTTGCTAATCAATCAAACTAGTTTCGGTTTTCACTAGAATAGCGAACTACGAATGACCTGATCTCCCTCAACCCGGGAGTACGTAGGCAGTCTTTCCTGGTGCAGTCAAATCGAACAAAAAACTCAAAAACTCATCAAACCATACTCAAAAGAAATACTTTTCACATCTCTCACATAAAACTTGAACTACGAATGACCTGATCTCCCTCCACCCGGGAGTACTTAGGCAGCCATTCATAGTGCGGTATGACCTTTAAAAAACCAGTAAAACACTAGTCTCGAGACACTAAAACCTGATAAAACCCAAATTTTATCAAAATTCCTTGGTCAACAGGCCCGTCATAGATACTCTCCGACATCTCACTGTCCGTCCATCAAGTAGAAGCTCGTGATGCATCAACAACAACAAGTCATAAAAGAAGTGGTAATCACTCAGCAATGACAATACATATCCAACTGGGAAATAAATCAAAATATATTTCTCTGATATATAATACTGTTTGATATATACACTGTGTCATGTACATGACAAAAATGGCTGATCTAGTATGTGCAGGAAAAATAAGGCTAGTCTATGGTCTCTTGAACAAGCGGGATAGCAATGCCAACATGGCATCTCTCTCTGAAGATGGAGGAGCAGCTACAAGCTTAATGGCCTCGGTCTCCATACGAGCAAGAACATCTACAGCCATCTGTATAGTGCTACTATGACTATCTATGAAAGCACTCATCTCTCTAACCAGGCTGTCGGTATATGATCTGAGTGACGTGCTGTCTGCAAAATAGACATCCATGGTAGCTATGGCCTCATCCCTCTAGGCATAAGCGGCATCTCGGGCAACTAAGATCTCCTTAATCTCCTTAAAGACTGCATCTCTGATAGATCGAACCTCATCTCTCTCCTCAAGAGCTGAATCTCGGGTGGATTGAGCCTCATCACTCTCAATCAAGGCTGCATTCCGAGTAGCTCGAGCCTCGTCTCTAGCGGCAAAAGCTATATCCTTGCTAAAAAGAGCTATCAACATCAGCGCCCTAGCCTGATCTCTATTAAAAGTCATCCGAGCTAGTAAATCAGTAAGTAAAATATTGTGACAATTATTGAATCAATAATATAAAATATTGAACAGTAATTACTGTAACCATTATCGAATGAGTGACTTCTTACGTAATAATCAATAATTTGAAATACTGTGAAATACTGTGTGCTACTGTGCAACAACGTGTATTACTTTATTTTTATCACCGGGTATTTTAACATTTAACAGTAAAAGTTTTGCCGTTAAAAAATGTTATTTCTGTCACTTTCTATATCCGACAGTTATTCCATTGTGGGATCCACCAATGACTGCGCCGTCGTACGAATATTCTCCGACAAAAGAATATTCTCTGACTAAACAAATATTCCCTGACACAATGAATATTTTATAACCACTTGCTTACTTTATAAAATTTGCACATATCACTAGTGGTGCACAAAAGGCCCGAGGCCTGTGTCCTGGCCTTGGTCCGGGCTGGGCCCGGTCTGGTTAAAGCCCGAACTGGTCAAGGCCTGGTCCGGTCAGGCCTGGCTTGGAAGGCTTGAAAAGGTCGCTTTTTTTAGACAAAGCCTGGCCTGCCCTGCAAAAAAAGTCTAGCCCGATCTGGCCTTGGGCCTGGCCGGGCCTGGCCTGGGGCCTGGCTGGGCCTGGCTGGCCTGACCTGAGACCTTACATGATTTTTATCCAATTATTTGTAATTTTTGAACTTTAAATTTATAATTATTCATCAATAAACTATAAATTTTTACTTATTCATTATTGTAATTTATGAATTATAATACATTAGTTTTAATTAATACATCAATAAAGTTTAAAATTTTAATTATTCATTCTTGATTTCTTGTAGATACATTTAATTAATATACATATTCAATGAATATAACTAGTTAGTATATTTAATATTAATAATAAGTTAGTTACTTAGCTGATTAAATATTAAAAATAAGTTAATTTATTGAAAATACTAAATTACTAATATTTAACAATAACATTTTATTAATATTTTTTGTTACTTTAATGTTAAATATTAACCTTAATTAATACATCAATAAACTAATGTTTAATATTAAATATTAACAATAAGTTAGTTTTTTGTAAATACTCAAGTTCTTCATTAATTTGGATATGCTAAATTTTTAGGGGGATTTATGATTTTAGTTATTTTTCAGGTATTATGTTGTACCAATTTAAATAAAAATACTATAAAGAAATTAAAAAACTAATTGAAAATAATACTTGAGATATAATTTATATATTTAGGAAATAATTTATATATTTAGGAAATATATAAGTTAGTTAATATTGCATAGCATGTTAATTGCATAGTTAGTTACATTTTCTTTTAATTTAGGAGAAATATATATATTTAGGAAATCATAAGTTAGTTAATATTGCATAGCATGTTAATTGCATTTAACATGCTAATATGTTAATATGTATATTTATTCAATATGTTAATAGCATGTTTATTGCATATTTATTTATTTAATATTTATTGTATATTAAATATTTAATTGCATATTAAATATTAAATATTTAATGTTTAATATGTTATTTATTTATTTAATAATGTTAATATTGCATATTTTAATATTTATTTATTTAATATGCATATTAAATATTTAATATGCATGTTAAACTTTATGAGTTAGTTGATTAAATTTTAATATTAATATATGAGTTAGTTTATTAATTTTAGTATTAGCATTCCTTTAATCTAAATTCTAATCTAACTAAATATTAATATTAAATCAACTAAGTAACTAACTTATTATCTAACTAAATATTAGATAATCAACTAACTAAATATTATATATTAATATTAAATTAATCAACTAACTCACTAAGAGTAACAGACTAACAGCTTAAGTGACTAAGTGTGGTGCCTAACTAACAGGTCCAAGGACTAAGGCGGCAAGGCCCCAGCTCCAGGCCATTAACAGCGGCACTTCCCCAGGCCCCCCCGCCCTCAGGCACTTTTTCAGTTCAGCCCAAGCCACTAAGCCCACATGTATTTTTTAAAAAAAAGTGATGAACCAGACCGGACCAACATAGGCCTGGCCTGGCCTGGCCTACAGGCCTCATCAGGCCATGGTTTGGGGGTTATGGCCTGGCCTGGCCTGAAGGCCCAAAAGTCAAGGCATGGCCTGACCTGGTAAACGGCCAAAGCCTGGCAGGCCCTGGCCGGACCAGACCAGGCCGACCTGTTGTTCACCACTACATATCACCCTTAACTTTAACATTTTCATCAATTTAACCATTTACTGAATAGAATAATAATTATAAGAAAAATTGAATACTTTTATTTCATAAAATTCGGGGTCTTAGAACACACCTCTTTCGATGGTCATATAAACATATCCTTTCTAAATACACCACAATGGGAATAGAATCGGAAAGGAACATCCTAGTTAAATAACTCACTATATTCATATGTGAATTAAATTAACAAGTGTTTTAAGCATAGATTCTCTAATTGGTTACAGATGGCATATAGATATATCCCTATCCTATACATGAATCATAAAGTCCATCCCATGCAGAAAATATAAACATATGTTATCATATTCAGACCTAACTCTAGATTTCATCTCCTGAATTTATCTAAAGTATCGTGCTAATTTTTGGCCAGACAATTAATCAATATGCATAAAATATGATAAGCCAATCCATATGGTGCCAATCAAATAGAAAAAAAATCAATTCAAACTACATATGGGATTTCATTAAAAACTTAAATTAAAACATGTTCATAGTAGATAAAATTATAATCCACAAAATATTCAACATCAATGAAAGATAAAAATAGATAAAGGTTTAGAGAATAAAATTTGTCTCCGCAAGTTTTTTATCTCCAAGTTTCATCGATCTATGACCTCCATCTCCATTGATATCTTACTTACTCTTTGTCGGCGCTGGGAAAATTAATCCCTCTTCCTATGTGTTTCTTACCCTTTATGCTTTTCTATGTGATTTGTTTAATCTGAAGGGTGATATTTTCATGAAGAAACGACATATAATGTCGACGATTTGAAAAGATTCGTTTTAATTGGTCCGAATTAGACAGAGCCGCCAGTTAGTATGAGTTAAAGTGATTGTACAAACTCAACAGGGTTTTGAAAGGTTTTACAATATGGCACAATATTGGATTTTGTTTAATTGATCTTGAAAACCGAGAGTCATTGAGTTCGGGGGCTTTCTTAAGATGGGGGAAGGTGTTAGGCACCCCCCGACTTCCGTGAAACATGATTACCGCGCTTTTCATTCCCTAATCATTGTTGTGACAACCCTGATTTTTAAGAATTAATAAATAAGAATTTAGTAAATAAAATTCTTATTATAAGATGTTTCAAGTACGAGTATGTGTATATGTGTTATATTCTAAAATATATGATTTGATATGAAGAGAACTATATTCATGTATTGGGGAAAAGAGGTTTAATATTTAAATAAACTATTCAAAAAAGTGAAAAAAATTAGTTAATTTAATTAAGTTGAAAATTATATTATGGGACAATATAATTTTTTTATTATTGTGACAATGGAAGTTATGATGAATTAAGTTTCATAAATAATGTGAGTGATTCACTTAATTAAAATAGTGAATTAATCAATTTGTTTTAATAAAATAAGAGATTAATAGATATTACATATAGATGTAATATGTTAATGTAATTGTTATGGGATAAATTGTTAAGGTATGATAAGATTGATGAGATTTTTGATGAGTGATTCTATAATCGGTGCGTAGCTTATTACGCTAATGGAATAGAAATATTCTAATTTAATTAAATAATTAAATTAAAGGATTAATGACTTGTTGAATAAAATTATAATTTTACTAGTTAAGTAAATATTGTGTAAAGATTATGATTAAATTAAATAAAGGTGTGACAATGGGTCTTATAATAAGAGAATTATTAAAATAAATAGAATAGAGTTTTATTTGGGTAAGCCAAACAATGCCTTGTGACATTTGGTTTTATAACTGATAAGATTATTACGTGGGTGTAACTCCCAATTGTAATAAGGGTTAGTTTTACGTTATTTGCAAAGGCATAGTAGAGAAGAGAGAAATTGACAGAGAAGGTGATTCTCTGTGGAATTATGAGAGAGGAAATTATGTGAAATCAAATGAAGAAGGAGAAAAGTTTTCAAGTTTCATATCATTTAACTAAGCCTAAAGAAGGAATCGAAAAGCTATTTAACTAAACTATAAACTTTAGTTTAGGTGTTATTGAGTTTATCATCTAAAAAGAATTTTGATGATGGATGTTGTTAGAACGTTGAAAAACAAAAAGAACGCTACTTGCATGAATCAACTTGGTTAAGAAACGAATGCATAGTGAATGAGTTCGCTAAACATGTTAAAACATGAAAATTTAGTATGAACATGAGTTGTGGGTTAAGATTTTGGTCATTTAATGTTTTTGTAAATTGTTGATTCTTTGGTATGTTGTAGTTCTATGAATTACAAATACATAGAATCAAAAACAGACTAATTTGCATGTGTATAACTCCAGTTACAAAGATCGGAAAGAGAAATGGTCTGAAAATCGCGAAGAACAAAATCTGGGAAAACCCATTCTACTCATGGGTGCAGCTGCGCTACCCCCAAGGCCATTTTGGGCGCAGCTGCACTGCCCCCAAGGCCATTTAGGGTGCAGCTGTGCCGGAATAGTGTCAGGCAGAATAGTGCCAGGCGAAATAGTGTCAGGCGGGACTGTTTTGACCTCCCGTAGTAAAACGAGCATAACTTCTTCATACGACCTCCGATTGAGGCGATTCATGATAATTTAGAAAGATAACGAGTAGACCTACATGTTTTATTCTTTAATTATATCGGTTTTAAGTAGTTAGCAGGGGCAAAAATGGTCATATTTGTGACTAATGCGTATTCGGAGGCAATCGGAGGGCGTCGGACATACACGTATGCAAGTGTAGTGCTCTCGACGATCAAAGATGTTGTTCTAAGTTATAAAACATGAATATTATGAAATATAATAATGCTTAACATTAATCAATGATGTTTTAGACACGTTGTATGAGTATGCTAAGCATACGTAATAGGGACGAATCGGGCGGGCGACGAATGAACGTCAAAACGTCGTGCCAAGTGTTATTGAACTTAAAAAGTATTTTAAATCAAATGAAATGAACATTATAAGATATGGAATGGGGTTAATACAAATCAATAAGGAGTCCTAGCAAGTCTTAAACACTTGAATGAACTTTGAGTATGACTAAGAAGAAATATAGTGAGATATAAGTCGCAAGTTAACACAATCGAATTGAACATTTGTATTAATTAATAAGAAGTGTTATGGATGTAGAGTAAAGTTTACATTACAACTAATATGCGTTGCTATGAGACTAATAGTTGATGTGTATGATTATATAATTATGTAGGGCACGTGAAGTGCAGATAGCTGTAAGCTGTTAATCTGTTATTGGTAAACAACGATCAAGGAAAGTCTTTTAGTTTCTATTTTTTATGTGAACTTGATGATGAAATATTTTAAATCTGTATTACAAAGAGCATGATGTGGTATATATGTTGTAAGTATGAAACGTTAAAGTCAATTTATGACTACGTTGATTGAGTAAAGAATGCTGATTGAGTAATGAACTCAATCTTTATACTTGTTATGTGAACTGCAGCCTATATGATTATGAGATGTATGTTGAGTATGCTATTATATGCTACGTGATGCATGGAAACTGTTACATTTGTTGGGCTGTCGAGCACAACCTTGAAAATAACCATTTTTGTAGGCTAATGATTCAAGGTAACGCTATGTGCTACTTGAATGATGTGGATCAGATATAATGTACGAAGATTAAATATTTTAGCTAAAGTTGTTATTCCTTTAAACCATGTTTAATATTCTGGAGATGTACTTAATGGTTTATGATGTTTATTCTATGTTGAGTTGTGAGGTTTGAGTTATCCGAAATATAAATTAAAAAGAATTGGGATGTAAGGTTTTATATAATAACTCTGCTGAAGCAAGTCATAAAAGTAGATTATTCAAAAATATGTAAATGATAAAGGTTGAGATTCAGGGTAATGAAGAAAGAAAAATATAAAAGTTTTAATTATTTCGCATTTTATTCAGTTTAATACCGATTAATGATGTAAAGTTAGAAGTTCGATGTATTGTTAACGACCGATGTGAAAGTTGTATTGTATGAATTTTGGGGTCGTTACAATTGTGTATGTGTGTGTATGTATTGCAGTTAATTGGGCCAAAGTGAGTTATTTGAAAGTAGTGATGTGCTTCGTTGGACCTATATACGAATGGTTTGATTTATTAAAAAGTCTATTTTTAGACAAGAATGTAAAAATGATGTTTTGAAAAGTGGTTTTCAAACCCTTTCGCTCGCATAGGAATTGAAACCCTTTGATATTTTCATTTTATTCCATATTCAGCTCGTTTTGATTTTATTCTCGGGATGCGAAGCATCCTCGACAAAATAATATCTATATATAAGTGTCGTACTCCTTACGAGCATGAAAGCCATCAAAGTATGCCCGAACACCACACAAAAGGTTTTTATTATTTCGGGACCTTAAATCCGGATAACCGTTTTAAGGTCCTATATTTCAATTACAAAATTTTCAAGCTGGTTGTACAACTCAACCAGGTCCATCATAGGAACCGGATCTAGATCCATGAGTTGAATCGTAGATCCTATAGCTCCTAGGCTCATAGGAAATCAAATAAACAGCCTGTGTAATGAATATAATGCAACAAAACATAAAACTACACTAGACATCACTAAACGAAAGATTCATCAATTAAATCTCCGTACGCGAGTAGCTCATAGCTTCCAGTTCCCTCTAAATACAAATCTAGGGTCACGTGGTTGCTAAATAATTACAAAAACTAGAAAGAAAAATAGATCTGTATAGATTTTAGCCAATCTAGCTTCCAAGTTCAAGTTTTACAACTTTTGAACCGGTTAAAAGCTAGATCTGGCTAGATCCCGTATAGATCTAGTCAATATGGCTCAAATATTGACTATTTACAAGAAATAAACGGTTAAACCTTCCTATCTGATGAATATAAGCTACTAAATAGAGGTATACAACACTTATATATGTATTAGAGTAGGCGAAGAAGACAGATCTGGAGAAATCTTACAGTATATCCCGAAAATAGCTCTCGAATGGCTTTTGGATACTCGATACTCATTTCCCACTGGTTAAAATTTGATATGTGGTAGTATATACGTATATGAACGTTTACAAAAAAGTTTTACAGAAATCGGAGTAAGATAGATGCTCCGTTTAGATATTCTAGCCTCTTTTTCTCTCGCCGCGACCCTCTTCTTCTCTAATCTTTTTATGGAAGCCAAAGGGGGAAGGGGATATATATAGACATAGATTGTCGCAAGTTTACCTGTAGCTGTAATGAATGAGAATTTTATATATTAATCGTAAACATTTATTGAATTAAATAAATATTTTATTGAATTTATTTATTGAGCTAAATAAATAAATTATGTAATTTATAAAGTGTGTGATTGTTGTGGATAATTTAATTAAGTGCAATAGAATTTATTAAATTGATATGAAAGAAATGGTGTTGAATAATTATAATTTAAATAAGAATAATATTACGTGCTAAGTGTGTATAGTAAATTACTAATTGTTATATGAATTATGTTTAATAAGAGAATTGCAATGTGACAATTGAGTATTATGTGCATTTTTAAATAATTAATGAATGTTAGTTTATATTTAATTAAATTAGAAAGTTGCAATTTAATTAAATAAGTGTAGCATTTAATCTATAGATTAACGATTTATTAAAAGAATTAAAAAGGAGTTTTAATTGATTTTACCAAACAAGGCCTTACTTTTGTTTTAAACTTGTTTTACCAAACATGGCCTTAGTTAATAAAAGAATTTGTTTTTAAAATAATTTTGTTTTGCCAAACATGGCCTTAGACTTTTCAAATTCTTGTAACCTATATATTAAATAGTAGTTAGTGTATATAATTAATATATAGGAGTTACATGTTTTATATAGTTATATGTATAATATATGTATATCAGATATATATATATATATATATATATATATATATATATATATTATACAAAAGATACGTTAGTTTTAGAAAACAAAAAAAGAAAGAAAACAGAGAGAGTTAGAGAGAATACTTAGAGAAGAAGAAGAGGAAGAAGAGAGAGAAGAAGAAGCTTTGAGAAAGCAAGAGAAGAACAATACACAATCATCATCTCCATCTCTTCTCCTATCCAAGCTAGAAAAAGGGTATAATCTCCATGCTTAAATATTCTCTATTTTGTGTTTTACATATTCCATGTTTCTTCATAAAAGAACTTCTTTGTAAAAGCCTTTTGTATAAATTATGTGATCATAAAGTATATATGTGATGTATATATATATATATATATATATATATATATATATTGATGTTATTATATGAGTTATATGGTTGTTTTAATAATTCAATCCATGTAATTTCGATAAGCAAGAAGAAATTATGTTCATAATGATTTACTTTAACTAATTTTGAAAGAATAGCCTTTGAACTATCAAATTGGTGTTTAATTATGGATTATTGTTTAAATTGATCATGACTTATGTTAATATGTTAAGAATTAGAGTTATTGCAATTGGAATTACATGAATTGATTGAAAAACGAATTCGTAATAGCAAATTTTGTCAAGAACGCTTGATATTGTAGTTTTCTTCAAAAATCAATAAAACTTGGTTTAGATTATGTGTTGTAGGGATTTTATATGTTTTAATCATGTTAAAGAGTCCTCAACTTTGTTGTTATTAAGTTCCATGTGCATCATGTTGAGAAAAAACGGACTTTGGTGTGGAGAAATAAGCCAAATTGGCTTATTTCTCTGCCGTTCGCGAGCTGGGGGGTTCCCATAGTAGTGGGCCCCGCCCCAGCGGGGCTTTAACCCATGGAGGACCCCCCCCCAGCGGGGGACCTTGCTGTCCGGGAACTGTGGTTTTGCTTTGTTGAGTTTTCATGCCGCATTTGTTTAGTTAACTTATTTTTATGACTTGATAAGTGTAATAGGTAATGAGATAACATGCTTTTGATGTGTTTAAGCTAGGTTGAAGTCTTATGTTGTTATATGATATGTGTGCTTTGATATTATTACCATAAGGTGCAATATGAAAGTAAAAGTGCTATACGTGTATGAGGTGCTTGATTGTGAGTTTAGCCTCACGTATGTGTATTAGTATCGACGTACATCGTAACCATGTTGTTAGGTTGGAGTTGGGTATGAAGTTCAACGGATTAAACATTATAGTTAAGTACTAATAGACGTTTTAAATGTAATGTAATGTGTAGGGTAATTGTGGAAGTGATTGTAATTATTAAAGTGTAGCTTGCGCTTGAGGCAATTTCTCTAATCCTTATTCTTTTACGTTAAGCAAGTTTCTATTTCTAAACTTGTTATTTATTTTGTGCAAGATTTCTAAACCATTCTTGTACGCTATGCAAGCTTTATCATTGTGCAAGTTCTCTAAACATTACTCAATATATCATAAAAGTTCATTTTCGTTTCTTAACTTGTTATGTATTATACAAGTTATACTTTATTCAAATATTCGTAAAGCATAAGTATTGAGGTAGTATTTAAGTAATATGATCTTGACTTAGTTGTTCAAGCAAGATCTAGTTGATCTATCGAATGCTTTAAGTTACTTCCAAAGCATGCCTAGTTATCATGAAAACTATTGTTGTATCTTACATTTGGTTCATAATTCATATATTACCGAACTGTTAAAGTATTGTGAGTAGATTCAACTACTCCTTAGTTGATGATAGTTGAAACTCCAAGTTCCTTTATCTATCCAAACCAAACTTTCTTTGGTACGAACTTGTATTCAAATACTGAGAATGAACAACCCTATTTATTAGGGGACATTTATGCGAAAGCGTTAAGATGGTTGTGCACAATACATGGTACGAAGGGCTGACCCTTCTAAGTACGAGTTAAAGGTCCATAGTCTCAATGACTGTTAAAGGTTTTAAATGGAAATATTTATAACCTAGAACATAGTTCAAGGTCGTAGGACCCTCAGATAAATTCTATTTTTGAACTTTGAAAATGATGAAAGAATTATTATTCAATTCTTTATTTTGATGAAAGTAAAGTTATTCAAAGCTTTCGAAGTTATTCAGTTATGTCATATCACTGTTGTAGTTCAAGTGAGCTTTTGTTTGCTCACACTTGCATATTTTATAACCCCTTGCAGTTGAAGCCAAGAATGTTGACGTACCGTCAACAAGTAAAAGAAAAGGAAAGATGAGCAAGTGAAGACTTGTTGTCTTCAATATCTGATTGTAATAAGACTTAGTTAATGATGTTTTTTTTTTCCGCACTTATTTGATTGATGTTAAGGTTAGATAACCCTGGGATTTATTTTGGACAAGGTTGTAATCCTTTTATAAAGAAGATGATTTTTATTTAAGTAATTATGAAGGTTGTAATCTACTTTGCAATTCTTTATTATTGGGTAGATACATGTTTTATTTAGAAAGTGAACACCAAATCTTGTGGAAACGAAGTACCCGGATTTAGGGGTGTCACAGATTGGTATCAAAGCCGTAGGTTATGAACTTTAGGTGGGGGAAAACCTTAGGTAGTAGCCTTATAGGAAGAATATGGAGATGATAGGTAAAGATAATAAACTACCTTTTGTGCTTTGTGTTTACGTTATAGTATTCAAAGAGTGATGGCCCGATAGCATGTAATAATTAAACTTTAAAATTCTTTTATCAGGATGACGAACATTGGAGAGTCCAGTCAGGCTAGAGAGGATATATCTCAGGTGCCTAGAGAGGAGGAACCCCAAGACATCCATGTTGTCTAGGAGCAGCTCGTTAGGAGAGAGCCATCTCCTGTGATCACCGTAGCTGGTCGGGAGCATGAGTTTACACCTATTCCATAGGAAGAGGATGAGGAAGAGTCTGAAGAGGAGGAAGAGGATCCTGAGGAGGAATTCTCACCTCACTCTACTAGTGCTGAGATGTACGAAGTAGTTTACGACAGTAACGTGGAGCTACATGGTCGAGTAGGAGAGCTCGAAGAAACCATTTAGCAGCGGTACGAGACTATTGATGAGATGGATAGTGAGCTAGGAGAAAGGCAGTGGAAGCTAGTCCACATAGAGAATGATAGGGATGAGACATGAGCTGAGATAGCGAAGCTGAAGCAAGACATCTAAGAGGAGTCGACAAAGCGTACCAGAGCTGAGGAGATAAGCTTGAGGGCTACTCAACAAGTCGATCGAGCTGCAGACGAGGCTGAGGATAAGAGGGCCACACTGAGGGAGACAGAATACACATTCTATACAGCCATAGATAGGGCCTAGGACCGTATTTTCTATTACCCGGCTCAGTTCTAAGGTTTACCATAGTTCGTGGTGGACCGAAGAACGGCGTTTCGGGTGATAGAGGAAGAACGTAGAGAGGTTGTGCGACGCCTTAACATACCTAAGAAGTAGAGGTTTTATTTATGTGTTGCTTTTTGTATTAAATAATGTAAATCCCATAATTTGAGATAAGAATGGGATGAGATAATAATGTAATCATGCAACTGTTCCAGTTTAGGAAAGATGATATAAAATAGCATAGATGCAATCTATCATATATTTTGACTACGAGTAATGAATAAAAGAAGTTTATTGATGTGCTATGTGTTCATATATGAACTGAGTTATTTAAATGTTTAAGTTGAACTTAAATATATAAGAATTGAGTCAAGGAGCTAATAATAATATTTTCTTAACAAAAAATGCCTCCTAGAAGAAGACCAACAGGTTAAAACCCCGAGGGATCGACGAACAATAACAACAACAATAACGACGGAATGAATCCCAACTAGGTTCAGCAGTTGGTCAACCTATTAATAGGAGCACTTGCGAATCAGCCGCAAGTGCAGCGCAAAACATTTAAAGAGTTTAAGGCAATAGGACCGCCTGAATTCAAGGGATCGACTAACCCTATAGACGCCCAGACGTAGGTGATGGAGATGGAAAAGGTCTTCGACGTGGCTAGGGTTAGTGAAGACTAGAAAATGGCATTCGCGACTTTCATGTTGAAGTCGGATGCTAGCTTCTGGTGGCAGGCCAATAAGACCAGAGAGGGTGAAGGATTCATACCATGGGAACTTTTCAAAGAGATGTTCTTTGAAATATAATGCCCTATTAGTTCGCATGACCCGATGGAGGTCCAGTTCCTAGAGCTTAAGAAGGGAGGGATGACGGTGTCGGAATACACCGCAAAGTTCAACAAATTGGCCAGGTTTGCTACTTACCAGGTCAGCACAGACGGTAGACAGGCAAGGAGATTTGAGCGGGGACTGAAACCCTGGCTCTACAGCAAGGTCTTTATGTTCCAGCTGAACATGTTTATAGCTGTGCTGGAGATGGCCATTCTCGCTGAAGGAGGGAGCGACGCCGTGACTAAATTCAATCAGGACAAGAAGAAGAAGAATTAAACGAAGAACAAGGCTGGTGGTAGCGGGGCTATCCATCAGAAAAGAAAGTGGAAAGACAACAGCTCTGCTGGGAGTCAGCAAGGAGGCCAGCAGAAGAGGAAGCTCGAATCATGTGCTACATGCGGGAAGACTCACACTAGAGTGTGCATAAAAGGGAATTGGGTGTGCTACAACTATGGTCAGGAAGGCCACATCGCCCCGAATTGCCTAAACCCGAAGAAGGGAGCTTGCTAGATATGTGGATCCAAGGATCACATGGCTTGTAGCTGCCCTAAGAAACTAGCGGCAGGGTCAACAGGGAATGGAGGAAATGGCAGCGACAGCACTCTGACTATTGTTAGACCGTCTCCACTGCAAGTCGTTCGACCCACTGCCCGCACGTTCAATATGACGGTGCAGGACGCTGTGAAGTCAAAAGATGTGGTGGCAGGTATTATTCCGGTCAATAGTATAAATGCATATGTATTATTTGATTTGGGTTCTACTTGTTCATTCATATATGATAATTTTGCTAAGACCCTAGACTTACTAATAGAGGAATTAGTTTATCCCTTAAACATAGAGATTGCGAATAGGGAGATTATTCCTATTAGGTTTATTTATAAGAACTGTAGATTGGACATTAAGGGTCAAGAACTGAGGGTTGATTTGATTCCGATAAAACTTGGGGAATTCGACGTCATATTGGGGATGGACTAGTTGTTCAACCATGGGGCGATAATCGATAGTCAGAAAAAGTTGGTAAATCTTACGACTCCGTCGAAGGTAGTGTTCTATGGTAGTAAATTGCCTAGACAAGCGAGTTATCTGACGGTGATGCAAGCCAAGAAACTTTTGACGTAAGGCTGTGTAGGATATCTAGCCTATATAGTTGATATGCGTAAGGAGGGCGCGAAGATAGAAGATATATCCGTGGTTAGGGAGTTTGTGGACGTGTTTCCGAATGATTTTCAAGGACTTCTGCCAGATAGGGAGATAGAGTTCGTGATCGACTTAGCATTGGGAACTGCTCCGATTTTGAAAATTTCGTACCGAATGGCTCCGATCAAGATGAAGGAACTGATGGTTCAACAACAAGAATTGCTGGACAAGAAGTATATTTAGCCGAGCGTTTCGCCGTGGGGAGCGCCAGTTTTATTCGTCAAAAAGAAAGAAGGATCGATGCGACTTTGCATTGATTATAGGGAATTGAACAAAGTTACGATCAAAAATAGGTATCCTTCACTTAGGATCGATGATTTGTTCGATCAACTGAAGGGTGCGAAATACTTCTCAAAAATCGATTTGAGAAGTGGATATCATCAGCTGAAGGTAAGGAGAGAAAATATACCGAAAACGACTTTTAGAACTTGATATGGACATTACGAGTTCTTGGTGATGTCATTTGGTCTAACGAATGCCCCAACTATATTTATGGACTTAATGAATAGAGTGTTTAAGCCATTCCTAGACAAGTTCGTAGTAGTGTTCATAGATGACATCCTGGTTTATTCCAAAACTGAGGAAGAACACACAGAACATTTAAGGCTAACCTTAGAATAGCTGAGACGAGAAAAGATGTATGCTAAATTCTCGAAGTGTGAATTCTGATAGGAACGTGTGCTATTTCTTTGCCACGTGATTGAAAAGGATGGGATTTCGGTAGATCCGTCAAAGGTTGAAGTTGTAATGAATTGGGAGCAGCCAAAGACGTCGTCTGAAGTGAGGAGTTTCTTGGGATTGGCAGATTATTACAGAAAAAGTATCCAAGACTTTTCCAAGATCGCAACCCCGTTGACGAATTTGACTCGTAAAACAATTAAGTTTGCTTGGACGGAAAAGTGTGAGGAAAGTTTTCAGGAACTGAAGAAGAGGTTGAGTACTGCGCCTGTGTTGTCCTTGCCGGATAGTACAGGAAATTTTGTAGTATATAGTGATGCCTCACATAAGGGATTAGGCTGTGTGCTGATGCAAACGAACAAAGTCATTGTCTATGCGTCACGTCAGCTGAAGGATTACGAGAAGGGGTATCCTATCTATGATTTAGAATTGGCGGCAATAGTGTTTGCTCTAAAGATATAGAGACACTACTTATATGGAGAGAGGTGTGAAATATACACAGATCATAAGAGTCTGAAGTATATTTTCACCTAGAAGGATTTGAACATGCGCCAGAGAAGATGGCTGGAACTAATCAAGGACTATAATTGTGAAATACTTTACCATCCGGGTAAAGCTAACGTCGTCGCCGACGCTTTGAGCAGAAAAGGTAGGGAGAAGCTGAACATGTTAACTGATCAGGATCAGTTGATAGAACAGATGGCTAAATTAGAGCTGGAAATGAAGTTTTCGAATGAGTCGGATGAGAAGTTATTTCAAGTAATTACTGGTTCTACTTAGTAGACAAAGTGAAAGAAGCACAACTTCAAGACGAAGAATGCGAGAAGATTCGAAAGAGAATAGCAGATGGCGAAGAGTTCAAGTTCAAGATCGATAACGAAGGACTGCTATAATTTGAAGGTAGAATCTGGGTACCGTTAGTACCAGAAGTCAAAGAAGAGATTTTGAGCAAATCTCATAGTTCAAGTTATTCGATTCACCCTGGAAGTACGAAGATGTACCAGGATCTCAGGCACCATTACTGGTGGCTGAATATGACGAGGGACGTTGCTGAATGCATTGAGAAATATCTAACTTGCTAGAAAGTCAATACAGAACACTAGAGACCTAGCGGGTTATTACAACCATTAGAAATTCAAGAGTGGAAGTGGGAGCACATCACGATGGATTTCGTGGTTGGTCTTCTAGCAACTCAGAAGGGATTTGATGGGATATAGGTTATAGTGCATCGACTGATGAAGTCAGCCCATTTCTACCGATCAAGATTAAGTACAACTTAGAATAATTGGCGAAGCTATACATCAAGGAGGTTATTTCTCGACACGGTGTTTCGGTGTCAATTGTGTCAGACAGAGACCCGCATTTTACGTCAAAATTTTGGAAGCGTTTGCAAGAGTGTCTGGGAACGCAATTGTGAATGAGTACAGCACACCATCCTCAGACCGATGGCCAGAGCGAGAGAGCGATTCAGACGCTTGAGGATATGCTGAGAGCTTGCGTAATGGACTTCAAAGAAAGCTGGGATGATCATCTACCATTGGCGGAGTTCGCCTACAACAATATTTACCACGCGAGTATCGGCATGTCGCCTTACGAAGCGTTGTACGGCAGAAAATGCAGAACTCCCTTGTGCTGGGATGAAGTCGGTGAATGTCAGTTGTTGGGACCAAAATTGGTACAATAAACTGCTGAGATCGTGAAGCTGATCAGGGCAAGATTGGTTGCTGCTCAAGACAGACAAAGGAAATATGTCGATCAATGATAAGTACACAATATTCATGATTTTTTATTCCTTTACATTTGATTTTATTACATGTTTCATGTGTATATGAGCTTAATAAGTTGTTTATTATTTTCAGGTGAATTAAAGCTAAAAGGATGGAAACAAGTTGATTTGGAGTTGAATTGAAGAGGTGTTTGACCAGCAGTTGACTTTCTCAATATTTGGAGATTCCTACATGGAATTGGATTGATATTACTATTAGAATGAGGACTTCTTTGGACTGAGATTTTATTTCCTTATTAGATTCTATTTCTTTATGAAAACTAGTTATAATTGTAATTCCTTTTAGGATTTGGATTCCTAGTTCTTATAGGATTTAGGCCCTTGTCTAGCACTATAAATAGAGGATGATAGTTAAGGTTTTATTCATTCAATCTTCTACCAACTATCATACCTCATTGAAGTGCAGACTTGGAGCATGTCAGGCTAGTTTCTTTATTCAGTTCTAAAGGGAGGTGGAACCTTGTTACAAGTAATTAATTAATTGAGTATTATTATTTATTCCTTCTTGTATGAAATTTCTTCTGATAATCTGTTTTCATTGATTGCATGCTAATTGATCTAATTAATTTGATATGGCCAATTGAGTTAATTTAATCATTATCATATGCTAGATTAAGATTGGTATTACGTGTAATTGATATCTGTCTTCATCACAAGTAGTAAATTAGTGATACTAATTGTGGACAAGCTTTTGGGTATTGCTAAGATTATCAGAAAACAAGTTAAACAAATCGAGCTTATGTGTTTGTTGCTTGGATTAGCCTAATTCTCTATTTCTTAATACTTCTATCATATTAAATCTAGAGAGCTTGTTCTAGGTTATATGCTAGTTGAATCTGGTGAAGAGCTTGTTTCATACAGTGAATATCTAAGGAGAATTTCAGATAGCAGAGCTTATTGTTATCTAGGGTTAATAGTTTCATTGAAGGGTAAAGAATAATAACTTGATTAATTGATTGCTGTGCTTGGTGAAACTGAACTACAGAACTGAAGTTTTTACATATTTGGTTAATCTCTTTATTTAAATTCTGTTTTTCTTAGTTTAAAACAATTTCAAAAATCCCCCATCTTTATTTTCTGTTAAAATAGTAGAATAAATCTAAAACAAACTCACTCTCTGTGGGATCGATCCTTGCTTACTACTGTGCTAATTATTTAAATTCGTGAAGTGAAAGTGAGGTTAATTTAGGAGTGTAAACGACAGCTCCCAAATTTTGGCGCCGTTGCCGGGGAGTAATTGTGCGTTTTGTTTTTATTCTATTATTTCTTTTGTTTTTGTTTTATGACTCGATCTTCTCAGGCTACTATATTAGATTTTGATCCAGAGATTGAGAAAACTGCAAGGAGGCTAAGAAAGCAAAAAGTACAACATTCTACTGCAGATTTAGACGAGGCTTCTACATCATCACCGGGCCTCAACTTAGCTTTGGAATTACTTTCTGACAAATCATTCACCGAATCAGACGAAGAAGAAAAGATGGCGGAGCCCAACAACAATCGGACATTGAAACAATTGGCTACTCCTAATCTTACTCATCAACCTTTGTGCATTGAATATCCTGCTTTAAATGCTGCATTTGAACTTAAATCCGGACTAATTCATCTTTTGCCTACTTTCCGTGGTCTTACAGGTGAAGATCCATACAAGCATTTAAAGGAATTTCATGTGGTGTGCTCGACCATGAAACCACACGGAATTTCAGAGGAACAAATCAAATTAAGAGCCTTCCCATTCTCCTTAGCAGATTTAGCAAAGGATTGGCTGTACTATCTCCCATCCGGATCAATAAATTCATGGTGCGACATGAAAGGGCTATTCTTAGAGAAATATTTTCCTGCTTCAAGAGTGGCCAACATAAGGAAAGAGATTTGCGGGATCCGACGATTTAGTGGAGAAACACTGTACGAGTACTGGGAGAGATTCAAGAAATTGTGCTCCAGCTGCCCTCCCCACCAAATAGATGAGCAACACTTGATTCAGTACTTCTACGAAGGATTGATACCAATGGAAAGAAGTATGATCGATGCGGCTAGTGGAGGAGCATTAGTGGAAAAGACACCAGAGGCTGCAAGAAATCTGATTGCAAACATGGCTGCTAACTCACAACAATACGGAACAAGGAATGATCATACTCCAAAAAAGGTAAATGAGGTAAGCACAAGTGAATTGGTACAACAAATTTCTAACTTAACTGCTGTGGTGCAACAATTAACAACAGGAAACGTGCCGGTTGCGAGGGCTTGCGGATTATGCTTAATGGCAGGGCATGCTACTGATGCGTGCCCAACATTGCAAGAGGATGAGAATGCACAGCAAGCCAATGTAGTAGGTAACTACCAAACACAACCAAAGAAATATGATCCCTACTCAAACACTTACAATCCAGGCTGGAGAGACCATCCGAACCTCAGTTATGGCGGGAACAGGCCACAAACACAAGGAGTGTTCCCACCGAGGCAGCAGGGCTTCCAACCAGCCCAACCCCAATATCAACCTAAGCAAGCAGCACCTGCACCTACTGGAACAACATTGGAGGATATGTTCAAAGCATTCATGGGACAGACACAACAGTTCATGAATCAGACACAGCAGTTCCAGCAGGAGACAAAAGCTTCGGTTCAAGACTTGAGAAACCAAGTAGGACAGCTGTCTACAACTGTGGGGATATTGGAATCCAAAGACTCGGGAAAATTACCATCTCAAACAGTAGTCAACCCAAGGGAGAATGCAAGTGCCATAACTTTGCGGAGTGGAACACAGTTACATACACCACCTACCCCCGTAGAGTTTGAGGAGGAAGCAGCTAAGGAGGAAACAGAAAAATCCAAGGTACAACCTAACCCTCCTACTCAGCTTAAAAACATTCCTCTTCCATTTCCTCCCAGAAATTCTAAAACCACAAAGAAAGATGAAAAAGAAAAAGAAATTCTGGAAACTTTTAGAAAAGTAGAAGTAAACATCCCTCTCCTTGATGCAATCAAACAAGTGCCAAGATATGCAAAATTTTTAAAAGAATTATGCACTAATAAAAGAAAATTGCAAAATGATGAAAAAGTTACTGTTGGAGAAAATGTATCTGCTGTCCTTCAAAGAAAAATGCCTCCTAAATGTAAAGATCCAGGAATGTTCACAATCCCATGCAAAATAGGAAACACCAGATTTGAAAAGGCCATGCTAGATTTAGGAGCTTCAATTAATGTTATGCCTTTATCTATTTATGCCTCTTTAAATCTAGGTCCTTTGAAAAATACTGGTGTAATTATTCAATTGGCAGATCGTACTAACACTTACCCCCGAGGGGTAATTGAAGATGTCTTAGTGCAGGTGAACGAACTAATCTTTCCTGCAGATTTTTACATTGTGGACATGGAAGATGATATATCACCAAACCCTTCCCATATCTTGTTAGGAAGGCCATTCCTAAAAACAGCAAAAACCATGATTGATGTGCATAATGGGACCTTGACAATGGAATTCGATGGAGAAAAGATTCAATTTAACATCTATGATGCCATGAGGTACCCTAGTGATATAGGGAAAGTTTTTGCTATTGATGTGAGAGATTCCTTAGTACATAGAGCTTTGGAAAGAATACACAGGGATAGTTTGGAGGTGGTCATCACCAACAGTATGGATATGGACAAGGAAGATGAAGTTGAGCGAACTCAGGAATTGAATGAAATTGTGGCTGCACTACACTCATTGCCGAAATTCTCAGATAAGTCAGCAGTACATTCTATTCAATTACCTATTTCTCATCAAAAGTTACTACTATCTGTTGTGCAAGCTCCAACCCTAGAATTAAAACAATTACCTGTACATTTGAAATATGCATATTTGGGGACTAATGATACTTTGCCTGTTATTATTGCTAGCAATCTAACTAAAATGCAGGAAGATAAATTGCTGAGAGTCCTAAGGGACCATGTCACAGTTTTTGGTTGGACGATAGCGGATATCAAAGGTATTAGTCCTGCGATGTGCATGCATCGGATATTATTAGAGGATGGAGCTAAGCCCACGAGGGAAGCACAAAGAAGATTGAATCCACCCATGATGGAGGTGGTGAAAAAAGAGGTGCTCAAACTGCTTGATGCCGGCATAATCTATCCCATTTCCGATAGTCAATGGGTGAGTCCAGTGCAGGTAGTCCCAAAGAAATCCGGAATCACCGTTGTCAAGAACGATGATAATGAGTTGGTACCCACACGGATACAAACAGGATGGAGAGTGTGTATTGACTACAGGAAATTAAATGCTGTAACAAGAAAAGATCACTTTCCTCTTCCTTTTATTGATCAAATGTTGGAAAGATTAGCTGGGCACACTTATTACTGTTTTCTAGATGGTTTTTCAGGATATAACCAGATTGTGATTGCACCCGAGGACCAAGAAAAGACCACATTCACATGTCCCTTCGGCACATTTGCATACCGACGTATGTCATTTGGACTCTGTAATGCTCCTGATACTTTTCAGAGATGCATGGTAAGCATTTTTTCAGACCTTTTAGAAAACTGCATTGAGGTCTTTATGGATGACTTCACAATACATGGTGATTCTTTGGATGCATGCTTAGATAATTTGAGTCGTGTTTTGGATAGATGCAAGGAAACTAATCTTGTTCTAAATTGGGAAAAATGTCATTTTATGGTAGAACAAGGAATAGTACTTGGTCATGTTGTATCATCTAAGGGTCTCGAAGTTGATAAAGCTAAGATAGATATTATTTCTGCTTTGCCTTACCCCGTCAGTGTGCGGGAGATTCGTTCTTTTCTTGGTCATGTAGGATTCTATCGAAGGTTTATCAAGGAGTTCTCGAAGATTGCATTGCCCTTGTGTAAGTTGCTACAAAAGGATGTGGACTTTCAGTTTAATGATGAGTGCAAGGAAGCTTCTGATATTTTAAAGAAATTGCTGACCTCTGCCCCTGTGATCCAACCACCGAATTGGAAGTTTCCATTTGAAATCATGTGTGATGCAAGAAACTATGCAGTGGGGGCTGTTTTGGGACAAAGAATTGACAAAGTTGTTCATGCTATCTACTATGCTTCTAGAACTTTGAATGGAGCTCAGATAAACTATTCCACAACTGAAAAGGAACTTTTATCTGTGGTTTTTGCTTTAGATAAATTTCGATCATATTTGCTTGGCACTAAAGTTATAGTTTATTCTGACCATGCTGCTCTCAGGTATTTGCTAACTAAGAAGGACTCTAAACCTAGGATTATTAGATGGATTCTCCTTTTGCAAGAATTTGACTTGGAGATCAAAGATAAGAAGGGTGCAGATAACTTGGTAGCGGATCACCTGAGTAGGTTGCTGAGAGAAGAGGATGAACTACCTTTGCGTGATTCCTTCCCAGATGAGCAGTTACTTTCCATCCATGCTGAAACTCCATGGTATGCAGATTTGGTGAACTATTTGGTAAGTGCATATTTTCCTAAGGAATTTTCCAAATCCCAGAAAGAAAAGCTAAAGAGTGATGCTAGACACTATGTTTGGGATGATCCATACTTATGGAAATTTTGTGCTGACCAGATAATTAGAAGATGTGTGCCAAATAATGAATTCCAATCTATTCTAGTTTTTTGCCATTCTCAGGCATGTGGAGGACATTTTGGTCCAAAAAGAACTGCTAACAAAGTTTTGGAAAGTGGTTTTTATTGGCCATCAATTTTTAAAGATTCCTATCTGTTTTGTAAAACATGTGATAATTGCCAAAGGACGGGGAATATCTCTCAAAGAAATCAAATGCCCCAAACTCCTATTTTAGTTGTTGAGATTTTTGATGTTTGGGGTATAGATTTTATGGGACCTTTTCCTTCATCCTTTGGAAATGTATATATTCTTTTGGCTGTTGATTATGTCTCAAAATGGGTGGAAGCTAAAGCCACTAGGACTGACGATTCTAAAGTTGTTGCAGATTTTGTCAGGACTAACATATTTGTCAGGTTTGGAGCACCACGGGCCATCATTAGCGATCGCGGAACTCACTTTTGTAATAGGGTATTAGCGGCTTTGTTCAAGAAGTACAATGTTTTGCACAAGGTTTCTACATCCTACCATCCGCAAAGTAATGGCCAAGCTGAGGTGTCCAACCGGGAGATCAAATCCATTTTGAAGAAGGTAGTCAACCCAAGCAGGAAGGATTGGAGTTTGAGACTAGATGATGCACTTTGGGCCTATCGAACGGCATTCAAAACTCCTATTGGGATGTCACCATATCGGATTGTGTTTGGGAAACCCTGCCACTTACCAGTTAAGTTAGAGCATAGGGCCTTTTGGGCAATCAAGCAGTGCAACATGAGTTTGGAAGTAGCTGGAGTACACAGGAAGTTGCAATTACAAGAATTGGAGGAATTAAGGAATGAAGCCTATGAAAGTTCAAAAATTTACAAGGAAAAGACCAAGGCCTTTCATGATAAGCAAATTGTGCGGAAAACCTTTGTTGTGGGACAGAAAGTTTTGTTATATCATTCTCGGCTTAAGTTATTTCCGGGTAAATTGAGATCTAGATGGGTTGGTCCTTTTGTTATCACTAATGTGTTTTCTCATGGTGCAGTCGAGATTCATAGTCCAAGTACAGGAAAGATTTTTAAAGTGAATGGACATAGATTGAAACCGTTCTATGAGGGACATCAGGTGGAAAATATTGAGATGGTGGAGCTAGATGATCTGGTCTATGAAGAATGAGAATGGAGACATGATGTCAAGCCAATGACAATAAACAAGGGCAGCTGCTTGGGAGGCAACCCAAGAATCCAGATTTGATCTTTCTATCCTTTTACTATTTAGTTTTTTATTTTTTATTTTTTTAATTGCATGTAGTTTTTTATTCTTTGTATGATTTTCTTACATTGGGGACAATGTAAGGTTTGAGTGTGGGGGGAGAGATTTAGGGTTTTTTTTTATTTTTTTTATTTTTAGTGATATTGATCTGCTGATTTTGATAGAAAATAGGACCATCTTGATGCCTTTGAAATTTTTGAAAAAAAAACTGATTTCCATGAGTTTTTTTTGCCTATGTGTTTGAAGGTTAAAGTCAAAAATTGGAAATCAATGCTAAAAATTCAAAATCTGTTTGATGCTTCATTAGTTAATGATTGAGAAAAACTAAGTCATGATCCATCGAAACTGATTTGAATTGAATTTGTGTCTCATGAGTACTTGAACATGTGATATATGCTTAGTTGGCTAAGTTATCTGTGGAGTTGTCTATGTGCACTAATCTCATGCTCTAGAACTATTGAACTGCTTACGCTTTTTGCAGGACGATGAGAAAAAAAATCAAAAAAATTAGAAACCAGTGAAATTATTGAAAAAGAAACACAAGAGAAGTTATGTGGTGGGATGAGATGGAGCGTAAAACGCACTCTTCCATAAACACGTGCGAATAAGTGAGATGGAGCATAAAATGCACTCACTTACAAAAGAAAAATTGAGGAAGGTGAAACGGAGCATAAAATGCATTCACCAGAAACAAATAAGAATTTGAAAAGGTTCTGGTAAAAACATAAAGCAGGAAAAGAATGTTTTGAGTTTTGAGTGGTGTGCACGGTTTTTGCTCCATGGTAACTAAGTTGAGTAAGTATGTGGATCATAGACAAGGGCTTATGTGGTTACAATTTAACTTAATAAAACTCATTGGTGAAGTGGTGAGGTACTTATCTTGAGTTGATTGATGAAGCGTTGATCATGTTTTTGTGGGTTTAGTGTTGATAATCATGATTTGATCTTAAAATCTTTTGACGTTATGGTTGAATAGAGTTTCTGGAAATTAAATTTTTAGTTTACACGAGGACGTGTAAAAGACTAAGTGTGGGGGAATTTGATAAGTACACAATATTCATGATTTTTTATTCCTTTACATTTGATTTTATTACATGTTTCATGTGTATATGAGCTTAATAAGTTGTTTATTATTTTCAGGTGAATTAAAGCTAAAAGGATGGAAACAAGTTGATTTGGAGTTGAATTGAAGAGGTGTTTGACCAGCAGTTGACTTTCTCAATATTTGGAGATTCCTACATGGAATTGGATTGATATTACTATTAGAATGAGGACTTCTTTGGACTGAGATTTTATTTCCTTATTAGATTCTATTTCTTTATGAAAACTAGTTATAATTGTAATTCCTTTTAGGATTTGGATTCCTAGTTCTTATAGGATTTAGGCCCTTGTCTAGCACTATAAATAGAGGATGATAGTTAAGGTTTTATTCATTCAATCTTCTACCAACTATCATACCTCATTGAAGTGCAGACTTGGAGCATGTCAGGCTAGTTTCTTTATTCAGTTCTAAAGGGAGGTGGAACCTTGTTACAAGTAATTAATTAATTGAGTATTATTATTTATTCCTTCTTGTATGAAATTTCTTCTGATAATCTGTTTTCATTGATTGCATGCTAATTGATCTAATTAATTTGATATGGCCAATTGAGTTAATTTAATCATTATCATATGCTAGATTAAGATTGGTATTACGTGTAATTGATATCTGTCTTCATCACAAGTAGTAAATTAGTGATACTAATTGTGGACAAGCTTTTGGGTATTGCTAAGATTATCATAAAACAAGTTAAACAAATCGAGCTTATGTGTTTGTTGCTTGGATTAGCCTAATTCTCTATTTCTTAATACTTCTATCATATTAAATCTAGAGAGCTTGTTCTAGGTTATATGCTAGTTGAATCTGGTGAAGAGCTTGTTTCATACAGTGAATATCTAAGGAGAATTTCAGATAGCAGAGCTTATTGTTATCTAGGGTTAATAGTTTCATTGAAGGGTAAAGAATAATAACTTGATTAATTGATTGCTGTGCTTGGTGAAACTGAACTACAGAACTGAAGTTTTTACATATTTGGTTAATCTCTTTATTTAAATTCTATTTTTCTTAGTTTAAAACAATTTCAAAAATCCCCCATCTTTATTTTCTGTTAAAATAGTAGAATAAATCTAAAACAAACTCACTCTCTGTGGGATCGATCCTTGCTTACTACTGTGCTAATTATTTAAATTCGTGAAGTGAAAGTGAGATTAATTTAGGAGTGTAAACGACAGCTCCCAATCAACATCGACAGAATTAAGAATTCTTACCAGGAAGCTTCGTTATTCTGAAGGTATCTCCCTGGAAGGGAAAAATTCGATTTGGCAAGAAGGGGAAGCTGAGTCCCCGATTTATTGGACCTTTCGAGGTACTACGAAAGGTGGGCGAGGTAGCTTACGAGGTGGCGTTACCTACAGAGCTAGAAAATACACACAACGTATTCTATATTTCTGTGTTACGACCTTACAAACACGATTATAAGCATGTAATAGAATACGAGCCTTTACAGTTTGATAAAGACTTAACTTATGAAGAGGTTCCTATTCAAATAATTGATAGGAAGGAACAAGTACTTAGGAATAAAGTGATACCTTCTTTTAAGGTAATCTGGAGGAACTGCAGTGCTGAAGAAGCCACGTGGGAACTCGAAGATGTAATGAGGAAATCGTATCCTCAATTATTTGCTTAATTATTTGTGTAACCCCTTATATATCGATTATGGGGACAGAATCCTTTTAAGAGGGGAAGAATGTAATAGATGAGATTTTTTTTTATGTTGTGATTCTAGGAACAGAATCCTTTTAAGGAGGGAAGATTGTTACGAATGAGAATTTTATATATTAATCGTAAATATTTATTGAATTAAATAAATATTTTATTGAATTTATTTATTGAGCTAAATAAATAAATTATGTAATTTATAAAGTGTGTGATTGTTGTGGATAATTTAATTAAGTGCAATAGAATTTATTAAATTGATATGAAAGAAATGGTGTTGCATAATTCTAATTTAAATAAGAATAATTAAATTAGAATAATATTATGTGCTAAGTGTGTATAGTAAATTACTAATTGTTATATGAATTATGTTTAATAAGAGAATTGCAAGTGTGATAATTGAGTATTATGTGCATTTTTAATTAATTAATGAATGTTAGTTTATATTTAATTAAATTAGAAGTTTGCAATTTAATTAAATAAGTGTAGCATTTAATCTATAGATTAATGATTTATTAAAAGAATTGAAAAAGAGTTTTAATTGATTTTACCAAACAAGGCATTACTTTTGTTTTAAACTTGTTTTACCAAACATGACCTTAGTTAATTAAAGAATTTGTTTTTAAAATAATTTTGTTTTGCCAAACATGGCCTTAGACTTTTCAAATTCTTATAACCTATATATTAAATAGTAGTTAGTGTATATAATTAATATATAGGAGTTATATGTTTTATATAGTTATATGTATAATATATATATATCAGATATATATATATATATATATATATATATATATATATATATATATATCAGATATATATATATATATATATATATATATATATATATATATGTTATACAAAAGATACGTTAGTTTTAGAAAACAAAGAAAGAAAGAAGACCGAGAGAGTTAGAGAGAATACTTAGAGAAGAAGAAGAGGAAGAAGAGAGAGAAGAAGAAGCTTTGAGAAAGCAAGAGAAGAACAATACACCATCATCATCTCCATCTCTTCTCCTATCCAAGCTAGAAAAGGGTATAATCTCCATGCTTAAATATTCTCTATTTTGTGTTTTACATATTCCATGTTTCTTCATAAAATAACTTCTTTGTAAAATCCTTTTGTATAAATTATGTGATCATGATGTATATATGTGATGTATATTGATGTTATTATATGAGTTATATGGTTGTTTTAACAATTCAATCCATGTAATTTCGATAAACAAGAAGAAATTGTGTTCATAATAATTTACTGTAACTAATTTTGAAAGAATAGCCTTTGAACTATCAAATTGGTGTTTGATTATGGATTATTATTTAAATTGATCATGAGTTTTGTTAATATGTTAAGAACTAGAGTTATTGCAATTGTAATTACATGAATTGATTGAAAATCGAATTCGTAATAGCAAATTTTGTCAAGAACGCTTGATATTGTAGTTTTCTTCAAAAATCATAAAAACATGGTTTTGATTATGTGTTGTATGGACTTTATATGTTATAATCATGTTAAAGAGTCCAAAATTTTGTTGTTATCAAGTTTCATGTTCATCATGTTGAGAAAAAGCAGACTTTGGTGTGGAGAAATAAGCCAAATTGGCTTATTTCTCTGCCGTTCGCGACCAGGGGGTTCCCACAGTAGTGGGCCTTGCCCCAGCGGGGCTTTAACCCATGGAGGACCCACCTTAGCGGGGGACCTTGCTGTCCGGGAAATGTGGTTTTGCTTTGTTGAGTTTTCATAACTTATTTTTATGACTTGAGAAGTGTAATAGGTAGTGAGATAACATGCTTTTGATGTGTTTAAGATAGGTTGAAGTCTTATGTTGTTATATGATATGTGTGCTTGGATATTATTACCGTAAGGTGCAATATGATAGTAAAAGTGCTATACGTGTGTGAGGTGCTTGACTGTGAGTTTAGCCTCACGTATGTGTATTAGTATCGACGTACGTCGTAATAATGTTGTTAGGTTGGACTTGAGTATGAAGTTCAACGGTTTAAACATTATAGTTAAGTACTAATAGATGTTTTAAACGTAATATAATGTGTAGGGTAATTGTGGAAGTGATTGTAATTATTAAAGTGTAGCTTGCGCTTGAGGCAAGTTCTCTAATCCTTATTCTTTTACGTTAAGCAAGTTTCTATTTATAAACTTGTTTTTTATTTTGTGCAAGCATTCTAAACCATTCTTGTACGCTATGCAAGCTTTATCATTGTATCTTTTCATTGTGCAAGTTCTCTAACCATTGCTCAATATATCATGAAAGTTCATTTTCGTTTCTTAACTTGTTATGTATTATACAAGTTATATTGTATTCAAATATTCGTAAAGCATAAGTATTGAGGTATTATTTTAGTAATGTGATCTTGACTTAGTTGTTCAAGCAAGATCTACTTGATCTATTGAATGCTTTAAGTTATTTGCAAAGCATGCCTAGTTATCATGAAACCTATTGTTGTATCTTACATTTGGTTCATAATTCTTATATTATCGAACTGTTAAAGTATTGTGAGTTGATTCAACTACTCCTTAGTTGATGATAGTTGAAACTCCCAAGTTCCTTTATCTATCCAAACCAAACTTTTTTTGGTACGATCTTGTATTCAAATACTGAGAATGAACAACCCTATTTATTAGGGGACATTTATACGAAAGCGTTAAGATGGTTATGCACAATACATGGTACGAAGGGCTGATCCCCCTAAGTACGAGTTAAAGGTCCATAGCTCTCAATGACTGTGAAAGGTTTTAAATAGAAATATTTATAACCTAGGACATAGTTCAAGGTCGTCTAACCCTAAGATAAATTCTATATTCGAACTTTGAAAATGCTGAAAGAATTATTATTCAATTCTTTATTTTGATGAAAGTAAAGTCATTCAAACCTTTCGAAGTTATTCAGTTATGTCATATCACTGTTGTAGTTCAAGTGAGATTTTGTTTTCTCACTTTTGCATATTTTACAACCCCTTGCAGTTGAAGCCAAGAATGTTGATGTACCATCAACAAGTAAAGGAAAAGGAAAAATGAGCAAGTGAGACTAGTTGTCTTCAATATCTGATTGTAATAAGACTTAGTTAATGATGTTTTATTTCCGCACTTATTTGATTGATGTTAAGGTTAGATAACCCTGGGATTTATTTTGGACAAGGTTGTAATCCTTTTATAAGGAAGATGATTTTTATTTAAGTAATTATGAAGGTTGTAATCTACTTTGCAATTCTTTATTATTGGGTAGATACATATTTTTTGTAGAAAGTGAACACCAAATCTTGTGAAAACAAAGTACTCGAATTTGGGGGTGTCACAGTAGCAGCCCGAAAGTGGGCCCCACTGGCTCGATATTCATCTCGGTAGGTCAGGTTTTCATGTTGCGCACTGGAACGACCATAAGTCTCGATCCAAGAGGAGTTATTAAACGTGGCATATCAATTCAGAATTCTCTTTCTGATAGATTCATAATGGTATATCATTTGCTCTATTTTGAGTTCCGGAAGATAGTAAAAAGGGTAAAAACCACCCCTAGGTAGATGTTAGATAGCCATTCGCCTTGCTGTACGTTAGGATGCTTGCTCCTTTCAATCCAGGAATCCTATGGAGGTGTGCCATACCATTCTGGAATGCTCTTTCAGAGGGCTATGCAATAATATGGGACTTGACCTTTTCTTAATCCGGGAAGATGGGTCCATGACCAGAATAACATCACCAGGTCTCCGCAGGTAGTTCGTTGATGCTGTCAGGAGTAGTTTGCACTCGGGATTGCCGTGGTGGTTCTTTTGACTGTGTCCATAGCTAGTTGATCATTATTTGATGTTGAGTTGGCAAAATTACCCTTTTTCCCTTCCGGATTGGTTTCCGGGCTTGATGCAGCTGCAACTGTTTTTCTTGGGGTTATCTCCGGGATTTGACTGTTGTTGACTTTTGTCTGTCTTCAGGGTTGACTTTGAAGTTTATTTGATGTTTCTCAGGGCTGTCTCTGGGGGTCTGATTTAATGATGTAATCCTCCGGGGTTGTTCTCCAGAGTGGAAAAAGATATTTTTGTCCTCCTATATGGTCAGTAACAATAAAATAAAATTTTGAGTGTCTACAGATGCCCCTCTTTATCATGTTTATGCAATGCAATAAAATGAACTTGACAAAGATTACTAGACACTTGAAATATGGCAAGGAATATTTAATGATGCAAATCGCACTTTGCAATGAATGGTATGATGAATGTAAAAACATTTTCATAAATCGCATATCGCAAATAATCATACTTTGTATTTCGCTACTCGCACTTCGCACATCGTAAATCGCATTTTTGCACCTCGCTCTTCGCACTTTGCACTTCGCAAATTGCATTTTCTCACATTGCAATCCGCACCTCGCACATCGCACTCGCAAATCGCACATCGCACATCGCAAATCGAATATTGCACTTCGCAAATCGCTTTACGATTACCGGTTATTGCTGACGCCTATGTTGGGGCTAATTCCATTAGATGTCTTTAATTAGTGCTGCTGATGCCTGTGCTGGTGTTGATTCCAACAGTTTGATTTTCGTCAGTGTTGTCGATGCTTGTTTGATAAAGATAAACTGATATATTTTCTACATCTCTGCTGGGGATGATGTTCTAAAATAATCGGACCTTTCCGATGTTTACACTGGTAGTTAACAACGGTGTCTACCCTGCTGGTAGTTAACAACGGTGCCTACCCTATTGGTAGTTGACAACGGTGCCTAACTTATTGGCAGTTGACAACAGAGAAATTTTCTCGAGTCTAGACATTTAATGCGTATGCATGTTTAACTCTACTAGGGATGTATAGACACTCGAAATTTTGTTTCTCTATTACTAACCCTGTAGGAGGGCAAAACTATCTTTTTAACTCAACCCCGGTCTCAATACCGGGCCATCAAATCAACCCCGAACTCAATACCGGGCCATCAAATCAACGTCGATCTCAATACCGAACCATCAGATCAACCCCGATCTCAATACCGAGCCATCAGATCAACCCCGATCTCAATACCGAGCCATCAAATTAACCCCTGTTTCAATACCGGGCCATCAAATCAACCCCGGTCTCAATACCGGGCCATCAAATCAACCCCAGTCTCAATACCGGGCCATCAAATCAACTGTTGTCTCAATATTAGGCCATCAAATCAACCCCTGTCTCAATACCGGGACATCAAATCAACCCCAGTCTCAATACCGGGCCATCAAATCAACCCTGGTCTTAATACCGGGCCAATAAAACAACCCTGGTCTCAATACCGGGCCATCAAATCAACCCCGGTCTCAATATCGGGCTATCAAATCAACCCGATCTCAATACCGAGCCATTAATTCAACCCCGATCTCAATATCGGGCCATCAATTCAACCCCGGTCTTAATACTGAGCCATCAATTAAAACCCGGTCTCAACCCGGGAGGTACAGGTCAGCCCCAATCTCAACCCGGGAGGTATAGGTAAACCCTGGTCTCAACCCGAGAGGTACAGGTAAACCACGGTCTCAACCCGAGAGATACAGGTCAACCCCGGTCTCAACCCGGGAGGTATAGGTCAACCCCGGTCTCAACCCGGGAGGTACAGGTCAACCTCAGTTTAACTCGGGAGGTACAGGTCAGTCCCGGTCTCAACCCGGAGGTACAGGTCAGCCCCGGTCTCAACCTGGGAAGTACAGGTCAGCCCCGGTCTCAACCTGGGAAGTACAAGTCAACCCCGGTCTCAACCTGGGAGGTACAAGTCATCCCCGGTATCAACCCTGGAAGTACAGGTCATCCCCGATCTCAACCCGGAAAGTACAGGTTAACCCCGGTCTCAACCTAGGAGGTATAGGTTAGCCTTGATCTCAACTCAAGAGGTACAGTTCATCTTCGATCTCAATACACATTTTTAAGACAATCTTTTGAATATAAATTATTATATGACCATAAGTTATGTTATCATAATCAATATATCCTAAAGTTTTACTAAGCACTTCTCTAATCTTGTGTGCAAACAAATTAGGAAGGCCATTGACAAACTTTTCTTTTCCAGAAACGGTTTGTTACTATCACTCCTCATCATGACATGAGAAATAAAAATATCTTTGCACCATCTAAAATCACTTAGAGTGAGATAAGTGAGATTACTTAACTGATCATGAATTCTTTCAGTAATATTACTAGGAGTTCCTATAAAAATTTTTATTATGGTAAATATTAATGTGTTAACTCCATCAGGAATACCAAAACCAATATCTTCTCTGAAGATTGGATGGCCATCATCATTCAATTGGCGCGCATGAATTATCGAGTGCGTTGCATCTTCATCAAGGTGTTTCTCCCACCAAGAACGAAGGATACCAGTAAATCCATTAGTTAATATTTCAACAATTTTAGGTTGGGTTAAACTACTGAATGCTGTAATATAACTATTGGTGACCATGGACATATGATTCATTTTAGTAAAAATTTGATGTTCACTGAATCCATCAATATTCCATTCATAAATTGTATTAGACGAAACAGAAAATTGATTATCTAGATTCTTTTCTTCAAACTGAAGATCTGGAGGAGTTGGTCTAGAATACCAATTTTTTGTTATACTTGTATTATTAAAAGTTAACTTATTTAACTGATCGTAAAGATCTGGAATTGAAAATGTTTCAGATTTATTATCTGATTGACTAATGCTTTCATCTTCAGATTCTTCAATCTGATCTATGATAGCAGTAGTACCACTAGATTCTCCAGAACTCATTTTTTAAGTAATTTATCTATTTTTTTACTAAATCAGAATCTTTATTTGGCAATCCCAAACCATCTTTGTTTTCAGGGAGAGTTAATAAAGGCTGATCTATCTTTTTATCAGGATTTTAAACCATAGATTGATCAATTTTTTTTCAATTTTATCCAACTGCTTTCCAATTGTGGCTAAATACAGATTAGTGAAATTATTTTGTTCAATAATTTTCTTTTCGTCAGTTTTGCCATCAGCAACTTTAAACGGACTGGCAACAACTAAAGTATTTTTAATAGTTAAAAGAACAGTCTCTAAAGGAGAATGACTGGCCAAAACTCTTGTCTTATCCTCTTTAGTCCACTTTTGGTTAAAACATTGCAATGAGAATGATATTTATTATACCAATCATAAAAAGTAATGTTTATTTTTTCATTGTTAATAAATCTTTTCCATCTATTAACAATTTTATCTTTATCATGTTTATCATATTTATTACGAAAAGCAAGCCTTTTATCTTTATTAGATTTGGAATTAAAATCTTCAACCAAATTATTCCAATCAAATTTAAATTCTTTAGTAAGAACTCTTAACTAAGGATTAATCGAAGCTTCAAAATCTGAAGGAGTAGGACCTAATGAAGATGTAGGTGAAAGATCTTGATGTTCTTCTACAATATCATTAGTAGTGTAACAAGGATGACTAGTTTGACCTTGGTTTAAAATACCTTTCATTTTAATATCTGGCATAGAAATATTACGTAGTACTTCAGTGTCTCTTCTCAAAGTAACTAAAGGAACTAAAGAACTAGTAAATTCTTCTATGATTAAAGGTCTTCTGGTACGTTGAAAACTGACTCTTACAGTACCATCAAAAAATTGTTTAATGTTTTCTACATTTAACAAATTGTTAATAACTGGTTTTTGTGGAAGTTCATTAGGTAAAACCCATTGACTAGGTAAAGTAATAATCTTCCAAAGAATAGATCTTGGAGTCTGGATATTAGCATTACTAGTACTACTTTGAATTAAAATAGTATGATCTCTGGGACTTTTATTAAGAGCATGAACATTTAAATTTATTTTCATGGTTTTATAATAAATTCTGTATATTAAAGCTAGAGGCTGAGAACCCTCAATCATTTGAGTGATCTCTCCTCCAATTTTAATGTTTAAAACTAATGCTTTTAACAAATTAACGTCCTTGAGGCTTAATGGAAGATCAGGAAAGCAATTAAAATGGACAGGTCCATCATGCAGACTTGATTCCATTATTCCAATGATACTAGGGAAATAATTGAGAAAACGAGCATCTCTTAAACACCAAAAATGCTCGAATTAATTCCCTTTATATTCAAAGGTTTAACTGCGACTTGAACTAATCTAATATGAATAAAATTATAACCTTTCTTCTGGTGTTTATTAATAACATCAGTAGATAAAAGACTACAATTTTCATATTCTTTGTTAATAGCATAAACTCTCTCAACTGTTTTAACACATTATAATCAGTTTTAAAGTTATCTAAAAAGGTTGACTGGTATATCTCTCTAGGGGATACACTAGGTATGTTCTAATTACTCAAAGTTTGATCAATGTTTTCATAACTATATTTTTCTTGATTAACTATGTCTGGAACAAGAGGTGAAGTTGATCGATTGTTAACTGAAGAACTAGACCTGAACAATTAACTCATTTTAGAAAATTAATTTTTTTTTAATAATTCAAAGTTCTTCCATGCATACCCTTCTTACCTTATTCAGACTCATACCTATGTTCTAGGTCAGACACCCGACACTGCTCCACTCTGAGACTTACAAAGGGAAAAAGACCGGGGCGAACACGGTGTTCCACAGTAAGAGCTAGGTGACTTAAGAACAGAGAAGAAAGAAAAATTCATGATCTTTGAAAATATATATATAATATATATATATATATATATATATTTCCATTCTATTTCGGGCCTCGGAGTGAAAACCCACCATCCTTTAATGCTTTTATACATATATTTACATTTTGTTCAGCCTGAATTAATCCGTGGCTTTTATACAGCTTTTATAATCGGCACTGACATTTCTACGGGTGGACTAGATTTCTTTAAATCTCGCCAACTCTAGCTTTCAAACAGTTCAAAATAGGTCCAAACAGAACCGGGAAGCTAGAATGGCTGAGATTTATTCAAATCTTGTATTTTTCTAGTTTTAGTTATGAAAGCTTCCTCGTGGCCCTTATATCGCTATCTAGTGGGAACGAGATGCTTCGGCTATGCGCAGGCCAGGATTTACTGATGAATCCTTCGTTCTGGCGACATCTGGATGTAAATATATATTTCTGTACATATTCGAACTATGCAGGTTTTTATTGGCCTCCCTCTATGAGCCTAGGAATCGTGGGATTCAAGATTAGACTGATCTGAATTTGATTCCCACGATGGACAAACTCAACTTTATAGATGTACCCTGTCGATTTTTTTTGAAAATGTACATCCGAAAGACCTTAAAAATGTTATCCGGGTTTAAGGTCTCAACATAGTGAAAATATAGTTTGTCGTATCAGAGTCCGTCCAATGGCTATCATGCCCATGAGGAGACTGACACTTGTATACATGTTTGTGGTCGAGAATGCTCCGTAGCCCAATAATCACCATTCAAATTGAGCCATAAGGCTAAAAAGATAAAACAGAAGTATTGACATGCTTCAATTCTTATGTTAGCGTAAGGGTTTGAGAACCAGCCTTTCAAAACATCATTTTAATAATCTTGTTTAAATAAGAGACTTTTGCAAATAAAATCAAACCCTTCGTATATAGGTTCAACGAAGCATGTCCATGCTTTCAATCAATCAAACATAGGCCCAATTTCTTCCAACATACACACACACATATTGCAAATTTAGAAGGAATATATTGAAAAGATGCGGTACCGTGTTTTCACGGGAGTTGTGGGGTGCTTAACGCCTTCCCCACACTTAACTAAGCCCCCAAACTCAAAACTTCGATTTCAAAGATCAAGTTTCGACAGTGTCTAGCAATTGGGCCTCCTTTCAAACAAACTCGGTTGAGTTGGTACAACCATTTCAAATCTACCAACTGGCGACTCTGTAAAACGTTCAAATCGTCGACATAATACATGTTGGCATTTTCCTAAAAAACCCTTCAAAACATTTTTCACAATAAAAAGAGTAAGGGTAGACAAAACTTAGGAAGAGAGAAAGATTTGGGTTTGACCTGACCCAAATTTTTCCACCGACGTCGCTAGGTGGCGAATCTGCTGGGGATCGAACCCAGAATCTTTGGTTTCGCAGACCAGTAGAGGCAGCGTTTAAATCTTTTCAAATTTTCTCTTTCATATCTGCATTTGTGTGAAATGCTGCGTCTTTATAATTGAATGAATGCATGAATACTGCGTCTTTACATTGAATGAATGTGAATGAATGCTTTCCAGCTTTATTTGTGCTTCGCACCCATATTAGTGCTTCGCACCAATGTCATCATATGCATACGGTCAGACGCGATGTATGTGAATGTATGTTGTGTGATTCCTCCACCTAGAGGCAAACCCGTCAGTGACAGAGTAATGTCTTTGAGGATGGTTAAGTCTTCGGGGCTCATGAAAAAGTACCACTCAGATTCGCTCCATTTGAAAGATCGGATTAATTTCCCCTCTAGCAAATTACGATGATCTGGGGACCTTCATGCCGAAAAATTTGCGAGAGTAGCCTAAGATAGGTCAGCCTCTGATTAACCAAATATGATGGAAAGCCTCTTTATGCCTTCCTCTTTCAATTCAATGTCAAGTTTTCAATTCCAATGTAAATAGTATACATTCCCTGTTGTATACATCCTGTCATATAATCCTGTCATCAAAACAACTGACCGCTATTTTGCAGGATAAGATAAAAAAACCATAAAACACATCATGGTATGCATCCTCTCCATACCTACCTCAGGAAATTGACACACCTATGTTTTGTTGTAGGTAAAAGATTGGTCATGTCACTAGATCTAAGTCTAAGAAAGCACAAAGTCCGTCTCGGGACATGACTTCTAGTGCTCATCTAGAATCCACCCCTGTCTCTAGGGAAGAGTTTGAAGGACTGAAGAACTAGATAGCCGAATTGGCTCTTTTCCTGACAGAACAAAGTAAGGCTCTTAAAGGGAAGCAAGAACAGGGTCACACAGAACCCGGTACACCCGGTGGCAGTCAAGATATCGGTAAAAAGGATACTCAGATTCCTGAAACACAGGATCAGGACACAACCAACAAAACTCCTGAAATCACCACCCTCAATAAAAAATAGGAAGCTGGTGACATTCTGAAGAAAATCCAATAGATGGAAGAAACCGTCCGGTCTATAAAGGGGGCTGGGGCATTTGGCAGTGTCAATTATTCTGACTTATGCGTTTTCCCTGGGCTCGTTATCCCAAAAAATTTTGAGCTCCTGATTTTGAGAAATACGCTGGATTGGGAGATCCTTACACTCAGTTGAAGATGTCCATTGGAGAGCTCAGATCCTATGTAGAGGACGAGAAACTCTGAATACAGTTATTCCAAAAAAGTCTGACCAGAGAGGCTAGAGCATGGTATGCCCGTACAGACAACTCTAAAATTCACAGCTGTGAAGAGCTGGCACATGCTTTCCTCAGTCAATATAGCTTCCTGTCTCAACTGGCTCTGGACAGATATCGAATAACCAAAATCAAGAAACAAAGTACTGAGTCCTTCAGAGAATATGCTCAACGCTGGAGACGAATGGCCGCACAAGTCACTCCACCTATGAATGAGGCTGAGATAGTTATGACTTTCATCGACATTCAAGAAGCCTCGTATTATGAAAGGGTCTTAGCAGGCATAGGAAAGCCATTCTCAGAAATGATTAAGCATGGCGAAATGGCAGAAACAGGGCTTAAGTCTGGACAGATAAAGGATCTGACCGTCTTAGAAGTTATTGCCGAACATATCTAGTCCGAGAATTACGGGAGTAATTCCCTGAGGGCACACAAGAAGAAAGATGAAGAAGTGTCCTTAGTATTGCAAGGACAGAATCAGAGGAGTGATTCAAGCAGCATGCCCATTCAAAGGAAGAACTATTCCCCTTTTCAAATCCAGCCCAACCTTCAAACCCGCCATTCCAGAAAAATTTGGAGACCAGATGCCGAAGAACGTTCATCCCATCAGGGGATTCACTTGAAAATGTTCTAAAACTGTCGACGTCACAGAAAAAGATTGTGCAACTCCTCCCTCCAACTAATACCGGTGGATGAAATTTTGACCAAAGCCAAAACTGTTCTAACCATTCCGGATCCCCGGGCCATGATACACAAGACTGTTGGTCTCTCAATCATAAAATGCAAGACTTGATTGACAGCGAAGAGATTATGGTGACCAAACCGTTGCAAACGCATATGCAGGATAATCCCCTCCCTCAGCACAAAGAGGAGGGTGTCAACATGATTAGCACGCAAAATGGAGAAGGATCCAAATAGCTCCGATACGTCAGAGAATTAACTCAATCCAGCCTAGATAGTTAGGAAGTCTTAGAAAGGCGATTCCTGATAGAACATGAGATTAAGTCTATCAAAGAGCAGATTGGACAGTTAGCAGAACTGATCGTATACCAACATCAGGTCACCAGATAGCTGATAAACCATACCAACCAGTCTGATGCAAATCCTTCCACCCTAGAAATTAGTCCCATTGCTATGAGGGACCATTATCGGTTTCATCAGCAGGAACCTTGGGCCGATAAGATGACCAAGGAAGAGAAGTTCCGGGGTGATAGGGAGTTTGCCTTCCAGAGGAATTTCACTAACCTAAACCAACCGATGAAGAAAATCCTCTAGATGTTAATCAATGAGGGAATGGTTTCAGATTTATTTCCCCCAATAAATCTGTGACGCCCCCAAATTCTAGGACCTGCCACTTGGTCTCTCGAATTTGGTTCGTCACGTTCTCATGGTAATACAATAATAATAATATGACTAAATGTCGCATCGCACAGCGGAATAAACACACGACTAATACCGAATAAATTACATTTAAATAATATAATTATTCACGTCCCAAGGTCTCATAACTTAAACAGTGATTACATAGCTTAGACATATCTTAAGCATAAATAACCTTAACTAGTACATAATATCAAAAGTTCTTTATTACAATCATAAAGTCCTACATAATCAAAGCTACTCAGTAGCCTTTCCCTTGCCCTTGTCGGTACTCGAGGGTCCGCACTACTCTGCCTTAACTGAAATATTTTTAGGAAAAGCAAGAATGAGCACAAATTTCCCAGCAAGTAATATACAATAAGGGTGAGTAATATAATTCTCAATTCTCGAAAAGGTATAGCAAGGTTTGATAGTTCAAGGATATCAAGAATATCAACAGTCCTCAATAATAGTTGCTGAGGACAAAATAATATCAATGTGATTCAATAATAAATCAATTCAATATTTCAAGAAAACTGAATACTGAGCAGTCACTAAGGACTATGAACTCCACAGGAATTAACAGTAATAAACTGAAAATCCAACAAAAACAAGTACAACAGGTGATCAACCTAAAGTACCCTACGTTATGCATAACAATCAATCATACTCAAGTGCGCACGTCGGTTCCTCGACAATTATATATTCCCTTCAAAGAAGGTTGTTCTTCTCAGTCAAATACAAGATCCCGCACCAATCAATTGGTTTGGGTCGCTTTTCAATAATATAAGTCTAGCCGAATCAAATGGCATAGACACTTTCACAATATTCAATAACAATACCAAGTTCAACATGAATAATAGCTTTAATGAAATAAGAGTTCAAGTATGCTAATTCAATTCAAACGATTAAGTAAAGAAACTAGCTCGCAATATACAAAGATAGAATACTTGCATAAAGTAAATACGTCGGTTAGGATACTTGCCTTAAGCGTAGTTTATCCCCGTAATTTAATCAACACTTTTTGAATCTTATCGTAATATAGTTACGTATATATGATATCCATTAGTCATATAGTTTAACATTATATCTCATCTCGTATATACGATTAACACATAAGCTAAGTCTTGACCTAGCGACACAATTATACTATATATAGTATCATACAATTTCACAAGTCTCGACTTTTAATATCTTTTATCATTACGTTCCTCTTCTCAAGTTAATCGTCTTCATACATGATTACTACCATGTGAGACTACAACAAATAGCAAACATACTTTATTTTAGCAAATTATAGCATTACTATAAGTTAACCGTCGAAATCGGATCCACGTATCAACATATGATATCACAAAGCATATATACATATTAAAGAGTCTTTCCATGTTTGTTCAACCCTTTCACGACCAAGTTACAGGATATAGGTTCTATGTTAATACTTTTGATGACTTACGGTCATTCAAGGTTACTGACGTTACAAAATCTAGCATGCTCACCTTGTAAACATATAAGGTAGTCATATAGTAGGCAAGCTTACGAATGTTCGCATTTCATACATGTACTATCACAGTTATTAGTTGAAAACATGCTTTGTTTACGCTAAACTTGGCTTCACGACATGTAACATACTAGGCAAACATGAATGATACATTACTAAGTCTAAAAGTACTATCAAACATGTTCATAAGTATCATAATTCAAATCTCAATGTAACATGCCGACGTTCACGTTCAACACTTATACTTTCATTAATAATGTTTGCTAATACGGTCTAACACGTTCATGCTATATTACGAAATCTATATACATAAGTTAATGTGTCCAACATACATTTCAAGGTTATATAAACATGCCCGAAAAATTAGAATGTATATATGGTCTTTACATGTCAATATCAACCTTCAAAACTTCTATTTTTGTTAGAAATGTTCAATAGTGAGGTCTAACATGCTCTTGTCATACTATGAACCATATATACATAAGTTAATATGTCTTTCATGCATCTCTACCTCATACCAACATGCCTTGAAAATCAGAACATCAATGTGTTACACACATGTCAAAGTTTGTTTTCAAAACTTTGATTTTCGTTAGGAAAGTGCACTAGTTAGGTTCACATGTTCATATTATATCACGATACATATATACTTAAGTTAATATGCATTTCGTGTGTGTCTAGGTCATACCAATATGTCTCACAAGTCAGAACATAACCATGGCGCCTATATATCAAAGTCCCTTTTTGAAAACTCTAAGTTCACTTTGAAGAACATAAGTTATTTTGTCAAAAGGTATACCATCTTGGTTTAAACATGCTTATGTTAGGTTTATGTACCCTTATATACGTACTACCCATGTTAACATGTTCGTTTAAATCAATGCAAGAAACTATCACATAGCAGAAAGCAAGCAGAAAGCAGAAACTGGAATCATGTTCCTGCGCAGCTGCGCTGCGCTTGGGCATAAACTCGGCGCAGCTGCGCCGTGTGCAGTTCGATTCAAGAAGCAGCCTGCATCGGCAGACTTCCAGGCCAAATGCCAATTTACTTCACGAAATCAGTCCCAAGCAGTTACATTATGGTTTAAACATACTACTAAGACTATATAACAATCCAATTAACATTATCAAATCATCATTTCATGAATTTCCAACTCAAACCAAGAATTGAAGATTTTCAAAATTTTCAGATTGCAAACAGAAAATGAGAATGGAGAACAAGAATGTAAAACATGGAAGCTATATTGTAATTCTCATCATGTATGTATGCCCATATAACAACTAATTATCATCCTCAAATCATAAAATCCTAAATTCCAAATGGAATCAAGAACTCAAGAATTTGCAGAGAATACAAATTGAAGAACATGAAACATAGATTATACCTTTTCTATGAAATAAGCTTGCTAAATTTGAATTCCCAACTCTCTGTGAATTCTCTTGCTATCAACTCACAGTATACTCTCAAGTTATCAGTGTTTCAAGAACCAAAACAAAGTAATGTAAATTGAAAATTGGGCTGCTACTTATAGAGAAAACTTGGACTGGGCATTTGTATTGCACTGAGGTTGGAGTTCATGGTGTAATGGAAGAAAACATTGGTTAATTGAGAGTGGTTCAACAACCCATCACCAGCCATCCCCATAGCCATTGGCTTAGCAATCATCTCTTAGTTCATAGCTATTGCACCAAGCTTAGCAGATCACGTAAAGGAGATATAGGTTACTATTTGGTAACTGATTTTGGGAGATTGATTTTAAAAGCTCATCAACTTGGTTAAACAAGGCTTAGTTTGGTTTCTTTGATTTCCGAAAAATGTAATTTTAATGTACATTATTACTATAAATGGAAGGTTTAGGGATTATATATGTACTCATATCATATAATCCATGTACATTTTATCACACTGGTAAAATTTTATCAGGCATTCTCACATTACATCATTTTCTTTATTAAAAACAATTGTTTAATAATTAATAAAGATAACATAAGATAGTTATGTATTAATTATCTACCACATACTCATGATGTCTCACTTTAATGTATATTCACGTTGTTACATAGGCATTCCATGTAACTCTTATAATTCAATAAACTTTACTATATAGTTTATATATATGTACATAGTCACATTGCACTTTACACTTTGTATAATATAAAGTTAACTACTATACATTATACACTTAATCGTCACATGCTCGTACATAGAAGTTAATAGATTTCTTATCTTAGCAATTAATTAATAATAATATCAATTAATCTATTTCTCATCAATCAACGAAATTATTAATTTCCACAATAATTGATTATTACTTACACGATTAAATATCACATTAAATGAATATAAATCTTATTATTCTTATAAACACATTGCTTAATATTATTATATTATTTGCAATAATAATAATCCACACATCATCAATTAATTGCCATTAATACTCTTATAACAATTAATTAATATTCTATGATAACAATATAGATTAATTGTTCACTTAATAAATTCTTCGTCGATTAATATCATCATTAATATTCCTCGTCACAATGCCACATAAGGCTTCCCGAGTTTATTATAAACTCCATATATTCTCAATTATTATAATTAATCAATTTAATAGAATTGAATTAATCCTTCTCATAACACAAAATCATTTATATTCAAATAAATATTCCTTTCCATTAATATACTCATTTATTAATATTCAAAAATTCTCGGGTATTACAAAATCCGTGATCCAGGAAATTCAAACCTGATCGAATCTTCTAGTACCACTCCAATTCACCCGGCCATGATACTGAGGACTGCTGGGCACTTCAGTCATTTAATTCAGAACATGATTGAAAGTGGTGAACTAATAAGAGGGAATCGGGATTGTGGTTTCCCAGATGAAGAAACTCTTTTTATTCCCACTGCATGGAATCAGGATACAGTGGTATTATTTCCTGTGATAAGGAGCCAACCCTTACACCCCTAATGCTACCAGGGAAAGAGAGTAAAGAAGCACTAAATCTGGCAGCACACGAACCGTTTAATATTACCATTCAGGCCCCATTATCCAGTAATCAGTCTGAAGAGAGTCCCATGGAACTACGGGAATGATGAAGGTTCCACCTCCAACAACATTGCCATCGTACCAAAGGAGAATCCACTGTACTTGCCTCAACAAGTGATCAAAGCAGTCATCAAGGCCAAAGAAAAGGTGGCTGAATAGAAAATAGAAGAGTTCCTCAGTAAAATGGGACACAATGAAATCAAAGTGGTGCAAAGCCTAAAGGATGCACCCAAGCAGATGTCCATCCTAGATCTGGTTTTATCCTCGGTGATCATCGCAACATTCTGGTGAGAGCATTGGAAGAAGCCCATCTGCAAAAGACAGTGGATGCCGAGAAATTCCTTCATGTGATAGAACACATCTTTAACATCAATGTGATATCTTTCACTGACAATGATATACACACAGAAGGGACGGGCCATCGTAAGTCACTGCATAGAGAAGTGATGTCGTCAGGGTATGTGATCAGAGGTGTGATAATAGATGGAGGGTCATCCCTAAATATATGTCAATATGACACTTTGGAGAGATTAAAGATCAACCCGAACCGAATCAAAACCAGTTATGTGGTCATCCGGGCTTTTGATGGATCTCGCGGAGAGGTTATGGGAGAAATTGAACTTCCTCTGGAGATTGGTCCACACACTTTCTATGTATCCTTCCAGGTGCTCAACATCACCACATGATAAAACTTATTGCTGGGCAGGCTATAGATCCTTATGGCAGGAGCTGTGCCATCCACCGTCCATTAGCAACTCAAATACATTATCAACGACAACCTAATCAAAGTGAATGCCGAACCGGAGTACCCTGTCTGCATACAGCGAGACATGCCAGTGATCAGCCTGGATGCAGGGATTGAACCTTCTAGTTTTTAAGCCTTGGAGGTGAGCGATACTCAATACCTATCAGTTGGGGCACCAACCTTGAAGTCTAAAATCTCCCCCGAAGTAATGACTATGGGCCAGGAAATGGTATATTTGGGTTTCCACCCTGGAGAAGGGTTAGGAAATAATCACAATGGAATCAGAAGCCAGGTGCAAATCCCAAACCAGTCAGGGAGAGTTGGATTAGGTTATTCATCCGGGTCAAACCGTCGGAATCCATATAAGCATCCTAAGGCTTATGCTTCCACCATATTATTGCCAAACCTCACAGATGTTGGATTTGTGAAGCCAATGAGGAAGATCCCTACTGTGGTATCAACCATGCTGTTTCTTCCAATTATACCGGTATATGGGAGAAAGACCCCAAAGCTTGAGGGTGAGAGCAAAAAGGGATAGAAAAGCTCCTGTACGAATGATGAGACCCATTTGCTAATATGCGTGTTCTAATACACTATGAAGTTATGAACGATGATCTCCCCGACAGTAATGAAGAGGATCAAATCCAAATTCCTCGCATCAAGAAAGGGAAGGGGCCAGTTCAAAGAAAAACTCAGGCCCTGTTTTGAATGATGTCTCAGTCATTATCCGAGACGAGGCAGACAAGCACAATTCCTTGATCCTCCCTGTTCATGAGGATCTAAACCTGGACAACTGGAGCAGTGTCCCTTGCCTTATTCAAAAGGGGTAAAGGGGCAGAGAATCCATCTGCCCTGTAATATGCTTTCATTTACATCTTATTTTATTACATAGCTATAGTAGTAACTTTTGTCATGCTTTGCCAAATGCTTTGTATGTTTAAATAGTTGTATATATTAAATTGAAAGCATTTTGTTTTCTGGACTCCAAGATTGGATTTATTTGTCCCTGCTGATGAGATGCCAACCTATTACAGTGACTACAACTTTGATGTAAAACTGAACTTCGACTTGATGGATATTGATCAAGAGGAGGAAGATGACTCTGAGGTGCCCGAGGAGATCAAAGAATGGGTTGAAGAAAAACCCAAACCAAATCCTCGACCAAACCACCACTATCAACATAGGAACTTCCAAAAACCTCAAAGAAATCCAGATAGGCCTAGACCTCACTCAAGACCAAAAGACTTACCTCATCGAACTCCTAACAAAGTTCCAGGATGTGTTTGCATGGCCATATGAAGATATGATTGGCCTGTCTACTAACATTGTTATCCATCGAATGCCCATCAAAGATGGATTCAAACCCGTCAATCAGAAGCTCAGGCGATTGAAACTTGAATGGAGTCTGAAAGTTAAAGAAGAAGTCGTTAAACATATCAAAGCCGACATCATCATGGTATCAATATACCCAGAGTGGCTGTCAAACATAGTTCCCGTGCCAAATCTCAGAGGGAAAATGCGAGTATACTTCGATTATAGGGACTTGAACAAAGCCTGCCTCAAGGACAATTTCCTTGTGCCTTTCATCCACATCCTGATAGACAACACAGCGCAGTACGACATGTATTTTTTTGTGGATTTCTTTGTTGGTTACCATCAAATATGGTCGCTAAAGAAGATAGGGAGAAAATAGATTTCATCACTCCCTGGGAACCTTCTGTTACAGACGATTATCTTTCGGCCTCATCAATGCCGGTGCCACATATCAGCCAGCCATGATGGCCTTGTTTCATGATATGATGCATAAGGAGATAGAGGTCTATGTGGATGACATCATCGTCAAATCTCGAAAGGAGGACGATCACATTGACCATCTCAAGAAGCTGTTCAATAGGTTACGTAAGTACAACCTCAAGCTAAATCCCGCTAAATGTGCTTTTGGCGTCAAATCAAGTAAGTTATTGGGATTCTTATTGAGCAACAGAGGCATTGAGCTGGATCTTGCCAAAACAAAAGCCATCTATGAGATGCCAGTACCTCGAACAGAGAAGAAGATACGCGAGTTCTTGGGAAAGATCAATTTCATAGGTAGGTTCATTTCCCAATTCATAGCAAATTGTGAACCCTTCTTCAAGCTACTAAGGAAGAATTCCTCCATGAAATGGAATGAGAATTGCCAAAAAGCCTTCCTTGCCATTAAGAAGCAGCTGATCGAAGCACCAATCTTGGTACCCCCAAGGGATGGAGTTCCCCTTTTTATGTACTTGTCTGTCAATGCCAATGCTATGGACTATATGCTAGGACAAAAGGATTATAGTAGCAAGGAGAGAGCCATCTACTACATCAGCAAAGGATTCAGCATCGGTGAACAGAAGTACACCCTGATCTAGAAGACATAATGTGCGTTAGCATGGGAAGCCATGAGGTTACAACACTATCTGTATGGGCACACAACATACCTCATATCCCGCATGGATCCGCTACAATACGTATTCAACAAGCCAATAATGAATTGTCGACTGTCCAAATGGCAGTTGATCCTACAGCTGTTCGATATTGTGTACGTGACTCAGAAGTCCATTAAAGGTCAAGGCATTGAAGATCAACTAGCCGAAGCACCATCAGGAGGGTTCGAAACTCTAGAGACTTATTGTTTGGATGATGGGATCATGACAATACAACAAGGTCTTTAAGAAATATAGTCCAACCATGAAAAATATATTTCAATGGAGCAGTAAACATAGAAGGGGGCTGGGGCAGTCCTTATCTCTGGTACAGGAAAGCAATATCCTGTGGCTACCAAGCTGTAGTTTATCGACACCAACAACACTGCTGAGTATGAAGGCTGCATAATGGGGTTGAAGTTAGCCCAATCCATGGGTGTCAAGCATCTATTAGTTTTTGGAGATTCTGAATTGGTCATCAGATAAACCATTGGGGCATATCACACCAAAGAACTGCATTTACTGCCCTATCATTGGCAGGTCATCAACATATCCATAGAGTTTGAAGACATAACCTTTATATATATTCCTTGGGGTTGGAATGACTTTGCGGACTCATTGGCAACTTTGGCTTCCCTGATCAACATATCAGATAGGAGGGGAAATCCCGACATCAAAATCATAAGCCAAAAGACCCTGATATACGGGAATTACATTTGAGAAGTATCAGATGAAATACCTCCTATCAATCAACCTTGGTATCAAGACATCAAGGAATATCTCCGAGATGGATCTACACCCGTTGGGGCAAGCCACGCCTAACGAAAGTGAATTCATAAGATGGCTATGAAGTTCTATCTGAGCGGAGATGCACTTTACAAAAGGGATGCTGAGATAGGCCTCTTAAGATCCCTTGATAAAGAGAAAGCCCAGAGATTGATGGATGAAGTCCACGACGGAATCTGCAGTCCACACATGAATAGTCATCTACTGGCCAAGAAGATATTAAGAACAAGATATTATTGGATCTCTCTCAAAGCTAACTGCGATGACCACGTCAAGAGGTGCTACCGATGCCAAATCTATGGAAATGCCATACACGCTCCTCCAAATGAGCTGCACAATATGAGTTCGACATGGCCTTTCACTATATGGGGAATAGATGTGATAGGCCCAGTAGAACCCAAAGCTAACAGTGGTCATCGATTCATCTTCACCATGATCGATTTTTCACCAAGTGGGTTGAAGCTACCTCTTTTTCCAAAGTCACCAAAGAGGTAATCATTTGTTTCATCAGAAACAATGTCGTCTCTCGATACGGACAATCGGAGGTGATCGTATCAGACAATGCCAAGAACCTAAATAATCAAATGATGAGAGAACTATGCAGCAAGTTCCACATCAAGCATCTCAATTTCGTCATCTATCGGCCCAAGATGAATGGTTCTGTTGAAGCAGCCAACAAGAACATCAAGATGATCATGCTGAAAATATTCGCCAATCACAAAGAATGGACTGACCTGTTACCTTTAACCCTGTTAGCATACAGGACGTCAAAACGTACTTCTACTGGGTCTACCCCATACTTATTGGTCTATAGCATGGAAGTAGTGCTTCCCATAGAAGTAGAAATGGAGTCCTTGAGAGTGTTAATTGACGATCAAATGGAAGAAGATCAGTGGTTGCTAGATCGGTATCACCAGCTGTCCCTAATAGATGAAAGAGAGCTACAGCCATTTTCCACGGGCAGTTATATCAACAAATGATTGCTCGATCCTACAACAAGAAAGTCCAAATTCGGCAATTCAAAGAAAGCGACTTGGTGCTGAAGAAAGTTTTGGCCAATCAAGATGAAGCTAAAGGAAAGTTCACCCCGAATTGGGAAGGCCATTTCATTGTCAAAGAGGTGTTGACAAGAGGAGCTATCAAATTGCAAGAGATGGATGGGAGTAAATTTCCCCAACTCATCAATTCAAACACCATAAAAAGGTATTATGTTTGAAATACATGCCAGCTGTTATCCTGGTCCTGCGAATCGACCAAATTAGTTTTGGTTTTCAATAGAAAACGGAGCTACGAATGACCTGATCTCCCTCAGCCCAGGAGTACGTAGGCAGCCATTCCTGGTGCGGACAAACCAAACAAAAACTCATCAAACCAAACTCAAAAGAGACACTTCTCAAGCCTCTCTCACACAAGACAAAACTACGAATGACCTGATCTCCCTACACCCGGGAGTACGTATGCAGCCATTCATGGTGCGGTTTGACATTCAAGAAAGAACAAAAAAACCAATAAAAAAATAGTCCCAAGACACTCCAAAACATAAATTCTATCAAGTCTTCTTGGACAATAGGCTTATCTGAGGTATTCTCCGACATCTCAATGTTAATCTGTCAAGGAGGAGCTCGTGATACATCAACAACAACAAGTCATGAAAGAAGTGGTAATCACTCAGCAATGACAATACATATACAATAGGGAAGTGAATCAAAATATATTTCTCTGATATATAATACTGTTCGATATATACAATGTGTCTTGTACATGACAAAAAATGGCTGATCTAGTATGTGTAGGAAAAATAAAGCTAGTCTATGGACCCTTGGACAAACAGGACAGCAATGCCAACATGGCATCTCGCTCTGAAGATGGAGGAGCCGCTCCAAGCGCAATACCCTCATCCTTCATACAAGCCAAAACATTCACTGCCATCTGCATAGTAGCACTGTGATCATCAATGTAAACACTCATCTCGGCAACCAGATTATAAGTATATGATCGGAGAGCAGTACTGTCGGTAATGTGGAAATCTCGGGAAGCTATGGCCTCATCCCTCTCCACAAAAGCAGCATCCCTAGCAATCAAAACCTCCTCAATCTCCTCAAAGGCTACATCTCTAGTAGAACGGATCTCATCCCTCGTTGCAGAAGCTGCAACCCTGGCAATCAGAGTCTCCTCATTCTCTATAAAAGTAGCATCTAGAGAAGATCGAGCCACATCTCTCTCAACCAATATCATATCCGGAGTGGCCCGAGCCTCATCTCTCTTAGCAAAAGCTATGTCTCAGCCAGACACGGCAGTCAACATCAGCGCCCTAGCCTGATCTCTCTCAAAGGTCATCATGGCTATTGAATATGCCAAAGCTGGATCTATCCCAGCAGGAATGATCGGCGGATCACTAACTAGTGCTGCTGTCAAACCAATGAACAAATTATCCTCCGTAGGAGGGTCAGGATCCTCTATAGGCTCCTCCTCATCTGAATCCACAACCAGAGCCAACTTGATGAATACAGTTGATGCTATATCGGCCTCTAACCGTGCCAAATACTCTGGAGAACGATCCGAATGGCTAGTAGAGAAATTAGCCCTCTCCCTATGAGTCCAACACTCATAAATCCTGATCAGGTCGGCTGATGACATAGAAAAAGCTGACATCCGCTGATCAATAGCTCCCTCAAAATGGTGCAAGCTCTGGAACTAATTGAACTGACGCATAACTGCCAGAGGATGATAAGTGGTCACTCCCCTCAATCCTGTTAAGGGCAGGTAATCCCTGCCACATGCATGGGTGATAAAGCTATAGGGGGGAGACAATCCCTTAACAGGGCAGGATCGAAAAAGGATGCACAATATCAGACAAAAAATCTAACCATGTCTCTACATCTGAACACTCCACCGGCTGAAAGAAGTATGACATTGCTATCTCACGAGTGAAGGAATACCCCTGATGTCTGAAGAAGCCAATCGGGAGCAAGTGGGACATGAGCCAAACATATAACAAGACAGAGCTACCTCTGAAAAATCCCTCCGGATGGGTACGGCAATAGGTAGCTGACCTCAGTGTCTCAGCCAATATCATCGCAGAATGGTGCAACACTGTCTAAGGGCCCAAACCACGACCATCAATTTGACGTCTAAGTGGTCTAAGGGTAGTGGCATTTAAATGTAGGCCATGATGCAAATCAACAAGACGTCTACACGGGCGAGCTGCCACTCATCTATCGAAGTGATAAAATCCCCAGAATGTCGCTCGTAGCTATCTAGCTGGCCGAAGCGATCGATCAAAATGTCTATGGATATCACATGTTCGGTAATAATCTCCTCAGTGATAACTCGGCATCTCAGACCCGATGTAGTCATAAATGGTCTTCGCCTGTCGCTGATGACTGTACGATAGCAAGGCAGATCCAATGCCAAGCTTGTAAGACGCTCATACTCCTCTAAAGTAGGAGTTATCTCGTAAATCCCAAAAATGGAAAATCTATCGATCAGATATCCAGTATGATAAGATGCCATCCATAAACCCATACGAAACCTGAAAAGCCAAAAGGGCTAGAGAATGCCCTAGCATCTAGTCTACAGTCCCTCTGGCTGTGAAGGGCAAGCTGTCATACCACGACTACAATGAAGATGCCACCAGGGATGGTGGCAAGTGCTCATTACAACTGACGGTGGACGACGACATCTGTATCACAGTATCACAAGACCATCTAGAGGTCAAATCTGAACTCATCTGTATAAGTGTATATCAATGACATAATATAAGCATAATGACAATGATAAATATGATGCAATAGATAGGAAATATCATACATATCTAGAATAAACTATCTACTGCAAGCATCATCTCTGTCTACTAATAAAGTGCAAAATAAAAGTATAGGGATATGGGGCACAACCCCCTAACTACTACTAATGGCCTATCAAAATGAGGTACAGCCGCCCAACAGCCAAAATAGTGGTCGACCAAAAGATATATCTACAATAGCTATCCAAAAAGATCCAAAATATCTACACTTAGGTGGTTAACCTGCTCCATCTCCTCCGTGGACACAAAGTCTCGGCCATCAGGAATGTCAGGACGGTACAAGGGAGGATCAGTCCCTGTATAACTGCTATAAAATGGACCTGTGGAAGGGCCCGCTCTAGAGCTGGATGGATTAAAAGAAGATGCCTTTGATGGATCTCGGCCAAGATGCCTGATGAACAAATGCGCTCTCTTCAACTGCTGGGTCAGTCCTGTAATCTGGTCCAAGTGAGTAGGCTCCCTGAGGAAAGCTATCCAGTCTATCATCACCACAGACCCCGACACCATATCTGCCATGAGTAGCACGAGTCTGAGCCCTAATAGTGCGAGGACTCCACCAGTTGCTGAATGCCTCCTTGCTGTATGGACCCTCTGACAGGGTAAAGCCATCTATGCCCTCCATCAAAATGTATGTGAGTGGCTGAACCAGTGGCCAATGGTGCCAAGCAGGAGGAACATTGGGAATGTAGATCTGCCCTGTAATGATCCTGATAGCACGCTCTCCTAAATAGAGCTCCTAACCTCCCTCTATCAAAGATGGAACACTGCGGGTCGACAATGCAAACTCCCGACCAGTAGGGAACCCTCCCTCAAACCCAACAGTAAAAAAGTCAGAGGTATACGGTACCCATAATATCGACCCTGCTGTCAAAAGCTCCAGCTGAAGGCGTGAATGGATGAATCTCTCAGCCACGGGGACCTCTGTCAGTGTGGAGTGGTGCCAACGCCGTCCCCGGGGATAAGTCTCCAGGCCTAAAGTGGTAGCAGAATGAAAGCAAGGAAGCCTCACATATGCCCAGAACTGGCAATATAAATATCAAAAGTCCTCAGTGACCAAGACTAACAAATATAAATGCAAAAATCAAAAAGGTATAAGAAAGATGTACTTACCAGCAGGAATGGGTAGAACCATAACCAAGCCTCCGTCACACACTCTGAGCGCATGCGCATACCTCAGAGAAAATAGGCAAAGGTGTAGGTACCCAAATTAAAGTCACTGAGGTGCTCTACATATCGAGTGGCGCTGACCAGGGTAAAGGACACCATAGCAGAGTTTTTTGCCAAAAAATAACCCCTGATGATAACCAAAAATAATCGTCGAAGGATGCAATCCCTAACTCTCTGATCATCAGGCAGTGGCTCAAGCGACTGCCCTACTCTGGGCATCTACCCTCAAGGAACCAGATCGGACAGTCCAACCCTTAATCATCGTCGCAGGAACTTCCAGTAGGGACCGAACGGTAGTGGGTGTAATGTCAGCCACGACAGGCACTGGCTCACCCTCAAACTCTATCCCGGTGATGAACCTCCAATCCATAGACGTCGTCATCACTTCATAGTCCAACAAGTGGAGAGATTGAGTCTGGTGGAACTAACGCTCAGACAAAGCCCTCATAAAACCCCAGGGGCAACGGCGAGGAGGGATAGAAAAAATACCTGAAACCCCCAGGTATCAACAATTCCCCTGTAGTGCAGAGTGTGATAAAGAGAATGCACATTAGACCAGTTCCCTTGAGGCTGTGTAAAGCTACGAACCTGCATCAAAAACTAACCCATGTCAAAAACATGTGCCCCGAGAATGGCATAAGGAAGAAAGAAAGTCCAAAAATATGAAAAGCTTCAGTCACCTCATTGGCGTGAAGGAACCTCGAGGGATGATGACTCAAATCTCCCAGCAGATCTTGTACGGGCACAATAATGCTTGGGAGCTCTGTATATGGGGCCTGAGCTGGGGCAAGAGCAGCAAATAGAGCCTCCTCATCATCTATATTGACCGACGGCTCATCCTAGGACGGACGAATCACCGACTCCGCTAACCTACGAGGCGGCCGGGCAGGACCTAGTTGAGGAACATCAGAAGCTCTCCTACGCCTAACACCTGAAACGACCCTGCTGGCACTACCAGGTCTATCTTGGTCCAAAGCTGAGGTAAAGTCTCCAAATCACCTCAAAAAGGGTGTGGTATACCTAAAATATGTGGTTTATTAATTTAAATCAGTACTTTATGCATTTCTAAGTCCTAAAATATGCATGGGTCAGTCAAAAATCCTCATTAGAGTCAAAATTGCATGTTTATTAAATGCTTGGGCTTCTAAAAAAAATTCACCAGAGTCTCCTTTGTAAAATGGTCTGTCCAAATGCACACAGGCATGTCTAGGTGGGCATTCAGTAGCACACCTTCCCAAAAATAGGAACAGTTCATATTTATAAAAAAAATTAAAAAATTAACTTCACATGGTAGCCAAATTACCATAGACATTTTAGTTGAAAATCCAGGCTCACTAGGCCTCAAAAAGGTTGAGTAAACTGATCAAAAAGAGCTAAAACTGACTGTCTCAGAATATGAATTTTCTTACATCAAAACGTGCATTGAAGTAAAATATGCATACTTATGAAGTCGAAAATTTTTTAGCAGGTCATATAGGCATACAATTTTGGTACATTGCGTTTAAAAGCACCATACGTGGTTTACATACTTCTAACGGTCAAAACATGACAAGAAGGGATCTAAATGCTACCTGAGATGTGCAGATTGTGTGGTCGCTGACGGAATCTGAAAAAAGTTACCCGAACTCCGTAGATATGAAAAAGAAAATCGAATTCCGTTTGAAACTCGAAACTGAAAATGAACATATGAGCTCCCTGCTGCCCAATATAAATCTGCAAAAAAGAGCGGGCCCACCTATGGCTGCCGCACCCCTACCTGCGGCTCCCCAGGATGGGCAGCGCCCCCTCCAGCTCGATCCAGTTTGAGTTAAAACGGAGTTTATATGAGCTGAAATGTCAAATCTAAGAAAAAATAGCTACGCGATTGAGCGATTTGTTCTGAAATGCTGCGTTTAAGCAGCAGATGCCTGACAGAGGTTGAAACTTCATGAAAGCCCTTGGTATTTAGCCCGAAGCAATATCCGGTGACCAATGATGAAAAATGCCTAAAAACAGCACAAAACTGTCGAAAATTGCAACTTTCAAAGCATCGGGTACTGACAGACGACAGTTCAGCTGTTGGCTCAACCCCAGCGAAGCGTCGAGTACTGACCGATGATAGTTCAGCTATTGGCTCAACCCTAGTGAAGCGTCAGGTATAGACAGGTGACAATTCAGCTATTGACTGAACTATAGCCAAGCGTCGGGTACAGACCGGTGACAGTTCAGCCGTTAGCTCAACCCCAACGAAGCGTCGGGTACAGACCGATAGCAGTTCAACCGTTGGCACAACCCCAGCGAAGCGTCGGGTACTGATCGATGACAGTTCAGCCGTTGGCACAACCCAAGCGAAGCATCGGGTACTGACCGATGACAGTTCAGTCGTTGGCTCAATCCCAACGAAGCGTCGAGTATAGACCGGTGACAGTTCAGCCATTAGCTCTATCCCAACGAAGCATCGGGTACTGACCGATGATAGTTCAGCCATGGGCTGAACCCCAGCGAAGCGTTGGGTACTGACCGATGATAGTTCAGCCGTTGACACAACCCCAACGAACCGTCGGGTTTAGAAAGGTGATAGTTCAGCCGATTGGCTTAACCCCAACGAAGCGTAGGGTACAAACCGGTGATAGTTTAGCAGTTGGCACAACTCCAGCGAAGCGTTGGGTATAGATCGGTGACAGTTCAGCGGTTGGCTCAACCCCAGCGAAGTGTCTGGTATTGACCGATGATAATACAGCCTTTGGCTGAACCCCAGCGAAGCGTTAGGTACAGACCGATGACAGTTCAGCCATTGGCTCAAGCCTAGCAAAGCGTTGGTTATAGACCGATGACAGTGCAGCCGTTGGTTCAACCCTAGCGAAGCGTCTGGTACAGACCGGTAACAGTTCAGCCATTGGATCAACCCCAGCGAAGCATTGGGTACAGACCGGTGATAGTGAAGCCGTTGGCACAACCCCAACGAAGCCTCAGGTACTGACCGATGGTAGTTTAGCCGTTGGCTCATCCTTAGGGAAACATCGGGTACAGACCGGTGACAGTTCAGCCGTTGGCTTAACCCCAGCGAATCGTCGAGTATAGACCGGTGAAAGTTCAGTTATTGGCACAACCCTAGTGAAGTGTCGGGTACTGATCAATGACAGTTAAGTCATTGGCACAACCCCATCGAAGTGTTTGGTACTGACCGATGATAGTTCAGCAGTTGGCACAACCCCAACGAAGAGTTGGGTACTGACCGATGACAGTTCAGTCATTGGCACAACACAGAGAAACGATGGGTACTAACCGATGATAGTTCAGCTGTTGGCTCAACCCCAGCGAAGCTTCAGGTACAGACCGATGACAATTCAGTCGTTGGCTTAACCCTAGAGAAGCGTCAGGTACAGACCGGTGATAGTTCAGCAGTTGGATCAACCCTAGCGAAGCGTCGGGTACAGACCAGTGATAGTGTAGCCATTGGCACAACCCTAGCGAAGCCTCAGGTACTGACCGATGACAGTTCAGCCGTTGGCTCAACCCCACCGAAGTGTCGAGTATAGACAGGTGATAGTTTAGCCATTGGCTCAACCCCAGCAAAGCGTGGAGTACAGACCAATGATAGTTCAGCCGTTGGCATAACCTTAGCGAAGCATTGGGAATCAACCAATGACTGTTTAGCCGTTGGCAAAACCCTAGAAAAGCGACGGGTACAATTGACCCTTTGGCTCAACCTTAGCGAAGCATCGGCAGTGACAGTGCAGCCGTTGGCACAACCCCAGCCAAGAGTCGGGTACAGACCGGTGACAGTTCAGTCATTGGATCAACCCCAGTGATGCGTTGGGTATTGACCGGTGACAGTGCAGCTATTGGCACAACCACAGTGAAGCCTCGTGTACTGATCGATGATAGTTCAGCCATTGGCTAATTCCTAGGGAAGCATTGGGTACAAACCGGTGATAGTTCAGCCGTTGGCTCAACCCCAGCGAAGTGTCGAGTACAGACCGATGAAAGTTCAGCCGTTGGCACAACCCTAGTGAAGCGTCGGGTACTGACCGATGAAAGTTAAGCCATTGGCACAACCCCAGCAAAGCATTGGGTATTGACCGATGATAGTTCAGCAGTTGGCACAACCCCAGCCAAGAGTCGGGTACTGACCGATGACAGTTCAATCGTTGGCACAACCTCAGCGAAGAGTCGGGTACTAACCGATGATAGTTCAGCAGTCGGCTCATCCCCAGCGAAGCTTTAGGTACAGACTGGTGTCAATTCAGCCGTTGGTTTAACCCTAGCGAAGCGTCTGGTACAGACCGGTGACAGTTCAGCCGTTGGATCAACCACAACAAAGCGTCGGGTACAGACTGGTTGACAGTGCAGCAGTTGGCACAACCCCAGAGAAGCCTCGGGTACTGACCGATGATAGTTCAGTCATTGGCTCAACCCCACCAAAGCGTCGTGTACAGACAGGTGACAGTTCAGTCATTCGCTCAACCCCACCAAAGCGTCAAGTACAAACCAATGATAGTTCAGCCGTTGGTACAACCTCAGCGATGCGTCGGGTACTGACCAATAACTGTTCAGCAGTTGGTACAACCCCAGCGAAGCGTCGGGTACTGACCGATGATAGTTTAGCTGTTGGCACAACCCCAGAGAAGCGTCGAGTACTGACCGATGATAGTTCAGTCGTTGGCTCAATCCCAGCGAAGCATCGGGTACAGACCGATGACAGTTCAGCAGTTGGCTTAACCCAAGTAAAGTTTCGGATACTGACCTATGACAGATCAGCCGTTGGCACAACCCCAGCGATGTTTCAGCCATTTGTACAACCCCAGCGACGTGTCAGCCGTTGGCTCAATCCAGCGAAGCTTAAGAAATGATCCGGTGACGGAAATAATATAATAATACTTCCCCACAAAGGACAGATGATGGAATCTGTTATACACATCCTCCAAAGGAGCACCAAGAAGGATTGGTGATTCAACCTTCTATAGCCAATTATCGGTGCAAATTATCATCGAGATATGCATCGGGAGCACCCATTGAAGTAACTCGGCGGCAGAGATATCCCCAGCTGAGGAGCCTTTAGAAATTTACAACGGCACCAGCCGAAGGGAAACATACCTTAGGGAAAGTATTGACAGACGTGGGAAACCATTGGTATCAAACCAAGGTAGCCTCAATAATGTCATCCCCATCAGAGTCGACAAAGCTATCACGGATAACGTCATCGCCAGCAGAAAGTGACAAAAACATTCTGTGATAGCTTAAATTTGATATCCTACCAGTAACCACATGAAAGTGTTGCCCCAAGGATTATCATGAATGACGATATCCCCAACAGAGAGTGATGTGAACATTAAATAATAGTCTTAACCCCTCGCAGGTATCTAACATTCATCACGTATCATCCCATGCATTGCCTTGCCTTTGCTTTTGCATTTCTAGTGTCCAGCAATTTTTACCTTTTTAATGCCATTGCATTGCACGAAAATGACAAATAGGGGCATCTGTAGACACTCAAAATTTCATTTCCTTGTTATTAACCCTATAAGAGGGCAAAACTGTCTTTTCAACTCAAACCCGGTCTTAATACTGGGCCATCAAATCAACCCCAGTCTCAATAACGGGCCATCAAATCAACCCCGGTCTCAATAACGGGCCATCAAATCAACCCCAGTCTCAATATCGAGCCATCAAATAAACCCCGGTCTCAATATCGGGCCATCAGATCAACCCCGGTCTCAATACCGGGACATCAGATCAACCCCGCTCTCAATACCTAGCCATCGGATCAACCCCGGTCTCAATACCGGGCCATCAGATCAACCCTGGTCTTAATACCGGGCCATTAGATCAACCCCAGTCTAAATACCGGGCCTTCAAATCAACTCCGATCTCAATATCGGGCAATCAAATCAACCCCAGTCTCAATACTGGGCCATCAAATCAACCCCAGTCTCAATATCGGGCCATCAATTCAACCCCGATGTCAATACCAGACCATCAATTCAAGCCCAGTCTCATCCCCGGAGGTACATGTTAGCCACGCTCTCAAATCGAAAGGTATAGGTCAACCCCCGTCTTAACCCGGGAGGTACAGGTCAACCCCGATCTAAACCTGAGAGGTACAGGTTAACCCCGGCCTAAACCTGGGAGGTATAGGTCAACTCTGATCTCAACCCGGGAGGTATAGGTCAACCCCAGTCTCAACCCGGGAGGTATAGGTCAACCCCGGTCTCAACCCGGGAGGTACAGGTCAACCCCGATCTCAACAAGGGAGGTACAAGTCAGCCCCGGTCTGACCCAGGAGGTACAGGTCAGCCTCGGTCTCAACCCGGGAGGTATAGGTCAGCCCTGATCTCAACCCGGGAAGTACAGGTCAGCCCCAGTCTCAACCCAGGAAGAACAGGTCATCCTAGGTCTCAACCCAAGAAGTACAGGTCAACCCTGGTCTCAACCCGAGAGGTACAGGTTAGCCCCGGTCTCAACCTGAGAGGTATAGTTCATCCCCAGTCTCAACCCGGGAGGTCAGGTCGAGCTCCGGTCACAACCTGGGAGGCCAACTCAACTTCGGAGACATCCCCGAAGCCTTACATCATATCTAGAGATAAACCTGGAAGAACCAAGTCAGCCTCAGAGACAACCCTGAGGACAAACAAAATAGGTTGGGATCCAAATCTTGGAGACAATCATGAGAAGTCAGCCGAAGGCCATGCGAGCACTTAAGGCCACCCCGGGAGGAGCAAAATGGTCATCTTACCAAATTAAATCCGATTCGGTCAAACTCAAGCCAAATTTATGCCACCAAGGTTAGAAAGAACCATAACAATGATCCCGAGTGGAAACAGCGTAAAACAGCTCAACGGATAAACTGCGAGGAATTAAAAACCTGGTTATGATCCCATCTTTTTGGATTCAGAAAAGGTTTTCTCCCATGTCATTGTGACACTCTCAGAGATGGCTTTTCGGAAAGGTATCGCATGCCTCAAATGGACGCTCCGATCAAACGGAGCTGAATGGATCACAAGAAGATGCCTCTGATGGATCTCGGCCAAGACGCCTGATGAACAAATGAGATTTCTCCAACTGCTGGGTCAGTCCTGTAATCTGGTCCAAGTGAGTAGGCTCCTTGAGGCAAGCTATCCAGTCTGTCATCATCATAGACCCCGGCACCATATCTGCCATAAACTGGGTAGCACGAGTCTGAGCCCCAATAGTGCGAGGACTCCACCAGCTGCTAAATGTCTCTTGGCTCTATGGACCCTCTGACAGGGTAAAGCCATCTATGCCCTCCATCAAAATGTATGTGAGTGGCTGAACCAGTGGCCAATGGTGCCAATCATGAGGAACAATGGGAATGCAGATCTGCCCTATAATGCTCCTGATAGCACGCTCTCCTAAATAAAGCTCCCAATCTCCCTCTGTCAAAAATGGGACTCTACAGGTCGACAATGCAAACTCCCGGCCAGTGGGGAAGCCTCCCTCAAACCCAACAGTAAAAAAGTCTAAGGTATACGGTACCCATAATATAGACCCTACTGTCAAAAGCTACAGCTGAAGGAGGGAATGGGTGAATCCATTAGCCATAGGGACCTCTGTCAGTGTGGAGTGGTGCCAATGCCATCACCGGGGATAAGTCTCCAGACCTAAAGTGGTAGCGGGACGAAGGCAAGGAAGCCTCTCATATGCCCAGAACTGGCCATGTAAATATCAAAAGTCCTTAGTGACCAAGACTGACAAATCTAAATGCAAAAATCAAAAAGATACAAGAAAGATGTACTCACCAGCAGGAATGGGTAGAACCCTAACCAAGCCTCGGTCACACCCTTTTAGTGCATACGCATACCTTGAAGAAAATAGGCAAAGGTGTAGATACCACAATCAAACTCACTGAGGCGCTCTACATATCGAGTGGAGCTGACCAGGGGCAAAGGACACCGTCTCAGAGTTGTCCGCCAAAAAATAACCCCTAATGATCACCAGAAATAATCATCGTAGGATGCGATCCCTAACTCTCTGATCATCAGGCTGAGGCTCAAGCAAAGCCCCACTCTATGCATCTACACTCAAGGGACCAGATCGGACCCTTGAAAGCCCGTCGTAGGAACTCCCAGCAGGGACTAAACGACAGTTGGTGTAATGTCAGCCACGACAGGAACTGGCTCACCCTCAAACTCTATCCCGGTGATGAACCTCAAATCCATAGGCATCGTTATCACCTCAAAGTCCAATAAGTGGAGAGACTGAGTCTGGTGGGACCAGTGCTCAAGCAAAGCCCTCATAAATCACAGGGGGAACGGAGAGGAGGGATAGAAAAGATTTCTTGAAACCCCTAGGTATCAACAATGTCCCTGTAGTCCTGGTGCAGAGTGTGATACAGAGAATGCACATTAAACCGGTTCCCTCGAGGCTGCGTAAAGCTTGGAACCTGCATCAAAAACCAACCTATGTTAAAAACGTATGCCCCAAGAATGGCATAAGGAAGAAAGAAAGTCCAGAAATAGGAAAAGCTTCAGTCACCTCGTTGGCATGCAGGAACCTCGAGGGATGACGACTCAAATCTCCCAACAGATCTTGGACGGGCAGAACAATGCTTGGGAGCTCCATACATGGGGCCTGAGCTGGGGTAGGAGCAGCAAATGGAGCCTCCTCATCGTCTACCGACGACTCATCTTGGGCCTGACGAATCACCGACTCCGCTAACCTACGAGGCAGTCGGGCTGGGCGTGGATGAGAAACATCAGAAGCTCACCTCCGCCTAAAACTTGAAACGACCCTACTGGCACTACCAGGTCTATCTCGATCCAAATCCGAGATAAAGTCTCCAAATCACCTCAGAAAGGGTGTGGTAAGCCTAAAACATGTGGCTTATTAATTTAAATCAGTACTTTATGCATTTCTAATTCCTAAAACATGCATGGGTCAGTCAAAAATCCCCAGTAGAGTCAAAACTGCATGTTTATTAAATGCTCGGGCTTTTAAAATTTTTTTGCCATAGTCTCCTTTGTAAAATGGACTGTCCGCATGCACACAGGCATGTCTAGGTGGCCATTCAGTAGCACACCTTCCTAAAAATAAGAACAGTTTATATTTATGAAAAAAAATCAAAAAATCAACATCACATGGTACACAAATTACCATGGACATTTTTAGTTAAAAATCTAGGCTCACTAGGCCTCAAAAAGGATAAGTAAACTTATCAAAAAGTGCTAAAAATGACTGTCTCAGAATCTAAATTTTCTTACATCAAAATGTGCAGTGCAGTAAAATATCCATATTTATGAAGTTAGAAAATTTTTAGCAAGCCATATAGGCATACATTTTTGGTACATTGCGTTTAAAAGCACCATACGTGGTTTACATACTTCTAACGGTCAAAACTTAACAAGAAGGGATCTAAATGTTACCTGAGATGTGCAAAATGCGTGGCCGTAGAAGAAATATGAAAAAAGCTGCCCAAACTCCATAGTTCAAAAAAAAAATTGGATTCCGTTTGAAACTCGAAACTGAAAATTAACATATGAGTTCCCCGCTGCCCAATATAAATCTGGAAGAAGGAGCAGGCCCACTTGTGGCTGCATCATCCCTACTTGCGGCTCCCCAGGGTGGGCCCTTCCCCTTCCAACTCAGTCAAGTTCGAGTTGAAATGAAGTTTATATGAGCTAAAAAGTCAAATCTAAGAAAAAAATCACTACGCGATTGAGCGGTTTGTCCTGAAATCCTGCGTTTAAGTAGTGGATGCCTGATAGAGGGTGGAACTTCATGAAAAACATTGTTATTCAGCCGAAAGAAATATTCGGGGACCAATGATGAAAACTGCCAAAATGTTGCGTAAAATGTCGAAAATTATCACTTTCAAAGCGTCGGGTACTGACCGACGACAGTTCAGCCGTTAGATCAACCCCAGCGAAGCGTCGGGTACTGACCGATGATAGTTCAATCGTTGGCTCAACCCCAGTGAAGCATCGAATACAGGCCGTTGATAATTCAGCCGTTGGCTCAACCCCAGCGAAGCGTCAGGTACAAACCGCTGAAAGTTCAGCTGTTGGCACAACCCCAGCTAAGCGTCGGGTACTGACCAATGATAGTTCAGCCGTTGGCTTAACCCCAGCGAAGTATCGAGTACAGACCTGTAACAGTTCAGCCGTTTGGCTCAACCCCAGCGAAGCGTCGGGCACCGATCGGTGACAGTTCAGCCGTTGGCACAACCCCAACGAAGAGTCGGGTATAGACCTGTGACAGTTCAGCCGTTGGCTCAACCCCAATGAAACATTGGGTACTGACCAATGACAGTTCAGCCATTGGCTCAACCCCAGTGAAGCGTCGGGTACTGACCGATGATAGTTCAGCCGTTGGCTCAACCCCAGTAAAGCGTCGGGTACTGACCGATGACAGTTCAGTCGTTGGCTCAACACCAGTGATGCGTTGGGTACAGGCCGGTGATAGTGCAGCTGTTAGCTCAACCCCACCGAAGCCTCGGGTACAGACCAGTTCAGCCGTTAGATCAACCCAGCGAAGCGTCGGGTACAGACCGGTGATAGTTCAGCCGTTGGCACAACTCCAGCGAAGCCTCGAGTACTGACCGATGAGAGTTCAGCCGTTGGCTCAACCCTAGTGAAGCGTCGGGTATAGACCGATGACTATTTAGCCGTTGGCTCAACCCCAGCGAAGCGTCGAGTAAAGACCAGTGCTAGTTCAGCCGTTGGCACAACCCCAGCGAAGCGTCAGGTACTGACCGGTGACAGTTCTGCCGTTGGCACAACCCCAGCGAAGCGTCCGGTACTGACCGATGATAGTTCAGTAGTTGGCTCAACCCAAGCAAAGCATCAGGTAGTGATAGATGACAGTTCAGCCGTTGGCTCAACCCCAACAGAGTTTCAGATACTAACCTATGACAGTTCAGCCGTTGGCACAACCCCAGCGACTTTTCAGCCATATGCACAACCCCAACGATGTCTCAGCCGTTGGCCCAATCCAGCGAAGCATCAGAAATGATCCGGTAACGAAAACAATATAATAATACATCCCCACAAAGGACAGATGATGGAATCTATTATACACATCCTCAAAAGAAGCACCAAGAAGGATTGGTGATTCAACCTTCTATGGCTAATTACCAGAGCAAATTATCATTGAGATATGCATCGGGAACACCCATTGAAGTAACTCGGTAGCAGAGATATCCCCAGCTGAGGAGCCTTTAGAAATGTACAACAGCATCAGCTGAAGGGAAACATACCCTAGGGAAAGTATTGACAGACGTGGTAAACCATTGGTATCAAACCAAGGTAGCCTCAATAATGTCATCCCCATCAGAGTCGACAAAGCTGTCATGGATAATATTATCCCCAGCAGAAAATGACAAAAACATTATGTGATAGCTTAAATTGATATCCTACCTGTAACCTCTTGAAAGTGCTGCCCCAAGATTATCATGAATGACGATATCCCCAGTAGAGAGTGACGTGAACATTCAATGATAATCTTAACCCCTCGCAGGTATCTAACATTCATCACGTATCATCCCACGAATTGCCTTGCCTTTGTATTTGCATTTCTAGTGTCTAGAAATTTTTATGCTGTTAATTCCATTGCCTTGCATGAAGATAATAAAGAGGGGCATCTGTAGACACTCAAAATTTTGTTTCCCTGTTACTAACACTGTAGGAGGGCAAAACTGTCTTTTCAACTCAACCCCTGTCTCAATACCGGGCCATCAAATCAACCCCAGTCTCAATAACGGGCCATTAAATCAACCCTAGTCTCAATACTGGGGTATCAAATCAACCCTGGTCTCAATACCAGGCCATCAAATCAACCTCGGACTCAATACCGGTCCATCAAATCAACCCCGGTCTCAATATCGGGCCATTAAATTAGCCCCGGTCTCAATACCGGCCCATCAGATCAACCTCCGTCTCAATACTGGGCCATCAAATCAACCCCGATCTCAAATACCGGGCCATCAATTCAACCCCGGTCTCTACCCAGGAGGTACAGGTTAGCCCTGGTCTCAAATCGGGAGGTACAGGTCAACCCCGGTCTAAACCTGGGAGGTACAGGTCAACCCCTGTCCCAACCCGAGAGGTAACGGTCAACCTTGGTCTCAACTCGTGAGGTACAGGTCAACCCCGGTCTCAACCCTAGAGGTACAGGTCAACCCCAATCTCAACCCGGGAGGTACAGGTCAACCCCGATCTCAACCCGGGAGGTATAGGACAACCCCGGTCTAAACCCGGGAGGTACATGTCAGCCCCGATCTAACCCGGGAGGTACAAGTCAGCCCCGATCTCTACCCGGGAGGTACAAGTCAGCCCCGGTCTCAACCCAGGAAGTACAGATCAGCCTCGATCTCTCTAATACCTGAGAATTTCTGAATATTATTAAATGAATATATAAATGGAAATGAATATTCATTCTAATATAAATGGTTATGTGATGGGTTAACTCAATTGTTTCAAATTGAATGTATAATAATTGAGGAAGAATGTGGAGTTTATGTTAAATTCGTTAAAATGCCTTGTGTGATACAAAAATAGAAACAATAATGAGCTTAATTAAGCTTAAGTGATATGCCTTGTGTGGCCTAATTAATTTTCTAATCTAGTTGGATCATTGAATTAATAATGTATTGGACTTAAGATATATCCAAGCCCAACCACATTAATGTGATATGATAAAAATTAAGAGATGTGGCCCAATCAATTTATGTGCTAGATTAAATACTAGGGTCATGTTCTTTAGTATGCTTAGCCCAATTGATTTAATTGATGTGGCCCAATGTGTAATGTATGATGATAGGAATATGTATATATATACATGTAGACATATATGTATGTAGTTGTATAATAGATGTTGTAAAATGAGGTGTGACATTGGAATGTGAATAATTATTATATAAAATTATATGATAAAAGTGAGCTTAATTTATGTAAATTACTAAGTGGTATGAAAAAGTTTTATGTGACCCCATGATGTGTGTGGGAGTAATTAAATGGGTATTTTAAACCTATGAGGGAAAATGACCTTGAGTAAATAAATAATTAATATTAAATGACTATTTTAATAGAATTTGAAATAATGAGTTTTATGAAAAATAATACCCAACTAAATTATTCTAGTCTAATGTGAATATTATTTGCACTAAACCAATGTACATGGATTATATAAGTCTATGTGTATTATATGAGTGGGTGGATATGTATGCTCATTTGTGGGCAAATATCAAATAAACTCTTGTATGCTAATAATATGGAATGCTGAGTATTATGTCCCATATTGAGTGCCCAATTGCCCCCCCCCCCCTCATTTCTCATTTTCGTGTGTCTCACAAAGGCTAGAAGCTACTCCATCTTTTTCTCCCAAGCTCCATCCTAGCTAATGATCAATGGGGGAGTGGCCTTCATGATTCAATTCACCAACTATCTATTACCCATTGATTTCTTCTTTTTATTCATGGTGTAAAGCTTTGGTATGGGTTTTCATTTTTCCTATAAATGGGAGCTTTTTCATCTCAATTTGGTAGTTAGAAATATGAAATTAGTTCAGGAGGAGTGAGAGTATTTTTGAGTAATCTGCAAATTGAAGCTAGAGTAGCATTTCAACTTCACAAGAGGTAATACCCCTTTATATGTTCATAGAATTCAAGTCTTACAAGTTTTTAGAAAAATCTTGAAATACTAGCTTTAATGTTCAAATTGATGAGCTAAATTTGTTAGAATCATGCTATGTATGTTGTGTAGCAAGTTTATGGAGTTTATACATATTGGGTATAATTAAATTTGCTGTTGGATTGTGATTTGGGGTATTGGTTCGCAGCAGGGGAAAAAAATTTTCGAACTGGTATGGCTATGCCCGCCCAGCGGGTCTCCTATAAGCCAAAGTGCCGCCCCGACGGGGGGTGGCCAGGGGAATGTTTTGGGCAATGCCGCCCCGATGGGCCCTCTAGTAGTGCAAAGTGCCGCCCCAGTGGGGGGTAGCCAAAGAATCAACTTTGTGTTGTTTATTTTCCAAACCAAGTAACCTAACCTAACTTAACTTAAGAGCTTACATAACCCTTAAACATGTGTCAATACGCATTGCAAGACGTGTTAGTAAGATTAGAATTTGAGTTATAATCTTTTGAAAGAAAAGTTAAATGACGAAGACCATGTTTATAAAACCTTACGCCTTTTTAAAATTTAACCTTTTTAGCATGTATTCACAACTTAGTTAGTTTTATGAATACATATGAAATGTGGTTTCGAAATGCTTTACACACTTAATTTGTTTAACATGAGATTTCTTAAGGCAAATATGTACACTACTCAATGTTGCTTAGAACAAGTTTTCAAAGAGTAAAGTTATGTTGATTTTGAATACATGAATCTAATACATGCAAGCATGCGTAGAAAGAGGTTGTTTGGCAATGTTATGAGGTTTAATGAGTACTATGGTTAGTCTTTGACATGATAAGCTTTCTTGGCTTTGTAAAATGAAGATTTATGAATAGAACTACCCATTGTTGAAAGTAAATAGAAAAGACCAAACGTAGTTTTAAAGTTCCTCAACATGTATGAATGCCTTAAGCTATAATACATGACTCAAGAAATGTTTTAAGTATTCAAGCATATAGTAACTCTACGGAACCAAGTTTTGCTAAGGTGTTTCTAAGGATTTCAAAACAATGTGGATTATACATCTATGATTTTTAATGTGTATCGAATACATGGATAAACATATATGTAATAAAAGTATGTTGATATATGTTTATAAACTTTTGAATGTTAAGCCCAAAAGGTATTTGCAAACTATAAAGAAATGATTAGAGACTATGTTATTTGACTTCATAGTGATTTATAAACTAATTTTTGTGCTATAAGTACGCAAAATGTATAATGGAGTATGTAAAGAATGTACAACTAAGTTAGATGTTTATGTATACGTTTAAACTTACATAACATGTATGAGTATACGTAACTAATGAATATCCTATACGCATAACTATATTACGATAGGGATTCGAAAAGTGTTGATTTATTTAACGTGGATAAACTACGCATAAGGCAAGTTTCCTTACTTACACTTATTTATAGTGCGAGTATCCTATCTTTGTGTTTGTTTTATTTCGAGAAACGTTGTAAGCAAGTTCCTAACTCTACTCTTTATTGGACATTCATTTAGCTTGTGCTATTATTGTCATACAAGTAAGCTTTAGAGATTGGAATTCAATTATTATGAATCTGGATAAGATAAAAGTCGATTTATATCCTTCGAACTTTAAAATCTTGAGATTGAACTTATAATTATTGTGATCTATGCCATTTGGTTCGGCTAGACTTATATTATTGAAAAGCGACCCAAACCAATTGATTGGTGCAGGAACATGTGTTTGACTGAGATGAACAACCTTCTTTGAAGGAAAAATATATTTGTCGGGAGACCGACGTGCGCACACTTTAGTACGATTGAACGATATGCATACCGTAGGGTACTTTAGGCTGATCACCTGTTGTACTTGTTTTTTATTGGGTTATCAGTTTAATACTGTTAATTCTAGTAAGAGTTCATAGTCCTTAGTGACTGCTCAGTATTCAGTTGTCTTGAATTCTTAAATTGATTTATCGTTGAATCATATTGATATTATTCTGTCCTTAGTGACTGTATTGAAAACTATTGATATTCTTGTTATCCATAAACTATCATACCTTGCTATACACTATTGAATTCGAGAACTAAAATACTCACCCTTACTGTTATATTACTTGCTGAGCAATTCATGCTCATTCTTGCTTTCCCTAAAATATTTCAGTGAAGGATAGAGCATTGCGGACCCTCGGACACAGACAAGGGCAAGGGAAAAGCTACTGAGTAGATTTAATTATGTAGGACTTTATGGTTATAATAAAGAACTTATGCTATTATGTAGTAGTTAGGTTTATATATGCTTAAGGTATGTTTAAGCTATGTAATCGATGTTTAAATTACGAGACCTTGGGACGCGAATAAATTATATTAATTAAATGTAATTTTATTCGGTAGTAGTTGTGTATTTATTCCGCTGTGCGATGCGACATTTAGTTGTATTATTACTATTGTATGAGATTGTTGAATATGACAAACCTAATTCGAGTGACCAAGTGGCGATCCGAATTTGAGGCGACACCATTATTGTTAGAACGTGATACACCGGATTCGAGGCATTGGGGCCTGAATTTAGGGGCATCACAGTCTTAACTCGGGAAGTACATATCAACCCCGGTCTCAACCCGGGAGGTACATGTCAGTCCCGTTCTCAACCCGGGAAGGACAGGTCATCCCAGGTCTCAATCCGGGAAGTACAGGTCAACCCCGATCTCAACCTAGGAGTTACAGGTCAGCCCCGGTCTCAAACTGGGAGGTACAGTTCATCCCCGGTCTCAACCCGGGAGGTCAGGTCGAGTTTTGGTCACAACCCGGGAGGCCAACTCAACTTCGAAGACAACCCCGAAGCCTTACATCATATCCGGAGATATACCTAGAAGAACCAAGTTAGCCTCAGAGACAACCCTGAGGACAAACAGAATCGGTTGGGATCTAAACCTCGGAGACAATCCCAAGAAGTCAGCTGAAGGACATGCCAGCACTTAAGGCCTCCCCGGGAGGGGAAAAATTGTTATCTTACGAACATAAAGCTGATTCGATCAAACTTGAGCCGAATTGATGCCACCAAGGTCAGAAAGAACCATAACAATGATCCCGAGTGAAAACATCGTAAGACAGCTCAACGGACTAAACTGCGAGGAATCAAAGACCTGGTTATGAACCCATCTTTTTGGAATCAAAAAAGGTTTTCTCCCATATCATTATGAAACTCTAGGCGAGGGCTTTCCGAAAAGGTATCGCACGCCTCAAACGGACGCTCCGATCAAAAGTTAGAAAGTTTCGAATCTGACCTCGCGTTGCTCAAAGTGCATGTACTTTGATGCAACAGGACCCACCACGTGGGCCTCGCCACATGGAGCCGCACCTCTATCTGCGACTTTCGTAATTAGAGCCACTTCTCCTGGGTTTATATATATGAGGTGACCCCCAGCTCATTTTATAATCAAAAAATGCTTTGAACCTCTGCCCGTTTGGTTTCTCAGCCATATTCTTGTTCTCCAAGCCAAACTTTCTTCACCCTAACACGTATATATACCCACATACTACCGCATATCAAAAATTAACAGGTAGAAACGGACATTTAAAGCCTACGATTTGGCAAAAAGCCCGTGTAGCAGTCTATTATGAGTATTTTTACGATCAGGAATTACTCCATTGCACTTTTATACACTTACACATTAAGTTTCACTTTCTGAATATGCCCGGAACTCAGTTCTGTGGCCGTTTTGGTTTACATTTTGTACATTTTAGTACATAAACGCATTTTTTGGCATTTTTACAACTCGGATCGTCGATACGTCGCTTCTAACAACTTTTATATACATATATCCTCGTTTCTAGCAACTTCGCCAGACTGGGTTATCTTCCCAGTCCGGATTTGGCTTTTTAATGTGTATATTTAACTGTATATATATACTAACTTTTCAATTCTGTCAAGCCCGGATGTCAAATCAGAGGTAGTTTACTACTTTTATATATATAACTATATATATATATATATATATAATTTTTCTGACCTATTTGGGCATGGATTTATACTTCGTGGCCTTTTTATTGCTTTAATATATATATATATATAATATATATTAACTATATCTATATTATTATTTATATTCCAGTTTGACCTGGATCACTTTGTGGCCTTTTTACTACTTTTATACATATATATATATATTAACATTTCTGTCTGGGCAAAGGATAGAATATATGTCGCCCTTTACCGCTTTTATATAAATATATTTACATTTTGTCCAGCCTGGATCATTCCGTGACTTTTATATAGCTTTTATAAATATATATATATATATATATATATATATATATATATATATATATATTTCCATTCCTGTTCGGGCCTTGGAGTGAAAACCCACCGCCCTTTATCGCTTTTATATAAATATTTACATTCTATCCAGCCTGGATCATTCCTTGGCTTTTATACAGCTTTTATAAATATATATATATATATATATATATATATATATTTCCATTCCAGTTTGGGCCTCAGAGTGAAAACCCACCGCCCTTTATCACTTATATATATATATATATATATATATATATACATTCTGTCTAACCTTTATCATTCCGTGGCTTTTATACTGCTTTTATATATATATACATTCTGTCTAACCTTTATCATTCCATGGCTTTTATACTGCTTTTATATATATATATATATATATATATATATATATATATTTACATTCCAGTCCGGGCATCGGAGTGACACCCATCGCCTTTTACAGCTTTCGTATATATATAATTATATATATATATATTACTTTACTCATTTTAATTAAATTGTTGCTTTAAATATTCATTTAACATGAATCGGAACTGACATTTCTGTAGGCGGACTAAATTTCATTAAATCTCGCCAACTCTAGCTTTCAAAAAGTTCAAAATAGGTCCAGACAGATTCGAGAAGCTAGAATGGCTGAGATTTATTCAAATCTAGTATTTTTCTAGTTTCAGTTATGAAAGCTCCCTCGCGGCCCTTAGATCGCTATCTAGTGGGAACGAGACGCTACGGCTATGCGCAGGCCAGGATTTATTAATGAATCCTTGGTTCTGGCGACATCTGGATGTAAACAAATATTTTTGTACATATTCAAACTATGCAGGTTTTTATTGGCCTCCCTCTGTGAGCCTAGGAATCATGGGATTCAAGATCAAACTGATCTGAATCTGATTCCCACGATGGACAAACTCCACTTTACATATGTACCCTGCCAGTTTTTCTATAAAATGTACATCCGAAAGACCTTAAAACGGTTATCCGGGTTTAAGGTCTCAACATAGTGAAAATATAGTTTGTCGTGTCAAAGTCCCTCTAATGGCTATCATGCCCATGAGGAGACCGACACTTGTATATATGTTTGTGGTCGAGGATGCTTCGCAGCCCGATAATCACCATTCAAATTGAGCCTTAAGGCTAAAAAGATAAAATGAAAGTATTGACATGCTTCAATTCCTATGTTAGCGTAAAGGGTTTAAGAACCAGCCTTTCAAAACATCATTTTAATAATCTTGTCTAAATAAGAGACTTTTGTAAATAAAATCAAACCCTTTGTATATAGGTTCAACGAAGCTTGTCCACTCTTTCAATCAATCAAATATAGGCTTAATTTCTTACAGCATTCACACACACACATTGCAGATTTACAAGGGAAATATTGAAAAGATGTGGTACCGTGTTTTCACGAGAGTTGTGGCGTGCCTAACATCTTCCCCACACTTAACCAAACCCCTGAACTCAAAACTTCAATTTCAAAGATCAAGTTTCGACAGTGTCCAGCAATTGTGCCTCCTTTCAAACAAACTCGATTGAGTTGGTGCAACCATTTGAAATCTACCAACTGGCGACTCTATAAAACGTTTAAATCGTCGACATAATACATGTTGGCCTTTTTTTAAAAACCCTTCAAAACCTTTTTCACAATAAAAAGATTAAGGGTAGACAAAACTTAGGAAGAGAGAAAGATCCGGGTTTGACCCGACCCAAATCTTTCCACCGACGTCGACAGGATGCACGCTAAAAACTATTTATGGAGTTGTGCGCTGATATAGCGCATACATGATGTGATTATCTAAATTTATCCTTAGTAGTCTATTATCATAAGTTGATGCACATGCTTAATTAAATTGACTAGATGTAGAAATATACCTCTCCCTTTCTGAGGCGATTTGGAGTTTCTTTTCAGTCATGGATCTTGATAGGCCTAACAGCTCCAGCTCCCATATGGCTACTTTTGGCATTCACAGGGCAGATTTGGATGTTCCTTTTTCATACACCGTCTGGGTGGGGATCCCGCTGATGCTGCTATTTTCCTTCTAGATTTGGATCTGGTGCTAGTCCATTTGACGGTCTAGACACTGATGGCTTTACTAGGAGATATCTTGATATCTTTGGTAAAGTAGTGTTCAACGGCTTACATCAGCGGATCCTTCCCTCGATGATACGCTGGATTGATACCAACGATTTGATTATTGATTATGAAAAGGGGCGAGCTCTTTACTTACAATCCTACTGGATTAGATGCTGGCCTGACTGATGACCCGAGTGTTACTAATGTTTTGGAGGACGTGGCTCGTTCTTTCACTGCCCAGATTTGAACTTTGGTGTAGAGGCTTCAACATGTAAGGACTTGGCGCATGTTGATATGTTTGATGATGTAGATTTCATTTGCTTGACCTTTTATCTTTAAGCGTCTATTTTTAAGTTAAGGACTCTCTTGAGAATTTTTCCCTTCTTTTGTCGGGGCAAGCTTATGTTGCTGTGATTTCTTTTAGGAGTTCTTCCTTTTCTTTTGATGAGGAGCTTGGTCCCGCCTTAGACTCCTTCAATTTCATTGAATTGCAAAATTCCCCAGCCCTTTCACATGTTGTTATCTGGAATTCATATAAGAAACTCTCTTTGTTGACCAATTCGAGAGTGAACAAAATCCTACACATGAAACGAATAACAGAATGCGCAAAAGCTTGACGGCTTGGGCCATCAGGGTTAGTATAATCTTGTGAATGATGCATTTGAAATTAAAGTTATGAAATTGAATGCGTGTAGTCACTGATCTTTTATCTTATCGCTAAAGATTTTGAAATTGAGTATGAAAATGAATTTTACCTAAGGAAATCTAAATTTTCATTTAACAAGTTATGAAATCGCAAGAAAATATTTAAGCATCAATGGCCATTGTGCACGGGTAAGACATTTCATGTTCGCTCTAGGCACCGTTCTTCGCAGATTTGACTTCATATGACATGCACACTATGAGTGATGCAACCCTTAGCAGCAGTTTCTTTTCTACGACTTCTAGATTATTTCATTTCCATCTTACAATTCTTCCATTTTTCTTCTTTCCTCACTTAACTTGTCTCATTTTCTTAGGCTATACAGGGTTACCCATTTAACGAGTTTTGGGCCAATGACTCCTAAACAAGACGGCTTTACGGCACTAAGTGTTAAGACACCCCTTCGGGTTTTCTAGCTCGAGTAACAAAGGCCACACTTCAAGACGAGTCAGGCGGTCTACTCTCTTTCTCCTCACCTGAGCTTGTGCAAGATTCATTTTCTTAGGCTCTAAGTTACCCATGTAGTGCGTGTTGGGCCGGTGATTCCCAAACAAGACAGCTTTAGGGCACCAAGTGTAAAGACACCCCTCGGGCTTAATTACTCAAGTAATCTAGGTCATGAATCGGATCTCCTCAGGTCTCGCCTTCTTCCTTTTGCAATGCTCATTTTCATAGGCACTAAGTTACCCATGTATCGAATGTTAGGCCGGTGACTCCCAAATCAGACGGCTTTAGGGCACTAGGTGTAAAGACACTCCTCAGTCTTAATTACTCGAGTAACCTAGGCCACGATTCGAGACATTAGGCTGGCCGCTACCTATCTTTATCTTCTCATTAATTGCCATTTCCTTCCCTATAATTTTATACCCCACACTATAAGTCAGGGTAATCACAAAGTGTAGACACGCATATGAGGTCAATTCTACTCCAAACAACACTTTGAACTAGAATTTTGAAAAGTTTTATTTTCTGATCGTTCCCGTGATTCTTGCTCCACGGGCGCTCACCGAAATTAATCCAATTCATAACAAGTTAAATAAAATCACTTTTTTTAAAAAACTTTTTCTAAGATTCTAATACAAGATTTATCTATACTTAACATGTATATTATCGATAATGCACGTAAAATGAGATTTAAGGCACATAAAGAGATGAAAAGGTCGTAACTCATATGTGGATCCCTATATTCTAAGAAAAATATGATTGGAAAAGATCGATTGATCATACCGGATCGCCAGTGAAGTGATGGAAGCTTTGATGATGACGGACCATGCTGATGGTGCCGACTGGTACATTTTCATTTGATGGTTGATAAATGACCTAGTGTTGAGTTGGCGCTGTCTCTAAAATTACCCCAGTCTTGTTTGTTGTAACGGTCTCAATATCGGTTGCTATTGATTCTGAAATTGCCCCAGTCTTGCTTGTCATCTAGGGTAATTGCTTTGTTGTATGTTTGTCAGATGGGCTGATAAGATACCGAGATTGCAAGAGTCTCCTTTACCTCATGACCCTCATGATGATTCGGTAGTGGAGCTTTGACATTTTGTTTGCCCCAATCTTTGTTTTGACTTGTAGGCACAATTGGCTTTGATGATTTTCTTCTTCTAATTTGATGAAGGTTTCAAATTGAGGGTGTCAGCTCTTTGAAGGTCTTTGGTGATGATCATGCTTGATATATCATGGTGTTGTTGTTTTAACTTTTATGATTGATGTCGAGAGGCCTTCGTATTCCACTGAATTGGATCTAAGAGCTTAGCTTAGTTGGTGATGTGATGGCTTTAACTGAATTTTATTTGATCTTTGAGGTTTAATCTGTGGCCTTTTCCTCAAGGAACATGTCATCAGGCATGAGATAGACTTTCCCACGATGGAAGCCCATGTGCTTTTGTAGGTCAAAGGAGGTCAAGTCTTCTCACCCTTCAAGAGTGATGAGTTGTTGACAGTTTGCATCTTATGATGATTGTCATTTCATCCCTGTGACTAGGTCGTCTTGATGTATCGTTGTCTCTTCCATTCTGGGACTTGTGCCAGATTTGATGGAATGACATTGAGGTGCCGTTGGGTCTTCTCAACATGGCTTGCTGATTTTAAGGGTTTTTTTGGGTGTAAGCTTTTCAGGTTTGATTTTGGTGTCTTGAGACTGGTCTTTAGGTTTATATTTGCGATGTATTTTGAGTTTAGAGGTAGAGTGTTTGGTTTTTTCTTTTGAGTGTTAGACCGCACCATAGATGGCTGCCTACGTACCCCCGTGGATGGGGGAGATCAAGTCTTTCATAGTTAAGGCTTGGACAAGACCTGATTGGTTTGATTGGTTTGATTTTTTGATTTTTTGATTGATTTTTTTTTAATATTTACATGCATGGAAAATGAAAGGCATAACGCTAAGAAAGTGATAACGTCCCAACATCTCCAAGAACTCAAAAATTTATCCTCTGGATCTACTTCTTCCTAGCTAGCTGAGGCCTGATAGTCAAGTTGTCAGTGGTTATGTTGCCTTCGAGGCTCGTGATAGAGGTTACCTTCTGGTCATGAATATCTTAAATTATGACCATAACTTGATCGTCTTCTGATTTAGCATATTCCTTTTGGAGGCTCAAACTGGACTCGTCGCGAAAAGGGATGAACTCTAGATTCCTCGATGGGTTGGCTTCTCCGATAACCTCACCACCTTTTTATTCATTTGTTCATTCATCTTTTTTCATGAGCTTGAGAGGATTTAACTATGAAATCCCTCTCGACATGTTGTTGTATTTCTCGCAAGGAACTTTCCTTTTTGGCTTTTTCCACACTAGGAAGGATCACTATTTCCTCCTCATCATCTAGGAGGGTAAAATCAGGAATGTGGTTGCTGACTTTGGGCAACAAGATGTTTAATGATGGCGGATGAATTTCCTTAAGGGACTCTCTTGTCTCATCTGTCACTCCCAGCATTAAGATCAATCTACTTTGTGTTATGCCAGGATTGGTGCTTATAGCCGTCACCTCCTTTGAACTGCCTATCTCGAGTGGACATCTTAAGCTCTTTATTTCCCTTTCGCCTTTTCTGATCATGGAGACTTCTATCTTCAATTCTCCATTATCAATGAGATCGTGGATTTTATGCTTTAGAGACCAACATTACATAGTTGAATGTCCAGATGAGTTAGACTGGTAGAGACATATCTTGGTGGAATCATAACTTTTCATCTAGGGATTTGCAGGAGGCATCAACTCAGTAACCTTTCCTTCTCTTATCAGATAATGTAGCATCTCTTCATTTGATTTGTTCAAAGGGGTGAATTTTTAGTCTCTTTTAAAGGTTATTTGATCTTTCTTCTTTGAGAATTCACATTCCCCCCAGTGATTTTTTCGCTGTCAAGATTTTCTAGTAATTTTATCATTCCAATTTTCCTGTCCTTTCAGCCTGCTTTGATCTTCTTCATTTAGCTGGCTGATCTTGGAGGGATATAGGCTTGCATTATGGTTAACCTCTTTTTCATTTTGGCTTTCTAATAGTTGAGTGAAAAACTGCCTTGTATCCTGATGTTGGCGCACTATCATCTTAGCTAGCATCGTTAGTTGATTGTAGATCGTTTCCAATTTTCTCATTACTGTAATACCCTCCTCTAAATTTTCCAACTCTAAGATATTTGTTTTATTCCTTTGGAGGTATTCCTCCATGCTTCGTATGTAATTTTGATTTGGACACATTTCAGTGCTTCCTGACCCAATCATGTTTACTTCTTCTGTATCATGTTGGATTAGAAGGTTGGTGTTGATATTTGGATGGAAAGGTTGTTGGACCACATCATCACAATTTTCAATCAGATTTTGGATTTTATGCTTTAAGGACCAACAATCTTGTGTATCATGTGGTGGAGACCACCCTGAATGGTAAGAACATCTCAGCTTTGGATTGTATCTTTTACTTTTTAGATCTAGAGGTGGAACCAATTTGGTAATCTTCTTGTGGCCCATTAATAATACCAATACATTCTCAAGGGAATCAACTAGTGGAGTGAAAACTCGATTTTCCGTTCTTACAAATTTTCTCTGTCTGGCCTACCCTTGATTGAATGTGGCCTATTGTTGCAATGACAAATCACCTTCCTTCATCCATATGCGGGAACTATGGTTGGCTATCCTAGATTTCCCCTGTAAAATAAGGGATACATCTTCATCACCTTTCTTAGGTATCTTCTTGGGATTGCTAGCATAGTTACCAGATTGTATATGCTCGCCGACTACTTCCAAGGCTGTGAGATCTTTAATCTTGCCAGCTTTCAAGCCCATCTCTGCCATTTCACCATGTTTAATCCTCTCTGAGAATGGATTGCCTATTATGGCTAGGATCCTCTTATAGTAAGGTGCCTCTTGGATGTTTATGAAAGTCATCACCATTTCAGTTTATGTCATAAGCAAGCTGACCTGTGCTACCATACGCCTCCATCTTTGGGCATATTCACGGAAAGACTCAATACTCTGATTTTTGACTTGAGTCACTTGGTATCGATCCGGTTCCATTTGTGACTTAAAATTGTACTGATTTAGGAAGGCGTGGGCTAATTCTTCCCAGCTATGGACTTTGGCATTGTCAAGTCGAGCATACCAGGCTCTGGCTCTCTGGTCAGACTTTTTTGAAATAATTGCATTCTCATATTTTCGTCCTTTGCATAGGATCTGAGTTCTCCTATGTAAACTTTCAGGTGGGTATAAGGATCGCCTGACCCATTGTATTTCTCAAAGTTCGATACTTAGAACTTGTCTGGATAACGAACTCCTAGGAATATGCAATGATCTGAATAATTAACACTCCCATAGGTTCCAGTTCATTTTATTGAACGGATGGTTTCTTCCATTTGTTAGACTTTCTTTCGGATATCACCAGTTTCCTGGTCTTCCATGAGATTTTTGATTTCATGGGTTTTGTTGGTTCTTTCACTGGATCGAGGTTCAGGTTTATGCATTTCCCCCTTTATGTCAACACTTTGATTGCCACTCTGTGAGGAGGACTCTGTTTAATTGGGCATTGTCTGGCCCTGAGTGCGTTTACTTTCTTCTTTTAGGAGGATATCCAACTTTGCTATTTGATTCTTAAGTCCCTCAAACTCTTTTCGCGATACAAAACCTGATTCGTGTTGGGCACTTTCAGCCGTGGCTGTGGATAGGCTTTGTGCCTCTTTAGATTTTGATCTAGTAATGGGACCAATCTTGCCTACAAGACGAGTAGGTAGTTTAGTCTTGATAGACACTAACAATATGCATATTGTGCAAGGTGTTAGTTTTTAGGGGTTTTTAATGCTTTCCTGCAAAACAGAGGTCAGTTGTTTTGATGATAGGACATCGTGACAGGATTTGATATTTGACAAAGAATTTGAAAGAATTTACAACATTTGATATTTCACATGAATTGATATTTACAATAATTAATATTTGACATGGAATTGAAAGGGAAAGGTATGAAGAGTCTCCCATTCGCATTTGGTTTATCAGAGGCTGACCTATCTTAGCTTTACTTTCACGGGCTTTTCGGTATGGAGGTTCCCAGATCATTGCAATCTACTAGATGGGAAGCTAATCCAATCTTTCAATTGGAGTGGATTTGAGTGGTACCTTTCCTGAGCCTCACTTGGACTTAATCGCCACCGGAGTCCATTAATTAATTTCGACGGGTTTGCCTCCTGGTGGAGGAACACACAACATACATTCATCACGTCTCACCGCATGCAAAATGATGACATTGTGCGAACTACTAATACAAAGCGTGGTAAAGAGACATTCACATCCATTCAATGTAAAGACGTCATTTCACACACATGCACAAAGAAGGGAATTGAAAAGTTTGAAAAAGTGGCTTAAGCCCTCTACTGTCCCCAACAGAGTCGCCACCTGTCTACCCCGGGAAAATTAATCCCTCTTCCTATATAATTCTTACCCTTTATATTTTTCTATGTGATTTGTTTGATCTGAAGGGTGAGATTTTCAAGAAGAGACCGACATATAATGTCGACGATTTGAAAAGATTGATTTTAATTGGTCCGAATTAGACAGAGCCGATAGTTGGTATGAGTTTAAATGGTTGTACCAACTCAACCGAGTTTTAAAAGGTTTTGCAATATGGCCCAATATTGGACTCTGTTTAATTGGTCTTGGAAATCGAGATTCATAGAGTTCGAGGGCTTGTATAAGCGGGGGGAAGGTGTTATGTACCCCCCGACTTCGGTGAAATACGGTTACCGTGCTTTTCATTCCCTAATCATTATGTATTTGTGTGTGTGTGTATTGCAGTTAATTGGGCCAAAGTGCGTTATTTGAAAGTAGTGTTGCGCTTTGTTGGACCTATACAAAGGGTTTGATTTATTAAAAAGTATATTTTTAGACAAGAATGTAAAATTGATGTTTTGAAAAGTGGTTTTCAAAACCTTTCGCTCGCATAGAAATTAAAGTCCTTTGATACTTCCATTTTATTCCATATTCGGCTCGTTTTGATTTTATTCTCGGGATGTGAAGCATCCTTGATAAAATAATATATATATATATATATATATATATATATATATAGAATAAGGCTCTGGAACGAACAGTTCGTTTACGAACATATATAGGGCCCAGTGTTGAAGGTTGTTGATTGGCCCAATTATATACCATCATATATTCGTAATTAGTGTTAAATATTCTCATCCAATCAACAACCTTAAACAATTAACCCTACATATGTTCGTAAACGAACTGTTCATTCCAGAGCCTTATCCTATATATATATATATATATATATATATATATATATATATAAGTGTCAGGCTCCTTATGGGCACGAAAGCCATCAAAGTATGCCCGAACACCACACATAAGGTTTTCATTATTTCAGGACCTTAAATCTGGATAACCGTTTTAAGGTCCTATATTTACAATTACAAAATTTGTAAGCTGGCTGTACAACTCATCCAGGTCCATTATAGGAATCAGATCTAGATCTACGATTTGAATTGTGATGCCCCCAAAATAGGTACACACAACCCATTCTGAGTTGCCAAATACATGGTACAGAATCAAAATACAAATCTTTATTATATTAAACGGTCGTGCAAAATACAACCACACAAACTATGAGATTAATACAGATCATATATAATACGAAAATATAAACACTCAATTAAGTCCTCGTCACAATTATTATCACAATATTTCACAAAATAATGAGGACTACTACAACTCTATCTCGAACCATCAATCCATTCCCCGACTAGTCGCCGCGACATTCTCATTTTCTGAGGAGAACAATGAAAGAAAAATGTGAGCTTAACTAGCCTAGTAAAAAATATTATGACTAAGATAATGTAGAACAAATTATTCTTAGTCCTCAACAGGGAAAACGCTGATAGAATACAATAGACCACAAGTTTTAAATCAACAACTGCAGCGGAAATAACAATCCATTAGAAGAGTCAAGTAGAGAATGATGTCTACTATCTTCTATGATTTTAAAAGTCCATCATCAATATTTTATCCCTATAACATCAATCAATAATATTTCCAATCAACGAATTATCCATGCACTAAGGGCCAAAAATATTCGTTTGTATCACTAGTGGTCATGATCATGCTAAACACCTGTCCATCTTTGCACTACAGGCCAATGATATTCATAAATCAACTGTTCATCTTTGCACTACGGGAAAAAAATATTCATCAATCAACAGTTCATCTTTGCACTACGGGCCAAAGATAACTTTCATCACAATTTAAGACTGAGGATGATAAAAAATGATGTAAAGAACGAATCAAGTGAGATAAAGGATAAATAGTAGAGATTTGTAATTTAATTTATCCAAGTTCAAGAATATCCAAATTATCGACATGAAGATAAAAACATGGATCCAATCAAAGATAATTTAGACAAAAAAAGAAAAAATATATTTATTTTTTCGTAAATAGTACCCCGTGAATAGTACTCCATGAATAGTACTCGAATTAATAGTACCCCGATATGAAAAGATAAAAAATTTCATAAGAAAGTTCAGACCAATATTTCAGTGAAATGATATTAGATGAAGCGCAAACCTTAAGGAATTTCTAATCACTTCAGGAATTATAGAAGCAATACTTACCATAGTAAGTTTAGAGTTAGGAATCCGAAATGAAATAAAATACGAAACTGCAAATGGATTTTCACCTGTCAGCGGTAGTATGTGTAGACAGATCATTTCCACAATTTAATAAAGAATGAATACGAAGTGTTATTCACCATGCATGCGGTAGTCCGCGTAGACAGGTTATTTCCACAGATTAATAATGAATAAAAGGACAATCCTTATGAATATTGAAAGGAGATAACATCTGTTACTAAAAAAATAATATCTTTTACCTTAGTATGAACTAGATTTGACTAGTATACCAGATATTATTCTGAGAGAATCTTGGACTATAAATTACACTCAAAGTATCCTTATACTCAAATAAAATACTCGCAATATTGTAGAGGAATAATTTCTACTATTGGAATGGTGTACCTCTTGGTTGCTCATCCGATCACCTATTTATAGTGCAATTCGGAGTAAGAAAAATCAAAGTTCGACAACTTTACAACCAATTCAAGCAATTGCATTTATTGCAACCACCCACCAACCATTCATCATCCACCAATAAGTGGCCCCCATATGTCAACCACTAACCACCCATTAATTCCAATTAAACAAAATAATTCCAATACACTTCAATCATCTCCACCCCAATTAATTCATATGTAAAAAATTATATATATATAATAGTAGCATTATATAGAAAATATTATAAAATTATACTATTATTATCACCTTAAATTATTATAATATAGTATTATAATAATATATTGAATAAATATTTTATCGAAGAAAATAATTTCGATTCCTTAGAAAATATGCCAAACTTCCAACAAATATCTCATTCTAAATTCCTCCATAATTGAACCAATTATCATACTTTTATTTAACAATTATTATTCAAAATTAATATTACAGAATCACAATATTGACAACCAGGTCGTTCCAAGGAAAGAGGAGGCTTTCTGATAAGAATTTCTCCTTACTAGCGCGCAATTAAATAACATAACCCTTTCATTGACAGAACTTTCTAGACATTGCTAATAATTCTATCTAATAATATCATTTAAATAATATAAGTAACAATTATTGATTTAATAATATAAAATACTATGCAGTGGTTACTATGCCAATTATTGAATCAATAATATAAAATATTGAACAGTAATTACTGTAACCATTGTCGAATAAGTGACTTCTTACGTATTAATCAATAATTAGAAATACTGTGCAATACCGTGTGTTACTGTGCAACAGCACGTATTACTGTTTTTTTATCACCGGGTATTTTAACAGTTTAACGGTAAAAGTTTTGCCGTTATAAAATGTTATTTCTGTCGCTTTTTATATCCGACAGTTATTCCGTTGTGGGTTCCACCAATGACTACGCCGTCGTACGAATATTCTCCGCCAAAAGAATATTCTCCGACCAAACTAATATTCTCCGACACAACGAATATTTTATAACCACTTGCTTACTTTGTAAAATTTGAGCATATCACCCTTAACTTTAACCTTTTCATCAATTTAACCATTTACTGAATAGAATAATAATTATAAGAAAAATAGAATACATTTATTTCATAAAATTCGGGGTCTTATATGAATCGTAGGTCCTGTAGCTCCTATGCTCACATGAAATCAAATAAACAGCCTGCATAATGAATATAATGCAATAAAACATAAAACTACACTAGACATCGCTAAACTAAAGATTCATCAGTTAAATCTCCGTACGCGAGTAGCTCATAGCTTCCATTCCCTCCAGATACAAATAAAAAGTTACATGGTTGCTAAATATTTACAACAATTAGAAAAAAAAAACTAGATCTGTATAGATCTTAGCCATTATAGCTTCCAAGTTCAAGTGTTACAACTTTTGAATCGGTTAAAAGCAAGATATGGCTAGATCCAGTACAAATCAAGTCAATACAACTCAAATATTCACTATTTACAAAAAATGAATGGTTAGAACTTCAGATCTGACGAATTATAAGCTACTAAATATAGGTAGACATCACTTATATACGTATTAGAGTAGGCGAAGAAGACACATCTGGAGAAATCTTACCATATATCGTGAGAACAACTCTCAAATGACTTTTGGCTCCTCTATACTCGTCTCTTGATGAGAATGAAATATGTTATATTTTATTCCCTTAATATTTAATCTTTTATATCTCTTTTGTACCTAAGTATATTCATTTATATTATATTTGTTATTTTAGGTACAATTGAACCAATGAAGCAAAATGGGCTCAAAGGAACAAACAAGGCACAAAACCTTTCATGCATTACAAATTAATGTAGCAGCCCAGCCTTTTTAAAGCCAAATAATTAAAGTAGATCAGGTGGGCTAGTGTTAGTGGGCCCACGGTTTAATAAACAAAGCCACGAATTAGCTTGGAAAACAAATGGGCAGTAGCTACAATGGTGGGCCACGAAATTAGCCAAGCTCACAAATTTAGCAGCTCATGCTTGGAAAGGGAATTGGAGCAAATAAAGTGATAACATATGGGGGCCCACGATTGCAGCAAACTAAAGGAATATAGCAACTCACGTTATTTTGTCTCATACATAAGGAAGTGGGGTTAAGTCATGCAATGGTCTTGGCTGCTGGACAGTGAAGATACTCGCCCCAACGGGAGATTCACATAAGAAAGACCCGCCCCAGCGGGTAGGCGCTAGATCAGCCTGCCGAATTCCTTTAGCAACTTGGACTCGGAATGCTAGGGCATGTTAGTGCTGTGTTTTCTTGTGTTATAAGTAGAGACTTAAGCAGACATAGGGAGATACCTGGTATCTATTCAGAAAAACTATTCTTCTCTCTATTACTCTTTGTGATCCTATGGCCATGTGTGGCTAAGCTCTTGTTCTTGGATTAAGTAGACGGAAGCCTTGGATTAAATACACTGTGAGATCTAATTAATTATAATTGTTAAATTGATATTATGAGTATTGTTTATTCTTATGTGCTTGAATTACATGATTGATTTGTTTAATTGCTAGGTGCACTCTAGTTTATTATTCATTGAAATCTACTGCTAAATTAGATATCGAATCCATAATTGTTTGGTCACTCTAATTTGTGAAGCAACTAAGATTAATAATTGACTGCAGATCACGAGATTATTATATCTTAGGAAGAATATTCAACTAAATTAAATGCAACCGCTTGTGCTTGTGTTGTTTAGCTTCATCGATTTTTCTAATTCTTAAAGATTCTACTAGATTAAATTTTTAGCGCTTGTCTGAAGTTGTTTAGTAGTTAGGGTTATTTAGATTGCTTGTTTCCATCTAACTAAAATTAAGGAAAGACATGGAAGTGATTCTAACGACGAATATTCAAAGTATTAATTGTGTATGCTTGAGTCAATGATCAGTGTATGTTTCTAAGGTGGAAGTTGACTTAACCCAAGGTTTGTCCTCCTGATTTAGTTCGTTACAGCATTTTACACATTAGATTATTTTAATTAATAACAATAAAAAAAAACCCCTCTTTTAGAATACAAAGTATATAAAAATAAATTAAGCAGTCTCTGTGGGATCGACTCTTACTTGAACTACTACATTATTATCATTCGCAGTAAGGTATATATTTGGTTGTCTGCGACAGCACACCAAATTTTGGCGTCGTTGCCGGGGTCTGATTTTAGTCTACTTTTTTTTATATTTTTGAAATTCTTAATTTATTATTTTTTATTTTTTTATATAATTTGAATTTCCTTGATTGTTTATGCCCGATGACTCATATAGTCATTACAACATGCTACATTGCAGCCCAACGTAGTAGTACAATAGGGTAGCCACCTAGTGTACGTGTGGAGGGTGTTTTCAGTCCTTGTGATTGATAAACATTCTAGTTTACAGTGTGGAGACTCATGTTGAGACATTTATAAATGTGGAAGAGTTCACGGTCTTGTGTGACCCCTCAGCATAATCTGAAATCTAAGTTATTCATACTACTTCCCGATTATTAAAAAATCGTGAAAGATTCTTATTCTTCTAAAGGATGAATGTAGTAAGTAGACTGATCCTTAGAAAGGAGAAAATGATATAATGCGATTGAGAAGGTTATAATAATAAACTTCCGAAAAGAGAATGAATAAAAATTATTCAAGAGAATATGTAATATTCGGAATGGCACCGAGTAGAGGAGGTTTCGGTGATTCTGAGGACGGAATCCTTATAAAGGGGAAAGGATGTGAGAACCCGAATTTTTAGAAATTATTAAATAAGGATTTAATAAATAAAATTCTTAAACCGTGAGATGGGTTCGAATAAGAATATATATATGTGATATGAGATATGTGGTATTATATTACATAGGGTAATATGGACTATGTAATATGTGTTTTTGTGATTTATAAATAAATTATTAATATATATTTGTTAATTAGCGTACAGACGATTCAGTTGAGATAAAGGAAGTGGATAAATTCCTATCGATATTAAATAATTTATAGAATTATTTTATCATAGTAAGTTGGTGACATTAAATATCCTTAATGTATAATCACCATATTCTTGTGTATGTGTATTAATAACTAGTATGTTTATAATATAGGTTATTAATAGCACTTAAGCTATCCGTGAATAAGTTTGGATAGTGAAGCATGAGTAGTTAAGGAATTAACTAATAAGAATAAATATTAGTTAATTTAAGTTGGGAGTTATATTATGGAATAATATAATGAGAGTATTGAACCTTAATTAACTATGATGATATAGTACAGTGTTTAATTTACTTAAGTAAAGGAGTGAATTAATATGTGTGTTGATTATGTAATTATAGTTGATACTTTTTATATATATTACTTAGAGTAGTAATATGTGAGAAAGTCTAATGTGCGAATAATGTTAAATATATATATACGTTATTAAAAGAGAATGGAAATCATTATATCTTTAAATAAATATTTAATACTTGAAGAAATTGTTTTGGGGAACAATTTATAGAAAAGAAAGAGAAATAACTATTATATATGTCTATTAAAGGATATTAAAATAAATTCTAATATTGAATTATTTTAATAAAGGAGGAAATGTTATTTTTGAATAATAATATTACCTTATATGTTTTTGTATGAGGTAATATGCATGATTAATTAATATGATAAATATATTAAAACATATTTGCTATATGTAAATAAATTGATGAAAATAAATTATTATAATAAAAAATAAACTTGTTATCTATTTTCTATAAATAATATATGTACATGTGCCGTACATACTTTTAATAGATATTATATTAAGAATAATATCTTGAGACAATAAGTAAATTATTTTCTAATAATGAATGTATTTATTTGGAGAAAACATAATATTTTATGTTATGGTAAAATACATAATTTTTAATGTATTTTCAAGTGAGATAAGTAATACTAAGTTATTTCAATGTATTAAATAACTTAAGTTATTATCGTGGATGTTATCATTTAAATAATTTATAGAGTATATATTAATACTTAATTGAAGTAGTTTAGCATTTTAATAGCTTGAGTTATTATATTACCGTGAAAGTTATATAGAATATTGAAATATTTTCATTCACGATATACTGTGACTTAATAGTTCTAAGTAAATTAAACATGTGGTGGACAAGTAGTGTGATGGAAATGAATAAATATTGAGAGTAAGTATAAGCTTAATGTAAGCTTGTGAGAGATGCCTTGTGTGGCACGATAATAGATTTGAGAATTATTAATTAAACAATTAATCTATATTGATTGTTAATGGTGTGTTGAATTATTATTGCGAAGCGATAGCATGATAATAAGTATATTGTTTATAATTATAATAAGAATTGTACTTATTAAATTTGATAAGTGGTCTTTATGACCACTTATTCGGATAGTAACCAGCTTGTTCCGCTGTCGAAACTCAAGTATCTGTGTCCTTTTCACGTGTTTTTGCTTTGTTTTGTAGTTTGCATGTTTTCGAACTCCCTTGGTGCTTATTGAGCTTAAAAGGATAAATTAAGGTCAAAAGGAGCAAGAATGGAATGATGGCATGACAATGGGAAGGAAATGCAATCCGAACATCGTTTGGGTGGTTCACGTTCATTTCATGTTATTGGATTGGAACTTAGTTCATATTGTAGAACATCTTATAAGCTTTCTGGAATATCTTGAATCATCCCAATCGGAGTTCGGAGGCGAGAGTTATTCCCCGTATACCAACGGACGTTAAACCTAACGGTTTTGGGTTTCTATTGCACAGCTGTCACTTAGAGCTCAATTTCAGCCTTCATCCATCCATTATTTCTCAATACTAAAAGAATGAAAGTTGTAGAGCTCTTCGATAGCTTCGATTTGATAGGTGGCAGGTCTCGTAACTCCTCCCGAATAAAAAGTTATGGCCATTCTACCAGAGGACTCTGCAGCAGAAAATGCTTAGCGCGGGCGCGCGGATTCTAAGGCATTTTTGGGCGCGGTCGCACCAATCTTCAGCTGTGCCAGACTTGACTTTTCAATTGCACGGGATTTGGCTTTTGATTGGGATATAAGGGGGCTCGTTTGGGGCAAGAAAGAGCATCATATATTGGCCCTAGGCCCTAGTTCCTCTCTTTTCTTCCTTTACATCTTGTTTAGTCTAGATTAGGAGTAGATTAGAGAGTAGATTAGCGCTAGTTTAGTTAGTTAGTTAGTTTCTAGGGTTAGATTAGGTTTAAAGATTGAAGCAAGGGATTAGCATCAAAGATCTAAGCTTGGAGAAAGACTAAAGATTTGCAGTCTCTATCTCTTAACTCTCCTTGCATTCAATGTGTATTCGGATAATGTTTATGAACCTTGTGGATGATATATTTGAGTTGTCTATTACTTAAATTGTATTTTGAGGTTCCAATGGAACCTAATGAGTAGTTAATGTCGATTTCTCTTCCATATTGGTTCTTATTGATTGTTATGCGATTGTCTACTGCGATATATGCTTTCATTGCTTAATTGAGTCATGACCAATTACTGTGATAACCCACATGGGATTAAAAGACAAAGTGTGGGTTTAGATCTAATCGTAGTAGCGGACGATTGTACGTTCATATGGCGTTGGACGTATGATTTGTGCCCCCCAAACTTAACCGTTGCTTGCCCTCAAGCAACCAAAATAAAACTAAACAAAAGATGCAATGCAGTATATACAATGTATGCAATCTACATTATCATGAATGCAAATCCAAAACCCAGTCAGTATTGAACTTTCAAAGCAATGCCTCAGAAAATCACTACATAATCGAATAGATAAGCTACCTAAGGCAAGACCATAAGGCATATTCTGCAAATCCAAAGCTGTCAGCACTGACGTATTGTGCGTTGTGTGCCTAATAACCATTAAATATGCTTCTGAACAAATTTATCACATACTACGCTTCTTAGGGGAAAAATAAATTTTAATTCAAGAAAAGAAATAAATCAGATAAGTTCTAACCAAGACCATGCATTACTTAAGCTAAGAGTCACAGGGGGTTTTCATTAAGCTTTTATTACTCACGAAGGCGTATTCGCACTTTCCCGTGTACACAATTGACTGTGTAATGCCTAGTCCTCTTAGGCTTTTCAATGATATCTGTGTAGCGAGCTTTCGACCAACGACTCCCAGACCAGACGACCTTAGGGCGCTGGGTGTAGAGACACCCCTCAGGCTTACTTGCTCGAATATCAAAGGCCACAGAACTCGACGTAGCCGATGTGTTTATTCTATTTTTTTTCTTTTTCTTTTTCTTTTTCTGCAAGGGAGTGCGTCTTACGCTCTATCTCCCCGCATAAAACATGTATGTCCCCTGTTTCCCCCAAACTTAAGCTTTTAACAGTCTTAGTTATTATTAGATGAGAACTGACATTCTTTCATTCAAACATAGATTTCTCACCAGAAGACAAGTATGTGAAAATTTAAACTTAGCATGATATGGGGGTTACTCTATTGTGCTGATTGGCTACACAGTATCTGACAGATAAGGATTTACGTATATGACAGTATTATCAAGCTTAAGTCTCAAATCAGTTCAACAATCAAGTGATTTCAGTTTCTTCATAGGCCGCATACATAACTCACCAACTGAAACTGGATTCATGCAAAATGTCCTAACACAGAATGCAAAAATTTTAAAATTTTGACAAATTTTAACACTACATGCACTAAATGAATTGACACAACATGAACTGAACTAACTACTTGCAAAAACAAAACCAATACCCCCAAACTTAAAATGTTCAATGTCCTCATTGAAGGCAAAGGTAAAAAGAAAGGAACTCCCCTATTCGGCTTCCGATGCTGCATGAAATGAATTGGCGCCCTCTCAGAAGTTTCCCCTGTCTCTCTTTCTGCTCTGACAAAATAAACTCCGCTTAGCACTGTACTCAACGAACCAACCTAACTCAATATCAATCTTGCTCTGCTAGATATTCCACACTCAATGTCTCAATTGATCAGGTTGAGAGGCTGAGGTGGATGGGAATTGGTACTTTGGATTGAGGAGGTAGGAGGTTTTAAAAACTAAGGCTTTTAGTGGGGGGGGATTGCATTAAGGAAGAGATGAGGGATTGCATTAAGGAACTGAGTGTTTGGGATTATAGGGACTGAGGCTTGGGGCTACTAATAATTAACATGAAGTGGTACCCCCCAAAATCTGCAGGATTTTTCCCAAGATAGGTCCAGTCTGCATGTGGCGCGGCCGCGCGTGGTAATGCCTTGGATTTGGAGCGGCCGCGCGGGCTGCCAGATTTTTGTTTCTGCAGAATTTTTCCTATGCACTTGGTTGGCCCTTTAGTTTGGCTTCTTGCAGCATGCATTGATCATGAGAAAGGCATAAAACCTTTATTAAGCCCTCATACACTATCCAAAGTATATTATCTATTTACATCAAGAGAATGAACATGGAAAGATATATGCATTTAAATTCCCAAAAATTCTCTAAGTGCGTATAAGCAATGCAAGTGCATCAAAAATATGCTATGAGCTTTGTAATCCCAAAAATATACGCATTCATGCCTAAGTTCAAAAATGTAGGCAATGAACTCATAATTCCTACAGTATGCAAAAATTTAAACTAAATATTAACTAATAAGAATTAAACGAGGGGGAGGGAAATGTGATAGAAAGCATGTAAATGGAGAATTAAACAAAGAGATAGAGAGAGGGATGATGGGAAGTAGGTAATGGAGAATTAAATAAAGAGAGAGAAATGATGGGGTGCCCCCCATCTAGCGCTTAATTTATAGTCCTCTAGCTCGACTGTGTCTGGCCACTGCTACCCAACTCCCCGACGATACTGGAGAACCCCTCCATCCATCAGAATAGTTGTGTGACTTTGGCGGCTTCCCAGTAGGAGCGGATGAAGATTTAAACTACCTAGCATTGGATAAGTAAAAGAATTCCCCGTCCTGAAGGTTGGGGAGCTAGGCAAGGGTTCCGTTGTGTTGGTGAAATGATCGGGGCATGGAGGTATAGACCACACAACGGACTCTTCTTCTATTCTCTTCTCTTCTGACCACCATGGTGTCTAGACTGCGGAATCTCTCGTGTCATCAAGATCCATCTCTATAATGTGGCTACCAAGGGGGCAAGGATCTGCAAACTTGACTGGAGTCTCAAACATCGGCGAAGAAGGATCTTGGGGGATTATCACTATTGGTTCATACTGTTTCACATCCCCAATTATCTCCTCTTGTTCCATTGCCATCGGCTCGTCCAGTTGTAATTGCACTTCGGATTCTCTATCAGTTTCTGCACCCATGTCATATCACCATGTATCCTGGGGATCATTACTCACGTCTTCAAACATCTGAGGCATTTGACTTTGACTATCTTGAGCTTCATTTACTTGCTCAATCACCTCCTCATTCCTTAAAGCTATGCTAATTTTCTCTACCCAAGTCTGAAGATCCTCAATCGATTGCTCTTGCTCAATCAAGGTCTCCTCTGTCGATGCTATGGAATTCCCCGACATAATTTTCAATCCTTCCTTTTCTGTTTTACCCTTCGGGCTCCATGTACTGATGCTCATTGGTAGGAGTATTGTGGATTAGGACCATCTAATTCTGGAAGTTCTGGCTTGATTGCTCTTGGCTCCTAAGCCTCTCCTCATGGCTTTCTAAGCTCCTATACATGAATTCCATTGGAGACTGTTCTCCTTTTAAACATGGGGATTGATATGGGGGTTCTGGTGCATAAGTTGGACTTGGCTCATATTGTTCTTGATAGCTCACAGTATGGTTTTGCATCCCTTGTTCATCCTGATAGTAGTGTGCATACAAGACAATCATGTATGATGACAAAGCACATACTTTGTAAATAATCTTATTTATTTATTAATAAAATATTCATTTAAGGCATATAATTATCTACATGGTGCTGTTTTTATAATATGTAAATAACCCATAGTTTTAAGCAATGCTTTTAGAATCATAATGAGATCATGATAATGAGATCTAAATTCTTAGAAAGCTTAAAAACTAAAATAGTTCCCAATTGTGGGATTACTAAAATGGGGATTAGTAAATTCGGATAGATTGGTACATATGTTGCTTGCTCATTGGATGAGGATGACTGATCTTATGGTCATTTGTGTGGAGACAGTAAAGCAAGTATATAGGTGCTTATTGGAGAATAAGTTCACTGAACGTGACTCGCTATGGAATACCTAATGGAGTTTTACTCGCCTGTCAATAGGAATTCCTAATGTGATAGTAGTACATGTGATCCTTGGACTTGAGATCATCATAGTATCTTGTATGTAACAAATTATACTTTGACTAATTCCTTAAGGCCTTTTAAGGCATATATAGGGTATGCTTGGGTGTAATGAGTTACATATGGAGATAATGAATGATCAATAAAGAATCTACCACCTCTAGTAAAAGAGGAGATATGTCCTATGTGATTCGTTAAATGACAACCCAGGAATCCTTGGCCAAGGTAGAATGAAATTAGAAAGAGGTTTCTAATTTGCATTATTTGGAGTTGTGCATTTTCTAATCGAAATACATATGATTAAATAAATTAAGACCTGACAGTAAATCCATGTCTTATATTTAATTGGGACATTGTATGGTGGAAGGATTGAATTGTACGGTAACTATTAACTCACAGGTTCTTTTATGATTAATGTTGAAATCTATATTATCTAGAAAGTCGTTGATCGCTAGGGAGGCTTATCCCTATTGTAGAATAAATGTTATTTATTTAAATAGATTATTAGTTTAATTTGTTTATTTAAATAAGATTAGAATTGTTCTAATTGATTTATTCACAACCGGTTTAATATGGAGAACCTAAAGGGTCACACCATAAAAGGAAGAAGAATTATTTAAGAAGAAAATGGCATGATAGTAATAATGCATTAAGTATAATTAATTTAATATATGATGATAGAATAAATTAAATAGCTTAATGTTTATTATTTAATATTTTAGAAATATTAAATATAAATTAATAAGAGGAGTCTTATTAATATTATTATTATTATTAATATTTTAATTCTAAAGGAGTTTAGGAATTAATATAATATCAGTACTCTCTCTCAATCCTAATAAAGATTAGGATATAAATTAATTAAAAGTATTTAATTAATTAATTAAATAAAACCCTATTCTAATTGGATTAGGAGGGTTAACCTAATATCTATATAAGAGAGTCTTATATCAGAAATAAGGTACGTGAATTTTTCAAGAGTTGGGAGTACACATAATCTATAGAGATAGAAACAAGGGTTAAGCCAATAACCCATCTTACTGAGTTCTTCATCTTCCTTGGTGGATCACCGTTAGAGGCCAAACATTTGGGTGGCTGACATTGATCAAGGGAAGGAGCCACTACAGAGGAATCAAAGGAATCAAAGGAGTAGAACTTGTACCTGAGGAAGCTTGTATCTTCAAAGGTATATTTCTGTTTTTCTCCTTCTTAATTCACTGATAATTGATGCACAAGAATGATCATGGTAATGGGTTTGTATAAATTTTGAAAACCTAGTTTTTTACGCTTCCGCCCTATTTATGTGATTTGATTGCATGATTGCGTTACGTACAAACCCAACGGTGGTATCAGAGCCAATCTTGTGCTAATTATCAGTCTATGTGATTCCATACATGTATAATATGCGATTGGATCGAGTTCTGGGAAACAAAATTTTTTCTGATTCTGCGAAGCTGCGCAGCTGCGCCGGTTCCTGGCCTTCTTGCTGCGCAGCTGCGCCAGTGTCCTGTGCTGGTTTTCATGCTGCGCAGCTGCGCCGGTTCCTGGCCTTTTTGCTGCGCAGCTGCGCCGGTGTCTTGGCCTGGTTTTTCATGCTGCGCAGCTGCGCTGGTTCTTTTTATATTCCTGGCGCAGCTGCGCCACTAACAGAATCTGAATTTTTTTTTGTTTTATTTAATTAAATGAATGATTTATTTAATTAATAAAGGTTTAAAATAAAGATGTTTATTTTATATGAAATGAGATTTCAGAATTGCTAAAATTAAAAAGTTTAATTTGGAATTGTTTTTTGAATGAAATAAAGGAGTTTATTTTTCCAAAAAACAAAGTTTAGCAAACTTTTGCCCATTAACTGATATTAATACATATATGGAATGAATTTACTTTCATGAGATGAATAAGTTTTATCGATACGTATGATGATATGTATGGTAATAAAAGGGATTGATTATGGACTATGACCAATGTGATTGGATTTTATTTTGGATGAATGCTTAAATGTATGGGTTTTATAAAATGGGATCTGCGTACCTCGTCTTCTCTGATTTTATTCTCGGTGTAAAATTCTATCTCCCTTCTATGTACTTCCCCTTGACTGCTGATCAAGGTTTCTATTCAAAAATAATTTATGTAATAGAGATAGTTAGAATTATCTTGAAGAAACTGGAGACCAAGGAGCAAGGAGCGCGTGAAGACCCGTTTGTATGGAGCCCGGGTTTAAATGTAACAGTTACGTTTAAATTTAAATTTTTGCACTCCTAGGTTTGACCTTTTGGTTCACTTGGTGGCTCTAGTGAACCAAACTAGAATAAAAGTCCATAATCAATCTGGGTAGAATATAGTATTCTATATTGCATGCTAAATATTATATATATTATATTTTATACAAGCATGCTTCGCATGTTTAATAAAATGACGCGTATTTTATATATATATGTGCATGCGCGCTTAAAAAGATGAGACAAATAATAACAAACCCCTCAATGAAATATTATTAAGTCTGAAGCGTTCAAATGATATTTGGAATATCGAACGTCGCCTTCTAGCATGATTAGTTAATAGAGTATTAAATATTTAATATGAGTTTGTTATGCTATCCACAAGTCGAGTATTGAATATTTAAGATGTTAATTAATCACATTTGATGCTTATCAAGAAAATTGAAAGATCTAGTCTTGTTGTGCTATCCACAAGGACAAAAATTTTTCTTTTTTGAATTTATGGAAGTGCTAGGCTGGACTTAACTTAAATCATTTTAGTTCGGATGTCCATACACATGACCATTATGATTTAAGAGGCAAAATAAAAGGAGTTACATGGTGATGTAATTGACAAGAGTTGTCTACCTATTTATTTGTATATCGCTTGTTGTGCTATCCACAAGGTTATATACATTTGAAATGGGATCCTTAATCTCACTAGCAAATCTTTAATTAGATGTTGCCGAACTATATGAGTGAGGGTAATATAGTTTGATGAAAATAGTGGGAGATACCAATTTAAAATAAAGACCTAAATTTATTTTGGTATGCAAAGTTAATAAAATGAATGTTTGCTAAAATGTTGTCTTTTCACATGCAGAATTTTAAAAATGTCAAAATCACTAATCTCACTACGAAGCATACTTGATGCAAATAAGCTTACCGGCCCGAATTATGAGGACTGGCTAAGAAATCTGAGAATTGTTCTCACTGCTGAAAAGATTTCTTATGTCCTAAATTCCACTATCCCTGAATCTGTTTCAGAAACAGCCTCTGAGGAAGAGATTGCCACTTTCAATAAGTGGCAAGATGATGCATCCGTGGCTCAATGCATCATGCTCGCATCCATGAATAACGAGCTTCAGCGTCAGCACGAAAAAATGGATGCTCCTGCTATGCTGCTTCACCTCAAGGAGTTGTATGGTGAACAGAGTAGGACTGCTAGATATGAGATATATAAGGAGCTCTTTCGATCTCGGATGACCGAGGGCACTGCCGTTGAGACTCATGTTCTGAAGGTAATCAATTTGATTGAACGCCTTGAACAGCTTGGGTTCGTCATGGATGGGGAGTTGAGTCAAGACTTGGTCTTGCAGTCACTCCCTGAGACCTTCTCGCAGTTTGTGGTTAATTTTCACATGAATAAGCTAGATGTCAGCTTACCTGAGCTGCTTAACATGCTGAAAACTGCAGAAGGTCACTTCTCATCCAAGAATAACCATGTCTTGATGGTGGATTCTTCCAATAAAAGGAAGAGGCCCAAGGTGTCTTCTGAAAAGAAGAAATCTAAGAAGGCTAAGGGAAAAGGGAAAGAAAAGGAGCAAAAGAAAACTGAACTAGCTAAAGGAATGTGCTTTCATTGCAATGAGCCGGGACATTGGAAGAGGAACTGCAAGAAGTTTCTTGCAGAGAAGAAGCTTGGAGAAGGTTCGACTTCCAATCAAGGTTTGTTTATGATTGAAATTAATTTTTCTGAAAGTCATAATTCTACTTGGGTATTGCATACCGGCTGTGTTTCTCACATATGTAATACTGTGGAGGGACTGGTCAAAAGTAGAAAGCTGAACAAAGATGAGGTGATCCTACGAGTGGGAAATGGAGCAAAAGTTGCTGCATTAGCTGTAGGAACTTATTGTTTAGCAATGCCTTCGGGCAAATCCATTTATCTTAATAATTGTTATTATGTTCCAAATATTATTAAAAACATTATTTCAATTTCTGTATTGGATATGGAAGGTTTTGACGTTATTATAAAGAACAATGGTTGTTCTATTTATAAAGACGATGTTTTATATTGTATTGGAAATTTGCGAAATGGACTTTATACACTTGACTTACAAGAAAATATATTTCAAATTGAACAAATTAAGAAAAGGAAAAGAGATGATATTAATTATACCTATATGTGGCACTGTAGACTCGGTCATATCAATGAAACAAGATTATCCAAGTTGCATAAAGATGGGCTCCTCGAGCTATCTGATTATGAATCATATCCAACTTGTGAATCTTGTCTCATGGGTAAAATGACTAAATCTCCTTTTAGTGGAAAAGGAGAGAGAGTTACAGAGTTGTTGGCATTGATTCACACAGACGTTTGTGGACCTATGACAACAAGTGCACGGGGTGGGTATTCTTATTTTATTACTTTCACTGATGATCACTCAAGATTTGGATATGTGAATTTAATGAAATACAAATCAGAATCATTTGAAAAGTTCAAAGAGTTCAGAAGTGAAGTAGAGAAACAAATGGGCAAGAGTATTAAGATACTCCGATCAGATCGAGGTGGAGAATACTTAAGCAGTGAGTTTCTCAATTGTCTCAGAGAAAATGGTATAATCTCACAATGGACTCCTCCAGGTACACCACAATTAAATGGAGTATCTGAAAGGAGAAATCGAACACTGTTGGACATGGTTCGATCCATGATGAGTTTTACCGACCTTCCAATTTCCTTCTGGGGATATGCCCTAGAAACGGCTGCATACCTACTTAACAAGGTACCTACCAAATCCGCCCCAAAGACTCCATATGAGATGTGGAAAGGGAGAAAACCAAATCTTAAGCATGTTAAGACTTGGGGTTGTCCAGCTTATATCAAAAAGTTTGAAAATGATAAGCTACAGACTAAATCCGATAAGTGTAGATTTGTGGGATACCCTAAAGAAACCGTAGGGTATTATTTCTATCATCCAACTGATCAAAACGTGTTTGTTGCGAAACATGCTACCTTCTTGGAGAAAGAGTTTATCCATGAAGGGGTCAGTGGGAGCAAGATATATCTTGAAGAAGTTCAAGAACCACAAGTTACCACGGACCAAAGTCAGGTACCTAACCAAGTAGAAGAACCTACTGTACCACACCCTGTTCGTAAATCTGGAAGAGTACCGAAGATACCTGAGAGGGATGGATTCGTTATAGAGGATGACGATGAGGTACACATCTTGAATGATGATGATCCATTGAATTACGAACAGGCTATGAGTAATAAAGACTCAGGAAAATGGCTTGAAGCTATGAAATCCGAAATGGACTCCATGTACGAAAACAAAGTATGGGCTTTGGTTTCACCACCTGAAGGCATTAAGCCTATTGGGTGTAAATGGGTCTTTAAAAGAAAGACTGGAGCGGACGGCAAGGTAGAGACCTATAAGGCCCGACTGGTTGCAAAAGGTTTCAAATAAAGACAAGGAGTTGACTATGATGAAACCTTTTCACCAGTAGCTATGCTCAAGTCCATTCGGATTTTGCTTGCGATTGCAGCTTATAACGACTATGAGATCTGGCAGATGGACGTGAAAACGGCCTTCCTCAATGGGAAACTTGAGGAGGATGTGTATATGACACAGCCAGAGAGATTTGTTTCAAAGGTTGGAACAAATCAAGTCTGTAAGCTGCAACGATCCATTTATGGATTGAAGCAAGCTTCTCGTAGATGGAACACTCGTTTTGATGAGACAATCAAAGAGTTTGATTTTATCAAAAACGAGGATGAACCATGTGTATACAAGAAGGTTAGTGGTAGCGCAGTATCATTCCTTGTATTATATGTTGATGATATATTACTGATAGGGAATGACATTCCTATGTTACAATCCATTAAAATCTGGTTATCTAAAAACTTCTCCATGAAGGACTTGGGTGAAGCATCCTATATTTTGGGGATAAAGATCTATAGAGATAAATCTAAAAGGATGCTCGGCTTATCCCAAGGAACGTACATTGATACGATGCTAAAGAGGTTTAGCATGGAAGATTCCAAAAGAGGTCTCATGCCGATGAGCCATGGAATAAATCTCTCCAAGAAACAGGCCCCAAAGACACCTGAGGAGAGAGACCATATGAGTAAGATCCCTTATGCTTCTGCAATAGGATCTATCATGTACGGTATGATATGTACTAGACCGGATGTTGCTCACGCACTTAGTGCAACAAGAAGATACTAGTCGAATCCAGGAGAAGAGCACTGGAAGGCAGTGAAAAATATCATAAAGTACTTGAGAATGACTAAAGATATTTTTCTTGTCTACGGTGGGTCTGAATTAAAACTCGAGGGATTCACGGACTCAAGTTTTCAAACAGACCAAGATGACAGTAAATCTGTTTCAGGGTATGTGTTTACCTTGAACGGAGGTGCAGTGAGTTGGAAGAGTTCCAAGCAGCAAACGGTTGCTGATTCAGTGACAGAGGCAGAGTATATAGCTGCAAGTGAAGCTACAAAGGAAGCTGTTTGGATGAAGAAGTTCATAACTGAACTTGGTGTGGTTCCTAGCATTGGAGAAGCAGTTCCCGTATACTGTGACAACACCGGAGCGGTTGCACAGGCTAAGGAACCCAGGTCTCATCAGAAATCTAAACACGTGTTGCGGCGATTTCACTTGATCAGGGAGATCATTGAAAGAGGAGACGTCACCTTGGAGCGTGTAGACTCTCAAGACAACATTGCAGATCCATTTACTAAAGCTTTAACACAACAGCAGTTTGATCGTCACTTAGAGAAGATGGGTATGAGATACCATGGCGATTGGCTTTAGTGCAAGTGGGAGATTGATAGTAGTGTGCATACAAGCCAATCATGTATGATGACATAGCACATACTTTGTAAACAATCTTATTTATTTATTAATAAAATATTCATTTAAGGCATATAATTATCTACATGGTGCTGTTTTTATAATATGTAAATAACCCATAGTTTTAAGCAATGCTTTTAGAATCATGATGAGATCATGATAATGAGATCTAAATTCTTAGAAAGCTTAAAAACTAAAATAGTTCCCAATTGTGGGATTACTAAAATGGGGATTAGTAAATCCGAATAAATTGGTACATATGTTGCTTGCTCATTGGATGAGGATGACTGATCTCATGGTCATTTGTGTGGAGACAGTAAAGCAAGTATGTAGGTGCTTATTGGAGAATAAGTTCACTGAACGTGACTCGCTATGGAATACCTAATGGAGTTTTACTCGCCTGTCAATAGGAATTCCTAATGTGATAGTAGTACATGTGATCCTTGGACTTGAGATCATCATAGTATCTTGTATGTAACAAATTATACTTTGACTAATTCCTTAAGGCCTTTTAAGGCATATATAGGGTATGCTTGGGTGTAATGAGTTACATATGGAGATAATGAATGATCAATAAAGAATCTACCACCTCTAGTAAAAGAGGAGATATGTCCTATGTGATTCGTTAAATGACAACCCAGGAATCCTTGGCCAAGGTAGAATGAAATTAGAAAGAGGTTTCTAATTTGCATTATTTGGAGTTGTGCATTTTCTAATCGAAATATATTTGATTAAATAAATTAAGACCTGACAGTAAATCCATGTCTTATATTTAATTGGGACATTGTATGGTGGAAGGATTGAATTGTACGGTAACTATTAACTCACAGGTTCTTTTATGATTAATGTTGAAATCTATATTATCTAGAAAGTCGTTGATCGCTAGGGAGGCTTATCCCTATTGTAGAATAAATGTTATTTATTTAAATAGATTATTAGTTTAATTTGTTTATTTAAATAAGATTAGAATTGTTCTAATTGATTTATTCACAACCGGTTTAATATGGAGAACCTAAAGGGTCACACCATAAAAGGAAGAAGAATTATTTAAGAAGAAAATGGCATGATAGTAATAATGCATTAAGTATAATTAATTTAATATATGATGATAGAATAAATTAAATAGCTTAATGTTTATTATTTAATATTTTAGAAATATTAAATATAAATTAATAAGAGGAGTCTTATTAATATTATTATTATTATTAATATTTTAATTCTAAAGGAGTTTAGGAATTAATATAATATCAGTACTCTCTCTCAATCCTAATAAAGATTAGGATATAAATTAATTAAAAGTATTTAATTAATTAATTAAATAAAACCCTATTCTAATTGGATTAGGAGGGTTAACCTAATATCTATATAAGAGAGTCTTATATCAGAAATAAGGTACGTGAATTTTTCAAGAGTTGGGAGTACACATATTATATAGAGATAGAAACAAGGGTTAAGCCAATAACCCATCTTACTGAGTTCTTCATCTTCCTTGGTGGATCACCGTTAGAGGCCAAACATTTGGGTGGCTGACATTGATCAAGGGAAGGAGCCACTACAGAGGAATCAAAGGAATCAAAGGAGTAGAACTTGTACCTGAGGAAGCTTGTATCTTCAAAGGTATAATTCTGTTTTTCTCCTTCTTCATTCACTAATAATTGATGCACAAGAATGATCATGGTAATGGGTTTGTATAAATTTTGAAAACCTAGTTTTTTACGCTTCCGCCCTATTTATGTGATTTGATTGCATGATTGCGTTACGTACAAACCCAACACATCCCTTATCATCAAACCCTTGCTAATCTGCTCTGCCCAGTTCTGAATACTCTTGAATGACTTCTGTTGTTCATTCAAGATGTCCTTTAGTGATTCTATGCGACTTCCTTCCTCCAAGCTTGCATTTTCTGTGTCACCCTCAAAATTGTATTGAGGCTCGTAAACTGGAGTCTGGAAAGTGCATTCTGAGGCGTAAACGGGATTTGGATCCCAGTACTGGTCTTGATAATAGTTTGATGAAGGGTTTGGGTGATACCCCCAATCTTGTTGATAAGTGGGATGAGGTTCGGTGTAGGAATAACCACCCCCATACTGCTCCGGTCCATAACTGATAGGCTCCTGATGGCTCATATAAGCTCCAGCACCATAGTCATATGAAGTCACTGGCTCTCGACTCTGTTGGACTGAAACAGTATCCAGCTTTCTCGAGAGCTCCTCTAACTGTGCTGAGAGTGTGGCAATTGGGTCGAGTCCATCAGTGCTTGCTTCCCTTGGTTGCTCTTGTCTTGTACAGTTCTATGGATAGAAATTTAAGTCCATTGTACCTGAAAAGAGAATATGAGAAGAGAATTAAACAAAAATAAAAATAAAATGTTTAAAGTAAGACAAATTTGATTTAAACTAATGTTGGCAAATAGTTATCCAAATAATTCCCCAGCAACGGCGCCAAAAACTTGTTGGTCGTTTTACCGATCAATATATTCGTGAAAGTATACACGGTCAACAAGTAATAAAGTGTAAGTACAGATCGTTCCCACGGAGAATTAATGGATAATAGGTCGCCAAAGCACTAGCTCATAATCATCTCAGTCTTATTTAAACGGGTGGTAAAGAGAATGAATTAGAACTAAGTTAAACTAGGCAAGCAATTAAACTTAAACTAATTAATTCTAGAGTTAAAATCAGATAATGAAGACAAGAGATTCCAATTTCCCCTAATGATTCGTCTAAGTCGACACACTTCCAATTAGGTCAAATTAATCATTACAGTTGTTAGCCGAGAACACGAAGGTAAGAGAAGGCCATCTTTCGATGCACCTAATCCATACCACGTGCAATCCACAGATGATAGAACGCACGTGAACACCCACATTATCTAAACCCCTATATGTCTATGGTGTTTACAAATAAATAGGGTTTAGGGTCAAGTCCTTTATTGACTACGAGCGGCGCTTCGGTATATGTCTATCCTAAGCACAAATCATACGTCCAACGCCATGTGAACGTACAATCGCCCGCTACTACGATTAGATCTAAACCCACACTTTGTCTTTCAATCCCATGTGGGTTATCACAGTAATTGGTCATGACTCAATTAAGCAATGAAAGCATATATCATAGTAGACAATCACATAACAATCAATAAGAACCAATATGGAAGAGAAATTGACATTAACTACTCATTAGGTTCCATTGGATCCTCAAAATACAATTTAAGTAATAAAAAACTCAAATATATCATCCACAAGGTTTATAAACATTATCCGAATACACATTGAATGTAAGGAGAGTTAAGAGATAGAGAATGCAAATCTTTAGTCTTTCTCCAAGCTTGGATCTTTGATGCTAATCCCTTGCTTCAATCTTCAAACATAATCTAACCCTAGAAACTAACTAAACTAGCACTAATCTACTCCTAATCTAGACTAAACAAGATGTAAACGAAGAAAAGAGAGGAACTAGGGCTTAGGGCCAATATATGATGCTCTTTCTTGCCCCAAACGAGCCCCCTTATATCCCAATCAAAAGCCAAGTCCCGTGCAATTGAAAAGTCAAGTCTGGCACAGCTGAAGATTTGCACGGCCGCGCCCAAAAATGCCTTAGAATCCGCGCGCCCGCGCCAATCATTTTCTGCTGCAGAGTCCTCTGGTAGAATGGCCATAACTTTTTATTCGAGAGGAGTTACGAGGCCTTCCACCTATCAAATCGAAGCTATCGAAGATCTCTACAACTTTCATTCTTTTAGAATTGAGAAATAATGGATGGATGAAGGCTGAAATTGAGCTCAAAGTGACAGCTGTGCAATAGAAACCCAAAACCGTGGACTTTAACGTCCGTTGGTATACGGGGCATAACTCTCGTCTCCGAACTCCGATTGGGATGATTCAAGATGTTCCGGAAAGCTTATAAGATGCTCTACAATATGAACTAATTTCCAATCCAAGAACATGAATTGAACGTGAACCACCCAAACGATGTCCGGATTGCATTTCCTTCCCATTGTCATGCCATCATTCTATTCTTGCTCTTTTTGACCTCATTTTGTCCTTTTCAGCTCAATAAGCACCAAGGGAGTTCCAAAACATGCAAACTACAAAATAAAACAAAAACACGTGAACAGCACACAGATACTTGAGTTTCAACAGCGGAACAAGCTGGTTACTATCTGAATAAGTGGTCATAAAGACCACTTATCAAATACCCCCAAACTTAACCGTTGCTTGCCCTCAAGCAACCAAAATAAAACGAAACAAAAGATGCAATGCAGTATATACAATGTATACAATCTACACTATCATTAATGCAAATTCAAATCCAGTCAGTATTGAACTTTCAAAGCAATGCCTCAGAAAATCACTACATAATCGAATAGATAAGCTACCCAAGGCAAGACCATAAGGCATATTCTGCAAATCCAAAGCTGTCAGCACTGACGTATTGTGCGTTGTGTGCCTAGCAACCATTAAACATGCTTTTGAACAAATTTATCACATACTACGCTTCTTAGAGGAAAAAAAATTTTAATTCAAGAAAAGCAGTAAATCAGATAAGTTATAACCAAGACCATGCATTACTTAAGCTAAGAGTCACAGGGGGTTTTTATTAAGCTTTTATTACTCACGAGGGCGTATTCGCACTTTCCCATGTACACAATTGACTTTGCAATGGTTAGTCCACATAGGCTTTTCAATGATATCCGTGTAGCGAGCTTTTGACCAACGACTCCCAGACCAGACGACCTTAGGGCGCTGGGTGTAGAGACACCCCTCGGGCTTACTTGCTCGAATATCAAAGGCCACAGAACTCGACGTAGCCGATGTGTTTATTCTATTTTTTTTCTTTTTCTTAATCTTTTTTTTTGTTTTCTTTTTCTTTTTCTTTTTCTGCAAGGGAGTGCGTCTTACGCTCCATCTCCCCGCATAAATTATGTATGTCCCATGTTTCCCCCAAACTTAAGCTTTTAACAGTCTTAGTTATTATTACATGAGAACTGACATTCTTTCATTCAAACATATATTTTCCACCAGAAGACAAGTATGTGAAAATTTAAACTTAGCATTCCATGGGGGTTACTCTATTGTGCTGACTAGCTACACAGTATCTGACAGAAAAGGATTTACGTATATAACAGTATTATCAAGCTTAAGTCTCAAATCAGTTCAACAATCAAGTTATTTCAGTTTCTTCATAGGCCACATACATAACTCACCAACTGAAACTGGATTCATGCAAAATGTCCTAACACAGAATGCAAAACAGAATGCAAAAATTTTAAAAATTTGATAAATTTTAACACTACATGCACTAAATGAACTGACACAACATGAAATGAACTAACTACATGCAAAAACAAAATTATTGAAGAATGTGGTTATTTCTCGCCTAATAATATTGATAAGGGTAAATTAATGAAAGAATTCCTACGTGAACGATTAATCAAATATTAATCGTTATTGCTATTATGAGAAATAGAATACTAATGAGAATTAAATGATGATACGTTGATTATTATTATTGCAAATAATAGAATAATAATAAGCAAACTTGTTTATAAATATAATAAGATTTATATTTATTTATTGTGATAATTAACTATATAAATGTTAATTAATTGTTATGGAAATTATAATTTCATTGATTAATGAGAAATGGATTATTTAATATTATTATTAATTAATTGATGAGATAATTAATTATTTACTTCTATATGCAAGCATGCGAATAAAATGTATAGCGTATAGTAACTAACTATATATTATATGAACTGTGAAGTGTAGTGCAACTATATTATATAGTGTGGTGCAACAATTATGTGACTATACTCTATATAGGAACCATGTATAAAGACTAATTAAACTATGTGAGTTACATGAAATGTGTGTGTGACAGGTGTATATTCAGTACACAATAAAATAATATATCGTGAATATATGGTAAACAATTATTGAATTAATGAAATTTAATAATAAAGGAGACAATACACTGTGGATGGTATCCGGAAGAATTATATCCGGTGGGATGAACTGTACATAGATTTTACATGTGTAAGTTAAAATTTACTGCATAATAGTAGTATTTATTTATTAGGATTACATGGTAACACCATTTATAACCTAAGGGTATAGGAAATAAAATGTGCATACATGATGTAGCCTTAGTAAGCATGATATATATATATATATATATATATATATATATATATATATATATATATATTACATTAGTATAGTGTATTACAATTACAAGTTGCTGAGTGCTCAACTTCTCCTCACGTGAATGGCTAGAAGCTATGCCTATTGATGTTTCTCAAATTCAACAAAACTAGATAATAATTACAAGGGGTGTGGAAGTCATGATGAATTTCACCCACTCTCAACCACCATTCGTTAACCATTATACAAACTTGAAATCTATGGGTTTGATTCATGAGAAAATTGGATTGTCTAGATATTTAAAATTCTATAAATAAGGCTTCCTCCTCCTTCATTTTGATTTGCTGAGAATTCCTTAAGTCTTGAGAGCATATAGAAAGTGAGAATGCTTTAGTGAGATAGAAGCATTGTGAGTTGGTATTTGACAACAAGTTCGTATGAACCAAGTAACAGAGGTATACTTCATTTCCTTGTTTTTCATTTAAGTTTACTGTCAAGTTCCAATTCTTGAAATTGAGCATGGATGGATTAATTGTTGAGTAAGAATAAGTTTGTTAAGTGTTTTATGAGTTATTAGAACTATTATATAGTTGCTCAGAATCAATTTGCTGTAGTAATTTTTTAAATGGGATTATAGTACTGCCGATGCAGTCTGCTCTGTTTCTGGTAGGCCACCTGCGCAGCGGCGCCAGTTTTGTACTGGCCAGCGGCACAGCTGCGGCGGTACCAGACTTGAGTTGGCCAAGGCCCTGCGCAGATACGCCAGTTTTGAACTGTGGAGCTGCACAGCTGCGCCGGTTCCTGATCCCAGTTTATGCAGATTTTGTTCCTGCTTGATGTCTGCTAAGTGATAGATATTGAAAGGAATTAGGACAAGCATGCTGGTATGATTAATACATATATATGGACTTGTTAAACTAGTATGTGCGTATTATATTCGGATCGCTTACGTGAACGATGAAGTTATAGTTTTGAAAATAAACTTAAGGTTTTATAAACGAATTTTGGCGTATATAAGTCATGTTTATATTCTGACTTTGAAGACACATTAGAATGGTTTAAGAATGCATGAAAGGCATGTTGATTTGCATACATATGTTTCATAGTATAACATGAGCATGCCGGACCTCGTTAGTAAACATTTCCAATGAGAATGTAAGTTTTGAAGGTGGATCTTGGCATGTAAATACCATGTACACATTCTGATTTTTGTGATCATGTTTAGATGACTTAGAAATGCATATCGAACATGTCAACCTATATATAGATAGCATGAACATGTTAGGTTTTGTTAGTGAGCTTCACTAATGAAAATGCGAGCTTTGAACGTGGACGTTAACATGTTACCTTAAGATTTGAATTCTGATATTTGTAAACATGTTTGATAGTACTCGTAGACTCGATCATGTATCCTACATGTATATATACCATGATTAGGTGTTGTGATTCAAATGAAGCATAAACGAAGCATGTTTTCAAAATAAAACGGTGTTAGTTGCATGAATGTGATATAATTATTCATGAGTATGCCTAATACAAAGCATATGAATAGCCCATGTGTTTAAAAAGCGAGCATGTTAGACTTTATGACTTTATAGCCTTGAATGGACTTAAGTTTTTATGGGTATTAACTTAGAACCTATATCATGTAAATTGAACGTGAAAAGGTTAAACGAGCATGAAAGTATCCTTTAATGTGTATACATGCTATGTAGGACCATATGTTAATACTTGAATCCGATTTCGATGATTAATAGAGTATATTTGCTTTTATATGGTCTTATGTGTTAGGAATGATATATGAGAATGATTAACTCAAAAGATGGACTACACTAGCTATATGTAAATAGATTAGTGGTAGACGAGCATGTGTATGTAGAGAATGGTAGTAAGTACGTATGGTTAAAGTATACTTATACGTACATAGTTATTCTAAGACTACGATAAGAAAGTAAGACAAAGGTTCTAAGAACCAAGCTAGACAACAATGTAATACTTATTATTATATTGAGAATGTATGGAAGTGTATAACTGATGGGTGTGATCTCTATGATTAATATAACTGTGTAGGATTACACAAAGTGCAGAGATTCTGAAGCAGTTAAGTCGTAGTTGTTAAACTACGAATCAGGCAAGTCTTTCAGTTCCTATTTGATATATGAATTCAATAACTGTTAGTTGAATTATATTATGCTATGATAATGTGAACTTATATATGAACTGTATATATGAGATATAAATGAGATTGAAAGTCGAGCTTTGATGATATACTTGTTATGTGAAAAGTAACATGCGTATTAAATATAGATTGTTTATAAATGCACGAACTGGGTATGATGTTGTATGCTATGTGATGCATGAAAACTGTTAGAATTACTGAGCTGTCGAGCTCACTCTTGCAAATAATAATTTTTGCAGGTTAAGGACTCACGGTAAAGACTACGTGCTTCTTGATTGATAAAGTTAAATAGTATCGCAATGAAGAGTACTTTTTAGATTATCGTTTGAACCCTGTTTAGGTTCTAAGAGTTGTACTTGATAATTGTATACGTTGTTTAATACTTGTTGTATTGTAAAAGATGTAATAGCTAATACATAGAGGATATCAAGTTGAGTTGTAAACGTTTATACAGAAATTTGTGTAGAGCGAATCATAATATAGTGTGATTCAAGGATATGTAATTGATTCAAAGTTATGAAATCAATAAGATGAATTTATTTAAAGGATATTGAAAAGTTTAAATTGTTTCGCATTTTAGTAACATTGAATATGATGTAAAGACAAGATCTTGGATATAAATAGAATTTATATTCTAAATTATAATAAACAAAGTTGTATTATTTTACTAATGATATAAAGATGTAATAGTTTGACGATAGTAATATCGTGACTGCACCGAATCAGAGGTTTCGAAGGAACGTGAATTTGGGGGCGTCACAGGTTGGTATCAAAGCTGTAGGTTATAAACCTTAGGTAAGTGTACCTTAGAATATAATCTGAGAGAGTGAAAGATAAGATTAAAATATATCTAAGCGAAGATTCAAAGAAGAATATCAAAATATCTAGAGAATGAGAATCAGGAGTTTCCTAACTCCGGTAATAAAAATGTTAAGATGATGTCTATAAGATGTATATGAAAAAAATAGTGAGAATAAACTCAAATGGAGTTTAGTTGATAGTAGGGAAAGAACCCTGAGGTAAAGCGATGATCACGACGTGATCAGATTGAATTGTGAAATGATAGATAGTCTGTAACGACTAAGTGTGTATAGCTTGATGCTATAAGAGAATGTACTATGATATAGTACGAGATGAACTCATGAAGAGTTGTATGTGGTGAAACATAGAAAGTTCGTAACGAGAAAGTGATAGAGTAAGATAGAGTTAAGTGTTGGACTTTTATTGAGGACTCATGTGATGACTTAGTTGTACAAACTTTTGTATGGGCAGAAGTTTTGTGCTTGCACTGAGTGCGTCACATTGATAATCGTTGGAATGTTAGTGTCGCGGTATCATTAGACATATGGCGGAAAGGTGATTCTTTTCTCATATTTATTTTGATAGATAGAGATTTCTAAGATATAATTAGATAATATTAAGATTAGGTGCGAGTTCTTAAGACTCATGCCTATGACAAGTTCGTGACTCATAATCGTATGGTGGGACCCCTCAGCGAATGGATGATTTTGGTCTGACTAGGATAAGTTCCTCAACCCATATGATTGTGGTAAGTTCCTGAGCTTCCATGGTGTGGTAAGTTGGTGAACTGTACTGAGAATAGATATATTATATAAGAGTTTTGGAATAGTAAGCATTGATGGTGGTAAGAGATTGAAGTGATGGAGAAATTTGGATTTTTTTAAATCTTCTAGCTATGCTAGGTTTTCAAAATTTATTGACTTCGTGCTAGTGTTTGCACTTCAATTTTCTTGAGAAAAACATTGGGTCAAGTGACTGAACCAATTAGTTTTAAAAATAATACCGTTATTCGTATGTCTAAGCTATTTGTTTCGGCTAAGACAAAAATGATTTGAAAATCTTTCAAAATGTATTTTGACCATGTGCGTCATTTGATATGGTGTATGATGGTAAACGATGGAGTCATTAATGCAATTGAACCTAGTGTCGGAAGTGATCGTAGGATCGTTAACCCATTATGGTATGATGTAGTATGATAAAGTCACAAAATGACAAAATCTTCAACGTACTATTAAGTGGGTGCGGTATTTTAACATCATAAAATGATTTTTGGTTTTCTTTCAAATTATGAAAAGTTGACTAAATTATTTCGATTGATGTCCAAATTATTAATAAGAGTCTAAGCTAATTGATTCTGCTAGGCAACTGTAGAAAAGTGATTATAGAATTCAAGCATTCTTGTGTATTTGTGCCAAACCAGATTGCTCTGGTGCGGATGTAGAAGTTGAGAAGCTGAGTTGAACAATCCTATAACGGGAACCTATTTTCGGAGACAGTGGTCACGAATATGACTCATATAGTCATTACAACACGCTACGTTGCGGCCCAACGTAGTAGTACAATAGGGTAGCCACCTAGTGTACGTGTGGAGGGTGTTTTCAGTCCTTGTGATTGATAAACATTCTAGTTTACAATGTGGAGACTCATGTTGAGACATTTGTAAATGTGGAAGAGTTCACGGTCTTGTGTGACCCCTCAGCATAATCTGAAATCTTAGTTATTCATACAACTTCCCGATTATTAAAAAATCGTGAAAGATTCTTATTCTTCTGAAGGATGAATGTAGTAAGTAGAATGATCCTTAGAAAGGAGAAAATGGTAGAATGCGATTGAGAAGGTTATAATAATAAAACTTTCGAAAAGAGAATGAATAAAAATTATTCAAGAGAATATGTAATATTCGGAATGGCACTGAGTAGAGGAGGTTTCGGTGATTCCGAGGACTGAATCCTTATAAGGGGGAGAGGATGTGAGAACCCGAATTTTTAGAAATTATTAAATAAGGATTTAATAAATAAAATTCTTAAACCGTGAGATGGGTTCGAATAAGAATATATATATATATGTGATATGAGGTATGTGGTATTATATTACATAGGGTAATATGGACTATGTAATATGTATTTTTGTGATTTATAAATATATTATTAATATATATTTGTTAATTAGCGTAGAGACGATTCAGTTGAGATAAAGGAAGTGGATAAATTCCTATCGATATTAAATAATTTATAGAATTATTTTATCATAGTAAGTTGGTGACATTAAATATCCTTAATGTATAATCACCATATTCTTGTGTATGTGTATTAATAACTAGTATGTTTATAATATAGGTTATTAATAACACTTAAGCTATCCGTAAATAAGTTTGGATAGTGAAGCATGAGTAGTTAAGAAATTAATTAATAAGAATAAATATTAGTTAATTTAAGTTGGGAGTTATATTATGGAATAATATAATGAGAGTATTGAACCTTAATTAACTATGATGGTATAGTAAAGTGTTTAATTTACTTAAGTAAAGGAGTGAATTAATATGTGTGTTGATTATGTAATTATAGTTGATACTTTTTATATATATTACTTAAAGTGGTAATATGTGAGAAAGTCTAATGTGCGAATAACGTTAAATATATATATACGTTATTAAAAGAGGATGGAAATCATTATATCTTTTAATAAATATTTAATACTTGAAGAAATTATTTTGGGGAACAATTTATAGAAAAGAAAGAGAAATAAGTATTATATATTTTTAATAAAGGATATTAAAATAAATTCTAATATTGAATTATTTTAATAAAGGAGGAAATGTTATTTTTGAATAATAATATTACCTTATATGTTTTTGTATGAGGTAATAAGTATGATTAATTAATATGGTAAATATATTAAAACATATTTACTATATGTAAATAAATTGATGGAAACAAATTATTATAATAGAAAATAAACTTGTTATCTATTTTCTATAAATAATATATGTACATGTGCCATACATACTTTTAATAGATATTATATTTAGAATAATATCTTGAGACAATAAGTAAATTATTTTCTAATAATGAATGTATTTAGTTGGAGAAAACATAATATTTTATGTTATGGTAAAATACATAATTTTTAATGTATTTTCAAGAGAGATAAGTAATACTAAATTATTTCAATGTATTAAATAACTTAAGTTATTATCATGGTTGTTATCATTTAAATAATTTATAGAGTATATATTAATACTTAATTGAAGTAATTTAGCATTTTAATAGCTTGAGTTATTATATTACCGTGAAGGTTATATAGAATATCGGAATATTTTCATTCACGATATATTGTGACTTAATAGTTTTAAGTAAATTAAACATGTGGTGGACAAGTAGTGTGATGGAAATGAATAAATATTGAGAGTAAGTATAAGCTTAATGTAAGCTTGTGAGAGATGCCTTGTGTGGCACGATAATAGATTCGAGAATTATTATTTAAACAATTAATCTATATTGATTATTAATGGTGTGTTGAATTATTATTGCGAAGCGATAGCATGATAATAAGTATATTGTTTATAATTATAATAAGAATTGTACTTATAAAATTATTGAAGAATGTGGTTATTTCTCGCCTAATAATATTGATAAGGGTAAATTAATGAAAGAATTCCTACGTGAACGATTAATCAAATATTAATCGTTATTGATATTATGAGAAATATAATACTAATGAGAATTAAATGATGATGCGTTGATTATTATTATTGCAAATAATAGAATAATAATAAGCAAACTTGTTTATAAATATAATAAGATTTATATTTATTTATTGTGATAATTAACTATATAAATGTTAATTAATTGTTATAGAAATTATAATTTCATTGATTAATGAGAAATGAATTAATTAATATTATTATTAATTAATTGATGAGATAAGTAAATTATTTACTTCTATATGCAAGCGTGCGAATAAAATGTATAACGTATAGTAACTAACTATATATTATATGAAGTGTGAAGTGTAGTGAAACTATATTATATAGTGTGGTGCAACAATTATGTGACTATACTATATATAGGAACCATGTATCAAGACTAATTAAACTATGTGAGTTACATGAAATGTGGGTGTGACAGGTGTATATTAAGTATACAATAAAATAATATATCGTGAATATATGGTAAACAATTATTGAATTAATGAAATTTAATAATAAAGGAGACAATACACTGTGATGGTATCCGAAAGAATTATATCCAGTGGGATGAACTGTACATAGATTTTACATGTGTGAGTTAAAATTTACTACATAATAGTAGTATTTATTTATTAGGATTACATGGTAACACCATTTATAACCTAAGGGTATAGGAAATAAAATGTGCATACATGATGTAGCCTTAGTAAGCATGATATATATATTACATTAGTATAGTGTATTACAATTGCAAGTTGCTGAGTGCTCAACTTCTCCTTACGTGAATGGCTAGAAGCTATGCCTATTGATGTTTCTCAAATTCAACAAAACTAGCTAATAATTACAAGGGGTGTGGAATTCATGATGAATTTCACCCACTCTCAACCACCATTCGTTAACCATTATACAAACTTGAAATCTATGGGTTTGATTTATGAGAAAATTGGATTGTCTGGATATTTGAAATTCTATAAATAAGGCTTCCTCCTCCTTCATTTTGATTTGCTGAAAATTCCTTAAGTCTTGAGAGCATATAGAAAGTGAGAATGCTTTAGTGAGATAGAAGCATTGTGAGTTGGTATTTGACAACAAGTTCGTATGAACCAAGTAGTAGAGGTATACTTCATTTCCTTGATTTTCATTTAAGTTTACTGTCGAGTTCCAATTCTTGAAATTGAGCATGGATGGATTAATTGTTGAGTAATAATAAGTTTGTTAAGTGTTTTATGAGTTATTAGAACTATTATATAGTTGCTCAGAATCAATTTGCTGTAGTAATTTTTTAAATGGGATTATAGTACTGCCGATGCAGTCTGCTCTGTTTCTGGCCGGCCACCTGCGCAGCTGCGCCAGTTTTGTACTGGCCAGCGGCGCAGCTGCGCCGGTCCCTGATCCCAGTTTATGCAGATTTTATTCCTGCTTGATGTCTGCTAAGTGATAGATATTGAAAGGAATTAGGACAAGCATACTGGTATGATTAACACATATATATGGACTTGTTAAACTAGTATGTGCATATTATATTCGGATCGCTTGCGTGAACGATGAAGTTATAGTTTTGAAAATAAACTTAAGGTTTTATAAATGAATTTTGGCGTATATAAGTCATGTTTATATTCTGACTTTGAAGACACATTAGTATGGTTTAAGAATCCATGAAAGGCATGTTGATTTGCATACATATGTTTCATAGTATAACATGAGCATGCCGGACCTCGTTAGTAAACATTTCCAATGAGAATGTAAGTTTTGAAGGTGGATCTTGACATGTAAATACCATGTACGCATTCTGATTTTTGTGAGCATGTTTAGATGACTTAGAAATGCATATCGAACATGTCAACCAATATATAGATATCATGAACATGTTAGGTTTTTTTAGTGAGCTTCATTAATGAAAATGCGAGCTTTGAACGTGGACGTTAACATGTTACCTCAAGATTTGAATTCTGATATTTGTAAACATGTTTGATAGTACTCCTAGACTCGATCATGTATCCTACATGTATATATACCATGATTAGGTGTTGTGATTCAAATGAAGCATAAACGAAGCATGTTTTCAAAATAAAACGGTTTTAGTTGCATGAATGTGATATAATTATTCATGAGTATGCCTAATACAAAGCATATGAATACCCCATGTGTTTAAAAAGCGAGCATGTTAGACTTTATGACTTTATAGCCTTGAATGGACTTAAGTTTTTATGGGTATTAACTTAGAACCTATATCATGTAAATTGAACGTGAAAAGGTTAAACGAGCATGAAAGTATCCTTTAATGTGTATACATGCTATGTAGGACCATATGTTAATACTTGAATCCGATTTCGACGATTAATAGAGTATATTTGCTTTTATATGGTCTTATGTGTTAGGAATGATATATGAGAATGATTAACTCAAAAGATGCACTACACTAGCAATATGTAAATAGATTAGTGGTAGACGAGCATGTGTATGTAGAGAATGGTAGTAAGTACGTATGGTTAAAGTATACTTATACGTACATAGTTATTCTAAGACTACGATAAGAAAGTAAGACGAAGGTTCCTAGAACCAAGCTAGACAACAATGTAATACTTATTATTATATTGAGAATGTATGGAAGTGTATAACTGATGGGTGTGATCTCTATGATTAATATAACTGTGTAGGATTACACAAAGTGCAGAGATTCTTAAGCAGTTAAGTCGTAGTTGTTAAACTACGAATCAGGCAAGTCTTTCAGTTCCTATTTGATATATGAATTCAATAACTGTTAGTTGAATTATATTATGCTATGATAATGTGAACTTATATATGAACTGTATATATGAGATATAAATGAGATTGAAAGTCGAGCTTTGATGATATACTTGTTATGTGAAAAGTAACATGCGTATTAAATATAGATTGTTTATAAATGCACGAACTGGGTATGATGTTGTATGCTATGTGATGCATGAAAACTGTTAGAATTACTGAGCTGTCGAGCTCACTCTTGCAAATAATAATTTTTGCAGGTTAAGGACTCACGGTAAAGACTACGTGCTTCTTGATTGATAAAGTTAAATAGTATCGCAATGAAGAGTACTTTTTAGATTATCGTTTGAACCCTGTTTAGGTTCTAAGAGTTGTACTTGATAATTGTATACGTTGTTTAATACTTGTTGTATTGTAAAAGATGTAATAGCTAATACATAGAGGATATCAAGTTGAGTTGTAAACGTTTATACAGAAATTTGTGTAGAGCGAATCATAATATAGTGTGATTCAAGGATATGTAATTGATTCAAAGTTATGAAATCAATAAGATGAATTTATTTAAAGGATATTGAAAAGTTTAAATTGTTTCGCATTTTAGTAACATTGAATATGATGTAAAGACAAGATCTTGGATATAAATAGAATTTATATTCTAAATTATAATAAACAAAGTTGTATTATTTTACTAATGATATAAAGATGTAATAGTTTGACGATAGTAATATCGTGACTGCACCGAATCAGAGGTTTCGAAGGAACGTGAATTTGGGGGCGTCACAGGTTGGTATCAAAGCTGTAGGTTATAAACCTTAGGTAAGTGTACCTTAGAATATAATCTGAGAGAGTGAAAGATAAGATTAAAATATATCTAAGCGAAGATTCAAAGAAGAATATCAAAATATCTAGAGAATGAGAATCAGGAGTTTCCTAACTCCGGTAATAAAAATGTTAAGATGATGTCTATAAGATGTATATGAAAAAAATAGTGAGAATAAACTCAAATGGAGTTTAGTTGATAGTAGGGAAAGAACCCTGAGGTAAAGCGATGATCACGACGTGATCAGATTGAATTGTGAAATGATAGATAGTCTGTAACGACTAAGTGTGTATAGCTTGATGCTATAAGAGAATGTACTATGATATAGTACGAGATGAACTCATGAAGAGTTGTATGTGGTGAAACATAGAAAGTTCGTAACGAGAAAGTGATAGAGTAAGATAGAGTTAAGTGTTGGACTTTTATTGAGGACTCATGTGATGACTTAGTTGTACAAACTTTTGTATGGGCAGAAGTTTTGTGCTTGCACTGAGTGCGTCACATTGATAATCGTTGGAATGTTAGTGTCGCGGTATCATTAGACATATGGCGGAAAGGTGATTCTTTTCTCATATTTATTTTGATAGATAGAGATTTCTAAGATATAATTAGATAATATTAAGATTAGGTGCGAGTTCTTAAGACTCATGCCTATGACAAGTTCGTGACTCATAATCGTATGGTGGGACCCCTCAGCGAATGGATGATTTTGGTCTGACTAGGATAAGTTCCTCAACCCATATGATTGTGGTAAGTTCCTGAGCTTCCATGGTGTGGTAAGTTGGTGAACTGTACTGAGAATAGATATATTATATAAGAGTTTTGGAATAGTAAGCATTGATGGTGGTAAGAGATTGAAGTGATGGAGAAATTTGGATTTTTTAAATCTTCTAGCTATGCTAGGTTTTCAAAATTTATTGACTTCGTGCTAGTGTTTGCACTTCAATTTTCTTGAGAAAAACATTGGGTCAAGTGACTGAACCAATTAGTTTTAAAAATAATACCGTTATTCGTATGTCTAAGCTATTTGTTTCGGCTAAGACAAAAATGATTTGAAAATCTTTCAAAATGTATTTTGACCATGTGCGTCATTTGATATGGTGTATGATGGTAAACGATGGAGTCATTAATGCAATTGAACCTAGTGTCGGAAGTGATCGTAGGATCGTTAACCCATTATGGTATGATGTAGTATGATAAAGTCACAAAATGACAAAATCTTCAACGTACTATTAAGTGGGTGCGGTATTTTAACATCATAAAATGATTTTTGGTTTTCTTTCAAATTATGAAAAGTTGACTAAATTATTTCGATTGATGTCCAAATTATTAATAAGAGTCTAAGCTAATTGATTCTGCTAGGCAACTGTAGAAAAGTGATTATAGAATTCAAGCATTCTTGTGTATTTGTGCCAAACCAGATTGCTCTGGTGCGGATGTAGAAGTTGAGAAGCTGAGTTGAACAATCCTATAACGGGAACCTATTTTCGGAGACAGTGGTCACGAATATGACTCATATAGTCATTACAACACGCTACGTTGCGGCCCAACGTAGTAGTACAATAGGGTAGCCACCTAGTGTACGTGTGGAGGGTGTTTTCAGTCCTTGTGATTGATAAACATTCTAGTTTACAGTGTGGAGACTCATGTTGAGACATTTGTAAATGTGGAAGAGTTCACGGTCTTGTGTGACCCCTCAGCATAATCTGAAATCTTAGTTATTCATACAACTTCCCGATTATTAAAAAATCGTGAAAGATTCTTATTCTTCTGAAGGATGAATGTAGTAAGTAGAATGATCCTTAGAAAGGAGAAAATGGTAGAATGCGATTGAGAAGGTTATAATAATAAAACTTTCGAAAAGAGAATGAATAAAAATTATTCAAGAGAATATGTAATATTCGGAATGGCACTGAGTAGAGGAGGTTTCGGTGATTCCGAGGACTGAATCCTTATAAGGGGGAGAGGATGTGAGAACCCGAATTTTTAGAAATTATTAAATAAGGATTTAATAAATAAAATTCTTAAACCGTGAGATGGGTTCGAATAAGAATATATATATATATGTGATATGAGGTATGTGGTATTATATTACATAGGGTAATATGGACTATGTAATATGTATTTTTGTGATTTATAAATATATTATTAATATATATTTGTTAATTAGCGTAGAGACGATTCAGTTGAGATAAAGGAAGTGGATAAATTCCTATCGATATTAAATAATTTATAGAATTATTTTATCATAGTAAGTTGGTGACATTAAATATCCTTAATGTATAATCACCATATTCTTGTGTATGTGTATTAATAACTAGTATGTTTATAATATAGGTTATTAATAACACTTAAGCTATCCGTAAATAAGTTTGGATAGTGAAGCATGAGTAGTTAAGAAATTAATTAATAAGAATAAATATTAGTTAATTTAAGTTGGGAGTTATATTATGGAATAATATAATGAGAGTATTGAACCTTAATTAACTATGATGGTATAGTAAAGTGTTTAATTTACTTAAGTAAAGGAGTGAATTAATATGTGTGTTGATTATGTAATTATAGTTGATACTTTTTATATATATTACTTAAAGTGGTAATATGTGAGAAAGTCTAATGTGCGAATAACGTTAAATATATATATACGTTATTAAAAGAGGATGGAAATCATTATATCTTTTAATAAATATTTAATACTTGAAGAAATTATTTTGGGGAACAATTTATAGAAAAGAAAGAGAAATAAGTATTATATATTTTTAATAAAGGATATTAAAATAAATTCTAATATTGAATTATTTTAATAAAGGAGGAAATGTTATTTTTGAATAATAATATTACCTTATATGTTTTTGTATGAGGTAATAAGTATGATTAATTAATATGGTAAATATATTAAAACATATTTACTATATGTAAATAAATTGATGGAAACAAATTATTATAATAGAAAATAAACTTGTTATCTATTTTCTATAAATAATATATGTACATGTGCCATACATACTTTTAATAGATATTATATTTAGAATAATATCTTGAGACAATAAGTAAATTATTTTCTAATAATGAATGTATTTAGTTGGAGAAAACATAATATTTTATGTTATGGTAAAATACATAATTTTTAATGTATTTTCAAGAGAGATAAGTAATACTAAATTATTTCAATGTATTAAATAACTTAAGTTATTATCATGGTTGTTATCATTTAAATAATTTATAGAGTATATATTAATACTTAATTGAAGTAATTTAGCATTTTAATAGCTTGAGTTATTATATTACCGTGAAGGTTATATAGAATATCGGAATATTTTCATTCACGATATATTGTGACTTAATAGTTTTAAGTAAATTAAACATGTGGTGGACAAGTAGTGTGATGGAAATGAATAAATATTGAGAGTAAGTATAAGCTTAATGTAAGCTTGTGAGAGATGCCTTGTGTGGCACGATAATAGATTCGAGAATTATTATTTAAACAATTAATCTATATTGATTATTAATGGTGTGTTGAATTATTATTGCGAAGCGATAGCATGATAATAAGTATATTGTTTATAATTATAATAAGAATTGTACTTATAAAATTATTGAAGAATGTGGTTATTTCTCGCCTAATAATATTGATAAGGGTAAATTAATGAAAGAATTCCTACGTGAACGATTAATCAAATATTAATCGTTATTGATATTATGAGAAATATAATACTAATGAGAATTAAATGATGATGCGTTGATTATTATTATTGCAAATAATAGAATAATAATAAGCAAACTTGTTTATAAATATAATAAGATTTATATTTATTTATTGTGATAATTAACTATATAAATGTTAATTAATTGTTATAGAAATTATAATTTCATTGATTAATGAGAAATGAATTAATTAATATTATTATTAATTAATTGATGAGATAAGTAAATTATTTACTTCTATATGCAAGCGTGCGAATAAAATGTATAACGTATAGTAACTAACTATATATTATATGAAGTGTGAAGTGTAGTGAAACTATATTATATAGTGTGGTGCAACAATTATGTGACTATACTATATATAGGAACCATGTATCAAGACTAATTAAACTATGTGAGTTACATGAAATGTGGGTGTGACAGGTGTATATTAAGTATACAATAAAATAATATATCGTGAATATATGGTAAACAATTATTGAATTAATGAAATTTAATAATAAAGGAGACAATACACTGTGATGGTATCCGAAAGAATTATATCCAGTGGGATGAACTGTACATAGATTTTACATGTGTGAGTTAAAATTTACTACATAATAGTAGTATTTATTTATTAGGATTACATGGTAACACCATTTATAACCTAAGGGTATAGGAAATAAAATGTGCATACATGATGTAGCCTTAGTAAGCATGATATATATATTACATTAGTATAGTGTATTACAATTGCAAGTTGCTGAGTGCTCAACTTCTCCTTACGTGAATGGCTAGAAGCTATGCCTATTGATGTTTCTCAAATTCAACAAAACTAGCTAATAATTACAAGGGGTGTGGAATTCATGATGAATTTCACCCACTCTCAACCACCATTCGTTAACCATTATACAAACTTGAAATCTATGGGTTTGATTTATGAGAAAATTGGATTGTCTGGATATTTGAAATTCTATAAATAAGGCTTCCTCCTCCTTCATTTTGATTTGCTGAAAATTCCTTAAGTCTTGAGAGCATATAGAAAGTGAGAATGCTTTAGTGAGATAGAAGCATTGTGAGTTGGTATTTGACAACAAGTTCGTATGAACCAAGTAGTAGAGGTATACTTCATTTCCTTGATTTTCATTTAAGTTTACTGTCGAGTTCCAATTCTTGAAATTGAGCATGGATGGATTAATTGTTGAGTAATAATAAGTTTGTTAAGTGTTTTATGAGTTATTAGAACTATTATATAGTTGCTCAGAATCAATTTGCTGTAGTAATTTTTTAAATGGGATTATAGTACTGCCGATGCAGTCTGCTCTGTTTCTGGCCGGCCACCTGCGCAGCTGCGCCAGTTTTGTACTGGCCAGCGGCGCAGCTGCGCCGGTCCCTGATCCCAGTTTATGCAGATTTTATTCCTGCTTGATGTCTGCTAAGTGATAGATATTGAAAGGAATTAGGACAAGCATACTGGTATGATTAACACATATATATGGACTTGTTAAACTAGTATGTGCATATTATATTCGGATCGCTTGCGTGAACGATGAAGTTATAGTTTTGAAAATAAACTTAAGGTTTTATAAATGAATTTTGGCGTATATAAGTCATGTTTATATTCTGACTTTGAAGACACATTAGTATGGTTTAAGAATCCATGAAAGGCATGTTGATTTGCATACATATGTTTCATAGTATAACATGAGCATGCCGGACCTCGTTAGTAAACATTTCCAATGAGAATGTAAGTTTTGAAGGTGGATCTTGACATGTAAATACCATGTACGCATTCTGATTTTTGTGAGCATGTTTAGATGACTTAGAAATGCATATCGAACATGTCAACCAATATATAGATATCATGAACATGTTAGGTTTTTTTAGTGAGCTTCATTAATGAAAATGCGAGCTTTGAACGTGGACGTTAACATGTTACCTCAAGATTTGAATTCTTATATTTGTAAACATGTTTGATAGTACTCCTAGACTCGATCATGTATCCTACATGTATATATACCATGATTAGGTGTTGTGATTCAAATGAAGCATAAACGAAGCATGTTTTCAAAATAAAACGGTTTTAGTTGCATGAATGTGATATAATTATTCATGAGTATGCCTAATACAAAGCATATGAATACCCCATGTGTTTAAAAAGCGAGCATGTTAGACTTTATGACTTTATAGCCTTGAATGGACTTAAGTTTTTATGGGTATTAACTTAGAACCTATATCATGTAAATTGAACGTGAAAAGGTTAAACGAGCATGAAAGTATCCTTTAATGTGTATACATGCTATGTAGGACCATATGTTAATACTTGAATCCGATTTCGACGATTAATAGAGTATATTTGCTTTTATATGGTCTTATGTGTTAGGAATGATATATGAGAATGATTAACTCAAAAGATGCACTACACTAGCAATATGTAAATAGATTAGTGGTAGACGAGCATGTGTATGTAGAGAATGGTAGTAAGCACGTATGGTTAAAGTATACTTATACGTACATAGTTATTCTAAGACTACGATAAGAAAGTAAGACGAAGGTTCCTAGAACCAAGCTAGACAACAATGTAATACTTATTATTATATTGAGAATGTATGGAAGTGTATAACTGATGGGTGTGATCTCTATGATTAATATAACTGTGTAGGATTACACAAAGTGCAGAGATTCTTAAGCAGTTAAGTCGTAGTTGTTAAACTACGAATCAGGCAAGTCTTTCAGTTCCTATTTGATATATGAATTCAATAACTGTTAGTTGAATTATATTATGCTATGATAATGTGAACTTATATATGAACTGTATATATGAGATATAAATGAGATTGAAAGTCGATCTTTGATTATATACTTGTTATGTGAAAAGTAACATGCGTATTAAATATAGATTGTTTATAAATGCACGAACTGGGTATGATGTTGTATGCTATGTGATGCATGAAAACTGTTAGAATTGCTGAGCTGTCGAGCTCACTCTTGCAATAATAATTTTTGCAGGTTAAGGACTCACGGTAAAGACTACGTGCTTCTTGATTGATAAAGTTAAATAGTATCGAACTGAAGAGTACTTTTTAGATTATCGTTTGAACCCTGTTTAGGTTCTAAGAGTTGTACTTGATAATTGTATACGTTGTTTAATACTTGTTATATTGTAAAAGATGTACTAGCTAAAACGTAGAGGATATCAAGTTGAGTTGTAAACGTTTATACAGAAATTTGTGTAGAGCGAATCATATTATACTATGATTCAAGGATATGTAATTGATTCAAAGTTATGAAATCAATAAGATGAATTTATTCAAAGGATATTGAAAAGTTTAAATTATTTCGCATTTTAGTAACATCGAATATGATGTAAAGACAAGATCTTGGATATAAATAGAATTTATATTCTAAATTGTAATAAACAAAGTTGTATTCTTTTACTAATGATTAAAAGATGTAATAGTTTGACGATAGTAGTATCGTGACTGCACCGAATCAGAGGTTTCGAAGGAACGTGGATTTGGGGGGGTCACATGATGCTTCAACCTGGGAGCTAGAATGGCTTAGATCCGTGGTATATCTATGGATGTATTTACTTGTAAATGGTCCCGGTTAACCCGTATAGCCCTAAATATATATTTAGAGGTGAAAGGGGGGCCGAATCGGCGTGAACGGTGATTTTAACCGATGAAATCATTTAGTAATGAAGCCGTGGACATTATGTATATATGAAATGGTACAAATATTGTGAGCCTAGGAATCCCGGTGTCGAGATCCCCTAACGGATCCGACTTGATTCCTATGATGGACCGATTTTTACGTTGTAAATGCTTTAAATACCCTAAATATCGATGTGCATGTAATATTTGGATGTTGAAGACGAACTCGAGGGGTTAGTCTCGAGAGCTCGGATTCAAGACCCTGTGATAGTGAAAACCTTCATTACGGGAGCTCGGTTCATCGAGATGGCTTTTATGCCCGATGATGATTCGAACCTTCTTAACGCTTTAGCATACATATCATCAAAATGATTTCTCAAGAAAACCACAAAGAGCTTTTGATGAAAAATAAAGCGATTCGGGGTAGATCACGTAATGAACGTAAAGAATAAAAGGAAGTATCGAAGTTCTCGATTCCTAGTCGGGCAAAGGATTTGAAAACCTTACTTTTCAAAACCTCATTTCAATTTACATATCTTGTTAAAATTGAATCTTTCGCTATATCAAATCCTTCGTAGCTAGGCGCAAAAGAGGTACAGCACTACTTTCAAGTCACCAAAAAGACTTAGAAACCTACTAATAAAGCTTTCAAAATCAAAAACACACACGAACACACACATACACACACACTTTTTGCATAAGAAAATCAATAAGATGTGGTACCGTGCTTGCATGGTAGTCAGGGGGTGCCTAACACCTTCCCCCCGCTTAACCTAGCCCCCGGATTCCACGAATCTCGGGTTTCAAGACCAAACCAAAGAGTCACGCATTGGACCATCTTGCAAAAAACTATTAAAACCGAGATGAGTCAGTACATCCATTTCCAAAATACCAACTGGCGACTCTGTCTCAATCGGTCCAATCAATAAAATTAATCTTTCAAAGTCGTCGACACATATGTCGGTATCGGTTTCCTACGAAATTCACCCTTTAAAACGGAACCCCAAAGACAACGCGAAAGCGAAAGGGAAAAGAATAAAATAGGGAAATCAGAGCACTCCTCTCTCGTCCCACGGACAAGAGATGAGGGCAAACAACTCCAAAAGAGAAAAAAGAGACCTCCTCCTTCAACAAAAGGGAGACCGAGGACTTGATTTTCTGCCCGGTGTCGACACTCTGCACTTCAGGTTGCGTCCTAGGTTGTTCCTAATTAATCACCGCCTCCACCTTCGCTACTGTCGACGCCAAGTTGATTCTCCCATTTTCCTAATTTTCTTTCTTCCCTTTTTGTTTTGCTAGTTTGATTAATTTTTATCTTGAAGGTGAGTTTTAGGAAAGAACCGACATAAATGCCGACAATTTTAAAAAGATTGATTTTAATGTGATTGAACCGAATTAGACGGAGTCGTAAATTGGTATGAGTTAAAAAGTATGTCCCAACACATTCGAGCTTTAAAAAGATTTTGAAATATGTGAGTCCATTTAATTGGTCTTGAACTTGAGATTTATAGAGTTCGGGGGTTTGCTTAAGCAAGGGGAAGGTGTTAGGCACGCCCCGACTTCAGTGAAACATGGTTACCGTGACTTTTTCATCTCCTAAGAATATCTCTCTCTCTCTCTGTGTATGTGTGTGTGAAATGCTTTAGTTTTTAAAAGGTGCTTGAGTGCTTTATCTTGAAAGTAGTGTTGTGCCCTTTTAAACCTATGACGAAATGGTTTGATTTGAAGAAAAGTTTATTTTTATACAAAGCATATAAAAGTGATGTTTTGAAAAGATGGTTTTCAAACCCTTTGCCAACTAGGAATCGAGGACCTTTGATACTGTGACACCCCCAAATTTGGGTACTTCATTTCCACATGATTTGGTGTTCACTTTCTAAATATAACATAAATCTACCCAATAATAAAATAATTACAAAGTAAATTACAACCTTTATAAATAATAAAATCTTCCTTATAAAAAGGATTACAACTTTGTAAAATAAATCCCAGGGTTTACTCTAACCTTGACATAAACATATAATGCGAAAATAAAACATAACTCAAAAGTCTTATTACAATCGTTCAATAATTAAACAAGTCTTCACTTGTTTAGATTCCCTTCCCCTTTACACGATAACGGGGTATCAACACTTTCAACTTTAGCTGCAATGATTATTTAATGCAAGAGTGAGCAAACAACAGCTCACTTGAATACAACAATAAATAAGACATACAAGAATATCTTTGAAAAGGTTTGAATAACTTTACTTTCACAAGGATACAGAATTGAATAATAATTCTCTATCACAATTCAAAATTTGAATATAGAATTCATCTGAGGGTCGTAAGAGCCTTGAACTTTTGTCCTAGTATATAAACATTTCTATTTAAAACCTTTAACAGTCATTTAGATTATGGACCTTAACTCGTACTTAAGGGGATCAGCCCTTCGTACCATGTATTGTGCACAAACATCTTAACGCTTTCGCATAGTAACCTCTCCTAGTAAATAGGGTTGTTCATCTCAGTATTTGAATACAAGTCCGCACCAAAGTAAGTTTGGTTTGGATAAGCTTAAAGGGTAATTTAGAATTCACCGTTCATCAACTAAGGAGGAATAATTGAATCGACTTACAACAATCAGGAACAATTCATAATTGAAAGATTATGAATCTATTATATGCTTTAGAATCAAACTTAAAGCATTTAAAAAGAATATATAGACCTTGCTTGAACAATAAGTTAAGAGCACATTAAATCATGAACTTAAATTAAATACTTGTCCATTGCAGAATAAAAAGGACAATCTCAAATAATGAATATATGAGCTTAAAGAACTTGTATAAAATTTAATGAGTTCAGGGATAAAATACTTGCATAAAAATTAATACAAGATTCAGGGTTTAGAAAACTTGCCTCAAGCGCAAGCTACTAATAAAATGACGTTCTAACAATTCCTACACATATATATTTAATCACAATAACCTAAATTAGTTAACATGTAACTAATTCACATAATTAGTTAACCCCTATAGGTTAACCCAATCTAGTTTAATTAAATAATTTAATAATTAACCATCACATAGTTAATTATACCACACAAGCATGTTCACATAATTAAATCAATTAAAATTATGTATTTCATATTAATTATAATTAATTAAATTATAATTTAAACATTTAATCTAATTATAATTACTCAAATTATAATAACACCTTATTTAATTAAATTATAAACAAATTAAAAATTATAATTAACTAACTACATCATGCATTTACTAAATTACAATTACACAAATTATAATTTATAATTAATCATGCAAATATTGAATTATAATATATAATTAATCATGCATTACATAAATTATAATTTAAAATTAGCATTCACTTGATTAAAATTAATCAACTATAATCATTATAATTTAAATTAAACCTTTACTCTAATTATAATTATTTAAAGTTATAATCACAAATTATATTTTATTAATATTCGTTTAGCATTTTAATATAGGTTTAATCATGTTATAAAAGTTATTACATAAAATTAGCTTTACAAAATACAAAAGAAAACAAGTTTCCTTTTTCCCTGCCACCCCTCCCGCCGGGGAGGGGACGGGCCCTTTCTAGCGAACGCAGACAAGTTCGCGAACTGTGCAAAGAAAAAGCCAATTTGACTTATTTATCCACACCAAATTTTAATTATAGTTCATGCAATTCATATCAATTAATAGAAAACACAAACTTAAAACTTCTAACATGATTCTAACATACATAAATATTATAACACATCATCAAACAACCAACTTCATGATTTTTTTGAAGAAAAACCATTGTTAAGTGTTTTTCATGAAATTGAAGACTGCACTTTTATTTTTAACCCAATTCATGAAATTCCAATTTCACTAACTCTACTTCCTTAATATATTAACATAACCTAAAAACAATTTACATAACAATTGATAAACACATAACAATTGGATGATTTAAAGACTATTTTCAAAAAACCAATTCTCTGTGAATCAAATTATCAACCAATTAAATTCACAATACATTAATATTTTTCACAATTGAAGATAACATAATTAAAATTCTACATAGGTATATAAATATATACAAATTCTCAATTTTACTCTACACTTAACCAATATAAATATAAACATCCATATGAACATCACTTTCTCCATTAAAACATGTTTTATACAACAATTGAATTTCTAAAACTTGTCTATGGCATACAATCCACTTACAAACAATTGTAACCAAAATTTCTACTTTTCTACATCAATATCACAATTACATGGAAAAGATTTTTCACAGAGAGCTCAATCATAAAGAAAACAACTATATAAAGTTTTAAAAAAACATAAGGTAGTGACTATACTTCTTTTGCTTAGATGATTGAAGAAGAAGAAGATGATTTTGATTCCTCTCAAGCTTTTCCTTTTCCTTCTTCTCTCTATCTTCTTCTCTGATATTTCTATGCTCTCTCTTCTCTTCTTTGTTCTTAGTTTATACTTAGGCTTAGACTCAACTAACATAACATATAAAATATACTACGTATACTTTAACTGATATAATAATATGTATTAAGGGCAATTACTCCCCAAAATAAATTGTCAGTTATAGGATTTCAAAAGCCACTAAGATTTGTTTGGCAAAACATTTTATAAAAATAAATTGTTAGTACTAAGGCATTGTTTGGGTAAAATGGGTTTAAAGCTAGTGCAAGGGCCCTGTTTGGCAAAACCTTTTAAAACAAAAGTAAGGGCCTTGTTTGGTTAAAACCATTTAAAAACTCTTTTCTTTATTTTAATAAATCTTTTTAACACATACTTTAATGTTACACTTTAATTAATTAAATCTTTTAACATCTAATTTAATCAATTAAAATCTAACATCAATTAATCACATAAAACTTTGCCACATAATTAAAATTACTCGCTAATTATAATTCATGTAAAACATAAAACATAATTCATCTAATTTAATTATCTCAATTAAATTAGAATTATACAAAAAATTAATATACATCAATTAAATTAAATATTAAATATTTATTTAATTAATATATAACACTTAATTAAATCACTCCACAAAATTACATAATTTATTTATTCAACTCAATAAATAAATCACACAAAATATTTATTTAACTCAATAAATATTTAAAATTATTATATAAAATCTCAATCAGTTACAATCTTCCCTCCTTAAAAGGATTCTGTCCCCAGAATCACACATAAAAAAAAATCTTGTCTATTACATTCTTCCCTCCTTAGAAGGATTCTGTCCCCAGAATAAGTACATAAGGGTTACACAAAACTAAGCAAATAATTGCGAATAAGATTTCATCATAACATCTTCGAGTTCCCACATAGCTTCTTCAGCACTGTGGTTCCTCTAAATTACCTGAACAGAAGGTATCACTTTATTTCTAATCACTTGTTCCTTTCTATCAACTATTTGAACATGCACTTCTTCATAAGTTAAGTCTTTATCGATTTGTAAAGGCTCGTATTCTATTACATGTTTATATTTGTGCTTGTAAGGTCTTAACACAGAAATATGAAAGACATTATGTATATTCTCGAGCTCCGGAGGTAATGCAACCTCGTAAGCTACTTCGCCAACTCTTCGTAGTACCTCGAAAGGTCTAATAAATCGGGGACTCAACTTCCACTTCTTGCCAAATCGAATCTTCCCTTTCCAGGGAGATACTTTCAAGAAAACGAAACTTTCTAGTAAAAATTCTCTATTTTGGCGATGTTGATCGGTAATTTCTTCTGTCTGTCTTGAGCAGCAACTAATCTCGTTCTGATCAGCTTCACAATTTTAGCGATTTGTTGTACCAGCTCCGGTCCCAACAGTTAACGTTCATTGACTTCATCCCAACACAAGGGAGTTTTGCATTTTCTGCCGTATAACGCTTTGTAAGGCGGCATGCCGATACTCGCGTGATAACTATTGTTGTAGGTGAACACCACCAACTGTAGATGATCAGCCCAGCTTCCCTTGAAGTCCATCACAGAAGCTCTCAGCATATCCTCAAGCGTCTGTATTGTTCTCTCGCTTTGGCCATCAGTCTGAGGATAGTAATGCGTTCCAGACACTCTTGCAATCGCTTCCAAAAATTAGACGTGCAACGTGGATCTCTGTCAGACACAATCGACACCGGAACGCCGTATCGAGAAATGATTTCCTTCAAATATAGCTTCGCTAGCTGATCCAAGTTGTAATTAACCCTGATCGGCAGAAAGTGGAATGACTTCGTCAGTCGATCCACTTTAACACATATCGCATCAAATCCCTTCTGAGTCGCTGGAAGACCTACCATAAAATCCATCGTGATGTGCTCCCACTTCCACTCTTGAATTTCTAACAGTTGTAGCAACCCACTTGGTCTCTGGTGTTCTACCTTAACTTTCTGGCACGTTAGACATTTCGCAATGCATTCAGCAACGTCCCTCTTCATATTCGGCCACCAGAAATGCTGCCTGAGATCCTGATACATCTTCGTACTGCCAGGGTGAATAGAATATCTAGAACTGTGAGATTCACTCAAAATCTCTTCTTTGACCTCTGGTACTGGCGGTACCCAGATTCTCCCTTCAAATCGTAGCAGCCCTTCGCTATCGATCTTAAACTTAAACTCTTCGCCATCGGTTATTTTTTTCCGAATCTTCTCGCATTCTCATCGTGAAGTTGTGCTTCTTTCACTTTGTCTACCAGAGTAGACCCAGTAGTTACTTGAAATAACATCTCATCCGATTCCTTCGGACACTTCACTTCCAGCTCTAATCTAGCCATCTGTTCTATCAACCGATCCTGATCAGTTAACACGTTCAGCTTCTCCCGACCTTTTCTGCTCAAAGCGTCAGCGACGACGTTAGCTTTACCCGGATGGTAAAGTATCTCGCAGTCGTAGTCTTTGATCAGTTCCAACCATCTTCTTTGGCGCATGTTCAAATCCTTTTGGGTAAAAATATATTTCAGACTCTTGTGATCTGTATATATCTCACACTTTTCTCCATATAAGTAGTGTCTGCATATCTTTAGGGCAGACACTACTACCGCCAATTCTAAGTAATGGGTCGGATACCCCTTCTTGTAATCCTTCAGCTGACGTGACGCATAGGCAATGACTTTGTCGCTCTGCATCAGCTCACAGCCTAACCCTTTATGTGAGGCATCGCTATATACTATAAAATTCCCCGTACTATCCGGTAAAGACAATATAGGCGCAGTACTTAACCTCTAACAGTCATTTTTATTTAAAACCTTTAACAGTCATTTAAACTATGGACCTTAACTCGTACTTAGGGGGATCAGCCCTTCGTATCATGTATTGTGCACAAACATCTTAACGCTTTCGCATAGTAACCTCCCTTAGTAAATAGGGTTGCTCATCTCAGTATTTGAATACAAGTCCGCACCAAAGTAAGTTTGGTTTGGATAAGCTTAAAGGGTAATTTAGAATTCACCGTTCATCAACTAAGGAATAATTGAATCGACTTACAACAATCAGGAACAATTCATAATTGAAAGATTATGAATCTATTATATGCTTTAGAATCAAACTTAAAGCATTTAAAAAGAATATATAGACCTTGTTTGAACAATAAGTCAAGATCACATTAAATCATGAACTTAAATTAAATACTTGTCCATTGCAGAATAAAAAGGACAAATTTAAACAATGAATATATGAGCTTAAAGAACTTGTATAAAATTTAACGAGTTCAGCGATAAAAGACTTGCATAAAAATTAATACAAGATCAGGGTTTAGAAAACTTGCCTCAAGCGCAAGCTACTAATAAAATCACGTTCTAACAATTCCTACACATATATATTTAATCACAATAACCTAAATTAGTTAACATGTAACTAATTCACATAAGTAGTTAACCCCTCTAGGTTAACCCATTCTAGTTTAATTAAATAATTAACCATCACATAGTTAATTATACCACATAAGCATGTTCACATAATTAAATCAATTAATAATTATGTATGTCATATTAATTATAATTAAATGCATTATAATTTAAATATTTAATCTAATTATAATTACACAAATTATAATCACATCTTATTTAATTAAATTATAAACAAATTAAAATTTATAATTAACTAACTATATCATGCATTTACCAAATTACAATTACACAAATTATAATTTATAATTAATCATGCAAATATTGAATTATAATATATAATTAATCATGCATTACATAAATTATAATTTAAAATTAGCATTCACTTGATTAAAATTAATCAACTATAATCATTATAATTTAACAAAATTATAATTTAAATTAAATCTTTACTCTAATTATAATTATTCAAATTATACTCACAAATTATATTTTATTAATATTTATTTAGCATTTTAATATAGGTTTAATCATGTTATAAAAGTTATTACACAAAATTAGCTTTACAAAATACAAAAGAAAACAAGTTTTCTTTTTCCTTGCCACCCCCCCCCCCCCCCCGTCACCGGGGCGGGGGTTTTCCTTTTGATAGTCCCGCCGGGACGGGCCCCATCCAGCGAATGCAGACACGTTCAGAGAAAAAGCCAATTTGGCTTATTTCTCCTATACCAAATTCTAATTCTAGTTCATGCAATTCATATCAATTAATAGAAAACACAAACTTAAAACTTCTAACATGATTCTAACATACATAAATATTATAACACATCATCAAACAACCAATTTCATAATTTTTTTGAAAAAAAACCATTGTTAAGTGTTCTTCATGAAATTGAACACTGCACTTTTATTTTTAACCCAATTCATGAAATTTCAATTTCACTAACTCTACTCCTTAATATATTAACATAACCTAAAAACAATTTACACAACAATTGATAAACACATAACAATTGGATGATTTAAAGACTATTTTCAAAAAACCAATTCTCTGTGAATCAAATTCTCAACCAATTAAATTCACAATACATGAATATTTTTCACATCATTACAATTCTACATAGGTATATAAATATATACAAATTCTCAATTTTACTCTACACTTAACCAATATATATATATATATATATATATATATATATATAAACATCCATATGAACATCACTTTCTCCATTAAAACATGTTTTATACAACAATTGAATTTCTTAAACTTGTCTATGGCATACAATCCACTTACAAATAATTGTAACCAAAATTTCTACTTTTCTACATCAATATCACAATTACATGGAAAATATTTTTCACAGAGAACTCAATCATAAAGAAAACAACTGTATAAAGTTTTAAAAAAAACTATATAAAGTTTTAAAAAAAACATAAGATAGTGACTATACCTCTTTTTGCTTAGATGATTGAAGAAGAAGAAGATGATTTTGATTCCTCTCAAGCTTTTCCTTTTTCTTCTTCTCTCTATCTTCTTCTCTGATATTTCTCTGCTCTCTCTTCTCTTATTTGTTCTTAGTTTATACTCAGGCTTAGACTTAACTAACGTAACATATAAAGTATAATACGTACACTTTAACTGATATAATAATATGTATTAAGGGCAATTACTCCCCAAAATAAATTGTCTGTTATAGGATTTCAAAAGCCACTAGGGTTTGTTTGACAAATATTTTATAAAAATAGTGTGTTAGTAATAAGGCATTGTTTGGGTAAAATGGGTTTAAAGCTAGTGCAAGGGCTCTGTTTGGCAAAACCTTTTAAAACAAAAGTAAGGGTCTTGTTTGGTTAAAACCATTTAAAAACTCTTTTCTTTATTTTAATAAATCTTTTTAACACATACTTTAATGTTACACTTTAATTAATTAAATCTTTTAACATCTAATTTAATCAATTAAAATCTAACATCAATTAATCATATAAAAATTTGCCACATAATTAAAATTATTCGCTAATTATAATTCATATAACACTTAACACATAATTCATCTAATTTAATTATCTCAATTAAATTAGAATTATACTAAAAATTAATATACATCAATTAAATTAAATATTAAATATTCATTTAATTAATATATAACACTTAATTAAATTACTCCACAAAATCACATAATTTATTATTTCAACTCAATAAATAAATCACACAAAATTTTTATTTAACCCAATAAATATTTAAAATTATTATATAAAATCTCAATCGTTACAGATACTTCTGATTTTAAATAGAAGCGGCTTCGTTCAGTTTTAATTGAGATGTGATGCATCTTACTTTGTAGAAATTTAAAACTATTAACTACAAAAGGCCGGGCTCCTTATGGGCATGAGGGCCATCTAAGCAAGCCCGAGCACCACATATATGATTTTCACTATTATTGCGCCTTAAATTCGGATACCATTTTAAAGCCCAAGATTACATGTACAATGGATTGCAAGTTGGCAATACAACATAAACAAGTCCATCACGGGAACCGAGTTTAGATCCATTACTTGAATCTTCAACCCTATGGTTCCTAGGCTCACATTATATCATTTAAAAGCTTGCATTAAGTATATATTGAAACAAAATATATATATCCTTCCTAAATTTTCTAAACATGTGATTTATCGATTAAATCCTTGCTCGCGAATAGTTAAACTACCCGCTTTCGCTAGATATGGATCTAGGTTAGCGTGGTAGCAACAATATTTACAAAACTTGAAAATAAACTAGATCTACCTAGATCTGTGACGCCCCCAAATTCGGGTACCTTCAAACCCTGAACATTGTGCTACACGGTACTACAACATTCAACAAACTCTTAATAATACAAGCTTACTAATATAAAGTTATACTTATACTATTACATCAAATCCTTCAAATCCCATATTCTTAACCCTTTACATGTTCCTACCATCATAATATTCCATATTATATAATAACATTATTCTGTTACATACTCTTCTAAAGCTTTCTTTAGTCTTTCCCTGTATTGGATGCTCCGTCACAATAATCCTAGATGAAATCATATAGTTTAAGCAAGGAATGACCATTAAATTGCCCAGCAAGTTTAGCAATTCAACAATAGCACCATTAAGAATGATATGATTTCACTTCAATACCTAAACGAATAGTTATGAAGTACTATGAACAATAACACCACACTTGGCTTCTCTTTATACAATTCAGATGACAGAACATCATTAAAACTTGAAGTTTTGGTCATCAGATCATAACCTATAATTTTCATTCCTAAGAAGGATAACATAACACTAAGGCCATAAGTCCGATATTGCTTACGAGTACGTCCAGGTGATTAGCCTCTAGTACCCTATGTTGTACAACACTATTCGTCCTTCAAATGTCCTATATACTTGCATTAATCATAACATACAAATTAGGCAAATTATGATAACAAATTCAATACACATTGCTTATACTATCTCGACTTCTTCTACATTCATATCTGTATCATTAGATTCGAACAACTCCTCTAGTTTATTATTACTTGTTATCGCGCTTTGGTGTTTGTTTACTGAACACTTATTATAACCTTTTCAAATGTCTAAGCAATATACTTTTGTATAAGCTTAGCACCATTTTTCACCCTTTCACAACGTTCATTGATTTAGTTTAAGCATTTCACCAATTCCTCTTACCTTCCGTTTATACCAACTTCGTTTTGTTCTATATCCTAATCAAAATTATTTCATTAATAATTCCCGCTTCAAAAATACTTAACATTCATTACGGCTTATTAACATTCGTGTCATAAACCGATACTCGTCGATCACCGTTTAAGTACAATGACTGACGTAACCCTAATTGGTTCATTAACTTGGACACATTTCCTCCGAATTACCGATAACAGTCTCTGTATAGAAATTCCATGCGTTTTAACTTCATTCGATGTCATTCATACATCACGCACCTCTATTACATGTTATATAACCTTAAGGTACGCTTATAACTCGTTTACGATTCATAGTTCACATTATCGGATTTTGAGTTTTAAATTTAAGTACGTTTTGTCAACGTTTAATTCATAAATACATTCTTAAACATGTTGTTTAATTGATTTCTCTTCATGAATATTAACTATATAGTTGCCCTATAATTACCATGTAGCAAACTAGAATAATAAACATTCACGTCAGAATTTTTTTTAAGGGCGCTGCAGCGCTAGCCATAGGCTTAAAGCTAGCGTTGCGGCGCTGCCTCGCAGCAGCTTCTCCCCTGTTCCGGCCCTGCAGTGCTGGAACACAAGGCATGGGCGGCGCTGCAGTGCCGGCCCCCAGCCTTTGAAAAATATTTTTAACCTTGAATTTTTCGAGCTCGTAACATGATCGTTACAACTTGAAATCAGCTCGTTCCAAAAACAATAGTTCATAAATCTTACATTCTACGATTCCATTCAGTCGAAATTCATTTCAGAATCCAATGACGGAAAATTCACCGTTTCGTCCATTTTTATGTTTTCGTTAAAGTTTGTGAACGTTCGACGCTCAATTATTCGTTTTAAGTCTGAATTGGTTCGTTCTTACTCCCGTAAGTCTTATTTACCTAATTACACGTTATGTAATAGAAAACCATCAGTTTTCGAATCACACGGAGACTTTTGACTTCTCTTTCGGAAAATTCACGATTTCGACGATTAAAGTCTAATCGCGTAACTTTTGCCGAATCTTTATTATTCATTATTTTCACTTCAAACCAAATGGAATCAATCCATTGGTTGTTCTTTAATGATTCTAACCAATATAAACATCTATGTCTTAATGGTTTCATATGCTCATTATGCAACTTCTCAAGAATTTGTTAAGTTCCTTATTAGTTCCTTAACCAATTATTATGATTTCATTACTCGTGGCTTATTAGTGTTCTTAATTCACCATTTAGCCAACCTTATATCTTCTTATTAAACATGCTCCACCAATTCACTTCTCTATCAAATCTATTATCGAAAGATAATGAATTATCATTACTTTTCTTAGCTTTATACCTTTGATGATCTTTGGAAATCTTGATAGATGTTTTATGAACTTCTTGGCTCCTTAATTGATTAGTTTCTTATCAAATCATAAGCTAGCTTCTCTTTTTTTTTTCTCTCTCTCTCTCTCTCTCAATATAGGATACAAAATTTGGCAACCAAATAATGGAGACTAAGGCCTTCTATTTATAGAATTTCAAGAGTGAGGGTAGCTTGGTCATTTGGATAACTTTCCACTAGTTTAGAAGTTGGTCACTTAGGTTATGGTCCCATATGGTCAAAACCCACAAGTTTCCATTCCTACATACCACCCCCTCATCATCCACCATCCATTTTCATCCCACCATTCAATATTCACTATTCCCACCTCCTCATCTTTTCTTCACCACTAAGCTAAGTCCATGTGCTATCACATGCTATCCCATGTCTTCCCATATCTCCCCATGTGCCCATGGGATGCCCCATGGGATGTCCCATGGGTTAAACCCACCCGTTAACCCATCGATTCGACCCACGAGTTTAGTTATTAAAATTAATTCAAATGGAACCTATTTACTTCGTATAAAATTTCTATTATACGTCATATTAATTCTCGTATCCTCTTCATATTATACTCGTATAATATCTAGTATTATACTCTTCTAAAGCTTCCTTTAGTCTTTCCCTGTATTGGATGTTCCGTCACAACAACCCTAGCTGAAATCATATAGTTTAAGCAAGGAATGACCATTAAATTGCCCAGCAAGTTTAGCAATTCAACAATAGCACCATTAAGAATGATATGATTTCACTTCAATAACTAAACGAATAGTTATGAAGTACTATGAACAATAACACCACACTTGGATTCTCTTTATACAATTCAGATGACAGAACATCATTAGAACTTTAAGTTTTGGTCATCAGACCATAACCTAGAAATTTCATTCCCGAGAAGGACAACATAGCACTAAGGCCATAAGTACGATATTGTAAGGACCGAGAATTTTATATGACTATAATTTTACCAATAAATTTTTTTTAGAAAGTACTTAAACTATATAAGTGAATATGTGAATTAAACTAGATAGTTAATTTATTTGTTAACTAAGATGAATAATTAATCATTTTGATTAAGGAAGAGTAAGATAAGTTATGTTAAAAATTAATATAGCTTGAATGTTAACTTTGAGTGGTAAAATTAAAAAGATTTACGATCTTTAAGCAATTAATTATTAATATGAATTATATATAGTGATTATGTGAGTGGTCATAACTTATTAAGCTTATTAGGGCTATTAAGTTAATACACTAATAGAAGATGTGATGACTTATGTGGGTTATGTAATTGATTAAATAAATATACCTTATATAATGTGTATACATTTATTTTGTATATAAAGAGAATTAAGAATAAAGTTATGTAACCTAATACATACATTAGGTATGGTTATTAAATAACCTAAGGGATTATAATATGGGAGAATGTTAGTATATATACTAACCTCAAAAGATTTATTTTATACATATCAAATAATTAATTTTATAACTCAAGTAAAAGCAAGTCTAATTGGGTTATGAAATTAAAGATACATGATTAAGGATTTAATTAACAAATATGTGTAACGAAAATCCTAACTAAATGATTAGGGTAGTATAAAAATTAAAAGTATGGAATTAAGTTGATTTCATAGCCCAAGGAATTATTTTAGGGAGCCCAAAAGATTAATTGAGAGGCCAACTTTTAGCCCAAGTGAAGGGGACATTTTGGACCTTTAGTAAACTAAATGAAACATTAAAGGAAAACCAAATGGGGCAAATAAGGCCCATATGGTGGCCCAAGCAAGGAAGAGAGGAGAAGGGGGAGTGTATGTAATTATCACTTCACTTTAGTTGGTAAACAACTTCCACCTAACCCTTTATGTGTCCAATTCTTATTTAGCCACATTCTTTCTCCAAACTTACAAGTTAACTAAGGTGTGCAAGCAAGCTAGTAATGATAAGAGAGATAGAGAGAGAGAGAGGGTGGGAGGTGAATTAGATATATACAAATTATATCAACACATATTTTTTTTTACCAAGCCACAAAAGCCTTTCATTTCACTTCTTTCTAAGTTAGCAAAGCAACCAAGAGAGAGAGAGTGTGTGAGGAATTTTCGGCCACAAGAGAGAAGCAAGAGGGAGAGTATTTGGTGTTCTCATAGTTCCTTAATCAATCTTAGGATGAAGAACAAGCTAAGGTGTAAAAAGGTTCCTATTTATTATAGTTTAATTCCTTTTTGTTTGTTTCAATTTTTGATAATATGAAGTTATGACCTTGAGGTTTAAAACTTTAGATCTATGTGTTTATTAGTGTTTCATGTCTAGATCTAACCCTTTTAAGGATCAAGAGTTGGATCTAAAGCATGAAATGGAAACTAGGTTTTCAAAAGTTAGAAAACCCTAATTTTTCTTAGCCTTAATTGTGTTTCATCTAGTGTTTGATGATATAGATCATGGATCAATGTAGATCCATGAGTATATAAGATATTAGTATGTATTACGATGGGTTATGTTGGTTAATGTGTGAGAACATGGAAGTTTTCTTAGAAATCACAAAGGATTGAAAATCAAATTTTTGAGAAAATGAAATATAAAATTCAAACGACTATATCTCTTATTGTATTTTGAATTTTTGAGTGTGGTCAAGTCCTAGAGTTAGATCTATGAGTTTTCTAACATTTTTGAGTAGAATCATTAAAAAGGTGTTGTAAATTTTTGTGGGGACTATTTTTAGCAAAGTAAGCAAAATCTAAAAAATGGCAAAAAATAATCTGCCCAAAATTTCCAAGGATAGTTTCGATAAAGTAGCTCATGTCCAAAGATGAGCTTATTCTGACTTAAATCGACCAAGGTATGGTCATTTCAATATTTGGGTTTTTCTGACGAAAATCACTATAACTAGAGTTTTATAACTTCGATAGCCACAAAATTTAAACTGGAAGTTCAAGTAAATACGTGTAAGATTCCGCCAAGAGTTGGGAATTGTTAGAGTTGAGTATGATATAGATAATTTCTTAAGCTACGAACTAAAAACAGATTTTTAAAAAATACTAAAGGAAATTGAAAAATTCTAGACAACTTTTTTTTGTATATGAAATATATGTATATATGTGTGGCCAAAAGATAAAAAAAATAATAAGATTATTTGATATTTTCATGAATAGGGTAATTCAGCTTGCTGAATTAGTCAATCCAGGTTGCTGGATTGGACACTGAAAATGATAGGAAGGGAATACAACTTGGATTCGGCTTGCTGAAATAATGTATTTAGTTTGTTGAATTCATAAACAGTTGAACAAGTTATAATAAGAACTTATAAAATAAAAGAGTAAGTGTTAAATCTAAAGTAATATAGTCGGACTCTATAATGGTTGATGTATAGTATCTGGGCTAAACGATTCCTTCAGGGAGCGGAGGTATATACGAACTAGCTACCGATCTAACTTGATGTGTAAAAATAGTGTAGACGAGACGAAAAACTAGTATGTTGGTTGTTTCTGGGAAACCACTCAGCATAATATATTGAACACTGTTAAAGACTGGATGTGTGCTAGGTTTAGAATTGAGAATATATATGGTGTTAACATGTTATCTAATGTTTGATTATGTGATTACAAGTTAGATAATTTACTTATAAAGTAGTAGTATTATGAAGTATTATGTGATATACTGATTGCTAGAATAATTTTATTAATGATAGGTCTTTGTATTAAAGATAAAACTATATTGTGTAGCAGTAAGCAGCGATCAAAACAAGTATCCTAACCTTTGCATTTATTTTATGCAATGAATCTTGTAAGCAAATATCTCTAACTGGTTTATTATTAAGCAAGTATCTCTAACTTATTTATTATTGAGCAAGTATCTGAACCCTTGCAATTATGCAATGGATCTTTGGTTGAACAAGTATTCTTAATTCATTTATCTTCAAGAAAACTTTCGAATTTCATTCGATTCGTTTATTGTTTACCAGTATCTTATTACTGTCTTCATATGATTCATATATAATCAAAATTGTTCTGTTCTTAGTAAGCTAAGTTTGGTTGTGCAAGTGTCCTCACTTGTATGAACTATTGTATTTAAACAAGTATTCTGGAATTCAAAATTGTTTGACATGACAAGTTTTGATGCATACTATTCAATATTGGTATGAATACATGGTTTAAAAGTTGTCTAAGCTATTTGACTTGGCTAGACATAGTTTGAAATGTATCATTGAATATTATTGATTATCATAGAGTCGTGCAACTGAATTGCTTTAGTTCGGACTCCAAACTGAGTATGAACATCCTGTACTTGGGAAATTTTTATGTGCCAAAGGCGGTTATGATGAGCGTATATGCCACTCCAGCATGTAGATTAATACAGGGCATATCGGCTGATCACCCAACGTGTGTGTAAGTTATGACGGTTTGCAAATGAATTTCTGTAATAACTTTTTCAAACATAAAAATAATGGTTCAAGGTCTATTGACCGCTCAGCATTTATAGTGACTACGTTGTTTCAAAATTATAAACGGTTTGATATGTTGTTATGAATGGTTTCAAATGTCTTCACAACTATTGATTCGTTGTATAAGTATACTTCAAAGAAAATATTTATTTCTTTCAGCTGATGTTTATTATCTGATATTACTTACTGAGAAATTAAATGCTCATTCTTGCTTTAAATTAATTATTTTCAGCTAAGCATGATCGACTAGAAGGTTCTGGCAAGGACAAAGGAAAGGGGAAGCTGAAGGAATAGCTATAAAGTGTTAGTTGTAATATTTAGAACTTTGTATTGTGATAATATGGCATCTATCATGTAATAAAGTACTTAAGGGTCGTCGTACCTGGGGATTAGTTAACTTTGATATAATTTTTAAGTTTATAATATATTAAGCAGTTCGAAAGAATAGTATCGTGTAGTACCAAGTACGGGTTTCAAGTACTCAAATTTGGGGGCGTCACATGTTAGTATCAAAGCTTTTGGTTAGAAACCTTAGGTGGGGATACCTTAGGCTAGATAGAAGCGTTGAAAAATAAGTAACTCAAATAGAGTTTAAAGGAGATGAATTAAGGAAATTTGTCATAAAAGGAAATAAAAGTAACTTATATGAAACTATTGTTTGCTATGTGTATATAATATATACTAATCAGAACTAAAATTATGTGTAGATGTCAGGTGGAAAAGGATTAGGAGACTCTTATGTCATGAAGAAAGGGCAAATCACTCTATTCGAGCCAATATCTAAGCCAATAGTTGAAATAGAGGCTCACATTGAAAGCTACCTTGATGAGGTAATCATTTTGGAAAATATAGTACCGGAACCAGTAATGATGGTACTGACAGATAGTGATTCGGACACGGAAGTTGGAGCTGATCAGGCATCAACTGAAGTGCAGAATTTGAAGAATAAGGTTTCTTCTTTGGAAAAAGTTGTGGAAAATAGAAAAGTTACTAAATAGTCAATTGCAAAAGGCTTTAATCGAAATAATGGAAGAAAAAGATAAGTTGAAGATCCAAATTGATTAGATGGGAGCTAAATGCAGCATATCATGTGCAGCTCCAAGCCAGAAGGGGAAAAGAAAGATGGATTGCCATGATCTAGGAAATTCTGATTATAACTCAGGAAACTTTTAAAAAATATGAAAAGTGTACAAACTGTAAAAGGAAACATGAAGGCATATGCAGGAAAGGGAAAAATGTATGCTACAATTATGGACATGAGGGACATATCTCTCCTCATTGTCCCAATCCGAAGCAAGGTGCATGTTTTATATGTGGGTTAGTAGGTCACTATGCGAAATGTTATCCAGGATCAAGGGAGGGTGTAGGAAACAAGTAGGATAAGTATAATATGATTATGTATGGTAGGAAATATGTGTATGATATACATATGTGTGTAATGTATTACCCCCAACTTTTGTATAAGTTATAGCAGGGATTCCCGACTTTTGTTGTCACAAATGGATAATAGATGTTTACAGCAATATGTGCTATATGATATGAAGTACTATGAACTCGTTGAATGAATATGAATATATGTTTGATTAAGTAAATAAGTTTTCAAAATTAAGATAGTAAGTGTCTATCTAATTATATGCTTGTCTGAGTTTAAGATCTCGCATTACATTTTATAAATGTTAACACTTATACAATGAGGTATGAAATGTAAAAACAAAAAAAAAAGAATAATTTAAGATTTTGTTTAACCAGATAATGCCGCCAAGACGACAAAATCGAAACCAAAGAGAGGAACGCTCGAGGAATAATGAAGGAGGTCAAGAAAACCCAATGCAGAATCTTTCGAATATGTTGGCACAAGCCATGCAAACTGGAGTACCAGCAGCAAGAAATCGGATAAATAATCGATTGGCAAACTTTAAAGACTTCAAGGCAGTATGACCGCCAGAATTTAGAAGGACAATTGACCCTATAGAAGCCCAAACTTGGGTGAAGGAGATGGAGAAGGCTTTTGTTATATCTAGGGTAGCAGAGGAACAAAAGACAGCTTTTGCTACCTATATGATGAATGGGGAGGTGAATTTCTGGTGGGAGGCAAATCAAACTAGAGCTTGAGAAGGAGTGGTAGAATCAACTAGGTTTAATGAACTGTTCTTTGAGAATTATTTTTCGTCCAGTATGAAGGCTAGGATGGAGGTTAGATTTTTAAAATTGAAGCAGTAAATTATGACCGTTGCGAAATACGCCGCAAAATTTACTGAGTTAGCTAGATTCGCTCCACACCAAGACGATACAGAAGCAAGGAATGCAAAAAGGTTTGAGCAAGGCCTAAAACCTTAGCTCTACAATAAGGTGGCGGTGTTGCAGATTGATTCTTTTGGATCGCTCTTGGAAAGGCTATCATAGCCGAATGAGGAAGTGAGGCCATGAGCCTCTATAACAAGGAAAACAAAAATAACGGTAAAATCAAGGGAGCTGTCAAGGTGGAGGGAAACAGTGGAAGTGGAAGTGGAAAAAGAAAGTGGAACAATTCTTGAAATACTGATAATAGACAGGGAGGCATAAGGAAGCAGGGTGAGGAATGTGGTAACTGTGGGAAAAATCACTCGGGTAAGTGTCTGAAGGGGACGTTTGTGTGCTTTAAATGCGGGCAAGAGGGACACATCTCTCCTAACTGCCCCAATCCTAGGAAGAATAGTGGGTGTTTCATTTGCGGATCGATAGATCATATGGTGAGTGATTGTTTGAAAAGGAGAATCGATGGGGGAAATGCCAATGCAGGGATAAGCAGTGGAACGTTAGCAATAACTAGTCCAACTCCGCCAAGTAAATTAACTACAAGAACCTTCAATATGACGGTTCAAGATACAGTAGCAGCTGGAGATGGAGTTCCAGGTATGATTCTAATCAATTATATCAATGTATATACTTGATTTGGATATAACCTATTTTCTTATATATATACCGTAAGATTGTTAAAATAAGTACATTTACCCTTGTGAACGTTAGGAACCCTTGAATATAGATATACGAAAGAAAATTTTAGGAAAAGATATATATTATAATAATAACTTGTTAATAAAAGGATTTTTAAAGAGGAATTTGAGTTCTGTTGGGAACTACCAAAATTGGTTCAAGCAAACCGCAAGCAATGGATCAAAATGTGCAGCAGTTCTGGACTCGTAATACGAAATCTTATAAGGAGGGGAGAATGTAGTAATTCAATAAACAAAATTATTAAAAAAAAACTTTAAGGATATACATAAAATTAAGCGAACGGTAATGGTGATTCCGGGGACGGAATCCTTATAAGGAGGGGAGAATGTAAGGACCGAGAATTTTATACGACTATAATTTTACGAATAATTTTTTTTTAGAAAGTACTTGAACTATAATAGTGAATATGTGAATTAAGCAAAATAGTTAATTTATTTATTAACTAAGATGAATACTTAATCATTTTGATTAAGGAAAAGTAAGATAAGTTATGTTAAAAATAAACATAGCTTGAATGTTAACCTTGGATGGTAAAACTAAAAAAAATTATAATCTTTAAGTAAATAATTATTGAAATGAATTATATATATTGATTATATGAGTGGTCATAACTTATTAAGCATATTAGGGCTATTAAGTTAATACACTAATAGAAGATGTGATGACTTATTTGGGTTATCTAATTGATTATATAAATATACCTTATATAATGTGTATACATTTATTTTGTATATAATAAGAATTAAGAATAAAAGTTATGTAACCTAATATATATATTAGGTATGATAATTAATTAACCTAAGGGATTATAATATGGGAGAATGTTAGTATATATATACTAACCTTAAAAGATTTATTTTATACATCTCAAATAATTAATTTTATAACTTAAGTAAAGCAAGTCTAATTGGGTTATGAAATTAAAGATACATGATTAAGGATTTAATTAACAAATAGGTGTAATGAAAAGCGTAACTAAATGATTAGAGTAAGATAAAAATTAAAAGTATGGAATTAAGTTGATTTCCTAGCCCAAGGAATTATTTTAGGGAGCCCAAAAGATTAATTGAGAGGCCCAACTTTTAGCCTAAGTGAAGGGACATTTTGGACCTTTAGTAAGCTAAATGAAACAGTAAAAGAAAACCAAATGGGGCAAATAAGGCCCATATGGTCGGCCCAAGCAAGGAAGAGAGGAGAAGGGGGAGTGCATGTAATTATTGCTTCACTTTAGTTGGTAAACAACTTCCACCTATCTCCTTATGTGTCCAATTCTTATTTAGCCACATTCTTTCTCCAAACATAGAAGTTAACTAAGGTGTGCAAGAAATCTAGTAATGATAAGAGAGAGAGAGAGAGAGAGGTGAATTAGATATATACAAATTATATCAACACATATTTTTTTTACCAAGCCACAAAAGCCTTTCATTTTCTCTTTCATTTCACTTCTTTCTATGTTAGTAAAACAACCAAGAGAGAGAAAGAGAGTGTGAGTAATTTTCGGCCACAAAAGAGAAGAGAGAGGGAGAGTATTTGGTGTTCTCATATTTCCTTAATCAATCTTAGGAAGAAGAAGAGAGAAGAACAAGCTAAGGTATAAAAAGGTTCCTACTTATTATAGTTTAATTCCTTTTTGTTTGTTTTAATTTTTGATAATATGAAGTTATGATCTTGAGGTTTAAAATCTTATATCTATGTGTTTATTAGTGTTTTATGTCTAGATCTAACCGTTTTAAGGATCAAGAGTTGGATCTAAAGCATGAAATGGAAACTAGGTTTTCAAAAGTTAGAAAACCCTAATTTTTCTTAGCCTTGACTGTGTTTAATCTAATGTTTGGTGATTGTTTAATGAAATAGATCATGGATCAAGGTAGATCCATGAGTATATGAGATATTAGTATGTATTATGATGGGTTATGTTGGTTAATGTGTGAGAACATGGAAGTTTTCTTAGAAATCACAAAGGATTAAAAATCAAATTTTTGAGAAAACGAAATATGAAATTCAAACGACTATATCTCTGATTGTATTTTAAATTTTTGAGTGTGGTCAAGTCCTAGAGTTAGATCTATGAGTCTGCTAACATTTCTAAGTAGAATCACTAAAAAGGCGTTGTTGATTTTTGTGGGGACTATTTTTAGCAAAGTAAGCAAAATCTAAAAAATTGCAAAAAATAATCTGCCAAAAACTGCCAGGGGCAGTTTTGATAACTTAATTAATGAAATAAATTCAAATCTTTTGGGACATAAAAATATATGATATAAATTAGCTCCTGTCCAAGGATGAGCTTATTCCGACTTAAATCGACCTAGGTATGGTCATTTTAATATTTGGATTTTTCTAACAAAAACCGTTATAATTGGAGTTTTATAACTCCGATAGCCATAAAATTTAAACTAAATGTTCACGTACATACGTGTAAGATTTTGCCAAGAGTTGGGAATTGTTAGAGTTGAGCATTTTTGTGTATGAAATATATGTATATATGTGTGGCCAAAAGATAAAAAAATAATAAGATAATTTGGTATTTTCATGAATAGGGTAATTCAGCTTGCTGAATTGGTCAATCTAGGTTGCTGGATTGGACACTGAAAATATTAGGAAGAGAATACAGCTTGGATTCGGCTTGCTAAAATAATGTATTCAGTTTGTTGAATTCTTAAACAGTTTACCAAGTTATAATAAGAACTTATAAAATAAAAGAGTAAATGTTAAATCTAAAGTAGTATAGTCGTATTCTTTAATGGTTGATGTATAGTATCTGGGCTAAACGATTCTTTCAGGGAGCGGAGGTATATACAAACTAGCTACCGATCTAACTCGCTGTGGAAAAACAGTGTAGACGAGACGGGAAACTAGTTTGTTGGTTGTTTGTGGGAAATCACTCAGCATACTATATTGAACAATGTTAAAGACTCGATGTGTGCTAGGTTTAGAATTGTGAATACATTTGGTGTTAAGATGTTATCTAATGTTTGATTATGAGATTACATGTTAGATAATTTACTTATATAGTAGTAGTATTATGATGTATTATGTGATATACTGATTGCAAGAATAATTTAATTAATGATATGTATTTGTATTAAAGATAAAACTATATTGCGTAGCAGTAAGCAGCGATCAAGGCAAGTATCCTAACCTTTGCATTTATTTTATGCAATGGATCTTTTAAGCAAGTATCTCTAACTGATTTATTATTAAGCAAGTATCTCTAACTTGTTATTTATTGAGCAAGTATCTGAACCATTGCAATTATGCAATGGATCTTTGGTTAAAAAATTATTCTTAATTTATTTATATTCAAGCAAACTTTTTAATTTCATTCGATTCGTTTAATGTTTACCAGTATCTTATTACTGTCTTCATATGATTCATATATAATCAAAATTGTTCTGTTCTTAGTAAGCTAAGTTTGGTTGTGCAAGTGTTCTCACTTGTATGGACTATTGTATTTGAACAAGTATTCTGGAACTCAAAATTCTTTGGCATGACAAGTTTTGATGCATACTATTCAATATTGGTATGAATACATAGTTTAAAAGTTGTCTAAGTTATTTGACTCGGCTAGACATAGTTTGAAATATATTATTGAATATTATTGATTATGATAGAGTAGTCCAACTGAATTGCATTAGTTCGGACTCCAGACTATATATGAACAACCCATAATTGGGAAATTTTTATGTGCCAAAGGCGGTTATGATGAACGCATATGTCGTTCCAGCATATAGTGTTGATCAATACAAGGCATACAGGCTGATCACCCTACGTGTCCGTAAGTCATGACGGTTTGTAGATGAATTTCTATACAAACCTTTTCACACTTGAAAATAATGGTTCATAGTCTATTGACTGCTTAGCATTTATAGTTACTACGTCATTTCAAAATTGTAAACGGTTTGATATGTTGTTATGAATGGTTTCATATGGCTTCACAACTATTGATTTGTTGTACAAGTATACTTCAAAGAAAATATTTATTTCTTTCAGCTGATGTTTATTATCTGATATAACTTGTTAAACAATTAAACGCTCATTCTTGCTTTAGCTAAGCGTGATCGACCAGAAGGTTCTGGCAAGGACAAAGGAAATGGGAAGCTGAAGGAATAGCTATAAAGTATTAGTTATAATATTTAGAACTTTGTATTGTGATAATATGGTATCTATCATGTAATAAAGTACTTAAGGGTCTCCGTACCTGGGGATTAGTTAACTTTGATATAATTTTTAACTTATAATATATTAAGTAGTTCGAATGAATGGTATCATGTAGCACCAAGTACGGTTTTCAAGTACCTGGATTTGAGGGCATCATAGATATTTCTTACGAGTACGTCCAGGTGATCAGCCTCTAGTACCCTATGTTGTACAACACTATTCTGTTAAATATATTTACGTTTAACTACGACACTTGTCGTGTCTGTCGATAAACGACTTGGAACATCTGTTTATTCATTCTCATGCTTTTACTTGAATACTTACACACAGGAAATGATTCAAGACAGCAATGATAATATTTCAAAAGATTGGTAAACCACCAACACAACATTTCCGCAATTGTCTAGCCGAATCAAATGGCATTGACACCTTAGTAAATATTTCATGTTATACATGATTTGAACACTTGTACAAATGCTAAGATTTGCAAAAGTCTAGAATATGCATATTCATGCAAGAATATCATATACTACAATATAATTAACTCGTACGATTTCAGAAGAATATAATCCAATGAAATATGTGACTAGTCCTACATACAGTATAGACAAGTTTTAAGCGAATTCATATAACACCAAGGTTATACTTCATAGAGAACTTGCATAACGTAAAGTTAATAAAAGAGTTAGAAACTTGTCTCAAGCAGATCTTGAACAAGATTAGAAAACTTGTGTCAAGTGTTCTTTTACAATCCTGACGATATTCGTCCTTCAAATATCCTATATACTTGAATTAATCATAACATAAAAATTAGGCACATCATGATAATAAATTCAATACAGATTGCTTATAATATCTCCACTTCTTCTACATTCATATCTGTATCATTAGATTCGAACTACTCCTCAAGTTTTATTATTACTTGTTATCGCGCTTTGGTGTTTGTTTACTGAACACTTATTATAACCTTTGCAAATGTCTAAGCAATATACTTTTGTATAAGCTTAGCACCATTTTTCACCCTTTCACAACGTTCATTAATTTAGTTTAAGCATTTCACCAATTCCTCTTACCTTCTGTTTATACCAACTTCTTTTTGTTCTATATCCTAATCGAAATTATTTCATTATAATTCCCGCTTTAAGGATACTTAACATTCATTACGGCTTATTAACATTCATATGTCATAAACCGGTACTCGTCGATCACCGTTTAAGTAAAATGACTCACGAAACCCTAATTGGTTCATTAACTCGGACACATTTCCTCCAGATTACTGATAACGGTCTCCGTATAGAAATTCCATGCGTTTTAACTTCATTCGATGCCATTCATGCATCACGCACCTCTATTACATGTTATACAACCTTAAGGTACGCTCACAACTCGTTTACGAGTTATAATTCACATTATCGGATTTCGAGTTTTAAATTTAAATACGTTTTGTCAACGTCTAATTCATAAAACCATTCTTAAACATGTTGTTTAATTGATTTCTCTTCATGAATATTAACCATATAGTTTTCCCATAATTACCATGTAGCAAACTAGGTTAATAAACATTCACATCTGAATTTTTTTTTGTTAAGCGCGCTGCAGCGCCAACCATAGGCTTAAAGCTGGCGCTGCAGCGCTGGCTCGCAGCAGCTTCTCCCCTGTTCTGGCGCTTGCAAAGCTGGAACACAAGGCATTGGCGGCGCTGTAGCGCCGGCCCCCAGCCTTTGAAAAATATTTTCAAACTTGAATTTTTCGAGCTCCTAACACGATCGTTAGAACTCGAAATTGGCTCGTTCCAATGACAATAGTTCATAAATCTTACATTCTACAATTCCATCCAATCAAAATTCATTTCTAAATCCTTTGACAGGAAATTTACCATTTCATCCATTTTTACATTTTTGTTAAACATTCGTGAATGTTCGAATTGGTTCGTTCTTGCTCCCGCAAGTCTTATTTACCTAATTACACGTTATGTGATAGAAAACCATCGTTTCTGAATCATACACAGACTTTTGACTTCTCTTCCGGGAAATTCACGGTTTCGACGATTAACGTCTAATCGCGTAACTTTTGTCGAATCTTCGCTATTCATTATTTTTACTTAAAACCAAATGGAATCAATCCATTAGTTGATCTTTAATGATTTTAACCAATATAAACATCTATGACTTAATGGTTTCATATGCTCATCATTCAAATTCTCAAGAATTTGTTAAGTTTCTTATTAGTTCCTTAACCAATTATTAAGATATCATTACTCATGGCTTATTAGTGTTCTTAATTCACCATTTAGCCAACCTTATATCTTCTTATTAAACATGCTCCACCAATTCACTTCTCTATCAAATCTATTATGGAAAGACAATAAATTATCATTACTTTTCGTAGCTTTATACCTTTGATGATCTTTGGTAATCTTGATAGATGTCTTACGAACTTCTTGGCACCTTGATTGATTTGTTTCTTATCAAATCAAAAGCTTGCTTCTCTTTTCTCTCTCTCTCTCTCTCAATATAGGATAAAGAATTTAACAACCAAATAATGAAGACTAAGGCCTTCTATTTATAGAATTTCAAGAGTGAGGGTAGGTTGGTCATTTGGATAACTTTCCACTAGTTTACAAGTTGGTCACTTAGGTTATGAACCCATATGGTCAATGTGACACCCCCAAATCCGGGTACTTCGTTTCCACACTTAGGTTTTGGTGCTCACAATCTAAATAGAACATACATCTACCCAAAAACAAGGAATGTAAAATAAATTACAACCTTGAATAAATATTAAAATCTTCCTTAAAAAGGAATTACAACCTTATTCTAAATCTCACAGGTTTGCTAACCTTAACATAAACAAATAAGTGCGAAAATATAACATCATAAATCAAATCTTATTACAATCAACATCAAAAGGCAACAAGTCTTCACTTGTTCATCTTGCCTTTCCCTTTACTTGTTGACGGTACATCAACATTCTCGGCTTTAACTGCAAGGGATTATTAAATATGCAAGATTAAGCAAACAAAAGCTCACTCGGAATACAACAATAATATGACATAACTGAATAACTTTAAAAGATTGGAATAACTTTACTCTCGTCAACAACAAAGAATTGAATAATAATTCTTTCATCAATATTTAGAATTTCAAATATTGAAATCATCTGAGGGTCATAGGACCTTGAACCATATCCTAGGTTATAAACATTTCTATTTAAAACTTTTAACAGTCGTATAGACTATGGACTCTTAACTCGTACTTAGGGGGATCAACCATTCGTACCATGTATTATGCACAAACATTTAACGCTTTCGTATAGTAACCTCCCCTAATAAATAAGGTTGTTCATCTCAGTATTTGATACAAGTCCGTACCAAAGAAAGTTTGGTTTATATAGCTAAAATGAAATTTGGAGTTTCAACTATCATCAACTAAGGAGTAGTTGAATCGACTCACAATAACTTAGCATAATTCGATAATATAAGAATTTTGAACCAAAGATAAGCCATAACAATAGACTTCACAATAACTAGGCATGCTTTAGAAATAATTTAAAGTAATTGAAAGATTAAGTAGATCTTTCTTGAACAAATAAGTCAAGATTCCATTTCTTTAATAATAAGTTCAATACTTGTTCATTATGAATATTAGAATATAACATAACTTGTACAATAATTAACAAGTTAAGAATTGGAAATAAACTTGCATGATATAAAGAGTAAGGATTAAAGAATTTGTACAATATAAATAACAAGTTTTTAAGGATAGGAAACTTGCCTCAAGCGCAAGCTACACTTTACAATTACAATTAACTTCCACAATTATCCTACATTTTACATTATGTTTAGAACATCAATTAGTACATTACCAAGACGTTTAAACTAAACTTCATACTTAAGTTCAACTCACAACGTGGTTTATAACAATAGTTGCTAACTAGCCACATACGTTAGTCTACACTTACAACATACACATAACAAGCTTATAACGCTTTTAAACTGCCATGTCGTACCTTATAAAAGTAATATACAAGTATATATATAACATATAAACATGAGACTTCAAATTATCTTAATCATATTAATAATATGTTATCTCATTGTCTAATACACTTAACAAGTCATCAATTTAAGTTAGCTAAACAAGCACTGCACAAAAACTCAACGAAGCACAATTTTTTCTCCGTACAGACCCTAGCCCCACTGGGGAAGGTCATCCTAGGCCAAATACCCTGATAGGGCGGGGTCCACTGCTGGTGGGTTCCCCCAGCTCACGATTGTACAGATAAATAAGCCAATTTGGCTTATTTCTTTGCACCCAAATCCAATTTTTATCAACATAATGTATATAAAACTTTATGAACACAAAACCTTAAAGTTTTAACATGATTATAACATTCATAAACATTATAACACATAATTAAAATACAATTTTCATGACTTTTGAAGAAAAACACATTATCAAGTGCTCTTGAAGAAAAATTATACTGTGGGTTTGTTTTTAAACCAATTCATGTAATTCCAATTGTGTTAACTCTATTTCTTAACATATTAACAAAATCTCTGATCAATTTAAACAACAATTAACAAACACACCAATTTTGATAATTTAAAGACTATTTTCAAAATAAGCTCACATTAAATTACTATGAACATGATTTCTTCATGTTCATCATATCTACGTGATTTGAATCACTTAAACAACTATAAGAATCATATATAAGCATATATATATATATATATATATCATAATCAAGAAATTTTCAATAAAAAAGATTATTACAAAGAATTTCTTTTTGAAAAACGTGGAAGACATAAAACACAATATAGAAAATTGAAACTTAGAGATTATACCATTTGATTGTGAGGAAGAAGAAGATGTTATTTGATGGCTTTTAGCAAGGACTCCTTGTTCTTCTTCTTCTTCTTCTTCTTCTTCTTCTTCTTCTTCTTCTTTGAGTATTTTCTCTCTAACCTTTTTCTCTGTTCTTTCTTTCTTTGTTGTTCTAACTTTCTAACGTACTATTTTGTATAACATATATAACTGATATACATATATTATACATATAATACATATATTATATAGAATATATAACTGCTATATATTAATTACATATACTAACTACTAATTAATATATAGGTTACAAAACTTTGAATTTAAAAAGCCCTAAGGCCATGTTTGGCAAAAACAACTTTATTTTTAAAACAGATTATTATTAGCTAAGGCCCTGTTTGGCAAAATGAGATTAAAACAAGTGCAAGGGCCTTGTTTGGATAAAACTAATTAAAAATCCTTTTTATTCTTTTAATAAATCATTTAACCCATAGTTTAAATGCTACACTTTATTTAATTAAATTTTAATCTTCTAATTCAATTAAATTACAGCTTAACATCAATTACTCATATAAAAATTGCCACATAACAATTATAATTACTCGCAAATTATAATTTCATGCAACAATTATCCCGTAAATACATCTAATTTAATTATCTCAATTAAACTAGAATCATACTATAAAATTATTACACATCCATTAAATAAAATATTAAATATTCCTTTAATTAATATATTACACTTAATTAAATTACTCCACAACAATCACATAATTTATTTAACTCGATAAATAAATCAATAAAAATATTTATCTAATTCAATAAATATTTACAATTAATATATAAAAATCTCATTCGTTACAATCTTCCCTCCTTAAAAGGATTCTGTCCCCAGAATCACACATAAAATAAAATAAAAATCTCTATTACATTTTTCCCTCCTTAAAAAGATTCTGTCCCCAGAATCGGTATATGAGGGATTGCACAAATAATTAAGCAAATAATTGAGGATACGACTTTCTCATTACATCTTTGAGTTCTCACGTGGCTTCTTTAGCACTGTGGTTCCTCCAGATTACATTAACAGAAAGTATCACTTTATTTCTAAGTACTTGTTCCTTTCTATCAACTATTTGAACAGGCACTTCTTCATATGTTAAGTCTTTTTCAAACTATAAAGGCTCGTATTCTATCACATGCTTGTAGTCGTGTTTGTAAGGTTGTAACACAGAAATATGGAAAACGTTGTGTATATTGTCTAGCTCCGAAGGTAACGCAACCTCGTAAGCTACTTCGCCCACCTTCCGTAGTACCTCGAAAGGTCCAATAAATCGGGGACTCAACTTCCCTTTCTTGCCAAATTGGATCTTCCCCTTCCAGGGAGATACCTTCAGGAAAATAAAACTTCCCGGTAAGAATTCTTGATTCTGTCGATGTTGATCGACATATTTCTTATGTCTGTCTTGAACAGCAACCAATCATGTTCTGATCAGCTTCACGATTTTGGCAGTTTGTTGTACTAGTTCTGGTCCCAATAGTTGACGTTCACCGACCTCATCCTAACACAAGGGAGTTCTGCATTTTCTGCCGTACAATGCTTTGAAAGGTGGTATGCTGATACTCGCATGGCAACTATTGTTGTAGGCGAACTCCACCAATGGTAGATGATCATCCCAGCTTCCTTTGAAGTCCATCACGCAAGCTCTCAACATGTCCTCTAGCGACTGAATCTTTCTCTCGCTCTGGCCATCAGTCTGAGGATGGTACGTTGTTCTCATTCGTAATTGCATTCCCAGACATTCTTGCAAACGTTTCCAGAAATTTGACGTAAAACTGCGGATCTTTGTTGGACACAATCGACACTAGAACACCGCGTCGGGATATAATCTCCTTAACATACAACTTTGCTAACTGATCCAAGTTGTATTTAATCTTGATCGATAAGAAATGGGCTGACTTCGTCAATCGATCCACTATTACCCATATCGCATCAAATCCCTTCTAAGTCGCTGGAAGACCAACCACGAAATCCATCGTGATATGCTCCCACTTCCATTATGGAATTTCTAACGGTTTCAATAATCCACTTGGTCTCTGGTGTTCTGCCTTGACCTTCTGGTACGTTAGACATTTCGTAACGCATTCAGCAACGTCCCTCTGCATATTCGACCACCATAAATGGTGTCTGAGATCCTAGTACATCTTCGTACTTCCAGGGTGAATCGAATACCTCGAACTATGAGCTTGGTTCAAAACCTCCTCTTTGACTTCTGGAACTGGCGATACCCATATTATTCCTTCAAATCATAACAGTCCTTCGTTATCGATCTTGAACTTGATTTCTTCAATCCCAGCTATTCTCTTCCGGATCTTCTCGCATTCTTCGTCGTGAAGTTGTGGCTCTTTTACTTTGTCTACCAGAATAGAACCAATAGTTACTTGAAATAGCTTCTCATCTTATTCCTTCGGATACTTCACTTCCACCTCTAACTTAGCCCTCTCTGTTATCAACTGATCCTGATCAGTTAATATATTCAACTTCTCCCGACCCTTCCTGCTTAAAACATCGGTGACGACGTTAGCTTTACCCGGATGGTAAAGTATCTCGCGATCATAGTCCTTGATCAGTTCCAACCATCTTTTCTGGCTCATGTTTAAATCCTTTTGTGTAAAGATATATTTTAGACTCTTATGATCCATGTATATCTCACACTTTTCTCCATATAAGTAGTGTCTCCAAATCTTCAGAGCAAACACCACTGCCGCCAATTCTAAATCATGGGTCGGATACCCTTTCTTGTATCCTTCAGCTGACGTGATGCGTAGGCAATAACTTTGTCGCTCTGCATCAGCACGCAGCCTAATCCCTTATGTGAGGCATCGCTGTATACTACGAAATTTTTTGTACTATCCAGCAAAGATAACACAGGCGCAGTACTTAACCTCTTCTTCAATTTCTGAAAATTTTCCTCACACTTTTCCGTCCAAACAAATTTAACTATTTTACGAGTCAAATTCGTCAACGGAGTTGTGATTCTAGAAAAGTCTTGGATAAATCTATTGTAATAGCCCGCCAATCCTAAGAAACTTCTCACTTCAAATGGAGTCTTCGGCTGATCCCAATTTATTACAGCTTCAACCTTTGACGGATCTACCGAAATCCCATCTTTGTCAATAACGTGGCCAAGAAATTGCACACGTTCTAACCAAAATTCGCACTTCGAGAATTTTGCATATAGATTTTCTAGTCTCAGTGATTCTAAGGTCAGCCTTAAGTGTTCAGTGTGTTCCTCCTCAGTTGTGGAATAAACCAGGATGTCATCTATGAACACCACTACGAACTTATCCAGGAATGGCTTAAACTCCCTATTCATTAAGTCCATAAATGTACCTGGGGCATTCGTTAGACCAAATGACATCACTAAGAACTTGTAATGACCATATCGAGTCCTAAAAGCCGTCTTCGGTATATCTTCTCTTCTCACCTTCAACTGATGATATCCACTTCTCAAATCCATTTTTGAGAAGTATCTAGCACTCTTCAGTTGATTGAACAAGTCGTCGATCCTAGGTAAATGATAACTATTCCTGATCGTAACTTTATTCAACTCCCTATAATCAATGCCAAGCGGCATCGATTCATCCTTCTTCTTCACAAATAAAATTGGCGCTCCCCACGGTGAAACGCTCGGTTGAATATACTTCTTGTCCAACAGTTCCTGCAATTGAACCATCAACTCCTTCATCTCGAGTGGAGCCATTCTGTACGGAGCTTTCAAAATCAAAGCAGTTCCTGGCGCTAAGTCTATTACGAACTCTATCTATCCATCTAGCGGAAGTCCTGGCAAATCGCTCAAAAATACGTGCATAAATTCCCTAACCACTGATATCTCTTCTATCTTCAGGCTTTCCTTACGAGTATCTACTATGTAGGCTAGATATCCTACACAGCCTTGCGTCAAAAGTTTCTTAGCTTGTATAATCGTTAGACAACTTGCTTGTCTAGGCGATTTACTACCATAAAATACCAACTTTGACGGAGTCGTAAGGTTTACCGACTTCTTCTGACAGTCGATTATCGCCCCATAGTTCAACAACCCTAACAGGAATAACCTCCCTATTAGTAATCTCTATGTTCAAGGGGTAAACTAATTCCTCTTTACGTAAGTCTATGGTCTTAGCAAAATCATCAGATATGAATGAACAAGTAGCACCCGAATCAAATAATACATATGCATTTATACTATTGACCTGAATAATACTTGACACCACATCCTTTGACTGCATAACATCCTGCACCATCATGTTGAATGTGTGGGCAGTGGGTCAAATGGCTTGCAGTGGTCCAGCGATAGTCAAAGTGCTTTCGCTACCATTTCCTCTAATCCCTGTCGACCCTGTCGCTGGCTTCTTTAGGCAGTTACGAGCCATGTGATCCTTAGATCCATAGGTGTAACAAGCTCCCTTCTTCGGGTTCGGAAAATTCGGCGCAATGTGGCCTTCCTGACCACAGTTGAAGCACACCCGCCTCCCCTTCATGCACACTCCAGTGTGATTCTTCCCGCATGTCACACATGCTTCAATCTTCTTCTTCTGCTGGTTTCCCTATTGACTTCCAGCAGACATATTATCATTCCACTTACTTTTCTGGTTGATAGCCCCGTTACCACCAACCTTATTTTCCTGTCTCACTCTTCTTCTTCTTGTCCTGATTGAACTTGGTCACCGCGTTAATTCCACCTTCAGCGAGTATAGCCTTTTCCAACACTGCTGCAAATGTGTTCAGCTGGAACATGGAGACCTTGATGTAGAGCCAGGGCTTCAGTCCCCACTCAAACCTCTTCGCCTTCCTAGCGTCGGTGCTGACCTGGTATGTAGTGAACCTGGCCAGTTCGTTGAATTTCGCAGTCTATTCCGACACCGTCATCCCTACCTGCTTAAGCTCTAGAAACTGGACCTCCATCTGGTATTGCGAGCTAACGGGGAAGTATATTTCAAAGAACATCTCTTTGAAACGTTCCCACTGTATCCCTCCTTCCCCCTCTCTGGTCTTGTTGGCTTGCCACCATAAACTAGCATCTGACTTCAACATGAAAGTCGTGAATGCCGTCTTCTGGTCTTCAGTTAACCCTAGCCACTTCAAAGACCTTCTCTATCTCCATTACCCACGTCTGGGCATCTATCGGGTTTATCGATCCTTGGAATTTCGGCTGTCCTACTGCCTTAAACTCCTTAAAAGTCGTGCCCTGCACTTGCGACTAATTCGTAAGTGCTCTTGTCAGCAGGTTCACCAACTGCTAAATCGAGTAGGGATTCATCCCATCGTTAGTGTTGTTGTTTGTCGAACCCTCGGGGTTTTGACATGTAGGTCTTCTTCTAGGAGGCATTTTCTGTTAAGAAATATCCTATTAAATCCTTTACTCAATACTTAAGTATTCAAGTTCAAGTTAAACCTTTAAATAACTCAATTCACATTTGAACACATAGCACGTCAATAAACTTCTTTATTCATTCATTCGTAGTTTTAAAAACATAGAATAGATAGCATTTCTGCTATTTAAATCATCTTTCCTGAACTAAAGAAGTTACAAGATTACATTCTTGTCTTATCCCATTATTATCTCAATTATGGGATTTAAATTTATTTATTACATAAAGAAACACATAATATAATTACTCTATTGTCTAGGCATGTTAAGACGTCGCACTGCCTCTCTACATTCTTCCTCCATCACCCGAAACGTTGTTCTACGATCCACCATGTACCATGGTAAACCTTGGAACTGAGATAGATAATAGAAGACACGATCCTGAGCCCTCTCTATAGTCGTATGGAAAGCGTATTCTGTTTCCCTCAGTTTGGCCCTTTTTGCTTCAGCCTCGCCTTCAGCTAGATCGGCACGTTGAGTAGCCCTCAAGCTTGTTTCCTCCGCTCTGACACGCTTTGTTGACTCCTCCTGGATGTCGTGCTTCAGCTCGCTAGCTTGGCCCGTGCATCGTCTCTATCACTCTCCGCGTGAATTAGATCCCACTTCATGTTTCCAATCTCGATGTCTAGCTCTTCAATCGTCTCGTTCCGCTGCTGTATGGTTCCTTTGAGCTCTCCGACTCGACCATATAGCTCCATGTTGTGGTCGTAGATTGCCTCGTACATCTCAGCACTAGTAGAGTGAGCTGGGAATTCCTCCTTTGGATCCTCCTCCTCTTCTTACTCCTTTGACTCATCCTCGTCCTCCTCCTCTCGGTCAGATATTGGCTCATGATAGTAGTGTGCATACAAGCCAATCATGTATGATGATAAAGCACGTACTTTATAAACAATCTTATTTATTTATTAATAAAATATTCATTTATTAAAGGCATTTAATTATCTACATGTTGCTGTTTTTATAATATGTAAATAACCCATAGTTTTAAGCAATGCTTTTAGAATCATGATGATGATCATGCTAATGAGATCTAAATTCTTAGAAAGTTTTAAAACTAAAATAGTTCCCAATCGTGGGATTACTAAAAAGGGGATTAGTAAATCCGGATAGATTGGTACATATGTTGCTTGCTCATTGGATGAGGATGATTGATCTCATGATCATTTGTGTGGAGACACTAAAGCAAGTATGTAGGTGCTTATTGGAGAATAAGTTCACTGAACGTGATTCGCTATGGAATACCTAATGGAGATTTACTCGCCTGTCAATAGGAATTCCTAATGTGATAGTAGTACAAGTAATCCTTGGACTTGAGATCATCATAGTATCTTGTATGTAACAAATTATACTTTGACTTATTCCTTAAGACCTTTTAAGGCATATATAGGGTATGCTTGGGTATAATGAGTTACATATGGAGATAATGAATGATCAATAAAGAATCTACCACCTCTAGTAAAAGAGGAGATATGTCCTATGTGATTCGTTAAATGACAACCCAGGAATCCTTGGCCAAGGTGAAATAAATTAGAAAGAAGTTTCTAATTTGCATTATTTGGAGTTGTGCATTTTCTAATCGAAATACATATAATTAAATAAAATAAGACTTGACAGTAAATCCATGTCTTATATTTAATTGGGACATTGTATGGTGGAAGGATTGAATTGTACGGTAACTATTTACTCACAGGTTCTTTTTGATTAATGTTGAAATCTATATTATCTGGAAAGTCGTTGATCGCTAGGGAGGCTTATCCCTATTGTAGAATAAATATTATTTATTTAAATAAATTATTAGTTTAATTTATTTATTTAAATAAGATTAAAATTGTTTTAATTGATTTATTCACAACCGGTTTAATATGGAGAACCTAAAGGGTCACACCATAAAAGGAAGAATAATTATTTAAGAAGGTAATGGCATAATCGTAATAATGCATTAAGTATAATTAATTTAATCTATGGTGATAGAATAAATTAAATAGCTTAATGTTTATTATTTAATATTTTGGAAATATTAAATATAAATTAATAAGAGGAGTCTTATTAATATTATTACAATTATTATTATTTTAATTTCTAAAGGAGTTTAGTAATTAATTTAATATTTAGTACTCTCATTTATTCCTAATAAGATTAGGAGACAAATTAATTAAATGAATTTAATTAATTATTCCCATGTGGTGGGAAGCCTAAATTAATTAAAGGAGTTTAATTAATTAAATGAAATCCCATGTCTAATAGGATTAGAAGGGTTGACCAATGTCTATATAAGAGAAGTCTTATAATAGATATTAGATTGATGTAATTCCAATTGTTGGAGAGTACTCCTTTTCTATAGAGGATAGAAAACTAAGGTTAAGCCAAACACCCTCCTTCTTGATAATTCATCTTCCTTGGTGGATCACCTCTAGAGGCCAAACACTTGGGTGGCTAACGTTGATCAAAGAAAGGAATCTAACCTGAAAATTCAAGGAGATCACGAAGAACAAGGAGTTGAACTAGTACCTGTGGAAGCTTCGTTCTACAAGGGTATGATTCCATAACTTCTTATTTATCGTTTTAAATTAATAATTTGCATAAAGGATGATCCGGGTAATGGTTTTGTAGAAATTTTTTTAAACTCTGATATACCATGCTTCCGCTAATTTTTGCAATTTGATTGCGTCACGATTTCGTACAAACCCAACAATGGCATCAGAGCCAAATCTTTATGCAATTATTAATTTATTTTTGATTTCATATACATATGGGTATGTATTTAAAATAATTTATTGGGCATAATTTTATTGTATAAAATTATATATTTTTTTTTTTAAAAAAAAAAAAAGAAAAAAAAAGAAAAAAAAAAGACTTTTTTTGGGACGAATCACAATTTTTTTTTGGTGCTAATCTTGAATTCTGCAAAGAAAAGGTGTTGTCTCTTTCCTACTCCAAAAAGATGGTGACCCATCATGAAAGGACTTTTTTAATAAACCTGCAGGACTCTTTTAATAAAAGAAGGTGACTTCTTTTTAAAAAATAAATATGATATATTTATATATTATATTCTAAATAATTTTATAATTAAAATAAAGAGTTTATTTTAATCTTGAAATTGGATTTCATGCAATTTAAAATTGCCCATTAAATGATACTCATATATATATGGAATGTTTTAATTCATGAGATGAATATTTATTTATTGATATATATGGTGATATGTATGAAAATAAATGGGGATTGATTATGGACTATTTGACCAATGTGATTGGATTTTATTTTAGTTGAATGCTTGAATGAATGGGTTTTATTAAATGGGGTCTGCGTACCTCGTCTTCTCTAATTTTTTTTTCTTGATGTAAAATTCTATCTCCTTCCTATGTACTTCCCCTTGACTGTTGATCAAGGTTTCTATTTAAATTAAATAGTTTAATGTAATAAGAATAGTTAGAATTATCTTGAAGAAATTGGAGACCAAGGAGCAAGGAGCGCGTGAAGACCCGTTTGTATGGAGCCCGAGTTTAAATGTAATAGTTATATTTAAATTTAAATTCTTGCACTCCTAGGTTTGACCTTTTGGTTCACTTGGTGGCTCTAGTGAACCAAACTAGAATAAAAGTCCATAATCAATCCGGGTAGAATATAATATTCTATATTGCATGCAAAATATTATATATATTATATTTTATGCAAACATGCTTCGCATGTTTAATAAAATGACGCGTATTTTATATATATATGTGCATGCGCGCTAAACAAGATGAGACAAATAATAACAAACCCCTCAAAGAAATAATATTAAGTCTGAAGCGTTCAATGATATTTGGAATATCGAACGTCGCCTTCTAGCATGATAAATTAATAGAGTATTAAATATTTAATATGAGCTTGTTGTGCTATCCACAAGGCGAGTATTGCGTATTTAAGATGTTAATTAATCACATTTGATGCTTATCAAGAAAATTGAACGATCTAGTCTTGTTGTGCTATCCACAAGGACGAACATTTTTCTTTTTTGAATTTATGGAAGTGCTAGGCTGGACTTAACTTAAATCATTTTAGTTCGGATGTGCACACACTTGACCATTATGATTTAAGAGGCAAAATAAAAGGAGTTATATAGTGTTGTAATTGACAACAGTTGTCTACCTATTTATTTGTATATCGCTTGTTGTGCTATCCACAAGGTTATATACATTTGAAATGGGATCCTTATTCTCACTAGCAAATCTTTAATTAGATGTTGCCGAACTATATAAGTGAGGGTAATATAGTTTGATGAAAATAGTGGGAGATACCAATTTAAAATAAAGACCTAAATTTATTTTGGTATGCAAAATTAATAAAATGAATGTTTGCTAAAATGTTATTTTTCACATGCAGAATTTTAAAAATGTCTAAATCACTAATCTCACTACGAAGCATACTTGATGCAAACAAGCTTACCGGGCCGAATTATGAGGACTGGCTAAGAAATCTGAGAATTGTTCTCACTGCTGAAAAGATTTCTTATGTCCTAAATTCAACTGTCCCTGAATCTGTTTCAGAAACAGCCTCTGAGGAAGAGATTGCCACTTTCAATAAGTGGCAAGATGATGCATCTGTGGCTCAATGCATCATGCTCGCATCAATGAATAACGAGCTTCAGCGTCAGCACGAAAAAATGGATGCTCCTGCTATGCTGCTTCACCTCAAGGAGTTGTATGGTGAACATAGTAGGACTGCTAGATATGAGATATCTAAGGAGCTCTTCCGATCTCGGATGACCGAGGGTACTGCCGTCGAGACTCATGTCCTGAAAGTGATCAATTTGATTGAACGCCTTGGACAGCTTGGGTTCGTCATGAATGGGGAGTTGAGTCAAGACTTGGTCTTGTAGTCACTCCCTGAGACCTTCTCGCAGTTTGTGGTTAATTTTCACATGAATAAGCTAGATGTCAGCTTGCCTGAGCTGCTTAACATGCTGAAAACTGCAGAAGGTCACTTCCCATCCAAGAAGAACCATATCTTGATGGTGGATTCTTCCAATAAAAGGAAGAGACCTAAGGTATCTTCTGAAAAGAAGAAATCCAAGAAGGCTAAGGGAAAGGGGAAAGAAAAGGAACAAAAGAAATCTGAACCAGCTAAAGGAATGTGCTTTCATTGCAACAAGCCGGGACATTGGAAAAGGAACTGCAAGAAGTATCTAGCAGAGAAGAAGCTTGGAGAAGCTTCGACTTCCAATCAAGGTTTGTTTATGATTGAAATTAATTTTTCTGAAAGTCATAATTCTACTTGGGTATTGGATACCGGCTGTGGTTCTCACATATGTAATACTGTGCAGGGACTGGTCAGAAGTAGAAAGCTGAACAATGATGAGGTGATCCTACGAGTGGGGAATGGAGCAAAGGTTGCTGCATTAGCTGTAGGAACTTATTATTTAGCAATGCCTTTGGGCAAGTCCATTTATCTTAATAATTGTTATTATGTTCCGAATATTATTAAAAACATTATTTCAATTTCTGTATTGGATATGGAAGGATTTAACGTTGTTATAAAGAACAATAGTTGTTCTATTTATAAAGACGATGTTTTATATGGTATTAGAAATTTGCGAAATGGACTTTATACACTTGACTTACAAGAAAATATATTTCAAATTGAACAAACTAAGAAAAGAAAAAGAGATGATATTAATTATACCTACATGTGGCACTGTAGACTCGGTCATATCAATGAAACAAGATTATCCAAGTTGCATAAAGATGGGCTCCTCGAGCTATCCGATTATGAATCATATCCAACTTGTGAATCTTGTCTCATGGGTAAAATGACTAAATCTCCTTTTAGTGGAAGAGGAGAAAGAGTTACAGAGTTGTTGGCATTGATTCACACAGACGTTTGTGGGCCTATGACAACAAGTGCACGGGGTGGGTATTCTTATTTTATTACTTTCACTGATGATCACTCAAGATTTGGATATGTGTATTTAATGAAATACAAGTCAGAATCATTTGAAAAGTTCAAAGAGTTCAGAAGTGAAGTAGAGAAACAAACGGGCAAGAGTATAAAGATACTTCGATCAGATCGAGGCGGAGAATATTTAAGCGGTGAGTTTCTCAATTGTCTCAAAGAAAATGGTATAATCTCACAATGGACTCCTCCAGGTACACCACAGTTAAATGGAGTATCTGAAAGGAGAAATCGAACACTGTTAGACATGGTTCGATCCATGATGAGTTTTACCGACCTTCCAATTTCCTTCTGGGGATATGCCCTAGAAACGGCTGCATACCTACTTAACAAGGTACCTACCAAATCCGTCCCAAAGACTCCATATGAGATGTGGAAGGGGAGGAAACAAAATCTTAAGCATGTTAAGACTTGGGGTTGTCCAGCTTATGTCAAAAAGTTTGAACATGATAAGCTACAGACTAAATCCGAAAAGTGTAGATTTGTGGGATACCCTAAAGAAACTGTAGGGTATTATTTCTATCATCTAACTGATCAAAAGGTGTTTGTTGCGAAACATGCTGCCTTCTTGGAAAAGGAGTTTATCCATGAAGGGGTTAGTGGGAGTAAGATATATCTTGAAGAAGTTCAAGAACCACAAATTACCACGGATCAAAGTCAGGTACCTGACCAAGTAGAAGAACCTACTATACCACACCCTGTTCGTAAATCTTGGAGAGTACCGAAGATACCTGAGAGGTATGGATTCGTTATAGAGGATGACGATGAGGTACACATCATGAATGATGATGATCCATTGAATTACGAACAGGCCATGAGTAATAAAGACTCAGGGAAATGGCTTGAAGCCTGAAATCCGAAATGGACTCCATGTATGAAAACAAAGTATGGACTTTGGTTTCACCACCTGAAGGCATTAAGCCTATTGGGTGTAAATGGGTCTTTAAAAGAAAGGCTGGAGCGGACGGCAAGGTGGAGACCTATAAGGCCCGACTGGTTGCAAAAGGTTTCAAACAAAGACAAGGAGTTGATTATGATGAAACCTTTTCACCAGTAGCTATGCTCAAGTCCATTCGGATTTTGCTTGCAATTGCAGCTTATAACGACTATGAGATCTGGCAGATGGACGTGAAAACGGCCTTCCTCAATGGAAAACTTGAGGAGGATGTGTATATGACACAGCCAGAGGGATTTGTTTCAAAGGTTGGAATAAATCAAGTCTGTAAGCTGCAACGATCCATTTATGGATTGAAGCAAGCTTCTCGTAGATGGAACATTCGTTTTGATGAGACAATCAAAGAGTTTGATTTTATCAAAAATGACGATGAACCATGTGTGTACAAGAAGGTTAGTGGGAGCGTAATTTCATTCCTTGTATTATATGTTGATGATATATTACTGATAGGGAATGACATTCCTATGCTACAATCAATTAAAATCTGGTTATCTAAACACTTCTCCATGAAGGACTTGGGAGAAGCATCCTATATTTTGGGGATAAAGATCTATAGAGATAGATCTAAAAGGATGCTTGGTTTATCCCAAGGAACGTACATTGATACGATGCTAAAGAGGTTTAGCATGGAAGATTCCAAAAGAGGTCTCATGCCGATGAGCCATGGAATACATCTCTCCAAGAAACAGGCCCCAAAGACACCTGAGGAGAGAGACCGTATGAGTAAGATCCCTTATGCTTCTGCAATAGGATCTATCATGTACGGTATGATATGTACTAGACCGGATGTTGCTCAGGCACTTAGTGTAACGAGCAGATACCAGTCGAATCCTGGAGAAGAGCACTGGAAGGCAGTGAAAAATATCCTAAAGTACTTGAGAAGGACTAAAGATATTTTTCTTGTCTACGGTGGGTCTGAATTAAAACTCGAGGGCTTCACAGACTCAAGTTTTCAAACGGACCAAGATGACAGTAAATCTGTTTCGGGGTATGTTTTACCTTGAACGGAGGCGCAGTGAGTTGGAAGAGTTCCAAGCAGCAAACAGTTGCTGATTCAGTGACAGAGGCAGAGTATATAGCTGCAAGTGAAGCTGCAAAGGAAGCTGTTTGGATGAAGAAGTTCATAACTGAACTTGGTGTGGTTCCTAGCATTGGAGAAGCAGTTCCCGTTTACTGTGACAACACAGGAGCAGTTGCACAGGCTAAGGAACCCAGGTCTCATCAGAAATCTAAACACGTGTTGCGGCGATTTCACTTCATCAGGGAGATCATTGAAAGAGGAGACGTCACCTTGGAGCGTGTAGACTCTCAAGATAACATTGCAGATCCATTTACTAAAGCTTTAACACAACAGCAGTTTGATCGTCACTTAGAGAAGATGGGTATGAGATACCATGACGATTGACTTTAGTGCAAGTGGGAGATTGATAGTAGTGTGCATACAAGCCAATCATGTATGATGATAAAGCACGTACTTTGTAAACAATCTTATTTATTTATTAATAAAATATTCATTTATTAAAGGCATTTAATTATCTACATGTTGCTGTTTTTATAATATGTAAATAACCTATAGTTTTAAGCAATGCTTTTAGAATCATGATGATGATCATGCTAATGAGATCTAAATTCTTAGAAAGTTTTAAAACTAAAATAGTTCCCAATCGTGGGATTACTAAAAAGGGGATTAGTAAATCCGGATAGATTGGTACATATGTTGCTTGCTCATTGGATGAGGATGATTGATCTCATGATCATTTGTGTGGAGACACTAAAGCAAGTATGTAGGTGCTTATTGGAGAATAAGTTCACTGAACGTGATTCGCTATGGAATACCTAATGGAGATTTACTCGCCTGTCAATAGGAATTCCTAATGTGATAGTAGTACAAGTAATCCTTGGACTTGAGATCATCATAGTATCTTGTATGTAACAAATTATACTTTGACTTATTCCTTAAGACCTTTTAAGGCATATATAGGGTATGCTTGGGTATAATGAGTTACATATGGAGATAATGAATGATCAATAAAGAATCTACCACCTCTAGTAAAAGAGGAGATATGTCCTATGTGATTCGTTAAATGACAACCCAGGAATCCTTGGCCAAGGTGAAATTAAATTAGAAAGGAGTTTCTAATTTGCATTATTTGGAGTTGTGCATTTTCTAATCGAAATACATATAATTAAATAAAATAAGACTTGACAGTAAATCCATGTCTTATATTTAATTGGGACATTGTATGGTGGAAGGATTGAATTGTACGGTAACTATTTACTCACAGGTTCTTTTTGATTAATGTTGAAATCTATATTATCTGGAAAGTCGTTGATCGCTAGGGAGGCTTATCCCTATTGTAGAATAAATATTATTTATTTAAATAAATTATTAGTTTAATTTATTTATTTAAATAAGATTAAAATTGTTTTAATTGATTTATTCACAACCGGTTTAATGTGGAGAACCTAAAGGGTCACACCATAAAAGGAAGAATAATTATTTAAGAAGGTAATGGCATAATCGTAATAATGCATTAAGTATAATTAATTTAATCTATGGTGATAGAATAAATTAAATAGCTTAATGTTTATTATTTAATATTTTGGAAATATTAAATATAAATTAATAAGAGGAGTCTTATTAATATTATTACAATTATTATTATTTTAATTTCTAAAGGAGTTTAGTAATTAATTTAATATTTAGTACTCTCATTTATTCCTAATAAGATTAGGAGACAAATTAATTAAATGAATTTAATTAATTATTCCCATGTGGTGGGAAGCCTAAATTAATTAAAGGAGTTTAATTAATTAAAAGAAATCCCATGTCTAATAGGATTAGAAGGGTTGACCAATGTCTATATAAGAGAAGTCTTATAATAGATATTAGATTGATGTAATTCCAATTGTTGGAGAGTACTCCTTTTCTATAGAGGATAGAAAACTAAGGTTAAGCCAAACACCCTCCTTCTTGATAATTCATCTTCCTTGGTGGATCACCTCTAGAGGCCAAACACTTGGGTGGCTAACGTTGATCAAAGAAAGGAATCTAACCTGAAAATTCAAGGAGATCACGAAGAACAAGGAGTTGAACTAGTACCTGTGGAAGCTTCGTTCTACAAGGGTATGATTCCATAACTTCTTATTTATCGTTTTAAATTAATAATTTGCATAAAGGATGATCCGGGTAATGGTTTTGTAGAAATTTTTTTAAACTCTGATATACCATGCTTCCGCTAATTTTTGCAATTTGATTGCGTCACGATTTCGTACAAACCCAACAGCTCATGGTCCTGACGAACTATGGTGATCAATGGAGATGGCTCCCTCCTAACTAACTGCTCCCAGACAACATGGATGTCCCGGGGCTCTTCGTCTCCAGGCACCTAAGGCAACTCCTCCCTAGCCTGACTGGACTCTCCAACGTTCGTCATTTTGACAAAAGAATTTTAAAGTTCAGTTATTACGTGATATTGATCGACACTCTTCGAATACTAAAACGTAAACACATAGCATATAAGGTAGTTTATTATCTTTATATATCACCACTATCTTTTTAATCTTCCTATAAGGCTACTACCTAAGGTTTTTCCCCCACCTAAGGTTCATAACCTAACGCTTTGATACCAACCTTTGACACCCCCAAATCCGGGTACTTCGTTTCCACGGGATTTGGTGCTCACTATCTAAATAGAACATACATCTACCCAAAAATAAGGAATGTAAAATAAATTACAACCTTAAATAAATATTAAAATCTTCCTTAAAAAGGAATTACAACCTTATTCAAAATCTCCCAAGTTTGCTAACCTTAACATAAACAAATAAGTGGTGAAATATAACATCATAAATGAAATCTTATTACAATCAACATTAAAAGGCAATAAGTCTTCACTTGTTCATCTTGCCTTTCCCTTACTTATTGATGGTACGTCAACATTCTCGGCTTTAACGGCAAGGGATTATTAAATATGCAAGAGTGAGCAAACAAAAGCTCACTTAGAATACAACAATAATATGACATAGCTGAATAACTTTAAAAGATTGGAATAACTTTACTATCGTCAACAACAAAGAATTGATTAAAAATTCTTTCATCAATATTTAGAATTTTGAATATTGAAATCATCTGAGGGTCATAAGACCTTGAACAATGTCCTAGGTTAAAAACATTTCTTTTTAAAACCTTTAACAGTCATATAGACTATGGACTCTTAACTCATACCTAGGGGGATCAACCCTTCGTACCATATATTGTGCACAAACATTTAACGCTTTCGCATATTAACCTCTTCTAATAAATAGGGTTGTTCATCTCAGTATTTGATACAAGTCCGTACCAAAGAAAGTTTGGTTTGGATAGCTAAAAGGAAATTTGGAGTTTCAACTATCATCAACTAAGAAGTAGTTGAATCGACTCACAATAACTTAGCATAATTCGATAATATAAGAATTTTGAACCAAAGAGAAGCTATAACATTAGACTTCACAATAACTAGGCATGCTTTAGAAATAATTTAAAGCAATTGAAAGATTAAGTAGATCTTGTTTGAACAAATAAATTAAGATCGCATTTCTTCAATAATAAGTTCAATACTTGTTCATTATGAATATTAGAATATAACATAACTTGTACAATAATTAACAAGTTAAGAATTGGAAATAAACTTGCATGATATAAAGAGTAAGGATTAAAGAACTTGTACAATATAAATAACAAGTTTTTAGGGATAGGAAACTTGCCTCAAGCGCAAGCTACACTTTACAATTATAATTCATTTCTATCCTACATTTTATATTATGTTTATAACATCAATTAATACATTACCAAGACGTTTAAACCGTTGAACTTCATACTTAATTTCAACTCACAACATGGTTTATAACAATAGTTGCTAACTAACCACATACGTGAGTCTACACTTACAACATACGCCTCACAAGCTTATAACGCTTTTAAATTACCATGGCGTACCTTATAAAAGTAATATACAAGTATATTGTAGGGATTTCGGCACATAAACGCAGCGAAATTTAAAATTTTCCAAAACCCTAAAAAGTGATCCATGCAAAAACATATTAATTCAGACGTTTAGATTTGTTTTACTGATTATCCAAGCTTGAATGGAGACGATGAAAATTCTAGAACTGCTTTGAATCTTCAATGCAATCCAACGGAACTGCGCCTCTACGGTATCCACACGAACGCCCCGCAAATCGTCACACGATCTGAAGCAAAGAGAGCTGCGGTACTAGCCGCCAAGATCTGGATTTTTAAAGCTCTTCTCTCTAGTCTCTCTCTAAGAGCAGCTAGGGTTTTGTTTATGATGATCACCCTAAAACGGCTGATATATCATATATATAGCAGTTCAAGGAATTATCCAAAACCTAATAGAATTAGAAAAGTAAAATTCGAATTTATATATATTATATCTTAATTAAGTCTTACTTAATTAATATACATATATACAAATTATCCTATTAATTTAAATTCGTAATTTAAATACTATCAATCATATTGACATATTTAAATCCTTACAATTTAAATTAATTCCCTTTTAATTACGTTCTAAGTGTGTGACCCTATAGGTTATTATTACGGTGGCAATAATTTTAAAATCATATTATAAAATTTTAAACAGTGAGCGGCATCTAGTAATGCATCACTACTACCCAACTAATAATAAGATCGGTGATTCGATACAACCTTTTTGTGACCAATGTTTCAATGTAATTTAATCCTGTTAACGTTGACATCCTAGATTAAACTCGAGTCATGGAATGTGTCATACTCTTCATAATTTAATCTGAGTTATCTTGATCAATGAGTAGACTATATGAAACAAATCACTATTTGAGCATGGCCATGCATTTAATAGTCCTACTCAATCAAGAGGCCTATGGATATCACCTCTAATATATAGGAGGATTAAATTCCATCTAGATCACTCATATTCCTCACACGATTCATGATGTACCCAATAATCACCTTTATTATCCACCCTATTAAAGGTGAGCTTTGATGATATCAAAGTACACTTTGCTCCATATAGAATTCTCATGGTGGGTCTGTCCAGTACATTGTTCTCTAACATGTACCTATGCATTGACTCAATATCTCATATATTTATGACCAATAAGATTTGGCCATCAGTCAATCCACATACTAGTCTCAATGTATCATTGTTGTTGAAAGTAGTATGCATACAAGTCAATTATGTATGATGATAAAGCATATACTTTGGAGACAATCTTATTTATTTATTAATTAAAATATTCATTTATTAAAGGCATTTAATTATCTACATGGTGCTATTTTTATAATATGTAAATAACTCATAGTTTTAAGCAATGCTTTTAGAATCATGATGTTGATCATGCTAATGAGTTTTAAATTCTTAGAAAGCTTAAAACTAAAATAGTTCCCAATCGTGGGATTACTAAAAAGGGAATTAATAAATCCGGATAGATTCGTACATATGTTGCTTGCTCATTGGATGAGGATGATTGATATCATGATCATTTGTGTGGAGACACTAAAGCAAGTGTGTAGGTGCTTATTGGAGAATAAGTTCACTGAACGTGACTCGCTATGGAATACCTAATGGAGTTTTACTCGCCTGTCAATAGGAATTCCTAATGTGATAGTAGTACAAGAGATCCTTGGACTTGAGATCATCATAGTATCTTGTAAGTAATGAATTATACTTTGACTTATTCCTTAAAGCCCTTTAGGGTATATAAAAGGGTATGCTTGGGTATAATGAGTTACATACGGAGATAATGAATGATCAATAAAGAATCTACCACCTCTAGTAAAAGAGGAGATATGTCCTATGTGATTCGTTAAATGGCAACCCAGGAATCCTTGGCCAAGGTGGAATGAAATTAGAAAGGAGTTTCTAATTTGCATTATTTGGAAGTTGTGCATTTGCTAATCGAAATACATATAATTAAATAAAATAAGACTTGACAGTAAATCTATGTCTTATATTTAATTGGGACATTGTATGGTGGAAGGATTGAATTGTACGGTAACTATTTACTCACAGGTTCTTTTATGATTAATGTTGAAATCTATATTATCTAGAAAGTCGTTGATCGCTAGGGAGACTTATCCCTATTATAGAATAAATATTATTTATTTAAATAGATTATTAGTTTAATTTTTTTATTTAAATAAGATTGGAATTGTTCTAATTGATTTATTCACAACCGGTTTAATATAGAAAACCTAAAGGGCCACACTATAAAAGGAAGAATAATTATTTAAGAAGTTAATAGCATAATCGTAATAATGCATTAAGTGTAATTAATTTAATCTATGGTGATAAAATAAATTAAATTGCTTAATATTTATTATTTAATATTTTAGAAATATTAAATATAAATTAATAAGAGGAGTCTTATTAATATTATTACAATTATTATTATTTTAATTTCTAAAGTAATTTAGTAATTAATTTAATATTAGTACTCTCATTTATTCCTAATAAGATTAGGAGGTAAATTAATTAAATAAATTTAATTAATTATTCCCAATGTGGTGGAAAGCCTAAATTAATTCAAAGAGTTTAATTAATTAAATGAAATTCCATGTCTAATAGGATTAGAAGGGTTGACCAATATCTATATAAGTGAAGTCGTATAATAGATATCAGTTGATGAAATTCCAACGGTTGGAGAGTACTCCTTTTCTATAGAGGATAGAAAACTAAGGTTTAGTTAAACACCCTCCTTCTTGATAATTTCTCTTCCTTGGTGGATCACCTCTAGAGGCCAAACACTTGAGTGGCTAACGTTGATCAAAGGAAGGAATCTAACCCGAAAAATCAAGGAGATCACAAAGAAAAAAGGGGTTGAACTCGTACTTGTGGAAGCTTCGTTCTACAAGGATATGATTTTATAACTTCTTATTTATTGTTTTAAATAAATAATTTGCATAAAGGATGATCCGGGTGATGGTTTTGTAGAAATTTTTTAAACTCTAATATAACATGCTTTTGCTAATTTTTACAATTTGATTGCGTCACGATTTCGTACAAACCCAATAGTTGTCCCATTAACAATGATACTCGACTAGGGACATTTAATAGCAATGATACTAATTGTAATTATATAATCTCATGTTCAAGTCACATACTTGAAGCTATATAATTTGTATCACTATTCTAAAAACTTTTATTATGCTAACATTTATATAACACAGTAAATAAAACTATAATAAAATAATTAATTTATTCAATCAAATATAATATCAAAACTGTTAAGCAATGACATCAAAGAATTGGCCTCTAGGGCATAAATTCTAACAGTCTCCTACTTGCACTAGAGTCAATCACTCATGTATCTAATACCCATGGAACTAGTGTGACCTTCATGCTTATGCTGCGATAAAGCCTTGGTCAGTGGATCTGCAACATTATCATCTATTAGCACTCTGCTTATATGTACATCTCCTCTATCAATGATTTCACGGATGAGATGGTACCGCCTAAGTATATGCTTGGATCGTTGGTGAGATCTGGGTTCCTTAGCCTGTGCAATGGCTCCATCATTATCACAGTATAGCTCAATCAGATCAACAATGGTTAGAACAACACCAAGTTCAGCGATGAACTTTTTAATCCATACAGCTTCCTTGGCCACACTAGAAGCAGCAATATACTCAGCCTCTGTCGTAAAATCAGCTATTGTCTCTTGCTTCGAACTGTTCCAGCTAACAGCACCACCATTAAGGAAAAACACAAAACCTGACTGAGACTTATAGTCATCATTGTCAGTCTGGAAACTAGCATCTGTGTAACCCTTTACTGCCAGTTCGTCTTCACCTCTATATACCAACAATGAATCCTTAGTCCTTTTCAGGTACTTGAGGATATTCTTGACTGCTGTCCAGTGACCTTCACCTGGATTCGACTGGTATCTGCTTGTCATGCTCAAAGTATACTAGACATCCAGATGAGTACATATTATTGCATACATGATAGATCCAATTACCGAAGCATAAGGGATCTTTCTCATACACTCCTCATCATCTTGTGAATTAGGACATTAGGCCTTAGAGATCTTTACACCATGAGATATGGGTAAGTGTCCTCTTTTTGCCTCTTGCATGCTGAACCGTTTCAACACTTTATCGATATATGTACTTTGACTTAGGCCGAGCATTTTTCTCGATCTATCTCGGTAGATCTTGATACCTAAAATGTAGGTTGCATCGCCCAAATCTTTCATGGAGAAACATTTTCCTAACCATGTTTTTACAACCTATAAGGAAGGAATGTCATTCCCAATAATTAATATGTCGTCAACATATAATACTAGGAATACAATGTGACTCCCACTAACCTTCTTATATACACAAGGTTCATCTTAATTTTTCATAAAGCTAAACTCTTTGACTGCTTCATCAAATCGAAGATTCCAACTCCGAGAGGCTTGCTTCAATCCATAAATGGATCGCTGCAGCTTACATATTTTTCCAGCATCTTTTGGATTGACAAAACCCTCAGGTTGTGTCATATAGACATCCTCAAGGAGATTTTCGTTAAGGAAAGCAGTTTTGACATTCATCTACCAGATTTCGTAGTCATAAAAGGCTGCAATAGCAAGTAAGATCCTGATGGATTTAACCATTGCCACTGGAGAGAAGGTTTCATTATAGTCAACACCTTGAACTTGTTTGAAACCTTTTGTACCAGTCGACCTTTATAGGTTTGTACATTACCATCTATATCAGTTTTCTTCTTGAAAATCCACTTGCACCCGATTGGTTTTACCCCTTCGGGTGGATCAACCAAAGTCCATACTTGGTTAGTATACATAGAGTCCATCTCAGATTTCATGGCTTCAAGCCATCTCTCATAATCTGGTCCATTCATAGCTTTTTGGTAGGAAGCAGGCTCATCATGATCTATGAGTATCACATCGTCGTTTTGAGTCATAAGAAATCCATAATATCTCCCGGGCTCTTGGCGTGTCCTACCAGATCTACGAATACCTCGTGTAATTTGAGCAGGTTCACTTTCCACAATATCTTGTGGTTCCAACTCAGGTTCAATGATATTTTATGGTTCTCGAATATCTTCGAGTTCTACTTTCCTCCTACTATTTCCTTTAGAGACAAATTCTCTTTCTAGAAAATACCAGTTCGAGCAACAAATACTTTGTTCTCAGAAGGTTTGTTGAAATAATACCCTTTTGTTTCCTTTGGGTATCCCACAAAATTACATTTGTCAGATTTGGGTCCAAGCTTGTCATAAGCCAAACATTTTACAAACGCCACGCAACCTCAAATCTTCATGAACGACATACTAAGACGTTTCCCAGTCCATATCTCATATGGTGTCTTCTGAACCGTCTTTGTAGGAACACGGTTGAGTGTGAATGCAGCTGTCTCTAGGGCATGACCCCAGAAGCTTATTGGAAGATCTGCATGACTCATCATTGATCGTACCATGTCCAACAAGGTGAGATTCCTCCTCTCAGACACACCATTCCATTAGTGGTGTTCCAGGTGGAGTGAGCTGTGATATAATACCTGTGACACCCCCGAATCCGGGTCCTCTGACCCCGGTCCGGTCATCACGAAAAAATACTAAACATCCACCTTTAAACAACATATGATAACTAAAATGCGGAATATAATAAACGTATGTCGTTCATTCAAAAGGTGTTACTAGTCCCAAGATTCGATAACCTTAATACATCAATACAAACATACCCTTGAATAAACATTAGGGTTCATATTACATTAACAGTAATTAAACAAATCATAAAGACAAAGTCTGCTCCTTGCAAACTCTCCTAAATCTTTCCTTTACCCTTGTCCTTCCCTGAGGGCTCGGGCTCAACTGCAATATAAGTCATGATATAGCAAGAATGAGCAACAAGTTTGCTCAGCAAGTTTAAATACAACAATAAAGGATATATCATGATGAATGGAAAAATATCTGACAATGATTTCAACAAAATAAATATCTTAATGATTCAACAATATGAATATTAGAACGATTCAATAAAATGAATATCTGTATAATTTAGCGATATGAATATCTGTAAGGTTCAACAACCTGCATGATTCAACACTATGAATATCTGAACGATTCAATAATATGACTATTAAAAGCAAAGATAATAATTGCCTTTAGAATGACTGATAGTCGAGTAGACTCTGAACTATAACTTTCCAATGGGTTCAATAGCTAATTGACCCTTTTTGGAATTACTGGCTTCTGGCTAAAGCAACTTAGTACCTCGAGGAGATCAGCCTCGGGCACAACGTGAATATGCATAACACTTAAATCTTCTTACTCGTATCATATATATTAGATACCTGGGCACACTGCTACATATGAGGGGTGTTCTGTTTTGTCTAAGAATCCTGACCATCAATTGGTTTGGATAGCTTCAAAGAAAACTTCATTCACTAGTCTGACCAAGCAAAGGTTCAGACTCTTACTGACATGGTTCAAGAAATTTAGAACCTTGAATAATGTACAAGTCCAAGACTGTACGAGCTCAAATGCACTAGGTGCGGATATCAATAATATCGATGTGGAATAATTGATAAGTAATTAAACCACTAAATAACATGCTTGGAAATAAAGTTCAAGCAATTAAGTAAACAACTTTCGATTCAACAATAACCTACTCAATATAATATGAGAAGGATAGAGAACTTACACAAAGTGAAGTTTAGAATTTGCACAATATAGGAATTTGTGTAAGTTCGGGGAACTTGCACAATACTCAACGTGTGAAGTTCGGGGAACTTGCACAATACTCAGCGTGTGAAGTTCGAGGAACTTGCACAATACTCAAAATGTGAAGTTAAGGGAACTTGCACGATAATAGATTTCCTTGCATAAAATAAATGCATAAGCTTAGACACTTACAACATCAAAGAGTGAAATTCGGGGAATTTCACCATAATAGATCCCTTGCATAAAGTAAATGCATAGGTTAGGACATTTGCTTACAACGTTCTTTGAGTAAAGTAAACACAAAGATAAGATACTTGCACAATATACGAGTTTGTATAAGTTTAGAGAACTTGCATAATAAAGAAATGAAGTTCGGGAATTTGCAAAATAACCAAAGTGTGAAGTTCGGGGAACTTTCACAATAACCAAAGTGTGAAGTTCGGGGAACTTTCACAATACTCAAAATGTGAAGTTCGGAGAACTTTCACAATACAATAATAACCTGCTCAAAACAATATGAGAAGGATAGGAACTTGCACAAATAAGGTGAAGTTTAGAATCTCGCTTACTCGAGTAATTGAATAAAGTAGTGCAAGGATTTAAAATACTTGCTCAATAATAACTTGAGGAAGATAGGGAACTTGAAATATAATAATACCCTGCTCAATATAAAATTGAGTAAAATTAGGGAGACTTGCATAAATAATAAGTGTAAGTCAGGAAAACTTGCTCAATATAAATTTGAGTAAAGTTAGAGAACTTGCCTGTTTGCTCAGCTACAAATAAATTCTAGCTTTAATAAAATTGCGTTGGAATGACCTAGCATTAACAAGTCGGCCTCTCCAATTAGTATATATAAACTAATATAAGTTCACACATACAAGACTCTAGTCATTATATAATTCTATCACATAGTTCACATAAGCCAATCTAATCCTGTCTTAGATTTAATAATTTTAGATTGTCTAGTTCATAAGCATCAACATAGGCTTGAAACACATAGTACTTTAAGTTACTGATATAAATCAACACACATGCCTATAGATTATAATATCTCATTCGAAACTAACATCCTAATCCAATTTCATAGTCATATGTATTTATGTCGGTAGACCTTAAGTTAAATAAGTTCATACTTCAAAGGTTCGCTACTCCGGTCATACTATTTCATAACAAGGCTAAACAATACCTAATATGTATGCTTGAGTATACTACACAAATATACTTCAAATCACATAGTTCATATTTGAAGATCATTTTCTATGATTAAGCATGCATATGTGAGATCTGTGCATAAATAAACGAGGTTCATGTCAATACGTCTATAGGCATAATGACATCCTAATAAACATGCTTGCATGATCATAATATAATTCAATGCTATTTCACATTCTAAGTTTCCATTTGTAAAGTACACTAAGTTAAAAAGACAACACGGTACATGTAAAGCATCTCGTAACTGTTACTCACATGTATTAACATGCATATAATAAGTCACATACATGTATTTAAGTGGTCACAATCTAAAGACACGAGTCTTGGTTAAGTTTACTTTGAAAGTCTTTAAGTTTCGCTTGAAAAACCTCTTGAGCTTTCAATCAAGTATGCTAACGTGTTTAACTTTTTAAACATACATTTCAAGTTAATATAAACCATGCTATTATGCTCACAAAAATTAGAATAGTAACATGGCATAGCATGTCAAGGTTTGTGTTTCATTTTTGTTAGGAACGTGCATTAGTAAGGTTCATATGATCATAATTCATTAGGGAACCTACATACGCGAGTTAGCATACTTCTCATACATCTTTAAATCATACTACTATGCTTGCAAAGTCAGAACACTAACATGCTTCATATACGCTAACGTTCGTTCACGAAACTCTAAGTTTAATTGTAAACATTAACTCCCTTTATCATTAAAGTGTACTAACATGATTATAAATACTTATACTATGCCTACGTATGTATATATATATATATATATATATATATATATATATATATTAATCATGTATACATGCTTGCCACATAAGGTATTATAGGCTAACATTTAACAGCACTGAAACAGAAGGCAAGAAGCTCTGTACAGGCACTGGCGCAGCTGCGCCGCTGGCCAGTGCAATACTGGCGCAGCTGCGCAGGCTGGCGGCCAGGCCAGGAGCTCTGCTGTTTCGGCAGTTCTGCAATTCCAACTCAAAATTTCTCCAACAAAATTCATTCTAGCAATTTATAACATAATTCTAACATGTATAATAACTTATATACCACCTAACAATCATGTTCCAATCCAATAATTTCTCAATCCATGAATAATTCAATAATCAAGAACTTTGAAAATTTACAGAGAATAAGATAGGGAGAGCATGAATTGGAATTTATACCTCTGATATGGAAACTGAACTTGCTGCTAAACAATTGCTACAATGCTGCTATACTAACTCCTTCTTAACTCTAATGAAAATACTCAGCAAATGAAAGTAAGAGGAGAAGAGTGGATATATATAGGCAATTCAATACACAGACATTTCAATTCTCAATTGGAACAAATCAAAGGAATAATTGTTTGTACAATGGTTAAGGAATGGTAGGTGAGTAGTTGGTAAATTCAATCATGAATCCCACATCTCTTACAATCATGAGCTATATTGTGAGGAAATTGAGAGGAAGTAGAGTAGCTAGTAGCTCAATGCTTGGTCACGTGAAGAAATGAAACTCTCAAACAATCCTCAGCAACTTGGATGAGCAATATACTATACTAATGTAATATATATTTATACATATAGTATATACTTAAGCTGCATGTATCCATTCCATATACATTTAAATGGGAGCTACAATGTTATTTCTAATGAACAAATAATGATAAAATGCATCAAGTAAGTTATATACATATAATCCATGTACATTATATAAACACCGAATATCAAGCAATTGGGTATTATTACTATCACCAAATATAATATAATTGTGTATTGCTCATTATTCAATACCATAACTGTTATTATAACTTACTGAAATCATTATCAATTAATAATGTTATTGATATAATATAAAGTAATATGGTATACATATTATTGTCTATCCTTGTATGGTCACATGCTCTAATGTACATATTACACTTATCAATCTCACATAATACAATTAAGGTTACTATATAGTCTATATATAATATACATAGCCATATCAAAGGTCACCTTGTATAATATACCTTATAGATAACTATCATATAATAAAGGTTTAATATAACATATACTTGTATAAAATAATTAATCAATTAAATATAATATTATTATATTTATTAATCTCTTACTCATTAATTATTATTTATTCATAATAATAATTAATCAATATATAATCAATTAATTACTCCCAATTCATTAATTATTATTTATTTATAATAATTATAAATTAACAACAACAATAATTTCATACGTTATCAATTAATTACTCAAATATAAATAATTAATCACGACTAAATCTCTACACTATATTCAAGAAATTTGAATATATAATTTACTAACACTCTTATTAATATTCTGATATAAAAGTCTCAGGGTTAATCTACTAATTTAAATAACTATTAGTGATTCCCTTTAATAAAAATCCTAGCATTTATTAGCATAGGTTAAATCACATAAGCACATAACCACATAAGGTTTAAATAAGTTTGAAAAATTAACTCTCAAAATTTTTAAATCACAGATAAAATTAATAAGAAGCTTAAAATTCCTGGTCGTTACATCCCTCCCCCCTTATAAAAATTCCGTCCTCGGAATTGTAAAAAATAAGGTTACTCCAAAAAAAACAGATAATTCGCTCTTATCACTTAGATAATCTCTACCGTCTGCTGTACCACTCCTGGTCCCAACAGTCGATGTTCACCTATCTCGTCCTAACACAACGGTGCTCGACCCTTTCCTTCCATAAAATGCTTCTAGAAAAATCTCTTCTCTTAGTTCTAGTACTAACGGTACCCAAATTCGTCCTTCAAATCTTAGCAGTCCAGTGCTATCAATCTTAAATTTCAACTCATCACCTTCAGCTAATCGCTTCTTAATGTTATCACAAACTTCGTCCTTCTCTTGTGCCTCCTTAACCATATCTAATAACGTCGAACTTACTGACACTGTAAATAATCTCTCTTTGGTCTCCATCGGATACTTAACCTCTAAGTTTAGTAATTCAAAAATCTTTCACTAATTCTTCTGAATGGCCAACCTTGATAAATTTCCTCTGCCTTTCCTATCTAAGGCATCTGCCACTACATTTGCTTTGCCTGGATGGTACAAAATCTCATAATCAAAATCTTTAATCAATTCTAGCCATCGGCGTTGCCTTATGTTTAATTCCTTCTGCGTGAAGATATACTTCAGACTGTGTATATCTCACACTTCTCGCCATACAAATAATGCTTCCAAAACTCCAAGGCAAAAACTATTGCTGCTAAATCTCATTTGGGAAGACATCCATGAATTCTCTTCAAATCGGTATAATAGTTCCTATGAATATATTCTACGGGGATAACTTCCTTGTTTGTTACTCCTACGCCCATGGTGTGTTCTAATTTCTCACTGGGTAAGTCTAACTGTTTAGTAAATTCTCAGAAATAAAAGAGCAGGTGGCACCCGAATCGAATAACACATATGCATCTATATAATTGATCGGGATGATACCTGACACCGCGTCCTTGTTGTTGCGGTTGTCGCTAGCTGCAACGCCCTTTCTCTTCGGGCAGTCCTTGATTTGATGGTCTGTGGCTCTACACGAGAAACATCCTCCTTTCGGTTTATTCCAACACTGAGGAGCCATGTGCCCTGGTTTTCCACAACGATAACATTCGTTCTTCCCCTTCATGCATTCCCCCGAGTGGTTCCTTCCACAGTTACTGCACTTTAAACTTTTCTTAGCCTCTCCCCGGATTTTCCACCTCTGGATGATTGGCTCTCCATCCATTTTTGTTTGTTGGGGTTGCTGCCTCCGCTGTTTCCCCCTTTCGATCCTTCTTGGCCGGTCTTCTTATCTTGTTTAAATCGCTCTATTGCTTCAATGCCTCATTCGGCAATGATAGCCTCTTCCAAAAGATCAGAAAAAGTCTCAATCTTCAATACATCTATTGCCTTCTGCACCCATGGTTTCAATCCTAATTCAAATCTCTCTATTTTCCTGGCCTCCGTATCCACCTGATGCGAGGTGAATCGAGCCAACTAGTTAACTCTTGTCGCGTTCTCCGCGACTGACATACCTCCTTATCTCGGCTCCAGAAACTTAACTTCCATATCTTGTTGCGTATTCTCCGAAAAGAAATTCTTAAATCTGTCCCACATAATAACTCCTTCGCCTGTCAGTCCTTTATTGGGTTCCCACCAATTGTTAGCTTCGCCCTTCATCATGAATGTGGCAAAACTCGTCTTCTGTTCCTCGGCTACCCGTGCGACCTCAAACACCTTCTCAACTTCTTCTATCCATGTCTGGGCTTTGATTGGGTCTAAGGCTCCCCGGGACTTCGGTGATCCTACCAATTTAAAGTCCTTAAAGCTAGCCAAGTAATGTCCTGGCTACTCAGCTGCTGGCGGGGTTACGTTTTGCATTGCTTCTGTTAATAGGTTAACGAAGTTCTGTATTGGGTCGACATCTCCCCCTTCAACATTGCTAACATATCCTTCCTCCCTCTGGTTCCGCGAAAATCTCCTAGGCGGCATGATCCTGAGGAAAGGAAGAAAACCTTAGTCTTACGTGATATGCTATTCAAGATAGCATTAAGAAGTTTAGGACGTCTATCAATCATAGATGATTTAAATAAACAACTTCAGTATCACAGTAAGACTCAATGGATATCCTCAATCCATCACCTACAAACTCTACTTGAGTTTTCTACTAAGGTTATAACTTAGGTTTCGCATTCCTAACGTTTATAACCTAAAGCTTTGATACCAACCTGTGACACCCCCGAATCCGGGTCCTCTGACCCTGTTCCGGTCGTCACGAAAAAATACTAAACATCCACCTTTAAACAACATATGATAACTAAAATGCGGAATATAATAAACGTATGTCGTTCATTCAAAAGGTGTTACTAGTCCCAAGATTCGATAACCTTAATACATCAATATAAACATACCCTTGAATAAACATTAGGGTTCATATTACATTAATAGTAATTAAATAAATCATAAAGACAAAGTCTGCTCCTTGCAAACTCTCCTAAATCTTTCCTTTACCCTTGTCCTTCCCTGAGGTCTCGGGCTCAACTACAATATAAGTCATGATATAGCAAGAATGAGCAACAAGTTTGCTCAGCAAGTTTAAATACAACAATAAAGGATATATCATGATGAATGGAAAAATATCTGACAATGATTTCAACAAAATGAATATCTTAACGATTCAACAATATGAATATTAGAACGATTCAATAAAATGAATATCTGTATAATTTAGCGATATGAATATCTGTAACGTTCAACAACCTGGATGATTCAACACTATGAATATCTGAACGATTCAATAATATGACTATTAAAAGCAAAGATAATAATTGCCTTTAGAATGACTGATAGTCGAGTAGACTCTGAACTATAACTTTCCAATGGGTTCAATAGCTAATTGACCCTTTTTGGAATTACTGGCTTCTGGCTACAGAAACTTAGTACCTCGAGGAGATCAGCCTCGGGCACAACGTGAATATGCATAACACTTAAATCTGCTTACTCGTATCATATATATTAGATACCTAGGCACACTCCTACATATGAGGGGTGTTCTGTTCCGTCTAAGAATCCTTACCATCAATTGGTTTGGATAGCTTCAAAGAAAACTTCATACACTAGTCTGACCGAGCAAAGGTTCAGACTCTTACTGACATGGTTCAAGAAATTTAGAACCTTGAATAATGTACAAGTCCAAGACTGTACGAGCTCAAATGCACTAGGTGCGGACATCAATAATATCGATGTGGAATAATTGATAAGTAATTAAACCACTAAATAACATGCTTGGAAATAAAGTTCAAGCAATTAAGTAAAAAACTTTCGATTCAACAATAACCTACTCAATATAATATGAGAAGGATAGAGAACTTGCACAAAGTGAAGTTTAGAATTTGCACAATATAGGAATTTGTGTAAGTTCGGGGAACTTGCACAATACTCAACGTGTGAAGTTCGGGGAACTTGCACAATACTCAGCGTGTGAAGTTCGGGGAACTTGCACAATACTCAAAATGTGAAGTTTAGGGAACTTGCACGATAATAGATTTCCTTGCATAAAATAAATGCATAGGCTTAGACACTTACAACATCAAAGAGTGAAATTCGGGGAATTTCACCATAATAGATCCCTTGCATAAAGTAAATGCATAGGTTAGGACATTTGCTTACAACATTCTTTGAGTAAAGTAAACACAAAGATAAGATACTTGCACAATATACGAGTTTGTATAAGTTTAGAGAACTTGCATAATAAAGAAATGAAGTTCGGGAATTTGCAAAATAACCAAAGTGTGAAGTTCGGGGAACTTTCACAATACTCAAAATGTGAAGTTCGGAGAACTTTCACAACACAATAATAACCTGCTCAAAACAATATGAGAAGGATAGGAACTTGCACAAATAAGGTGAAGTTTAGAATCTCGCTTACTCGAGTAATTGAATAAAGTAGTGCAAGGATTTAAAATACTTGCTCAATAATAACTTGAGAAAGATAGGGAACTTGCAATATAATAATACCCTGCTCAATATAAAATTGAGTAAAATTAGGGAGACTTGCATAAATAATAAGTGTAAATCAGGGAAACTTGCTCAATATAAATTTGAGTAAAGTTAGAGAACTTGCCTGTTTGCTCAGCTACAAATAAATTCTAGCTTTAATAAAATTGCGTTGGAATGACCTAGCATTAACAAGTCGGCCTCTCCAATTAGTATATATAAACTAATATAAGTTCACACATACAAGACTCTAGTCATTATATAATTCTATCACATAGTTCACATAAGCCAATCTAATCCTGTCTTAGATTTAATAATTTTAGATTGTCTAGTTCATAAGCATCAACATAGGCTTGAAACACATAGTACTTTAAGTTACTGATATACATCAACACACATGCCTATAGATTATAATCTCTCATTCGAAACTAACATCCTAATCCAATTTCATAGTCATATGTATTCATGCCGGTAGACCTTAAGTTAAATATGTTCATACTTCAAAGGTTCGCTACTCCGGTCATACTATTTCATAACAAGGCTAAACAATACCTAATATGTATGCTTGAGTATACTACACAAATATACTTCAAATCACATAGTTCATATTTGAAGATCATTTTCTATGATTAAGCATGCATATGTGAGATCTGTGCATAAATAAACGAGGTTCATGTCAATACGTCTATAGGCATAATGACATCCTAATAAACATGCTTGCATGATCATAATATAATTCAATGCTATTTCACATTCTAAGTTTCCATTTGCAAAGTGCACTAAGTTAAAAAGACAACACAGTACATGTAAAGCATCTCGTAACCGTTACTCACATGTATTAGCATGCATATAATAAGTCACATACATGTATTTAAGTGGTCACAATCTAAAGACACGAGTCTTGGTTAAGTTTACTTTGAAAGTCTTTAAGTTTCGCTTGAAAAACCTCTTGAGCTTTCAATCAAGTATGCTAACGTGTTTAACATTTTTAAACATACATTTCAAGTTAATATAAACCATGCTATTATGCTCACAAAAATTAGAATAGTAACATGGCATAGCATGTCAAGGTTTGTGTTTCATTTTTGTTAGGAACGTGCATTAGTAAGGTTCATATGATCATAATTCATTAGGGAACCTACATACGCGAGTTAGCATACTTCTCATACATCTTTAAATCATACTACTATGCTTGCAAAGTCAGAACACTAACATGCTTCATATACGCTAATGTTCGTTCACGAAACTCTAAGTTTATTTGTAAACATTAACTCCCTTTATCATTAAAGTGTACTAACATGATTATAAATACTTATACTATGCCTACGTATGTATATATATATATATATATATATATATATTAATCATGTATACATGCTTGCCACATAAGGTATTATAGGCTAACATTTAACAGCACTGAAACAGAAGGCAAGAAGCTCAGTACAGGCACTGGCGCAGCTGCGCCGCTGGCCAGTGCAATAATGGCGCAGCTGCGCAGGCTGGAGGCCAGGCCAGGAGCTTTGCAGTTTCGGCAGTTCTGCAATTCCAACTCAAAATTTCTCCAACAAAATTCATTCTAGCAATTTCTAACATAATTCTAACATGTATAATAACTTATATACCAGCTAACAATCATGTTCCAATCCAATACTCAATCCATGAATAATTCAATAATCAAGAACTTTGAAAATTTACAGAGAATAAGATAGGGAGAGCATGAATTGGAATTTATACCTCTGATATGGAAACTGAACTTGCTGCTAAACAATTGCTACAATGCTGCTATACTAACTCCTTCTTAACTCTAATGAAAATACTCAGCAAATGAAAGTAAGAGGAGAAGAGTGGATATATATAGGCAATTCAATACACAGACATTTCAATTCTCCATTGGAACAAATCAAAGGAATAATTGTTTGTACAATGGTTAAGGAATGGTAGGTGAGTAGTTAGTAGATTCAATCATGAATCCCACATCTCTTACAATCATGAGCTATCTTGTGAGGAAATTGAGAGGAAGTAGAGTAGCTAGTAGCTCAATGCTTGTTCACGTGAAGAAATGAAACTCTCAAACAAACCTCAGCAACTTGGATGAGCAATAAACTATACTAATGTAATATATATTTATACATATAGTATATACTTAAGCTACATGTATCCATTCCATATACATTTAAATGGGAGCTACAATGTTATTTCTAATGAACAAATAATGATAAAATGCATCAAGTAAGTTATATACATATAATCCATGTACATTATATAAACACCGAATATCAAGCAATTGGGTATTATTACTATCACCAAATATAATATAATTGTGTATTGCTCATTATTCAATACCATAACTGTTATTATAACTTACTGAAATCATTATCAATTAATAATATTATTGATATAATATAAAGTAATATGGTATACATATTAATGTCTATCCATGTATGGTCACATGCTCTAATGTACATATTACAGTTATCAATCTCACATAATACAATTAAGGTTACTATATAGTCTATATATAATATACATAGCCATATCAAAGGTCACCTTGTATAATATACCTTATAGATAACTATCATATAATAAAGGTTTAATATAACATATACTTGTATAAAATAATTAATCAATTAAATATAATATTATTATATTTATTAATCTCTTACTCATTAATTATTATTTATTCATAATAATAATTAATCAACACATAATCAATTAATTACTCCCAATTCATTAATTATTATTTATTTATAATAATTATAAATTAACAACAACAATAATTTCATACGTTATCAATTAATTACTCAAATATAAATAATTAATCACGACTAAATCTCTACACTATATTCAAGAAATTTGAATATATAATTTACTAACACTCTTATTAATATTCTGATATAAAAGTCTCAGGGTTAATCTACTAATTTAAATAACTATTAGTGATTCCCTTTAATAAAAATCCTAGCATTTATTAGCATAGGTTAAATCACATAAGCACATAACCACATAAGGTTTAAATAAGTTTGAAAAATTAACTCTCAAAATTTTTAAATCACATATAAAATTAATAAGAAGCTTAAAATTCCTGGTCGTTACAATACCGCACTCCTTTAGAAGGTCATCAAAGTCTTGGCTTAAGTATTCACCTCCTCAATCGGATCGAAGGGCTTTTATGCTTTTGCCAAATTGGTTTTGAACTTTATTCTTGAATTCCTTGAACTTTTCAAAGGATTCGGATTTGTGTCTCATAAGATACACATATCCATATCTACTGAAGTTGTCAATAAATGTAATGAAGTTAGTAAAACCCACCTCTTGCTAACGAACTCATGGGTCCACATACATCACTATGTATAAGTCCCAATACATCGCTAGCCGTTCACTGTGTCCAGTGAAAGGGGCTGTAGTCATCTTGCCTAACAAACAAGACTCGCATTTCTCATATGATTCAAAATCAAATGAATCCAAAAACCTATCTTTATGGGGTTTGGATATGCGTTTCTCATTTATATAGCCTAAACGACAGTGCCAGAGATATGTCGGATTTGAATCATTTGATTTAAATCGTTTTGTATTTATGTTATAGATAGGCATTTCTAAATTAAGAATATAAAGACCATTAAACAATTGTGCAACACTATAACATATTTCATTTAAGTAAAATGAACAACTGTTGTTCTTTATTAAAAATGAAAAGCCTTTCTTATCCAAACAAGAAACAGAAATAATATTTTTGCTCATAGCAGGCACATAATAACAATCCTCTAATTCTAATACTAGCCTAGTGGGCAAAGATAAATGATAAGTTCCTACGGCCAATGCAGCAACTTTTACTCCATTCCCAACTCATAGGTCAACCTCTCCTTTTCTCAAAGTCCTACTCCTTCAGAGTTCCTGTACATTAACACAAATGTGAGAACCACATCCTGTATCCAATACCCATGATGTAGAAGTGGACAAATTAACTTCTATAACATATATACCTGAATAAGAAGTCACACTTCCCTTATTTTTCTTCAGTTCTTCCAAATAAGCATGACAATTCCTCTTCCAGTGCCCAGGCTTTCCACAGAAGTGACAATCACCTTCTTTAGCCACGCCACCTTTAGGTTTTAAAGCCTGTTTGGTTTTGGAATTGGGTTTGGCACCAGATTTAGATCCTATCTTCTTCTTGCCTTTCCCCTTTCCCTTAGCCTTCCCCTTTTGCACCATTATTATGGGAGCGGGTCCTGCCTTTTTCATATTATTCTCGGCAGTTCTTAACATGCTCAAAAACTCAGTAAGTGGTTTCTCAATTTCATTCATGAGGTAATTCATAACAAATTGAGAGTAACTACTATTCAAAGATTGCAAAACAATATCAGTTTGGGCTTCCGGAGTAATTAGAAAACCCAACCTATCAAGGTACTCAATATACCCAATCATTTTCAGCACATGTAGACCAACTTGATCACGATCACCCATCTTGCAGTGATACAACGCTTTGCTTGTATCATGCCTCTCCTGTCGAGCATGCCCTTCGAATAATTTCTTGAGATGCTCGATCATCTCATATGCATCCATTAGCTCATGTTGCTTCTGAAGCTCAGAGTTCATAGTTGCTAGCATGAGACAACTCACATCCAGAGCATCATCTTGATGCTTCTTGTAAGCATTATGCTCTACACGTGGTGCAGTGTTAGCTGGTGCTGCAAGAATGGGCCCATCAAGGACATATAACTTGCGCTCTTGTTTGAGGACAATCCTCTATGCCAGTCTAGAAAATTAATTCCACTCAGTTTTTCTTTCTCAATAACTGATCATAGTGAAAGACTATTTGTGTTGTTGTTTGCCATTGATATCTATAATTATAAGTGCAAAAATAATAAGTCAAATTGCAGAGTTTTGATATTATGTATTTGATAATAGTACATTCAAAATATACCTCCCACTATTTTATTCAAATTAGTAGCCCTCCCCATTAATTCGGAAAGCATTTTCTATTAAATCTTTCTAGTGAGCCAAGATCCATATTTCATTATGCCTTAAGTTAGCTTTGGCTAATCTCTCAAAACATAATTATTTAGGTAAACAACCCTTTGTCAATTATATCATATATAACTCTTAGATAGTTTGGTGAACAACATTTATTTCTAGTCCATCGAATGGTACCTACCAAACTTAATGCCTCTAAGTCCACAATCCTATTGAGATAACTTAGTTAAGTCGGGCCCAATGATTTTAACAGTTTGGATATCACAATTATCCTATCGCATCTTACTAAGATAAATGGGGTACTTTGCTTTGGCAAACATACATCCATCGGTCAAGGTCTTGATAAGTGTTATTCATTGGAAGGCATCTAATTTAGACTTAATAATTTTATGAGGGATTTTATTAATTAATTTAGATCTCACCAATTTTAATCTTATTAAGCATGCACATTATTTATCATATCATATCATATACAAGCATAAATAAAGTGTAAAATTAAATGTGTCACAGTTATGGCCCAACCCTATGTCAATCTTTTCAAGCTAATGAAAAGATTGAAGGTCGGTCTAATGTGGTAAAAGATCTTCAAAATAGTAGCTTCCATAGACCTTCCTCATGCATGTGTCTCCTCTCCATCATCATCTTGTCATCTTGATAGGTTACACTTGTACATTACATAACATAAAGAAACCTCGAGTTACATTCGAGGGGATTTAGATGAGAGGATAATATTACATCAGAATTTATAAAAAGACACTATATGCAAGCCGTATTTCAAAACCAAAAACCACTAACCTATGGGTCAAAAGGGGCATAACTGTGCACCATGCATATCACAATAAGCACATGATATAATTTATATAATTAAAGAAAACTATATATTAAATATTAGGGTCATGACCATCGTGTGCTACGACGGGGGGGTCCAAGGGGGGGTCTCCCCCCCTGGCGGTGGTCCGGCTGATCTGTATTGTAGAATTTTTCCATACGAATCTCTAAAATAATTCCAGAATCATATACAATCCACCAAAACACTCATAATAACAGTATACCCAGAACATATCATATATGTCAAGTTTCGATTAATCATATTAAACCGAATATTCATGCTTCTAATCCAATTAGAACATAAGTTGTATTGTTATTCCACCTTGTAGGATACTATTATCATAACATCATATACATGCATATATATTACAAATTTCCAGAATACGCAAATATACAGAATATCATATATTCAATTTCAGATCGGCAAACATGCATTATCATAGATCATATATATCGAATACAATTAAAACACGTAATCTGAATTAGTCGTTTCGCAAGTAGCTCTGATACCACTATAGGGATTTCGGCAAATAAACGCAGCGAAATTTAAAATTTTTCAAAACCCTAAAACAGGATCCATGAGAAAATATATTAATTCAGACGTTTAGATTTGTTTTACTGATTATCCAAGCTTGAATGGAGACAATGGAAATTCTAGAACAGCTTTGAATCTTCAACGCAATCCAACGGAACTGCGCCTCTACGGTATCCACATGAACGCCCCGCGAATCGTCACACGATCTGCATCAAAGAGAGCTGCGGTACTAGCTGCCAAGATTTGGATTTTTGAAGCTTTTCTCTCTAGTCTCTCTCTAAGAGCGGCTAGGGTTTTGTTTATTCCCTTTTAATTACATTCTAAGTGTGTGACCCTTACGTTGGAAATAATTTTTAAATCATATTATAAAATTATAAACAGTTAGCGGCATCTAGTAATGCATCACTACTACCCAAGTAATAATAAGATCGGTGATTTGATGCAACCTTTTCGTGACCAATGTTTCAATGTAATTTAATCCTTTTAACGTTGACATCCTAGATTAAACTCGAGTCATGGAATGTGTCATACTCTTCATAATTTAATCTGAGTTTTCTTGATCAATGAGTAGACTATATGAAACAAATCACTATTTGAGCATGGCCATGCATTTCATAGTCCTACTCAATCAAGAGGCCTATGGATATCACCCCTAATACATAGGAGGGTTAAGGTCCATCTAGATCACTCATATTCCTCACACGATTCATGATGTACCCAATAATCACCTTTATTGTCCACCTTATTAAAGGTGAGCTTTGATGATATCAAAGTACATAAATTCTCATACAGTAATATAGTGATTTCAGGTCGGAGGATCATTACATCATTGTCACTATGAGAATTGCTTATGACACTTTGCTCCACATAGAATTCTCATGGTGGGTCTGTCCAGTACATTATTCTCTAACATGTACCTATGCATTGACTCAATATCTCATATATTTATGACCAATGAGATTTGGTCATCAGTCAATCCACATACTAGTCTCAATGTATCATTGTTGTCCCATTAACAATGATACTCGACTAGGGACATTTAAGAGCAATGATACTAATTGTAATTATATGATCTCATGTTCAAGTCACATACTTGAAGCTATATAATTTGTATCACTATTCTAAGGACTTTTATTATGCTAACATTTATATAACGCAATAAATAAAACTATAATACAATAATTTATTTATTCAATCAAATATAATATCAAAAATGTTAAGTAATGACATCAAAGAATTGCCCTCTAGGGCATAAATTCTAACATATATATATATATATATATATATATATATATAACATATTAACATTAGACTTCAAATTATCTTAATCATATTAAAAATATGATATCTCATTGTCTAATACACTTAACAAGTCATCAATTTAAGTTAGCTAAACGAGCACTGCACAAAAACTCAACGCAGCACAAAATTTTTCTCCGGACAAACCCTAGCCCCGCTGGGGCAGGTCATCCTAGGCCAAATACCCTGCTGGGGCGGGGCCCATTGCTGGTGGGTTCCCCCAGCTTGCGATCGTGCAGAGAAATAAGCCAATTTAGCTTATTTCTTCGCACCCAAATTCGATTTTTATCAACATAATGTATATAAAACTTTATGAACACAAAACCTTATAGTTTTAACATGATTATAACATGCATAAATATTATAACACATAATCAAAACACAATTTTCATGATTTTTGAAAAAAAAACACATTATCAAGTGTTCTTGACAAAAATTTATATTGTGGGTTCATTTTTAAACCAATTCATGTAATTCCAATTGTGTTAACTCTATTTCTTAACGTATTAACAAATACATGATCAATTTAAACAATAATTAACAAACACACACCAATTTTGATAATTTCAAGACTATTTTCAAAATAAGCTCACAGTAAATTATTATGAACATGATTTCTTCATGTTCATCGTATCTACGTGAATTGAATCACTTAAACAACTATAAGAATCATATATAAGCATATATATATATATATATACATCACATATATATATATATATATATATATATATATATATCATAATAAAAAAAATTCAATAAAAAAGATTATTACAGAGAATTTCTTTTTGAAAAACATGGAAGACATAAAACACAATATAGAAAATTAAAACTTAGAGATTATACCCTTTGATTATGAGGAAGAAGAAGATGTTGTTTGATGGCTTTTAGCAAGGACTCTTCTTCTTCTTCTTCTTCTTCTTCTTCTTCTTCTTCTCTAAGTATTTTCTCTCTAACCTTTTTCTCTGTTTTTTCTTTCTTTATTGTTCTAACTTTCTAACGTACTATTTTGTATAACATATATAACTGATATACATATAATATACAAATAATACATATAATTATATAGAATATGTAACAGCTATATATTAATTACATATACTAACTACTAATTAATATATAGGTTATAAAATTTTGAAATTAAAAAGCCCTAAGGCCATGTTTGGCAAAAACAACTTTATTTTTAAAATAAATTATTATTAGCTAAGGCCCTGTTTGGCAAAACGAGATTAAAACAAGTGCAAGGGCCTTGTTTGGATAAAACTAATTACAAATCCTTTTTATTCTTTTAATAAATCCTTTAACCCATAGTTTAAATGCTACACTTTATTTAATTAAATTTTAATCTTCTAATTCAATTAAATAACAGCTTAGCATCAACTACTCATATAAAAATTGCCATATAACAATTATAATTACTCGCTAATTATAATTTCATGCAACGATTATCCCGTAAATACATCTAATTTAATTATCTCAATTAAATTAGAATCATACCATAAAATCATTACATATCCAATAAATAAAATATTAAATATTTCTTTAATTAATATATTACACTTAATTAAATTACTCCATAACAGTCACATAATTTATTTAACTTGATAAATAAATTAATAAAAATATTTATCTAATTCAAAAAATATTTATAATTAATATATAAAAATCTCATTCGTTACAGTCAAAACCCCCCAAGTTACCATTCCTACATACCACTCCCTCATCATCCACCATCCATTTTCATCCCACCATTCAATAATCATTATTCCCACCTCCTCATCTTTTCTTCACCACTAAGCTACGTCTATGTGCTATCACATGTGCTATCACATGCTATCCCATGTCTTCCCATATCTCCCCATGTGCCCATGGGTTGCTCCATGGGTTAAACCCACCCTTTAACTCATCGGTTCAACCCACGGGTATAGTTGATAAAATTAATTCAAATTGAACCTATTTACTTCTTATAAAATTCCTATTATATGTCGTATTAATTCTCGTATCCTCTTCGTATTATACTCGTATAATATCTAGTATTATACTCGTATTTATTCCATATAATAATCATTATTATTATTATACTTAAACATTTTGGTCTTAGGTTTTACTTTTTTTAACCCTTAGGGTTTTAAGTCTTTACGCGAAAACTTCACGAGGCATAAATGAAATATTATTACATATTCTATCTCGTCTTAAAATTCTATCATTACGTGTTTCTCGAAACTTCCATAATAATTCCCGAGTAGAAACGGTTGAATAGTAATTTTCTCCCTAGAAAACTTTTTTTGGCTAACTTAAATTTTCACGGTATATTAATGTCAAATTTTTTGACAGAATGTCATTCCGACATTTCAATCTCCCAGAAAGGCCTAGGGTCTCAAACCCTAACCCTTAGGGTTTCAACACGTGAATAGTGCCTATTTCGTCTTTTTCTCATAAATATTTTTATTCTCGAAAATCTTTTATTTTTGTCCTGGAAATTAAAATCAATTATTTCTAGCACGTAGCCAGAATCCGAACCATTTATGCATTCTCTTGGTCATAGAACGACCTTTTACTAGCTTACTCAGTTTAATAAACATATATTCAAATTTTATTCAATAAAATTAAATAAAGTTTATTTACATAAAAGTCTGATTTTCTCGGGCGTTACAAGATCTACACCTTCATAGCTCAATGGGTCAAGCTATGAAGCTTGTGGATCAGTTAATTGCTAGATCAGGCTAGATCTAGGATAGATATAGTGGAAACACTGCAAATACCAACTATATACACAAAATAATTGGTAAAAGCTAGATCTATACACAACCAAGCAGTACATATATATATGGCACTTATATATTTACTAAGGTAGTAAATGAACACAAATCTGAAAATATCTTACATATTTACACGAGATCTGCACAAAGGATGAGTATTTACTTCCAAAATATGATTTCAATAAGTAGAAAGTTGATACAACAAGATTTATATGTATAAAAGTGTTTAGAACTAAGATTTATAGAGTTTGAGATAAAGAATCACTCTCTTTCTCTCTCTAGCTTTCAAATTTCTCTCTCTAGAAACTTGGAAAATGAAATATCTCTTCCTAAAATTAGTTGGCGATCTAATTTATAGACCCCGACCAGCCATAGGTGTACTTGCAGCTGCGTCTAGTGGGTCCCGCAGCCTCGAAGTCTGTTCCTTCGATCGTTGCGTTATCTGCTAAAATGTCTGTATCTTATAATCAAGGAATCGCTTGGTGATGTGCCATACCATTTCGGAAATCTCTTTTCAGAAGTTACGTAATGAAATTAGGCTTGACCTATTCTGAATCCAGGAAGATGGGTCCATGACCAGAATAGAATCTTCAAGTCTCCGAAGGTATTCCGTGGATTTTTCTTGCGCAGTTTCCACTCGGGATCGCTGCGATGATTCTTTGTGAGCCTATCCTCAACAAGACGATTGGTGTTCATGTTGTGCTAGAAAAATTACATCTTTGCCATTCATGGTTGTCTCTAGATTTGAAGTGGCTGCTGTGACGCCCCTAAATCCGGGTCCCAAGAACATCGGACCTGGTACGTTACGGTACTACATCTTTATACATATTCTATAAACTAATGCGGAATATATAAACATAAGTTGTTTATTTCACATGATTCTATAAAATTTCTCAAGGTCAATTAACCTTAACTGAATACATACCTTAAGTAACTACAAAGGTTTACATATAAGATTTACATCAGATAACTAATAGTTATAGATGCATATAATCTAATCTTGGAATTTGTCTTTGCCTCTGTCTTTCTGAGCCTTCGTCTTAATCTAAAATTTGTTATCATGATATAGCAAGGGTGAGCAACTACTTTGTTCAACAAGTTTAAATACAATAAGAATATATCATGATTGAAAGAAAGAATGAACTTTCGAATTTTTAACAATATAATAATTGTGAAAGAGCATAAATAATAAATTCAATAAATGAATGACTGAATCAATAATGTTTAATGTCAACAAGGACAATGAACAACTTTAACTGAAACTTAGGGTAATGAAGGTGATCAGCCTTTCATACCTGATGAACATATACAACATGCACTAAGTGCGAATCAATAATCAGTATAGATGTGAATAATCAACAATAATTATTGACAAACATGTTTTGGAAATATAACTCAAGTATGAGTTATATAAACTTACCTGATTCGTCGATTACTACTGCGCAATCTAATTTAGTCGCTTTATTGAAAAGTCCTATCAGTTATAAGATTGATCTTTCAATTAGTATAACATACTTTATCCTATCATACAATTACTTTTAAAAGTAAATTATCTAACACTTAATCACATAGTCAAATATTAGATAACCTTAACACCATACATATTCACAAGTCTAAACTTAGCACACATCGAGTCTTTAATAGTATTCAATATAGTATACTGAGTGGTTTCCCACAAATAACTAACAAATTAGTTTCTGTCCCGTCTACACTGTTTTCACAGTGAATTAGATCGTTTATTAAATCGTATATACCTCGGCTCCCTGAAGGAATTGTTTAGCCTAGATACTATACATCAGCTATTACAGAATACGACTATACTACTTTAGACTCAATACTTACTCACTAAGTTAAAAAGTTTCTATTATAACTCGGTAAACTATTTACTATATCAGTGAACCAAATACCTTATTTCAGCAAGCTGAAACAAAACTGTCTTCTCTTCCTGATATTTCAGCTTCCATTTCAGCATTCTGAATTGTTCTATTGAGCAAGTTAAAATACCTTTTACACAAAAATACCAAATCAGCTTATTATTCTTCTATCCTTTGGCCAAACATATATACATATATTCCATACACCAAAAAAAAATCTGGAATTTTTCAGCTCCCTTAAGTAATTTTCAAAAATTCATTTCTAGTTCGTAGCTTAAGAAATTTGCAACATCATGATTAACTCCAGAAATTCCCAACTCTTTGTGGGATCTTACACGTATTAACGTGAACTTCCAGTTTAAATTTCTTGGCAATCGGAGTTATAGAACTCCGGTTATAATAATTTTTGTCAGAAAAACTAAATATTGAAAAGACCATAACTCGGTCAATTTAAGTTGGAATGAGCTCATTTTTGGAAAGGAGCTAAATTATCTCATATATTTTCATGTCCCAAAATATTGGAATTTATTTCACTTATTAAGTTGCCGAAAATGCCCCTAGCAGTTTTATGCAGCCTACTTTTTCTCATTTTTCCGATTTGGCATCCTTTGCTAAAATTAGTCCATACGGAAATTTACAAGAAATTTTTCAGTGATTCTACTTGGATCTATTAGAAGACTAATAGATCTAACTCTAGTAATTGACCACACTCAAATATTCAAAATATAATGAGAGATATGGTTGTTTAAATTTCATACTTTGTTTACTCAAAAATATATTTTTCAATCTTTTGTGATTTTTAAGAAAACTTCCATATTCTCACATAAAACCAACATAGCTCATCATAATACCTACTAATGCTTCATATACTCATGGATCTAACATGATCCATGATCTATTTCATTATATAATCATGAAACACAAGATTAAACACAATCAAGGCAAAAATTATAAGGTTTTTCAACTTTTGAAAAACCTAGATTTCATTTCTTAGTTTAGATCCAACTTTTGATACATAAAAGGGCTAGATCTAAACTTGAAATACTATTAAATACATAGATCTAAGGTTTTAACCTCAAGATCATAACTTTACAAAAAGCAAAACTCAAATCAAACCCGAAAAGGAATTTAGACTATATAAGTAGGAATCTTTGTTATACCTTAGCTTCTCCTTCCTCTTCTTTTTTCCAAGATTGATTTAAGAGCTATGAAGTTTACAAAAGCTCTCTCTCTCTCTCTCTTATCCTCTTGGTCGAACTTTCTCTTCTTCTCTCTCTTTCTCTAGCTTTGTTCTTTCTTTCTTTTTCTAATTTAGCTTAGGAAATAGAATAAGAATAAAATGATTAATTTAGTTTACTAGTAAAAACAAATGAATATATATATATATATATTATATCTATCTATCCTTATCCACCAAATCCTTATCCTTTCTCTCTCTCATCATGATAGTTAATTCTTAAAAGTAAAGGCAAAAGTGTTGGCCAAATAGGGAAGAGACACCTAATAAAGTAGTTACTAACTAAAGCAACTACAATCATTACATCCATCAGCCCTTCTCCTCCTCTCCTTGCTTGGGCCAACCGAAATAGCCATCTCTAGCCCAAATTTTATTTTATTTTATACTTATCCAATAACTAAAATATCCTTTCTCAAATCGGCCAAGATTGGGCTCGCATTTAATTTCTTTTGGGCTTGGAGTTTTCTTAGTTTACTTACTAATTAAAATAGACTTAGGCTTCCACCACCAATTAAATTGTGTCATCGTTATACTTGCCCTTTATATTTTTATATTGGGCTAGTTTAACAATTTAATTTCTCTTAAATCAAATTAGCTACAAGTCCAATGCTTAGATAAACAATTGGGCTACAAATTGGGCTACGTATATAATTCTTTGGGCCATAAAATCAACTTAGCTCCATACTCTTTAATTTTATTATACCCTAATTATTTAGTTAGGGTTTCCATTACACACATTTGTAATTAAATTTCTTACTCATGTATTTTTAATTTCATAACCCAATTAGACTTGCTTTACTTAGATTAAAATTAATTAATTGAGATGTATAAAATAAATCTCTTAGGGTTAGTATATATTTTTATATACTAACATTCTCTCATATTATAACCCCTTAGGTTATTTAATTAACATACCTAATATATGTATTAGGTTATATAACTTTATTCTTAACTCTATTTATATACAAAATAAATGTATACACATTATATAATGTATATTTATTTAATCAATTACATAATCCACTTAAGCCATCACATATTCCACTCCTAACTCCGATTTTGACTTTTCTCCATAAAAGTCAACTATTGACTTTGACCAAAAAGTTAACCCTTAAACATTTTGTGTTTACTGTCTTTTCTGACTAAACTTGACGTTCTGAACGCAACCGAGCAGTCCGTGCCTTAACATTCTATCTCTAACTCAAATTTTGAGTTTTAACTTACTCCCCTTTTATTGCTAATCATATTAGCTAATGACTTTATACTTATTCATCTTCTTATTTGCTAGTCAAGGCCAATATTCAAGCTATGCTAATTACTAACATAATTTTATCTTGATTCTTATATCCTTAACTTAATTTATCATTTCTCTTGCTAAAATATATAGCACCTTACTAAGTATATATATATATATATATATATATATATATGTACATACTCACATTCGTTTAACCTCATGGCATCTCTTCATGTAAAATTTTATTTCCTTAATACAATTTCAACATGTATCTATATAACATTTCTTACACTATTTAGTTCACATCAAAATTTTATAGGTATCGTAATACCTTATCCTTAATATTCCATCAAATACATATAACTCCATTTCTAAGGTTTTGAAATTTTGTAACCTATATTTTCTCTATTCTCATTCAAATAAAAAACCATATAGGCTTTACTTAAAATTTTTAAATAAATCCTCAAATTCCCATCTAGGTTTTATTCTTTAACCTTTATTTTAATCATTTAAAAACTTATAGATTTTCGGGTTGTCATAGCTGCTATTGTCCCTTGGGGTTGTCTCCGTGGTTGAAGCTGTGATGATGTCCCTCAGGGTTATCTCCGGGGTTGAAGTTGTGAAGTTATCTTCCCTCAGGATTATCTCTGGGTTTGAGGTTGTGATGTTGTCTTCCCTTGGGGTTGTCTTCGGGGTGTGAAAAGACATTTTTTCCCTCTTACATGGTTAGTGAAAGGAAAGTGAAATTTTAAGTGTCTACAGATGCCCCTCTTTGTCACGTTTATGCAATTTAATGAAATGAGCTTGACAAATACTACTAGACACTTGAAATATGACAGTGTATATTTTAATGATGCAATGCTATATAAAAGATGGTATGATGTCATGAATGCTAAATGCCTTTATTGGAGTTAGTTCCAACAGCCTTCACCACCGGACGTTCCCGATGTCTTCGCTAGAGATTTTTTCAACGGTTTACACCACCGACCATTCCCGATGCTTCTATTGGAGATAATTTTCAATAATTGATACCATCGGACATTCCCGTTGCTTTCGTTGAAGATAATATTCAACGGTTTACACCACCGGACATTTTTGATGCTTTCATTGGGGTTGACTCCAACAAATTATACCACCAGATAATCCCGATGCCTTCGCTGTAGATAATTCTCAACGCCTTACACCACTAGAAATTCTCGATGCCTTCGTTGGGGCTGACTCCAATGGCTTAGACCATCGGACCTTCCCGATGCTTTCCTGAAGATAGTTTTAAACAGATTGAACCACCAAACTTTCCTGATGCCTTCGTTGAGGCTGACACCAATACATTATACCACCAGACATTATTGATGCCTTCGTTGAGTTTGATTTCAACGACTTTGAACCACCAGATATTCTTGATGCCTTTGATGGGGTTGACACAAACGGTTTATACAACCGAACATTCCTGATGCCTACGTTGAGGTTAACTTCAATGGCTTGAACCACCGGACCTTACTGATGCCTTCGCTGGGGCTGACACCAACGACTTACACCACCAGACATTCCTGACGTTTTTACTGAAGATAATATCCACTAGACATTCCCGACGCCTTTGTTGTTGTTAACATCAATGGCTCACAGTACCTAACCTTCCCGATGCCTTCGCTGAAGATATTATTTAACGGCTTACACCAGCGCACAATCCTGATGCCTTCGCTAGGGCTGACATCAACGGCTTACAGCACCAAACCTTCCCGATGCCTTCGTTGAATATTATTCAATGGCTTATACCACTGGACATTCTCTATGCATTTGTTGGGGCAAACACCAACATGCCACCAGATATTCCTGATGCCTTCTTTGAGGTTGACTTCAACGACTTGAACCAGAGGACATTCTCGATGCCTTTGTTGTGGCTGACACCAATGGTTTATACCATCAGACATTCTGGATGACTTCGTTGAGGTTGACTTCAACGGCTTGAACCACCGGACTTTCCTGATGCCTTCGTTGGGGTTGACACCAATGGCTTAACTTGGGATTTACATAATTCAAAAATGTTACCATCTTTTCAGGGTTTCGGGTGCTTAATTGGCCAGTGATGAATGAGAATTATACCCGTAAATCGGACTCTTTAATACTTAAGAAGTTGCATGTTCGTCATAGTTTATATTTCTTTTATAGTATGTTGTTGTTATTTTGCATTAAAATTCTTTTCAGCAGATTTATTAGGTCATTTCTAGCTTTTAGGGGCTAAATGGTCATTTTTACACTGTCGACGCCGCAGCGTCGATTCCTAGCTATTTCCTAGCGCTGCAACCCAATCCTGATGCCAGCTTAGCCAATCTAAGCGCTGCAGTGCTCATTTTCTTCGCTAATTTGGGGCTGCATCACCTCATTAATGTGTTCTCTTTTATACATGCACTGCAGCGCATGAATAATGCCAAAGCTTAACGTCACAGCGCCACCTTTGGTTCCCAGGCAGAGAGAAGGACTTAATCAGATGACCTAATGTTTATGTATATATACTAAAAGCAGCCTCCTCTTTTAGGATCAGAAGTTTTTCATTATTTAGTTTCCATATATATCAGACAACCAAGCAACAATAGTGGTAGAGGCAAATGACTGGGATTGCACAGAACTCAAGAGCAACTTAGCAACAAGGAATGGAGAGCATGAATTGAAGAAAGTTCTTGGAGATTGAATAATGTTTTGACATAGTTTATCCTTCTCTATTTATTTCATTTAATTTTGTAATCTTTAAATGTTGTATATGTTGCTACTGATGTTTAATTCAAAAGTTATGAAGTAGGTATTTGATCTAAGATTGTAATGGAACCCGCTGTTTAATTTGAATTAAGTTTCTTCTCCCTTTGATTGGCACCATATGGATTAGTTCATTATATTTATGATTAATGTTTAACTGCTAAAGAATTAGTAATTAATTTGGTAATCTATAAGAAATTGGGAAATGGATTATAGATTTAGACAATGAATATTTGCCATGTGATTATGCTTTGTCTATATAAAATGGACTACATAATTTGCATATCGGATAGGAATATACCTTTATGTTGTTAGGTTTCTAAGATTCATGAACACAATCAAATTACATAAAATAAGCGAAAGAATGGTAAATGAGAGTTTTCAAATTTTACAAACCATATACCCGGACCATCCTTTATGCGCAATTATTAATTAAACGAACGAGATTAAGAAAGAGATTCATACCCTTGAAGATACGAGCTTCCTCATGTACGAGTTCAACTACAAATCCTTTCCTAGTCTCCTTGAATTTGCTGGGTTAAATTCTTTTCGTTGAATAACGTTAGTCACCCAAGTGTTTGGCCTCTAGAGGTGATCCACCAAGAAATAATTTTTACTCAAGAACAAGGGTATATGGTTAAATCCTAGTTTCCTTCTCTCTAGAAAAAGAGTGATCTCCCAACTATTGAAAATAACATTAGCCCTAAATTAAAATAAGACTCCTCTTATTTATAGATATAGGTAACCCTCCTAAACATTTTAGGATTATGGTTTCATAATAATTAATTAAACTCTTTTAATTAATTTACCTCCTAATCTTATTAGAAATTTGGGAGAGTATATTATTAATTAATTCTCAAACTCCTTTAGAAATTAAACTAATAATAATAATTGTAATAATAATAATAAGACTCCTCTTATTAATTTATATTTAATATTTCTAAAATATTAAATAATAAATATTAAGCTATTTAATTTATTCTATCACCATAGATTAAATTAAATATACTTAACTTATTATTACGATTATTCCATTTGCTTCTTAAATAAATATTATTCCTTTTATGGTGTGACCCTTTAGGTTCTCCATATTAAACTAGTTGTGAATAAATCAATTAGAACAATTCTAATCTTATTTAAATAAATAAATTAAACTAGTTAATTTATTTAAATAAATAATATTTATTTTACAATAAGGGTAAGCCCTCTTAGCGCTCAACGACTTTCTAGATAATATATATTTTAACAGTAATCATAAAAGAACCTTTGAGTAAATAGTTACCGTACAATTCAATCCTTCCACCATACAATGTCCCAATTAAATAAAAGACATGAAATTACTATCAAGTTTTATTTTATTTAATTATATGTATTTCGATCCTAAATGAACAACTCCAAATAATGCAAATTATAAACTCATTTCTAATTTCATTCCACTTTGGCCAAGAATTCATGGGTTGTCATTTATCGAATTACATAGGACATTCTCTTCTTTTACTAGAAACGGTATATTCTTTATTAATCATTCATTATCAATATATATAACTTATTACACCTAAGCATACCCTTTGATATACCCTAAGGGTCTTAAGGGACATGTCAAAGTATAACTTATCATACACAAGATACTATGATGAACTCAAATCTAAGGATCACTTGTACTACTATCACTTGAGAAATTCCTATTGATAGGCAAGTAAAACTCCATTAGGTATTCCTTAGCGAGCCACATTCAGTGAACTTATTCTCCAATAAGCACCTGCATACATGCTTTAGTGTCTCGACAAAAATAATCATGAGATCAATTATCCTCATCCAATGAGCAAGCAACGTATGTACCAATCTATCCGGATTCACTAATCCTCTTTTTAGTAATCCAACGATTGGGAACTATTTTAGTTTTAAGCTATCTAAGAATTTAGATCTCATTAGCATAATCATCATCATGATTCTAAAAGCTTTGCTTAAAACTATGGGTTTATCACTTATTATAATAACAGCATCATGTAGATAATTGAATGCCTTTAATTAAATACCTCTTTTATTAATAAATAAATAAAATTATTACAAAGTATATGTTTTATCATCAAACATGATTGGCTTGTGTGCATACTACTTTTAATCTCCCACTTGCACTAAAGTCAATCGTCATGGTATCTAATACCTTTCTTCTCTAAGTGACGATTGATAGTAGTGTGCATACAAGCCAATTATGTATGATGACAAAACACATACTTTGTAAACAATCTTATTTATTTATTAATAAAATATTCATTTAAGGCATATAATTATCTACATGGTGCTGTTTTTATAATATGTAAATAACCCATAGTTTTAGGCAATGCTTTTAGAATCATGATGAGATCATGATAATGAGATCTAAATTCTTAGAAAGCTTAAAAACTAAAATAGTTCCCAATTGTGGGATTACTAAAATGGGGATTAGTAAATCCGGATAGATTGGTACATATGTTGCTTGCTCATTGGATGAGGATGACTGATCTCATGGTCATTTGTGTGGAGACACTAAAGCAAGTTTGTAGGTGCTTATTGGAGAATAAGTTCACTGAACGTGACTCGCTATGGAATACCTAATGGAGTTTTACTCGCCTGTCAATAGGAATTCCTAATGTGATAGTAGTACATGTGATCCTTGGACTTGAGATCATCATAATATCTTGTATGTAACAAATTATACTTTGACTAATTCCTTAAGGCCTTTTAAGGCATATATAGGGTATGCTTGGGTATAATGAGTTACATATGGAGATAATGAATGATCAATAAATAATCTACCACCTCTAGTAAAAGAGGAGATATGTCCTATGTGATTCGTTAAATGACAACCCAGGAATCCTTGGCCAAGGTAAAATGAAATTAGAAAGATGTTTCTAATTTGCATTATTTGGAGTTGTGCATTTTCTAATCGAAATACATATGATTAAATAAATTAAGACTTGACAGTAAATCCATGTCTTATATTTAATTGGGACATTGTATGGTGGAAGGATTGAATTGTACGGTAACTATTAACTCACAGGTTCTTTTATGATTAATGTTGAAATCTATATTATCTGGAAAGTCGTTGATCGCTAGGGAGGCTTATCCCTATTGTAGAATAAATATTATTTATTTAAGTAGATTATTAGTTTAATTTGTTTATTTAAATAAGATTAGAATTGTTCTAATTGATTTATTCACAACCGGTTTAATATGGAGAACCTAAACGGGTCACACCATAAAAGGAAGAAGAATTATTTAAGAAGAAAACGGCATGATAGTAATAATGCATTAAGTATAATTAATTTATCTATGATGATAGAATAAATTAAATAGCTTAATGTTTATTATTTAATATTTTAGAAATATTAAATATAAATTAATAAGAGGAGTCTTATTAATATTATTATTATTATTATTTTAATTCTAAAGGAGTTTAGGAATTAATATAATATCAGTTCTCTCTCTCAATCCTAATAAAGATTAGGATATAAATTAATTAAAAGTATTTAATTAATTAATTAAATAAAACCCTATTCTAATTGGATTAGGAGGGTTAACCTAATATCTATATAAGAGAGTCTTATATCATAAATAAGGTACGTGAATTTTTCAAGAGTTGGGAGTACACATATTCTATAGAGATAGAAACAAGGGTTAAGCCAATAACCCATCTTACTGAATTCTTCATCTTCCTTGGTGGATCACCGTTAGAGGCCAAACATTTGGGTGGCTGACATTGATCAAGGGAAGGAGCCACTACAGAGGAATCAAAGGAATCAAAGTAGTAGAACTTGTACCTGAGGAAGCTTGGATCTTCAAAGGTATAATTCTGTTTTTCTCCTTCCTCATTCACTGATAATTGATGCATAAGAATGATCATGGTAATGGGTTTGTATAAATTTTTGAAAACCTAGTTTTTTATTCTTCCGCCCTATTTATGTGATTTGATTGCATGATTGCGTTACGTACAAACCCAACAGTGGTATCAGAGCCAATCTGTAATATCCGAGATTGTTATGTCTTTTAACAATTATCAATAAACGAATTTATGTGAAATTTTGGTGTGTTTTCTGTTATTTAGATTTATATGCGTTATACATACATGTGTTATTTTATGATATGTGATGAGGAGTATTTAAATTGTTGGTTTAGTTTAATTCAACTATTTAAATAGGTTAAGTATGAAATTAATTCTATTAATTTCGTGGGATGGCTTTAAAGCATGATTTTGAGATCAGAGTGGAATTTAGAGACGCGGACTGCGTATTTGAGTCCGGGATGTCGAATTTAGTCAGGTTAGACTGTAACCACGAAAATGTGTCACGGTTGACTTTTTGGTCAAAGTCAACCGGTTGACTTTTTCAGGTAAAAGGTCAACCACGAATTTCAGATAGGATTTTGACGAAACAGATAGTTCCATGATGTCCGGGACGTCGACTTTAGTAGGAATCGATATAAGTATCGCAACGTTTTGCTACGAGGGGCAAAATGGTCAAAATGATTATTTAATTGATTTAATTGATTATAATAATATTTTATGTGGTACAAGTCAGCAGCTGGTGGGACCCTTGTGACTCACGAATTGGGACAAGGGAAGGAGTATACGTATATTACATATAGCTAAGGAGGGAGTACTTCATTTTACTCCTTAAAACCAAAAATCCTTTCATTTTCTCTAACCCCCACATTCTTCTTATTTAATTTGCTAAACTAATGTTCTAACTTAATGTTGTAACTGCTGAATTGAGAATGGAAGAGGCAAGGGAAGCTTATACTAATGATTTCTATATATACTCTCCACCTAAAATTCTATTTCTTTCTTTTGTAAAATATCCTACCGTGAGTGAAGTTGAGAGTGAGAGAGGAAAGAGCTTGAGAGGGTGGCGAATTCTGGAGTTTGCAGAGACTAACCAAGCAAAGAGAGTCATTAGAGGAATTCGAACAAAAAGAATTCATCAAAGAGGTAGCCATGAACTCTCTTTTTCATGTTCTTAAGTAAAAATGAGAAAATATGCATATGAGACCTTGCAAATGATTTGTTTTGATTTTGTGAGGCTATGTTCATGTTGGTTACTGATATGTGGGTGTAGAGAACGAAAGTTCTGGTTTAATTCATGTCTCTTACACATTGAATCGTATGAATTTATGCCATGCATGCTAAGTGTTTGCTAAAATGCCTCTTAGATGTCAAATTGTTCAAATCATGGTAATTTAGTGAAGTTAAAGGTTGGGTTACGTGTATATATGTTAGTATGTGTGGTCTGGACAGTAGGAATCAACCCCATGCATGCTAGAATCAAAATCACAAAATTTGTCAAAGATGGTTTAACATAGAATCTGTGACTTTTCGGGTTTTTCGGAACCTTGGAATCATGGTTTCTATGATCCGATTAGTGGGTGTAATAATTTTGTAAAATACTGTGTAGTATGATGTATAACCTGACCAAATTTCATAAGAAACGGAGTTAAATTGAGCAAGTTATGATTTTCGAGAGCATGCATGTTGGAAATAAAAATCTGCAAATTTCTGGGTTTTCCAGAATTTTTTCAAGTGCTAGAACCTGTTCTGGCACGCTTTTCAAGGTAGCCGGTTCGTGGTCTTAATTTGCTATTTTTTGGAATGTGATATTTTTGTAAAATAGTATACTAGATGAAGTATGTTGTGTCCAAGTTTCATGGTCATATCATGTATGGTTTAATCGGAATTAATTCGCTAAGATGGCTGCTCAAAACTGCAAAAATTTTCTGGGCATGAAGAGCAGCGCAGCTGCGCCGTTCATACGGCTTAACGATGCGCAGCTGCGCCACTCAAAGATGGGTTCCGGGTTTTCCAGGCAGCGCAGCTGCGCCGGTAACACGGCTTGAGGCTGCGCAGCTGCGCCGGTCCGGGTCGGGTCTGATCCGGGTCGGGTCGGACCAGGAAAAAATCCAGAAACTTATTTTTACTCAGATTCTCATATTGAACCACTTTATCTATATGACGCAACATGTTATATGATTAAATTAGTTTGATGATAGTATACGTGGTAGTTGATTAATGAAATTATAATGAAAAGAAATCATTTTCTTTCGAATTAGAGTTCAAGAACCTAATGGCTTAATGTGACACATATGATTAGGTTACGTGAAGGTTAATTGCTAGCTTTAACGATAGCAGACGTATCAGGCAAGTTTCCTAGCCCTAATTTCTATTGGGTATTTATTCAATCCTTACTTATTTTTGTCTCAGTAAGGGTAAGTATTGGACTTGTGCTAGCTATTTATTCGTGCAAGTTCCTTTGTTTTGAAGTTATACAACTTCAATTTTCTTGCAAGCTTATCGATGATTACTCAGTTATTATTCTAACAACTATGCTTATAAGTTTCATGTCATTATCGAACTGTTTCTAAGTATGTTTCCTAGCCTTTGTTTTCGGCTAGTTATTATTGATGAAAAATGATTTAATTCAAATCTTTCGAAGCTATTTAATGTTTACCAATCCAAATTGCTTTGGTGCGGTCTCGCATGAATACTAAGATGAACAACCCGAATAAACGGGCAAACAGATGTCGGGCATATAGTCCCATTTATGCTTATGCAATTTAAACTTTATACTTGTGCACAATGTAGGGTACAATAGGCTGATCACCTGGAGTACTTGCAGAGACCGTTTACAATCTATTTGATTGTTAAATTGTCTGATGGTTTTCAATGAAACAAAGTAACGTTCAGGATATTTAACACCCCTTAGTATGCTATGGAGAATTCTAAACTCTTATCTTTGATATTCTTGTTTAACACTTGATAATTCTTTCAACTGTTGAGATATTGTCATACAGATGTTTTTACTCCTGATATATGTTTTCAAACTTCTTTATATACTTGCTGGGCAATTTGTGCTCATTCTTGCTTAAACCTTTCAGTTAAGGATGAGAAGGCTGAGGGCTCGGGCAAGGACAAGGGGAAGACTAAGATGAAATGATACTAGTTACCTTATAAAATAAGTTTATATTTCCGCATATGATGTAATGTAGCGATAAACGCTAAGTTTAAGTTTTGGTTTATTAAAGGTTGTAAAGACTTGGGATTTTATTTTGAGTAAGTACGTAATAGTTATAATATTACTATTATTATTGCTGGAGTTTACTTAGATAGATGATGATGTATGTTGTATCGTGAGCACCATGTCCTGTAATCGATGTTACACAGATTTGGGGGTGTCACACAATCTTGTGCTAATTATCTGTCTATGTGATTCCATACATGTATAATATGCTATTGGATCGAGTTCTGGGCAACAAAATTTTTTCTGATTCTGCGAAGCTGCGCAGCTGCGCCGGTTCCTGGCCTTCTTGCTGCGCAGCTGCGCCAGTGTCCTGTGCTGGTTTTCATTCTACGCAGCTGCGCCGGTTCTTGGCCTTCTTGCTGCGCAGCTGCGCCGGTGTCTTGGCCTGGTTTTTCATGCTGCGCAGCTGCGCTGGTTCTTTTTATATTCCTGGCCCAGCTGCGCCACTAACAGAATCTGATTTTTTTTTGTTTTATTTAATTAAATGAATGATTTATTTAATTAATAAAGGTTTAAAAGAAAGATGTTTATTTTATATGAAATGAGATTTCAGAATTGCTAAAATTAAAGAGTTTAATTTGGAATTATTTTTTGAATGAAATAAAGGAGTTTATTTTTCCAAAAACAAAGTTTAGCAAACTTTTGCCCATTAACTGATATTAATACATATATAGAATGAATTTACTTTCATGAGATGAATAAGTTTTATCGATACGTATGATGATATGTATGGTAATAAAAGGGATTGATTATGGATTATGACTAATGTGATTGGATTTTATTTTGGATGAATGCTTAAATGTATGGATTTTATAAAATGGGGTCTGCGTACCTCGTCTTCTCTGATTTTATTCTCGGTGTAAAATTCTATCTCCCTTTTATGTACTTCCCCTTGACTGCTGATCAAGGTTTCTATTTAAAAATAATTTATGTAATAGAGATAGTTAGAATTATCTTGAAGAAACTGGAGACCAAGGAGCAAGGAGCGCGTGAAGACCCGTTTGTATGGAGCCCGGGTTTAAATGTAACAGTTACGTTTAAATTTAAATTTTTGCACTCCTAGGTTTGACCTTTTGGTTCACTTGGTGGCTCTAGTGAACCAAACTAGAATAAAAGTCCATAATCAATCCGGTAGAATATAGTATTCTATATTGCATGCTAAATATTATATATATTATATTTTATACAAACATGCTTCGCATGTTTAATAAAATGACGCGTATTTTATATATATATGTGCATGCGCGCTTAAAAAGATGAGACAAATAATAACAAACCCCTCAAAGAAATATTATTAAGTCTGAAGCGTTCAAATGATATTTGGAATATCGAGCGTCGCCTTCTAGCATGATTAGTTAATAGAGTATTAAATATTTAATATGAGTTTGTTGTGCTATCCACAAGACGAGTATTGAATATTTAAGATGTTAATTAATCACATTTGATGCTTATCAAGAAAATTGAACGATCTAGTCTTGTTGTGCTATCCACAAGGACGAAAATTTTTCTTTTTTGAATTTATGGAAGTGCTAGGCTGGACTTAACTTAAATCATTTTAGTTCGGATGTGCACACACATGACCATTATGATTTAAGAGGCAAAATAAAAGGAGTTACATGGTGATGTAATTGACAAGAGTTGTCTACCTATTTATTTGTATATCGCTTGTTGTGCTATCCACAAGGTTATATACATTTGAAATGGGATCCTTAATCTCACTAGCAAATCTTTAATTAGATGTTGCCGAACTATATGAGTGAGGGTAATATAGTTTGATGAAAATAGTGGGAGATACCAATTTAAAATAAAGACCTAAATTTATTTTGGTATGCAAAGTTAATAAAATGAATGTTTGCTAAAATGTTGTCTTTTCACATGAAGAATTTTAAAAATGTCAAAATCACTAATCTCACTACGAAGCATACTTGATGCAAATAAGCTTACCGGCCCGAATTATGAGGACTGGCTAAGAAATCTGAGAATTGTTCTCACTGCTGAAAAGATTTCTTATGTCCTAAATTCCACTATCCCTGAATCTGTTTCAGAAGCAGCCTCTGAGGAAGAGATTGCCACTTTCAATAAGTGGCAAGATGATGCATCTGTGGCTCAATGCATCATGCTCGCATCCATGAATAACGAGCTTCAGCGTCAGCACGAAAAAATGGATGCTCCTGCTATGCTGCTTCACCTCAAGGAGTTGTATGGTGAACAGAGTAGGACTGCTAGATATGAGATATCTAAGGAGCTCTTCCGATCTCGGATGACCGAGGGCACTGCCGTCGAGACTCATGTTCTGAAGGTAATTAATTTGATTGAACGCCTTGGACAGCTTGGGTTCGTCATGGATGGGGAGTTGAGTCAAGACTTGGTCTTGCAGTCACTCCCTGAGACCTTCTCGAAGTTTGTGGTTAATTTTCACATGAATAAGCTAGATGTCAGCTTACCTGAGCTGCTTAACATGCTGAAAACTGCAGAAGGTCACTTCTCATCCAAGAAGAACAATGTCTTGATGGTGGATTCTTCCAATAAAAGGAAGAGGCCCAAGCTGTCTTCTGAAAAGAAGAAATCTAAGAAGGCTAAGGGAAAAGGGAAAGAAAAGGAGTAAAAGAAACCTGAACCAGCTAAAGGAATGTGCTTTCATTGCAATGAGCCGGGACATTGGAAGAGGAACTGCAAGAAGTTTCTAGCAGAGAAGAAGCTTGGAGAAGCTTCGACTTCCAATCAAGGTTTGTTTATGATTGAAATTAATTTTTCTGAAAGTCATAATTCTACTTGGGTATTGGATACTGGCTGTCGTTCTCACATATGTAATACTGTGCAGGAACTGGTCAGAAGTAGAAAGCTGAACAAAGATGAGGTGATCCTACAAGTGGGAAATGGAGCAAAAGTTGCTGCATTAGCTGTAGGAACTTATTGTTTAGCAATGCCTTCGGGCAAATCCATTTATCTTAATAATTGTTATTATGTTCTGAATATTATTAAAAACATTATTTCAATTTCTGTATTGCATATGGAAGGTTTTGACGTTATTATAAAGAACAATGGTTGTTCTATTTATAAAGACGATGTTTTATATGGTATTGGAAATTTGCGAAATGGACTTTATACACTTGACTTACAAGAAAATATATTTCAAATTGAACAAATTAAGAAAAGGAAAAGAGATGATATTAATTATGCCTATATGTGGCACTGTAGACTCGGTCATATCAATGAAACAAGATTATCCAAGTTGCATAAAGATGGGCTCCTCGAGCTATCTGATTATGAATCATATCCAACTTGTGAATCTTGTCTCATGGGTAAAATGACTAAATCTCCTTTTAGTGGAAAAGGAGAGAGAGTTACAGAGTTGTTGGCATTGATTCACACAGACGTTTGTGGACCTATGACAACAAGTGCACGGGGTGGGTATTCTTATTTTATTACTTTCACTGATGATCACTCAAGATTTGGATATGTGTATTTAATGAAATACAAATCAGAATCATTTGAAAAGTTAAAAGAGTTCAGAAGTGAAGTAGAGAAACAAATGGGCAAGAGTATTAAGATACTTCGATCAGATCGAGGTGGAGAATACTTAAGCAGTGAGTTTCTCAATTGTCTCAGAGAAAATGGTATAATCTCACAATGGACTCCTCCAGGTACACCACAGTTAAATGGAGTATCTGAAAGGAGAAATCGAACACTGTTGGACATGGTTCGATCCATGATGAGTTTTACCGACCTTCCAATTTCCTTCTGGGGATATGCCCTAGAAACGGCTGCATACCTACTTAATAAGGTACCTACCAAATCCGCCCCAAAGACTCCATATGAGATGTGGAAAGGGAGAAAACCAAATCTTAAGCATGTTAAGACTTGGGGTTGTCCAGCTTATGTCAAAAAGTTTGAAAATGATAAGCTACAGACTAAATCCGATAAGTGTAGATTTGTGGGATACCCTAAAGAAACCGTAGGGTATTATTTCTATCATCCAACTGATCAAAAGGTGTTTGTTGCGAAACATGCTACCTTCTTGGAGAAAGAGTTTATCCATGAAGGGGTCAGTGCGAGCAAGATATATCTTGAAGAAGTTCAAGAACCACAAGTTACCACGGACCAAAGTCAGGTACCTAACCAAGTAGAAGAACCTACTGTACCACACCCTGTTCGTAAATCTGGAAGAGTACCGAAGATACCTGAGAGGTATGGATTCGTTATAGAGGATAACGATGAGGTACACATCATGAATGATGATGATCCATTGAATTACGAACAGGCTATGAGTAATAAAGACTCAGGGAAATGGCTTGAAGCCATGAAATCCAAAATTGACTCCATGTATGAAAACAAAGTATGGTTTTTGGTTTCACCACCTGAAGGTATTAAACCTATTGGGTGTAAATGGGTTTTTAAGAAAAAAACTAGAGCAGACAGAAAGGTAGAGACCTATAAGGCCCGACTGGTTGCAAAAGGTTTCAAACAAAGACAAGGAGTTGACTATGATGAAACCTTCTCACCAGTAGCCATGCTCAAGTCCATTCGGATTTTGCTTGCGATTGCAGCTTACAATGACTATGAGATCTGGCAGATGGACGTGAAAATGGCCTTCCTCAATGGGAAACTTGAGGAGGATGTGTATATGACACAGCTAGAGGGATTTATTTCAAAAGTTGGAACAAATCAAGTCTGTAAGCTACAACAATCCATTTATGGGTTGAAGCAAGCTTCTCGTAGATGGAACATTCGTTTTGATGAGACAATCAAAGAGTTTGATTTTATCAAAAACGAGGATGAACCATGTGTATACAAGAAGGTTAGTGGGAGCACAGTATCATTCCTTGTATTATATGTTGATGATATATTACTGATAGGGAATGACATTCCTATGTTACAATCCATTAAAATCTGGTTATCTAAAACCTTCTCCATGAAGGACTTGGGTGAAGCATCCTATATTTTGGGGATAAAGATCTATAGAGATAGATCTAAAAGGATGCTCTTCTTATCCCAAGGAACGTACATTGATACGATGCTAAAAAGGTTTAGCATGGAAGATTCCAAAAGAGGTCTCATGCCGATGAGCCATGGAATAAATCTCTCCAAGAAACAGGCCCCAAAGACACCTGAGGAGAGAGACCGTATGAGTAAGATCCCTTATGCTTCAGCAATAGGATCTATCATATACGGTATGATATGTACTAGACCGGATGTTGCTCACGCACTTAGTGTAACAAGCAGATACCAGTCGAATCCAGGAGAAGAGCACTGGAAGGCAGTGAAAAATATCCTAAAGTACTTGAGAAGGACTAAAGATATTTTTCTTGTCTACAGTGGGTCTGCATTAAAACTCGAGGGATTCACGGACTCAAGTTTTCAAACAGACCAAGATGACAGTAAATCTGTTTCAGGGTATGTGTTTACCTTGAACGGAGGTGCACTGAGTTGGAAGAGTTCCAAGCAGCAAACGGTTGCTGATTCAGTGACAGAGGCAGAGTATATAGCTGCAAGTGAAGCTGCAAAGGAAGCTGTTTGGATGAAGAAGTTCATAACTGAACTTGGTGTGGTTCCTAGCATTAGAGAAGCAGTTCCCGTATACTGTGACAACACCGAAGCGGTTGCACAGGCTAAGGAACCCAGGTCTCATCAGAAATCTAAACACTTGTTGCTGCGATTTCACTTGATCAGGGAGATCATTGAAAGAGGAGACGTCACCTTGGAGCGTGTAGAGTCTCAAGACAACATTGCAGATCCATTTACTAAAGCTTTAACACAACGGCAGTTTGATCGTCACTTAGAGAAGATGGGTATGAGATACCATGGCGATTGGCTTTAGTGCAAGTGGGAGATTGATAGTAGTGTGTATACAAGCCAATCATGTATGATGACAAAGCATACTTTGTAAACAATCTTATTTATTTATTAATAAAATATTCATTTAAGGCATATAATTATCTACATGGTGCTGTTTTTATAATATGTAAATAACCCATAGTTTTAAGCAATGCTTTTAGAATCATGATGAGATCATGATAATGAGATCTAAATTCTTAGAAAGCTTAAAAACTAAAATAGTTCCCAATTGTGGAATTACTAAAATGGGGATTAGTAAATCCGGATAGATTGGTACATATGTTGCTTGCTCATTGGATGAGGATGACTGATCTCATGGTCATTTGTGTGGAGACACTAAAGCAAGTATGTAGGTGCTTATTGGAGAATAAGTTCACTGAACGTGACTCGCTATGGAATACCTAATGGAGTTTTACTCGCCTGTCAATAGGAATTCCTAATGTGATAGTAGTACATGTGATCCTTGGACTTGAGATCATCATAGTATCTTATATGTAACAAATTATACTTTGACTAATTCCTTAAGGCCTTTTAAGGCATATATAGGGTATGCTTGGGTATAATGAGTTACATATGGAGATAATGAATGATCAATAAATAATCTACCACCTCTAGTAAAAGAGGAGATATGTCATATGTGATTCGTTAAATGCCAACCCAGGAATTCTTGGCCAAGGTAGAATGAAATTAGAAAGAGGTTTCTAATTTGTATTATTTGGAGTTGTGCATTTTCTAATCGAAATACATATGATTAAATAAATTAAGACTTGACAGTAAATCCATGTCTTATATTTAATTGGGACATTGTATGGTGGAAGGATTGAATTGTACGGTAACTATTATCTCACAGGTTCTTTTATGATTAATGTTGAAATCTATATTATTTGGAAAGTCGTTGATCGCTAGGGAGACTTATCCCTATTGTAGAATAAATATTATTTATTTAAATAGATTATTAGTTTAATTTGTTTATTTAAATAAGATTAGAATTGTTCTAATTGATTTATTCACAACCGGTTTAATATGGAGAACCTAAAGGGTCACACCATAAAAGGAAGAAGAATTATTTAAGAAGAAAATGGCATGATAGTAATAATGCATTAAGTATAATTAATTTAATCTATGATGATAGAATAAATTAAATAGCTTAATGTTTATTATTTAATATTTTATAAATATTTAATATAAATTAATAAGAGGAGTCTTATTAATATTATTATTATCATTATTTTAATTCTAAAGGAGTTTAGGAATTAATATAATATCAGTACTCTCTCTCAATCCTAATAAAGATTAGGATATAAATTAATTAAAAGTATTTAATTAATTAATTAAATAAAACCCTATTCTAATTGGATTAGGAGGGTTAACCTAATATCTATATAAGAGAGTCTTATATCAGAAATAAGGTACGTGAATTTTTCAAGAGTTGGGAGTACACATATTCTATAGAGATAGAAACAAGGGTTAAGCCAATAACCCATCTTACTGAGTTCTTCATCTTCCTTGGTGAATCACCGTTAGAGGCCAAACATTTGGGTGGCTGACATTGATCAAGGGAAGGAGCCACTACAGAGGAATCAAAGGAATCAAAGGAGTAGAACTTGTACCTGAGGAAGCTTGGATCTTCAAAGGTATAATTCTGTTTTTCTCCTTCCTCATTCACTGATAATTGATGCATAAGAATGATCATGGTAATGGGTTTGTATAAATTTTTGAAAACCTAGTTTTTTACGCTTCCGCCCTATTTATGTGATTTGATTGCATGATTGCGTTACGTACTAACCCAATATCCTGCTGGTGGAGAAGAATCAGTAAATGAATATGTAATGTTGTTCTTGAGAGTCCACTATCTCTATAGTGACTTCTCCTCTTTTAATGATTCATTTAATCAAATGAAAGTGCCTCAACACATGTTTTGATCCAAGATGAGACTTAGAAACTATTCCTATTTTTGTAATGAACTTTTCATCCAAACATCAACTTATAACTTCATTTACAACTATATACTTTGTCTTTATCACTAAACCATCAACTCTTTGCTGCTTGGAACCTTTTCAATTCACTGCACCACCGTTCAGAGTAACGCTTCTCCTCTTGGACAATTTAGAGAGATACACTCCATGACTCATCATCATCAGACCTTTCTAGGAGTTTGCCATGATAAACGCTTTTAGTATTAAATGAATATACGTCCTTTGGGTCAAACCGACAATCCTTTTAAATCTATCAATATAGATCTTTATCCCCCCAAATATATGATGTTATACCCAAATCATTCATGGAGGACTGTTTAGACAACTTTATCTTTACTGATTGTAACACTGGCAAGTCATTCCTTATCCGTAATATATCAATATATGATACTAGGAATGTCACAGCACTCCCACTGACCCTTTTATACACTCTAGGTTCATTCTCGATTTTGATAAAATCAAACTCTTTTGATTGTCTCATTAAAATAAATGTTCCATCTTTGAGAAGCTTGCTTCAATCCATAAATAGATTGGTGTAGCTCATATACACGATTTGCTTCAACCATTGAAACAAATTCATCTAGCTGTACCATACATACATTTTCCTCTAATAATTTATATTTAAGGAAGGACGTCTCCATGTCCATTTTCCAAAATTAGTAATAATAAGCTGCAATCGCAAGTAAATTCCAAATGAACTTGAGCATTACTACCGGTGATAAGATCTTATCACAGTCAACTCCTTTACTTTATTTGAAAACCTTTTCAAACTAGTCTGACCTTATAGGTCTCCACCTTGTCATTTGCTCCAAAAAATCATTTTAAATTTTATGGTCATCTGCCATTTCTCTGAGTGTCTGCAACTCTTAACCTCATCGTATATAATTGGATCAACATCTTCCATGATGTGTACCTCATCATCATCATCTATGATGAATCCATACCTTGTAGGTATCTTCAGCACTATTCCAGATTTACGATTCGGTTGTGGTACAATAGGTCTATCTATAGGTTCCTCCTTTTGACTAATAGTGATTTGTGGTTCTTGAACTCCTTCAAGATCTATTATTCTCTCACTAGCCTTTCAATGATAAACACTTTTACCTTAGAAGGCAGCGTGTTTCGCAACAAACACCTTTTACTAAGTAGTATTATAGAACATATACCCTAAACTTACTTTAGGATGTCCCATAAATCTGTGCTTGTCAAATCTTGTCCCAATCTTATCCATTTGAAACATTTTCACATAAGCCGGACAACCCTTTATCTTAACATACTTAAGATTAGGAATCATCCCTGTCCATAACTCTTATAAAGTCTTGGGGACAGATTTTGAGGTTACTTATTTTGTAGATATGCAGCCGTTTCCAAGGCATTACTTCTTAAGGATATTGGAATGTCAGTAAAATCATTATGGACCGCACCATATCCAACAAGGTACGATTTTTTCTTTTAGATACAACAATCAATTATTGTGTATCAGGAAGCGTTCATTGTGAGAAAACCATTTAAGATGATCTTAAAACTTATTGCACAAGTATTTATTCCTCGATCCAATCGAAGAATCATAATACCTTGCTAATTAGTTTTACTTCTGAATTCTTTGAACCTTTCAAATGATTCAGACTTGTATTTCAACAAATACAGATATTCAACTCTTTAAATGATCATCTCATTTTCTTTTACTAGTTTGTTCAATTTTGAAAATTATTTTCATGTAAGTTAAGTATGTAAAGTCCATTAAGTAAATTGCCAACACCATATGAAACATTTTTTTATAAATATAACAACTATTGTTCTTTATTATAATATCAAAACCATCCATATCCAATACAGAACTTGAAATAATGTTTTTTATAAATCTTGGACATGATATCAATTATTTAAACTAATGGACTTGCCCGTAAGCGGTGCTAAACAATAAGTTCCTGCAGTTAATAGACCAACCTTTGCTCCATTCCCCACATGCATGAAGACTTCCCCTTATTTGGCTTTCTACTTCTGCTTGGTCCCTTCATAAATCTGTATTTATGAGAACCATAGCCGGTATCTAATACCCAAGTAGAAACTTTACTTACTAAAAGATTTATTTCAATCATGAACAAATTAAACTGTATATTTAACCGATGCTTCACTAAGCTTCTTCTGGTTAGCCACTGCAAGATGCTTCTCGCTGTTGATATTCCAGTGCCCAGGCTTATTGCAGTGGAAGCAAACTCATTTGCTATTCGTATCAGTTTTGTTCTTATTATCCTTTGTATTTGCCTTTTTATTTACCATATTTTGAATGTTCTTCTTTTTAGAAGATCATTTGGCTCCTACCAGTAAGACTTGGTCTTTCTTGGCTAAAAAGTGACTCTCAACGGTTTTTCAACATGTTAAGAAAATCAGTGAGGCTGACATTAAGCTTCTTCATGTGGAAAATTCATAATAATTGTGAGAAGGAGTCAGTGAGTCAGTGTAAGATCAAATTTTAGCTCAACTCTCCATCCATGAATAAACCCTGTTATCCTAATTGTTCAAACAAATTGATCATATTAGGATATGTGTCTATATTGTAGTGCCATCAGTTATTCTAGATCGGAAGAGTTCCTAAGATATCTAATATCTATTAGTCCTACTTTTCTCACAATTCAACTTCTTGAAGTGCAGGAGTATAGTAGGAGCATCCATAGGTTTATGCTGATGCTGAAGCTCGTTAGTCATGTATGCGAGCATGATGCATTGAGCCAACTATGCATCATCTTACCACTTTCCTAAAGTAGAAATCTCTTCCTCAGAGGATTTGTCTGCAACCATTGCAGGGATAGGAGTATTGAGGACATAAGATAGCTTTTCAACTCTAAGAACCATTCTCATTTTTCTTTAACCAATCCGTTTAATTCGGTCCGATTAATTAACAGTTAATATGCTACGCAGTGATAGTAATTTAGACATTGTAAAATTCTGTAAATGAATTTGTAATTCACTACATTTTAGCATACATTCTTTTATTAATTACCAAAATAAATTAGGTCTTATTTTAAATTGGTATCTCCCACTATTTTCTTCAAACTATATTACCCTCATAATATATAGTTCGACAAATCTAATTAAAGATTTGTTAGTGAGAATAAGGATCCCATTTAAAATGTATATAGCCTTGTGTGTGCACCATAACCTATATATACATAAATAGGTAGACAACTTTTGTCAATTACATCATCATGTAACTCCTTGTATTTTGCATCTTAGATCATTATGGTCAAGTGTGTGCACATCCAAACCAAAACGATCTTGGTTAAGTTTAACCTAACATTTTCATATAAGTGAAGAAAAAATTACATCCCTTGTGTGTACACAACAAAACGGTAAAGTTCAATTCCTTATAAACATAATATGTATTAAAACAACATCTTAAATATTTAAAACTTGCCTCTTGTGTGCACAACAAACTCATATTAAATATTCAATACTCCATTATTTTACCATGATAGAAGGCGACGTTCGATATTCAAAATATCTTTGAACGTTACAACGTAATATTAATTTTTTTGAGGGGTTTGTTATTAATTGTCTCATCTTGTTTAGCGCTCATGCACACACACACACACACACACACACACACACACACACACACACACACACACACACACACACACACACACACACACACACACACACACACATATATATATATATATATATATATATATAAAACACGCGTCATATTAATTGACATGCAAAGCATGTTGCATAATATATATATATATATATATATATATATATATATATATATTATAAGCATCATATAGAATACTATATTCTACCCGGATTGATTATGGACTTTATTCTAGTTTGGATCACTAGAGCCACCAAGTGAACCAAAAGGATAAACCTAGGGTTGCGAGAATTAAATTTAAATATAACTATTACATTTAAATCACAGACTCCATTACAAACAAGTCTTTAAGCGCTCCTTGCTCATGGTCTCCAATTCTTCAAAATTAATTCTAACTATTCCTATTACAAAACTATTTATAATAACTAGAAATCTTGATCAGCAATTAAGGGGAAGTACATAGGAGGGAGATATAATTTATATTAAGAAAAATTAGAGAAGACGAGGTACGCAGACCTCATTTAATAAAACCCATATATTCAAGCATTCAACTAAAATAAAATTCAATCACATTAGTCAATAGTCCATAATTAACCCCATTTATTATCATACACATCAACATATGCATCAATAAATAATATTCATCTCATAAATAAATAAACAATCAATATATATATTGATAACGATTTAATGGGCAATTTTAATTAGCATTAAATTCAACTTTGAATCAAAATAAACTCTTTTATTTAAATCAAAATAAACCTTTTATTTTAATTTATACATTTTTGAATAAAAATAAACTCCTTTATTTTTAATCAAATTATTTAATCAAAATAAACTCCTTTATTTTATTTAACATGGAATCCAATTCCAAGTCAAAATAAACTCATTTATTTTAACTTTTAAAAAATGTTTTTTGGAAAAACAAAATATGTGGAATCCAATTCCTTCTCAAAATAAACTCCTTTATTCTGATTAATATGAAATCATATTTCATATATAAATAAAATCTTTTATTTAAGGAAGCATGAAATCTTTTTTCCTAATCACAAATAAACTCTTTTGTTTTTAGGAAACAAGAAATTTAATTTCATCTCCAATTAGTTATCATGGAATCTAATTCCAACTCTAATTAGTTAGCATGAAATTAAATTCTAATTAAAATAAACGTCTTTATTTTAATCCAATTCCAAATAAAAATAAGCTACCTTATTTGAATTTAGAATTACTAGAAAAATATGGAATTTAATTTTTAATTTAACATAAACTTTTTATTTTAATTAAAAATCAAATTATTAAATAAAATAAAATTTTATTCAATTCTGGGTACTAGCGTTGCGGCGCCCCGAATGAACTGGATCAGGGTAACCCATATTTCATAAAATCGGGGCTGGCGCTGCAGCGCCCCATTTAAAGTGTAAACAGGCGATGCAGCGCCGAATCGTCCAATTTGAAAACCCGAACCGGCACTGCAGCACCCGAATTACAGTGTAATCTGGCGCCGCAGCGCCGGATTACAGAAAATGTTTTTCCAGTTCGTGAATTATGCAGCTTTTCTCTAAAAATATGATTATATGCCAATACTTATGCCTAAAAAATTGTTATAAACACCTATCAACATACATATCAAATATAAACAATTATAACTCGCATAAAGGTTTGACTCTGATACTACTGTTAGGTTTGTAAGATTAATGAACACAATCAAATTGCATAAAATAAGCGAAAACATGGTAAATAAGAGTTTTAAAATTTTACAAACCAAATACCTGGATCATCCTTTATGCGCAATTATTAATTAAATGAAAGAGATTAAGAAAGAGATTCACACCTTTGAAGACACGAGCTTCCTCAGGTACAAGTTTAACTCCAAATCCTTTCATGCTTTCCCTGAATTTACAAGATTAGATTCCTTCATTTGATCAACGTTAGTCACCCAAGTGTTTTTTCTCTAGAGGGGATCCACCAAGAAATAATATTTACTCAAGAAGAAGGGTGCATGGCTAAACACTAGTTTTCTTCTCACTAAAAACAGAGTGCTTTTTCAACTATTCAACAATAGCATTAGCCCTAAATCAAAATAAGACTCCTCTTATTTATAGATATAGGCAGCCATCCTAAATATTTTAGGATTAGAATTTCATAATAATTAATTAAACTCTTTTAATTAATTTAACTCTTAATCTTATTAGGAATATGGGAGAGTAATATTATTAATAAATTCTCAAACTCCTTTAGGATTTAAACTACTAATAATAATAATAAGACTCCTCTTATTAATTTATATTTAATATTTCTAAAATATTAAATAATAAATATTAAGCTATTTAATTTATTCTATCACCATAGATTAAATTAAATATAATTAACTTATTATTACGATTATGCCATTTGCTTCTTAAATAAATAGTATTCCCTTTATGGTGTGACCCTTTAGGCTCTCCATATTAAACCAGTTGTGAATAAATCAATTAAAACAATTCTAATCTTACTTAAATAAATAAATTAAACTAGTTAATTTATTTAAATAAATAATATTTATTCTACAATAAGGGTAAGCCTCCTTAGCGCTCAACGACTTTCCAGATAATATAGATTTCAACATTAACTATAAAAGAACCTTTGAGTAAATAGTTACCGTACAATTCAATCCTTCTATCATACATTGTCCTAATTAAATATAAGACATGAAATTACTTTCAAGTCTTATTTTATTTAATTATATGTATTTCGATTCTAAATGAACAACACCAAATAATGCAAATTACAAACACCTTTCTAATTTCATTCAACCTTGGTCAAGGATTCCTGGGTTGTCATTTATTGAATCATATAAGACATTTGCCGACGTCGGGAAAAAATCTGCGGGTCGGGTCACAACCCGGATCTTTCTTTCTTCCTAAGTTATCTCTACCCTTTCTCTTTTTATTTGTGAAATAGGTTTTGAAGTGTTTTTTAGGAAAAGGCCAACATGTATCATGTCGACGATTTGAACGTTTTACAGAGTCGCCAATTTGTAGATTTGAAATGGTTGTACCAACTCAATCGAGTTTTGTTTGAAAGAGGACCAATTGCTGGACACTGTTGAAACTTGATCTTTAAAATCGAAGTTTTGAGTTCGAGGGATTAGTTAAGTGTGGGGAAGGTGTTAGGCACCCCACAACTTCTGTGTAAACACGGTACCGCACCTTTTCAATATTTTCCTTTAAAACTGAAATGTTTGTGTGAATGCTGTTTGAAAATTGGGCCTATGTTTGATTGGAAAGCATGTATATTCATCGTTGAACCTATATACGAAGGGTTTGATTTGATTTTCAAAATTCTTTGATTTGATTTATAAAAGCATTTGATTTGCTTTGCAAAAGCTTATCTTTTCGATAAGATTATTTCAAATGATGTTTTGAAAACTGGTTTTCAAAACCTTACGCTAACATAGGAATTGAAGCATAATGATACTTTAATTTTATCCTTTCAGCCTTAAGGCTCAATTTAAATGGTGATTGTCGGGCTGCGAAGCATCCTCGACCACAAAATATATACAAGTGTCGGTCTCCTCATGGGCATGATAGCCATCGGAGGGACTCTGATATGACAAACCATATTTTTTCACTACATTGAGACCTTAAATCCGGATAATCGTTTTAAGGTCTTTTGCATGTATATTTTTTTACAGAAAAACTGGCAAGGTACATTCGTAAAGTGGAGTTTGTCCATCGTGGAAATTAGATTCTGATCTGTTTGATCATGAATCCCACGATTCCTAGGCTCACATATGAGTAGCCAATAAACGTGCACAATTCAAATTTGTACAGAAACAGATATATACCCAAATGTCGCCAGAACCGAGGATTCATTAAGTAAATCATGGTTCGCACCTGGCCGAATCATCTCGTTCCCACTAGATAGAGATCTAAGGGCCGTGAGGTTGCTTTTATAACTGAAAGTAGAAAAATTGCTAGATTTAAATAAATCTCAGTCATTCTAGCTTCCCGGTTCCGTCTGTACCAATTTTGAACCGTTTGAAAGCTAGAATTGGCGAGATTTAAATAAATCTAGTTCGCCCGCAGATATGTCAGTGCCGATTCATATTAAATGAATATTTAAAGCAAATAATTTAATAAAAGTGAGTAAAGAAATATATATACAATTATATATATAAAAGATGTAAAGGGCGATGGGTTTTCACACCGGTGCCCGGACTAGAATTGAAATATATATATATTTATAAAAGTTATATAAAAGTCACAGGACGATCCAGGCTGGACAGAATTGAAATATATAGTGTAGACACTCAAAATTTTCCTTACCCCAATACTAACACTGTAGGAGGGCAAAATCATCAATCAATTCAAATTCGGCCACCAATGTCGGTTCTTCAATTCAAATCTGGCCGCCAATGCCGGTCCTTTAACTTAAAATCGGCTGCCAATGCCGATCCTTAAACCTAAATCCGATCCCCAATATTGGTAACCTAAATTTGATCCCCAATATCGGTATTCCAGCAAGCTCCGATCTCCTATCAGACAGTCTATCCAGCTCCGATCTATAATCGGACCGTCAATCCAGCTCCGACCACTAATCGAACTGCCAATCCAGCTTCAATCTCCAATTGGACAGTCAATCCAGCTCCGATCTCCAATCAAGACGTCAATCTAGCTCCGATCTCCAATAGGAACGTCAATCCAGCTCCGATCTCTAATCGGACCGTCAATCCAGCTCCGATGTCCAATCGGACCGTCAATCCAGCTCCGATCTCCAATTGGACCGTCAATCCAATTCGATCTCCAATTAGACCGTCAATCCAGCTCCTATCTCCAATCAGACCATCAATCCAGCTTCGATCTCCAATCAGACCATCAATCCAGCTCCGATCTCTAATCGAACCGTCTATCCAGCTTTGATCTCCAATTGGACCTTCTATCCAGCTCTGATCTCCAATCGGACCATCTATCCAGCTCTGATCTCCTATCGGACCGTCAGTCAAACCCCGATCTCAATATTAGGCTTTCAAGTCAACCCCGACATCAACCCGGAAGGTATAGGTTAACCTGGACATCAACCCAGGACATGTCAAGTCATCCCCGGTCTCAACCCGGGAAGTACAGATCAGCCCTGGCGTCAATTCGGGAAGTGCAGTTCAACCCCAGAGATAACCCTGGGAAGCCAGATCCATCAAAGGCCGTGTCGACACCACAGGAAACCCCGAGAGGGGCAAAACGGTCATTTTATCCAACTCTAAGCTGATTCAATCAAACTCAAGCTGAACTGATCCCATCGAAGTCAAAATGAACCACAACAACGATATCGAGTGCCAATAGCGCAAGACAGTTCAACGGACAAACTACACGGAATCGAAGACCTGGTTATGAACACGTCTTCTTGGACCCAAAAAAAGTTTTATCCCATGTCATTGCGACACTCTCGGCGAGGGCTTTCCAAAAAGGTATCACACGCCTCAAACAGACGCTCCGATCAAAAATTTGAATGTTCTGACTTCGACTACGCGTTGTTCGGAGTGCACGTATTTCTAGACGATGGAACCCGGCACAGCGGGTCCCACCTGGGGAGCCGCACCTTTACCTACGACAGCCGCAAGTAGAGCTAAGGCTCCCTGGCCTATAAATAAACGTGCACCCCCCCCCTTCATTTTCAAGTTTTTAAAACGCAGCGAAGCTCTGCCCGTCTGATTTTCTGACTTTTACACCTCTTCCAAACATAAATATTTTCACTCCAACAGGTAGATATACCCATATACTACCACATATAAGAAAATAACGGGTAGATTTGGACGTATAGAGCCTACAATTTGGCGAAAGGCCCGTATTGCAGTCCAATGTAAGTATTTTTACGATCAGAAAGTCAATACTACTACTTTGCACTGTTTTCCACTTGCACACGAAGTTTCATCTTCTAAATATGTCTGAAACTTAGTTATGTGGCTGTTTTCATCAAAATTTGGTACATTTCTGTACATAAACACAGTTTTTTGCATTTCTACAACTCGGATTGACGATCCGTCAGCTCTAGCAGCTTCAATGCACTAGCACACACATTTTTGGCAACTCCGCCGTACTGGGTTGTTTTCCTAGTCCGGGTTTGGCCTTTTTTGTATATATTTAACTATAAATGGACTAACATTTCAATTCTGTCAACCCAGATGTCAAATCCGTGGTAGTTTACCACTTTTATATATATTTACGCATATATAAGCGAATTTCACCATCACTGGTACTCATATCAGTCCTAGTTGACTACATTTCTATCTATCTATATATATATATATATATTTATATATTTTTTAGTCTGGCCTGGATTACTTCGTGGCCATTTTACTGCTTTTGCACACTTCGTCATACGGAGTGCTCTCCCCAGTCAATGATTGACTACTTTTCTGTTAATTTCAATTCCAGTACGGGCACCGGCGTGAAAATCCATCGCCCTTATTACTGTTTTTCTATATATATATATATATATATATATTTTATTACTGTTACAGCCTGAATTATTTGGTGGATATTTATAGTTTTTTATAAATATATATATTTCAATTCTAGTCCGGGCTTGCGAGTGAAAACCCATCGCCCTTTTACAACTTTTGTATATATAATTATATATATATATATATATATATATATTGCTTTACTCAATTTATTCAACTGTTGTATTTAATATTCATGTGTATATGAATCTGCACTAACATATCTACGGGCGGACTAGATTTATCCAAATGTCGCCAATTCTAGCTTTCAACGATCCAAACAGGTCCCGAGAAAACCTAGAAGCTATAATGGCTGAGATTTCTTTAAATCTAGTTATTTTTATATAGTTTCAGCTTCAAAAGCAAACTCGCATCCCTAAGATCGCTATCTTGTGGGAACGAGACGCTTTGGCCATTCGCAGCCAGGATTTATTGATGAATCCTTGTTCCCATTGCGACGTGAGGATGTATATATATCCATTTTTGTGCAAATTTGAACTGTGTAGGTTTATGGGCTACTCATATGTGAGCCTAGGAATCGTGGGATTCAAGATCAAATCGATCGGGATCTGATTCCCATGATGAACAAACTCCAGTTTACAGATGTACCCTGCCAGTTTTTTTGTAAAATGTACATACACAAACCTTAAAACGGTTATCCGGATTTAAGGTCTCATCATAGTGAAATGTCAATTGTCGTGTCAGCGTCCCTCCGATGGTTTTCATACCCATGAGGAGACAGCCACTTGTCTATTCTTGTGGTCGAGGATGCTTCGTAGCCCGACAAATCACCATTCACATGTAGCCTTAAGGCTATAAAGATAAAAAAATAAAAGTAGCGATACGCTCAATTCCTATGGCAGCCTAAGGGTTTGATAAACCAGCTTTCAAAATATCATTTTCAATTAAAAAAAATGCTTTTGCAAATCAAAACAAAGACTGATTTTCAAATCAAATCAACCTTCGTATATAGGCTCAACGAAGTCTATCAAAGCTTTCAATTAATCAAATTAATAGGCCCAATTTTCAAATAGCACTCACTCACGCATTCACAATTTTAAGAGAAATATTGAAAAGATGTGGTACCGTGTTTACACAGGAGTCGTGGGGTGCCTAACACCTTCCCGACACTTAACCAAGCCCCCGAACTCAAAACTCCGATTTCAAAGATCAAGTTTCGACAGTGTCCAGCAATTGGACCTCTTTTCAAATCAAACTCGATTGAGTTGGTACACCCATTTTTCAATCTACTAACTGGCGACTCTAAACGTTCAAATCGTCGACATAAAACATGTTGGTCTCTTTCCTAAAAAATCCTTCAAAACCTTTTTCCTAAATAAAAAGAGTGGGGGTAGAGAGAACTTAGGAAGATCAATTTGAGGAAACTTGGGTTATAAACCGACCCGCGGGGTTCTTAAATTTTCCAACATCGACATATAGAAAAATAGTAAAAAGGGCGAAGGGTTTTCACGCCTGTGCCCGGACGGAAATATATACAAAAATGAAGTTAACCAAGACTGGGAAGATAACCCAGTGTGGTGAAGGCTGCCAAAAATAGTAAAAAGGCCACAAAATAATCCAGGTCGAAATGGAATGTAAATGTACAGAAAAGTAGTCAACCAAGACTGGGAAGATAACCAAGTGTAGTGAAGGCTGCTTATATATGCATATTTATATATAAAAGTAGTAAAAAGGCCACAGAATGATCCAGACCGACCTAAAATATAAATATATATATATATATATATAAAGTTAGAAAAGTAGTCAACCAAGACTGGGAAGATAACCCAGTGGTGGTGAAGGCTGCTTATATATGTATATTTAGATATAAAACAGTAAACTACTGTAGATTTGACATTCGGGCTTGACAAAATTGAAAAGTTAGTATATATATAGTTAAATATATACAAAAAAATCTAAACCCGGACTGGAAAGATAACCTAGTCCGGCGAAGTTGCTAATAACAAAGATGCAAGTATATAAAAGCTGCCGGAAGCGACGGATTGTCAATTCGAGTTGTAAAAATGCCAGAAAACGCGTTTATGTACAAAACTGTACCAAAAAATGATGAAAACGGCCACGGAACTGAGTTCTGGGCATATTTAGAAAACGAAACTTAATGTACAAGTGTATAAAAGTGCGAAGTAGTAGTATTGACTTGCTGATCATAAAAATACTCACAATGAACTGTTACACGAACTTTTTGCTGAATCGTAGGCTTTAAACGTCATAATCTACCGTATATTTTTTGATATGTGGTAGTATGTGGGTATATCTACGTGTTAGAGTGAAACAATTTGGATTTAGAAGACAAGAAATTGGACAGAAAACCAAACGGGCAGAGGTTCGAAGCGTTTTTTTTTCCAAATGAGTGGGGGTGCCCTAATATTCATAGGCCAGGGAGCCTCCACCCTACCTGCTATTGCTGCAGGTAGAGGTGTAGCTCCCTTGGTGGGGCCCACATGTTTGGTTCCGTCATCTCGAAGTACATGCACTCCAACCAACGCGAGGTCGAAGTTGAAACTTTCTAACTTTTGATTGGAGCGTCCGTTTGAGGCGTGTGTTGTACCTTTATGGAAATCCCTCACCGAGAGTGTCACAATGACTTGGGATAAAACATTTTTTGGGTCCAAGAAGACGGGTTCTTAACCAGGTCTTCGATTCCCCGCAGTTTGTCCGTTGAGCTGTCTTGCGCTGTTTGCAATCGGGATCATCGTCATGGTTCGTTCTGACCTTGGTGGCATTAATTCGGCTTGAGTTTTATCAAATTGGCTTAGAGTTGGTAAAATTACCGTTTTGCCCCTCCTGTGGTTGCCTTCAGTGTCGGCATGGCCTTTGGTTAACTTATTGGGACTGTTTCCAAGATTTGGATCCCATTCAAGTCTGTTTGTCCTCATGGTTGTCTCTCAGGCTGACTTGGTCGCTCCAGGTTTTCCTCTGGAGATGTTGTGATTCTTCAGGTTTATTCTCGAAGTTGACCTGACCTCCCAGGTTGAGACCGGGGTTGACCTGTACCTCCTGGGTTAAGACCGCGGCTAACCTGTACTTCCCGGGTTGAGACCGGGGCTAATTTGTACCTCTCGGGTTGAGACCGGCGCTCACCTGTACCTCCCAGGTTGAGACCGAGGCTGACCTGTACCTCCCGAGTTGAGATCGGGGCTGACCTGTACCTCCATAGTTGAGATCGAGGCTGACCTGTACCTCCCGGGTTGAGACCGAGGCTGATTTGTACCTCCTGGGTTGAGACCGAGACTGATCTGTACCTCCCGGGTTAAGATCGGGGTTGATCCGTACCTCCTGGGTTGAGATCGGGGCTGATTTGTACCTCCTGAGTTGAGACCGGGGCTGATATGTACCTCCTAGGTTGAGACTGGGGATGATCTGACGGCCCGATATTGAGATTAGGATTGATTTGATGGCTCGATATTAAAATTGGGGTTGATTTAATGGCCCAATATTGAGATCGGGATTGATTTAATGGCCCAATATTAAGATCGGGGTTGGTTTGATGGCCCGATATTGAGATCGTGGTTGATCTGACGGCCCGATTTGAGATCGGGGTTGATTTAATGGCCCGATATTGAGATCAGGGTTGATTTGATTGACAGTCTTTCCCTCCTATATTGTTAGTAATAGGGAAAAAAGTTTCGAGTGTCTATAAATGCCCCTCTTTATCATGTTCATGCAATGCTGTGAAATGGACAAGATAAAGATTAGTAGATACTAGAAATGCAAAGGCAAAGGGCATGCAATGCATGATATGGTATGCTAGGAAGCTCAGATACCTTCGAGGAGGTGGGGTCATCATTGACTGATTATGTCAGTTTTTTCTGGGGATGATGTTAATAGGTTATCACGAACGGTTTTTTGCCATTTTCTGCTGGGGATGACGTTGTTCATGATAGCCTAGGAATGGCATTGCTGCCACTGAGTTAGGCGAATGCACTCCCGATGCCTATCTTGACGATAATTTACGCCGGTAGTTAGCAACAGGGGGATTGAATCACCAATCCTTCTTGGTGGTCCTTTTGAGGATGTGTATAACAGATTCCATCATTGGTGATGGATTACTATATTGCTTCAGCCACCGGATCCCTTCCAACGCTTAGCGGGGTTGTACTCAGAGTTGAGATGTCGCTGGGGTTGGGCCAACGACTGATACTGTTAACAGTCTATACCAGATGATTCGCTGGGGTGATGCCAACGCCTAAACTGTCATCAATCAGTACCCGATGCTTCGCTGGTGTGATGCCAACGGCTGAACTGTCACCGGTCAGCGCCCGACGCTTCGCTAGTGTGATGCTAACGGCTGAACTGTCATCGATCTATACCCGACGCTTCACTAGGATTGTACCAATGGTTGAACTGTCTTGGTCTATACCCGATGCTTTGCTGGGGTTGTGCCAACGGCTGAACTGTCTCGGTCTGTACCCGATGCTTCACTGGTGTGATGCCAACGGCTGACTCGACGCTTCGCTGGGGTTATGCTAATGACTGATACTATCTCGGTCTGTACCCGATGCTTCGTTGGGGTTGTGCCAACGGCTAAAATGTCACCGATCTGTACCCGATGCTTCGTTGGGGTTGTGCCAACGGCTTAACTGTCTTGGTCTGTACTCGATGCTTTGATGGGATTGTGCCAACGGCTGAACCGTCTCCGGTTTGTACCCGATGCTTCGCTGGGGTTGTGCCAACGGCTGAACTATCTTGACTTGTACCCAATGCTTAGCTAGGGTTGTGCCTACGGCATAACTGTCACCGGTCTGTACCCGATGCTTAGAAAGTGGCAGTTTTTGGCAGTTTTGCGCAGTTTTTTGGCAGTTTTTTAGCAGTTTGCATGATTGATCCCTGGATATGTCTCCGAGTTGAATACCAAGGGTTTTTAGAGTGTTCCCCTTTTTTTCAAAATTACGCTACTTAAACGCCGAATTTCAGGACAAACCGCTTAATCGCGTAGCGATTTTTCTTTAGATTTAACTTGGCAGCTCATATAAACTCTATTTCAACTTGAATCAAACCGAGCCCGGGGGAGTGGGACCCACCCTGGGGAGCCGTAGATGGAGGTATGGCTGCCGCGGGTGGGCTCGCTTCCACCTGTGATTTTATATTGGGTAGCGGGGAGTTCATAATTTCAAGTTTTCATTTCGAGTTTCAAACAGAATCCGATCTTCTTTTTCAGATCTACGGAGCTCGGGCAACCTGTTTCTAATTCCGTCAATTTCTACGCATTCAGCGCATCACAGGTAACGTTTTACGTCCTTTTTGCAAGTTTTGACTGTTAAAAGCATGTGAACCACGTAGGGGGCTTTTAGACGCAATGTATGAAAAATGTATGCTTATATGACCTGTTAAATTTTTTTTGATTACATATGTATGCATACCTTACTGTAATGCATGTTTTGATGTAAAAAAATTCAGATTCTGAGACAGTCATATTTTGCTCTTTTTGATTAGTTTACTCATCTTTTTTGAGGCCTAGTGAGCCTAGATTTTCAACTAAAAATATTCATGGTAATTTGGCTACCATGTGAAGTTTACTTTTGATTTTATTTCATAAATATGAACTGTTCCTATTTTTAGGAAGGTGTGCTACTAAATGACCACCTAGACATGCCTATGTGCATGCGGACAGTCCATTTTACAAAAGAGACTCTGGCGAAATCTTTTCAAAACTCGAGTATTTAATAAACATGCAATTGTGACTCTACTGGGATTTTTGACTGACCCATGCATGTTTTTAAGATTTATCTTTTGAAAAACATGCAGTTTTAACTTTATTGGGTATTTTTGACTGACCCGTGCATGTTTTAGGACTTAGAGATGCATAGAATACTGATTTAAATTAATAAGCCATAGGTTTTAGGCTTACCACACTTCTAAGGTGATTTAGAGACTTTGTCCAGGTGATGGATAGAGATAGACCCGTCAGTGCTAGCTGAGTCGTTTACGGCGTTAGACGTAAGAGGGCTTCTGATGTTCCTCAGCCACATCCAACTTGACCGCCTCGCAGATTGGCAGAGTTGGTGATTCGTCCAGCACATGACGAGCAACTAATCGATATTGATGATGAGCAGGCTCATTTTGCAGCTTCTGCCCCTGCTCAGGCTCCACGTGAGGAGGTTCCGGGCATTGTTGTGCTGACCTAGGAGCTGTTGGGCGACTTGAGTCACCATCCATCGAGATTTCTTCATGCCAACAAAGGCGACTTGAAGTTTTATTCTTTTTGGATTCTCTTTCTTTCTTTTTTCCATTCTCGGGGCACATATTTTTGACATGTGTTGATTTTTGATGCAGGTTCCCGGATTTACGCAGCCTCGAGGGAACTGGTTCAACGTGAATTCCCTGTATCATACTTTGTACCAAGACTACAGGGATATCATTGATGGCTGGGGGTTTCAGGCATTCTTTTCTCTCCTTCCCCGTCGTTGCCCCTTGGGGTATATAAGGGCTTTGTCTGAGCGCTGGTTACACCAGACTCAGTCCCATCATCTACTAGACTGTGAGGTGATGATGACCCCAATGGACTGGAGGTTCATCATCGGTATTGAGTTTGAGGGTGAGTCAGTGCCTGTCGTGGCTGACATCACGCCTACTGCCATTCGGTCCCTACTAGGAGTTCCTGCTATGGCGATCAAGGGTTGGACAGTCCGATCTGGTCCCTTGAGTATAGATGCCCAGAGCGGGGCTTTACTCGAGCCTCTGCCTGATGATCAGAGGGTTAGGGATCGCATCTTGAGGCGATTGTTCCTGGTGATCATCAAGGATTATTTTGTGGCGGACAACTCATCGACGGTGTCCTTCATCCTGGTCAGTGCTACCCGACATGTAGAGCGCCTCAGTGATTTTAATTGGGGTTCCTACACCTTTGCCTATTTTCTCCAGGGCATGTGCATGCTTTCGGAGGGTTTGACGGAGACTTGGTTAGGATTCTATCCATTACTGCTGGTGAGTACATTATTCTTGTACCTTTTTAATTTTTGCATTTATATTTGTCAGTCTTGGTCACTGAGGACTTTTGATATTTACATGGCCAGTTCTGGGCATTTGAGATGCTTCCTTGCCTACGACCCGCCACTACTTTAGGTCTGGAGACCTATCCTCGAGGATGGCATTGGCATCACTCCACTCTAACTGAGGTCCTTATTGCTGAGGGATTCACCCATGCCCGCCTACAGTTTGAGCTTTTGACGGCTGGATCGATCTCCTGGATGCCGTATATCTTCGTGTTTTTGACCGTTGGATTTGAGGGAGGCTTCCCCACTGGTTGAGAGTTTGCATTGTCGACCCGCAGAGTCCCATTTTTGATAGAGGGAGGTTGGGAGCTCTATTTAGGAGAGCGTGCTATCAGGAGCATCACGGGGTAGATTCGTATTCCCATTGTTCCTCCTGTGTGGCATCGTTGGCCATTGATCCTGCCACTGACAAATATCCCTATGGAGGGCATAGATGGTTTTACCCTATCAGAGGGCCCTTATAGCCAAGAGGCATTTAGTAATTGGTGGAGTCCTTGCACTATTGGAGCTCAGACTCGGCTACCTAGTTCATGGCAGATATGGTGCCAGGGTCTATGATGATGACAGACTGGATAGCTTGCCTCAAGGAGCCCACTCATTCAGATCAGATAATAGAGCTGACCCGGGAGTTGGAGAGAGCTCACTTTTTTATCAGGCGTCTTGCAGATCCTCCCTTGTATCGCCCAGAAATGCCTGACGACAGGGGTTTTGTGTCAACGGAGGATAGGGAGCAGGTTAACCACCTGAGTGTAGATATTTTGGACCTTTTTGGATAGCTATGACGGCTATATCTTTTGGTTAGCCACTGTTTTGGCTATTGGGCGGCTGTGCCCCATTTTGATAGACCACTGTTAGTAATTAGGTGGTGGTGCCCCATTATCCTGTACTTTTTATTTTGCTTTGTACTTATCAGACATGGATGATGCTTGTAGTAGAAAGTTTGTTATAAATATACATGATATTTCCTATCTATCGCATCATGTTTATATTTATCATCATGCATGTATTATATCATGTGTATGCATTTAGACAGATGAGTTCAGATTTGACCCCTGGATGGTCTTGTGATCCGGTGATACAGATGACATCTTCGACCATTAGTCGAATTGAGCATTTGCCACCGTCTGAGGTGGCCACGCCATTGAGATCATGGTATAGAAGTCTGTAGTTCTCAGCCAGAGGGACAGTTAATCAGATGTTGGGGCATTCATTGACCCTTGCAGATTTTTGGGTTTCGTATGGGTTCGTGGATGGTCTTTTACACTTTTGGATACCCGAGAGACAGGTCTTTCATTTTAGACAGCATGAGCTGACGCCGACTCTTGAGGAGTATCAGCGATTTACTGGTTTAGCCTTAGAGTTACCCTGCACTCGAACAGCTATCAGCGATATGAGGAGACTGTTCACACGGATGTCAGGTCTTCACCAGAGCGTGGTGAGGGATGAGATCGTCTCTAGACGGGTGATCTCTATTGACTTCTTGATTGATCTCTTTGGTGAGCTCGACAGCTATGATCGATATGCCGTGGATTTTATTATTTCAGCAGAGGCATGGCATTCGGCCAGGGTAGACATGTTGCTGTTGTGCATCGTGTCCTATGTTTACATGCCGCTGCGCTTGGACCATTTGGATGTGGGTTGTCCTATATTTACATGCCGCTGCACTTGGACCATTTGGATGTGGGGTGTTGTGGTTACGGCCCTTAGATAGGGTAACACTATCATACTGATGATATTGGCTGAGATGCTGCGGTCAGCCACTCACTGTATTACCCACCCGGAGGTGTTTTTCAGAGACAGTTCGGTCTTGCTGTATGTATGGCTTATGTCCCATATCCGACCGATTGGATTTTTCAGACCTCATGGGTATTGTTTCACCCGCGAGGTAGCCACATCTTACTCCTTTTAGCCTGCAGAGTATACTGATGAAGAGACATAGTCGGCATTTCTGTCAGATATTGAGCATCCGTTCTTGATTTTGTCATGCTTAGGGCTAGCCTCCCCATATAGCTTTATTACCCATGCATCTGGCATAGATTATTTTCCCCTAGCGAGATTGAGGGGAGTGACTACTTACCATCCTCTGGCTGTTATAGGCCAGTTTGATCAGTATCAGAGCTTGCATCTATTTGAGGGGGCTGTTGATCAGAGGATGTCAGCTTCGTCTATGTCGTCTGCTGACTTGGTTCAAGTGTATGAATGTTGGACTAACAGGGAGAGGGTTGATTTCTCTAGTAGCCGTCCGGACCAATCTCCAGAGTACTCGGCGTGGTTGGAGGCAAATATTGCATCAGCTGCATTCATCCAGTTAGCTCCTATTATAGATTTAGACGAGGAGGAGCCTATGGAGGATCCTGAGTCTCCTACCGAGGATGAGTTGTTTATGGGTTTGACAGCAGCACTAGTTAGTGATCCGCCGATCATTCCTGTATGGATAGATCCAGCTTTGGCGGACGCACTGGCTAGAATGACCTTTGAGAGGGATCAGGCTAGAGTGCTGATATTAACCGCCTTGTCTGGCAGAGATATAGCTTTGGCTAAGAGAGATACAGCTCGAGCTGCTCATGATGCAGGATTGATTGAGCGAGAGGAGATTCGATCTGCCAGAGACGCAGCTTTTGTAGAGATCAAGGAGACTATAATTTCTAGAGATGCAGCTTTTGTGGAGAGGAACTGTAAGAACCCGAATTTTCAGATATTATTAAATAAGGATTTAATAAATAAAATTCTTAAACTGTGAGATGGGTTCGAATAATAATATATATATATGTGATATGAGGTATGTGGTATTATATTACATAGGGTAATATGGACTATGTAATATGTGTTTTTGTGATTTATAAATATATTATTAATATATATTTATTACTTAGCGTAGAGACGATTCAGTTGAGATAAAGGAAGTGGATAAATTACAATCGATATTAAATAATTTATAGAATTATTTTATCATAGTAAGTTGGTGACATTAAATATCCTTAATGTATAATCACCATATTCTTGAGTATGTGTATTAATAACTAGTATGTTTATAATATAGGTTATTAATAGCACTTAAGCTATCCGTGAATAGGTTTGGATAGTGAAGCATGAGTTAGTTAAGGAATTAACTAATAAGAATAAATATTAGTTAATTTAAGTTGGGAGTTATATTATGGAATAATATAATGTTAATATTGAACCTTAATAATATGGTGCAGTGTTTAATTTACTTAAGTAAATGAGTGAATTAATAAGTGTGTTGAATATGTTACTATAGTTGATACTTTTATATATATTACTTAGAATGGTAATATGTGTGAAAGTCTAATGTACAAATAACGTTAATAAATATATATACGTTATTAAAGAGAAATGAAAATCATTATATCTATAAATAAATATTTAAAGAAATTGTTTTGGGAACAATTTATAGAAAAAAAAAGATAAATAATTATTATATATTTCTAATAAAGGATATTAAAATAAATTCTAATATTGAATTATTTTAATAAAAGAGGGAATGTTATTTTTGAATAATAATATTACCTTATATATTTTTTGTATGAGGTAATAGGTATGATTAATTAATATGGTAAATATATTAAAACGTATTTGCTATATGTAATTAAATTGATGGAAACAATTTATTATAATAGAAAATAAACTTATTATCTATTTTCTATATATAATATATGTACATGTGTCGTACATATAGTTATTTGATATTATATTAAGAATAATATCATGAGACAATAAGTAAATTATTTTCTAATAACGAATGTGCTTATTTGGAGAAAATATAATATTTTATGATATGGCTAAATACATAATTTTAAATGTATTTTCAAGGGAGTTTAATTAATGAGAGGAAACTAAGTTATTTTTAATATATTAAATAACTTAAGTTATTATTTGATCGTGAATATTATTATTGAAATAATTAATAGAGTATATATTAATTATTATAAGCGTAAAGGTTATACTTATTATAAGTATAATTAATTGAAGTAGTTTAGTATTTTAATAGCTTGAGTTATTATATTACCGTAAAGGTTATATAGAATATTGGCGTATTTTCATTCACGATATATTTATATATGTGAACCTTGTGACTTAATAGTTCTAATTATATTGAACATGTTATAAGTAGTAAGTGATGGAAATAATAATAAGCTTAAGGTAAGCTTGTGAGAAATGCCTTGTGTGGCACGATAATAGATTCGGTAATGAATTGATTAATTCAAGGATGAAAGAATTATTAATTAAGCAATTAATCTATATAAATTGTTATTATAATAATATGTTGAATTATTATTATTGCGAGTGATAGCATGATAATAAGTATATTTGTTATAAATATAATAAGATAATTAACTATATAAATGTTAATTAATTGTTATGGAAATTATAATTCCATTGATTAAATGAGAAATAGATTAATTAATATTATTATTAATTAATTGATAAGATAAGTAATTTATTAAATTCTATGTGCAACCATGCGATATTAAAAGTATAACGTATGATAGTTAACTATATGTTATGCGAAATATATAGTGCAATATGACTATGTTATTTATGAATAGAAACTATATAGTAAAGTTTATTGAGTTGTAAGAGATACATGTAATGTGGGTGTGACAATGTGTATACAATAAATAAATATATCATGGATATATTGTAAACAATTATTGAATTAATAAAATTTAATAATAAAGGAGATAATACACCGTGATGGTACCCGAAAGAATTATATCCGGTAGGATGAAATGTACATGGATTATATATGTGCAAGTTAAAAATTTCTACATGATAGTATTATTATTTATTAGGATTACATGGTGACTCTAGTTATAACTTAAGTATATATTATATGTATATAACTTAAGTGTTAATACTCTTCATTTGCCAAATGCTGAGTTTTCTGCCTTGTCCCTAATTGAGTGACCCAATACCTTCTCACGTGTATAACTCATGAAGCCTAAGCCTATTTCTATCAAACTCAGTAACATTAGCTTCATAGTAATAATGATAAGGGAGTGGGGATCATGATGGATTTCAACAACTACTCCAACTACTCTCTATGAACCAATGTGCTCTTCTCATTTCTGTTGGTTTGAATTGGTGGAGAAAACCATTGTCTGTGTAAAAGAGTTTCTATAAATAGAACATTTCTCCTTCTCATTTCATTTGCTGGAAGTTTTCTGTTAACCAAGAATTTAGAGGGAGTATATCATTTTGGTAAGAATCTGAGGATTAAGGGAAATTGTAGCACCAAGCTTAGCAAGCCACCTTAACAGAGTTATAATACCTATTGTTGTCCTTCATGCTCTCCATTTCTTATTCTCTGTAAAATTCCCATTCATGCTCTACATTGTCAACTTCTTGATTATGCTATCTAGATGTTAATTGAATTATGGAGTATGTCTGTTAAGTATTAGTCGAGTTAGTAGGCATGTTAGAACTGTTTTATGGCTGGAACATGAACGAAGTTCGTAATTAATTTGTGAGTTGGGTTGCAGTCTGCCGAGCAGAAAGCTGCTCTGTCTCTGGCCGGCCAACTGCTCAGCTGCGCCAGTTTTGTACTGGCCAGAGGTACAGCTGCGCCGGTACCAGACGTTTTGTTGGCCAAGGCCCTACGCAGCTGCGCCGGTCTCAGTTTCTGGTTTTTATTTCCTGCTTCAAATCTGATGGTGCTAATTTGTTGATACCACTTTGAACAAACATAAAAGTTGGTGGTAACTCATATTACTTGTTTCTTGGTACTACATGCCTGATTTTAGCCATGTTAGAATGTATATCATGAAATGAAAAGCGTATGTTTTAAAGAAAAACTTATATTTTTAAAATGGAACTTATAGTTTTAAATATGAACGTTGACACATACGTGAGACGTGAACATTCTGATCTTGTGAAGATGTTAACATACCTTAACTACATATGATAAGAGCTTTAAAGTTGTCTTGTATGTGTCGAATTGTATCGTTCAAGTTTAAAATGATTTCAAAGGCGAACTTGAATATGTTTTCAAATCAAGTTGCATTAAGTATGAGTAGCTAGATTCTAAAGATTTAAGATGCCATGTTTGTGTTTATTACGTCTCTAAATATGATTCGTACGTGATTGGATATATTGACAACTAACCAAGCATGAGTTCAAGCATGTTTTAAAGTGATAAACGAAGCATGTTTTTAAACTAATAACTATGATAGTTACATGTATGAAGAATGAATATTCATGAACATGCCCAACATGAGTTACATGAATACTTTATGTGTTTAAAAAGCTAGCATGATAAACTTTGTGATGTTCATGACCTTGAGTGGCCTTCAATTGTTAGAATGTTGACTTAGAACCTATATCGTGTAAATTGAACGTGAAAAGGTTGAACGAGCATGAAAGTATCATTTAATATGTATACATGCTATGTAGGACCATATGTTAATACTTGAATCTGACTTCGACAGTTAATAGCGTATATTTGCTTTGATATGGTCTTATGTGTTAGTAATGATATATGAGAATGATTAACTCAAAAGATGGACTACACTAGCTATATGTAAATAGATTAGTGGTAGACGGGCATGTGTATGTAAAGAATGGTAGTAAGTACGTAAGGTTAAAGTATACTTATACGTACATAGTTATTCTAAGAAATACGATAAGAAAGTGAGACGAAGGTGATAAGAACCAAGTTAGACAACAATGTAACCTTTATTATTACATTGAGAATGTGTGGATACATATGACTAATGAATGTGATCGCTATGGTTAATATAACTGTGTAGGGTTACACGAAGTGCAGATATTCTTAAGCAGTTAAGTCGTAGTTGTTAAACTACGAATCAGACAAGTCTTTCAGTTCCCATTTGATATATGAATTCAATAACTGTTAGTTGAATTATGTTATGCTGTGATAATGTGAGCTTATATATGAACTGTATATGAGATATAAATGAGATTGAAAGTTGATCTTTGTTGATATACTTGTTATGTGAAAAGTAACATGCGTAGTAAATATAAATTATTTATAAATGCTTGAATTGAGTATGATGTTATATGCTATGTGATGCATGAAAACTGTTAGAATTGCTGAGCTGTCGAGCTCACTCTTGCAAATAACCACTTTTGCAGGTTAAGGACTCACGATAAGAGTAACGTGCTACGTGATAGAGTTCGAAGATTTCTATTTATTTAGATATATGCTCTCGAACCATGTTTAGGTTCTAGGAGCTGTACTTGACAGTTGTTTACATTGTTTGGTACTTGTCGTATAGTAAAGATGTATTAGTTAATACATAGAGGATATTGAATTGAGATGTAAATGTTTATACAATAATTCGGATATAGTGAATCATATATAGTGGTTCAAGAATGTGTAATTGATTTAAGATTGTGAAATCAATAAAAGAATTTATTCAAAGGCTATTGAAAAGTTTAAATTATTCCGTATTTTAGTAATATCGAATATGATGTAAAGACGAGATCTTGGATATGAATAGAATTTATATTCTAAATTGTAATAAACAAAGTTGTATTCTTTTACTAATGATTAAAAGATGTAATAGTTTGACGATAGTAGTATCGTGACTGCACCGAATCTGAGGTTTCGAAGGAACGTGGATTTGGGGGCGTCACAGGAACGAGGCTATGGCTTCCCGGGATTTCCACATTGCCGACAGTACCGCTCTTCGGTCTTATACTCATGGTCGGTCTTATACTCATGGTCTAGTTACCGAGATGAGTGCATATATTGATGACCACAGTGCCACACTGCAGATGACTGTGGATATTTTGATACGTATGGAAGCTGAGGGTATTGCACTTGCAGCTGCTCCTCCATCTTCAGAGAGAGATGTCATGGTGGCATTGCTGGCCCGCTTATCCTTGGGTCCGTAAACTAGCTTTATTTTTCCTGCACATACTAGATCAGCCATTTTTGTCATATACATGACACTATATATATATATATATATATATATATATCAAACAGTGTTATATATCAGAGAAATATTTTTTTGATTCACCTCCCTGTTTGTATAAGTATTGTCATTGCTGAGTGATTACCACTTCTTTCATGACTCGCTGTTGTTAATGTATCTTGAGCTTCTCCTTGATGGACTGACAGTTGAGATGTCAAGGAGTATCTCAGATGGGCCTGTTGATCAGGGTAGCTTAATAGGATTTAGCTTTTATATGATTTTGGTATCTTGGGACTAGTTTTTATTGGTTTTTGTTTTTTCTTGAAGGTCAAATCGCACCGTAAATGGCTGCGTACGTACTCCCGGGATGAGGGAGATCAGGTCATTCGTAGTTCAATTTTTTTTATGTGAGAGAGGTTTGAAAAGTATTTATCTTGGGTTTTAAGTTTAGTTTGATGAGTTTTTGAATTTTTTGTTTGGTTTGACAGCACCAGAAATGGCTGCCTACGTACTCTCGGGTGGAGGGAGATCAGGCCATTCGTAATTCTGGCTTTTTAGTGAAAAACCGAACCTGATTTGATTTGTATGACTAGGATACGGGTATGCATGTGTTTCAAATATAGTACCTTTTCATGGTGTTTGAATTGATAAGTTGGGGAAATTCGTTCACGTCCATCTCTTGTAGTCTGATAGCTCCCCCTGTCAACACTTCCTTGATAATGAAAGGGCCTTCCCAATTAGGGGCAAACTTTCCTTTTGCTTCATCTTGATTGGCTAAAACTTTCTTCAGCACCAAGTCGTTTTCTTTGAATTGTCGTATTCAACCTTTCTTGTTGTAGGATCAAGCCATCCTTTGCTGATATAACTATCCGTGGAAAATGATTGTAGCCCTCTTTTCATCTATCAGGGACAGTTGGTGGTATCGGTCTTGCAACCACTGCTCTTCGTTCATCTGAGCGTCGATTAACACTCGTAAATAGTCCATCTCTACTTCTATGAGGAGGACTGCTTCCATGCCATAGACCAATGAATAGGGGGTAGCCCCAGTAGAGGTGCTCATTGACGTCCTGTATGCTAACAGGGTTAGAGGCAGCAGGTCAGCCCATTCTTTGTGATTGGCGGACATTTTCTGCATGATCTTTTTGATGTTGTTGTTGGCTGCTTCAACAGCACCATTCATCTTGGGTCGATAGATGACAGAGTTGAGATGCTTGATGTGGAACTTGTTGCACAGTTCTCTCACCATTTGATTGTTCAGGTTCTTGCATTGTCTGATATGATCACCTCCAGTTATCCATATCAACAGACGACATTGTTTTTGATGAACCCAATGATTACCTCTTTGGTGACTTTGGGAAAAGAGGCTGCTTCAACCCATTTGGTGAAATAATCTATCATGGTGAAGATGAATCGAGGACCATTGCTGACTTTTGGTTCTACTGGACCGATCACATCCATTCCCCACATGGATAAAGGCCATGGTGAACTCATGTTATGTAGCTCATTTGGAGGAGCATGTATGGCATTTCCATGTACTTGACATTGAAAGCATCTCTTGACGTGATCATCACAGTCAGCTTTGAGCAAGATCCAGAATATCCTGTTCTTAATATCTTCTTGGCCAGCAGGTGGCCGCTCGTGTGTGGACCACAGACTCCAGCATAGATTTCTTCCATAAGTCTTTGGGCTTGCTCTTTATCAAGGCATCTTAACAAGCCTATTCTAGCATCTCTTTTGTAGAGTTCATCTCCGCTCATATAGAACTTCATGGCCATCTTGTGAATCCGCTTTTGCTCGGATTGGCTTGTGCCAGCGTAGATCCATCTCGGAGGTATTCCTTGATGCCTTGATACCAAGGCTGATTGACAGGAGGTATTTCATCTGATACTTCTCTAATGTAATTCCCCTATGTCGGGGCTTTCTGAATTGTGAATTTGATGCAAGGAATACTACTTCTATCGGATATGCGGATCAATGAAGCTAACGTTGCCAATGTATCAGCGAAATCATTCTTACCCCGAGGAATATAGTTGATTATGTCTTCAAACTCCAAAGATATTTTGATGACATGCCGATCATAGGGCAGTAAATGCAGTTCTTTGGTGTGATTTGCCCCGGTGGTTTGCTTGATGACCAACTCAGAGTCTCCAAAGACCATTAGGTGTTTGATACCCATGGATTGGGCTAGTTTCAACCCCATTATACAACCTTCATACTCAGCTGTGTTGTTGGTGTTGCCAAATTAAAGTTTGGTAGCCACAAAATATTGTTCTCCTGTACCAGAGATAAGGACTGCCCCAGCTCTGGCACCTTCCATGTTTACTGCTCCGTCGAAATACATTTTCCATGGCTGGACTGTATTCTCTTGCTGGAGTTGTTGAATCATCATGATCCCATCATCCGGGAAATAAGTCTTTAGGGGTTCGAACCCTCCTGAAGGTGCTTCAGCTAATTGATCTGCAATGCCTTGACCCTTGATTGACTTCTGAGTCACGTAGACAATGTCGAACTATTGTATGATCAACTGCCATTTGGATAGTCGATAATTCAACACTGGCTTGTTTAATACGTACTTGAGTGGATCCATGCGGGATATGAGACAGGTCGTGTGCCCATGTAAATAGTGTTTCAACCTCATAGCAGCCCATGCTAACGCATAGCATATCTTCTCGATCAGGGTGTATTTCTGTTCACCACTACTAAATCTTTTACTGATGTAGTAGATGGCTCTTTCCTTGATACTATCATCCTTCCAACATGAAGCCCATTGCATTGGTATTGACGGACAGGTATATGAACAGAGGAACTCCATCCCTCGGAGGTACCAAAATAGGTGCTTCGACCAGCTGTTTCTTGATGGCAAGGAAGGCTTGTTGACAATCCTCATTCCATTTAGTGGAGTAATTCTTCCTTATTAGCTTGAATATGGGTTCACAGGTTGCTGTGAGCTGGGAAATGAATCGGCTTATAAAGTTTATTCTCCCCAGGAACCCACGTATCTCCTTCTCTGTTTGATGTACTGGCATCTCAATGGTAGCTTTGATCTTGGCAGGGTCTAGCTCGATGCCTCGATTACTCACCAAAAATCATAACAATTTGCCTGATTTGACGCCAAAAGCACATTTAGCTGGATTTAGCTTGAGGTTATACTTGCGCAACCTGTTGAACAACTTCCTGAGATGTTTAATGTGATTATCCTCCCTCCGGGATTTGATGATGATGTCTTCCACATAAACCTCTATTTCTTTGTGCATCATATCGTGATACAGGGCCATCATGGCTTGCTGATACGTGGCTCCGGCATTGATGAGACCGAAGGATAATCGCCTATAGCAAAAGGTTCCCCAGGGAGTGATGAAATTAATTTTCTCCCGGTCCTCTTCAGCAACCATGATTTTATGGTAACCAGCAAAGAAATCTATGAAGGAATACATGTCGTACTGCGCCGTATTGTCTAACAGGATGTGGATAAAAGGTACTGGGAAATTGTCCTTGAGGCAGGCTTTGTTTAAATCTCGGTAATCCATTCAAACTCGTACTTTCCCTCCAGGTTTAGGTATGGGAACTATGTTTGACAGTCACTTTGGGTATATTGATACCATGATGATTCCGGCTTTGAATTGTTTAACAACTTCTTCTTTAACTATCAGACTCCATTCAGGTTTCAATCGCCTGAGCTTTTACTTGACTGGATTAAATCCATCTTTGATGGGCATTCAATGGATGACAATGTCAGTGGACAGGCCAATCATGTCTTCACGTGACCATGCAAACACATCCTGGAACTGTGCTAGGAGTTCAATCAGGTCAACTTTTTGGTCTTGGGTGAGGTCTATGCCTATCTGGATTTCGTTGATGTTTTTGGAGGTTCCTATGTTAATAGTGGTGGTTTGGTCGAGGTTTGCTTTGGGTTTGTCTTAAACCCATTCTTTGATCTCCTCGGGCACCTCATAGTCATCTTCCTCCTCTTGATCATTATCCATCAAGTTGAAGTTCAGTTCTACATCAAAGTTATAGTTATTTTGACAGGTTGGCATCTCATCAGCAGAGACAAACATATCCAACGCTTGAGTCCTGAAAACAAAAAAATGCTTTCATTTTAATATATACAACTTCTTAACTATACAAAGCATTTCGTAAAGCATGACAAAAGTTACTGCTATAGCTGTGCAATCAAAAAGAAGCAGTAAATGAAAGCATGTTTAAAGGGCAGACAGACTATCTGCCCCTTTCCCCTTTTCGACTGAGGCAAGGGACACTGCTCCAGTTATCCAAGGTTAGCTCCTCGTGAACAGGGAGAATCAAAGATTGGTAGTCATCCGCTTCGTCTCAGATGATGACTAAGACATCCTTCAAAATAGGACTACGGCTTTTCTTTGAACTGCCCCCTTTTTCCTTCTTGATGCAAGGGATTTGAATTTGATCCTTGTTGTCGCTGTCGAGGATCTCGTCATTCATACCCTCGTAGTTTATGATAACCCGCATGTTAGCAAATGGGTCTCGTCCTTCGTACAGGATCTTTTCTTTTCCCTTTTTGCTATTCATCTCGGATCTGAGAGTTTTTCTCTCACTTGCTGGTATAATGCGAGGAAATAACATGGTTGATGCCACAGCTGGGATTTTCCTCACGGGTTTCACCCATCCGACATCCGTAAGGTTTGGCAGCAAAATTGTGGAAGCATGAGCCTTAGGATGCTTGTGTGGGTTCCTGCGGCTTGATCCGGATGAATATCCCAATCCGGCTCTCCCAGTCTGGCTTGGGATTTGTACTGGACTCTTGATACCTTGCTGATTCTTTCCTAACCCTTCTCCAGGTTGGAAACCCAAAGATATCATCTCTTGGTCCACTGTCATTACTTTAGGGGAGACTTTAGGCTTCAATACTGGTGCTCCGATAGGTCGATACTGAGTATCACTCACCTCCAGGGCTTGAAAACTTGCAGGTTTAATCCCTGCATCTAAGCAAATCAATGACATGTCTTCCTGTATGCAGGCAGGGTATTCTGGTTCAGCGTTGACCGTGATGAGGTTGCCGTTGATAATGTATTTAAGTTATTGATGGAGGGTGGATGGCACTGCCCCTGCCATGTGGATCCATGGCCTGCCCAGCAACAAGTTGTATCCAGTGGTGATGTTGAGCACCTGAAAGGATACATAGAAAGTGTGCTGACCAATCTCTAATGGAAGCTCTATTTCTCCCATAGCTTGTCGGCGAGATCCATCGAAAGCTCGAATGACCACATGATTCGTTTTGATCCGGTTTGGGTTGATCTTCATCCTCTCCAAGGTGTCGTAGGTGTAACGACCCCAAAAATCATACAATAATATTCTTCTTATCGATCGTTAACAATACAACCTTAATCTATCTTTACATTATTATTCGATATTAAAATCACTAAAAATGCGGAATATTTAAAACTTTTATATAATCTTTCTTTATTGCCCTGAATTGCAACCTTTACATTACAAATATTTGATTTAATTATATTACACGGATTGCTTCCTCTAAGTTACTATACAAAGTATTACATTACAAATATTATCCATACACATCGGATAACTTAACTTTCAACTTAACTATGGTGATACAATCAAAACATCAAATACATTTCTCATCTAACATAAGTAATATTCTTGAAAATCGATCTCTATAATTCACATAGCACGTATCATTACCTTGCATCCTTGACCTGCAAAAATGGTTATTTGCAAGAATGAGCTCGACAGCTCAGCAAGATCTAACAGCTTTCATGCATCATGTAACACATAAGTAGCATGCTCAATATACATCTCATAATCATTAAAGTAACATAGCATACATGCTTGAATTCACATAACAAATATAAAGATTAAGTTCCTTACTCAATCAACATTCTTTAATCAATCAATGTAGTCATAAATTAACTTTAACATTTCATGCTTACAACATAAATAACATATCATGCTCTTTGTAATACAATTGAAAACAGTTCATCATTAATTTCACATAGAAAATAGGAACCGAAAGACTTGCATGGCTCGTAGATTACCAATTACCAAAAAATAGTTTATAATAATCTGCTTCATCAATCCTACACACGTATTACCATACGCATCAACTTTTAGTTACCTAGCAGCGCTTATCAAACGTCTAAGTACATTCTACTTTATACTTTCTAATTCTCTCCCATTTAGTTGACACACACTGTCAAATTATATGTATAATTAACAATATAAGTTAATTATCACATTACTACTTCTCATAATTAGTTAACCAATTTAGGTTAACTCATTCCTCTTTAACTATTAAGTTAATAATTAATCATCACAAAATTAATCACATCACATAATCATATTACATGCTCACATAATTAATCAATTAATAATTACATACTCATATTAAATTATAATTAAATAAATTATAATTTAAACATCCATTTTAATTATAATTAATCAAATTATAATTACATTTTATGTTAATCAAATTATAATTAAATAATTTAAACCATTACTCTAATTAATCAAATTATAATTAAAAAAATTATAATTTATAATTAATCAAACTACATCATGCATTAAATTATAATTAGACCAAGTATAATTTAAATTAAATAATTACTTAGATTACAATTAATCAATTTCAATTCATGCACTCATTAAATTATAATTAAATAAATTACACTTTTTCCTCAATTATAATTATTCCAAATTATAATTACATATCATATTATAATTTAACAAATTATACTTCAAGTTAAACATGTACTTTGATTTAAAACTAATCAAACTATATTCATTATAATTTAACAATTATAATTTAAATTAAACCTTTACTATAATTATAATTATTCCAAATTATAATTACACTTTATATTTTATTAATATAACTCATTACTATTATTTAACATTTTAAGGCATGCTTATCATGTCATCAATTATCACATAAACTTAGCTTTTCAAAATACTTAAAAAAATAAAGCTTTCTTTTCTGCAAACCCCCCGCCGGGGCGGGGGTTCTAAGCTTAGCAAGGCCAGCCGGGGCGGGCCCCCTCCAGTGGTTCAAGTTTTGCTTGCGAACTGTATAGAGAAAAAGTCAATTTGACTTATTTCTTCACACCAAATTCTACTTTCAGTCAACACAATTCATAACCACTTTATAGAAAACATAAATTCTAACTCCTAACATGTTTTAACACATGAAATCATCAAAACACACAATTTAAAACAACCAATTTCATGATTTTTAAAGAAAAACCATTAATACGTGTTCTTGATGAAATTGAACACTGTAATTTATTTTTAAAACGAAATACACAATTCAAACCATACTTGAATACGTTCCTTGACAAATTAACAAAATCCTCAATCAATTTGTACAACAATTCACCATAAAACTTAAATTTTTGATTTTAAAAAAAATATATATTTTCAAAATATATATTCACTATAACTTCTTGATGAACATGAATCCCTCATGTTCATTATATACACATGGATTAAACATCCTAATTAGTATATAAACCAATTATAAGCATATTTGACATAATTCATATATACAATTTCATGTTTACACTAACTTTTCATGAGAACTCAATTTACAGAGGACTCAATCATGAAGAACATCAATATAAAATCTCTAAACTACTAGATTAGAGATTATACCTTGGCTTAGTGAGTAAGAAGAAGATCATAATAAGGTTGAACAAGGACTTTCTCTCGAAGCCTTCCTCCTTTCCTCCCCTTCTTCTCTCTTCTTCTTCCTTCTTCCTTCTCTCTAGCTCTTTGTTTTATGTGTTTTCTTTCTACACATACTAACCTTTTGTTCTAACATTTAACTCTTTTAACTTCTAAACTAACGTATATACAATACACATATAACTAATATATTATATGTATAATTATATAATATAACTCCCAATATTTAAACCACCATATTTAACACCATAATCGCAATTAATATAATTAAGTTACAATTTGAATTTTAAAAGCCCTGAGGCTAGTTTGGCAAAACAACATTATTTTTTTTAAAATAGATTTTTAGTAGTAAGGCCCCGTTCGGCAAAACGGATTTAAAACAATACAAGGGCCTTGTTTGGAAAAACGATTTTAAAAACTCTTTTAATTCTTTTAATAAATTCTTTAACACATATTTTTAATGTTACACTTTAATTAATTAAATCTTAACATTCTAATTAATTAATTAAAAGTTAACATCAATTAATCACATAAAAATAATCACATAATTATAATTACTCGCTAATTATAATTTCATATAACAATTACCACATAACCTCGTCTAATTTAATTATCCCAATTAAATTAGAACTATAACATAAAATCCTTACATATCAAATTAAATTAAATATTAAATATTTATTTAATTAATATAATACACTTAATTAAATCACTTCACCATAATCACATAAATTATTTATTAGCTCAAAAAATAAATAAATTAAAATATTTATTTTAATCAATAAATATTAAAATTAATATCTAAAATTCTTTTCACACCAAATCACATATTTTATAATATATGACACATATACACATTCTCAAACTCAAAACGTCTCACAATAAGAATTTTATTTATTAAATTCTCATTTATTAATTTCTTAAAAATCCGGGATGTCACAGTAGGGACAGATGTTGAGGGATGATCCTCCATCTATGAGCACACCCTTGATCACATACTCAGAAGACATTACAGCTATGTGCAGGGACTAACGATGACCCGTTCCTTTTGCAGGGATTTCATCGTCAGTGAAAGAAATCACATTGCTATTGAAAATGTGTTCCACCACATAACGAAATTTTTCGACATCCACAGTATGTGGCAGATGACCTTCTTTCAGTACTTTCACTAAAATGTTGCGATGATCCACCGAGGACAAGACCAAGTCTAGGATGGACATTTTCTTGGGTGCGTCTTTCAGGCTTTCCACCACTTAATTTCATGGTGTCCCATTTTTGTGAGGAATTCTTCGATTTTCTCATCAGCCACCTTTTCTTTGGATTTAATGGCTGGTTTGATCACCCGCTGAGGCAGGTACAATGGATTATCCTTTGGTACGATTGCAATGTTGTTTGATGTGGAACCTTCGTTATTCCCATAGTTCCATGGGATCCTCTTCAGACTAATAATTGGATATTGATGTCTGAACAGGCAAGATTAAAGGCTCGGGTGCGTCCATCTTCACAGAATTTGATATTTCTTTGACCCTTTTCCCTGACAGTACTAAGGGCGTGAGGGATGGCTCCTAGTCACAAGATACAACAGCCACTGTATCCTGGTTCCATGCAGTGGGGATCCAGAGAGTATCTTCATCTGGGAGGTCAAGAACTTGATTTCCCCTTATCAATTCACCGCTTTCAATCATGTCCTGAATCAGGTTACGAAGTGCCTAGCAATCTTCAGTGTCATGGCCGGGTGAATTGGAGTGAGACTGACATATCTGGTTAGGCTTGAATTTTCTAGATTGTGGGTTCAATGGAGGTAATAAGTCTGCAACCATTCCCTCGTTGATTAGCATTTGGAGGATTTGCTCCATTGACTGGTTTAGGTTGGTGAAATTCCTTTGAAATAAGAGTTTCCTACCAGTATGGACATTTTCATCTTTAACCATTTTGTCAGTCGAAGGCTCATGCTCATGAGACTGGTTATGATCCCTCCTGGGATTAATCTCAGGTGTGGAAGGACGATCGACGTCAGATTGATTGGATTGTTTCATTATCTGTCTGGTGATCTGATGCTGGTAGACGACCAGTTCTGCCAATTATTTGATTTGTTCCTTGATAGACTTTATTGCTTGCTCTATTAGGAACTGCCTTTCTGAGATTTCCCAACTGTCTGGGCTGTTGTTGCTAGATGGAGTTGACTCTTCCACAAAACGGAGGTACTTGGATCCTTCTCCGCTTGTGGTGCTGATCATATTGACATTCTCCTCTTTATGCTGAGGGAGAGGATTGTCTTGGACGTGTGGTTGTTCTGGTTTGGTTACCATAATCTCTCCATTGTCAATCAAGTCTTCAATTTTGTGCTTGAGAGACCAATAGTCTTGAGTGTCATGGCCCGGGGGAGCCGGAATGGTAAGCACACTTCTTGCTTGGGTTGAAATTCCGTCCACTAGTGTTGGTTGGTGGAAGGAGTTGGAAAATCTTCTTCTGTGTCGTTAAAAGCTTTAGCACATTCTCGAGTGAATCCCCTTATGGGGTGAAGATTCTTCGACACCTGACCTTTATATTCTTCTGAAATGGGAGATTTGAAGGCTGTGCTGGAGCTTGGAAAGGGGTATAGTTCATTCTTTGAAGAGGCATACTGTTTAACTCGCCTATTTAAGTTTGTCCTTGCAATACTAAGGACACTTTTTCATCTTTCTTTTTGCGTACTCTCCGGGGATTACTCCCGTAGTTTTCGGACTGGATATGCTCAGCAACAGCTTCGAGGGCGGTTAGATCTTTTATCTTGCCGGTCTTGAGCCCCATATCTGCCATTTTGCCGTGTTTGATCATTTTAGAGAATGGTTTTTCTCCTGCTAGGACCCTCTCATAATATGGAGCTTCTTGGATATCGATGAAGGTCATGAATATCTCAGACTCAGTCATGGCTGGGGTGACTTATGCTACAACCCGCCTCCACCGTTGTGCATATTCTTAGAATGATTCAGTGTTCTTTTTCTTGATTTTGGTTATCTGGTATCTGTCCGGAGCAAGTTGAGATTGGAAGCTATACCGACTGAGGAAATCATGGGCCAACTCTTCCCAACTGTGAATTTTAGAGTTGTCCAGACGGGCATACCAGGCTCTGGCCTCTCTAGTCAAACTCTTCTGGAATAATTGCATTCGAAGCTTCTCATCCTCTACATAGGATCCGAGTTCTCCAATGAATACTTTTAGGTGGGTATACAGGTCTCCCAATCCATCGTATTTCTTAAAATCAGGAGTTTTAAATTTTTCGGGATAACGAGCCCCGGGGAAAATACAAAGGTCGGAGTAATTAACACTGCCGAATGCCCCAGTCCCTTTGATAGGCTGAAGAGTTTCTTTCATCTGCTGTATTTTCTTCACAATGTCACCAGCTTCCTACTCTTTATTGAGGGTGGTGATTTCAGGGGTTTTATTGATTGTATCCTAGTTTTGTGCTCCAGGAATCTGAGTTTCAGCTTTTTCGGTCTCTTGACTGCCACCACTACCACCAGGTGCTCCTAGTTCTGTGTGAGCTTGGGCTTGCTTCCCTTTAGGAGCCTTGCTCTGTTCTCTCAGGAAATTGGCTAATTCGGCTATCTGATTCTTCAGTCCTTCAAACTCTTCCCTAGATATAGTGGTGGACTCTGGTTGAGCACTGGAAGTCATGTCCGTAGATGGACTTAGTGCTTCTTAAACTTAGATCTAGTGACAAGACCAATTTTTCACCTATAACAAAATGTAGGCTTGTCATATTCCTGATGTAGGTAGAGATATGATGCATGACATGATGTGTTTTTTTAAATCTTATCCTGCAAAATAGAGGTCAGTTGTTTTGATGACAAGATGACAAGAGATATATGATAAGAAACGTAAATCTTTCATTATTTACATTGTGCTCCTTTACATTTGGAATTAAAAATATGACATTGAATTGAAAGAGGAAGGCATGAAGAAGGTTTCCCGTCGGATTTGGTTAATCAGAGGCTGACCTATCTTAGGGTATTCTTGCGGCTTTTTGGCATGAAGGTCCCCAGATCATCGCAATCTACTAGAGGGGAAATTAATCTAATCTTTCAACTGGAGCGAATCTGGGTGGTGCATTTTCATGAGTCCTAGAGACTAAGCCGTCCCCAGAGACATTACTTATCACTGACGGGTTTTGCCTCCTTATGAGAGGAATCACACAACATACATTCACATACATCGTGCCTCACCGTTATGCATATGATGACTTTGTTTGGAAAGCAAAAAAACATTCATTCACATTTATTCAATGTAAAGACGCAGCATTCACGTATTCATTCAATGTAAAGACGCAACATTCACGCAGTCATTCAATGTAAAGACATAGCATTCACGCATTTATAGTCTTATTTGAAAGCGGCCTAAGCCCTCTACTGTCCCGAGCAGAGTCGCCACCTGTCGACGTCAGGAAAAAATTTGCGGGTCGGGTCACAACCTAGATCTTTCTCTCTTCCTAAGTTATCTCTACCCTTACTCTTTTTATTTTTGAAAAAGGTTTTGAAGGGTTTTTTAGGAAAAGGCCAACATATATCATTTCGACGATTTGAACGTTTTACAGAGTCGCCAGTTGGTAGATTTGAAATGGTTGTACCAACTCAATCGACTTTTGTTTAAAAGAGGCCCAATTGCTGGACACTGTCGAAACTTGATCTTTGAAACCGAATTTTTGAGTTCGAGGGCTTAGTTAAGTCTGGGGAAGGTGTTAGGCACCCCACAACTCCCGTGTAAATACGGTACCGTAACTTTTCAATATTTCCCTTTAAAACTGAAATGTGTGTGTGAATGCTATTTGAAAATTAGGCCTATGTTTGATTGGAAAGCATGTCTATACATCGTTGAACCTATATACAAAGGGTTTGATTTGATTTGCAAACGTCTTTGATTTGATTTGTAAAAGCATTTGATTTGCATTGCAAAAGCTTATCTTTTCGATACGATTATTTCAAATGATGTTTTGAAAGCTGGTTTTCAAACCCTTACGCTAACATAGAAATTGAATCATATTGATACTTTAATTTTATCCTTTAAGCCTTAAGGCTCAATTTGAATGGTGATTGTCGGGCTGCGAAGTATCCTCGACCACAAAGTATATACAAGTGTCGATCTCATTTATTTATTAAATTCTCATTTATAATTCTTAAAAATCCGGGATATCACATCCTTCCCTTCTTATAAGGATTTTGTCCTCGGAATCAACGAAACCTCCCTTACTCGATTTTTACAAATTCTCTTTCACAATTTTATTGTTGAATAACTTCAACACATTATCTCAACAAAAGTTATACATATATATTATACATATATCTTACTCCATTCACCTCTTCAACAAGGTTTAGATTTATTACAAAACCTACAATTAAACAGAATCATCTTCATCTTATTCTCCTAATCAAAGCAAAAGGGTATAATCTCTGAATTTTATTTTTTATATTATTTTCATGTTCTTCATGATTGAGTCCTCTGTAAATTGAGTTATCATGAAAAGTTAGTATAAACATAAAATTCTATATGTGAATTGTGTCAATATATGCTTATAATCGATTTATATGCTTAATTAGGATGATTAATCCATGTGTGCATGTTGAACATGAGGGATTCATGTTCATGAAAAAGTCTTAGTGAAATAGCTTTATAATTGGCCTATTTGAAATCAAAAATTATGATTTGATTATGTAAATTGAGGTTAGATGTTGATAACATGTTTATAAATAAATTTAAATATGTTTTGATTAGGTGTTTTGATTTAAAAATATATTTCAGTGTTCAATTTAGTCAAGAACACTTGTTAATGGTTTTCTTCAAAAATTATGGAATGGGTTATTTTAAACTATGTGTTTTAAGGATTAAATGTTTTGAAACATGTTAGGAGTTTAGAAATTATGTTTTCTATTAAGTTGTTATGAATTGTGTTGGCTGGAATTGGAACTTGGTGTGGAGAAATAGAAAGCAGATCCTCTGTCTCCATTTTCTCTGTCCCCTTGTGTCCCCCCATTTAAATGTTGACACATGTCCTCTTATTTAACACCAAGTAACTTTAAAATTAAAAAAGAGGACAGATGTCAATATTTAAGTGGGGGGACACAAGGGGACAAGAAAAATGGAGACAGAGGATCTGCTCTCGGAGAAATAAGCCAAATTAGTTTTTCTCTGCACAGTTCGAGGGCAAAAAAATTGAACCCCTGAAGGGAGTCCGCTCCGGCAGGCCTTTCAAGTCCAAGTACCCCGGCCCGGGCGGGGGGTATGCAGGAAATAGAGCTTTGTTTTTTTTTTTTGTATTTTGAAAAGCTAAGTTTATGTGATATTTGATAACATGTTAGCATACCTTAAAATGCTAAAATAATGATAATGAGTTATGTTAATATAATTTAATATGTAATTATAATTAAATTGAAAGTTTAATTTAAGTTATGAATTGTTAAATGAATATAGTTTGATTAATTTTAAATCAAAGTAAATGTTTAACTTGAAGTATAATTTGTTTAGTTATAACTTAATATGTGATTATAATTTGAAATAATTATAATTAAGGTAAAAGTGTAATTTAGATTGTAATTTATTTAATTATAATTTAATGAGAGTATGAATAGAAATTGAGTATTCATAATCTAAGTAATGGTTTAATTTAAATATGTTTAATTATGATTTAATGCAAGATGTAGATGATTTATTATAAATTATGATTGTTTAATTATAATTTGATTAAAGTGGATGTTTAAATTATAATTTTGTTTAATTATAATTTAAATTAGTATGAGTATGTAATTATTAATTGATTAATCATGTGAAATATAATATAATTATGTGATGTGATTAGTTACGTGATAATTAAGTATTAACGTATTAGTTAATGAGGAATGAGGTAACCTAGATTGGTTAACTAACGATGAGGATTAGCTATGTGATGTGATTAGTTATGTGGTAATTAAGTATTAACGTATTAGTTAATGAGGAATGAGTTAACCTGGATTGGTTAACTAACGATGAGGATTAGCTATGTGATAATTAACTTGTATTGTTAATTATACATATGATTTGACAGTGAGTGTCAAACGAGTAAATAGAAGAGAATTAGAAAGTATAAAGTAGAAGTTACTTAAGCGTTTGCTAAACATCGCTATGAGACTAATAGTTGATGCGTATGGTAATACGTGTGTAGGATTGATGAAGCAGATTATTATAAGCTATTTTTTGGTAATTGGTAATCTACGAGCCAGGAAAGTCTTTTGGTTCCTATTCTCTATGTGAACTTGATGATATTATGAACTGTTTTAAAATGTATTGCAAAAATCATGTTATGTTATATATGTTGCAAGCATGAAATGTTAAAGTCAATTTATAACTACATTAATTGATTTAAGAATGTTGATTGAGTAAGGAACTCAATCTCTATTCTTCTGACCACATTCACCTTCAGAATAATAAGAATCTTCCACAATTGTTCAATAATTGGGAAGCGATATAAATAACTCAGGAATTTAAAAGATTCTAAATCATGCTGAGTGGTCGCAAGACCTTGAACTTATTTTTAAGTTTAATAGTGCTTCACCCCCGGTACTTCACACTATAAACCGCATCGGTACTCTATGTGGCCAGCCTATCGTACCCATACGTTGGTCCCAAACGTAGTAAATTGTAACGACTATATGCGTTACATTCGGAACTATAATCTCCGATAACATGTCCCTTTTTTATAGAGTTGTTCACCTCAGATTCTTAACATCTGAATCCGCACCAAAATAATTTAGTTCGACATAGTTTGACCAAGAACGCTCGAATTTATAAACATCTTTCAATATTTGTCTAGCTGAATAAAGTAGCATAGACTTCTAGCAATAATTCGGACATCAATTGAAATATATATATATATATATATATATATATATATTTAACCAACTCAATCAAATAAAAAAAATTCTTCGTTTAAAGAAACTAAAAGTAAATAAATCCTTTTTTTTCTAAGGAAATTAAAGTTTTTTTTTTCGTTTAATGAAACCAAAATAAATAAATAAATCTTTTCATAATATCCTGATACCGTACCGTAGTAATGGTACATTGAGTATTTCATCATTATATGTCGTCGTCATACTACATCATACCATAGTGGGCTGACGATCATACGATCACATCCAACACTAGGTTTAACTGCATTGATAACTTCCTCGATTATTGCTTCTACACCACATCAAATGATGCATATAAAATACATTTTGAAGATTTAAAATTATTTTTTTTGTCTAGCTGAAGCAATTAGCACAGACATGTGAATAATAGCACGTATTTAAAAAATTCATTGGTTCTATCGTTTGATCCAATAATTTTCAAGAAAAACAGAAATGTAACATCAGCACGAAGTCAATAAATTTCAAAAATCTAGCAAAGTTAGGAGATTTAGAATATAAAAACTTTCTCCATCAATTAAATCTTTACTCCACCATTACTTAATCATTTTATTAATCTTAACAACAACAATGCTTTTTATACCATAACCTTTCTATACCCAGTATAGTTCATCGAACATACCACACTTTGGAAGTTCAGGAACTCGCCATAATAATATGAGTTTAAGAACGTGTCCTAGTAATACATAGTCAAAGAATTGATCAGAGACTGTCCATATACTTAGGGGTTCGAAACATACATAAGATTATGAGTCACGAACTTACCATAAGTATGAATTTTAAGAACTCACCTAACCTTAAGATTATCTAATGTAATCTTAATATCATCTAATCTAATCTCTATTGACTCTAACTATCAAATATAAACATGGGACAAGAATCACCTTCTCACCATATATATATATATATATATCGATAGCGCGACACCAATCTTCCAACGATTGTTAATATGATAAACCAAGTGTAAGCACAAAACCCTGCCCATACAAAGATTTGTATAACTCAGCCATAACATGAGTCCTCTGTTGAAATCCCACTTAACTATATCTTACTCATAACTTCTTATTTTATGCTCGATACAGACTTTTTGTATCTCATCATTTATAACTCCTCGTGAGTTAATCTCGTACTATATCATAGTACCTTCTCGTTATAGTCTCAAACTATAACTATTCAATCTTTAAAGACCATCTGTCTTTCAACTCTAAAAAGATCACGCTGTGATCTTAGTCTATAATCATCTCCCTTCGTTATCGTTTTGTTTTAAAACTTCTTATCTCTACCTTTCATCTTGTCATGCCATGATTTCAGTATGCTTTTAATCTTACAGACTTCGTCTATTCATCGTTATTCGTCATCTTGATTACTGGAGTTAGACAACTCTTGGTTCTTATCTCTATATCTTTTCAAGATTCTTCTTTGAATCTTCTTGTTTATTAAACAAGTCTTCCTTTAAGAATTTTTAATTCATTCATATAGTTCAATATTTATTCGGGTTTTATTCTTTGTCATTCTAATCTTCTTCTTATAACATTTCTAAGACTTAACTCATCCTATATATCTACGTATGTGAAAAGAATCACCTTTTCGTTATACATAACTTAAACTTAACTTCTTATTCTCTAAGGCCATAGCCTAAGGTACTCTTACCTAAGGTTATATGTGATTTGGTGTAAAGAGAATTTATATATTTATTGAATTAAATAAATATTTTAATTTATTTATTTATTGAGTTAAATAAATTATGTGTTGATTATGGAGTAATTTAATTAAGTGTAATATATTAATTAAATAGATATTTAATATTTAATTTAATTAATATATAATGATTTTATGTTATAGTTCTAATTTAATTGAGATAATTAAATTAGATGAGTAATGCGTTGAGTGTTACATACAATTATAATTAGCGAGTAATTATAATTATGTGACAATGTTTATGTGATTAATTGATGATAATTTTTAATTAATTAAATTATAATATTAAGATTTAATTAATTAAAGGATAACATTAAGAATATGTGTTAAAAGATTTATTAAAAGAATTAATAGAGTTTTAAAACCGTTTTCCCAAACAAGGCCTTTACATTGTTTTAAATCCGTTTTGCCAAACAGGGCCTTAACTATTTAAAAAACCTATTTTTTAAAATAATGAGTTTTGCCAAACAAGACTTAGGCTTTTGATATTCAAATTTGTAACTTATATATATTAAATGCAATTATGGTATTAATGGATGCTTTAATAATTGAGAGTTAAATATATATTATATAGTTATACATATAATATATATGATATCAGTTTACGTTTTGTAAAACTTACATTACTTTAGAAAACAAAAGAGTTAGATGTTAGAACAAAAGGTTAGTCTGTGTAGAAAGAAAACACAGAAAACCTAGAGATAGAGAGAAAAGAAGGAAAAAGAAGAGAGAAGAAGAGGAGGAAAAGAGGAAGGCTTTGAGAGAAAGTCCTTGTTCAACCTTATCATGATCTTCTTCTTACTCACTAAGCCAAGGTATAATCTCTAATCTTGTAGTTTAGAGATTTTATATTGATGTTCTTCATGAGTGAGTCCTCTGTAAATTGAGTTATCATGAAAAGTTAGTGTAAACATGAAATTGTATATATGAATTGTGTCAAATATGCTTATAATTTGTTTATATGCTAATTAGGATGTTTAATCCATGTGTATATTATGAACCCGAGGGATTCATATTCATCAAGAAGTTACAGTGAATATATTTTGAAACTACATGGTTTTCTTTAAAATCAAAATTTTAAGTTTTATGGTGGATTGTTGTACAAATTGATTGAGGATTTTGTTAATTTGTCAAGGAACGTGTTTAAGTATGTTTTGAATTGTGAATTTAGTTTTAAAAATAAAATTAAAGTGTTCAATTTCATCAAGAACACGTATCAATGGTTTTTCTTCAAAAATCATGAAATTGGTTGTTTTAAATTGTGTGTTTTGATGATTTCATGTGTTAAGACATGTTAGGAGTTAGAATTTATGTTTTCTATAAAGTGATTATGAATTGTATTGACTAGAAGTGGAATTTGGTGTGGAGAAATAAGTAAAATTGGTTTTTCTCGGCACAGTTCGCGAGCAAAAAATTGAACCCCTGAAGGGGGCCCGCCACGGCGGGGCTTGCAAGGCCAAGTACCCCCGTCCCGGCTGTAACGACCCCAAAATTCATACAATACAACTCTCGACATCGGTCGTTAACAAGACATCCTTATTCAGACTTTACATCTATAATCAATGATACAATCACTAAATATACAGAATATTTAAAATTTTTATATTATTCCTTCTTTATTATCCCTAAATCTCAACCTTTATCATTACATAACTTTGATTCAACTTTATTTCATGAATCGATTCGTCAGAGTTATTATAAACTAAAACTTACAATCACGTTCAATAACCCTTATACATCGAGTAAAATTTAAACTTTACAACTCAACATCTGTTAACCATCATACATTATCAAATACATTATCAGAAATCTTAAACAGGGTCCACAATAATAACAATTCAGCCAAAGTATATAAATCTTCATGCATTACATCTGATTCATTTCTTTCAAGTAGCACATAGCCTTACCTTGAATCCTTAACCTGCAAAAGTGATTATTTGCAAGAATGAGCTCGACAGCTCAGCAAGATCTAACAGCTTTCATGCATCACATAGCACATAAATACATGCTCAACATACATATCATAATAATTAAAGTAACATGGCATACACGCTTTACTTCATATAATAAATATAAAGATTGAGTTCCTTACTCAATCAACATTCTTTAATCAATCAATGTAGTCATAAATTGACTTTAACATTTCAGGCTTACAACATATATAAAACATATCATGCTCTTTGCAAAATAATTTAAAACAGTTCATCATTAAGTTCAGGTAGAAAATAGGAACTGAAAGACTTGCCTTGATCATTGTTTACCAATAACAGTTTAACATCTTACAACTATCTGCACTTCACGTGCCCTACACAATTATATAATCGTGTACATCAATTATTAGTTACATAGCAATACATATTAGTTGTAAAGTAAACTTTACTCTACATCTCATAACCCTTCCTATTATCAATACACAACATTCAATTTTTTTGTAATTCATTCAAGTGTTTATGTCTTGCTAAGACTACCTATTGGTTTTATATTAACCACATTTCATATATAATAATGTTTGTTACATTAGAATCGAAACACTATTTAAGTGTATTACCACTTTACACGACGTTTCGACGTTTATACGTCACACGCCTAACTCGCCTCTTTTGCATGTGCTTTGCATGCTCCTATATTGGGTTACATTACTCTATAATGTTTCATTCTTATTGAAAATATAATATTAAACAAGGTCATAACGACTCATTACGGCGTTACGGCATTACGGCGTTGCGACGCTTGCACGTCTGTATGTCAAACTTGCCTATTCGAACTCCCAAACGACACGCATTTGCGCACGCTTAGCACGCCCATACAAATTATTTAATACTCAAGGAATAATGTTTAAGTATCATTATAATACATAATAGTCATGTTATGGAAGTTAGAACATCATTTTACATGGTCGAGAGCATTATATGTGCATACGTGCATGCCCGACGCCCCCCGATTGCCTCTAAAACACATCAGTCCCAAACATAACCATTTTGACCCCTGCTATTGACCTCAAATTAAAAAACTTAAAGAACAAAAGTTGTAGGCCTACTCCTGCTCGTTACGGATCATCTTGAATCGCCTCAATCGGAGTTCGTATGAAAAAGTTATGGCTATTTTACCACAATAGGTTAAAACAGTCCCGGACTGACTTTCCTCCCAGCGTAGCTGCGCCCCCAAACAGCCTTGGGGGCAGTGCAGCTGCACCACTGGCAGCCTGTTACGCAATTTTCTTCTCCAGTTTGTTGTTCTGGCCAATTTTCTAACCTTTTCCTCCTTCCAACCTTCATAAATCAAGCTATACACATCCGATTGAGTCCGTTTTCGACTCTCTGGATTCGTGAAACACTGAACTACTCATCTACATAATAATTATAACACTTCAACAACATTAACCATTTATTTTAAGGGTTCCAATTCAGTGTTTATACTATATTTTCATACTATATTTTCATACTTCTACATATTTAATGAAATCTTACATCACGAATTCGTTTTAACTCCGTTTTAGTTCATTCCAATTGGGTTGTTTTCGTTTCTTAGAGGAGAACAACAAACCACTATTAATTTACAACTTACATCATAGAATCACACCAAATTTTTACCTCTAAAATAGACCATATAGTATGTAATAACCAAGAGTCTAATTTTTCCATCTTTTACACAATTTAGACTTGATTTGTTTTGATTTTAGATATGAACAACACTAGAAATTCATTACATAATCAACACACATAGATTCTTCACCAATTCCTAAGTTCAAATAACCATAGTAATTTCTAACAATGAAAATAAGGAACAAAGATTAGGAACTTAAGAATTTCTTCATACCTCTTGAACCCTCCTTAGCTTTAATCAGATGATGAAAGAGGTTGGTTCTCCTTGATTATTCAAGGCTCTTCTCCAACTCTACAAAGAACTCCTTTTCTCTCCCAGTTTTCTCTCTTCTCTTCTCTATTCTTCTTTCTCAGACTTAGCATAACTAACGTATTTTTTATTTAGTCTATCAGTTAAAAAAACCCAAGGGCTCCCATCTGTTACAAAGGCAAAGGGTCACAAGGCCTTGTTTGGCTAGAACCCCTAATCTCCTTATCCATTTATTCTAACAACTCCCTTACTATATGATACATATGTCACACTTCATTTTATTGTTAAACTATTTAGCCACATTAAGTAATTATGCAATTATAACATGTATAACTACTACACTATAATTTATGAAATTACCTTTATAACTAAAATAAACATCTCTATTAGAATAAATATTTCCATTAAAATAGTTAATATTTATTCCACTAATTATTTTAGCTAACTAAAATGAATTATACAATTATTATATATAATCATTTCATTCCTTTTTCTCACATAAATTGTCTCAATACAATTTATTTAATCCATACATCTAATCACCACTTAATTATTAATTCAATTTATTTAATACCATCATACCTAACTAAATTATTCCATAATAATTTCCATTGAATATTTATTTTACTCCATAAATATTTTAACTAAAATATTTATTTTATTTGATATATATTATAATTATTTACGAGATTCACAATCGTATTACACTAACATATTACGTTTATATGTAACATACCTTCCTCTCTCATTTTATTAAAATAAATATATTCACATCACTTCATTATTTCATTAAGTGAATTACTCACATTATTTATGAAATTTAATTCATAACAATTATAGTGCCAACAAGGCATAATAATCAAATTATATTATTTCATAATATAATTTCAACTTAATTAAATTAACTAATCTTATTCAGTCAACTTCCTTTTCGTAATAATTTCATTTACCTTCTTCAATAGTTAAATTAACTATTAAACCTCATTCTTCCAACATATGAATATATATATATATCTCCTATATTCACACCAAAACATATATTTTACAATATATAACACATATATACACATATCCAAACTCAAAATATCTCGTAATAAGAATTTTATTTATTAAATTCTTATTTTAATAATTTTCAAAAATTCAGATTGTCACATCTTTCTGTCCTTATAAGGATTCCGTCCTCGGAATCACCGAAACCCTACCTTACTCAGGTTCTCACCAAATCTCTTTAAAACATTTATCGTTGAATAACTTCAACACATTACCTTAATATAAGTTTTATATTTCCTACTACATTAAGTTCATCAACAAATTTCTAGGTTTTATTTCATAACCTTCAATTAAACACAATTATGTTTCAAATATAATATATTCTCTAACTCGTTCGCTTCCTTTCTAAGGATCATTACCATATACTTTACTCGTTGAAGACATATACTTCATAATTCACTATCTTATAAGTATTCGGGTTATCACATTCACCCTTTCTTCTAAGAATTTCGTCCTCGAAATTTTTATTAATCTTCATTCATTCAATCTATCAAAGTAGATTTTACGTTAATGTTATTCACTAACTTGTTGTGTTCCACAACTATTTCTTTCTAGGGAATATCATTCTTGCCACCTTCACCTTCAGAATAATAAGAATCTTCCACAATTGTTCAATAATTGGGAAGCGATATGAATAACAGGAATTTAAAAGATTCCAATTCATGCTGAGAGGTCATAAGACCTTGAACTCTTCTCCTGGTTTAATAGTGCATCACCACTGTAAACCATCTTTAACATAATGTTTAGCAATCACACAGACTGAAAACACTCTCTGCAAGTACTCTAGGTGATCAGCCTATCGTACCCCTACGTCGTGCACAACGTATTACATCTTAACATCGTAACGACTATATGCGTTACTTTGGAACCATTGTCTCCGATAACATGTCTCCTTTTGTAGGGTTGTTCACCTCAGCTTCTTAACATTTGAATCCACACCAAAACAATTTGGTTTGGTATAGTTTGACAAAGAACGCTTGAATTTCATGAACATCTTTCAATATTCATCTAGCTGAATCAAGTAGGATAGACTTCTAGCAATAACTCGGACATCAATCGAGATATATATATATTTAACCAACTCAAAATATATATTTTTTTCATTTAAAGAAACTAAAATTAAATAAATCCCCTTTTTTATATAGTTTAAGGAAACTAAAAATAAATGAATCTTTTCATAATATCCTGATACCGTACCGTAATAATGGTACGTTGAGGATTTTGTCATTACATGACGTCGTCATACTACATCATACCATAGTGGGCTGACGATCATACGATCACATCCAACACTAGGATTTAACTGCATTGACAACTTCCTCGATTATTGTCTCTACACCATATCAAATGATGCATAGAACACATAAAATATATTTTGAAAATTTAAAATTATTTTTGTCTAGCTGAAGCAATTAGCATAGACATGTGAATAATAGCACTATTTTTTAAAAAAATTCATTGGTTCCATCATTTGATCCAATATTTTTCAAGAAAACAGAAGTGCAACATCAGCACGAAGTCAATAAATTTCGAAAATCTAGCAAAGCTAGGAGATTTAGAATATAAAACTTTCTCTATCAATTAAATCTTTACTCCATCATTACTTAATCATTTTATCGACCTTAAACAACATCAATGCTTCCTACACCATAACCTTTCTATTCCTAGTATAGTTCATCAAACTTTCCACACTTTGAAAGTCAGAAACTTTCCACAATAATATGAGTTAAGAACTTCCTAGTCAGACCATAGGCGTCCATTCGCTGAGGAGTTCTAAACATAGCATGTGATTATGAGTCATGAACTTACCATAAGTATGAGTTTTAAGAACTCGCACTTAATCCTAATAACATCTTACTAATCTTAATAGTCTCTAACTATCAAATATACACATGAGAAAAGAATCACCTTTTCACCACATAGACATTGATAGCGCGACACCAACATTCTAATGATTATCAATGTGATAAACTAAGTGCAAGCACAAAACACATGATTCTTCAATTAAAATCCCACCTAACTCAACCATCACATGATTCTTCAATTAAAATCCCACCTAACTCTATCTTGCTCATAACTTGCTCTTTACTCGATACGAAATTTCTGTATCTCATCATTTATAACTCCTCGTGAGTTAACCTCATACTATATCATAGTACATTCTCGTTATAGCATCAAACTATAACTATTCAATCATTACTGACCATCTGTCTTTCAACTTTAAAAGATCACGTTGTAACCTTATTCTATAATCATCTCCCATATGATTCTTTCTTATCTCATTATCATTTTGTTTTAAAACTTCTTATCTTTTCCTTTCATCATGTTATATCATAACCTCATTATGATTTAATCTTATAGACTTCGTCTATTCATCGTTATTCGTCATCTTTATTATTGGAGTTAGGTAACTCCTGATTCTCATCTTGTTATCTCTTCAAGATTCTTCTTTAAATCTTCTTGTTTATTTATTAACTCTTTTTTTAAGAATTTCTAACTTCGTTCATAAAGTTCAACATTTTATTCGAGTTTTATACCTCGTTATTCTCACCTTCTTCTTATAACATTTCTAGGACTTAACTCATCCTATACTTCTACGTATGTGAAAGGAATCACCTTTTCGTTATACGTAACTTAACTTCTCATTCTCTAAGGTCATAGCCTAAGGTACTCTTACCTAAGGTGTATAACCTATCAGCTCTGATACCAATTGTAACGATCCCAAAATTCATACAATACAACTCTCGACATCGGTCGTTAATAATACATCCTTATTCAGACTTTACATCATTAATCAATGATCTAATCACTAAAAATACAGAATATTTAAAACTTTTATATTATTCCTTCTTTATTATCCCTGAATCTCAACCTTTATCATTACATAACTTTGATTCAACTTTATTTCATGAATCACTTCGTCAGAGTTATTATAAACTAAAACTTACAACCACGTTCAATAACCCTTATACATCGAGTAAAATTTAAACTTTATAACTCAACATCTGTTAACCATCATACATTATCAAATACAATATCTGAAACCTTAAACAGGGTCCACAATAATAACAATTTAGCTAAAGTATATAAATCTTCATGCATTACATCTGATTCATTTCTTTCAAGTAGAACATAGCGTTACCTTGAATCCTTAACCTACAAAAGAGATTTTTTGCAAGAATGAGCTCGACAGCTCAACAAGATCTAACAACTTTCATGCATCACATAGCACATAAATACATGCTCAACATACATCTCATAATAATTAAAGTAACATGACATACATTCTTTACTTCATATAATAAATATAAAGATTGAGTTCTTTACTCAATCAACATTCTTTAATCAATCAATGTAGTCATAAATTGACTTTAACATTTCAGGCTTACAATATATATAAAATATATCATGCTCTTTGCAAAATAATTTAAAACAGTTCATCATCAATTTCACGTAGAAAATAGGAACTGAAAGACTTGCCTTGATCGTTGTTTACCAATAACAGTTTAACAGCTTACAGCTATCCGCACTTCACGTGCCCTACACAATTATATAATCATGCACATCAATTAATAGTCACATAGCAATGCATATTAGTTGTAATGAAAGCTTTACTCTATATCTCATAACCCTTCCTATTATTAATACACAACATTCAATTTGATTGTAATTCATTCAAGTGTTTAAGTCCTGCTAGGACTACCTATTGGATTTATATTAACCACATTTCATATATAATAATGTTCGTTACATTAGAATCAAAATACTATTTAAGTGTATTACCACATTACACGACGTTTTGACGTTTATACGTCACACGCCTAGCTAGCCTATTTTGCATGTGCTTTGCATGCTCCTATATTGGGTTACATTACTCTATAATGTTTCATTCTTATTGAAAACATAATATTAAACAAGGTCATACCCACTCGTTACGGCGTTGCGACGCTCGCACGTCCGTACGTCAAACTTGCCTATTTGAACGCCCAAACGACACGCATTTGCGCACGCTTAGCACGCCCATACAAATTGTCTAATACTCAAGGATTAATATTTAAGTATAGTTATAATACATAATAGTTATGTTATGAAAGTTAGAACATCATTTTACATGGTTGGGAGCATTACATGTGCATACGTGCATGCCCGACGCCCCCCTGATTGACTCCAAAAATACATCAGTCCTAAAAATGACCATTTTGACCCCGGCTACTAACCTCAAATTAAAAACCTTAAAGAATAAAAGTTGTAGCTCTACTCATGCTTGTTCCGGATCATCTTGAATCGCCTCAATCGGAGTTCGTATGAAAACGTTATGGCTATTTTACCACAGGAGGTCAAAACAGTCCCGGACTGAGTTTCCTCCTGGCGCAGCTGCGCCCCAAACAACCTTGGGGGCAGTGCAGCTGCGCCACTGGCAGCCTGTTATGCGATTTTCTTCTCCAGTTTGTTGTTATGGCCAATTTTCTAACCCTTTTCTCCTTCCAATCTTCATAAATCAAGCTATTACACATCCGATTGAGTCCGTTTTCGACTCTATGGATTCGTGAAACACTGAACTACTCATCTACATAATAATTATAACACTTCAAAAATATTAACCATTCATTTTATGGGTTCTAATTTAGTGTTCATACTTTAAAATATTTAACGAAATCTTACATCACAAATTCGTTTTAACTCCGTTTTAGTTCATTCCAATTGGGTTGTTTTCGTTTCTCAGAGGAGAACAACAAACCAATATCAATTTACAACTTACATCATAGAATCACACCAAATTTAAATCTCCAAATCAGACCATATAGTATGTAATAACCAAGAGTCTAATTTTTCCATCTTTTACACAATTTAGACTTGATTGGTTTGATTTTAGATATGAACAACACTAGAAATTCATTACATAATCAACACCCATAGATTCTTCACCAATTCCTAAGGTCAAATAACCATATTAATTTATAACAATGAAATTAAGGACCAAAGATTAGGAACTTAAGAATTTCTTCATACCTCTTGAACCCTCCTTAGCTTTAATCAGATGATGAAAGAGGTTGGTTCTCCTTGATTCTCCAAGGCTCTTCTCCAACTCTACAGAGAACTCCTTTTCTCTCTCAATTTTCTCTCTTCTCTGACTTAGCATGACTAACGTATTTTTTATTTAGTCTATCTGTTAAAAAAACCCAAGGGCTCCCATCTGTTACAAAGGTAAAGGGTCACAAGGCCATGTTTGGCTAGAACCCCTAATCTCCTTATCCATTTATTCTAACAACTCCCTTACTATATGATACATATGTCACACTTCATTTTATTGTTAAACTATTTAGCCACATTAAGTAATTATGCAATTATAACATGTATAATTACTACAATATAATTTATAAAATTACCTTTGTAACTAAAATAAACATCTCTATTAGAATAAATATTTTCATTAAAATATTTAATATTTATTCCACTAATTATTTTAGTTAACTCAAATGAAATATAAAATTATTATATATAATCATTTCATTCCTTTTTCTCACATAAATTGTCTTAATACAATTTATTTAATCCATACATCTAATCATCACTTAATTATTAATTTAATTTATTTAATACCATCATACCTAACTAAATTATTCCATAATAATTTTCATTGAATATTTATTTTACTCCATAAATATTTTAACTAAACTATTTATTTTATTTGATAAATATTTTAATTATTTACGAGATTCACAATCGTATTACACTAACATATTACGTTTATATGTAACATACATTCCTCTCTCATTTTATTAAAACAAATATATTCACATTACTTCATTATTTTATTAAGTGAATTACTCATATTATTTATGAAATTTAATTCATAACAATTATAGTGCCAACAAGGCATAATAATCAAATTATATTATTTCATAATATAATTTTAACTTAATTAAATTAACTAATCTTATTCAGTTAACTTCTTTTTCGTAATAATTTCATTTACCTTCTTCAATAGTTAAATTAACTATTAAACCTCATTCTTCCAACAAGGAAATAAAGCTTTGTTTTTTTTTTTTTTTTTTTGTGTATTTTGAAAAGCTAAGTTTATGTGATATTTGATGACATGTTAGCATACCTTAAAATGCTAAAATAATGATAATGAGTTATGTTAATATAATTTAATATGTAATTATAATTTGGAATAATTATAATTAAATTGAAGGTTTAATTTAAGTTATGAATTGTTAAATGAATATAGTTTGATTAATTTTAAATCAAAATAAATGTTTAATTTCAATTATAATTTAATTAATCTGTATTATAATTTGAATAATTATAATTAAGGTAAATGTGTAATTTAAATTATAATTCATTTTAATTATAATTTAATGAGTGCATGGATTGAAATTGATTAATTGTAATCTAAGTAATTATTTAATTTAAATTATAATTGGTTTAATTATAATTTAATGCATGATGTAGTTTGATTAATTATAAATTTGTTTAATTATAATTTGATTAATTAGAGTAATGGTTTAAATTAAATTATAAATTGTGTAATTGTAATTTGATTAACATAAGATGTAATAATAATTTGATTAATTATAATTAAAGTGGATGTTTAAATTATAATTTATTTAATTATAATTTAATATGAGTATGTAATATGATTATGTGATGTGATTAATTATGTGATAATTAACTATTAACTTAATAGTTAAAGAGGAATGAGTAAACCTAGATTGGTTAACTAACTACGAGGATTAGCTATGTGATAAGTAACTTATATTGTTAATTATACATATAAATTTGACAGTGTGTGTCAAATAAATGGGAGAGAACTATGAAGTATAAAGTAGAAGTTACTTAAGCGTTTGCTAAACGTCGCTATGAGACTAATAGTTGATGCGTATGGTAATACGTGTGTAGGATTGATGAAGCAGATTATTATAAGCTGTTTTTCTGTAATTGGTAATCTACGAGCCAGGCAAGTCTTTCGGTTCCTATTTTCTATATGAACTTGATGATATTGTGAACGGTTTTAAAATATATTGCAAAGAGCATGCTATGTTATATATGTTGCAAGCATGAAATGTTAAAGTCAATTTATGACTACATTGATTGATTTAAGAATGTTGATTGAGTAAGGAACTCAATATTTATATTTGTTATGTGATTAAAGCATGTATGCCATGTTACTTTAGTGTTTATGAGATGTATGTTGAGCATGTTAATTATGTGCTACGTGTTGTATGAAAATTGTTAGTTCTTGCTGAGTTGTCGAGCTCACTCTTGCAAAAATAAACATTTTTGCAGGTCAAGGAGGCAAGGTAATGATACATGCTAGTTGAATGTTAGAGTTCAATAGTAATTCAAGAAGCTTACTTATATTTTATGAGAAATGCATTTAATGTTTTGATTGTAACATAATTATTGAGTTGTAATGTTGAGCTATCCGATGTATAGTGGATATTGTTTATAAAAATTTTAAATTATTCTGCATTTTTAGTGATTTTAATATCGAATAATGAGGTAAAGATAGATTAAAGTTGTATTATTAACGATCGAGAAGGAGAATATTATTTTATTATTTTTAGGGTCGTTACAGTTGGTATCAAAACTGTAGGTTATACACCTTAGGTAAGAGTACCGTAGGCTATGACATTCGAGAATAAGAAGTTAAGTTTAAGTTACGTATAATGAAAAGGTGATTCTTTTCACATATATAGATTTATAGGATGAGTTAAGTCCTAAAAATGTTATAAGAAGAATATTAGAATGATAAGGAATAAAACTCGAATAAATATTGAACTATATGAATGGAATTAGAAATTCTTAAAGGAAGAGTTGTTTAATAAACAAGAAGATTCAAAGAAGAATCTTGAAGAGATATAAAGATAAGAATCAGGAGTTCCTAACTCCAATAATCAAGATAACGAATAACGATGAATAGACGAAGTCTATAAGATTAAAAGCATAATGAAATCATGGTATGACATGATGAAAGGTAGAGATAAGAAGTTTTAAAACAAAACGATAATGAGAATCATAAGGGAGATGATTATAGAATAAAATCACAGTGTGATCTTTTTAAAGTTGAAAGACAGATAGTCTTTAATGATTGAATAGTTATAGTTTGAGACTATAATGAGAAGGTACTATGATATAATAGTACGAGATTAACTCACGAGGAGTTATAAATGATGAGATACAGAAAGTCTGTATCGAGCATAAAATAAGAAGTTATGAGTAAGATAGAGTTAAGTTAATGAAATCATGGTATGACATGATGAAAGGTCGAGGTAAGAAGTTTTAAAACAACACGATAATGAGAATCATAAGGGAGATGATTATAGAATAAGATTACAGCGTGATCTTTTTAAAGTTGAAAGACAGATGGTCTTTAATGATTGAATAGTTATAGTTTGAGACTATAACGTAGAAGGTACTATGATATAGTACGAGATTAACTCACGAGGAGTTATAAATGATGAGATACAGAAAGTCTGTATCGAGCATAAAATAAGAAGTTATGAGTAAGATAGAGTTAAGTGGGATTTCAACCGAGGACTTATGTGGTGGCTGAGTTGTACAAATCTTTGTATGGGCAGGGTTTATGCTTACACTTGGTTTATCATATTGATAATCGTTGGAAGATTGGTGTCGTGCTATCGATATATATATATATGGTGAGAAGGTGATTCTTGTCCCATGTTTATATTTGATAGTTAGAGTCAATAGAGATTAGATTAGATGATATTAAGATTACATTAGATGATCTTAAGGTTAAGCGAGTTCTTAAAACTCATACTTATGGTAAGTTCGTGACTCATAATCATATGTATGTTTCGAACCCCTAAGCATATGGACAGTCTCTGATCAGTTCTTTGACTACGTATTGCTAGGACAAGTTCTTAAACTCATATTATTGTGGCAAGTTCCTGAACTTCCAAAGTATGGTAAGTTTGATGAACTATACTGGGTATAGAAAGCTAATTGTATAGAAAGCGTTGATGGTGCTGAAGATTGATAGAATGATTAAGTAATGGTGGAGTAAAGAGGTATATTGATGGAGAAAGTTTTTATATTCTAAATCTCCTTGCTTTGCTAGATTTTTGAAATTTATTGACTTCGTGCTGATGTTGCACTTCTGTTTTCTTGAAAAGCATTGGATCAAATGATGGAACCAATGGATTTTTAAAATAGTGCTATTATTCATGTGTCTATGCTAATTGCTTCAGCTAGACAAAAATGATTTGAAAATTTTAAAATGTATTTTATATATTCTATACATCATTTGATATGGTGTAGAAATAATAATCGAGGAAGTTATCAATGCAGCTAAACCTAGTGTTGGATGTGATCGTATGATCGTCAGCCCACTAACTATGGTATGATGTAGTATGACGACGTCATGAAATGATGAAATCCTCAACATACCATTACTACGATACGGTATCAGAATATTATGAAAAGATTGATTTATTTATTTTGGTTTCATTAAACGAGAAAAAAAATTTTAATTTCCTTAGAAAAAAAAATGATTTATTTACTTTTAGTTTCTTTAAACGAAGAATTTTTTTTATTTGATTGAGTTGGTTAAATATATATATATATATATATATATATATATATTTCTATTGATGTCCGAATTATTGCTAGAAGTCTATGCTATTTGATTCAGCTAGACAAATATTGAAAGATGTTTATAAATTCGAGCGTTCTTGGTCAAACTATGCCAAACCAAATTATTTTGGTAGCGGATTCATATATTAAGAAGCTGAGGTGAACAACCCTATAAAAAGGGGACATGCTATCGAAGACTATAGTTTCGAATGTAACGCATATAGTCGTTACGATTTACTACATTTGAGCCCGACATAGGGGTACGATAGGCTGGCCACCTAGAGTACCGATGCGGTTTATAGTGTGAAGTACCACTCAGCATGATTTGGAATATTTTAAATTCCTGAGTTATTTATATCGCTTCCCAATTATTGAACAATTGTGGAAGATTCTTATTATTCTAAAGGTGAATGTGGTAAGAAGAATAGACCTTAGAAAGGAATAGTTGTAGAATGCAACAATCCAGTGAATAGAGATTAACGTAAAATCTATTTTGATAGAATGATATATATATATAGATTGATAGACTTAAATTTTGATGACGAAATTTTTAGAAGAAGGGGTGAATGTGATAACCCGAATACTTACAAGATAGTGAAGTATATGAATTCTACGAGTAGAGTATATGGTTATGATCCTTAGAAAGGAATTGAACAGGTTAAAGAATATATAATATTTGATATAATTGTGTTTAATTGTAGGTTATGTAATAAAACCTAAAACTTGTTGAAGGAATGAATGGAGTAGTATATATATATAAACTTTTGTTGAGATAATGTGTTGAAGTTATTCAACAATAAAATTGTGAAAGAAAATTTGTGAAAATCGAGTAAGGGAGGTTTCGTTGATTCTGAGGACGGAATCCTTATAAGGAGGGAAGGATGTGACATCCAAAATTTTTAAGAATTATAAATGAGAATTTAATAAATAAAACCCTTATTATGAGATGTTTTGAGTTTGAGTATGTATATACGTGTCACATATTGTGAAATATGTGATTTGGTGTAAAGAGAATTTATATATTTATTGAATTAAATAAATATTTTAATTGATTTATTTATTGAGTTAAATAAATTATGTGTTGATTATGAAGTAATTTAATTAAGTGTAATATATTAATTAAATAGATATTTAATATTTAATATTATTAATATATAATAATTTTATGTTATAGTTCTAATTTAATTGAGATAATTAAATTAGATGAGTAATGTGCTGAGTGTTACATGCAATTATAATTAGCGAGTAATTATAATTATGTGACAATGTTTATGTGATTAATTGATGTCAATTTTTAATTAATTAAATGTTAATGTTAAGATTTAATTAATTAAAAGATAACATTAAGAATATGTGTTAAATGATTTATTAAAAGAATTAAAAGAGTTTTAAAACCGTTTTTCCAAACAAGACCCTTACATTGTTTTAAATCCGGTTTGCCAAACGGGGCCTTACTACTAAAATTTTAAATTATTTCGTATTTTTAGTGATTTTAATATCGAATAATGAGGTAAAGATAGATTAAAGTTGTATTATTAACGATAGAGAAGGAGAATATTATACCTTGGCTTAGTGAGTAAGAAGAATAGCATGATAAGGTTGAACAAGGACTTTCTCTCAAAGCCTTCCTCCTTTCCTCCTCTTCTTCTCTCTTCTTCTTCTTCCTTCTCTCTAGCTCTAGGTTTTTTGTGTTTTCTTTCTACACATACTAACCTTTTGTTCTAACATTTAACTCTTCTAACTTCTAAACTAACGTATATACAATACACATATAACTAATATATTATATGTATAATTATATAATATAACTCCTAATATTTAAACCACCATATTTAACACCATAATTGCAATTAATATAATTAAGTTATAATTTGAATTTTAAAAGCCCTAAGGCTTGTTTGGCAAAACAACATTATTTTTTTAAAAAACAGGTTTTTAGTAGTAAGGCCCCGTTTGGCAAGACGGATTTAAAACAATGCAAGGGCCTTGTTTGGAAAAACGATTTAAAAAACTCTTTTAATTCTTTTAATAAATCCTTTAACATATATTTTTAATGTTACACTTTAATTAATTAAATCTTAACATTCTAATTAATTAATTAAAAGTTAACATCAATTAATCACATAAAAATTACCACATAGTTATAATTACTAGCTAATTATAATTTCATGTAACAATTATCACATAACCTCGTCTAATTTAATTATCCCAATTAAATTAGAACTGTAACATAAAATCCTTACATATCAAATTAAATTAAATATTAAATATTTAATTAATTAATATAATACACTTAATTAAATCACTCCACCCTAATCACATAAATTATTTATTAGCTCAATAAATAAATTAATTAAAATATTTATTTTAATCAATAAATATTAAAATTAATATCTAAAATTCTTTTCACACCAAATCACATATTTTACAATATATGACATATATACACATTCTCAAACCCAAAACGTCTCACAATAAGAATTTTATTTATTAAATTCTCATTTATTAAATTCTTAAAAATCCGGGATGTCACAGTAGGGACAGATGTTGAGGGATGATCCTCCATCTATGAGCACACCCCTGATCACATACCTAGAAGACATTACAGCTATGTGCAGGGACTTACGATGACCCGTTCCTTTTGCAGGGATATCATCGTCAGTGAAAGAAATCACATTGCTATTAAAAATGTGTTCCACCATATAACGGAATTTTTCGGCATCCACGGTATGTGGCAGATGAGCTTCTTCCAGTACTTTCACTAGAATGTTGCGATGATCCACCGAGGACAAGACCAAGTCTATGATGGACATTTTCTTGGGTGAGTCTTTCAGGCTTTCCACCACTTGATTTTATGGTGTCCTAATTTGTTGAGGAATTCTTCGATTTTCTCATCAGCCACCTTTTCTTTGGCTTTGATGACTGGTTTGATCACCCGCTGAGGCAGGTACAATGCATTATCCTTTGGTACGATGTCAATGTTGTTTGATGTGGAACCTTCGTTATTCCCATAGTTCCATGGGACCCTCTTCAGACTAACAATTGGATATTGAGGTCTGAACAAGCAAGATTAAAGGCTCGGGTGCGGCCACCTTCACAGGATTTGATATTTCTTTGACCTCTTTCCCTGATAGTACTAAGGGTGTGAAGGATGGCTCCTTGTCATAAGATATAATAGCCACTGTATCCTGGTTCCATGTAGTGGGGATCCAGATAGTATCTTCATCTGGGAGGTCAAGAACTTGATTTCCCCTTATTAATTCAGCGCTTTCAATCATGTCCTGAATCAGGTTACGAAGTGCCCAGCAGTCTTCAGTGTCATGGCCGGGTGAATTGGAATGATACTGACATATCTGGTTAGGCTTGAATTTTCTAGATCGTGGGTTCAATGGAGGTAATAAGTCTGCAACCATTCTCTCGTTGATTAGCATTTGGAGGATTTCCTCCATTGACGGTTCAGGTTGGTGAAATTCCTTTGAAATAAGAGTTTCCTACCAGTGTGAACATTCTCATCTTTAACCATTTTGTCGGTCGAAGGCTCATGCTCATGAGACTGATTATGATCCCTCCTGGGATTGATCTCCGGTGTGGAAGGACGATCGACGTCAGATTAATTGGCTTGTTCATCATCTGTCTGGTGATCTAATACTGGTAGACGGCCAGTTCTGCCAATTATTTGATTTATTCCTTGATAGACTTTATCGCTTGCTCTATTAGGAACCGCCTTTCTGAGATTTCCCAACTGTTTGGGCTGTTGTTGCTAGATGGAGTTAACTCTTCCACATAACGGAGGTACTTGGATCCTTCTCCACTTGTGGTGCTGATCATATTGACATTCTCCTCTTTATGTTGAGGGAGAGGATTGTCTTGGACGTGTGGTTGTTCTGGTTTGGTTACCACAATCTCTCCATTGTCAATCAAGTTTTGGATTTTGTGCTTGAGAGACCAACATACTTGAGTGTCATGGCCCGGGGAGCCGGAATGGTAAGCACACTTCTTGCTTGGGTTGAAATTCCGTCCACCAGTGTTGGTTGGTGGAAGGAGTTGGAAAATCTTCTTCTGTACCGTTAAAAGCTTTAGCACATTCTCGAGTGAATCTCCTTATGGGGTGAAGATTCTTCGACACCTGACCTCCATATTCTTCTGAAATGGGGGATTTTAAGGATATGCTAGAGCTTGGAAAGGGGTATAGTTCATTCTTTGAAGAGGCATACTGTTTAACTTGCCTATTTAATTTTGTCCTTGCAATACTAGGGACACTTTTTCATCTCTCTTTTTGTGTACTCTCCGGGGATTACTCCCGTAATTTTTGGACTGGATATGCTCAGCAACAGCTTCGAGGGAGGTTAGATCTTTTATCTTGCCGGTCTTGAGCCCCATTTCTACTATTTTGTCGTGTTTGATCATTTTAGAGAATGGTTTTCCTATGCCTGCTAGGACCCTCTCATAATATGGAGCTTCTTGGATATCGATGAAGGTCATGAATATCTCAGACTCAGTCATGGCTGGGGTGACTTGTGCTACAACCCGCCTCCACCGTTGTACATATTCTCTGAATGATTCAGTGTTCTTTTTCTTGATTTTGGTTATCTGGTATCTGTCCGGAGCAAGCTGAGATTGGAAGCTATACCGACTGAGGAAATCATGGGCCAACTCTTCCCAACTGTTAATTTTAGAGTTGTCCAGACGGGCATACCAGGCTCTGGCCTCTCCAGTTAGCCACTTCTGGAATAATTACATTCGAAGCTTCTCATCCTCTACATAGGATCCGAGTTCTCCAATGAATACTTTTAGGTGGGTATAGGGGTCTCCCAATCCTTCGTATTTCTCAAAATTAGGAGTTCTAAATTTTCGGGATAACGAGCCCCGGGGAAAATATAGAGGTCGGAGTAATTAACACTGCCGAATGCCCCAGTCCCTTTGATAGGCCGGAGAGATTCTTCCATCTGCTGTATTTTCTTCTCAATGCCACCAGCTTCCTGCTCTTTGTTGAGGGTGGTGATTTCAGGGGTTTTATTGATTGTATCCTAGTTTTGTGGTCCAGGAATCTGAGTTTCGGCTTTTTCAGTCTCTTGACCGCCACCACTACCACCAGATGCTCCTGGTTCTGTGTGAGCTTGGGCTTGCTTCTCTTTAAGAGCCTTGCTCTGTTCTCTTAGGAAATTGGCTAATTCGACTATCTGATTCTTCAGTCCTTCAAACTCTTCCCTAGATACAGTGGTGGACTCTGGTTGAGCACTGGAAGTCATGTCCGTAGATGGACTTAGTTCCTTCTTAGACTTAGATCTAGTGACAGGACCAATTTTTCACCTATAACAAAACGTAGGCATGTCACATTCCTGATGTAGGTAGAGATAGGATGCATGCCATGATGTATTTTTTAAATCTTATCTTACAAAATAGAGGTCTGTTGTTTTGATGACAAGATGACAAGAGATATATGATAGGAAATGTAAATCTTTCATTATTTACATTGTGCTCCTTTACATTTGGAATTGAAAACATGACATTGAATTGAAAGAGGAAGGCATGAAGAAGCTTCTTGTTGGATTTGGTTAATCAGAGGCTGACCTATCTTAGGCTATTCTCGCAGTTTTTTGGCATGAAGGTCCCCAGATCATCGCAATCTACTAGAGGGGAAATTAATCTGATCTTTCAACTGGAGCGAATCTGGGTGGTGCATTTTTATGAGTCCCAGAGCCTAAGCCATCCCAAGAGACATTACTTATCACCAACGGGTTTTGCCTCCTTATGAGAGGAATCACACAACATACATTCACATACATCGTGCCTCACCGTTATGCATATGATGACTTTGTTTGGAAAGCAAGAAAATATTCATTCACATTTATTCAATGTAAAGACGCAGCATTCGCACATTCATTCAATGTAAAGACGTAGCATTCACGCATTCATAGTCTTGGAAGGCAAATGTTTGAAAAGATTTGAAAGCGGCCTAAGCCCTCTAATGTCCTGAGCAGAGTCGCCACCTATCGACGTCAAGAAAAAATCCATGGGTCGGGTCACAACCCGGATCTTTATCTCTTCCTAAGTTATCTCTACCCTTACTCTTTTTATTTGTGAAAATGATTTTGAAGGGTTTTTAGGAAAAGGCCAACATGTATCATGTTGACGATTTGAACGTTTTACAGAGTCGCCAGTTGATAGATTTGAAATGGTTATACCAACTCAACCGAGTTTTGTTTGAAAGAGTGCCAATTGCTGGACACTGTCGAAACTTGATCTTTGAAACCGAAGTTTTGAGTTCGAGGGCTTTGTTAAGTGTGGGGAAGGTGTTAGGCACCCCACAACTCCCGTGTAAACACGGTACCGTAACTTTTTAATATTTCTCTTTAAAATTGAAATGTGTGTGTGAATGCTATTTAAAAATTAGGCATATGTTTGATTGGAAAGCATGTCTATGCATCGTTGAACCTATGCATTTGATTTGCCTTGCAAAAGCTTATCTTTTCGATAAGATTATTTCAAATGATGTTTTGCAAGCTGATTTTCAAACCCTTACGCTAACATAGAAATTGAAACATATTAATACTTTAATTTTATCCTTTCAGCCTTAAGGCTCAATTTGAATGGTGATTGTTGGGCTGCGAAGCATCCTCGACCACAAAGTATATACAAGTGTCGGTCTCCTCATGGGCATGATAGCCATCGGAGGGACTCTAATATGACAAACCATATTTTTTCACTATGTTGAGACCTTAAATCCATATAATAGTTTTAAGGTCTTTTGCATGTACATTTTTTTATAGAAAAACTAGCAGGGTACATTCGTAAAGTGGAGTTCGTCCATCGTGGGAATCAGATTCTGATCTGTTTGATCATGAATCCCACGATTCCTAGGCTCACATATGAGTAGAAAATAAACCTGCACAATTCAAATTTGTACAGAAACAGATATATATCAAAATGTCGCCAGAACCGTGGATTCATTAAGTAAATCCTGGTTCGCACTTGGCCGAAGCGTCTCGTTCCCAGTAGATAGCGATCTAAGGGCTGTGAGGTTGTTTTTATAACTGAAACTAGAAAAATTGCTAGATTTAAATAAATCTCAGCCATTCTAGCTTCCCGGTTCAGTCTGTACCGATTTTGAACCGTTTGGAAGCTAGAATTGGCGAGAATTAAATAAATCTAGTTTGCCCGCAGATATGTCAGTGTCGATTCATATTAAGTGAATATTTAAAGAAAATAATTTAATAAAAGCGAGTAAAGCAATATATATACAATTATATATATAAAAGCTGTAAAGGGCGATGGATTTTTACACCAATGCCCGGACTAGAATTGAAATATATATATATATATATATATATATATTTATTTATAAAAGTTGTATAAAAGCCACGGGATGATCCAGACTAGACAGAATTGAAATATATATATATATAAAAAACAGTAAAATGGGCGATGGGTTTTCACGCCTGTTCTCGGACTGAAATATATACAAAAATATAGTCAACCAGGACTGGGAAGATAACCCAGTGTGGTGAAGGCTGCCAAAAATAGTAAAAAGGCCACAGAATAATCCAGGCCGAACTGGAATGTAAATGTACAGAAAAGTAGTTAACCAAGACTGGGAAGATAACCCAGTGTGGTGAAGGCTGCTTATATATGTATATTTATATGTAAAAGCAGTAAAAAGGCCACAGAATGGTCCAAGCCGAACTGAAATATAAATATATATATAGAGACAGAAAAGTAGTCAACCAAGACTGGGAAGGTAACCCAATGGTGGTGAAGGCTGCTTATATATGCAAATTTATATATAAAAGTAGTAAACTACAGCGGATTTGACATCCTAGCTTGACAGAATTGAAAAGTTAGTATGTATACAGTTAAATATATACAAAAAAAAAAGCCAAACCCGGACTGGGAAGATAACCTAGTCCGGCGAAGTTGCTAATAACAAAGATGCAAGTATATAAAAGCTGCCAAAAGCGACGGATCTTCAATCTGAGTTGTAGAAATGCCAGAAAATGTATTTATGTACAAAAATGTACCAAAAGTTGAGGAAAATCGCCACGGAACTGAGTTTCGGGCATATTTAAAAAATGAAACTTAACGTGCAAGTGTATAAAAATGCGAAGTAGTAGTATTGACTTGCTGATCGTAAAAATACTCGCAATGAACTGCTACACGGGCTTTTTGCCGAATTGTAGGCTTTAAACGTCAGAAACTACCGATTAGTTTTTGATATGTGGTAGTATGTGGGTATATCTATTTGTTAGAGTGAAAAAATTTGGGTTTAGAAAACAAGAAATTGGACAGAAAATAAAACGACAGAGGTTCAAAGCATTTTTTTTTCAATTGAGGGGGGAGTACCCTCATATATATAGGCCAGGGAGCCTCCACCCTACCTGCTACTGCTATTGATAGGCATGTAAAACTCTATTAGGTATTTCTTAGCGAGCCACATTCAATGAACTTATTCTCTAATAAGCACCTACATACTTGCTTTAGTGTCTCGACACAAATGATCATGAGATCAATCATCCTCATTCAATGAGCAAGTAACATATGTACCAATCTATCCGAATTCACTAATCTTCTTTTTAGTAATCCAACGATTGGGAACTATTTTAGTTTTAAGTTATCTAAGAATTTAGATCTCACTAGCATAATCATCGTCATGATTCTAAAAGCATTGCTTACAACTATGGGTTTCTCACATATTATAATAACATCATCATGTAGATAATTAAATGCCTTCAATTAAATAACTCTTTTAGTAATAAATGAATAAGATTGTTACAAAGTATATGCTTTATCATCAAACATGATTGACATGTGTGCATACTACTTTCATATGCCTTGTGTAACCTATTTGAGAATCTATGCTTGATTTCCTTGTCTATGGTTAATTCACATAGGAATATGTCGGATTACTTAGCTAGGATGTTCTTTTCCGTTGTATTCCTTTTAGGGTAGATCTGGAGAGGATATATTTATATGTACTTTAGAAGAGGCGTATGAGCAATTGTGATTTCTCAGTTGACAATCCTTCGTGACCACTATAATCTAAGGGAAAGTTAGGATAATTAAATGAAACATTGCATTTATAACAAAATGCTTGCGTAGGGGAAGTTATGATCTTAGCTTGTAGCGCCCTAGATAACAGTCGTTGGCCAGTTAATTGCTTTATTATTTAGAATTAATTAGATTAATTAACTATCGTTTATCCAACTATTTAAATAAGATTGATGCAATATAAAGTCAATACTTTGTAAATATTTGTGATAATTCCATGTGGGTTCGACACTCAACTTATCATTTTATTACTTGTGGACCGCGTATACTTGAGCGTGTTTTATTGATCGCGAAATCGACCAACAAGTTTTTGGCGCCGTTGTCGGAGACTTATTTCTTCTAATATTTTCCAATATTGATTTCAATCAATTTAGTCTTATTTTAGACGTGAATATTTGTATTTAACTTATTTTTGCTTTGTTTTGTTTTTAAGTCCTTTCAGCTATGGATGAACATAACTATCAATGACCTTGTGTGATGATGACACAACCAAGTTCGAAAGGAATACTTGAGCGATTGCAAGAACAAGTTGCAAACTCTCAAGGTTTTCTGATTATCTTAAGTGTCAATCCACTCAGAATACTTACTATGAGGATAAAGCTGACTATAACCCAACCTACTATCATCCGGAATGTCAGACATATCCTGGCTTTTCATGGGACAACAGTCAAGGGCAATCATATGCTCCAAATTTTTCATACCAGATAGAATTTGTACACCAACCTCCACCGCAATATGAGTAGGCATCTAAGTCAGAGGAGGTTCTTTCCCAGTACTTAGATCAACAAAAAGAAAGAAGGTTGGAGGAGCTTTTTTCCTAATTTTATAGAGCAAAATGAGGTCCGGATGATGAATCGAGATGCTTCATTGTGAAACCTCGAGAACCAAGTAGGATAATTTGCCAATATTATCCTTAATCTACCGCATAACATGTTACCTAGCCTCAAAGAAATGAATCCTACCGAGGAAGGTGAAGAGAAATGCATGATGGATACGCAAGAAAATGGTGAGGAATTACACAAGGTTGTTGAAGGTGATGTAGAAATGGTGCATCCTAAGCCAAATACGAATTTCGAGGTTGGAGAGAATAGGAGTGTGATTGGGTGTAATACAAGAACGATGAAGATCTTGAAACCGCATTCAAGGTTTATGAAATCATCGGAGACCCAATAGATAAAGAAGAACGTTTTCATATTGATCTTGTGAAAGGAAAATTAATGGATAAGTCGAATAATGAACATTTCTACTTGCTAAAGGATGAAGTTGAGTTGGAGGGTCACCAACCTTGCGCGAATGCCATACAGTGCAAAGAGAAGACAAATAGGTGGCATTATATGGTCATTTTCGTGTATAAGACAGATTGAAATGAAATGAAAGAGTCGGGCTGACGACTTTAAAACAAGCGCTCTATAGGGAGGCAACCCCATTCTAGTATCCTTTTAGCTTAAAATTTTGCGTTAAATATATATATCATTCTAGTAGCATATTTTTTGTTAATATATCAGCATAGTAATATAGTAGTATACATCCATGCTAATAGTAATGTTAATCTATAATTATGCTAATAATAGGATCCATGTATCTAAGTTATTAAGTTTTTAGTTTCCATGAAAAATTTATTTTTGGATAAGTGTTAGACTTTTCACTAAGTGTTGTTGTAATGAAGTGGCCTGAGTTGGTGCAGGAAAGCGTTCAAATCTGAGCTGAAATAGGATCTGCACTGCAGCGCCTGTGTTTGGCTTAAAGATGGAGCCGCAGCGCCTCTATCCAAGTCCAGTTTTATTACTCCGTGCTGTAGCGCCTGTATATAGCTGGCAAGTGGCGCCACATCGCCAGGACCACATCAAACCAACTACAAAAACACGCTGCAGCGTCCCCATTTGTTCTTGATGTCGCACCGCAGCGCCCTGTTCAAATTTTAGTTTTAATAGCCAGCGCTGTTGCGCCAAATAACAAAGTAATATTGGCACCGCATCACCAGTAGAGAATTTTTGTTGAATAAGTAACGTATTAGTCGGCAGCCATAGACCAAAACCCCCATTTAGCATAGCTTTGCCAAAACAATCCCATAACAACGATAATCATTCTCCTCATTACCTCTCATATCCTTATAATTGGAAATTAATCACCAACCACAACATTCAGTCCAATAAATTGCAGTAGGGAATCCGAAATACAAGGGTTCAATTGCATTGGTTCTTTTCCATCACAGAGGCCAACCCAAATATTCTATCACATGGCATTTAGGTGAGTTTCATTTATTTAAATCGATTACGAAGTGCAATTAGGTGCAATAGGGCTTGTTAATTGGATTACTCTGGCACTTGAGAATTTTATGCCACTTCAATTACTGAGTAACTAGGGCTTGAACATAGAGTTTGTACAACTATGGTTTTGCAATTATTTGGGTTTGTTTTATCAATTGCTTGGAATTGTTGTGGTTTGTTGAAAATTTTTGGGTTTGAGATAGCTAAAAAAGAGGTTGGGCAATTCAGTTTGAAAAAGAGCACGCCAGGTGTTCGATTTTTGGCCCAAGTAAACTTTCACTTACTTTTGATACCCAAGTGCACTTTGGCTGCAAATTCTTGTTAGCTTAATTTTTGGCAGTCACTTTCGACAAATTATTGGTTTAGTTTTGAGTTGATTTGGGTTGGATTGCAAATTGGTATTTAGTTGGGGCAAGAATTGGTTCAGTTTGGTTTTGGTTTGGCCAGGTATCCAATATTTGTACAAAGTATTTACTGAAAATTTTGACATGGCTTTTAAGCTCCAAAGAACTAGCATTGGCTCCTCTTCAGCGGCACCAAAATGGGACCGTACTAAGTTCGTCAGCGAAGAGGCCTACACAAAATACAATAAATCCTTTTCCAAAAGGAGTTTAGTGCCTGAGCGAGGTTTAAGGCCTGATCAGAGGCAAGATGGCGAAATGATGACTATGATACTTGTGCGAAAGTGGGTCCAATTTACAAAGCAGCCTGAGTCAGCTATTATTTCTGGTCCGTGAGTTCTATGCAAATGCCAGTGCTGACTGTAACGCCTGAGAAAATCGGATTATTATGTGAATTAAATTTTATTTGATTATATGAATTAAATGAAAATATATGTTTATTAAAGTGAGTAAGTTGTTTAAAGGTCGTTCTACGACCTAGAATGTGCGAATGTTGTTAGGAGTCTGGCTGTGAGCTAGAATTAAATTATTTGAATTTCCAAGACGAAAATAAAAGTTTTCCGAGAAGTTTTTGTAAAAACACTTTTCATCCATTTTTGGTCGGGAATTATTTTTGAATTTTTTGAGAAACGCGTAATGATAGAATTCTGAGACGAGATGGAATATCTAATAATATTTCATTATGGCAAACGAATTTTTCGCCTGAGGACTTAAATAACCCTATGGGTTAGGAAAGTAAATTTTAAGAAAGAAAAGCTTAAATGTAATAAGAAAGATTATTATACGTGAGGAATAAGATTATAATACTAGTTATTATATGAGTATAATACGAAGATTAATACGATGTATAAAACGAATATCATACGAAGTATATACGAGAATTATATGATAAGAATACGAATAAGTCTTAATGAAATTTAGTTATTGGACTTAGACAATTGTCAAGCCTAATTGAACCAAAGAATGAGCCTCAATGATGAATTATATCAAGGCCCAATGATAAGTTAAATCAAGCCCAAAGTTAGGCCCGATATTAATTAATTATCAGCCCGAACCACGAACCGAACCCGTGGGCCGAATCGATTGGTTAACAGGTTGGTAAAGGGGTTGGGGCAACCCATGAAGGCCCCACAACCCCACATGGTCAGCTACTTGGCAGCCAAGGAAGGTGGGTAGCTTCCTTTGGAAGCTTGGTTAAAGGAGGTGTGAATAGTGGGAGGTTTGGTGGCTTTTGACCATTTTTCCCTCACTTTGAATTTCCTATATAAACTAGCCTAAGTCTTCATTAGTTTTTTTACAAACTTTGAACACCTATATTGAGAGAGAGAGAAGAGCTATAACAAGTGATCAAGGAAGAAAAGAAGTTGACTAAACAAGCTTAAGTCAAGAACGCGAAGAATGTAAAGGTAAAACACGTAAACTCGAATTTTAAATATTTTTCTATTAAATTTTTATAGAGAAATGAATTGGTGGAGCATGTCTCTTTCGAAAGAATAAGGATGGTTATTAGTGAACAAAAACGTTAATTAGCCATATCTAAGTGAGAATCGTAATTGATTAATTAAGCATTAATCGAAAAAAACGCATAAAGCTTAGAGCTTGTTGTTGATGGACAAATTGAAAACCATCGCATATAAGTTAGGTGAATTGTTGGCTCGGAACTCAGATGATTAACCAATGGATTGATTCCATTTGGTTTAGTATAAAAATCTCGTGTAACGAAGTTATGGCAAAATTTACGGGAAAAGACATTAATCGTCAAAATCGTAGTTAAATATAATTTTCAGAATGATAGTCAAAAGTCGTTGTTTAACTTAGAAACCTAGGTTTTCGGTGGCGTATCGAAGAACTATACATTTAAGAGTCGTGGACTCAAGAACAGTCGCATTCAGACTTAAAACGAAAAAGCGAGCGAAGAACGCTCACGAATAGATATTAAACGGAAAATAAGAATTTAAACAGTGAATTTATCGTTAACAGATTCTAAATCTTATTCTGTCCTGATGAAATCGTAGTATGTTTGATATGTGTGTTAATGGCTTTTGAACGAGCCAATTCTGAGTTATAACGATCGCGTTACAAGCACGGGAATGAATTAAATTGAAAAACATTTAAAAAAAATTCAAAGGCTCATGGCAGGCGCCGCAGCGCCTGGCCGGGGGCCTTGCACGGCTAATTGGACCCGCAGCGCGGCCATAAAGCCTTAGAGTGGCGTCAAAGCGCCCTTAACTAAAAAAATTCCGACGTGAGCTTTTGTTAATCCAACTTTTCACGTGGTAATTCTGGGGAAAGTATATAATTAATATACATGAAGATAAAATTACTAAACAACATGTTTAACGATGATTTTAGGAATTAAACGTGGATTAAAAGTATTTAAACGAAGAACGTGAAATGCAAAAATATAAACAGTGTATCGTGTTAGAGTTTAACGCGCGTCTTAAGGTTACATAGTATGTAATAAGGGTGCATAATGCGAGAATGATATGAAATGAAGATATAACTTATGTAATTCCTATAAGGAGTTCTATATCGGAAATCCGGGGGAAATATGTCCGAACTAACAAACTGAATAGGGTTACAACTATCGTTATTTGTAAACGATGAACGAAGAGTGTAGGTTTATGACTTATGCATGTTAATAAGCCGTAATGGATGTTAAAATACCTTAAACAAATGTTATTATATAATGAAATAAATTCGATTAAGCTATAGAGGAGAAAGAAGTTGGTATGAACAATGTGTGTAGATTGTTTGGTAGCTAATTTCAGCGTGCTATGTGAATATATTATGTAGAAACTATAAAGACTGAGAACGGTTGAACTTTAACGTAGAAGACGCTTGAAGGAAAGTTCTTCTAACGCTTGTCTGACCTTCATGTTATGTAAGTTTCTGTGGTTCATGTTATATGTGCATGAATTATTTTACGAAAGAGTTGATGCCATTCTTAACTCTGCTAGACGAATTTTAAAGTTGATTGATTTATTCACAAGTCTTTCAATATAGTATTGCTAACGCTATCCTATGCCAATTATTTTGGTACGGATTCAAAGGTAAGCCTGAGTATGAATAAACAAAGGTATTTTACGTCATTTGTTCGACGGGCATGTAAGGTTGCCAAAACTTAAACGTAAATACATTTAACGGATGAGTGTTGATCAACATAGAGTACTATAGGCTGATCACCTAGAAGTGCTCGTAAGTTATATCGGATGTACGGCTTTAGTGCCCGGATGTCCTTTTCATAAATGAAAATGAAATGAGAATGCTCATGGTCGTTTGATCTACTCAGAATTCTTAAGCTACTATATGTACTTTAGAATTGTTTTAAGAGAATAAAAAGTGTTATTTCGATTATTCATAGTACTTCATAACTATTTGTTCAGTTATCAAAGATAAATCATATGATTCTTGATTTTGTGGTTGCTTATATATGATTAGACTTGTTGAGCTAGTTATGCTCACTTCTTGCTTGAATTATATGTGTCGACGCCGTGAAAAAATAAGTGTTCCCGCGGGAGTTTCATGAGTTTTGTTTTAAGATTAGATGTCTTCTTTTATTTTTTTGATTTTCCTATCGTTTCTTACCCCTTTTTATTTTGCTATGTTGGTTAATTCATCTGAAGAGTGAGATTTAGGAAAAAACCGACATTAGTCGACTTATTTTACAAATTTTGATTTTATTGTTTAATTTTTGATTATTGGACCGAATGAGACAGAGCCGCCAGTTGGTATGGTTTTAAATGGATGTACCAACTCATCCAAACTTTGAAGTTTTTGTAATATGGTCTAATATGTGACTCCGTAGGATTGGTCTGGATACCCTAGATTCATAGAGTTTGGGGGCTTGCTTAAGCGAGCGGAAGATGTTAGGCACCCCCTGACTTCCGTGAAAAATAAGGTTACCGCATCTTATTGATTTTCTATGCATAAAGTGTGTGTGTGTGTGTGTGTGAGTGTGTGTGTGTGTTATTTATTTTAAGATTACTCATTTTATTCTAAGTCTTCATTTTGGGTTACTTAAAAGTAGTGTTGTACCTCTTTTACGCCTAGGTAGGAAGGATTTGATTTAGCAAAAGCTTCATTTTAAACAAGGTATATGAATTGAAATTATGTTTTGGAAAACAAGGTTTTCAAATCCTTCTCTCGACTAGGAATTGAGGACTTCGACACTTCCTTTTCATTATCTTTACATTCTTAAGGTGATCTACCTTGAATCGCCTTTTTATTTATGAAAGCTCTTTGTGGTTTTTATTAGAAAGTCTATTTGGTGATTAAGCATGTGAAAAGCATTAAAAAGGAGTCAGATCATCATCGAGCATGAAAGCTATCTCAATGAACCGAGCATCCACAATCATAGATTTTATTATTATGAGATCTAAACCCCATCTATCGGGACGAAGTCCTCAAGGCGACTTTAAGATCTAATATTTACAAGTACAATGATTTGATATTATTTAAACATTACAACATAAGAAAAATGTCCATCCTGGGAATCTAGTCAAAATCTAACAAGTAGATCTTGACCCCGGGAATCCTAGGCTCATATTTATGGAAATAAACACATATACAACAAATCCTAAACTCAAGATCTAGTGGTTTCATCGGTTGAAACCCCCATCACAAGGTATTAGGACCCCCTCACCTCTAGATGTAGATCTAGGACTCAACGGAGTGACCGGGAAGGACTAAAAGAGATAAAACATTTAGAACTACCATGGATCTAAACAAATCTAGCACGTAGGTTAGAGCTTCATGCTCTATAACCCCCTAAATGGCTAGATCTGGCTTAGATCTAGGTAGATCTAGTCTCCAGACTTGATTTACAACTAAATATGCAATAAATAACTGATGGGATCTATAGATCTACCACCTACATAATAATATATGTTTAAAACAACAAGTTTAATGATGTCTACACAATATATCACATAAATCTAGTATTTAAAGCAACATTTACAAAGAAAGTGGCCCGAAAAGGGCATTTTTCACATTAGGGGACTTGTGAACAAGCTTTTTATGGCTCGGGATCAGCTAAGAACCCTTTTGAGACTCAAAGTATGTATGAACCAAGATTAAACAACTTAAAATGTGCATGTATTGCTTAAACCCGAGGGATTCTCTCTCTAAACTCAATTTCTCTCTCTAAAACTTCTTCTTCTTCTTTTCAAATAAGCTGATGCTGCTGAGTTAAAGCCTCGGGACCAGCCGCAGGTACACCTATAGCTGGGCCACGTGGGGCCTACTGCCTCAAAGTTCGTTCCTTTGGTCTCGATCTAGAGAAAGTTGAGCTTCGTTCCCGAAAATCCAGGTAAGTCTTTGCGAAAGGCTGCAGAATAAGGTCAAGTCTGACCTAATTGGGGTCCTAAAAGATGATGCTGGTAGCTGAAAGGTATCTCCCGGTTCACAACTGCAGTTAACTGGCTCATCTTTGATAGCATACAGTTCGATGTTTACTGAGGTGACTTCTTACGAACACTTTCTCAGCTTTGCTATCCTCGTTCGGTTCGCGTCATGTTTTTAACGATTGAGATTTTATATATTAAATTTTAATATTTATTGAGTGAATAAATATTTTATGTGATTTATTTATTCAGCTAAATAAATAAATTATGTGATTTTATGGAATGATTTAATTAAGAGTTATATATTAATTCAATAAATATTTAATATTTAATTTAATTGATGTCTATTGATTTTATAGTATAATTCTAATTTAATTGAGATAATTAAATTAGATGAATTATGTGATGAGTGTTACATGAATTATAATTAGTGAGTAATTATAATTATGTGGCAATTTTTATGTGATTAATTGATGTTAAATGTTAATTAATTAAATAAGAATGTTAAAGATTTAATTAATTAAAGTGTAACATTAAAGTATGTGTTCAAAGGATTTATTAAAATAAAGAAAAGAGTTTTTAAATTATTTTAACCAAACAAGGCCCTTACTTTTGTTTTAAAAAAGGTTTTGCCAAACAGGGCCCTTGCACTAGCTTTAAATCCATTTTACCCAAACAAGGCATTAGCTAACAAAATCTGTTTTTAAATAACTTTGTTTTGCCAAACAAGCCCTAGTGGCTTTTGAAATTCTATAACTGATAATTTATGTGGAAAGTAATTGCCCTAAATACATATTACTATATATTTTGTCAGTTAAAGTATACGTATTATATTTTATATGTTTACGTTAGTTTTAGTCTAAAGCCTAAACTAAAAGAAGAAAAGAGAAAGAGAGAATATCAGTGCTTGAGAAGAGAAGAAGAATTATAGAGAATAATATAGAGAGAAAAGGGAAGAAGAGAGACTAAGAAGAGGTGAAAAGCTTGAGAAGGCTAAGAGGAATCCACTATCATCTTCATACTCTTCTTCAATCTCCAAACAAAGGTATAATCACTACCTTATAAATTTAAGAACTTTATTTAGTTGTTTTCTTTAATTTGAGTTCTCCGTGAAAATTTTTTCTCATGGAATTGATGATGTTAATGTAGATATGTAGAAATTATGTGTACAAACTGTTTATAATTGAATTATATGCCCTAAACAAGTTTTAAGAAATCAAATTGCAGTAGAAACAAGTTTTTCTGAAGAAATTGTGTTCATAATGATTTACTGTAACTAATTTTAAAAGAATAGCCTTTGAAATTATCAAATTGGTGTTTGATTATGGATTATTGTTTAAATTATCATGGGATATGTTAATATGTTAAGAATAAAAATTATTGCAATTATAATTACATGGATTGATTGAAAAACGAATTCGTAATAGAATTTTTTGCCAAGAACAGTTGATATTATAGTTTTTCTCCAAAATCATGACAACTTGGTTTTGATTATATGTTGTAAGGATTTTGTATGTTATAATCATGTTAAAGAGTCCAAAATTTTGTAGTTATCAAGTTTCATGTTCATCATGTTGAGAAAAATCAGATTCAGTGTGAAGAAATAATCCAAATTGGCTTATTTCTCTGCCGTTCTCGAACTGGGGATTTCCACCAGAAGTGGGACCCGCCCCAGCGGGGCTTTATGCCTTGAGGGACCCGCCCTAGCTGGGAAACCTGTTTCCCAGGAAATGACGTTTTGCTTCGTTGAGTTTTCATCCCGCGTTTGTTTAGCTAACTTATTTTTATGACTTGATAAGTGTAATAGGAAATGAGATAACATGCTTTTGATGTGTTTAAGATAGATTGAAGTCTTATGTGGTTATATTATATGTGTGCTTGGATATTATTACCATAAGATGCAATATGATAGTAAAAGTGTTATACGTGTATGAGGTGTTTGATTGTTAGCCTCACGTATGTGTATTAGTATCGACGTACGTCGTAACAACGTTGTGAGTTGGACTTGAGTATGAAGTTCGATGGTTTAAACATTATAGTTGGGTACTAATAGATGTTTTAAACGTAACGTGATATGTAGGATAATTGTGGAAGTGATTGTAATTATTAAAGTGTAGCTTGCGCTTGAGGTAAGTTCCCTACTCATTATCTCTTACTTGAGCAAGTTTTCTAATCATTATTCTACTACGTTATGCAAGTTCGTTCATGGTATCTTTTCATTGTGCAAGTCCTTTAACCCTTGCTCATTATATCATGTAAGTCTATATCGGATTCTTAACTCGTTATGTATTGTATGAGTTATACTGTATTCAAATATCTAAAGTATAAGTATTGATGTATTATTTAAGTAATGTGATCTTGACTTAGTTGTTCAAGCAAGATCTTCTTGATCTATCGAATGCTTTAAGTTATTCCTAAAGCATGCCTAGTTATCATGAAATCTATTGTTGTATCTTACATTTGATTCATAATTCTTATATTATCAAACTATTAAAGCATTGTGAGTCGATTCAGCTACTCCTAGTTGATGATAGTTGAAACTACAAAGTTCCTTTATCTATTCAAATCAAACTTTCTTTGGTGCGGACAAATATTCAAATACTGAGAATGAACAACCCTATTTATTAGGGGACATTTAAGCGAAAGCGTTAAGATGGTTGTGCACAATACATGGTAGAAGGGTTGATCCCCCTAAGTACGAGTTAAAGGTCCATAGTCTCAATGACTGTTAAAGGTTTTAAATAGAAATATTTATAACCTAGGACATAGTTCAAGGTCGTATGACCCTCAGATAAAGTATATATTCGAGTCCTAAATATGATGAAAGAATTATTATTCAATTCTTTATTTTGACGAAAGAAAAGTTATTCAAAATCTTTTGAAGTTATTCAATTATGGCATATCATTGTACATTTGAAGTGAGCTTTTGTTTTCTCACTCTTGCATATTTTAAAACCTCTTGCAGTTAAAGCCGAGAATGTTGACGTACCGTCAACAAGTAAAGAAAAAGGAAAGATGAGCAAGTGAAGACTTGTTGTCTTTAATTTTGTTTGTAATAAGACTTAGTTGATGATGTTTTATTTCTGCATTTATTTTTGATTGATGTTAAGGTTTAGTTAACCCTGGAATTTTATATTGAACAAGTTGTAATCCTTTTTCAAGGAAGATTTTATTTAAGTATTTATGAAGGTTGTAATTTACTTTACAATTTTTTATTATTGGGTAGATATATGATTTAATTAGAAAGTGAACACCAAATTATGTGAAAACGAAGTACCCGAATTTGGGGGTGTCATAGGTTGGTATCAGAGCAGTTGGTTATGAACCTTATGTGCGGGGAAAAACCTTAGGTAGTAGCCTTATAGGAAGATCGAAAAGATAGTGGTGATAGGTAAAGATAATAAATTACCTTATATGCTATGTGTTTTCGTTATAGTATTCGGAGAATGACGACTCGATATCACGTAATAATAAGCTTTAAAATTCTTTTGTTAGGATGACAAACGTTGGAGAGTCCAGTTAGGTTAGAGAGGAGTTACCTCAGGTGCCTAGGGAGGAGGAGCCCCGAGACATCCATGTTGTCTGGGAGCAGCTGGTTAGGAGAGAGCCATCTCCAGTGATCATCATAGCTGGTCGGGAGTATGAGCTGACACCTATTCTAGAGGAGGAGGACGAGGTTGAGTCAGAGGAGGAAGAGAAGGAAGAGGATCCCAAAGAGGAATTCCCACCTCACTCTGTTAGTGCCGAGATGTACGAGGAGGTTCACGACCGCAACGTGGAGCTTCAGGAATTGTTGGACTAGAGTCGGACTACTATACAGCAGCGGGATGAGACTATCGAGGAGATGGATAATGAGCTAGGAGAAGTGCAGTGGAGGCTAATCTACGTAGAGAATGATAGAGACGAGGCACGAGCCGAGATAGCAAAGCTAAAGAAAGACATCCAAGAGGAGTAGACGAAGCGTGCCAGAGCTAAGGAGACAAGCTTGAGGGCTATTCAACGAGCCGATCGAGCTAAAGACGAGGCTGAAGCCAAGAGAGCTAAGCTGAGGGAAATAGAATACGCATTCCATAAGCCATAGATAGGGCCCAGGACCATATTTTCTATTATTCAGCTCAATTCCAAGGTTTACCATGGTATATGGTGGACCGAAGAACGGCGTTTTGGGTGATAGAGGAAGAACGCAGAGAGGCTGTGCGACGCCTTAACATGCCTAGGCAGTAGAGCTTTTATTTATGCGCTGCTTTTTGTATTAAATAAATGTAAATCCCATAATTTGAGATAAGAATGGGATGAGATAATAATATAATCCTGCAACTTGTTCTAGTTCAGGAAAGATGATGTAAATAGTAGAGATGCTATTTGTTCTATGTTTTTAAAACTACGAGTAATGAATAAAAGAAGTTTATGGATGTGCTATGTGTTCAATATGAACTGAGTTATTTAATTGTTTAAGTCTGAACTTGAATACTTAAGAATTTAGTAGAGGAGCTAATAATAATATTTCTTAATAGAAAATGCCTCCTAGAAGAAGACCTACACGTCAAAACCCCGAGGGTTCGACAAATAACAACAATAATGATGGAACAAACCCCAACTCAGTTCAGCAGTTAGTGAACCTACTGACGGGGGCACTTGCAAATCAGCTGCAAGTGTAGGGTACTACATTAAAGGAATTTAAGGCAGTAGGACCGCCTGAATTCAAGGGATCGACTAACCCTATAAATTCCCAGACGTGGGTAATGGAAATGGAGAAGGTCTTTGACGTTACTAGAGTCAGTGAAGACCAGAAGACGACATTCGCAACTTTCATGTTGAAGTCAGATGCTAGTTTCTGGTGGCTAGCCAACAAGACCAGAGAAGGAGAATGAGTGATACCATGGGAGCGTTTCAAAGAGTTGTTCTTTGAAATGTACTTCCCAGTTAGCTCGCAGGACCAGATGGAGGTCCAATTTCTAGAGCTGAAACAGGGAGGGATGACGGTGTCTGAATACGCCGCAAAGTTTAACTAGTTGGCCAGGTTCGCTACATACCAGGTCAGCACGGACGCTAGGAAGGTGAGAATGTTTGAGTGGGGACTGAAACCCTGGCTCTATAGTAAGGTCTCTATGTTCCAGCTGAACACGTTTGCAGCCGTGCTGGAGAATGCCATTCTCGCTGAAGGAGGGAGCGACACCGTGACTAAATTTAATTAAAACAAGAAGAAGAATGAGACAAAAAACAAAGCTGGTGGTAGCGGGGCTATTCATCCAAAAAGGAAGTGGAACGACAATAACTTTGCTGGGAGTCAGCAGGGAGGCCAGCAGAAGAGGAAGCTCGAAGCATGTGCTACATGCGGGAAGACTCACACTGGGGTGTGCATGAAAAGGGAAACGAGAGTGCTACAACTCTGGTCAGGAAGGCCACATCGCGTCGAATTACCCAAACCTGAAGAAGGGAGCTTGCTATACATGTGGATCCAAGGATCACATGGCTCGTAATTGCCCGAAGAAGCCAGCGGCAGGGTTAACAGGGAGTGTAGGGAATGGAAGCGGCAGCACTCTAACTATCGATGGACCACTACAAGCCGTTCGACCCACAGCCCGCACGTTCAACATGACGGTGTAAGACGCTGTGCAATCAAAAGATGTGGTGGCAGGTATTATTCTGATCAATAGTATAAATGCATATGTATTATTTGATTCGGGTGCTACTTGTTCATTCATATCTGATGATTTTACTAAAACCCTAGACTTACCTATAGAGGAGTTAGCTTACCCCTTGAATATAGAAATTGTGAATATGAAAGTTATTCTTGTTAGGTTTGTATACAAGAACTGTCAATTAAACATTAAGGGTCAAGAACTGAGGGTAGATTTGATTCCGATAAAACTCGGGGAATTCGACGTCATATTGGGGATGGACTGGTTGTTCAACCATAGGGTGGTAATCAACTGTCAGAAGAAGTCGGTAAACCTTACGACTCCGTCAAAATTAGTGTTCTATGGTAGCAAATCTCCTAGACAAGCAAGTTGTCTGACGGTTATGCAAGCCAAGAAACTTTTGACTCAAAGATGTGAAGGATATCTAGCATACATAGTAGATACGCGTAAGGAGAGCCCGAAGATAGAAGAGATACCAGTGGTTAGGGAGTTTGTGGATGTGTTTCTGGACGATTTACCAGGAATTCCACCAGATAGGGAGATAGAGTTCATGATCGATTTAGCTTCGGGGACTGCTTCAATTTCAAAAGCTCCGTACCAAATGGCTCCAGTAGAGATGAAAGAACTGATGGTTCAACTGCAAGAACTGCTGGACAAGAAGTATATTGAACCGAGCGTTTTGCCGTGGGGGGCACTAGTTTTATTCGTGAAGAAGAAGGATGGATCGATGCGTCTTTGCATTGACTATAGGGAGTTGAACAAAGTTACGATCAAGAATAGGTATCCTTTACCTAGAATCGATGACTTGTTCGATCAACTGAAAGGTGCTAGATACTTCTCGAAAATTGACTTGAGAAGCGGGTATCATCAGTTGAAGGTGAGAAGGGAAGATATACCGAAAACAGCCTTTAGGACTCGGTATGGTCATTACGAGTTCTTGGTGATGTCATTTGGTCTAATGAATGCCCCAGCTGCATTTATGGACCTAATGAACAGGGTGTTTAAGCCATTTCTGGATAAGTTCGTGGTGGTGTTCATAGATGACATCCTGGTTTACTCCAAAACTGAGGAGGAACACATAGAACATTTAAGGCTGACCTTAGAATCGCTGAGACAAGAGAAGCTTTATGAAAAATTCTGAAAGTGCAAATTCTGGTTAGAACGTGTGCAATTTCTTGGCCACGTGATCGACAAGGATGGTGTTTCGGTAGATCCGTCGAAGGTTGAAGCGGTAATAAATTGGGATCAGTCGAAAACGCAGTCTGAAGTGAGGAGTTTCTTGGGATTGGTAGGTTATTACCAGAGATTTATCCAAGACTTTTCCAAGATCGCAACTCCGTTAACTAATTTGACTCGTAAGACAGTTAAGTTTGTTTGGACGGAAAAGTGTGAGGAAAGTTTTCAGGAGTTGAAGAAGAGGTTGAGTACTGCGCCTGTGTTATCATTGTCGAATAGTACGGGGAATTTCATAGTATATAGTGATGCCTCACATAAGGGATTAGGCTGCGTGCTGATGCAGAACGGCAAGGTCATTGCCTATGCGTCACGTCAGCTAAAGGATTACGAGAAGGGGTATCCGACTCATGACCTAAAACTGGCGGCAGTAGTGTTTTCCCTAAAGATATGGAGACACTACTTATATGGAGAAAAGTGTGAGATATACATAGATCATAAGAGTCTGAAGTATATCTTTACTCAGAAGGATTTGAACATGCGCCAAAGGAGATGGTTGGAGCTGATTAAGGACTACGACTGTGAGATACTTTACCATTCGGGTAAAGCTAACGTCGTCGTCGATGCTTTGAGCAGAAAAGGTCAGGAGAAGCTGAACATGTTAACTGATCAGGATTAGTTGACAGAACAGATGGCTAGATTAGAGCTGGAGGTGAAGTTTTCGAAGGAGTCGGATGAAAAGTTATTTCAAGTAACTACTGGTTCTACTCTGGTAGACAAAGTGAAAGAAGCACAACTTCACTGACGAATAATTCGAGAAGATTCGAAAGAGAATAGACGATGGTGAAGGATTCAAGTTTAAGATTGATAACGAAGGATTACAATGATTTGAAGGTAGAATCTGGGTACCGTCAGTACCAGAAGTCAAAGAAAAGATCTTGAATGAATCTCATAGTTCAAGTATTCGATTCACCCTAGGAGTACGAAGATGTACCAGGATCTTAGGCATCATTTCTGGTGGCCGAATATGAAAAGGGACGTTGCTGAATGTGTTGCGAAATGTCTAACTTGCCAGAAAGTCAAAGCCGAACACCAGAGACCAAGCGGATTGCTACAACCGTTAGAAATTCCATAATGGAAGTGGGAGCACATCATGATAGATTTTGTTGTTGGTCTTCCAGTGACTCAGAAGGGATTAGACGTAATATGGGTGATAGTGGATTGCCTGACGAAGTCAGCCCACTTTCTACCAATCAAGATTAAGTACAACTTAGAATAATTGACGAAGTTGTACGTTAAGGAAATTATTTCTCGACACGGTGTTCCAGTGTCGATTATGTCAGATAGAGATCCGCGTTTTACTTTGAATTTCTGGAAGCGTTTGCAAGAGTGTCTGGGAACGCAATTGCGAATAAGTACATCGTATCATCCTCAGACCGATGGCCAGAGCGAGAGAACAATTCAGAAGCTTGAGGATATGCTGAGAGCTTGCTTAATGGACTTTAAGGGAAGCTGGGATGATCATCTACCGTTGGTGCAGTTCGCCTACAATAATAGTTACCACGCGAGAATCGGCATGCCGCCTTACGCAGCGTTATACGATAGAAAGTGCAGAACGCCTTAGTGCTGAGATGAAGTCGGTGAACGTCAATTGTTGGGACCAAAACTGGTACAACAAACTGATGAGATCATGAAGATGATCAGAACAACATTGGTTGCTGCTCAAGACAGACAAAAGAAATATGTCGATCAACATCGACAGAATCGAGAATTTTTACCAGGAAGCTTTGTTTTCCTAAAGGTATCTCCCTGGAAGGGGAAGATTCGATTTGGCAAGAAGGGGAAGCTGAGTCCCCGATTTATTGGACCCTTCGAGGTACTGCGAAAAGTGGGTGAAGTAGCTTACGAGGTGGCGTTACCTCCAGAGCTAGAGAATATACGCGTCTTTCACATTTCCGTGTTACGACCTTATAAACACGACTATAAAATGTAATAGAATACGAGCCTTTACAATTTGATAAAGACTTAACTTATGAAGAGGTTCCAGTTCAAATAGTTGATAGAAAGGAACAAGTACTTAGAAATAAAGTGATACCTTCTGTTAAGGTAATTTGGAGGAACCACAATGCTGAAGAAGCCACGTGGAAACTCGAAGATGTAATGAGGAAATCGTATCCTCAATTATTTGCTTAATTGTTATGTAACCCCTTACATATCGATTCTGGGGACAGAATCCTTTTAAGGGGGGAAGAATGTAACAGATGAGAATTTTTATTATGAGATTATGAGAATATTTTTTGTTGTGATTCTGTGGACAGAATTCTTTTAAGGAGGGAAGATTGTAACGATTGAGATTTTATATATTAAATTTTAATATTTATTGAGTGAATAAATATTTTATGTGATTTATTTATTGAGTTAAATAAATAAATTATATGATTTTATGGATTGATTGAATTAAGAGTTATATATTAATTAAATAAATATTTAATATTTAATTTAATTGATGTATATTGATTTTATAGTATAATTCTAATTTAATTGAGATAATTAAATTAGATGAATTATGTGATGTGTTACATGAATTATAATTAGTGAGTAATTATAATTATGTGGAAATTTTTATGTGATTAATTGATGTTAGATTTTAATTAATTAAATAAGAATGTTAAAAATTTAATTAATTAAAATGTAACATTGTAGTATGTGTTAAAAGGATTTATTAAAATAAAAAAAAGAGTTTTTAAATTGTTTTAACCAAACAAGGCCCTTACTTTTGTTTTAAAAAAAGTTTTGCCAAACAGGACCCTTGCACTAGCTTTAAATCCATTTTACCCAAACAAGGCATTAGCTAATAAAATCTGTTTTTAAATAACTTTGTTTTGCCAAACAAGCCCTAGTGGATTTTGAAATTCTATAACTGATAATTTATGTGGGAAGTAATTGCCCTTAATACATATTATTATATATTTTGTCAGTTAAAGTATACGTATTATATTTTATATGTTTACTTTAGTTTTAGTCTAAAGCCTAAACTAAAAAAAGAAAATAGAAAGAGAGAATATCAATGTTTGAGAAGAGAAGAAGAATTATAGAGAATAATATAGAGAGAAAAGGGAAGAAGAGAGACTAAGAATAGGAGAAAAGCTTGAGAAGGCTATGAGGAATCCACTATCATCTTCATACTCTTCTTCAATCTCCAAACAAAGGGTATAATCACTACCTTATAAATTTAAGAACTTTATTTAGTTATTTTCTTTAATTTAAGTTCTCTATGAAAATTTCTTCTCATGGAATTGATGATGTTAATGTAAATATGTAGAAATTGTGTACACTGTTTATAATTGAATTATATGCCCTAAACAAGTTTTCAGAAATCAAATTGCAGTAGAAACAAGTTTTTATGAAGAAATTGTGTTCATAATGATTTAATGTAACAAATTTTGAAAGAATAGCCTTTGAAACTATCAAATTGGTGTTTGATTATGGATTATTGTTTAAATTGATAATGGGATATGTTAATATGTTAAGAATAAGAATTATTGCAATTGGAATTACATGGATTGATTGAAAAACGAATTCGTAATAGAATTTTTTGTCAAGAACGCTTGATATTGTAGTTTTTCTCAAAAATCATGACAACTTGGTTTTGATTATATGTTGTAAGGACTTTATATGTTATAATCATGTTAAAGAGTCCAAAATTTTGTAGTTATCAAGTTTCATGTTCATCATGTTTAGAAAAATCTGATTCAGTGTGAAGAAATAAGCCAAATTGGCTTATTTCTCTGCCGTTCGCGAACTAGGGATTTCCACCAGAAGTGGGACCCGCCCCAGCGAGGCTTTATGCGTTGAGGGACCCGCCCTAGCGGGGAAACCTGTTTCCCGGGAAATGATGTTTTGCTTCGTTGAGTTTTCATCCCGCGTTTGTTTAGCTAACTTATTTTTATGACTTGATAAGTGTAATAGATAATGAGATAAAATGCTTTTGATGTGTTTAACATAGATTGAAGTCTTATATGGTTATATTATATGTGTGATTGGATATTATTACCGTAAGATGCAATATGATAGTAAAAGTGCTATACGTGTATGAGGTGTTTGATTGTTAGCCTCACGTATGTGTATTAGTATTGACATACGTCGTAACAACGTTGTGAGTTGGACTTGAGTATGAAGTTCGACGGTTTAAACGTTATAGTTGGGTACTAATAGATGTTTTAAACGTAACGTGATATGTAGGATAATTGTGGAAGTGATTGTAATTATTAAAGTATAGCTTGCGCTTGAGGCAAGTTCCCTACTCATTATCTCTTACTTGAGCAAATTTTCTAATCATTATTCTTCTACATTATGCAAGTTCTTTCATGGTATCTTTTCATTGTGCAAGTTCTCTAACCCTTGATCATTATATCATGCAAGTCTATTACGGATTCTTAACTCGTTATGTGTTGTATGAGTTATACTGTATTCAAATATCTGTAAAGCATAAGTATTGAAGTATTATTTAAGTAAAGTGATCTTGACTTAGTTGTTCAAGCAAGATCTACTTGATCTATCGAATGCTTTAAGTTATTCCTAAAGCATGCCTAGTTATCATGAAATCTATTGTTGTATCTTACATTTGATTCATAATTCTTATATTATCAAACTATTAAAGCATTGTGAGTCGATTCAACTACTCCTAGTTGATGATAGTTGAAACTCCAAAGTTCCTTTATCTATCCAAACTAAACTTTCTTTGGTGTGGACTTATATTTAAATACTGAGAATGAACAACCCTATTTATTAGGGGACATTTATGCAAAAGTGTTAAGATAGTTGTGCACAATACATGGTACGAAGGGCTGATACACCTAAGTACGAGTTAAAGGTCTATAGTCTCAATGACTTTTAAAGGTTTTAAATAGAAATATTTATAACCTAGGACATAGTTCAAGGTCGTATGACCCTCAGATAAAGTATATATTCGAATCCTAAATATGATGAAAGAATTATTATTCAATTCTTTATTTTGACGAAAGAAAAGTTATTCAAATTCTTTTGAAGTTATTCAATTATGGCATATCATTGTACATTTCAAGTGAGCTTTTGTTTGCTCACTCTTGCATATTTTACAACCCCTTGCAGTTAAAGCCGAGAATGTTGACGTACCGTCAACAAGTAAAGGAAAAGGAAAGATGAGCAAGTGAAGACTTGTTGTCTTCAATTTTGTTTGTAATAAGACTTAGTTGATGATGTTTTATTTCCGCATTTATTTTTGATTGATGTTAGGGTTTAGTTAACCATGGGATTCTATATTGGACTAGTTGTAATCCTTTTTCAAGGAATGTTTTATTTAAAGTATTTATGAAGGTTGTAATTTACTTTACAATTCTTTTTTATTGGGTAGATGCATGATTTAATTAGAAAGTGAACACCAAATCATGTGAAAACGAAGTACCCAGATTTGGAGGTGTCATAATGTTCGAATGTCATTGGCTCTTTGAATCATCCACAGGGTTGTCTCCGGGGTGATCAAATGTTTTTGCCCTACCTCGGGATTGTCTCCGAAGTAAAATTGTGCTTTTGCCCTTCTGCAAGGTTAGTATAAAGAAAACGAAAATTCGAGTGTCTCTAGATGCCCCTCTTTGTCTTGTTTATGCAATGTAATGGAATGAACACGACAAAGATTACTAGACCCAGAGAATGCATGACAAGGTATATCTGATGATGCAATGTCATGTATAAAGTATGCAATGATATGTGAGATTAAAAAAGGGTCACTCCCCCCTGCTGGGGAAGATAAGGATTATGTCGTCGAGGTTAAGCCGACGCCCACATTGGGTTGTAGCCAAAAGATTACATTATTGAGGCAGAGCCGACCTGCGTTGGGTGGTTGCCAATGGATTACATCATCAGGGGTCCAGCCGGTGCCTTCACTGGGTTGATGCCAACGGATTATATCATCGGGGGTCGAGCCGATGCCTTCATTGGTTTGTTGCCAACAGATTACATCATCGGGGGTAGAGCCGATGCCTTCACTGGTTTGTTACCAACAGAATACATCATCGGGGGTTAAGCCGATGCCTTCACTGGGTTGTTTCCAACGGATTACATCATCAGGGCCGATAAAAGTAATCCGGATCACAACTTCTGGTCTTCTGTCGTTCACCGTCGAGATTTCTGATCTTTATTAATTTCCTACCTTTATAAAGGGTTTTCACGGTTTTCGGGGTCTAAAAATAACCCGGAAGGGCACCTTTCTAAGTAAAGACCCTTTTTCGGACCCGAAAAAACGTGTTTTAAACTGTATTTTACCAAAAGGGGAGTTGCGAGCCCCACCTTGGGCAGCCGCAACTATACCTATGGCTAGTGGTGCACAACAGGTCGGCCTGGTCTAGTTCGGCCTGGGCCTGCCAGGCTTTGGCCGTTGACCAGGCCAGGCCAGGCCTTGACTTTTGGGCCTTCAGGCCAGGCCAGGCCTAGGCTGGTCCGGTCTGGTTCATCACTTTAAAAAAAAAATTACATGTGGGCTTAGTGGCTTGGGCTGAAATAAAAAAGTGCCTGGGGGCGGGGGGCCTGGGGAAGTGCTGCTGCTAAGGGCCTGGGGGGCCTGGGGCTGGGGCCTTGCCGCCTTAGTCCTTGGACCTGTTAGTTAGGCACCACACTTAGTCACTTAGGCTGTTAGTCTGTTACTCTTAGTGAGTTAGTTGATTAATTTAATATTAATATCTAATATTTAGTTAGTTGATTATCTAATATTTAGTTAGATAATAAGTTAGTTACTTAGTTGATTTAATATGAATATTTAGTTAGATTAGAATTTAGATTAAAGGAATGTTAATACTAAAATTAATAAACTAACTCATATATTAATATTAAAATTTAATCAACTAACTCATAAAGTTTAACATGCATATTAAATATTTAATATGCATATTAAATAAATAAATATTAAAATATGCAATATTAACATTATTAAATAAATAAATAACATATTAAACATTAAATATTTAATATTTAATATGCATATTAAATATTTAATATACAATAAATATTAAATAAATAAACATGTTATTAACATATTAAATAAATATGCATATTAACATATTAGCATGTTAAATGCAATTAACATGCTATGCAATATTAACTAACTTATGATTTCCTAAATATATATATTTCTCCTAAATTAAAAGAAAATGTAACTAACTATGCAATATTAACTACCTATGCAATTAACATGCTATGCAATATTAACTAACTTATATATTTCCTAAATATATAAATTATATCTCAAGTATTATTTTCAATTAATTTTCTAATTGCTTTATAGTATTTTTATTTAAATTGGTACAACAGAATACTTGAAAAATAACTAAAATCATAAATCCCCCTAAAAATTTAGCATATCCAAATTAATGAAGAATTTGAGGATTAGTAATTTAGTATTTACCATTAAAGTAACAAGAAATAATAATAAAATTTTATTGTTAAATATTAGTAATTTAGTATTTTTAAAAAATTAACTTATTATTAATATTTAATCATTTAAGTAACTAACTTATTATTAATATTAAATATACTAACTAGTTATATTCATTGAATATGTATATTAATTAAATGTATCTACAAGAAATCAAGAATGAATAATTAAAATTTTAAACTTTGTTGATGTATTAATTAAAACTAATATATTATAATTTATAAATTACAATAATGAATAATTAAAATTTATAATTTATTGATGAATAATTATAAATTTAAAGTTCAAAAATTATAAATAATTGGATAAAAATTATGTAAGGCCTCAGGCCAGGCCCAGCCAGGCCCATGGCCAGACCAGGCTAGACTTTTTTTGCAGGCCAGGCCAGGCCAGACTTTTACCTAAAAAAAGCGGCCTTTTCAAGCCTTCCAGGCCAGGCCTGACCGGACCAGGCCTTGACCAGGCCGGGCTTTAACTAGACCGGGCCCTAGGCCGGACCAAGGCCAGGTCACAGGCCTCGGGCCTTTTGTGCACCACTACCTATGGCTAGAGCAGGTATGGCTGAGGTTGTCCTCGGCTAGGTTAATACCCTCGGGCACTGCTCATTTTTATACATTCGATTTGAGTTTTCTCGAGTTTCCTCTGAAAAACCCGACCTTCCATCTCAAATCTACTCAGCTTGGGCTTGATTTGGAGCGATCCGTCACCGTACATTCCTTCTACACACTACAAGTAATGTATAGACTCCAATTTTTCATGTTTTTACCAGTGAAAAATCGTACTTTCTTCATTAAATGCATTATATTGAACATGTATGCATAGATAGCTTAATAGATATGTTATAATGCAGTGTATGCTTAGGTATCATCTTATGGACCGTATGGATGCGACATATTACAATCTATCTGTTAGTCTAGACATGTATTTCGACTATGTATTAGAAAAACTATTTAAACTGTTATTTAATTGCTTGGCTGTGATTGTATACCCCCATAGGGTGGTTTAATGTATGCTTCGGGCATGTGGATAGTCCATTTTATAGGGAAAACTACGGCGAAATTTTTCGTGAGTTAGATGACAGGGTCCTAGATACATGTTTAGATATGCTAGGATATAACTTGAAATGATGTACACATAACAACACCTGTAGGACATGCATGATGCTATGACCTAAATTTTATTCCTAGGATCATGTTATTTCTAGGCAATATCAAATTTGATTTTTTTTAAAAGGATAGGAATATACCTGACCTTGCTTTGAATCCTACGAACTCACTATTCAGGTATGGATTCTGATAGACCTAGTAGTTCTTCATCCCGCCGGGTTTCATTTGGAGTTCACTGTCGAAGGCCTGCCTCTTATATTCCCACCCCACGGATTAATAGGCAGGTTCATCTTTTGACATAATCGGTGCATTGTCCTCTTCATGAGGACAAACCCTATTTAGATGAGAAGGATATCCTTGATCCCGAGGTTCCTGCCTCATCCCACTGCAGCGCCCAGATTTCTTCCCGGTATTCAGGTAGCCGTTCCTAACTTGTTTGGTATGGACCTGAGCCGTCATCCCTCTATTCATGTGCAGGCGAACGAGGTATATGATATTTACATTATTTTGTCTTGATTTCTCTTTTCTGCCAGTAATCAGTTTTCTTAACCCTAATGTTGTGCATGATCTAGAGATTACCTAGCCCAGGGGTAATTAGTTTAGTGTATATTCTCTGTATTACTCACTTCACCTTGAGTACCGAGCTCGAGTGGATTCTTGGGGGTTCTAGGCCTTCTTCACCATTGCTCCCCGTCGCTGCCCCTGGGGCTATTTACGAGCTTTATCTGAGAGATTGTTCCACCAGAGTCAGTCTCTTCATCTCCTAGATTGTGAGGTCATGATGACACCTATGGATTGGAGGTGTGACGCCCCCAAATCTGGGTTCTCTAACCTCGAATTGCAGTGCTCAAAATTCTCAACAACATACATACTTTCTATCTATTACAGAATAATAAACATATATTATTCATAATAAATAAAGTCTTACATCATAATCTAGGGTCTTCTTAACCTTAACTTTGACATACCCTTAATATAATAAAGGTTTACATATCCAACTATATAAAAGTAAAATAATACTTAGACATTCTTATTAACTACTCTTGTACTTTTTCTTTGCCTTTGTCCTTCTTGGACGCCTCGGGCTTAGCTGAAATAAATGTCATGATATAGCAAGAGTAAGCAACTAATTTGCTTAGCAAGTTTAAATACAAGGGAGATATGAAATTCAGATAAACACACTTAAAAGGGGGGTTTGAATAAGTGTGGGAACAAACGTTGTCAAACTTTTGCAACTTGAAAAACTTTCTAAATGCAGGATGCTGAATTGAATCAGTTTAATAATGCAGGATGCTGGATTAACAGATTTATGCTTATCAGATTATCAAATTATGAATGTAGGTTGCTGGATAGAATATATATGCTTGTCTGATTAGCAGTTTATGAATGCAAGATACTGGATATGATATTTATGATTGTCAGATGAATGCAAGATGCTGGATAGACAATTTTAAAACTTATCAGAATTCTTCTTTCCAAGTTTTAATTTGCTTAAGTTTAATAGAAAAATTAACACAATGAGCAATCACACAACACCAAGAATTTTTACGTGGTTCAACTACTACCCTCTATAATAGTAGTCTACTCCACGTCCAATACCAACTAGTATTGGAGACTCTTTTTTGTTAAATTCTTTCAATTTCAATTTGAGCCTTTTTACAAATCAAGTTCACAACACCCGAGCACTTTTGCTCCTTGTGCACCTTTGCACTCTTAAGCACATACGCTTCCTTGAACCTATTTGCAAAATATCTTAATCCAAACCGGATTAACTATAAACAACTTAAAATAATATTTAGACCATTTGATAAATAGAATTACAAATATAGGTCTATGATCAAAGCAACTATTTACTTAACAATGCAAGGCTCTATCAAATATACAATGATCAATGATAAAAAGTATTACCATAACAATTCCGAGGATTATAAGCTGAAAAATCAAAAGTCACTTTTACCCAATCAGCTTATATTTCAATTGTAGATCATGACTGTATAAATCAGAATTATTTGAAAATTAATAGGGTTGAAATTACTGTTTGTGTATAATTGATTTTATGTTTGCTCCGGTCAACGTCCTTGTTTAACAGCCCATTCCCTTTTATAGATGGAAGAAGCATATGGTCGTTTGCTCATTTAGTACAGATTAAATCTGTTTGCTTAATTTACTCTTTGACCGTTTGATATGATTTATTCTAGACACAAGGCATGATCAGTGCAGTCTGATGTGATGCACTCATCACGTGATATGATGAGTAACCTGTTTAGAATCAATAAAGTGCCCAGCCATAAAAAAAGATAGCGTGCACACGTTTTACCCTTTTGACTAGATTTGTTCCAGTATGTTTTAAAGATGGCCAAACAATTTATTTACAATTACCATACCAACATCCCATATTTAAAGCTCTTTGAATAAGGAATCAAGTTCAAACAATCTGATAAGCTTTAATCAAGGAAAAGAGAAGTTTATCAAATCAAGCTCCGTGTATTTATAGAAACAATATGTTTAGATTTAAAACAAATCAATGTTCTTGTCGACGTCGGGAAAAAATGCAGGTCAAGTTGGAACCAGTATCTTTTTCTCTTCGTAAGTTTTGTCTACACTTATTCTTTTTATTGTGAAAAAGGTTTTGAAGTATTTTTTAGGTAAAGGCCAACATGTATCATGTCGATGATTTGAACGTTTTACAGAGTCGCCAGTTGGTAGTTTTGAAATGGTTGTACTAACTCAACCGAGTTTTGTTTAAAAAGAGGCCCAATTTGCTGGACACTGTCGAAACGGAATCTTTAAAATCGAAGTTCTAAGTTCAAGGGCTTGGTTAAGTGTGGGGAAGGTGTTAGGCACCCCACAACTCCCATGTAAACATGGTACCTCATCTTTTTTAGTATTTCCCTTTTAAATCTGTAATGTGTGTGTGTGAATGCTAGAAGAAATTGGGCCTATGTTTGATTGATTGAAAGCACGGATATGCTTCGTTGAACCTATATATGAAGGATTTGATTTGATTTGCAAAAGTCTCTCTTTTAGACAAGATTTAATAAAATGATGTTTTAAAAGAATGTTTTCAAACCCTTACGCTAACATAGGAATTAAAGCATGTTGATACTTTTATTTTATCTTTTCAGCCTTTTAGTTCAATTTAAATGGTGATTGTCGGGCTGCGAATGATCATCGACCACAAAATATATACAAGTGTCGGTCTCCTCATGGGCATGACAGCCATTGGAGTGACTCTGACACGACAAACCCTATTTTCACTATGTTGAGACCTTACATTCGGATAACCGTTTTAAGGTCTTTCGGATGTACATTTTACAGAAAAACTGGCAGGGTACATTTGTAAAGGGGAGTTTGTCCATCGTGTGAATCAGATTCTGATCAGTTTGATCGCGAATCCCACGATTCCTAGGCTCACAGAGAGAAGCCAATAAAACTTTCATAGTTCAAATATGTACAGAAATATATATTTACATTCAAATGTTGCCAGAACCTAGGATTCATCAGTAAATCATGGCTCGCACATAGCCGAAGCGTCTCGTTCCCACTAGATAGCAATCTAAGGCTGCGAGGTTGCTTTTATAACTAAAACTAGAAAAATGTTAGATTTAAATAAATCTTAGCCATTCTAGCTTTCCGGTTCCATCTGGACCTATTTTGAACCGTTTAAAAGCTAGAGTTGGCTAGATTTAAAGAAATCTAGTTCGCCCGCAGAATGTCAATGTCGATTCATATTCAATGAATATTTAATGCAGCAATTTAATCAAAATGAGTAATAGCATATATACGTAATTATATATATATATATATACGAAAGGTGTAAACGGCGATGGGTTTTCAATCCGATGCCCGAATTGGAATGTGTATATATATATATTTATTTATTTATAAAAGCTGTAAAAAGCCACGAAGTAATCCAAGCTTGACATAATGGAAATTCATATATATATATATATATATATATAAGCAGTAAAGGGCGGTGCGTTTTCACTCCGAGACCCGAAATGGAATGGAAATATATGTATATTTATAAAAGCTATAAAAAGCCATGGAGTAATCCAGGCTTGACTGAATTGAAATATATATATATATATATATAAAAGCTGTAAAAACCGCAGAATGATCCAAGCTTAACTGAATTGAAATATATATAGATAAAAAGTAGTAAAGGGTGACGGATAATTTATCCTTTGCCCGGACAAAAATGTAAGTATATATATATATTTATAAAAGCAATAAAAAGGCCATGAAATGATCCATGCCAAACTGGAATGTAAATGTTAATATGTATATTTAATATATATACATTAAAGCAATAAAAAGGCAGTGAAGTAGAAATCTAGGCCCAAATAAGTCAGAAAAAGTTATATATATAAAAGCGGTAAGCTACCTCGGATTTGACATCCGGGGTTGATAGAATTGAAAAGTTAGTATATATACATTAAAAAGTCAAACCCAGAATGGGAAGATAACCCAGTCCAACGAAGTTGCTAGAAACAAAGATTTATGTATATAAAAGCTGTTAGAAGCGACAGATCGACGATCCTGAGTTGTAGAAATGCCAGAAAATGAGTTTCTGTACAAAAATGTACAAAAAGTAAGCAAACACGGCCAAGGAACTGAGTTCTGGGCATAATCAAAAAGTGAAACTTAACGTGAAAGTGTATATAAGTGCAATGAAGTAATATAAACATTCTGCTCGTAAAAATACTCACAATGGACTGTTACACGGGCTTTTTGTCAAATTGTAGGCTTTAAACGTCCATTTCTATCAATTAATTTTTGATATGTGGTATTATATGAGTATATCTACGTGTTGGAGTGATAAAAGTTTGGTTTGGAGTACAAGAGTGGGGCTGAGAAACCAAACGGGCGGAGGTTCAGAGCATTTTTCGATTAATTTTGGTCGGGCACCTTTATTTATAGACCCAGTGGAAGCGGGCCCACCTATGACTACCTCCACTCTTCCTACGGCTCCATGTGGCAGGGCCCATATGGCATGTCCCATCATCTCGAAGTACGAGCACTCCGAGCAACGCGAGGTAAGATTCGAAAGTTTCTAACTTTTGAACGGAGTGTCCGTTTGAGGAGTGCTATACCTTTTCGGAAAGCACTCACCGAGAGTGTCGTAATGTAATGGGAGTAAACATTTTTTGAGTCTAATAAGATAGGTTTATAACCAGGTCTTCGTTTCCCTACAGTTTGTCCGTTGAGCTGTCTTCCGTTATTTTCACTCGGGATCACCGTTATGGTTCTTCCTGACCTTTGTGGCATCAATTCAGCTTGAGTTTTATCTAATCATCTTGAAGTTGATAAAATGACCATTTTGCCCCTCCCGGGGTGGTCTCCTGTGGATTTGGCTTCCCATGGTTGTCTCTGGGCCTGAACTGGATCTCCTGATTGTGCCCGGGCCTTAACTGTACCTCCTGAGTTTTGATCGGTGCTGAGTGGAGATCCCAGTATTAAGACCGGGGTTGACCTGACGTCCTGGTATTGAGATCGGGGATGACCTGATGGCTCGGTATTGAGACCGGGGTTGAATTGGCATCCCGGTATTGGAACCGGGGTTGATTTGGCATCCCAGTATTGGGACCGGGGTTGAACTTGCATCCCGGTATTGGGACTAGGGTTGAATTGGCATCCCGGTATTGGGACCAGGGTTGATCTGGCATCCGGTATTGGGATCAGGGTTAAATTAGCATCCCGATATTAGGACCGAGGTTTATCTGGCATCCCAGTATTGGGACCAAGGTTGAACTGGCATCCCGATAATGGGACCGTGGTTGAACTGGCATCCGGGTATTGGAACCGTGGTTGATCTGGCATCCCGGTATTGGGACCGAGGTTAAACTGGCATCCCGGTATTGGGACCGGGGTTGATCTGGAATCCCGGTATTGGGACCGGGGCCGAAAAGATAGTTTTGCCATACTACAAGGTTAGTAACAGGAAAACAAAATTTTGAGTGTCTACAGATGCCCCTCTTTATCATGTTTATGCAATGCAATGGAATGAACATGATAAAGATTTACTAGACACTTGAAATATGGCAAGATATATGTTTAATGATGCAAATCGCAATGCAATGAATGTCAAAATGTTTTCGCAAATCGCATTTTATACTTCGCAAATCGCATCGAAAATCACATATCGCATTACAAATCGCATATCGCATTGCCAATCGCTTACCCTGACCGGTCGCGGATGATGCCTGTGCTGGGGGCTGATTTTAATGGTTGATTTTCATCAGTGATGCTGATGTTTATACTGGTGTTGACTCCAATAGTTTGATTTCCATCAGTGTTACTGATGCTTGTTTGATGAGGATAAACTAAAATATTTTCCACATTTCTGCTGGGGATGATGTTCTGAAATTATCGGATCTTCCCGATGTTTACACTGGTAGTTTACAACGGTGCCTACCCTGATGGTAGCTGACAACAATGCCTACGCCGCTGGTAGTTGACAACGGTGCCTACCCTGCTGGTAGTTAACAATTGTTGATCACTGGATTTACTCGAACGGTAGTTTTTAACAACAAAATTTTTCCTCGAGTCTGGGTGTTTTAATGCGTATGCATATTTAACTCTACTGGGTATGCATGCTTAATGTTTTAATGGAGACGTGCGCTGATATAGCGCTTGTTGCACATATGCAGACTAGGCATGATGTGATGATCTTAATTTATCCTAGGTTGATGCATATGCTTAATTGAATTGATGTAGAACCATACCTCACCCTTTTTAAGGCAATTTAGAGTTTCTTTTCATGCATGGATTTTGATAGGCTTAGCAGCTCTAACTCCCGTATGACTTCTTTTGGCATGGCAGAATCAGATGTTCCCCTTTCAGATGTCGTCTTTGGTGGGGATCTCGCAGAGGCGGCTATTTCTGGATCTAGATCTAGCGCTGGTACCTCTGGCAATTTATACTCTGATGGCTTTACTAGGAGATATCCCGCTATGTTTGCTGAAGTAGTGTTCCACGGCTTTCATCATCGGCTCTTTCCCCGAAGCTATGCTGGATTGACGCCAACGGTTTGATCATTAATTATGAAAAGGGGCGAGCTCTTTACTTGGGACCCTGCTGGGTTAGATACTGGCTTGGCTAGTGACCAGGGTGTTACTGACGCCCTAGAAGGATGTGGCCCGTTCTTTCATTGCCCATATTTGAACTTTAGTGTAGAAGCCTTGACTTGTGAGGACTTGGCGCATGTTGACATGTTTGATGGTGTAGATTTCATTCGCTAGATCTTTTATCGTCGAGGGTCTGTTTCTGAGTTAAGGACTCTCTTGAGAATTTTTCATTTATGTGGAGTGACAAGCTTATGTCGCCTTGATTTCTTTCAGGAGTTCTCCCTTTGCTTTTGATGAGAGGTTTAATCCTACCGTAGACTCCTTCTATTTCATTGAATGGAGAAATGCCCCAGCCCTTTCGCATGTTGTTACTGGGGTTCATAGAAGAAACTCGATTTGTTTGACCACATACATAGTGAGCAATATCCTGCACATTGGACAAATAACAAGATGCGGCAAAAGCTTGATGGCTCAGGCTGTCAGTATTATTTTGTGAATGACGCATTTGAAGTTAAAGTTTATGAAATTGAATGCTTGGATTCACTGACCTTTTATCTTATCACTAAAGATCTTGAAATGAAGTTTTCTTAAAGGAATCAAAATTTTTGTTTGACAAGTTATGACATCGCAAGAAAACTTTTAAGCATCCATGGTCATTTTTTATGGGTAGGATCAGTTCAAAAGACTTATCTCCCTTTATCAGAGACACCTCATTTTCGCTCTAGACACCGCTATTCACAAAATTAACATCATATGACATGTGCACTATGAGTAACGTAACCCTTAGCAGGGGTTTCTCTTCTATGACTTTAGATGATCTCATTTTTATCTTACAAAATGTTTCCTTCTTTCTTCTCTTAACTTTATCTCATTTTCTTAGGCTATTCAGAGTTACGCATTTAACGAGTTTTGGACCAATGACTCCTAAACTAGACGGCTTTAGGGCAATAGGTGTTAAGACACCCCTTCCGATTTACTGGCTTGAGTAACAATGGCCACTATTCGAGACAAGTCAGGCGGTTTACTCTTTTTGATCCTTGCCTGAGCTTGTACAAGATTCGTTCTCTTAGGCTCTAAATTACCCATGTAGCGAGTGTTGGGCCGGTGACTCCCAAACCAGACGGCTTTAGGGCACCAGGTGTAGAGACACCCCTCAGGCTTAATTACTCGAGTAACCTAGGCCACGATTCAGATCTTCTCAAGTTTTTCCTTCTTCTTCTTGTAATGCTCATTTTGTTAGGCACTGAGTTACCCATGTAATGAGCGTTGGGCCGGTAACTTCGAAACCAGATGGCTTTAGGGCACCAGGTGTAAAGACACCCCTCAGGCTTAATAACTCGAGTAACCCAGACCACGATTCAAGGCATTAGACTGGCTACTAATTGTCATCCTCGTTGTGACACCCCCGAATCCGGGTCCTCTGACCCCGGTCCGGTCATCACAAAATAATACTAAACATCCACCTCTAAACAACATACGATAACTAAAGTGCGGAATATAATAAACGTACGTCGTTCATTCAAAAGGTGTTACTAGTCCCAATATTCGATAACCTTAAATACAAACATACAAACATTATCCTAGAATAGTCATTAGGGTTCATATTACATAACAGTAATTTAATTAAACAAAAAGATAAAGTTTGCTCCTTGCAAACTAATCCTACATCTTTCCTTTACCCTTGTCCTTCCCTGAAGTCTCGGGCTTAACTGCAATAGAAGTCATGATATAGCAAGAATGAGCAACAAGTTTTGCTCAGCAAGTTTAAATACAACAATAAAGGATATATCATGATGAATAAAAAATATCTGACAATGAATTCAACAATATGAATATCGAAAGCAAGAATAATGATTGCTTTTAGAATAACTGATAGTCAAATAGACTTCGAACTATAAAACTCCAACGGAATCAATAGCTGATTGACCCTTTGGTTACTAGCTACAAAATAGTACTTGAGGGGATCAGCCTCGCGTACGCCATGTATATGCATAACATTCAACTCTGCTGTTTATATCTTATATTAGATACCTGCTACTCTCTTATAATATAAGGGTGTTCTTTCAGTCTAAGAATCCTTACCATCAATTGGTTTGGATAACTTTTATAAAATTTCATATACCTGTTTGACCAAACAAGGGTTCAGACTCTATCTGACACAGTTCAAGAATTATAGAACTTTAACTGATGTACAAGTCCAAGACTGTACGAACTCAAGTGCACCAAGTGCGAATAACAATAATATTGATGTGGAATAATTGTAAAGTAATTAAACCACCTAATAGCATGCTTGGAAATAAAGTTCAAGCTTTAAATAATTAACTGTCAATACGATAATAACCTGCTCAATACAATATGAGAAGGATAGGAACTTGCACAATAAAGAGTGTAAGGGAACTTGCATTCAAATCAAGTGAAGTTAAGAAACTCGCTTACACGATTCTTTGAATAAGGTAGTGCAAGAATTTAGAATACTTGCCTGTTTGCTCAGCTACGATTAAGTTCTAGCTTTAATTAACTTGCGTCGAAACGACCTAACATTAATAAGTCGGCCTTTCAATTAGCATGTGTAAATCAATATAAGTCTACACTCACAAGCATCTACTTATCATACAAGTCTATCACATAAGATCACGTAAGTCAATCACTTTGACTGGGCCTGAAAGTGTTCCGGCGTAACTCTAGCATGCAACTACTGACATTAAACCAAAACACATGCTTATCAAGTTAAAATTTCTCATTCAAAACTAGCATGCTCTTTCTATATTCAATTTGAAGTCATGTTTTCATGCCGGTAATTCACATACTTTAACTAATACAAGTTCATGCTTCAAAGTTGATTACTAAGGTCATGTTATCACATAACAAGGCATAACATGAATGCTCATGCGTATACTATACATGTATACTTTAATCCACCTATTTCATGCCTTAGAAATTTATTTCCTATGAATACGTGCATATGTGAAATCTATGCTTTAACTAAACGAGGTCCACGTTAATATGCTTATAGGCATAACGAACTCTAATGTACATGCTTGTATGATCAATATGTAATCCACATGGTATTTGATGTCATTATCCTTCACATTCTACGTTTTCATCAAAAGTTGCACCAAATCAACATAGATAACATAATACAAGTAAAGCGTCTCATAGTCATGACTCACATGTATTAGAATGCATATCTAAACCACATGAAAGCTCTCATATGGTCAGAAATCACAAGGCAAAGTCCTTGGTCAAGTTTTCTTTTTAAAGCTCTTAAGTTTCTTATTTTAAAATCGTCTGAATCTTGCAATCACGTATGCTAGTGTGTGAACACACTTTATATTCGCATTTCATGTTAATATAAACCACATTATCATGTACAAAATGTCAGAATATATGCATGCCCCGTATGTGTCTAAATTCATAATTGAATCTATAAGTTTTATTACGAATCACAAGTTTTCCTTTCATGGTGTACATACTAACATGGTTATCATTATGCATGTAGTATCAAGAAATACATACTTATATCATGTCATTGTACAAGTTAAATTATGTTCACAAGCTTGTCCTAAGTGATGCTACATGCTAGTACATATCAGTAGCTTAACAGAAGCAGGAAACTCTGTCCAGGGCCCGGCGCAGATGCGCCGCTGGCCAGTACATAACTGGCGCAGCTGCGCAGGCTGTTGGCCAGTGACAGTTGCTGCCCAGTAACGGCAGAACTTAGCCCTACTAAGAAATTTTCCTACGAAAATTGATTCTAACATAACACATTGTAATTCTAACATGTTTAACATCTTGTATAACACTTAACCAACATATCCCAAATCAATTATCAATAATTACATGCTTAATTCCAAGAAACAAAGATTAAGAATTTTACAGAAATCGAAAATGGAGTTATACCTCTGTAAATGAACTTGCTGCTAAACAAAATCTATAATGCTACTATGATACTCACAATGTTACTATAATACTCCTTCCTAACTCAATTGAAATCCTCAGCAAATGAATATGAGAAGAAGAGGAGCTATATTTATAGATAAATATTTACACAGACTTTGCAATTCTCCATCAGATTAAACCAAAGGAATGAGTGTTTGTGCAATGGTTAAGGATTGGTGGTTGAGTAGATGGTGAATCATATTATGAAACCCACTCCCCCATACTCATTAGATCTACAGTTGTGAAGAATTTTAGGAGAAGGTAATGTAGTATAGCTACTAGTGTTCACTTGAAGAGAAGAAGTGGAGAGGTTATCATTTTAACTCAGCAACTTGCAAATGGGTGTATATCATATATGTCCCATACTTGTTACATAATAAATACACTAGATAGTATAATATATATACACATAGTATATTATAATGTTACTTCTAATGAGCAAATGTTGATATAATATATCAAGTAGTATACATACATATAATCCATGTATATTTTCTATTAACACTAAAGATCATTCAATCATGTATTGTCCATTTTTCCATTACCATAACTGTTATTATTATAATTATAATAACTTAGTAAAAATCATTATCAAATAACAATAGTTTATTGATATTAATATAAAGTGATAGGGTATCATATTAATGTCTATTCACACATAACATGTAACTCACATAATGTCATTAATCATACTATATAGTCTACATATATAATATATAGACGTATTAATGTGTCACCTTGTACTATATATAATATATAGTTAACTACCATATATTGCAAGGTTTACTTATCACATGCTTGTATAAAATAATTAACCAAGTAAATATAATATTATTATATTCATTAATCCCTTACTCATTAATTATTATTCATTCATAATAATTATTAATCAACACATTATCAATTAATTACTCATAATTGCGATTAATCAATATGTTCAATTCCTGACACTATATTCAAATAAATTGAATATTTAATTATTTAGCAACCTTATCAATTCTTTGATATATTAAAGTCTTAGGGTTAGTTCACTAATTTAAATAACCCAATAGTGACTCCCTTTAATTATTTCTCAAATTCACACAATCACATAAGGTTTAAATAAACTCACAAAACTAACTCGTTAAAATTAAATCACATATTTAATAAATAAGGAGTTTAAAATTCATGGTCGTTACATCCCTCCCCTCTTATAAAAATTTCATCCTCAGAATTGTAAAAATAAGGTTACTCAAATAAAAACGGATAATTCGCTCTCATTTTCTCTTCTAGCTCCCATGTAGCCTCCTCGACTGCATGATTTCTCCAGAGAATCTTAACAGAATGAATGATCTTATTCCTCAGCTTATGTTCCTTCCTATCTAGTATCTGGACAGGAACCTCTTCGTATGATAAGTCTTTCTCGACTTGGATAGGTTCATAGGAGATAACGTGCTTATAGTCTGGTTTATACGGCCGCAACACTGACACATAAAACACGTTGTGAATGTGCTCAAGTTCAGGAGGTAACGCCACCTCGTACGCCACTTCACCGACTCGCCTCAAAATCTCAAACGGTCCTATGAACCTAGGGCTCAACTTGCCCTTCTTCCCAAAATGAATCTTCCCCTTCCAGGGAGATACGTTCAGAAAAGCATAGCTTCCTAATTCAAATTATTTCTTCTTGCGATGCAAGTCTGCATACTTCTTCTGGCGATCTTGAGCCACTACCAGTCGTGCTCTTATCACCTTGATAATCTCTACTGTCTGTTGTACCAATTCTGGTCCCAACAGTTGACGTTCTCCAACTTCGTCCCAACACAACGGTGTTCAACATTTTCTCCCATATAGCGCTTCGTACGGTGGCATTCCGATACTAGCGTGAAAACTATTGTTGTACGCAAACTCTACTAATGGAAGGTGATCCTCCCAACTACCCTTGAAGTCCATTACACAAGCTCGAAGCATGTTTTCAAGTGTTTGAATTGTTCTTTCGCTTTGCCCATAGGTCTGCGGATGATACGCGATACTCATTCGTAATTGTGTCCCTAATCTCTCTTGAAGACTCTTCCAGAAATTCAACGTGAATTGCGGATCTCTATCAGATACAATAGATACCGGCACCCCATGTCTCGAGATAATTTCTTTGACATATAATCTGGCTAGCTGGTCCAAACTATACTTAATCTTAATCGACAAAAAGTGAGCTGACTTCGTAAGACGATCTACAATTACCCATATGGCGTCGTGCCCTTTCTGCGTTGCCGGAAGTCCCACTGTGACGAACAAGATTTTTGTAATTTATTTTGAATATTTATTGAATTAAATAAATATTTTTTTGATGATTTAATTATTGAGTTAAATAATTAATTGATGAATTTGTGGTAGAGTAATTTAATTATATGTGTTACATTAGTTAAATTAATGTGGAGAATTTTTATATTCAAAGTATGTATTTAATTGAGTTTATTTGATTTAATGAATTAATTAATAAGCATAATGTTATTCTAATTAATTTAATAATTAATTAGAGATTTAATGATTTGACATAATTAATAAATAAGAATTTTAATTATGTGACTATATGAATTATTGTGGAATTATGCAATTTTATTTAAGTGATTTAAATAACATTATTTGATTTAATTGGGTGTGACATTAAAACAATATTATAAAGCTTTAATTAAATTAAATGAAAAAGGAGGAATAAGGGACAAGCAAACAAGGCCTTGGTGAAGGTTGAGGCCAGTTAACCCATTATGGGATTAACTGACGACCATGACCCCACGACTAATTATACGTATATGTATATTTATTCATATCAGACTTATATATTATAAACATATATCAGAACTACTATATATCATATACATACTCTGAGAAAACTTAGAGAAAAGAGAATTGAGAGAGTTGAAAGAATTTGAAGAATAAAAAAAAAGAATCCATATCATCTTCACAAAGTTTGCAAGGGGTAATTCCTTTGTCCCAGTTTTATTTCATGTATTATGTTTCCTTCATGAACATATATTTTGAGTTCTCTGTGTATGGGAAAAATTAGTAATTTTTGATTATATGCTTATATGTGTGTTATTATATCATTATAACATGTTTTGTATTTGGTATGAATGAATTAAAATAATCGAATTCATGTAATTAGGCCTTAATTGGGTTTTCAAAATTTTACAGAGTTTTTCCATTTACGTGCTTTAAAAATTCTCTGTGAATGGAAAAAAACTTGATATTTGTTCATTATATGGCTATATGTGTATTCATATGTGTTTATAACATATTATATGCCATATATGCATAACTTGCAGTGATCGAATTTTGTTTAAATTGGGTTTTCGAAAATTACAGAGTCGTATATATGGCCATACGGCCCTTACGTATAAATTTTATACTATGAATCGATGGTTTAACTTTGAATTAACATTTGCATATGATTGTACACGTTTATACGAACAAAACGGAAGTTAAACGAACGGATTCGGTGTTATAACGAATCCGTAACGTTGAATTTCTTGATTTTTCTTCAAAACCATCAAGAACACCAAGAACAGTGAAATTTAATGATTTGATTCGAGTAATTGCATAATTTAATATGTTAAAAACATGTTAGTAACATTGTACGATGTTTCTATGAAGTTCATACTTCATAAAAATCGTTGTGTGAGTTTAATTTGCATTTAATTGGAGTAATTGGGCCAACGAACTGTCAAAATAGCGAACCAGGGAGTGCACCAGCAGGGGGACCCGCCCCAGCGGGTGTTCATGGGTATTAGGACCCGCCCCAATGGGTATAAGGGCTGTCCAGGAGCCTTTGTTTTTTTTATTTTCGAGATTGTTTTGACCTCATGTAGTAAAATAAGCATAACTTTTTCATACGAACTCCGATTAAGGCGATTCAAGATGATTCGGAAAGATAACGAGTAGACCTACAACTTTCATTCTTTAAGTTTTTCAATTTGAAATCGTTAAAATGGGTAAAAATGGCCATCTTTGTGACTGATGCGTATTCGGAGGCAATCGGAGGGCTTCGGACATGCACGCACACAAGTGTAGTGTTCTCAATAATAAAAGATGTTGTTTTAAGTTACATACATGAATATTATATGATTTGAAGTTCATGATTAATAAATTAAGTTATTGACATGTATAAGATAATGTGAAGGTTCAAGTTAACAAACTAAGTGCGAACTTGAATTTCGTAATTGTAAAACTTGATTATGATTGTTTAAAGGGCTATACATGTGTGATATGCATGTTGTGAGTTTACATTCATGTTATGTGGTTAGCCATTGAGTAATATTATAAACCAAGTTGTAAGTCGAACTTAAGTGAATAGTTCAACAGTTAAACATGGTAGTTATGAAAACTAATCGATGTCGTATACATAATGTAATGTGGAGGACGTTGAGGAAGTGAATTGTAATTATATTTGTAGCTTGTGCAAGAGGCAAGTATCCTATCCCTAACTTATTGATTTAGCAAGTTCCCTAAATTCTAATTTATTCATTTATTAAGTCTTAGACTTGTGTTTCTATATCGAGTAAGCTCGTGTTCTTAATTGTTCAAGTTCGAAATTCATATTACATATTGTAACTCTTTTAAAAGCATGATTCAGTTATACAATACTTATTCGATTGTATACTCTTGAGATTTATTATTCAAGTTGAATATCGATGTTATTGTTGAACCTTATAGGACTAGTGAACCCTTATTGATTCGACTAGTCCATAGTTGATGAACGTTCTAAATTCCAAAATACTTATTGAGCTTATCCAAACCAAACTTCCTTTGGTGCGGACTCTGATGTCAAAACTGAGATGAACAACCCTGTAAAAGGGGATTATTTACGCTTTAGCGTTGAGATATTGTGCACAATATGGTACTAAGGGCTGATCCCCCTAAGTACGAGAAGTAGAGTCCATAGTCTTATGACTGTTAAAGGTTTAAAGTATAAACACTTTACAACCTAGGACATAGTTCAAGGTCTTATGACCCTCAGATGTTATTTTGATTCCTGTTATTTATCCTCGAGTCAAAAGTTGAGTTTCTTTATTCAGATGTCCTTGATTCACTCGCATGTTATTATATTGTTGTCATATTATTATACTTGTGGGCAATCGTGCTCACTCTTGCGTATAATAACATTGCAGTTAAGAACGAAAGGTCCAACGAGCCTTCTACTAGCAAAGGCAAGGGCAAGGTCAACAAGTGATGAAGACTTGTTGTTTATTTTATATGTTTATGTTTCAGCTCTATGTTAAAGTTGTGTAAGACTATTTAATTGTTTATGTTCCGCACAGATGTTTAAGGTTAGTATTACCTGGGATTGATGTATTTATTTTCAGATGTTGTAACCCATAAGGGAGGATTTAATTCTATTTATTGCATGGTTTGCATTTACTATGGGTAGATAGATAGATGATATTCGTACAGTGAACACCAAGTCCCGTGGAATTGAAGTACCCGGATTTGGGGGTGTCACAGGTTGGTATCAAAGCTGTAGGTTATGAACCTTAGGTGGGGGAAAACCTTAGGATAGTAGCCTTTTTAGAGATCAAGAACATAGTAATGATAACTCTTATCGAGTTCTAAGAAAGATAATAACTTACCTTATGTGCTATGTGCTTATATTTATATATTCGAGTATCGATTAGCATCACGTAATTACTAAAACTTAAAATTTTATTTGTCAGGATGACAGATGCTGGAGAACCTAGTCAGTCCAGGGACCTTGTACCCCTAGAGGCTAGAGAGGAGGAGCCCCGAGATATCCACGTAGTCTGGGAGCAGTTAGTCCAACGAGAGCCATCACCCTTGATCACAGTCATTGGTCAAGAGTATGTGCCGGTGTCTGATTCAGAGGAGGACTCTGAGGAAGACCCTGAGGAGATTGAGGTTCAGGCTGAGGCAGCCGAAGAGGAGGAGGAAGACCCTGAAGAGTTCCCGCCGAGCTCTATCAGTGCCGAGATGTATGACGAGCTGTATGACCGTAACATAGAGTTACGTGATACTGTTCAGGAGCTGAGGGAGACTGTTCAGGAGCTGAGGGAGCGGTCGATTACTCAACAGTCTACCATCGAGCTGAGGGATGCAGAGGTTGAGGCTCTTCACACACGTTTGGGAAATGTAGAGTGGAATTTGGTTCACGAGAAAGGCCAAACCGAGCAGAAGTCAGAGGAAATTGAGGAATTGAGGAATGAACTAAAAGAGAAATCAGCAAGGCTGGCCATAGCAGAGGAAGCTTGGGTAAGGGAATCACGACGAGCAGATCTCGCAGAAGACAACTGTTGGGCGAAGAAGGCCAGACTTGAGGAGACGTACTCTACACTTCAGTATGCAATTGACGAGGCCCAGGATCGGGTTATGAGGTACCCAATTCAGTTCGAAGGACTACCGTCGTACATGCTAGATCGCAGGACGATGTCCCGGATTATGGAAGAAGAGCGTGACAAAGCTGTTCGTCGCCTTAATGGGCAGTGATAGGAACATTTGATTTTGTGAAACCTATCTGGTAGTTAATAATGTAAATTCCAATTTGTTTATAAACAGAGGAATATTTTATGTTTTAAATCCTGTAGATTCTTTATCTCGGGATAGTTGATGTAAATAGCAGTGATGCTATCGTATTATGTTAAAACTTTTGATTTAGTAATATATCAGAGTTTATTTGAAATAATGTGTTGACTGATTGTGTCTAAATGTTTAAGTTAAGCCTTAAATATTTAAAAGATTGAATAAAGTTCTAATAAGCGTATATCTTAACAGAAATATGCAGCCAAGGAGAAGACCAAACCGTCGACCGGCCCAGGAAGGGTCAACTAACAACAACAACAACAACGCCAATGCTAACCCCGTTCAGCAGTTGGCGAACTTACTTGCTGGAGCACTTAATAACCAATCTCAAGCTCCACCGAACACAACGTTCAAGGACTTCAAGGCGGTGGGACCGCCAGAGTTTAAAGGCACCATGAACCCGATAGAAGCTCAAACCTGGGTCATGGAGATGGAAAAAGTTTTCGACGTCGCCAGAGTCAGGGAAGACCAGAAAACCGCTTATGCAACGTTCATGCTAAAATCCGAGGCCAGCTATTGGTGGCAAGCGAATAAGGTCGCAGAATCAAATGGAGGTCCAGTTCCTGGAGCTGAAACAGGGAAATATGTCCGTACCGGAATATGCGGCGAAATTCAACGAGTTAGCTAGGTTTGCTACGTATCAAGTGCACACCGATCAGAGGAAGGCAAGGAGGTTTGAGCAGGGCCTGAAGCCCTGGTTATATAGCAAGGTGTCAATGTTCCAATTGAACACTTTTGCTGGGGTGTTGGAGAAGGCCATTCTCGCTGAAGGCGGGAGTGACGCTGTTACAAAGTACAATCAAGACCAGAAGAAGAAAAAGAGTGAAGGTGAAGGAGTTAACAAGGCTAGTGGTAGCAACACGGGGGGAAGTAATAATCAGAAGAGGAGGTGGAATGATAACTCATCAACTGGGAATCAGCAAGGAGGTCAAAAGAAGAGGATCGAAGTTTGTTCGACCTGCGGAAAAGCTCACCTGGGGGTCTGTATGAAGGGAAAACGAGTATGCTACAATTGTGGTCAGGAAGGCCACATAGCACCTAACTGTCCGAACCCAAAGAAGGGCGCTTGCTTCACTTGCGGCTCCAAGGACCATCTGGCAAGGGACTGTCCCAAGAAGGGATCTGGAGGGGCAGGATCAGGAGGGAACAGGGGAAACAGCGGTGGAAGTGCTCTAACTATCACGGGACCAACCGCAACCAACCGACCGACCGCCAGGACCTTCAACATGACAGTGCAGGATGCTGTGCAGTCTCGCGATGTGGTGTTAGGTATCATTCCGATCAATAAAGTTAATGCTTATGTACTATTTGATTCGGGTTCTACTTGTTCATTTATATCCGATGACTTTGCTAAGAACTTAGAACTTCCTATGGACGAGTTAGAATACCCCATGAATATAGAGATTGCGAATAGAGAAGTAATCCCTGTTAAGTATGTACATAAGAACTGTAGAGTAGATATTAAGGGTAACATTATGAACGTAGATCTTATCCCGATTAGGCTTGGGGAATTCGATGTTATTCTGGGAATGGATTGGCTAGTCAATTATGGGGCTGTAATTGATTGCCAGAGGAAGTGTATCAACCTTATGACCCCGTCAAAGGTTGTGTTTTATGGCAGTAAATCGCCTAGACAAGCGAGTTGTCTGACGATGATGCAGGCCAAAAAGTTGTTAAGACAAGGCTGTGTAGGATATTTAGCCTACATAGTCGATAGTCGTAAAGAAAATCCGAAATTAGAGGATATACCAGTAGTGAGGGACTTCTTAGACGTATTTCCGGATGATCTGCCAGGACTTCCGCCAGACAGAGAGGTTGAGTTTGTGATCGATTTGGCGCCAGGGACGGCCCCAATATCGAAGGCACCATACCGGATGGCTCCGGTAGAGATGAAAGAGTTAATGGTACAACTACAAGAGTTACTGGACAAGAAGTACATCCAACCAAGCGTATCGCCGTGGGGAGCGCCGGTGTTGTTTGTGAAGAAGAAGGACGGGACGATGCGGCTTTGCATCGACTACAGAGAACTGAATAAGGTCACAATTAAGAATAGATATCCATTACCAAGGATCGACGATCTGTTCGACCAATTGAAGGGTGCAAGGTACTTTTCAAAGATAGACTTGAGGAGTGGCTATCATCAGCTGAAGGTGAGGCCAGAGGATGTTCCAAAGACAGCATTTAGGACTCGATATGGTCACTACGAATTTTTGGTAATGTCATTTGGTCTAACGAATGCTCCTGCAGCATTCATGGGCTTAATGAATGGAGTGTTCAAGCCGTTTTTGGACAAATTCGTGGTGGTCTTTATCGACGATATTTTGGTATACTCGAAGACCAAGGAAGAACATGTAGAACATCTGAAGTTAACATTAGAGGCGTTGAGAAGAGAGAAGTTGTACGCCAAATTTTTGAAATGTGAATTCTGGATTGAGAGAGTGCAATTTCTTGGACATGTGATCGACAACGACGGAATTTCGGTAGATCCCTCTAAAGTCGAAGCTGTGATGAACTGGGATCAGCCGAAAACACCGTCGGAAGTGAGGAGTTTTCTTGGATTGGCGGGTTATTATAGAAGATTTATTCAGGACTTTTCCAAGATCGCAACTCCGCTGACGAATTTGACTAGAAAATCGGTGAAATTCGTTTGGACAGAGAAGTGTGAGGAAAGTTTCCAAGAGCTTAAGAGGAGGTTGAGTTCAGCACCTGTGTTATCCCTTCCGGACGACACAGGCAATTTTGTGGTTTATAGTGATGCATCGCATAAAGGACTTGGCTGTGTGCTTATGCAAAACGGCAGGGTCATTGCGTATGCGTCACGACAATTGAAAGACTATGAGAAGGGATATCCGACCCATGACTTGGAGTTAGCTGCAGTGGTATTTGCTTTAAAAATTTGGAGACACTATCTCTATGGGGAGAAGTGTGAAATATATACAGACCACAAGAGTCTGAAATATATTTTTACACAGAAGGACTTGAATATGCGCCAGAGAAGGTGGCTGGAGTTAATTAAGGACTATGACTGTGAAATCTTATACCATCCGGGTAAGGCTAATGTGGTTGCCGACGCTTTAAGCAGAAAGGGTCGGGAGAAATTGATGATGTTGACTACTCAGGAGGAACTAATTTCAGCAATGGAAAAGCTGAAATTGGAAGTGAAGTATCCGATGGAGATTGACGAGAAGTTGTTTCAGATTCAAGCTGGTACAACCCTATTGGATAAAGTTATGGAAGCTCAACTTCAGGACGAAGAATGTGAGAAGGTTAAGAAAAAGATATCTGAAGGAACCGAACCGAGATTCAAGATAGACAGTGAGGGACTACTGAGATTTGAGAATAGAGTTTGGGTACCGTCAGTGCCAGAGATTAAGGATGACATTTTGAGCGAGGCTCATAGCTCACGGTATTCGATTCACCCCGGTAGTACCAAGATGTACCAGGATCTTCGACAGCACTTCTGGTGGCCGAATTTGAAACGGGATGTTGCTGAGTGTGTTGCAAAGTGTCTAACCTGTCAGAAAGTGAAAGCAGAACATCAGAGACCGAGTGGTTTGCTACAACCCCTGGAAATCCCAGAATGGAAATGGGAACACATTACGATGGATTTCGTGGTTGGCCTTCCGACTACTCAGAAAGGCTACGACGCAGTATGGGTTATCGTTGACCGACTGACGAAATCAGCACACTTCCTTCCGATCAAAATCAGATTCAACTTAGATCAGTTGGCAAGGTTATATGTGAAAGAGATTGTTTCGAGGCACGGAGTTCCGGTGTCAATTGTTTCCGACAGAGATCCGCGCTTCACATCGAACTTCTGGAAGCGACTACAAGAATGCATGGGGACACAGTTGAGAATGAGTACGGCTTATCACCCTCAGACAGACGGGCAGAGTGAAAGAACGATCCAGACATTGGAAGATATGTTGAGAGCATGCATCATGGATTTTAAAGGAAATTGGGATGATCACCTACCGCTTGTGGAATTCGGTTACAACAACAGTTACCATGCTAGTATTGGCATGCCGCCTTACGAAGCATTGTACGGAAGAAAATGCAGAACCCCGCTATACTGGGATGAAGTTGGCGAGAGACAACTATTAGGTCCAGAACTGGTACAGCAGACAGCAGAGATAGTCAAAGTGATCAGAACAAGACTGGTAGCAGCTCAGGATAGGCAGAAGAAGTACGCCGATCCACACCGTAAGAATGTTGAGTTTGAATCGGGTAGCTTTGTATTTTTGAAAGTCTCTCCCTGGAAGGGAAAGATCAGATTCAGTAAGAAGGGAAAATTGAGCCCAAGGTTCATTGGACCCTTTGAAGTACTGCGAAGGATTGGAGAAGTTGCGTATGAGGTAGCCTTACCTCCGGCGCTCGAGAATGTCCACAATGTCTTTCATGTTTCAGTTTTACGCCCCTATAAACCCGATTACAAACATGTGATTGAATATGAACCCCTACATTTTGAAAAAGACTTATCCTATGAAGAAATTCCTGTTCAGATTGTTGACATGAAAGAGCAAGTCCTCAGAAATAAAGTTATACCTTCTGTTAAGGTAATTTGGAGGAACCACAATACTGAAGAAGCTACGTGGGAACTCGAAGAGCATATGATGAAGAATTACCCAGATTTATTTACTTAATTTTTTGTATATGTGATTCTGGGGATAGAATCTTTGTAAGGGGGGAGAATGTAATGGGACGAATATTTAATTGAACCGTGATTCTGGGGACAGAATCCTTTTAAGGGGGGAAAGATGTGACGAACAAGATTTTTGTAATTTATTTTGAATATTTATTGAATTAAATAAATATTTTTTTGATGATTTAATTATTGAGTTAAATAATTAATTGATGAATTTGTGGTAGAATAATTTAATTATATGTGTTACATTAGTTAAATTAATGTGGAGAATTTTTATATTCAAAGTATGTATTTAATTGAGTTTATTTGATTTAATGAATTAATTAATAAGCATAATGTTATTCTAATTAATTTAATAATTAATTAGAGATTTAATGATTTGACATAATTAATAAATAAGAATTTTAATTATGTGACTATATGAATTATTGTGGAATTATGCAATTTTATTTAAGTGATTTAAATAACATTATTTGATTTAATTGGGTGTGACATTAAAACAATATTATAAAGCTTTAATTAAATTAAATGAAAAAGGAGGAATAAGGGACAAGCAAACAAGGCCTTGGTGAAGGTTGAGGCCAGTTAACCCATTATGGGATTAACTGACGACCATGACCCCACGACTAATTATACGTATATGTATATTTATTCATATCAGACTTATATATTATAAACATATATCAGAACTACTATATATCATATACATACTCTGAGAAAACTTAGAGAAAAGAGAATTGAGAGAGTTGAAAGAATTTGAAGAATAAAAAAAAAGAATCCATATCATCTTCACAAAGTTTGCAAGGGGTAATTCCTTTGTCCCAGTTTTATTTCATGTATTATGTTTCCTTCATGAACATATATTTTGAGTTCTCTGTGTATGGGAAAAATTAGTAATTTTTGATTATATGCTTATATGTGTGTTATTATATCATTATAACATGTTTTGTATTTGGTATGAATGAATTAAAATAATCGAATTCATGTAATTAGGCCTTAATTGGGTTTTCAAAATTTTACAGAGTTTTTCCATTTACGTGCTTTAAAAATTCTCTGTGAATGGAAAAAAACTTGATATTTGTTCATTATATGGCTATATGTGTATTCATATGTGTTTATAACATATTATATGCCATATATGCATAACTTGCAGTGATCGAATTTTGTTTAAATTGGGTTTTCAAAAATTACAGAGTCGTATATATGGCCATACGGCCCTTACGTATAAATTTTATACTATGAATCGATGGTTTAACTTTGAATTAACATTTGCATATGATTGTACACGTTTATACGAACAAAACGGAAGTTAAACGAACGGATTCGGTGTTATAACGAATCCGTAACGTTGAATTTCTTGATTTTTCTTCAAAACCATCAAGAACACCAAGAACAGTGAAATTTAATGATTTGATTCGAGTAATTGCATAATTTAATATGTTAAAAACATGTTAGTAACATTGTACGATGTTTCTATGAAGTTCATACTTCATAAAAATCGTTGTGTGAGTTTAATTTGCATTTAATTGGAGTAATTGGGCCAACGAACTGTCAAAATAGCGAACCAGGGAGTGCACCAGCAGGGGGACCCGCCCCAGCGGGTGTTCATGGGTATTAGGACCCGCCCCAATGGGTATAAGGGCTGTCCAGGAGCCTTTGTTTTTTTTATTTTCGAGACTGTTTTGACCTCATGTAGTAAAATAAGCATAACTTTTTCATACGAACTCCGATTAAGGCGATTCAAGATGATTCGGAAAGATAACGAGTAGACCTACAACTTTCATTCTTTAAGTTTTTCAATTTGAAATCGTTAAAATGGGTAAAAATGGCCATCTTTGTGACTGATGCGTATTCGGAGGCAATCGGAGGGCTTCGGACATGCACGCACACAAGTGTAGTGTTCTCAATAATAAAAGATGTTGTTTTAAGTTACATACATGAATATTATATGATTTGAAGTTCATGATTAATAAATTAAGTTATTGACATGTATAAGATAATGTGAAGGTTCAAGTTAACAAACTAAGTGCGAACTTGAATTTCGTAATTGTAAAACTTGATTATGATTGTTTAAAGGGCTATACATGTGTGATATGCATGTTGTGAGTTTACATTCATGTTATGTGGTTAGCCATTGAGTAATATTATAAACCAAGTTGTAAGTCGAACTTAAGTGAATAGTTCAACAGTTAAACATGGTAGTTATGAAAACTAATCGATGTCGTATACATAATGTAATGTGGAGGACGTTGAGGAAGTGAATTGTAATTATATTTGTAGCTTGTGCAAGAGGCAAGTATCCTATCCCTAACTTATTGATTTAGCAAGTTCCCTAAATTCTAATTTATTCATTTATTAAGTCTTAGACTTGTGTTTCTATATCGAGTAAGCTCGTGTTCTTAATTGTTCAAGTTCGAAATTCATATTACATATTGTAACTCTTTTAAAAGCATGATTCAGTTATACAATACTTATTCGATTGTATACTCTTGAGATTTATTATTCAAGTTGAATATCGATGTTATTGTTGAACCTTATAGGACTAGTGAACCCTTATTGATTCGACTAGTCCATAGTTGATGAACGTTCTAAATTCCAAAATACTTATTGAGCTTATCCAAACCAAACTTCCTTTGGTGCGGACTCTGATGTCAAAACTGAGATGAACAACCCTGTAAAAGGGGATTATTTACGCTTTAGCGTTGAGATATTGTGCACAATATGGTACTAAGGGCTGATCCCCCTAAGTACGAGAAGTAGAGTCCATAGTCTTATGACTGTTAAAGGTTTAAAGTATAAACACTTTACAACCTAGGACATAGTTCAAGGTCTTATGACCCTCAGATGTTATTTTGATTCCTGTTATTTATCCTCGAGTCAAAAGTTGAGTTTCTTTATTCAGATGTCCTTGATTCACTCGCATGTTATTATATTGTTGTCATATTATTATACTTGTGGGCAATCGTGCTCACTCTTGCGTATAATAACATTGCAGTTAAGAACGAAAGGTCCAACGAGCCTTCTACTAGCAAAGGCAAGGGCAAGGTCAACAAGTGATGAAGACTTGTTGTTTATTTTATATGTTTATGTTTCAGCTCTATGTTAAAGTTGTGTAAGACTATTTAATTGTTTATGTTCCGCACAGATGTTTAAGGTTAGTATTACCTGGGATTGATGTATTTATTTTCAGATGTTGTAACCCATAAGGGAGGATTTAATTCTATTTATTGCATGGTTTGCATTTACTATGGGTAGATAGATAGATGATATTCGTACAGTGAACACCAAGTCCCGTGGAATTGAAGTACCCGGATTTGGGGGTGTCACACCCACCACAAAATCCATCGTGATGTGCTCCCATTTCCATTCTAGAATCTCTAACGTTTGCAATAACCTGCTTGGTCATTGGTGCTCTGCCTTGACTTTCTGACAAGTTAAACACCTACTTACGCATTCTGCAACTTCCCTTTTCATGTTTGGCCACCAAAAGTGATGACGCAAGTCTTGGTACATCTTCGTGCTTCCTGGGTGTATCGAGTATCTCGTACTGTGCGCTTCTTGCAAAATTTCTTCCCTTAATTTTGGTACTAATGGTACCCAAATTCATCCTTCAAACCTTAGCAGTCCAGTGCTATCAATCTTGAGTTTCAAATCATCACCTTCGACAATTCGCTTCTTGATAATATCATAATCTTCATCCTTCTCTTGTGCCTCCTTAACCTTATCTAATAAAGTCGGGCTCGTTGTCACTGTAAATAATTTCTCGTTGGTCTCCATCGGATACTTAACCTCCAAACCTAGTCGTTCGAAATCTTTCACTAACTCTTCTTGAACGGTTAACTTTGATAACTTCTCTCTGCCTTTTCTGCTCAAGGCATCTGCCACTACATTTGGTTTGCCTGGATGGTACAGAATCTCACAATCATAATCTTTGATCAATTCTAGCCATCGGCGCTGCCTCATGTTTAATTCTTTCTGCGTGAAGATATACTTCAGACTCTTGTGGTCCGTATATATCTCACACTTCTCACCATACAAATAATGCCTCCAAATCTTCAAGGAAAAAACTACTGCTGCTAATTCCAGGTCATGAGTCGGATAACCCTTCTCATAGTCTTTTAGCTGACGTGAAGCGTACGCATGAACCTACCATATTGCATTAGTACATAGCCAAGACCCTTGTGTGACTCATCGCTATATACTACAAACCCTCCCGTGTTATCTGCTAAAGCTAACACAGGTGCTTGACTAAGCCTCTTCTTCAATTCTAGGAAACTCTCTTCACACTTCTCCGTCCAAACGAACTTAACTGTCTTTTTGTAAGATTGGTCAACGGCGATGTTAATTTCAAAAAATCCTGGATGAATCTCCGATAGTATCCCGCTAATCCTAAGAAACTCCTAATTTTTGTTGGCATCTTCGGCTGCTCCCAATTGATAACCGCTTCTACTTTTGCTGGATCCATTGAAACACCATTCTTGTCGATACCGTGCCCCAAAAACTGCACTCTCTGCAACAAAAACTCACACTTGGAGGATTTTGCATACAGCTTCTCTCTCCTTAATGTCTCCAACACTATCCTTAGATGCTCGGCGTGCTCTTCCTATGTCTCTGAATACACCAGAATGTCATCGATGTATACGACAACGAACTTATCCAAATACTGTTTGAACACTCTGTTCATCAAGTCCATAAATGCTGCCGGCACGTTCATCAATCCGAATGACATTACCAGAAACTCAAAGTGTCCATACCGAGTTCTGAATGCCGTCTTTGGAATGTCCTCCGACCTCACCTTCAGTTGATGATAATCGATCCTCAAGTTAATCTTTGAAAAATACTTCACCCCCTTCAACTAATCAAACAAATCGTCGATCCTAGGCAATGGGTACTTGTTCTTAATGGTGACCTTGTTCAACTCTCGGTAGTCGATACAAAGTCTGAGCGATCCATCTTTCTTCTTCATGAATAAAACTGGCGCTCCCCACGGTGATACGCTCGGTCGAATGTATCCCTTATCTAACAACTCTTGTAAATGAGCCATCAGTTCTTTTATCTCTACCAGTGCCATACGATACGACGCTTTGTTTACCGGTGCTGTCCCTGGTGCCAAATCAATAACAAACTCAATTTCTCTATCCGGTGGCAATCCCGGAATCTCTTCTGGGAAGACATCAACGAATTCCCTTACAATAGGTATCTAACCCAGTTCACCCTCGACTCGTCGAGTATCAACCATGTGAGCCAAATAACCTACACAACCCTTCCTAAGCAATCTCTGCTCTTGCATCATCTTCAGACAATGAGATTGTCTCGGCGATTTATTACCATAAAATACCACCTTCGACTTGTTCGTAGTCTTAAGGTGTACACACTTCTTCTTACAGTCGATAACTGCTCCGTGATTCGATAACCAATCCATTACAAGGATTATATCAACTCCCCCAAACGAATCGGTATCAAATCCACGTTGAGCTTAAATCCTCGCAATTCAGTATAACAATTCCTATGAATGTATTTTACGGGAATAATTTCCTTGTTTGCTACTTCTACGTTCATAGGGTGTTCTAATCTTTCACGGGGTAAGTCTAACCGTTTCTCAAATTCTTCGGAAACAAAAGAGCAGGTAGCACCCTAATCAAATAACACATAAGCATCCATATCATTGATCAGGATGATACCTGACACCACGTCCTTAGACTCCACCGCATCCTGAACGGTTATGTTGAACGTGCGTGCCGTTGGTCTGTTGGCTTGACTGGCTGGCCCTCCGATGCTCAGTCCATTGTTGTTGCGGTTGCCGCTAGCTGCATCGCCCTTTTTCTTTGGGCAGTCCTTAATTTGGTGGTCTGGGGCTCCACACGAGAAACACCCTCCTTTCTGCTTATTCGGACACTGAGGAGCCATGTGCCCCGGTTGTCCACAACGGTAACAAACACTCTTTCCCTTCATGCACTCCCCCGAGTGGTTCCTCCCGCAGTTACTGCACTTCACACTTTTCTTGGCCTCTCCCCCGGACTTGTTACCTCCAGAGGATTGGCTCTCCGTCCATTTACGCTTGTTGGGGTTGCTACTTCCCCCTTTTTGTCCCTCCTGATCGGTCTTCTTTTCTTGTTTAAAAAGAGCAATGGCTTCATTGCCTCCTTCGGCAATGATAGCCCTTTCCAGTAGATCAGAGAATGTCTTAATCTTTAATACTGCGACTGCTTTCTGCACCCAAGGTTTCAGTCCTAATTCGAACCTTCTTACCTTCCTAGCCTCCGTGTCCACTTGGTGTGACGTAAATCGGGCCAACTCATTAAATCTTGCCGTGTACTCTGCGACAGACATACTACCTTATTTCAGTTCCAGAAACTTAACTTCTATATCCTGTTGCGTATTCTTCGAGAAGTAATTCTTGACAAATAGCTCCTTAAATTTATCCCAAGGAATAACTCCTTCGCCTGCTCGTCCCTTATTGGCCTTCCACCAATAGTTTGCTTCGCCCTTCATCATGAAAGTGGCAAAACTTGTTATATCGAATGATTGCTTATTGTAAGTTTGACCGATGGGCTGATAAGACGCCGAGATCGTAATAGTTTTTTACCTCATGACCCACATAATGATCAGGTAGTGGATATGGGCCTTGATATTTGGATCCCCTAATCATTGTTTCTGACTTGTGGGCGCAATTGACTTTGATGGTTGATATCGAAAGGCCTGCGAATTCCACTGAATTGGACTCAAGGGCTTGTGATGGTTGGTGATGTGATGGCTTTAACCGAATTTGGTTTGATCTATGAGGTTAATCCGTGGCCTTTTGCTCTGGGAACATGTCGTCAGGTATGAGATAGACTTTGCCACGACGGTAGCCCAGGTGCTTTTGTGGGTCAAAGGAGATCAAGTCTTCTCGTACATCAGGAGTGATGAGTTGCTGACAGATTGTATCTTACGATGATTGGCATTTCATCCCTGTGACTGGTCGTTTTGATATATCGCTGCCTCTTCCTTTTTGGGACTTGTGCCGAATTTGTTAGAATGACATTTGAGGTGTCGTTAGGTCTGTTGACCAGGTAGACTTGATAAAATTTGGATTTTATCGAGTTTCGGTGTCTTGGGACTGGTTTTTTTTTTTTGGTTTTTCATTTTTCTCTGATGGTCATACCGCACCATGAATGGTTACCTATGCACTCCTGGGTGGAGGGAGATCAGGTCATTCGTAGTTCAAGTTTTTGTGTGAAAGGCTTGTGAAGTGACTCTTTTGAGTTTGGTTTGATGAGTTTTGAGTTTTTGTTTGGTTTGACCGCACCAGGAATGGCTGCCTACGTACTCCCGTGGATTTAGGAGAACAGGTCATTCGTAGTTCGGACTTGGACAAGACCTGATTGGTTTGATTTTTTAATTTTTTTGATGTTTTTTATTTTTTTATTTTTTTAACTTTGTGATTGATTTTTTTATATGCATGGAAAATAAAAGTCATAACACTAAGAAAGTGATAATGTTCCAACAGTCTCTTGGAACTCGCAACTTTTCTCTAGATCTACGTCTTCCTGGCTAGCTGAGGCCTGATAGTCCAGTCGTCAGTGGTTATATTTCCCTCGAGGCTTGTGATAGAGGTTACCTTCTAGTCATGAATATCTTCAATCCCGGCCATAACTTGATCGCCTCTTGAATTAGCATATCCCTTAAGGAGGCTGAAATTGGACTCATTGCAGAAAGGGATGAACTCTAGATTCCTCGATAGGTTGGCTTCCTTGAGAACTTCACCACCTTTTTCTTCATCTGTTCCTTCACTTTTCCCATGGGCTTGAAAGGATTTGACTATGAGATCACTCTCAAACTGTTGTTGTATTTCTCGCAAGGAACTTTTCTTTTAAGCTTTTTCCACACGGGGAAGGATCAGTATCTCTTCCTCATCATCCAGGAGGGTAACATCAGGAATGTGGTTGCTGGCTTTGGGCAACAAGATATTTGATGATGGTGGATGAATTTTTTTAGAGGACTCTCTTGTCTCCTCTATCACTCCTAGTATTAACATCTGTCCACCTAGTGTTCTACCAGGATTGATGCTCATAGTCGTCACATCCTTTGAACTGCTTGTTTCAAGTGGACATCTTAAGCTCCTTATTTCCCTTTCACCTTTTCTGGTCATAGGGACTTCTATCTTTAGTTCTCATTTTCAATGAGATCCTGGATTTTGTGTTTTAGAGACCAGCATTCCTCAGTTGCATGTCCAGGTGAGTTAGAATGGTAGAAACATATCTTGGTGGCATCATAAATTTTTATCTCGGGATTGGCAAGAGGTAGCAACTCAGTAATCTTTTTCTGCGCCACCAACAATGCTAACACATTTTCCAACGAGTTCCCCAAAGGTGTGAATACCCTTCTCCGCCTACTCTCCCCGACTTTTGGTGCCGTAGGATTTTGAGGGTTGGCCAATGTTTGGAATGTTGCTTGATATTTCCTATTTTGGAATTAGCATTCTTCCGGACGATTTTTCCTTTGGAGAGATCTTCTAGTAAGTTTATCATTCCGTCTTTCTCGTCTATTTAGCATACTTTGACCTTCTTCATTTAGATGGCTGATCTTGGAGGGAGATAGGCTGGCATTCTGAATATCCTCCCTTTTTCTCTTGGCTTTCTGATAGTTGAGTGAAAAGATGCCTTGTATCCTGATGTTGGCGCACTATCAGATTTGCCAGCAGAGTTACTTGATGTTGGATCGTATCCAATTTTTGCATCACTGTCATACTTTTCTCTGTATTTTCCAGCTCTAGGACATTTGTTCTGTTCCTTTGAGGGTATTCATCCATCCTTCGTATGTATTTACAATTTGGATGCATTTCATTATTTCCAGACCCAATCATGTTTACTCCCTCCGTATCATGCCGCATCAGAAGGTTGGTGTTGACATTTAGATGGTCAGGTTGTTCGACCACAACATCGTCGTTTTCGATCAAGTTTTGGATTTTATACTTCAAAGACCAACAATCTTGTGTATCGTGTCCTGGAGATTCTGAATGGTAAGCACATCTCTGGCTATGATTGTATCTTTTGCTTTTTGGATCCAGAGGTGGAGCCAGTTCGGTAATTTTATTGTGATCTATTAACATCACCAACATGTTTTCAAGGGAATCGCCTAGTGGAGTGAACACCCAATTTTTCGTTCTTTCAAATTTTCTCTTTCTATCATGGGATTGGTTGAATGCAGTTTGTTATAATGATAGATTGCCTTCCCTCTTCCAAATGGGGGGGACTACGGTTGGGTCTCCTAGATTGCCCCTGTACAGTGAGAGATACATCTTCATCGCCTTTCTTGGGTAACCTCATGGGATCACTCGCATAGTTGCCAGACTTTATATGATCGGCGACTACTTTCAAGGCCGTGAGATCTTTAATCTTGCCTTCTTTCAGTCCCATCTCTGTCATTTCGCCGTGTTTGATCATCTCTGAGAATGGCTTTCCTATTTCAGCTAAGATCCTCTCATAGTAAGGTGCCTCTTGGATGTCTATGAATGTTATTACCATTTCAGTTTTGGTCATAGGCGGGCTGTCCTGTGCTACCAGACGTCTCCATATTTGGGCATACTCACGAAAAGACTCGTTGTTTTATTTTTTGACCTTGGTCACTTGATACCGATTTGGAGCCATCTGAGACTGGAAGCTATAGTGAGTTAGAAGGCATGAGCTAGCTCTTCCCAACTGTAGATTTTTGCATTATCAAGTCGGGCTTACCATGTCCTAGCCTCTCCAGTGAGACTCTTTTGGAAAAGCTAAATTCTGAGGCTTTCATTTTCAGCATAAGACCCTAGCTCTCCAATATATACTTTCAAGTGCATATATGGATCGCCTGCCCCATTGTAATTTTCGAACTCTGGGATTTGAAGTTTGTCAGGATATTTAGCCCTTGGGAATATGCAGAGATCTGAATAGGTGACACTTCCAAGGTTTCCAGTCCTTTTTATTGCCCGGATGGTTTCTTCCATTTGTTGGACTTTCCTTCGGATATCGCCAGTTTCTCGATCTTCCCTAAGATTTATGATTTCAGGGGTTTTGTTGGTTCTTTGACTTGATCTAGGTTCAGGGATCTGCATTTCTCCCTTTTTGTCAATACTTTGATTGTCACCCTATGAGGAGGACTCTATTTGATTGAGCGTTGTCTGGCCCTGAGTGTTTTTACTTTGTTCTCTTAGGAGGATAGCCAACTCTACTATTTGATTCTTAAGTCCCTCAAACTCATTTCGAGATAGAGAACCTGATTCGTGTTGGCCACTTTCAGCCATGATGGTGGATAGGCTTTGTACCTTTTTAGATTGTGATCTAGTAATGAAACCACTCTTTCCTACAAGACAAGTAGGTAGTTTAGTCTTGATAGACACTAACTATATACATGTTATGCAATGTGTCATGTTTAAGGGCTTTTTAATCTTATCCTGCAAAACAGAGGTCAGTTGTTTTGATGACAGGATAGCATGACAGGATATACAAACATAGAATGTACATTATAACATTTACATTGTATTTGAAAACTTGATATTGAATTGAAATAGGAAGGCATGAAGAAGCTTCCCTTCAGATTTGGTTAATCAGAGGCTGGCCTATCTTAGGCTACTCTCGCGACTTTTCGGCATGAAGGTCCCCAGATCATCGCAATCTACTAGAGGGGAAATTAATCTAATCTTTGAGAGGATCTGAGTGGTGCTTTTTCATGAGCCCCAAAGACTTAGCCGTCCTCGAAGACATTACTCTGTCACCGACGGGTTTGCCTCCTGGTGGAGGAATCATACAATATACATTCACATACATCGCATCTCACCATATGCAAATGATGACATTGGTGCGAAGCACTAATATTTGTGCGAAGCACTAATATAAAGCAGGAAAGCATTCATTCACATTCATTCAATGTAAAGACGCAACATTCATGCATTCATTCAATGTAGAGACGCAGCATTCATGCATTCATTTAACTGTAGAGATGCAACATTCACACATACGCAGATATGAAAAGGAAATTTTGAAAAGATTTGAACGCGGCCTAAGCCCTTTACTGTCCCCAGCAGAGTCACCACCTGTAGACGTCGAGAAAAAGTTTGGGTCGGGTTGGAACCCGTATGTTTCTCTCTTCCTAAGTTTTGTCTACCCTTATTCTTTTTATTGTGAAAAAGGTTTTAAAGGGTTTTTTTAGGAAAAGGCCAACATATATCATGTCGACGATTTGAACGTTTTACAGAGTCGCCAGTTGGTAGTTTTGAAATGGTTGTACCAACTCAACCGAGTTTTGTTTGAAAAGAGGCCCAATTTGCTGGACACTGTCGAAACTGAATCTTTAAAACTGAAGTTCTAAGTTTGGGGGCTTAGTTAAGTGTGGGGAAGGTGTTAGGGACTCCACAACTCTCATGTAAACACGGTACCACATCTTTTTCAATATTTCCCTTTTAAATCTGCAATGTGTGTGTGAATGCTGGAAGAAATTGGGCCTATGTTTGATTGATTGAAAGCATGGATATGCTTCGTTGAACCTATATACAAAGGATTTGATTTGATTTGCAAAAGTCTCTCTTTTAGACAAGATTTATTAAAATGATGTTTTGAAAGCAGGTTTTCAAACCCTTATGCTAACAACGGAATTGAAGCATGTTGATACTTCCATTTTATCTTTTCAGCCTTTTGGCTCAATTTGAATGGTGATTGTCCGGCCGCGAAGCATTCTCGACCACAGAATATATACAAGTGTTGGTCTTCTCATGGGCATGACAGCCATCGGAGTTACTCTGACACGACAAATCATATTTTCACTATGTTGAGCCCTTAAATCCGGATAACCATTTTAAGGTCTTTCGGATGTACATTTTACAGAAAAACTGGCAGGGTACATTTGTAAAAGGGAGTTTGTCCATCGTGAAAATCATATTCTGATCAGATTGATCATGAATCCCATGAAGCCTAGGCTCACAGAGAGAAGCCAATATAACCTGCACAGTTCAAATATGTACAAAAATATATATTTACATTCAAATGTCACCAGAACCAAGGATTCATCCTTAAATCTTGGGTCGCACATAGCCGAAGCGTCTCGTTCCCACTAGATAGCAATCTAAGGGCCGCGAGGTTGCTTTCATAACTGAAACTAGAAAAATGCTAGATTTAAATAAATCTTAGCCATTCTAGCTTCCCGGCTCCATCTGGACCTATTTTGAACCGTTTGAAAGCTAGAGTTGGCGAGATTTAAAGAAATCTAGTTCGCCCGCAAAAATGTCAATGTCGATTCATATCCAATGAATATTTAAAGCATCAATTTAATCAAAATGAGTAATAGCATATATATATATATATATATATATATATACGAAAGATGTAAAGCTGTAAAGGGCAATGCGTTTTCAATCCAATGCCCGGACTGGAATGTAAATATATATATATATATATATATATATATATATATATTTATAAAAGCTGTAAAAAGCCACAAAGTAATCCACGCTTGACAGAATGGAAATATATATATATAAGCGGTAAAGGGCAGTGGGTTTTCACTCCGAGGCCCGAACTAGAATTGAAATATATGTATATTTATAAAAGCTGTAAAGAGCCACGGAGTAATTCAGGCCTGACAGAATTGAAATATATATATATATATATATATATATATATATATATATATATATATATATATATATAAAAGCTGTAAAAGCTATATAGTGATCCAGGCTTAACTTAATTAAAATATATATATATAAAAAGCAGTAAAGGGCGATGGACATTTTATCCTTTGCCCGGACAGAAATGCAAGTATATATATATATTTATAAAAGCAATAAAAAGGCCATACAATGATCTAGGCCAAACTGGAATGTAAATGTTAATATATATAGTTAATATATATATATATATATATATATATATATATTAAAGCAATAAAAGGCCATGAAGTAAAAATCTAGGCCCAAATAAGTCAAAAAAAATTATATATATATAGTTATATATATAAAAGCGATAAGCTACCTCAGATTTGACATCTAGGCTTGACAGAATTGAAAAGTTAGTATATATACAGTTAAATATATACATTAAAAAGCCAAACCCGGACTGGGAAGATAACCCAGTCCGGCGAAGTTGCTAGAACCAAAGATATATGTATATAAAAGCTGTTAGAAACGACGAATCGACTATCCGAGTTGTAGAAATGCCAGAAAATGAGTTTATGTACAAAAATGTACAAAAAGTAAGCAAAAAGGCCACGGAACTGAGTTACGGGCATAATCAGAAAGTGAAACTTAATGTGAAAGTGTATAAAAGTGAAATGAAGTAATATAAACTTTCTGATCGTAAAAATACTCACAATGGACTGCTACACGGGCTTTCTGTCAAATCGTAGGCTTTAAACGTCTGTTTCTACGAATTAATTTTTGATATGTGGTAGTGTATGAGTATATCTACGTGTTGGAGTGATAAAATTTGGGTTTGGAGTACAAGAGTGGGGTTGAGAAACCAAAACGGGCAGAGGTTCAGAGCTTTTTTCGATTAATTTTGGCCTGGGCGTGCACCTTTATTTATAGACCCGGTGGAAGCAGGCCCACCTACGGCTGCCTCCACTCTATTTATGGCTCCACGTAGCAGGGCCCATGTGGTGAGTCCCGTTGTCTCGAAGTACGTGCACTTCGAGCAATGCGAGGTCAGATTCGAAACTTTCTAAATTTTGATCAGAGCAACCGATTCAGGCGTGTTATATCTTTCCGGAAAGCCCTCGTCGATAGTGTAGCAATGACATGGAAGTAAACATTTTTTGTGTCCAAAAAGACGAGTTCATAACCAGGTCTTCGTTTCCCTGCAGTGTATCCGTTGAGCTGTCTTGCGCTGTTTTCACTCGGGATCACCGTTATGGTTTTTCCTGACCTTCGTGGCATCAATTCACCTTGAGTTTGACCTAATCGGCTTCAAGTTGATAAAATGACCATTTTGCCCCTCCTGGGGTGGTCTCCTGTGGATTTGACTTCCCATGGTTATCTCTGGGGCTGAACTAGATCTCCCGATTGTGCCTAGGGCTTAACTGTACCTCCCGAGTTATGACCGGTGCTGAGTGGAGATCCCGATATTAAGACATGGGTTGACCTGACGTCTTGGTATTGAGACCGAAGATGACCTGATGGCTCAGTATTGAGACCGGGGTTGAGCTGGCATCCCGATGTTGGGTCCGGGGTTGAACTGGCATCCCGATATTTGGATCGGGGTTGTACTGGCATCTCGATATTGGGAACAGAGTTGAACTGGCATCTCAGTATTGGGACCGGGGTTGAATTGGCATCCCGGTATTAGGATCGGGGTTGAACTGGCATCCCGGTATTGGGACCGGGGTTGAACTGGCATCCCAATATTTTAACCGGGGTTGATCTGGCATCCCGGTATTGGGACCGGGGTTGAACTGGCATCCCGGTATTGGGATCGGGGTTGAACTGGCATCTCAGTATTGGGACCGGGGTTGATCTGGGATCGGGGTGTTTAACTGGTATCCCGGTATTGGGACCAGGGTCGAAAAGGCAATTTTGCCCTCCTGTAGGGTTAGTAACATGAAAATGAAATTTCGAGTGTCTACAGTTCTCATATTACTTAATTTAAGGACTGCCATATTTCCTTATTTTCTCATGATCTTTTCTTTATATGACATATGCCCATTTTCCAAATTAAATGTATTGTCTAGACTAAATCCTACTATGAACTGAAAAATAATCGTGTATTATATTCATAGAGAATTAATTCATATTTAATTTAAAAACTTGTATCTTTTAGTTGAATCAATTAATCATCTCTTTATTTCAGTTATTTAAATGAGATGCAATTTTTCCTACAGCCTTGTATTGAAAAAGAAATTAAATGATAGGATCTTACATGTTCTCCTAGAGACTTAATTTAGTCTTCAAGCCTTCATGTTCTTCAAGTCTTTATGATTTCATCCTCAAGGAAACTGTCATAGCAATAATCAACCTGAAATTTCATAATACATGTTTAGAGATATAATAAGGTCATCATCTAAACATTTAGGATGGAGTATAACATATGTCAACATTCTCCCCCTTTCTTGATAATGACAACAAGATAATTATGGCTTCCCCTAAAATCATGCATGTATTTAAAATAGATGATAATCAATTTATGGAAATCTCATAACCATGCTCTGGATTCATATTTTCTGCAAAATTATAGATTTAATGTACCTGCAATAACTTATTATCTCAAGGGATAATCACAGTAAGCCTCATACTGCAGTAACACCATAATTAAGCCATTTAAACCATTAAGCATTTAAATCCATGATAAACCATTATCCAAGCAGCATAAAATTTTTAAACCAAAGTTTTAAAACATATCCATATAACAGAAAATATTAAACCAAAGTTCAGGAAGAGAGGTCATAATTTGTCTCCCCCTTTGGCATCCATCAAAAAGAGGTGACGTATGGAATCAAAGGGGAAGTACCAGACAACTAGTTAACTAAATCTTAAATCTTGACATTTTTGTTCTCTCGGGCAGTGAAGTATGGGTGGTGCAAATGACGTTGTTCAATTTCCTCCAAGGACTCGGTATTGGTAAAGCGTGGAGGTCGAGGAATGATGGTGGGAGGAGGCAGAGGAAGATCCATAAAGTCACCTTGATATTCAGTTAACCAATTACATTGCGGCCATTCAGGAATTTTTGCACTTACGGTATCAGCTTGAAGTTCCTCACTTAGGTTATTCATAAACCGTCTAGTAAACCTGCCATGGGTCCCAATTTGGTTGCTGATGAATCGAAGTTCTTAACTGAGCTGGCAGGCGTTGCGATTCATTTTTTGTTGTAGAGCTTCCACCATGGCCTAAATTCAGTCTTCAACATGACAGAAAAGGACTTGTAACTCTTTCTTTCTGATAAGGAGTTTGCCTTTTTCTAACACAGACAGTCTGTGTTTGATGTCAGTTACATCATTTTGTAGATTTCCCTGATTTGTAATGATTATTTTTAACATATCCATGATTTTGAGAGAGGGAGGTTGAGGAGCATATGGGAGAGGAATATGAGATATAGTAGGAGGGATTTCAAGGGCAATTCGAATAAATTAACCATCAACAAGAGTTATCTGAGAACTTTTCTGATTGGCAGAATCGATGGATTCAGTAAGACTAATTGATGTTTCATTTTCGAAAGAGATTTGAAAGTGTTGAAAAATCTTTGTCAGAAAGCAACCATATGGAAGGCACTTTTTAGAATGTTTAATGCAATTGATCATATGTTTCAGCATCATGAGAGAAAAGTTAAAAGTGCTTCCTTTTAAAAGCGTAGCAATTAAAACTAAATATTGATAAGTAAAGTCACCCCCCACCACCAATTCGAGGTAAAAGATTATACCTCAGTATCTTGTGTAGGACAATAGCAATGGGGGATACGTCAACTATTTTGGGAAGAATCACAACCGTCAAAGTGGGGTCATTCATAACAGTTTGAAGTTACTCAAGAGGAGTGTAGGGGTGAGAAAAACTCCTTTAAGTGTAAAGGGGCAATCCCTAGTGAAGGGGATAGATAGAATACTTCCTAAATCCATCACAGTGAAGAACAAGGATTTCCCTTTCACAAAGGATGTGTAACAATCACCATTGTTTTCAAACTTTGTATAGAATTGTTGCATCAATTTAGGATAGGTAATGGATGGAGGGAAAACCATTGAAGATAGACCACAAGATTCAAAAAGAGTTTGTAGTGGGGAGTTTTGATAATAAAACTGGTCTATAGTTTTCTAATATACACCCAATTTTTGAACAATAGAGGTCTGAAAACAAACTTCAAAATTATGGCCTCTAAAAAAATGTTCAGGAACATCGTGCAAGGAGGATGACAGAGGGGTTACCGAAATTAGAATTGAGCTTGCTCTCGCTTCTTTGAATCGATGGCGCTTCTGTACCCGAGAAGGACCAATATTAGGAAGAGATGGAGGACTCATGTTGGACTCATTAGAGAAAGAAGAATCTCCAAAGATAGTGGTCACCAACGGTTGACTTTTCTTTAGTTTTCGTGATAAGGCAGTTGAAAGATCATGGTGTGTCAAGTGTTTTCTCGTCAGATTCATCTCTTAGGCGTTTGGCAAGTCGAGTTTGCATGATTGCAGATGGTTTGAAGGGAAGAATATGCAGTGCAGACAATTGAGATGGAAGATAATTGAGGAAACTAAGAAGTTCTATCTTTTGAAAAGAGTAAAGTAGGGGTTGTAATCAATCTTGCGTATTACCGAGATTTTTGGGAAACGTGTAGCCGTGTTGGGTAATCATGCTAATGATGTGGATTAATTGATCTAATTCCTTTACTTGGGGTACCGTATCATGCAGCCAGACATTTATTATGCTTATTTCCATAATTTTTGTGCATAATATGTTGTAAGAGAAAATTTCATATGTGTGTAATAACCATAATGTTGTAGACACATGCAGACTATATTTATCTATACCAGAAACATACCAAGTTCCCGTCTTAGAGTACAAAACTTTTCTTCACTCAAGGGTTTTGTGAAGATATCTGCTAACTGATGCTCGGTAGGGATAAAAATTAGTTTTATTAAGCCTTTTGACATATTATCCCTAAGAAAATGATTTCTCACCTCTGTGTGTTTTGTTCGTGAGTGTAGGACTAGATTTTTAGAAATATCAATGGTGCTAGTGTTATCACAGTATATGGGCACACTTTCACATAAAATATCAAATTCACAAAATGTTTGACGCATCCATAAAATTTGAGAACAACAACTTCTTGTGGCTAAATATTCACCCTCCGTGGTGGATAAAGCAACTGAAGTTTTCTTCACCGTTTGTACTCTTTCTATCCATTTGACACCTTGCATAGTCAGCATCTGAGTAGCCCATTAATTCAAAATTATTGCACTTTGGATAAAATAAACCTAAATTTGTAGTGCCACTTAAATATTTAAATATTCTTTTAACAGCTTGTAAGTGTGATTCTTTAGGTTTTGCTTGAAAACAAGCACATAGACATACACTGTACATTATATTGGGTCTAGATGCGGTGAAGTATAATAGAGATGAAATTAGTATGCATACAAGCCAATCATGTATAATGATAAAGCATATACTTTGGAGACGATCTTCTTTATTTATTAATAAAAGTATTCACTTATTAATTGCATTTAATTATCTATAATGCTATTTTTATAATACGTAAATAACCCATAGTTTTAAGCAATACTTTAAGAATCATGATGTTGATCATGCTAATGAGATCTAAATTCTTAGAAAGCTTACAACTAAAATAGTTCCCAATCGTTGGATTACTAAAAAAGGAATTAGTAAATCCTGATAGATTGGTACATATGTTGCTTGCTCATTGGATGATGATAGTTGATCTCATGATCATTTGTGTAGAGACACTAAAGCAAGTATGTAGGTACTTATTGGAGAATAAGTTCATTGAACGTGACTCGCTATGGAATACCTAATGGAGTTTTACTTGCCTGTCAATAGGATTTCCTAATGTGATAGTAGTACAAGTGATCATTGGACTTGAGATCATCATAGTATCTTGTATGTAATGAGTTATACTTTGACTTATTCCTTAAGACCCTTAGGGTATACCAAAGGGTATGCTTTGATATAATGAGTTACATATGGAGATAATGAATGATCAATAAAGATTCTACCACTTCTAATAAAAGAAGAGATATGTCCTATGTGATTCGTTAAATGACAACCGAGTAGTCATTGGCCAAGGCAAAACGAAATTAAAAAGGAGTTTCTAATTTGCATTATTTGGAGTTGTTCATTTTCCAATCGAAATACATATGATTAAATAAAATAAGACTTGACAGTAATTCCATGTCTTATATTTAATTGGGACATTGTATGGTGGAAGGATCGAATTGTATGGTAACTATTTACTCACAGGTTCTTTTATGATTAATTTTGAAATCTATATTATCTAGAAAGTCGTTGATGGCTAGAGAGGCTTTCCCAAAATTCATACAATACAACTCTCGACATCGATCGTTAACAATACATCTTTATTCAGACTTTACATCATTAATCGATGTTAAACTTAATAAAATGCAGAATAATTTTAAACTTTCTGTCTACCTTCTTTACTCCCCTAAATCATAACCTTTACCATTACATGTCTTTGATTCAAGTTTATTATATTAATCGCTTCATCAGACTTATTATAAACTAAAACTTACAACCAGGTTCAATACCCTTTATACATCGGATAAAATTAAACTTTACAACTTAACATCTATTAACCATCATATATTATCAAATACATTATCTGGAACCTTAAACATGGTCCAAAATAATAACAATTCAGCCAAAGTATATAAATATTCATACATTACATCTGATTCATTTCTTACAAGTAGCACATAGCATTACCTTGAATCCTTAACATGCAAAAGTGATTATTTGCAAGATTGAGCTCGACAGCTCAGCGAGATCTAACAGTTTTCATGCATCACATAGCACATAACAACATGCTCAATATACATCTCATAAAACATTGGACTAAAATAACATACATATTGCAGTTCATTTAACAAGTATAAAGATTGCGTTTCTTACTCAATCAGAATTCATTACTCAATCAACATAGTCATAAACTGACTTTAACATTTCATACTTTCAACATATATAACATATCATGTTCTTTGAAATAAAGATTTAAAAAAAGTTCATCATCAAGTTCACATAGTAAATAGGAACTGAAAGACTTGCCTTGATCGTTGTTTACCAATAACAGTTTAACAGCTTACAGCTATCTGCACTTCACGTGCCCTACACAATTATATAATCATGCACATCAACTATTAGTCATATAGCAACGCATAGCAGTTGTATTGTAAACTTTACTCTACATCCCATAACCCTTCCTATTAATCAATACACAATGTTCAATTTGATTGTGTTAACTTTCGACTTATATCTCACTATATTTCTTCTTAGGTCATACCCGAAGTTCTTTCAAGTGTTTAAGTCTTGCTAGGACTACTTATTGGTTTTATATTAACCCTCTTTCATATCTTATAATATTCATTTCATTTAAATCGAAACATTTTTTACGTTCATTAACACTTGTCAAGGCGTTTCGACGTTCATTCGTCACACGCCCGATTCGTCTCTCTTGTGTATGCTTAGTGTGCTTATATAATTTATCTAATACATCATTTATTAATGTCAAGCATCATTATATTTACTAATATTCATGTTTTATAACTTAGAACAACATCTTTTATCGTCAAAAGCACTACACTTGCATACGTGCATGCCCGACGCCCTCCGATTGCCTCTGAATACATATCAGTCTCAAAGATGACCATTTTTACACCTTCTAACAAACTCAAATCGAAAACGTTAAAGAACAAAAGTTGTAGGTCTACTCGTCCTCGTTCCGGATCATCTTGAATCGTCCTCAATCGGAGTTTGTATGAAGACGTTGTGCTTGTTTTACTACAGGAGGTCAAAACAGTCACACCTGACACACCATGAGCGCAGCTGTGCCCAAATAAGTCTCTGAAATAGAGCAGATGCGCCCAAGAGAGTAGCTGCATCCCAAAAGACTTAGGGCACAGTGCAACTGCGCCTGTTAGCAGAACCAAAATTAGCAGTTTACTGTTCTTGCGATTTTTGAACTTTTTCTCCTTATAATCTTCATAACTTGAGTTATACACATCCAATTGAGTCTGTTTTTGACACTATAGAATTGTAATTCATAGAACTACAACATACCAAAGAATCAACAATTTACAAAACCATTAACTAACCTAAATCTTGACCCAAAACTTATATTCATATTAAATTTTCATGTTTTAACATGTTTAGCGAATTCATTCACTACGAATTCATTTCTTAACCAAATTGATTCATTCAACTGGCATTCTTTTCGTTTTTTTCAACATATTAACAACACCTACTATCAATTTAAGGTTATATCCATGAATTAACCATCAATTTTGACTCCAACATAAGCCAAAATGTACATATTCAACTAAAACATAAAATCTTCATCTTTAACATATTTTCATGGTTTTGATTACTTAAATTCGTTTATAGCATACAAATAATGGATTATAAACATCCACTAATTCATATAACACTTATCTAACCAAATCATCAACTATAATTTCTAATTATTATGAAAACTCAAGAACACAAGAAAAATAAGAACAAATAGTTGAATTACTACCTTAATCCTTGATTAAGTTTTGATAGATGATGAAAATGGCTCTGATAATCTCTTCTTGATTCTCAGAATCACCAATTTCTTCTCAATCTTCCTCTTTCAAACTTACAGAGTGTATTTTCTCTCTTTTCTTTCTCTACTCTCTCTTTCACTGTTCTTCTTTTTCTAAGTTAATGTATATGTAAAACTGATATACGTAATAACTATAATTAACATATAACATAACTGACAAATACATAATGACTATATTAAATATATAGCAATTATAATTTATTTTGAATTTTAAAAGCCATAGGGTTTGTTTGGCAAAACAGTTTATTTTGAAAAAAAAAACAGATTTTAAATAGTTAAGTCCCCGTTTGGCAAAACAGAATTAAAATAGGTGCAAAGGCCTTGTTTAGTAAAACTAATTTAAAAACCCCTTTTTAAATTCTTTTAATAAATCTTTTAACACATATTTTTAATGTTATACTTTAATTAATTAAATCTTAACATTCTAATTTAATTAATTAAAAGTTAACATCAATTAATCACATAACAATTATAATTACTCGCTAATTATATGTTCATGTAACAATTACTACATAACTTCATCTAATTTAATTATCCCAATTAAATTAGAGCTATAACATAAAATTATTACATATTAATTAAATTAAATATTAAATATTTATTTAATTAATATATTATACTTAATTAAATTACTTCACAATAATCACATAAATTATTTATTTTACTCAATAAATAAATTAATTAAAAAATTTATTTAATTCAATAAATATCAAAATTAATATATAAAATTCTCTTCACACCAAATCACATATTTTACAATATATAACACATATACACATAGTCAAACTCGAAACATCTCATAATAAGAATTTTATTTATTAAATTCTCATTTATTAATTCTTGAAAATTCGGGTTGTAACATCCTTCCCTCCTTATAAGGATTTTGTTCTCGGAATCAACAAAACCTTACTCGATTTTCAATAAATTTTCTTCCAAAATTTATCGTTGAATAACTTCAGCACATTACCTTATCAAAAGTTATATATATATACTACTCCATTCATTTCTTCAATAAATTTTAGGTTTTATTTCATAACCTTCAATTAAACTCAATTATGTATCAACTATTATCTATCCTTTAACCCGTTCATTTCTTTTCTAAGGATCATTACCATATACTCTACTCGTCGAATTCTTATACTTCATAATTCACTATCTTGTAAGTATTCGGGTTATCACATCCACCCCTTCTTCTAAGAATTTCTTCCTCAAAATTTTAGTCTATCAATCTTTATATATCAATCTATCAAAATAGATTTTTACGTTAATCTTTATTCACTGGATTATTGCGTTCTACAACTACTTCTTTCTAAGAAATATCCTTCTTGCCACATTCACCTTCAGAATAATAATAATCTTCCACAACTGCTCAATAATTGGGAAGCAGTAAGAGTAACTAAGGAATTTAAAAGATTTTAAATCATGTTGAGGGGTCACAAAACCTTGAACTCGTCTCTAGGTTTAATAGTGCTTCACCCCCGGTACTTCACACTATAAACCGCTCTAACAAAATTTTTAACAATCACACAGACTGTAAACATTTTACATCGGTGCTCTAGGTAATCAGGCTATCGCACAACTACGTCGTGCACAAACGTAGTACATCGTAACGACTATATGCGTTACACTCGGAACTATTATCTCCGATAACATGTCCCCTTTATAGGGTTGTTCACCTAAACTTTTAACATTTGAATCCGCACCATAGCAACTTGGTTTGGCATACTTTGTCAAGAATGCTCGAATTTCATAAACATCTTTTAATATTTGTCTAGCTGAATTAAGTAGCATTGACTTCTAGCAACAATTCGGACATCAATAGAAATATATATATATATATATATATATATATATATATATTTAACCAACTCAATAATATTTTTTTTATATATAGTTTAAGGAAACAAAAATAAATAAATCTCTTTTTTTTTGTAATATCCTGATACCGTACCGTAGTAACAGTACATTGAGGATTTCGTCATTATATGACGTCATCATGCTACAGCATATCATAGTGGGCTGACGATCCTACGATCACATCCAACACTATGTTCAACTGCATTGATGACTTCCTCGATTATCATATCAAATGATGCATAGAATATATAAAATATATGTTGAAAATTTCAAATCATTTTTGTCTAGCTGAAGCAATTAGCATAGACATGTGAATAATAGCACTGTTTTAAAAATCCATTGGTTCAATATTTTTTAAAAGACTCAGAAGTGCAACATTAGCACGAGGTCAATAAATTTCAAAAATCTAGCATAGCTAGAAGATTTAGAATATCAAAATTTTCTCCATCAATTTAAATCTTTTACTCCACCATTTCACCATCAATGCTTTCTATATACCATAACATTTCTATACACAATATAGTTCATCAAACTTACCACACTTTGGAAGTTCAGGAACTTGCCACAATAATATGAGTTTAAGAACTTGTCCTAGAAATACGTAGTCCAAGAACTGATCATGGACTATCCATACGCTTAGGGGTTCAAAAACATACATACGATTATGAGTCACGAACTTACCATGAACAAAAGTTTTATGAACCGCACCTAACCTTAATATCATCTAATCTAATGTTAATTGCCTCTAACTATCAAATATAAACATGGGACAAAAATCACCTTCTCACCATATATATATCGATAGCGCGACACCAACATTCCAATGATTATCCATGTGATAAACCAAGTGTAAGCACAAAATCCCTGCCCATACAAAGGTTTGTATAACTCAGCTACCACATGAGTCCTCAATTGAAATGCCACTTAACTCTATCTTGCTCATAACTTGCTCTTTGGTCGATACGAATTTTTTGTATCTCATTGTTTATAACTCCTAGTGAGTTTATCTCGTACTATATCATAGTACATTCTCTTTATACCATCAAACTATAACTATTCAATCATTACATACCATCTGTCTTTTACAACTTTAAAAGATCACGCTGTGATCTTATTCTATAATCATCTCCCTTATGATTCTTTTCTTATCTCATGATCGTTTTGTTTTACAATCTTCTTATCTTTACCTTCATCATGTCATGTCATGATTTCATTACTCTTTTAATCTTATAGACTTTGTTTATTCATCATTATTCGTCATCTAAATTATTGGAGTTATGTAATTCCTGATACTTATCTTTAAATTCGCTCCAAGATTCTTCTTTGAATCTTTTTGTTTATTTATCAATTCTTCCTTTAAGAATTTCTAACTTCATTCATATTATTCAATATTTTATTCGAGTTTACTTCTCATCATTCTCATCTTCTTATAATATTTCTAAGACTTACCTCATCCTAAACATCTATGTATGTGAAAAGAATCACCTTTTCAATATACGTAACTTAAACTTAACTTCTTATAACCTAAGGTCATAGCCTAAGGTACTCTTACCTAAGGTGTATAACCTATCGGCTCTGATACCAACTGTAACGACCCCAAATCTCATACAATACAACTCTCGACATTAGTCATTAACAATACATCTTTATTCAGACTTTACATCATTAATTAATGTTAAACTTAATAAAATACGGAATAATTTTAAACTTTCTGTCTACCTTCTTTACTCCCGTGAATCACAACCTTTACCATTACATATCTTTGATTCAAATTTATTATATTAATCACTTCATTAGAGTTATTATAAACTAAAAGTTACAACCAGGTTCAATACCCTTTGTACATAGGATAAAATTAAATTTTATAACTCAACATCTATTAACCATCATACATTATCAAATACATTATCTAGAACCTTAAACATTGTCCAAAATAATAATAATTCGCCAAAGTATATAAATCTTCATGCATTACATCTGATTCATTTCTTACAAGTAGCACATAGCGTTACCTTGAATCATTAACCTGCAAAAGTGATTATTTGCAAGATTGAACTCGACAGCTCAGCAAGATCTAACAGTTTTTATGCATCATATAGCACATAACAACATGCTCAAAATACATCTCATAAACATTGGACTAACATAACATACATGTTGCAGTTCATATAACAAGTATAAAGATTGAGTTTTTACTCAATCAGCATTCATTACTCAATCAACATAGTCATAAATTGACTTTAACGTTTCATACTTTCAACATATATATAACACATCATGCTCTTTGAAATAAAGATTTAAAAAAGGTTCATCATCAAGTTCACAAAACAAATATGAACTGAAAGACTTGCCTTGATCGTTGTTTACCAATAACAGTTTAACAGCTTACAGCTATCTGCACTTCACGTGCCCTACACAATTATATAATCATGCACATCAACTATTAGTTATATAGAAACGCATAGTAGTTGTAATGTAAACTTTACTCTACGTCCCATAACCCTTCCTATTAATCAATACACAATGTTCAATTTGATTGTGTTAACTTTCGACTTATATCTCACTATATTTCTTCTTAGGTCATACCCGAAGTTCGTTCAAGTGTTTAAGTCTTGCTAGGACTACTTATTGATTTTATATTAACCCCTTTTATATCTTATAATATTCATTTCATTTGAATCGAAACATTTTTTTACGTTCATTAACAGTTGTCACGGCGTTTCAACGTTCATCCGTCACACGCCCGATTCGTCTCTCTTGTGAATGCTTAGTGTTGTGTATGCTTAGTGTGCTTATATAACTTATCTAATACATCATTTATTAATGTCAAGCATCATTATATTTACTAATATTCAATTTTTATAACTTAGAACAACATCTTTTATAGTCAAAAGCACTACACTTGCATCAGTGCATGCCTAACGCCCTCCGATTGCCTCCGAATACACATCAATCCTAAATATAACCATTTTGACCCCTTCTAACAACCTCAAATTGAAAAATTTAAAGAACAAAAGTTGTAGGTCTACTCGTCCTCATTCGGATCATCTTGAATCGCCTCAATCGGAGTTTGTATAAAAACGTTATGCTTGTTTTACTACAAGAGGTCAAAACAGTCACACTTGACACACCATGAGCGTAGCTGCGCCCAAATAAGCCTTGGAAATAGAGCAGCTACACCCAAGAGAGCAGCTGTGCCCCAAAAGAATTAGGGCACAGCGCAACTGCGCCTGTTAGCAGAACCAGAATTAGCAGTTTACTGTTCTTGCGATTTTTGAACTTTTTCTCCTTCTAGTCTTCATAACTTGAGTTATACACATCCAATTGAGTCCGTTTTCGACTCTATGGAATCGTAATTCATAGAAATACAACATACCAAAGAATCAACAATTTACAGAACCATTAACTAACCTAAATCTTGACCCAAAACTCATATTCATACTAAAGTTTTATGTTTTAACATGTTTAGCGAATTCATTCACTACGAATTCGTTTCTTAACCAAATTGATTCATTCAACTTGCGTTTTTTTCAGTTTTTTCAACGTATTAACAACACCTACTATCAATTTAAGGTTATATCCATGAATTAACCATCAATTTTGACTCCAACATAAGCCAAAATGTACATATTCAACTAAAACTTAAAATCTTCATCTTTAACATGTTTTCATGAATTTGATTACTGAAATTCGTTTATAGCTTACATATAATGGATTATAAACATCCACTAATTCATATAACACTTATCTAACCAAATCATCAACTATAATTTCCAATTATTATGAAAACTTAAGAACACAAGAAAACTAAGAACAAATAGTTGAATTACTACCTTAATCCTTGATTAAGTTTTGATAGATGATGAGAATAGCTCTGATAATCTCTTCTTGATTCTCAAAATCACCAATTTCTTCTTAATCTACCTCTTTCAAACTTACAGAGTGTATTTTCTCTCTTTTCTTTCCCTACTCTCTCTTTCTCTTTTCTTATTTTTCTAAGTTAACGTATATGTAAAACTGATATACGTAATAATAAGTATAATTAACATATAACATAACTGACAAAATACATAATGACTATATTAAATATATAGCAATTATAAATTATTTTGAATTTTAAAAGCCATAGGGCTTGTTTGGCAAAACAGTTTATTTTTGAAAAAAAAATAGATTTTAAATAATTAAGGTCCTGCTTGGCAAAACGGAATTAAAACAGGTGCAAGGGCCTTGTTTGGTAAAACTAATTTAAAAACCCCTTTTTAAATTCTTTTAATAAATCCTTTAACACATATTTTTAATGTTATACTTTTATTAATTAAATATTAACATTCTAATTTAATTAATTAAAAGTTAACATCAATTAATCACATAAAAATTACCACATAACAATTATAATTACTCGCTAATTATAAGTTCATGTAACAATTACTACATAACTTCATCTAATTTAATTATTCCAATTAAATTAGAACTATAACATAAAATTATTACATATTAATTAAATTAAATATTAAATATTTATTTAATTAATATATTACATTTAATTAAATTACTTCACAACAATCACATAAATTATTTATTTTACTCAATAAATTAATTAATTAAAATATTTATTTAATTCATTAAATATCAAAAATTAATATATAAAATTCTCTTCACACCAAATCACATATTTCACAATATATAACACATATACACATACTCAAACTCGAAAAGTCTCATAATAAGAATTTTATTTATTAAATTCTCTTTTATTAATTCTTAAAAATCCGGGTTATCACACTTATCCTTGTTGTAGAATAAATATTATTTATTTAAATAGATTATTAGTTTAATCTATTTATTTAAATAAGATTAGAATTCTTCTAATTTACTTATTCACAATCGGTTTAATATGGAGAACCTAAAGGGTCACACCATAAAATAAAGAATAATTATTTAAGAATGTAATGACATAATCGTAATAATGCATTAAGTATAATAAATTTAATATATGGTGATAAAATAAATTAAATAGCTTCATGTTTATTATTTAATATTTTGGAAATATTAAATATAAATTAATAAGAGGAGTCTTATTAATATTATTACCATTATTATTATTTTAATTTCTAAAGGAGTTTAGGAATTAATTTATTATTAGTACTCTCATTTATTCCTAATAAGATTAGGAGGCAAATTAATTAAAGGAGTTTAATTAATTAATCCCAATAGGTTCGAAAGCCTAATTAATTAAAGGAGTTTAATTAAATTAAAAGAGACTATGTTTCTAATAGGATTAGAAGGGTTGACTAATATCTATATAAGATGAGTTTTATGTTAGATATCAGTTGATGCGATTCCAATTGTTGGAGAGTACTCATTTTCTATAGAGGATAGAAACAAGAGTTTAGTCAATCACCCTCTTTCTTGAATAATTCCTCTTCCTTGAAGGATCACCTCTAGAGGCCAAACACTTGGGTGGCTAACGTTGATCAAAAGAAGGAATCTAACCCAAAAATTCAAAGAGATCACGAAGAATAAATAGTTGAACTCGTACCTGTGGAAGCTTTGTTCTACAAGGGTATGATTCCATAAATTATTATTTATCGTTTTAAATTAATAATTTGCATAAAGGATGATCCGGGTAATGGTTTTGTAGAAAATTTTAAACTCTGATATACCATGCTTTCGCTAATTTTTGTAATTTAATTGCGTCATGATTTCGTATAAACCCAACAGTGGCACCAGAGCCAAACCTTTATGCAATTATTAATTATTTTGATCCCATATATGTATGGGTATGTATTTAGAATAATTCATTGGGCATAATTAGTTGTTTAAATTTAATTTTTTATGAAAGAAAAAAAAAACAAAAACAAAATTTTTATTTTCTTTCGCTGTGGGATCCGTCGTTGTGGGATCCGGGTTATTAAAAAGGGAAAGCACCTAGGATTTCAAAAAAAAAAGGTGATCAATAGTAACAAGCACCCAAGATTTCAAAAAAGGTGATTAGTTATATATATAATAGTATAAACTGTTACTATACTATATATACTATATATATAATAGTATATACTGTTACTATACTATAATAGTATATACACGGTTTTCATATATATATATATATATATATATATATATATATTATATAATATTCTTAATAATTTTATAATTAAAATAAAGAGTTTATTTTATCTTGAAATTGGATTTCATGCAACTTAAAATTGCCCATTAAATGATAATCATATATATATGGAATGTTTTAATTCATGAGATGAGTATTTAATTATTGATGTGATAAGTAGGTTAAAAACTTACTTAATAGGTATTTCTTAGCTTGATATATTGTTATTACTTAAGTGTGCATGTTACTTTTCATATGTTTTGTGTTAATTTGCAAGATAGGAGAGTAGCTAGGCAAATGGGAAGAATACAAGATAAATCTTGGTTGTTGACAGCCAGGCGCGGGGCGCGCCAGAAGAAATCGAAGTGATTGCATACCTAGCACGGGGCGCACCGCCTATAAAGGATACCAAGCATGGGGCGCGCCAGGCTGACGAGTGGGATCACATTTTTTATTTTAAATCATAAAGTTGACTTGGAAAAGGATTGCAGACTTGCCTTAGTGTAGTAGGGTTTTGATAGACTATTTATATGAGTTGTTATATTAGGCTTTAATCATCTTGGATCCTATCTTTTATCTTTCATCTTGGAATTCTTGGAGGCTACAAACCCTAGTTTTGAAGATTCAATGTATGTCAGGCTAAGTTCTTTTATTCATTTCTGAAGGGATGTTGAACCTTATTATCAATTAATGATTTGATCTAGTTTATATTATTTATTCTTTCATATTGAGATTTATTCTGCTGATCTACATAAACTTTCATGTATGTTATTCAATTGACTAATTTGGTTTCTACAAGATTAAATTAGTAAATTGATATCATATGCTAGATTAAGATATATATTAAGCAAATGATGTATGTCTAATCATAAGTAACAATTAATGATATTTGATTGTGGTCAAGCTTTTGAATATTGTTATGATTTTCAGAAGACAAGTTAAATAATTCCTGATTGTGTAATTATTGCTTGGAATAATCTAATTCTCATTTTCATGCTTCTGTCATATTAAATTTAAACTGATAGTTCTAAGTTGTATGATAGTTAGGATCTTTTGTTGGCAATCGTCGCATTAGATTTACACTTAAGGAGAATTTTGGGTAATTTGTGATCGCGGTTATTTAGGGTTATTAATCTCATTGGAATATAAATAGTATAAACACTTGGTTAATTCATAATTGTGAAAAGGAGATACTGAACTAAAGAATTGAAGTTTTTTTACTCATTGATAATTCTTGTTAATTCACTTTCGTAAATTAAACTGTTCAAACTAAAAACCCCCAATTCATTGGAAATACTTGGATAATTATAAACAACACACTCTCTGTGGGATCGATCCTTGCTTATTACTATACTAATTCTTGAGTTAGTGGAATAGAAGTAAGGTAAATTTTGTAGTGCTAGACGACAGCTACCATGATGCATATGGTGATATGTATGATAATAAATGTTGTTGATTATGGACTATTGACCAATGTTATTAAATTTTATTTTAGTTGAATTATGGAATGAATGCGTTTTATTAAATGGAGTCTGCGTACCTCGTCTTCTCTAATTTTTCTTGTTGTAAAATTTTATCTCCCTCATATGTACTTCCCCTTGACTGCTGATCAAGATTTCTATTTAAATTAAAAAATTTATGTAATAGATATAGTTAGAATTATCTTTAAAAAATTAGAAACCAAGGAGCAAGGAGTGCGTGAAGACTCATTTTTAATGGAGCCCAGATTTAAATTTAATAGTTACGTTTAAATTTAAATTCTTGCACTTCTAGGTTTGACCTTTTGGTTCACTTGGTGGCTCAAGTGAACAAACTAGAATAAAAGTTCATAATCAATCCGGGTAGAATATAGTATTCTATATGTGCATGCTAAGTATTATATATATTATATTTTATGCAAACATACTTCACATGTTTTAATAACATGACGCGTATTTTATATATATATGTTCATGCGCGCTAAACAAGATGAGACAAATAATAACAAACCCCTCAAAGAAATCATATTAAGTCTAAAGCGTTCAATGATATTTGGAATATCGAACGTCGCCTTCTAGCATGATAAACTAATAGAGTATTAAATATTTAATATGAGTTTGTTGTGCACACACAATGCAAGTAGTAAGTATTTAAGATATTAATTTAATGACATTTGATGCTTATAAAGAAAATTGAACAATATTGTTTTGTTATGCACACACAATGACAATATTTTTCTTTTTTTAATATATGGAGTGCTAGGTTGGACTTAACTTAAATTATTTTAGTTCGGATGTGCACACACTTGACCATTATGATCTAAGAGGCAGAATACAAGGAGTTACATGTTGATGTAATTGACAAGAGTTGTCTACCTATTTATTTATATATGGTTTATTGTGCACACACAAGGCTATATACATTTGAAATGAGATCCTTATTCTCACTAGCGAATCTTTAATTAGATGTTGTCGAACTATATCAGTGAGGGTAATATAGTTTGAAGAAAATAGTGGGAGATACCAATTTAAAATAAGACCTAATTTATTTTAGTATATAAAATTAATTAAATGAATGTTTGCTAAAATATTATCTTTTTACATGTAAAAATTTAAAAATATCAAAATCACTAATGTCACTGCGTAGCATACTTGATGCTAATAAACTAACCGGACCAAATTACACGTATTGGTTAAAAAATCTGAGAATAGTTCTCACTGTTGAAAAGATTTCTTATGTCCTAAATTCACCTGTCCTTGGAACTATTCTAGAATCAGCCTCTGAGGAAGAGATTGCCAGCACTATAAAGTGGCAAGATGATGCATTTGTGGCTCAATGCATCATGCTCGCATCCATGAATAACGAGCTTCAGCGTCAGCATGAAAACATGGATACTCCTAATATGTTGCTTCACCTCAAGGAGTTGATGGTGAACAAAGTAGGACTGCTAGATATGAGATATCTAAGGAGTTCTTATGATCCCGAATGATCGAGGGCACAGCCGTTGAGACTCATGTCCTAAGGGTGATCAATCTGATTGAACGCCTCGGACAGCTTGAGTTTGTCATGGATGGGGAGTTGAGTCAAGACAGTCTTGCAGTCACTCCTTGAGACCTTCTCGCAGTTCGTTGTAAATTTCCACATGAATAAGTTAGATGTCCGCTTGCCTGAATTACTTAACATGTTGAAAACTGCAGAAGGTCACTTCCCATCCAAGAACCATGTCTTAATGGTGGATTCTTCCAAGAAAAAGAAGAGGCCCAAGGTATCTTCTGAAAAGAAGAAATCTAAGAAGGCTAAGGGAAAGGTGAACATGAATAAAAGAAACCTGATCCAGCTAGCAAAGGAATGTGCTTCCTTTGCAACGAGCATGGTCACTGAAAGAGGAATTGCAAGTAGTTTTTGACAGAGAAGAACCTTAGAGAAGCTTCAACTTCCAATCAAGGTTTGTTCATCATCAAAATTAATCTTTCTAAAAGTCAAAATTCTACTTAGGTATTGGATACCGGTTGTGGTTCTCACATATGTAATACTGTGCAAGGACTGGTCAGAAGTTGAAAGTTGAACAAGGATGAGGTTGTCCTACGAGTGAGAAATTGAGCAAAGGTTGTTGCATTAGCTATAGGCACTTAATGTTTAGCACTGCCTACGGTCAAGTCCATTTATTTAAATAAATGTTATTTTATTCTGAATATCATTAGAAACATTATTTCAAATTCTGTACTAGATATGGATGGATTTGAAATTATAATAAAGAACAACAGTTGTTCTATTTATAAAAATAATGTTTTATATGGTGTTGGTAATTTGCGAAATGGACTTTACATACTTGACTTTCATAAAAATATATTTCAAATAGAACAAACTAAGAAAAGGAAAAGAGATTATGTTAATTATACCTATATGTGGCACTGTAGACTCGGTCATATCAATGAAACAAGATTATCCAAGTTGCATAAGGATGGGCTCTTAGAGCTATCCGATTATGAATCATATCCAACTTGTGAATCTTGTCTCATAGGTAAAATGACTAAATCTCCTTTTAGTGGAAAAGGAGAAAGAGTTACAGAGTTATTAGCGTTGGTTCACACAGACGTTTGTGGACCTATGACAACGAATGCATGGGGAGGGTATTCTTATTTTATTACTTTCACTGATGATCACTCAAGATTTGGATATATGTATTTAATGAAATACAAATCTGAATTATTTGAAAAGTTCTAAGTGTTCAGAAGTGAAGTAGAGAAATAAACGGACAAGAGTATTAAGATTCATTGATCAAAACGAGGTGGAGAATATTTAAGCGGTGAGTTTCTCAATTATCTCAAAGATAATGGTATAATCTCACAATGGACTTCACCAGGTAAACCACAGTTAAATGGAGTATCTGAAAGGAGAAATCGACCATTGTTAGACATGGTTCGTTCCATGATGAGTTTTACCAATCTTCCAATTTTATTCTGGGGTCATGCCCTAGAAACAGCTACATATCTACTAAATAAGGTCCCCTCGAAATTCGTCCCCAAGACTCCATATGAGATGTGGACAGGGAGGAAACCTGGTCTTAAGCATGTTAAGATTTGGGGATGTCCAGCTTATGTGAAAAGGTTTCAAAATGATAAGCTTGGGACAAGATCAGATAAGTGCACTTTTATGGGATATCCTAAAAAAAGTTTGGGATACTATTTCTACAATTCTACTGAGAAAAAGGTGTTTATTGCAAAACACGCTGCTTTCTTGGAAAAGGAGTTTACTCTTAAAGGGGGTTAGTGAGAGGAAAATAGATCTTGAAGAAATTCAAGAACCACAAACCACTACAGATCAATTGGATGAACTTGTCCAAGTAAAGACACCTACTGTACAACACCCTATTCGTAAATTTGGAAGAGTACCGAAGATACCTGAAAGGTATGAATTCGTCATTGAGGATGACAATGAGGTACAATTCATGAATGATGATGATCCATTGAGTTACAAACATGCTATGAGTAATTAAGAAGCAAAGAAATGGTAGATGACCATAAAATCTAAAATGAATCTTTGAAACAATGCACAAGACCATTTGGATTTTACTTGCGATTGCAGCTTATATTACTAGATCTGGCAAAATGGACGTGGAGACGCCCATCCTCAAATATACATTATTAGAGGAGAATTTATGTATGATAAAGCCAGATGGATTTGTTTCAATGGTTGAAGAAAATCATGTATATGAGCTGCAACAATCTATTTATGGGTTGTAGCAAGCTTCTCAAAGATGGAACATTCATTTTGATGAGACAATCAAAAGAGTTTGATTTTATTAAAAATGAGAATGAACCTTGTGTGTATAAAAGGGTTAGTGGGATCGCTGTTTCATTCCTTGTATTATATGTTGATGATATATCACTGATAGGGAATGACATTCCTATGCTACAAATTGATCAAAATAAAGATGTCTAAACATTCCTCCATGAATGATTTGGGTAGAACATCTTACATTGGAGATATAAATCTGTATAGATAGATTTAAAAGGATGTTCTGCTTAACCCAAGAAACGTATATTCATTAGATGCTAAAGGCGTTTAGCATGGCAAACTCCAAAAGTATCTCATGATGATGAGCCATGGAGTATATCTCTCTAAAATTGTCCTCAATAAAAGATAGATCGGATGAGTTACTATCATGTATGCAATGAAATATACGAGACTTGATGTTGATCAGTCAGATTCTGGAGAAGATCACTGTAGGACAGTGATAAACATCCTAAAGTACTTAACTGACACTAAGGATGTCATCATGACACATGATGGGTCTGAATTAAACTAGAGGACTAAATAGACTCAAGTTTTCAAACTAACCAAGATGACAACAAATCCACTATAGGGTAAGTCGTCACCTTGAATGGTGGTGCAATGAATTGGAAAGGTTCCAAACAGCAAAAGGTTACTGGTCTAGTGACAAAGACAAAGTATATAACTGTAAGTGAAGCTGCAAGTTGATGTTTCGGATGAAAAGTTCATTACAGAACTAAGAATAGTTCTTATATCTCATCTTGAATCTAAACATGTGTTGCGGCACTTTGATTAAAGAAATCATTGAAATAGGAGATGTTACCTTAGAGCGTGTAGACTCTCAAGACAACAATGCAAATCCATTTACTAAAGCTTTAACACAACAACAGTTTGATCGTCACTTAGAAAAGATGGGTATGAGATACCATGGCGATTAGCTTTAGTGCAAGTGGGAGATTGAAAGTAGTATGCATACAAGCCAATCATGTATGATGATAAAGCATATACTTTGGAGACGATCTTATTTATTTATTAATAAAAGTATTCACTTATTAAAGACATTTAATTATCTACATGATGCTATTTTTATAATATGTAAATAACCCATAGTTTTAAGCAATACTTTAATAATCATGATGTTGATCATGCTAATGAGATCTAAATTCTTAGAAAGCTTAAAACTAAAATAGTTCCCAATCGTTGGATTGCTAAAAAGGGGATTAATAAATCCGGATAGATTGGTACATATGTTGTCTGCTCATTAGATGAAGATGGTTGATCTCATGATCATTTGTGTGGAGACACTAAAGCAAGTATATAGGTGCATATTGGAGAATAAGTTCACTGAACGTGACTCACTATGGAATACCTAATGGAGTTTTACTTGCCTGACAGTAGAAATTCCTATTGTGATAGTAGTACAAGTGATCCTTGGACTTGAGATCATCATAGTAACTTGTGTGTAATGAATTATACTTTGCCTTATTCCTTAAGACCTATAGGGTATATCAAAGGGTATGCTTGGGTATAATGAGTTACATATAGAGATAATGAATGATCAATAAAGAATCTACCACTTCTAGTAAAAGAAGAGATATGTCCTTATGTGATTCGTTAAATGACAACCCAGTAATCCTTGGCCAAGAGACCCTATTTCTAATAGGATTAGAAGGGTTGACCAATATCTATATAAGAGAAGCCTTATGTTAGATATTAGTTGATGCAATTTCAATTATTGGAGAGTACTCCTTTTTTATAGAGGATAGAAACTAAGGTCTAGTCAGCCATCATCCTTCTTGAATAATTCCTCTTCCTTGGTGGATCACCTCTAGAGGTCAAACACTTGGGTGGCTAACGTTGATTAAAGGAAGGAATCTAACCCAGAAATTATAGGAGATCACAAAGAATAAGGAGTTGAACTTGTACCTGTGGAAGCTTTGTTCTACAAGGGTATGATTTCATAACTTCTTATTTATCATTTTAAATTAATAATTTGCATAAAGGATGATACGGGTAATTATTTTGTAAAAAATTTTAAACTTTGATATACCATGCTTCTGCTAATTTTTGCAATTTAATTGTGCCATGATTTCGTACAAACCCAACAAGAGATCCAATCATACCTCAATATTTTGTCAATTCGACATCTATTCCTTTATCATCTGCTGTGAGTTTTATTGATGTACTCATTGGTGTAGCTTTTGTGTTTGAGTTATCCAACCCAAATCTTTTAAGTAGTTCTCTTGTGTATTTGGTTTGATGAATAAAAATGCATTCCTTTGTTTGCTTAATTTGAAGTCCCAAGAACTCTAGTTGAGTTATCCCATTAAAATCATATCAAATTCCTTGTGCATGCATTTAGAAAACCACTCACAAAGGAAATCATTAGTAGCACCAAATATTATATCATCTACATATATTTGTACAAGAATAATATCCTTATTTTGATGTTTAACAAATAATGTAGAATTAATTTTACTTTATATGAATCCATTTGACAGAAGATACTTACTCAACCTTTCATAGCAAGCTCTTGGAGCTTGTTTGAGTCCATAAAGAGCTTTCTTTACTTCGTAGACATGATGTGGGTACTTTTCATGCTCGAATCCAGGAGGTTATTGTACATACACCTCCTCATTTATGTATCCATTGAGAGACACACTTTTTACATCCATTTGATGAAGCTTGAATTTTCTGAAACAAGCGAAGGCTAGCAATATTCGAATTAATTCCAGTCGTGCTACAGGGGTAAATGTTTCTTCATAGTCTATTCCTTCTTGCTGATTGTATCCTTGAGCTACTAGCCTAGCTTTGTTTCTAGTAATTGTTCCATACTCATGAAGCTTGTTCTTAAATACCCATTTTGTTCTAATAATGGATACATCTTTTGGGGTGGCAATAATTCCCAAACTTGGCATCTTTCAAATTGTTGTAGCTCTTCTTGCATTGCTAATAACCAGTTCTCATCAAGAATGACTTCTTTAGCATTCTTTGGTTCAATTTGAGACAAAAATACTGAAAATGCACAAAGATTTTGTGCTCTTCCCCTTGTGGTAATCCCTTTGTTTATATCACCAATAATATTCTCGGGAGGATGATTTTTGACTTATCTAGCTATTTTTGGTAGTTGAATGTCATGAATTACCTCTTCTTGCTGAATGTTATCATCCTGAATTGATTCTTCTATGTTTGGAGAAATTACTGGTTCATGGTCTTGCTGTTCATCTAATCCAGCCTGCTGAATAGGTTCCTTTGATTTGATGTTTTGTTCTCTGTGATAGGTTGGATTTGCAGCCGACTCTAGATTTCCTGCATCCTCTTCTCTTTCTTTTAGAAGATCATTGTTAGTCTCATTAAATGTTATATGAACATATTCTTCAATACATAATTTTTGAACATTATATATGCGATATGCTTTACTATTTTGAGAGTGCCCAATGAAAATTCCTTCATAGGATCTAACATCAAATTTTCCCAATTTATCACTAGTATTAAGAATAAAGCATTTAGATCCAAATACCATGAAATAACTTATATTAGTAATTTTACTATTTAGCAGTTCATATGGTGTTTTCAAGATGATTGGACGAATGAGTACTCTATTGAACACATATCATGATATGTTTACTGCCTCAGCCCAGAATTTCTTTGGAAGTTTACTTTCTTGTAACAATGTTCTAGCTGTTTCTTGTAATGTTTTATTTTTCCTTTCTACCACCCCATTTTGTTGGGGGGTTCTTGTTGCTGAGAACTCATAGCATATTCCTCTTTGATCACAGAATGTTACAAAATCATTTTGAAACTCAATACCATGTTCACTTCTAATTTTTATAAGTTTGAGAGTATATTTTGTCTCCAAGTTTCTTATTAATTTTTCAAATTCTTTAAATGCTTGATCTTTGGTTTTAAGAAACAATATCCATGTATATTTAGAAAAATCATCCACTATTATAAATACATAAAATTTACCATTTAAACTAGCATGCCTTTCTGGTCCAAATAGATCAGGATGAAATAATTGCAAGGGAGAGGAAGTAGATACCATATTCTTTGCTGTAAATGAAGTTCTTACTTGTTTCCCAAGTTGACATGGATCACATAACCCTTTCTTTTCAAAGTTGATTTTTGGTAGTCCCTTCACGAGATTTTTTGAGGATAACTTTTTGATTAAGTCCATGTGAACATGTCCCATCCTTCTATGCCACAGATTACCTTTATCTTATATTGTTTCAAAACATAGTTCTTCATCCCGTTGCTCAAAATCTAGAGTATATATATTTCCTTCTCTTTGGGCAACTAAAGTAGCTTCGTTAGTACCATGAAATATTGTACATTTATCTTTTTCAAATTTTACTTGATAATCATTATTCATTAATTGGCTCACACTTATAAGATTAAATTAAAAACCTTTAACAAAATGAACATCATTTATATTGACCTTACTATTACCAATTTTACCTTTTTCGATTATTTCAAAGGTTCGATTGTCTCCAAATGTGACAGTTCCATGTTTCTTCTTAAGGTTTAACTTCACAAACATTGATTTGTCACCGGTCATGTGATGAGAGCATCCACTATCAAGGATCCACTTTTGAGAAGGAACTCCTTCCTTGAGACACACTTATCAGGAAAGCATTTATTTTATCTTTTTGGTACCCATATCTTTTTGGGTCCGCTTGTGTTAGTTACAGGTAAATCACCTTTTTTAATCCAAATTCTCTTAATCCTACTTTTTTTCTTAAAACAGTTAATATCTAAATGGCCTTTATTACCACAAACTCTACATGTAGTGAAGGAAGAACAATAGTTTAATTTAAACTAATATTTGGACTTAAGCATTTTTACTTCCTTCTTTTTATGTGTTGGATTATAACCAATTCCTTATTTTTCATAACTAGGTCTTTGTTTACCTAACATGACAGTTAAATTATCTTCTCCTTGAACAAATTTAGTCAGAGACAACTTTAATGAGTCTATTTCTTTTTGTAGTTCATTAGTTTGAGTTGTCTTAGCATGAGTTTTATCACTAAATGCATCAATACATACATATGTCATTTTTATTTCATTCATTAATTTTTCAACTTCATTATTCAAGTGGTTTACCTTGTTGAAAAGTATTTTGTTATAATTCTCTAAGTAATCATTTTTTGCATTCAAAACTTTTTCTTCATTAGATATCGTAGCTTTTCCGACTTCCTTCTTTTCATCAATTAGTGATTCAACTTCTCCCATTAATGTGTTTACTAAATCCTTTAAATATGCATTCTTTACTCTTAGTTTTTTATTTTCTTGGTTTAACATACTATAATCATAAAGAGATACCTCACTTGATTCACCTTTAACTCTCATAAATCATACTTGAGCTATTTCGTCATTTGCATCAATCTCCACCTCGGATTTCTCATCATCACTCCATATTACTAGTGCTTTGTTCTTTTTGAAGTCTTTGAAACCCGCTTTCCCTTTGTTCTTCAATTGAAAGCAATCTTTCTTGAAATGGCCAGGGCGACCACATTCGAAGCATGTCTCTTCAGTTTGCGTTCCTTTGAATTTGTTTGAGTTGAAAACATTCTTTCTTTTTCTTTGCAGTAGTCCTTTGAGTCTCCTTGAAATCATAGCAATCTCATCATCCGAATCATCTTCGAGTTCTTCTTCATTTCTTGCAGTGAGAGCTAGTACCTTTTTCCTAGGAGTTTCCTCTTCATCGTCATATTTTTTTAACTGATGTTCATATTCTTCTAATTCACCAAAAAGGGTTAAAGTATCCATAGAAGAAATACTTAATAAATCTTGAAGAGTAGTAATTTTAGAAGCAAACCTCTTGGGCATAGCCCAAAGAAACTTACGGTTGATTTCACTTTGTGGGATTGATTTGTCGAGAAGTTTCAAAGAATTAATTAGAACTAAAAATCGTGTTTGTGCCAGTTTGATGGTTTTATCTTTCTCAAGATTGAACATTTCATAATCATGCAAAAGCATACTTAGTTTAACTTCTCGAACTTTTGAGGTACCTTCATAACTCACAACCAAAGTATCCCACATCTCCTTTGCCGTGTTGCATGATGAAGTTTTATCTATCTCTATTTGCACCATGACACTAAGGAGTGTATTCATAGCTTTTGAGTCATATGCGACCATGTAGATTTCAGTGGAGTCTATCTCTAATAATGCTTTTGGAGCGCCATTGTCTTTCCTTGGAATAACCGGTCCATTCTCTACGACCTACCATTCCCAATGATATCTCTTAAGATAGATCCTCATACGGAATTTCCAGAAGTTGTAATTTTCAGTTCCATAGAGCAATGGTGATCTATTTGTCGATTGACCTTCTTGAGAGTTGTTCCCAAATTATGCCATGTCAAAATATTTCCCAACAAGTCACTTTTAAGACCAAGATAAGTAGAGCCAAGCTTTGATAACATATGAAATTCAGATAAACACACTTAGAGGGGGGGTTGAAAAAGTGTGGGAACAAATGTTGCCAAACTTTTGCAACTTGAAAAACTTTCTGAATGCAGGATGCTGAATTGAATCAGTTTAATAATGCAGGATGCTGGATAACAGATTGATACTTATCAGATTATGAATGTAGGTTGCTGGATAGGATATTTATGCTTGTCTGATTAGCAGTTTATGAATGCAGGATACTGGATAGGATATTAATGCTTGTCAGATGAATGCAGGATGCTGGATAGACTATTTTAAAACTTATCAGAATACTTCTTTCTAAGTTTTAATTTGCATAAGCTTAATAGAAAAATTAACACAATGAGCAATCACACAACACCAAGAATTTTTACGTGGTTCAACTACTACCTTCTATAATAGTAGTCTATGTGACGCCCCCAAAATAGGTTCACACAACCCATTCTGAGTAGCCAGAAATACACTCAACAAAATCTAAATACAAATCTTCATATTTACAACTATTACCATGTCGTATATAGTACTACAATATTCGGACCCAAATTATAATAATGTCGTATCAAATAAAGCAACAAATATTTCAAGTCCTCAAAAGGACCTGAGAAGATTTCTACTCTCATCATTCTAATAGGGAGCATTTTTGAAGCTTCCAAATTCGAGTTCACATCACCCTATTTGATTCACTAAAATCAACTGTTAAATGACGTATAAAATACGACACACACATTTTAAGTTCTCAGTACAGTTATTATGCCACACTGTTCTATAACTTGATGAGGACCGTGACTAATTCGAAACACCACTTTATACCCATGTTCTCTCTGTTAGTTCCATCTACACTTTTATTTCTTGAAAGAACTTGTGAAGCAAAAGTGGTGAGCACAAATAGCCCTGTAAAGAATATCATGACTAAGATAATTAAATTATCAATAGCAATTTTCAGTAATAAATCATATATTTAGAACATATGGTAGATGATAAAAGTTTTCAACTATAATTGCAGCGGAATCAACAATCCATTAGGAGAGTCAAGTAGAACACAATGTCCACTATCTTCTCTAATTTAAAAGTTCATCATCAATATTTTATTCATGTAACACCAATCAACAGTTCTTCATTGTACCCAAGACAAAGAGAACTTTTATCACTTGTCTTTACCTGAAACACCAAAGATCATGATTATACCAATTCACAGTTCCTGTTCATAATCATGTTAATAAGTTCATCTTTGCACTCCGGGCCAAAGATATTAAAATGTAACACCAATGGTTATGTCAATCAACAGTCCATCTTTGCACTACAGGCCAAAGACATGCAACTGTAAAACCAATGGGCATGCCAATCAACAGTTTATCTTTGCACTACGGGCCAAAGACATACAACTGTAAAGCCAATGGTCATGCCAATCAACAGTCCATCTTTGCACTACTGGCCAAAGACATACAACTGTACAACCAATGGTCATGCTAATCAACAGTCCATCTTTGCACTGCGGGCCAAAGACATACAACTGTACAACCAATGGTCATGCCAATCAACAGTCCATCTTTGCACTACAGGCCAAAGGCATACAACTGTACAACCAATGTTCATGCCAATCAACAGTCCATCTTTACACTACGGGCCAAAAACATAAAACTGTAAAACCAATGATCATATCAATCAACATTTCATCTATGCAATACAAGCCAAAGAGAAATTTCACCACAATGATAAATAATCAAAATAATAAGATAAAAATAGATCTTATTGATTTTCAACATAATTATCCAAAGTCCAAATTACCAACACGATATCCAGAAAATTGATTAGAATTCTTGATAGAATATAAAGTTTAAGTAAATGTAAAGTTACCAGATCAAACATAATAACTTAAAACTAAATAGGAAGATTCATGTCAAGATATTAGATGAATCACTAAACAATAAGGATATTCTAATCATTTCAGGACCTTTCACCATTTAATAAAAAGCTGAAGAACGAATAATAACCTCTTACAATAATATGGAGTATAAAAGAAAATGATATCCCTTTACCATATTATGAAAAAGTGATACCCATTACCTTAGCACGCGACTAGATGTTACTTTCTATGAAATTGATCAACCTGAACAATTCTTACACCCTTTATCAACACTTGGAGTAACCTTACACTTAAAAGAAATACTCACACTATTATTCTCACAATATTATAATAAAAGAATTTTATACTTTTGGTGTAGTCATGGTGTGTATTTAGTTACTCAACCAAGCAACCTATTTATACTAAAAATTGAGGAGACAACTAGCACACATTCTTTGACAAAATAACCAAATGAGCTGTATAAAATAATGGTAGTGGAATTTTTGGTCCCACAGAGAAAATTAAACCAACTTGTACACGTTTTAACAAAATTTGTTCAATAATAGAGTTGTGGTCTATACTACTTTAGGAAAAGTACTGTGTCGATAAGTCCTGCCAAACTTATTGTTGTAAAAAAAATAATTAAACAAACATCTGCATAGCATATTTATCTTTAATCAATACCTTTTATTTACCAATTATTTACACATTTTAAATCTTATAACAATTATTCACAATCATTATTATAGACTCATAATACTTTCAATTGGTCTTATAATATTATAACTATTATTTATTAACATATGTAATAAATAATTACATGCATGATAGGGAGAAAATAAATGCGTGATCTCCAAAAATTTTAGAGACCTCAGTGGTGTCTTCAACGGCACAACTCAGCTTACTCCCGAATAAATCCAGGCTCAACTTATCTCCGAATAAATCCAGGGCATGAGACCACTTGAGCATAGAGGAGTTTACCAAGACTCAAACCCACGTTAATGGGAACTTATGTCTGGTTTTCCACCACTAAGCCACCATCTCAAGTGATGATAAAATACAATAATATAAATATATAAACATTTATTAAATCAACTCCTTACTATAAAGAATTTAAATTCTACTAAAATTCGGGGTCACCAAAATATATTCACCTCAAATAAAATATAAACCAACTAATAATTCATAATTCATTCACGGTGCCTTTATTTATCGCATAAAATCATTATTTTTATTTTTATCATAACTTATTCGTTACTAGTGCGTTTACATCCCGATACTTCATGAGCTTACTAACACTTCTAAAATATTTAAAATATTATTCTAAATTTTTCAAATAATTTTCACATTTTTTGAATTATTCGACAATTATAATTATTTCTATTTATAAAAACTATCATTTAATAGCTTTAAAATAAAAATACTAACTCCACATAATTTTATATATTTGAAACACCATCAATATTGATCTTATATTATTATAAGATTTTTTAGTAAACTTCATAATTTTCTACCATTCATAGAATTTTCTATGAATTTTCTCTATTTTTAAACTAACTATAAATAGCTTAAAAATACAATAAATATTTTTGTTATTCATAAGTTTCCCAAAACTAACCAAAAAATATAAAATAATATTATAGGATTTTTCACCAAAGTTTCATAAATTTTTCATCATTCATAGAATTTTCTATAAATTTTCTCTATTTTTAAACTAACTATAAATAGTTTAAAAATACAATAATTACTTATGCTTTTCAATTATTCATACAAAATTTACAGAAATTCTAAACTGATATTATAAGATTACTGTAGAAATATTTCAGCCCAAATAATTTTTTTTGATAATTTAATTATAATTTCCAATATTCTGAAACTTCAATAATTCATAATAATTAGCTCTTTTATCAAAAAATTACGAATCTCGAGTCCTTTTCATGTGAAATTTAATTATCTACAACTTTGTAGAAGAAAGTTTTTCCAAATTCCGCCTCTAACATAGGGCAATAGGCTTATTGGAAAAGTTTGCCGAAAAATATTTTTCGGTCATCTTCTTCTGCGATCCAAAACTTTTTCGGCGAGTTTTGTCAAAATTTCTTGCCCAGATCAGATCTAATATATTTCAGAAGTCTAACATTATTTTTAGTTTTGAAAATAAATCACCAATCGCCGTTAGATCTAAATTTTTCGACGAAATTCCTGCGAAGCTTAATCTCTTTAATTTCTTACTTTCTCTTGTTTAATACTTGTTCAAATCATATAAAACAAGTATAAATATAACATCTATACATAAATACCATGAAATTAACATCTATAATTGAAAATCGAATGATTACCTTTTTTGATTTCTTTTTCTTCTTTCCTTCTCATTCTTTTTCTCTCTCTCTTTTCTTTTTCTGAAAATTATTGTTACGGGAGGGAGTGTGAACAAAAGAATGTTGAACATATTTGCCTTGTTAAGGCATAATCAATGAGCGAACATCGTTGTCCCACCAATAAAATAATTAACCAATAGGGGAAAAGTTTGGTGCATGAGTTAACGAACATTTGGAATCATTTGGAAAATTTAATCAACATATCCCTCCTCATTTATCAGCTCTAGCCGCCACTCACATGGCCCACATTTCTAGAAGCTTAATCCCCATCTTTTATTTACTCAATTATCAGTTTAATTATTCGTTTGACCATTTATCAATGTAATATTTTATAGTTTTAGAATAATAATCATAAATTAAATTAGACTTTTATTTCATAAAAGTCGGGATCTTACAATCACCCCTCATTAAATTTCGTCCCCGAAATTTACGTACGTACCTGGAATTTCTAAAAGATAAGGATTTCAAATTGTAACTCACAGGTCACTTCCTCTGTCTCATGGTTCATCCATTACCGATCTCGTGGTTCTTAGATGCCCATTCTTAAATACGGCTACAAAACAGAGGTTAATATCGTTCAAATCGGATAACAAAATCAGCTTAGGTATGACACACACTAGTGAAGGATTTTACTCGTCTCTCCCCTCCTAGTTCTAATCCTAGATCTCCGCCAGAGATCATATCCCTAAGCTCTGATACAAAATGTGACACCCCCAAAATAGGTCCAGACAACCCATTCTGAGTCTCCAGAAAATACACTCAACAAAATTTAAATACAAATCTTCATATTTAAAACTATTACCATGTCGTATATAGTACGACAGTATTCATACCCAAATTATAATAATGTCGTATCAAATAAAGCAACAAATATTTTAAGTCCTCAAAGGGACCTGAGAAGATTTATACACTCATCATTCTAAAAGGGAGCATTTTTGACGCTTTCAAATTCGGGTTCACATCACCTTATTTGATTCACCAAAATCAACTGTTAAATGACGTATAAAATACGGCACACACATTTTAAGTTCTCAGTACAATTATTATGCCACACTGTTCTATAACTTGATGAGGATCGCGACTAATTCGAAACACCACTTTATACCCATGTTCTCTCTGCTAGTTTCAGCTACACTTTTATTTCCTAAAAGGACTTGTGAAGCAAAAGCGGTGAGCACAAATAGCCCAGTAAAGAATATCATGACTAAGCTAATTAAATTATCAATAGAATTCACCAGTAAAATAAATCAGATATTTCGAACATATGATAGATGATAAAAGTTTTCAACTATAATTCCAGCGGAATCAACAATCCATTAGGAGAGTTAAGTAAAACACAATGTCCACTATCTTCTCCAATTTAAAAGTCCATCATCAATATTTTATTCCAGTAACACCAATCAACAATTCTTCGTTGTACCCAAGACATAAAGAACTTTCATCACTTGTCTTTACCTAAAACACTAAAGATCATGGTTATACCAATTCACAGTTCCTATTCATAATCAAACTAATAAATTCATCTTTGCACTCTAGGTCAAAGATATTAAATTGTAACATCAATGGTTATGTCAATCAACAATCCATCTTTGCACTACGAGCCAAAGACATACAACTGTAAAACCAATGGGCATGCCAATCAACAGTTCATCTTTGCACTACTGGCCAAAGACATACAACTGTAAAACCAATGGTCATGCCAATCAACAGTCCATCTTTGTACTACGGACCAAAGACATACAACTGTACAATCAGTGGTCATGCCAGTCAACAGTCCATCTTTGCACTATAGGACAAAGACATACAATTATAAAACCAATGGTTATGCCAATCAACAATACATCTTTACATTACGGGCCAAAGACATACAACTGTACAACTAATGGTCATGCCAATCAACAGTCCATCTTTGCACTACGGGCCAAAGACATACAACTATAAAACAAATGATCATATCAATCAACATTTCATCTTTGCACTACGGGCTAAAGAGAAATTTCACCACAATGATATATTATCAGAATAATAAGATAAAAATTGATTTTATTAATTTTCAACATAATTATCCAAAGTCCAAATTACCAACACGATATCCAGAAAATCGATTAGAATTCTTAATAGAATATAAAGTTCAAGTAAATTTAAAGTTACCGGATCAAACATAATAACTTAAAACTAAATAGAAAGATTCATGTCAAGATATTAGATGAATCACAAACCATTAAGGATATTCTAATAATTTCAGGACTTTTCACCATTTAATAATAAGTTGAAGAACGAATAATAAACTTTTACAATAATATGGAGTATGAAAGAAAATGATATCCCATTACCATATTATGAAAAAGTGATACCCCTTACCTTAGCACGGGACTAGATGTTTCTTTCTATGAAATTGATCAACTTGAACAATTCTTGCACTCATTATCAACACTTGGAGTAACCTTACACTTAAAAGAATTACTCACAATATTGTAATAAAAGAATATTATACTTTTGGTGTAGTCATAGTGTGTGTTTAGTTACTCAACCAAGCAACCTATTTATACTGAAAATTGAGGAGACAACTAACACACATGCTTTGACAAAATAACCAAATGAGCTATATAAAATAATGGTAGTGGAATTTGTGATCACACTGAGAAAATTAAACCAACTTGTACACGTTTTAACAAAATTTGTTTAATAATAGAGTTGTGGTCTATACTACATTAGGAAAAGTAGAGTGTCGGTAAGTCCTGCCAAACTTATTTTTGTAAAAAAAATAAAATTGAACAAACATCTGCATATCATACTTATCTTTAATCAACACCTTTTATTCACCAATTATTTACACATTTTAAATCTTATAACAATTATTCACAATCATTATTATAGACTCACAATACTTTCAACTAGTCTTATAATATTATAACTGTTATTTATTAACATATGTGATAAATAATTACATGCATGATAGGGAGAAAATAAATGCACGATCTTCAAAAAATTTAGAGGCCTTAGTGGTGTCTTCATCGGCACAACTCAACTTACACCCGAATAAATCCAGGGCTCAACTTATCCCCTAATAAATTCAGGGCGTGAGACCACTTGAGCATAGAGGAGTTTACCAAGACTCAAACCCACGTTAATGGAGACTTATGTCCGGCTTCTCACCACTAAGTCACCATCTCAAGTGATGATAAAATACAACTATATAAATATATAAACATTTATTAAATCAACACCTTACTATAAATAATTTAAATTCTACTAAAAGTCGGGGTCACAAAAATATATTCATCTCGAATAAAATATAAACCAACTAATAATTCATAATTCATTCACGGTACATTTATTTATCGCATAAAATCATTCTTTTTATTTTTATCATAACTCATTCGTTACTAGTGCATTTACATTCTGACACCTCATGAGCTTACTAACACTTCTAAAATATTTAAAATATTATTCTTAATTTTTCAAACAGTTTTCATATTTTTCGGATTATCCGACAATTTTCTATAATTATTTCTATTTATAAAAACTATCATTTAATAGCTTTAAAATAGAAATACTAACTCCACATAATTTTATATCTTTGAAACACCATCAATATTAATCTTATATTATTATAAGATTTTTCAGTAAACTTAATAATTTTTCGCCATTCATAGAATTTTCTATGAATTTTCTCTAGTTGTAAACTAATTATAATTAACTTAAAAATACAATAAATATTTTTGTTATTCAAAAATTTTCCAAAAATTATAAAATAATATTGTAGGATTTTTCACTAAGTTTTATAAATTTTTCATCATTAATAGATTTTTTTATGGATTTTCTCTATTTTTAAACTAACGATAAATAGTTTAAAAATACAATACTTACTTCTGCTTTTTAATTATTCATCAAAAATTTACAGAAATTCTAAACTGATATTATAAGATTTTCGTAAAAATATTTCATCCCAAATAATTTTTTTGATAATTTAATTATAATTTCTAATATTTTGAAACTTCAATAATTCATAATAATTAGCCCTTTTATCAGAAAATTACGTATCTTGAGTCCTTTCAATGTGAAATTTAATTCTCTAAAAATTTGTAGAAGAATGTTTTTCGAAAATCCACCTCTAACATAGAGCAATAGGCTTATTGGAAAAGTTTGCCGGAAAATATTTTCCGATCATCTTCTCAGGCGATCCAAAACTTTTTCGACGAGTTTTCTCAAAATTTCTTGCCCAGATCAGATTTAATATATTTCAGCAGTCTAACCATATTTTTAGTTTTGAAAATAAACCACGAATCGCCGTTAGATCTAAATTTTTTGGCGAAATTCCGACGAAGCTTAATCTCTTTAAATTCTTACTTTCTCTTGTTTAATACTTGTTCAAATCATATAAAACAAGTATAAACATAACATCTATACATAAAATCCATGAAATTAATATCTATAATTGAAAATCAAATTATTACCTTTTTTGGTTTCATTTCCTTCTTTCCTTCTCATTCTTCTTCTCTCTCTCTTTTCTTTTTCTGAAAATTATTGTTACGTGAGGGAGTGTGAACAAAAGAATGCTGAACATATTTGCCTTGTTAAGGCATAAGCAATGAGCAAACATCCTTGTCCCACCAATAAAATAATTGACCAATGGGGGAAAAGTTTGGTGCATGAGTTAAAGAACATTTGGAAAATTTAATCAACATATCCCTCCTCATTTATAAGCTCTAGCCGCCACTCACATTGCCCACATCTCTAGAAGTTTAATCTCCATCTTTTATTTACTCACTTATTAGTTTAATTATTCGTTTGATCATTTATCAATTTAATATTTTACCGTTTTAGAATAATAATTATAAATTAAATTAGACTTTTATTTCATAAAAGTCGGGATCTTACTGTCTACTCCATGTCCAATACCAACTAGTATTGGAGACTCTCTTTTATTAAATTCTTTCAATTTCAATTTGACCCTTTTTACAAATCAAGTTCACAACACCAGAGCACTTTTGCTCCTTGTGCACCTATGCACTCTTAAGCACATATGCTTCCTTGAACCTGTTTGCAAAATATCTTAATCAAATATGCAACGATCAATGATAAAAAGTATTACAAGAACAATTCCAAGGATTATGAGCTGAAAAATCAGAAGTCACTTTTACCCAATCAGCTTACTTTTCAAATGTAGATCACGACTGTATAAATCAGAATTGTTTGAAAATCACTAGGGCTGAAAGTACTGTTTGTGTATAATTGATTTTCTATTTGCTTTGGTCGACATTCTTGTTTAACAGCCCATTCCCTTTTATAGATGTAAGAAGCATATGGTCGTTTGCTAATTTAGTACAGATCAAATCTGTTTGCTTAATTTACTCTTTGACCGTTTGATATGATTTGTTCTAGACACAAGGCATGATCAGTGCAGTCTGATGTGATGCACTCATCACGTGATATGATGAGTAACCTGTTTAGAATCAACAAGGTGCCCAGCCATAGAAAAAGATGATGTGCACACGTTTTACCCTTTTGGCTAGATTTGTTCTAGTATCTTTTAAAGATGGCCAAGCAATCTATTTACAATTACCGGACCAACATCCCATATTTAAACCTCTTTGAATAAGGAATCAAGTTCAAACAATCTGATAGGCTTTAATCAAGGAAAAGAGAAGTTTATCAAATCAAGCTCCGTGTATTTATAGAAACAATATGTTTCTATTTAAAACAAATCAATGTTCTCATATTACTTAATTTAAGGAGTTACATATTTCCATATTTTCTCATGATCTTTTCTTTATATGACATATGTCCATTTTCCAAATTAAATGTACTGTCTAGACTAATTCCTACTATGAACTGAAAAATAACCGTGTATTATATTCATAGGGAATTAATTCATATTTAATTTAAAACCTTGTATCTTTTAGTTGAATCAATTAATCATCTCTTTATTTCAGTTATTTAAATGAGATGCAATTTTTCCTAGAGCCTTGTATTGAAAAAGAAATTAAATGCTAGGATCTTACATGTTCTCCTAGAGACTCAATTGAGTCTTCAAGCCTTCAAGTTCTTCAAGTCTTTATGATCTCATCCTCAAGGAAACTGTCATAGCAATAATCAACCTGAAATTTCATAATACATGTTTAGAGATATAATAAGGTCATCATCAAAACATTTAGGATGGAGTATGACATATGTCAACATGATATATCATGATTAGAAAGGAATTTAGCTTTCAATGTTCAAGAATAGAAATCGATTTAGAAAGAACACGAATTAATTCTCAATAATTGAATATTCGAATATTTGAATAATAGAAGCTGAGTGGTTTGAAATAACCATGAACATATACTAAGGTTGTCAGTATTTAAACTGATACTTTTAATAAATTTTTTGTAATCAAGGGGATTAGCCTTTCATACCCGGTGTATTATGCATAAACACTTAATAATCGAACAACAATTGTTTTCCAATATCATGCTTTAATAAAATTATTCTTTTTTTCAGTCAACAGTCCATACCTAATCAATTGGTAAGGAACAACTTTTAAAACATATTTGATTTAACAAATTTAAACATAATTGATCTAGCTGATACAACTAGCATAGATCTATCTCATAAACAGTTCATGAATGAAAGAACTTTAATTAATTCACAGTTTAATAATAATAGAACAGGTATTTAATTGCACAGAGTGCGATTTAAAAATAATCATTAAAGATGTGAAATAATCAACAATAATTATCCACTAACATGATTCAAAAATAATAACTCGAGTTTGAGTTAGGAAACTTGCCTCGTTTGTAGTCTACTGCTACGAAATTAAATTTATCAAGTTAAGCAGTTTAACTATCTTCATTGAAAAAATCTATAATTGATTTTCTAATTAGTAACTCGTATAATATCATCACTCTATATTAAATGGTTGAACACTTAGTCATTATGTTAATTCCTTAGTTATATTATCACCCCTTAATAATATTACTATCACGTAACATTATCTTAAACACATCAAATATTATTACCTTTAATAATATTTTATTTACCTCTTAGTATTATTAATCAACTAATAATATCTTACTCATTTACTAATATTATTCATCATTAAATAATATCTTATTCATTTAATATTATTAACCTTTTAATAATATTTAATTCAATTACGAATATTATTAATTATTTAATAATATTTTAATCATTAACTAATATTATTAATCTTTTAATAATATTTTATTTATTTACGAATATTATTAATCAATTAATAATATTCTACTCCTTAACTAATATTATTAATCTTTTAATAATATTTTATTCAATTACGAATATTATTAATCATTTAATAGTATTTTAATCTTTAACTAATATTATTAATTATTTAATAATATTTTATTCAATTTTAAATATTATTAGTCATTTAATAATATTTTAATCATCTAATAACACTTTAATACAATATTGTTAATCTTTGAAAAATATTTTAATTTAATATTATTAATTACATTAATAATATTTTAATATAATATTATTAGTTATTTAATAATATTTTAATCATTTGTTAATGCTTTAATCTAATATTATTAGTCATCTAATAATATTTTAAATCCACTTTTAATCTAAATATTATAAATTATATAAGAATATCTTAATCTAATATTACTAATACTTTAATAATATTTCAACAATTTATTAGGTCAATAGATAATATATTGTAATTGTTTACCCTTTAACAATTCATTTATTAAATACCCATACAAGGTCATACATATTACTTCTCATCAAAAATTACCAATATACCCCCTAATATTCAGATTACCATACATTAGGAGTGTCCAAGCATAAAAATCACATTTTCATTATTTATGACATCACTTAACTAATTATTAATTTTCATTTATACAAAACTACATAATTTCCATGAATAATACTAAATCAGTTCCAAAAAATTTTATTTTCTGGATTTAGACAGAATATGATCTCATGATGATGCCCAAATATTTCTGGAATTTTTCAACTTGATTTACTATATTTAAAGTGCTTAAATAAGCCGAATCTTGCCACATTTTTCATAAATTGAATTGTTTTCCAACAATTATGAAATTTTCAGTGGATGCTCTCATGACATATATGAACTTCCTGTAAAAATTTCACATTTTTATGAGTTACACACAACGAGATATTCGAGTTTACGTTTAAAAGAGTCATTTCTTGAAAGAGGCATAACTCCTATTCTACACATCAATAAATGTCCATATTTGGGGAGGATGTAGTTAACTCATCAAATTACCTTTCCAAAGTTTTTTAGAATTTTTAAAATAACATAAATGGACAAACATGCCCTTGTGAAAACATGGCCAACAACTTTCCACTTTGTTCTAGTTCAAGGTGGACTTTTTTGGCTCCAATAGCCCTCATGGCTTGAAAAATCAGTAGATTTCAGTGCTATCACTTTGGTTTACTAGATAACTTATGTATCTAGCACCCCCTTTGACGGATCACAAATCGGAGTAGTAGATCTCAAGTTATAGGTGATCCAAGTGAAGAAAAGCTAAGGTTTTTCACCCTTTAAGAACATAATTAAGTTCATTTTCTTCCTTTGGATTTTCATTCAAACACTAAAGAGGGTTATATTCTTACATGAAACATAAAGATCTAAGGATTTTTGAGTCTTAGAACAAAACCCCTCTATAACTTTGAAAAAAAACAAAATAACAAGAAGAGAGTAGAATAGGGTTTCACCTTGATCTTATTGCTATCTTTCTTGATTTGCCAATGTAGGTTATGAACTTGGGATGCATGAAAGCTTGCAACCTCTCCTTCTCTTCTCCCTCAAACCTTTGGCCACTCTCCCTCTCTCTCTCTCTCACTCTTGTTTTTCCTTTTGATTTTCTTAGAAGTGAAATGAGAAGAGATTGAAATAAAATGAAGTGTTAGTTGTTTAATGTGTAAAAATTAGATACACCTATGTATCTATATTTTCTTTTTCCCCCCAATTCCCCTTATCTCATCAATACTTATCTTTTAGGATTTCATATAATCTTGATTAAGGATTTTCAACCAATGGGAGCTTGACACACAAGGGCTAAAGGGATTAGTTAACAATTAGGGCTAATAAAATTTCACATCACAAGGCCATAAATGGCATGATATACCCGGCCACTCTTCCCCCTTTTTGCCCGATTTTTTTGATTTATTTTTAATGCCAAATTTGATTAATCAAATGTCCAAAAAGTCCCTTAACAAATGGGTTAAAGATTGGACTTTCAATTTAATTATTTTGGGCTTCTTAATTAATTATTTGGACCATGTAAGTAACATTGTCCAATACTTTTAATCTATCTTGCCTTAATTATTATTTAGGGTTTCTATCCCCAATCTTTTGGAATTCAAATACTTACTCATGTCCACATAATCTTATAACCCAATTAGACTTACTTTAATTAGGTTCAAAATAAATAATCAATTGAGATAATAAAATTAATCTCTTAGGTTAGTATAAATTTTAAATACTAACATTTCTCAATACCATAACTCTTAGGTTATTTAATTACCATACCTTAATTATAGATAGGGTACGTAACCTTCCTTTTGAAGTCAATGTGCATAATTAATAGTTATACATATCCACACATATAATATAGATATTTATTTAGCCATATACCTTTCCACATAAGTCATCACATATATATTCACTATATGCCACAAAGTTTTTCAATATCAATCATATATTTACTTACAAAGTGACTTAAAATTCTTGGTTATTACAGGAGGTATATCACTGGTCTAGAGTTCATTGGAGACAGAATGCCTTTGGAGGCTGGTATTACTCCGACAGCTGTTCGCACCATTCTGGGGTTTTTTTCTCTAGAGCGAGCCTTTAATTCCCGTAGTATTCGGTCTGGATGCTTGAGTGTCGATGTTGCTCTAGGCACTTTGAAGTAACCATTACCTACAGATTAAAGGGAGAGAGATCGCATCTTTCGGCGTCTGTTCCCGACCATCTTTAGGGGTTGTTTCATTGCGAGCAACTCCTCTACTGTCCCTTTTTGCTTGGTAGAAGCTTTTCGGGACATAGACCGCATAGGGGACTACAACTGGGGTTCTTTCACATTCGCGATCGTCCTTCATGGGATGCGACTGTGATTTGAGGGAGTTACCGATGCATGGCTCGGATTCTACCCGTTTCTTCTGGTGATTCATCTTAACTGAATTTCATTTATCTGAATCTCGATTGGTTTATCTTTTCCCATGACTAATGTCGGGTTCTTTGGATTAACTGTTTAGGGCTTATGAGAGGCTTCCCTGTCTTCGCCCCATCTCTGTTCTAGGCTTGGATACCTACCCTCGGGGGCGTGGATGGCACCAGTCTACTTTATTAATGGTCCCAGTCGCGGAGGGTTTTACTCATGCCTGCCTTCAGCTAGAGACATTGTAATACCCGAGAATTTCCTAATATTATTAAATAAATATATTAATGGATATGAGAATTTATTTGAAATATAAATGATTTTGTGTTATGAGAATAATTAATTCAATTATATATTAAATTGAATATTTATGACAATTGAGAAAAATATGGAGTTTATAATAAACTCGATGAAATGCCTTGTGTGGCACAGTGATGAGGATTTTTAATGATTATAATAATTAACGAATGAATTATTAAGTAAACAATTAATCTATATTAATTGTTAACTGTTATTGCAGAATATTAATTAATTGTTATAAAATATTAATGGTGATTAATTAATAATATGTGATTATTATTAGTGTGAAATATATAATAATAATAATCGACGTATTTATAAGTATAATAAGATTTACATTTATTCATGTAAGTGTTAATCAGTTATTGTGGACATTGATAATTGCATTGATTAATGAGCAATGGATTAATTGATATTATTATTAAATTAATTAATAGGATAAGTAAATCATTTACTTCTATATGCAAGCAGGCGAATTAAATGTATAGTAACATACAATATGTTATGCATAATGTAAAGTGTAGTGTGACCATATAGTAAGATTTATATTAAAGTAATGATTAATCATATAAGGGTTAATTAAATTGTTATGGAGATTAACAATTATATTGATTGATGAAGGATGTGTGTATATTATTAATTAATATTTAATTAATAAGATGAGTAATTCTATGTGCAAGCATGCGAATTAAATGTGTAACATATAGTAGCTAACTATGTATTATGTGAAGTGTAATATAACACTATTATATGGTAAGGCTTATTGAATTATGGGAGTTACATGATAATGCCTATGTGACATGTGAGTATATAGTAAAAGAATATGACATGGATTATATATGTGTAAATTAATTGTACCATATTGCCATGTTAAAAGTATGTTGTGACTTAAAAGTACATATTATATAATCTAAGTGGACTTGTATAATATATCATGAACATATTGTAAACTATTAATTTTAATAAAGTGAGACATCTTGAATATATGGTGAACAATTTAATAATACATGAGATAATGTAATGTGATAACATCCGATTAAATTATACCAGTATGATAAAAATGTACATGGATTATATGTGTACAAGTCACACTTACTACATTATGTGAATCCATGTTAGTATCATTAGAATTACATTGTAACTATAATTGTGGCCTAATTATATAGTATATATACATGTAACATGTTTTGGCATAAGTGTTGTGTATATACAAATTCTAGAATGCTGATATATGGCCTTGTCCCAATATAATAGTCACTCTCCTTCCTCTCATGCACGTGAAAACCTCAAAGGCTAGTCTACTTCCTCATTCTTCTCCTAAGCTCAATCCTAGATCATAATTATATGGGGAGTGGGCACAATGATTTGATTCAACAACCCTTACCAACTCTCCATTAACCTTTATACAATTAAAGTTTACGTTGGTTTTATTTGTGGTATAATCTTATTGCCTGTGTAAGGATTTCTCTATAAATAGGAACTCTTCTCCTTCATATCTCTAATTGCTAAGAATTGCTTGAGTTTGATAAATTGAGAGTTATATATATATCAGTGTTCTTGAGTAGCAGCAAGTTCATATTCTAGCAAAGGTATAATGACATAATTCATGTTCTTCATTTTCATTTATGTCAAAACTCCATTTCTGTTTTCTGTCAAAATCCAAATTCTTGACTATGATGAATTAGATTGCAATTGGATTAAAGGATGTTTATTTAGTTGTTATATAGTCTTATACATGTGTTAATGAGACAATGTGACTGATCACAATCAAGTTCGTGAAGTAATTTCGTGAGTTGGGCTAGAAACTGCCGTGGCTGCCTGCTGTCTGGTGCCAACCAGTAGTGGCGCAGCTGCGCAGGTTTTAGCTTGGGATGCGGCGCAGCTGCGCCGGCACCCTGCTGCAGTTTTGTCTTCTGTTTAAAAAGCTGCTAAGTGTAATGAATTACTATAAGCTTAGGGCAAGTATGTAAACATGGGTAATGTATATATATGAGTATATTGATCTAATTTGAGCATGTTATACTATATTAGCATGTATGGCTACCAAATGCGTATAGTTTGAAATGAATTTAGAACTTTAGAAGTGAACTCGATATTATGCGTGCCATATTTATATACTAACCTTGCAAGCACGTTAGTACCACCTAGAGACACATGAAGTGCATGTTAGCTTATCTATATTGGTTCCGTAATAAGATATGAACATGTGAACCTAACTAGTGCTCATTCCTAACAAAAATGTAAGTTTGAAGGTGGATATGATCGTGTAAATGCTATATATACATTCTGATGTTATGAGCATGTTTAGATAACTTTGAAATTCATGAATGAACCCTTAACTTGTGTTTATATGGTTCGTAAGGAAGCATGAACATGTTAGGCCCTATTAGTAAGATTTACTAATGGAAATACAAGCTTTGCACGTGAGCATTGACACGATACATGGAGATTTAAATTCTGATATTTATGGACACATGTGATAGTACTCTTAGACTCATTCATGTGTCATGTATGTATATATTCCATGATTAGTTGCCGTGATTAAGGTTTAGCGTAAACGAAGCATGTTTTCAAGATAATAACAATGCTAGCTACATATATACAATACGAGTACTCATGAGCATGCCTAATACAAGTTATATGAATATCTTTTGTGTTTAAAAAGCGAGCATGTTAGACCATATGAGTTTGTATCCTTGAATGGCTTTAAGTTATTGAAAGTATTGACTTAGAATCCATATCACATATATTTGAAACGAGGAAAGGTTGTACAAACATAAAAGTATCTTTTAATATGTTTATATGCTATGTGGTGTTGTTGGCTTGCATGACCGGACAGAAACCATAAGGCACAGCTCAGCCTTGGCTTAGCCAGAGGGCTGCGCAGCTGCGCTGGACCTAGGCTTAGCCATAGCGCAGCTGCGCCGACCTGGAATTAGAAGCCATGCAGTTTGATAATCTGATTTTGGACAGATAGCTTATATGATGCCTACATTACTAAAAATGAAATATATTTAGTATTGATTGTGGTTTTATGGGATACTAATAATATGCGAGTATGTTTGCTAATTGTTGCGATCTTATATGATATGAGAATGTGTTTAAACTCTAAAAGAGGAAGTTAAGGATAGAAATTATATTTCTATATAACTGTGTAGCTAGGTTAAGACTTAGCTTATGTGATTATCGTATGTACGAGATGAGATATAAAGTTAAATTATATGACTAATGAATATCATATATATACGTAACTGTAATTACGATAGGAATTCGAAAGTGTTGATTTGCTTTTCGTGGATAAACTACGCTAAAGGCAAGTTCTCTAACTTACACTCTTTTAAAGTGCAAGTTTCCTTACTTACACTCATTTATAAGTGCAAATATCTTAGACCTTTGTGTTTACTATATTCAAGGAACGTGGTAAGCAAGTTCCTAACTCTACTCTTTATTGAACATTCAATTGGCTTATGCTATTATTGATATACGAGTAAACTCTTGAGATTAAATTCAGATATTATGAATCATATACTTCATGAATAAGATAAAAGTCAAACTATATTCTTCGGACTTAAATCTTGAAATTAAATTTATAGTTGTTGAGATCTATGCCACTTGATTCGGCTAGACTTATATTGTTGAAAAGCGACCCAAACCAAGTGATTGTTGTGGGATCTTGTATTTGACTGAGAAGAACAAAATATAACTGTCGGAGAACCGACGCGCGCACTTGAGTATGATTGATTGTTATGCATAACGATGGTGCTTTAGGCTGATCACCTGTTGTACCTGTTTTTGTTGGATTTTCAGTTTATTACTGTTAATTCTAGTAGAAGTTCATAGTCCTTAGCGACTGCTCAGTATTCAGTTATCTTGAAATTTTGAATTGATTTGTTATTGAATCACATTGATATTATTCTGTCCTTAGCGACTATTATTGAAAACTGTTGATATTCTTGTTATCCTTGAACTATCAAACTTTGTTATACCCTTTCGAAAATTAAGGATTTTATCACTTACCCTTATTGTATATTACTTACTGGGCAATTTGTGCTCATTCTTGCTTTCCCTAAAACATTTCAGTTAAGGCAGAGCAGGGCGAACCTTCAGGCGTTGATAAGGGCAAGGGCAAGGCTACCAACTAGCTTGTCTCTTTTACGTTTTTAAATATTTTAATGTTATATTAAGATGATGTAGTAAGACTGGTTTTGATTATGTTTAAGCTTAAGTTAGGTTATGTAATAGGTCGTTAATTGATATTATTATGTAATCTATTAAGTACTGTAGGTTGCAAGACTTGGGGGAATAATTATAATAAATTATTCTAGAATAGATTTTCCGCTGTGATGTGTGTTATTTAGTTATTATTATTGTGATGTATTACCATGAGCACGTGATGAATCGAATTCGAGAGACCAAGTGGCGGTCCTGGAATTTGTGGGCGTCACAAGTTGGTATCAAAGCCGTAGTTATAAACCTTAGGAATGAGTGTCCTTAGACTATAACTTAGGCGAACTTAGAAGTTAGGAAGGAGATAAAACTCATATAGAGTTTTCCTTGAGAGACTTAGTCTGTTATGAAATGTAACTTCATTCTATACAATGAACTTATGTTTTATTTAACATTCTAATGGAGTTGCTATTTGTTTGTCTTGTGTTTGTGATTGTAGGATGACAGACACATGGGTACCTAGTAGAGTGGCAGAGGAGGAGCCCAGGGATATACATGTAGTATACGAGGCACCTCTAGAGGCTACACCAGTGCAGGCTGTTGCACCGTTCGAGTCTGACAATGAAGACGAGATTGAGATAGAGTCTGATCCAGAGGAGGAGCCGATGGAGGAGGAGCCGATGGAGGATGAGCCAATAGAGGACTTTGATGAGGCTACTGTAGAGGAGAAGATGCTACGAGAGTATGAGGAGCGGATCCTAGAGTTATACTGCAGGGTTCAGGAGCTGGAGGCCAAGCCCATGAGAGAGAGTTTGAGTTCCAGAAGCTGACGGACGAAGACCATCAGAGGAAGCTGGCCATGCAGGAGTTAGAGGTGGAGATCGCTTACCGCAAGGTGGCAGGGATCCAGATGGGAACCTTATTCCACAGGTCGGTGGCGAGAAATGTAGATCTGGCAGGAAAGCTGGAAGAAGTAGAACAGAGAGAATTGAGTGAGAAGACTGAGAAAGAGGCACTCCGTACTCAGCTAGAGTTGGAGGTGATGGATAGGTTACACTTCGAGGAGAAGTGGGAGGTGTCCAATGAGAGAGCTGACGACCTAGAGGACGTGGTCAGGTGCAAGAAGAGAAAGATGAACAAGATGGGGTATGTGTTCCGTTTAGCTTTTGAGAGGGTACATGATGGTGTGTACCACTACTCGGCAGAGCAGGGACAGACCCTACACACTATGAGCTGAGAGTTGGTTGCTTATTTAGCACAGTTGGAGTACAAGAGCGCAGTGGAGCGCGGGATGATGGGATGAGATTCCCTTAGTCAGTCTAGTAGTAGTTTAGTAGAATTTATCTTTATGTGTTGTACATACTATGTTGTAATCCCAATCTTTTGTGTAAGATGTGGGATAATGATGTGAACCCCTTGTTAGCTTTTGTTAGAGGGGTAGTTTGGTAGTAGGTTGGTATATTCCCCGTCTTTTGTGTTATTAGGGGAAATATATGATAACATTTATAGCAGTATGCTAGGGAAATCATGTAATGAAACGATTTGGCATATGAATATAAATGAAGTTTATTTAAGAAATGTGTTATAAATTTATTCTTTTGTATTAAAAGAAATACTTAAATAATAATAAAATGAAAAATTATGATGCAGATAATGCCGCCCAGATGTAGATTGACTGCACCCAAAGAATCTGTTAACAATGAGAGGGAACAAGTAGACCCGATCCAGAAACTGGTAGACTTGTTAGGAGAGGCGTTAAGGGGAAGGAACAATGAACCCGTTCGCCCAAACCCTCAAACTGTGCCAGTAACAACCTTTAAAGATTTTAATAGTGTAGGACCCCTGGAGTTCGAGGGAACTACCGACCCAATCGCCGCACAAACCTGGATCAAAGAGATCGAAAAAGCTTTCACTATAGCTAGCGTAGGCGAAGATCAGAAGACGGTGTTTGCCACGTACATGATGAGGGGAGAAGCGAACAACTGGTGGGAGGCTAATCAACAAAGAGCTGGAGAAGGGATAATAACTTGGGATAAGTTTAAGACGCTGTTTTTTGAAAATTACTTCCCGAAAAGCATGAAGAATAGGATGGAGGTGAAATTCCTAGAGTTAAAACAAGGTGAGATGACGGTGGCGCAATACGCGGCTAGGTTTAAAGAACTAGCGCGATTTGCAAAGCACCAAGTTGGTGATGAAGAGAGAAAGGCTAGACGCTTCGAACAAGGGTTGAAGCCGTGGCTGTTCAATAAGGTATCAGTTCTTCAAATTGATTCCTTTGCAACATTACTGGAAAAGGCAATCATTGCGGAAGGTGGCAGTGAGGCCTTAAGTCTGTATAACAAAGAGAAGAAAGGAAAGAATGCGGAAGGAGAGAACCGTACTGGAGGAAGCAGTAGCGGAGGAAGCAATTTGGGAAAGAGAAAGTGGGAGAACAACAACAACAACAACAAGAACAACAATAATCAATCAGGGAATTTTCGTGGAGGTTTCAAGAAGAGGGCTGAAGGATGCCCAAAGTGTGGGAAGAATCACCAGGGCGAGTGCTGGAAGGGACGTGGCACTTGCTACAACTGCGGACAGGAAGGGCACATCTCGCCCAACTGTCCTAAACCAAAGAAGATCCAAGGGTGTTTTGCTTGCGGCTCAACTGAGCACCGTATTAAGGATTGCCCGAAGAAGGGAAGTGGCAGAAGTGGTAGCCAATAAGGGGGAGGAAACAAACTGATGATCGGTGGACCGGCACAATCCAACCGCCCAACCGCCCAACCGCCAGAACCTTTAACATGACCGTCCAGGACGCCGTGGTTGCGAAGGACGTGGTGTCAGGTATAATCCCAATCAATGATATAAATGCTTATGTATTATTTGATTCAGGTGCCACCTGTTCTTTTTTATCTGAAGAATTTGCTAGTAGACTTAGTACACCCCGAGAACGATTAGAAAATCCTTTAATCATAGAAGTTGCTAATAAGGAAGTGATCCCTGTAGAATACATTTATCGAGATTGTCACGCAAACATTAGAGAACATAAATTGAGCGTAGACTTGATTCCTATTAGATTGGGAGAATTTGACGTAATACTGGGAATGGATTGGTTGTATAACCATGCTGTGATAATTGACCGTCAGAACAAATGTGTGAACCTTAAGACTCCGAGTAAGTCTAAGATAGTGTTTTATGGTAGCTCATCGCTTAAGCAATCGTGTTGCGTTACGATGATGCAGGCCAAGAAATTGTTAAGAAAAGGATGTGTAGGTTATCTAGCTTACATTGTTGATACTCGAAAGAAGGGAGTAGAAATTAAGGATATATCCATAGTTAATGAATTTCAAGATGTGTTTCCGTACGATCTGCCGGTCTTTCGCCAGACAGAGAAATCGAATTCGTAATAGACTTAGCACCGGGATCGGCACCGATTTTGAAAGCTCCATATCGTATGGCGCCAGTAGAAATGAAGGAATTGATGATACAATTACAAGAGTTGTTGGATAAGGGTTACATTCGATCGAGTGTTTCTCCTTGGGGAGCACCAGTGTTATTCGTTAAGAAGAAGGACGGATCGATGAGACTCTGTATCGATTATCGAGAATTGAACAGAGTAACGATCAAGAACCGATATCCGCTACCGAGGATAGACGACTTGTTCGATCAACTGAAGGGAGCAAAGTGTTTCTCGAAGATCGACCTACGAACAGGATATCATCAACTGAAGGTACGGGATGAGGACATACCAAAGACTGCGTTTCGAACCCGTTATGGACATTACGAGTTTTTGGTAATGTCATTTGGATTGACTAATGCTCCGGCAGCATTTATGGACTTGATGAACCGAGTTTTCAAGCCATACTTGGATAAATTTGTAGTGGTTTTTATCGACGACATTTTGATCTACTAGAAGACAGAGGAAGAACACGCCGAACATCTGAATATTGTTTTGGAGACACTAAGGAAGGAAAAGATGTATGCAAAATTTTCAAAGTGCTAATTTTGGATGGAGAAGGTTCAATTCTTAGGCCACGTGGTGGATAAGAATGGAATCTCTGTAGACCCTGCGAAGGTAGAAGCAGTAAGTAATTGGGAACAACCGAGAACACCGACGGAGGTGAGAAGCTTTTTAGGGTTAGCTGGGTACTATCGAAGATTCATCCAAATTTTTTCTAAGATAGCAACCCCGTTGACCAATTTGACTAGAAAGACGGTGAAATTTGTATGGACCGACAAATGCGAAGAAAGTTTTCAAGAACTGAAAAGGAGATTGAGCTAAGCACCTGTGTTATCATTACCAGATGATGCGGGAAATTTTGTGGTGTATAGTGATGCATCGCACAAGGGACTTGGTTGTGTGCTCATGCAACACGGCAAGGTCATTGCGTATGTGTCACGACAACTTAAGGATTACGAAAAACGATACCCTACTCACGACTTAGAGTTAGCGACAGTAGTTTTTGCGTTAAAGATATGGAGGCATTATTTGTACTGAGAAAAATGCGAGAAATATACACGGACCACAAGAGTCTGAAATATATCTTCACACAGAAGGAGTTGAATATGCGTCAGAGGAGGTGGTTAGAATTGATCAAGGATTATGACTGCGATATTCTTTATCACCCGGGAAAGGCAAACGTGGTTGCAGACGCTCTGAGCAGAAAAGGAAGGGAAAAATTGTTTAATTTGACGACTCAGGAAGAATTGATAAGAGAGATGGAGAAATTGAAAATAGAAGTGAAAGATCCAAAGAAGCCTGGAGAGAAGTTGTTTGTACTGGGAGCTCATCCGACATTGTTGGATAGAGTAAAGGAAGCCCAGGAAAAGGATGAAGAGTGTGAGAAAATTCGAAAGAGGATCACGGAAAATGAGGAAGAAAAATTTCGAATGGATAAAGACGGTATTTTGAGATTTGAAGGAAGAGTGTAGGTACCAGCGGTAGCCGACTTGAGGGAAGAGATTTTGCACGAGGCACACAATACGACGTATTCCGTTCATCCGGGAGGCACTAAGATGTACCGAGATTTGAAGCAACATTTTTGGTTGCCCAATTTGAAACGGGAAGTCGCAGAGTGCGTCAGTAGATGTTTGACTTGCCAACGCGTTAAAGTAGAGCATCAACGGCCAAGTGGTTTACTGCAACCGTTAGAAATACCAGAGTGGAAATGGGAGCATATTACGATGGACTTCGTGGTAGGACTTCCAGTTACGCAGAAAGGTTATGATGCTATTTGGGTTATCGTGGATCGACTAACCAAGATAGCACATTTTCTACCAATCAAGATCCGCTACAGTTTGAATCAGTTAGCGAGCTTATACGTAAAAGAAATTGTCTCACGACATGGAGTGCCGGTGTCAATTATCTCTGATCGAGATCCGCGCTTCACGTCTAATTTTTGGAAGAGTTTGCAAGAAAGAATGGGAACGCAGTTGAGGTTAAGTACTGCTTACCATCCTCAGACAGACGGACAGAGTGAGCGAACAATACAAACGCTGGAGGACATGCTTAGGACTTACGTGATGGATTTTAAGGGAAATTGGGACGACCACCTACCCTTAGTAGAATTCGCATATAATAATAGTTACCATGCAAGTATCGGCATGCCACCGTACGAAGCTCTTTATGGAAGAAAGTGCAGAACGCCATTATGTTGGGACGAAGTCGGGGAGCGACGAATACTCGGACCAGAGTTAGTACAACAAACCGCAGACGTGGTGACAGTGATAAGAGCCCGATTAGTAGCAGCTCAAGATCGCCAGAAGAAATACGCAGATTTGCATCGGCAAGACCGAGACTTCAAAGTCGGCAGTTTCGTATTCTTGAAGGTATCTCCCTGGAAGGGAAAAATCCGTTTCGGCAAGAAAGGAAAATTGAGTCCAAGATTCATAGGACCGTTCGAGATACTGAAGCGAGTGGGCGAAGTGGCATACAAAGTTGCATTACCACCCGAACTGGAGCACATCCACAACGTGTTTCACATTTTCGTGTTGCGACCGTACAAGGCCGACTACAATCACGTGATTTCTTACGAGCCCATTCAAGTGGAGAAGAACTTGGCATATGAAGAAATTCCTGTTCAGATATTAGATAGGAAAGAGCAAACCTTGAGAAATAAAATTATTTCAATTGTAAAAGTACTTTGACGTAACCACGATGTCGAGGAGGCAACGTGGGAGTTAGAAGATAGGATGATGAAGGACTATCCCCATCTATTCGTGTAACCTTGTAGCAATTCCGGGACAGAATTTTTATAAGGGGGGGGGGGGAGGATGTAATACCCGAGAATTTCCTAATATTATTAAATAAATATATTAATGGATATGAGAATTTATTTGAAATATAAATGATTTTGTGTTATGAGAATAATTAATTCAATTATATATTAAATTGAATATTTATGACAATTGAGAAAAATATGGAGTTTATAATAAACTCGATGAAATGCCTTGTGTGGCACAGTGATGAGGATTTTTAATGATTATAATAATTAACGAAGGAATTATTAAGTAAACAATTAATCTATATTAATTATTAACTATTATTGCAGAATATTAATTAATTGTTATAAAATATTAATGGTGATTAATTAATAATATGTGATTATTATTAGTGTGAAATATATAATAATAATAATCGACGTATTTATAAGTATAATAAGATTTACATTTATTCCTGTAAGTGTTAATCAGTTATTGTGGACATTGATAATTGCATTGATTAATGAGCAATGGATTAATTGATATTATTATTAAATTAATTAATAAGATAAGTAAATCATTTACTTCTATATGCAAGCAGGCGAATTAAATGTATAGTAACTAACTATATGTTATGCATAATGTAAAGTGTAGTGTGACCATATAATAAGATTTATATTAAAGTAATGATTAATCATATAAGGGTTAATTAAATTGTTATGGAGATTAACAATTATATTGATTGATGAAGGATGTGTGTATATTATTAATTAATATTTAATTAATAAGATGAGTAATTCTATGTGCAAGTATGCGAATTAAATGTGTAACATACAGTAGCTAACTATGTATTATGTGAAGTGTAATATAACACTATTATATGGTAAGGCTTATTGAATTATGGGAGTTACATGATAATGCCTATGTGACATGTGAGTATATAGTAAAAGAATATGGCATGAGTTATATATGTGTAAATTAATTGTACCATATTGCCATGTTAAAAGTATGTTGTGACTTAAAAGTACATATTATATAATCTAAGTGGACTTGTATAATATATCATGAACATATTGTAAACTATTAATTTTAATAAAGTGAGACATCATGAATATATGGTGAATAATTTAATAATACATGAGATAATGTAATGTGATAACATCCGATTAAATTATACCAGTATGATAAAAATGTACATGGATTATATGTGTACAAGTCACACTTACTACATTATGTGAATCCATGTTAGTATCATTAGAATTACATTGTAACTATAATTGTGGCCTAATTATATAGTATATATATATGTAACATGTTTTGGCATAAGTGTTGTGTATATACAAATTCTAGAATGCTGATATATGGCCTTGTCCCAATATAATAGTCACTCTCCTTCCTCTCATGCACGTGAAAACCTCAAAGGCTAGTCTACTTCCTCATTCTTCTCCTAAGCTCAATCCTAGATCATAATTATATGGGGAGTGGGCACAATGATTTGATTCAACAACCCTTACCAACTCTCCATTAACCTCTATACAATTAAAGTTTACGTTAGTTTTATTTGTGGTATAATCTTATTGCCTGTGTAAGGATTTCTCTATAAATAGGAACTTTTCTCCTTCATATCTCTAATTGCTGAGAATTGCTTGAGTTTGATAAATTGAGAGTTATATATATATCAGTGTTCTTGAGTAGCAGCAAGTTCAGATTCTAGCAAAGGTATAATGACATGATTCATGTTCTTCATTTTCATTTATGTCAAAACTCCATTTCTGTTTTCTGTCAAAATCCAAATTCTTGACTATGATGAATTAGATTGCAATTGGATTAAAGGATGTTTATTTAGTTATTATATAGTCTTATACATGTGTTAATGAGACAATGTGACTAATCACAATCAAGTTCGTGAAGTAATTTCGTGAGTTGGGCTAGAAACTACCGTGGCTGCCTGCTGTCTGGTGCGAACCAGTAGTGGCGCAAGCTGCGCAGGTTTTAGCTTGGGATGCGGCGCAGCTACGCCGGCACCCTGCTGCAGTTTTGTCTTCTGTTTAAAAAGCTGCTAAGTGTAATGAATTACTATAAGCTTAGGCAAGTATGTAAACATGGGTAATGTATATATATGAGTATATTGATCTAATTTGAGCATGTTATACTATATTAGCATGTATGGTTACCAAAAGCGTATAGTTTGAAATGAATTTAGAACTTTAGAAGTGAACTCGATATTATGCGTGCCATATTTATATACTAACCTTGCAAGCACGTTAGTACCACCTAGAGACACATGAAGTGCATGTTAGCTTATCTATATTGGTTCCGTAATAAGATATGAACATGTGAACCTAACTAGTGCTCATTCCTAACAAAAATGTAAGTTTGAAGGTGGATATGATCGTGTAAATGCTATATATACATTCTGATGTTATGAGCATGTTTAGATAACTTTGAAATTCATGAATGAACTGGTGTGCTGTCGCAGACAACCAAAAATAAACCTTACTGCGATAAATAATTATGTAGTAGTGCAAGTAAGAGTCGATCCCACAGAGACTGATTAATCTATTTTTATATACTTTGTATTCCAAAAGAGAGGATTTTTGATTGTTGTTAATTAAAATAACTAATGTATAAAATAAAGTAACGAATTAAATCAAGAGAACAAACCTTGGGTTAAGTCAACTTCCACCTTAGAAACATACACTGATCATTGACTCAAGCATACACAATTAATATCTTGAATATTCATCGTTAGAATTAATTCCATGTCTTTCCTTAATTTTAGTTAGATAGAAACAAGCGATCTAAATAACCCTAACTACTAAACAACCTTAGACAAGCGCTAAAAGTTTAATCTAGTAGAAGCTTTAAGAATTAGAAAAATCGATGAAGCTAAACAACACAAGCACAAGCGGTTGCATTTAATTTAGTCGAATATTCTTCCTAAGATATAATAATCTCGTGATCTGCAGTTAATTATTAATCTTAGTTGCTTCGCAAATTAGAGTGACCAAACAATTACGGATTCGATATCTAATTTAGCAGTAGATTTCAATGAATAATAAACTAGTGTGCACCTAGCAATTAAACAAATCAATCATATAATTCAAGCACAGAAGAATAATCAATACTCAAAATAATAATTGAACAATTAAAATCAATTAGATCTCACAGTGTATTTAATCCAAGGCTTCCGTCTCCTTAATCCAAGAACAATAAATTAGCTATCCATAGCCATAGAAAAATCAAAAATTATAGAGAAGAAGAAGTATATTATTTTTTTGAATAGATGAGATATCCTCTATATATTTGCTTAAGACCCTTTTTATATTAGTAAAATAGCAATCCTAATTATGCCCTAGCTGCTACTCACGAATCCACACCGGAAAAGGAAAGAAGCTACTGTTCGTGCGCCTCCCCGCTAGGGCGCGATTATACACTGTCCAGCATCCCTTATTCCTTCCTAATTCTTGGATGCTCCTCTATCTTTGACAATGCACGTGCGCGGCCCACATGCTGAGTGGACCCTCCTTCCAAGCTTCTCAATTCGCAGTAGCTGATTTCGTTAATAGGCTGGGCTGCTTCATTTGTTTGGTGCGTGGCCCACTTTGACTGCCAGCTTTTGATCAATTTCGTGCTTTCACTTATATCCAAGTGAATTTCTTTATTTGCTACAATCTTAATTACTTTGCATGCTTGCTTCGTGGGCCCCCATGTGATTGCTTAATTGGCTGAACCAACAACCCACTTAATTGCTTTGCCAAATCCTATAATTGTTTTGCTTGGCACGTGACTCTCCCCTATTTGCAAGCTGCTGGACATTTTTTCAGTTTGCTTCATAGACTTTGCAAGTTGGGATTCACGTGCTTGGATTATTTAAGCTGGAACATTATTAGTTAGTGAGCTGCTTAATGTAGCTTCCAACTGTAAGCTGCTTGAAATTCTTGGATTGCATACAAGCTGCTGCCCATTCCTTTTCCAATCCAGAACTGCTACTAAATTATGCTTGCAAGTTGCTACAACCCATGGGCCCATCTAGTATGGTTGGAAATTCATCCTTTCTTGTTTCTTTTATCCCCTTTTTACTTCATTGGTTCAATTGTACCTAAAATAAAAATATAAGAACAATAAATGTATTTAGGTACAAAATAAATATAAAAGAATAAGTATTAAGGGAATAAAATATAACATATTTCATCCTTATCATGAACCCTTAACTTGTGTTTATATGGTTCGTAAGGAAGCATGAACATGTTAGGCCCTATTAGTAAGATTTACTAATGGAAATACAAGCTTTGCACGTGAGCATTGACACGATACATGGAGATTTAAATTCTGATATTTATGGACACATGTGATAGTACTCTTAGACTCATTCATGTGTCATGCATGTATATATACCATGATTAGTTGCCGTGATTAAGGTTTAGCGTAAACGAAGCATGTTTTCAAGATAATAACAATGCTAGCTGCATATATACGATACGAGTACTCATGAGCATGCCTAATACAAGTTATATGGATATCTTATGTGTTTAAAAAGCGAGCATGTTAGACCATATGAGTTTGTATCCTTGAATGCCTTTAAGTTATTGAAAGTATTGACTTAGAATCCATATCACATATATTTGAAACGAGGAAAGGTTGTACAAACATAAAAGTATCTTTTAATATGTTTATATGCTATGTGGTGTTGTTGGCTTGCATGACCGGACAGAAACCATAAGGCACAGCTCAGCCTTGGCTTGGCTAGAGGGCTGTGCAGCTGCGCTAGACCTAGGCTTAGCCATAGCGCAGCTGCGCCGGCCTGGAATTAGAAGCCATGCAGTTTGATAATCTGATTTTGGACAGATAGCTTATATGATGCCTACATTACTAAAAATGAAATATATTTAGTATTGATTGTGGTTTTATGTGATACTAATAATATGCGAGTATGTTTGCTAATTGTTGCGATCTTATATGATATGAGAATGTGTTTAAACTCTAAAAGAGGAAGTTAAGGATAGAAATTATATTTCTATATAACTGTGTAGCTTGGTTAAGACTTAGCTTATGTGATTATCGTATGTACGAGATGAGATATAAAGTTAAATTATATGACTAATGAATATCTATATATATATAACTGTAATTACGATAGGAATTCGAAAGTGTTGATTTGCTTTTCATGGATAAACTACGCTAAAGGCAAGTTCTCTAACTTACGCTCTTTTAAAGTGCAAGTTTCCTTACTTACACTCATTTATAAGTGCAAATATCTTAGACCTTTGTGTTTACTGTATTCAAGGAACGTGGTAAGCAAGTTCCTAACTCTACTCTTTATTGAACATTCAATTGGCTTATGCTATTATTGATATACGAGTAAACTCTTGAGATTAAATTCAGATATTATGAATCATATACTTCATGAATAAGATAAAAGTCAAACTATATTCTTCGGACTTAAATCTTGAAATTAAATTTATAGTTGTTGAGATCTATGCCACTTGATTCGGCTAGACTTATATTGTTGAAAAGCGACCCAAACCAAGTGATTGGTGCGGGATCTTGTATTTGACTGAGAAGAACAAAATATAACTGTCAGAGAACCGACGCGCGCACTTGAATATGATTGATTGTTATGCATAACGATGGTGCTTTAGGCTGATCACCTGTTGTACCTGTTTTTGTTGGATTTTCAGTTTATTACTGTTAATTCTAGTAGAAGTTCATAGTCCTTAGCGACTGCTCAGTATTCAGTTATCTTGAAATCTTGAATTGATTTTTTATTGAATCACATTGATATTATTCTGTCCTTAGCGATTATTATTGAAAACTGTTGATATTCTTGTTATCCTTGAACTATCAAACTTTGTTATATCCTTTCAAAAATTAAGGATTTTATCACTTAGCCTTATTGTATATTACTTGCTTGTGCAATTTGTGCTCATTCTTGCTTTCCCTAAAACATTTCAGTTAAGGCAGAGCTGGGCGAACCTTCGGGCGTTGATAAGGGCAAGGGCAAGGCTACCAACTAGCTTGTCTCTTTTACGTTTTTAAATATTTTAATATTGTATTAAGATGATGTAGTAAGACTGGTTTTGATTATGTTTAAGCTTAAGTTAGGTTATGTAATAGGTCGTTAATTGATATTACTATGTAATCTATTAAGTACTGTAGGTTGCGAGACTTGGGGGAATAATTATAATAAATCATTGTAAATTATTCTAGAATAGATTTTCCGCTGTGATGTTTGTTATTTAGTTATTATTATTGTGATGTATTACCATGAGCACGTGATGAACCAAATTCGAGAGACCAAGTGGCGGTCCTGGAATTTGGGGGCGTCACAGACATTGTCGGCTTCTAGCATAGCATGGGTCCCCTATTCTGTAGAGCATTTAATTGAGGGGTTTTAGGATGGTCTACCAATAGGGCTAGAGTATTATCTGTCTACTCGTCGAATTCCATTCCTGTTTGATGGAGGTTGGGAGCTCTACCTCGGGGAGCGTGCTTTTAGATGTATCACTGAGGGGATTTGCCTCCCTTACCATCCTCCGACTCAGCGATTTTGGCCTTTATCTTATTCAATTATAGTGATTCCTACAGCTGGATATGAGGGGTTTCATCTTTCAGACAATCCTATAACTTCTTATGACTTCTCCACTTGGTGGGGCCCTCGTACTATAGGAGCTCAGACCTGGGCTACCCAATTTCTAGGAGATGTGGTTCCGGGGTCTCTTGTGATAATGGACTGGATAGCATGCTTCCGGGAGCCTTCTCATCAGACTCAGATCAAAGCTTTGACTCTTCAAGTGGAGGGGCTGTCGATGTACTGCAGCCATTTGGGCGGTGATCCGTCATTAGCTGATACCTTCGATTCCCAGGATCATGGGGCTGGACCTTCAGGTACTAGTGGCTCTCATAAGGCTGGACCATCAGGTACATGTGGCTTTGATGATATAGGCGGTCCCTTTGCCTATCTCCTAGATGTGCCAGATATGCCTTATCGCTCAGACAAGCAAGATATACCCACTTAAGGTGACTTACCCCGGGTTGATCAGTTTGATGATTCTAGCACCTTTCTGGAGGATTTCAACATTGATTTACAACCACCTAATTAGTTATTGGGCATTTATGCCCCAATATCATGTACTTTTTATTTCTTACTTTTCACATGTATCATAGGGATGACAGTAATGTATATATAAAACTGATGTATTTCACAGATATTTATGTAGGATGATGTTTTTTATTTTTTATTGCACATGGTATATTATCACTCATTATGATGCATGCTTCATATATATTAAAATAATTTGATAGAGATTGTCTCTGTATGGTCTTTTTGACACAGTTTTTACAGATGGCCTCTTCTGTAGTGGCTCGTTTTGAGCATTCTTTGCCTGGTAGAATATCCATCAGTCTAAGAGTTTGGCATGACATCCAGTCGTATTCTGACCGGATCATCGTAGGTCGCATGTTAGTCTATTCTATGTCTCTATTATCCTTCCAGGTGCCGAAGGGTTTTGTAGATAACATGCTTGTACATTGGATTCCTGAGAAGCGTGTTTTCAGGTTTGGTTCTGATGAGTTGACTCCTACACTAGAGGAGCATAGTCACATCTCCCGGTTATTAATGGAGGGACTGTGTGCTCGGATGGTGGCAGACCATATGCATCGCCAGTTTATGACACTCACTGGATTGAGGAGGGCAGTTGTTCTGGCCGAGGTGGGTGGTAGCCCCATCATTTATATGGACTTCATGATAGACCATTTTGCATCTGCTGATAGTTTCGCTGTTCATCATGGAGATTTTTCAATTTTAGAGGAGAGATGGCATACTGCACGAGTGGATGCACTGGTCATGTACCTCATATCATATCTACATATGCCATTTTATGCTGACCACCTGGATGTCGGGATGTTAATGGCTGTCAAGGCTCTCAGAGATGACTTCACCATTCTCCCTCTCATCTTAGCGGAGACACTGATATCGGTATCTTTCTGTCGGACTGTTGGGGATCAGAAGTTTAGAGGTAGCCCCATTCTCCTATACATCTGGTTCATGACCCACCTTTGACTAATTATTCAGCTTTGTCATCATGGGTTTTTCTTTGGACATGGTATGTTGCAGATCTATTCCTACCGCCCAACTTTCTACATCGATGAGGCGTCTTGGACTACATTCCTGGGTACTATGGAGGAACCTTTTGATATAGTCATGTACTCTGGCTATTGCTCATTTTTGAGTTTCACCACCCATGTGGCCGATTTGGATTCCTTCGCTAGGCTGGTTTGAGGGGCGTGACGACCTATCACACTCTCGCGGTGATGGGCCAGTTTGATCAGTATCAGGATGTCCATTCATTTGAGGGGACTGAGGACTATTGTTTCCCCATCTGCTCAGCTACTGAGGCTAATCTAGCTTAGGTCTACGGGTTTTGCTCCCATCGGTAGACATCGGAGTTCAGAGACTGTCATCTAGGCCGATCTGCATAGTACTCAGCTTGGCTAGAGTCGGATTTAGCACCAGATGAAGTGGATCAGGTTGACGCGGGGTCTTTATCTGATGATGAGGGTTGGTCTGCTGATGATGAGGAGCCTACAGAGGATCCGATATCTCCGACCGAGGAAGCTTTATTCGCGGAGTTGACAGCTTCTTAGTTAGTACTGTTCCGAGTTCGTCATCAGTTTCCATGGAGGCGATGGATAGACAGATTTTTTTGATGAACTTTGAGAGGGATCAAGCTCGGTCCTTGATGTTGACCACCTTAGCTGGTCGGGATGCTGCTATTGCTGAGAGAGATGCATCTTTTGTTGCCAAAGATCAGGCCATGGCTGATAGAGATGCTAATGAGTGGGATTTATACCCGCTAATCGAGCACTTAAAACCTTAAGAAGTTGCCTGTTTATCTTATTATGTACTGCTTTTATATATTATTTATTATTATTTGGGTTAAAAGTGTTTTGCAGGAATTATTAGGTCATTTCCAGCATATTAAGAGCAAATCTATCTTTTTCATTGAACCGGCGTCGCAGCGCCTAGTTCCCTTTATAAACTGGCACCCCAGCGCCAGGCTTTTGCCAGCAAGGCCATGTGCCAGCGCTGCAGCGCCGTAACAAAGCGCAAGAGTGGCGCCTCAACACCACACGCCTGCCAGCTCACCTCCTACCAGCGCTGTAGCGCCCTTGTTAATATATAAATATGGCCCCGTAGCACGACTAATTGAGCAAAGGGCGTTGACCAGCGCTGCAGCGCCTGTCCAGCTCCACCTCCAATTTTTAGACAGATAACCTGATTCAATGACCTACCTACCTGCTTATAACCTTATAACTTATCAGTTTTTCAGCAGCCATCACTTATCAGGTACCATTTAGAATAATAAATATGGAGACACAGCTCATAGCAAGAGAGAAAAGTTGGACCTTAAATTTTTCCAAGATCATTGCGTCCTTTATTGCTCGGACTCTACACAAAGAAGAGAAGAGTTGGAGTCAGAAAACATCAATAGAGGAATTTTCTTTATCCAAATTTTTCATTCATTTGTGTAATTTTGAGCATGTTGAACACTGTGATAATGTTATTTAGTTCTATAGTTATGAACTAATTACATTTCTAGAATTGCAATGAAATTTAATGATTAGTTTAATTGAATTTCTGTGCTATTTATTATAATAAATCATGTTTGAATGGGTTGTTGTATTTCATGCTTATTTGTTGATTGCTTGGCTAAGGAATTGATATTGGTATTATTTGATATTGGAAAATGGATTTTAATACCTAACCCTAAATACAACAACACTTGTTATGACCATGCCTATGGGAATGAGATCATATTTTGCATAATAGAATAGGAATATATCTATTAACCTTGTGTAATCATTGGGAACTAATCTTAGAGACCCTTAGACTAATTATTTCCACCATAGGAATATTGTGATTTATTTAGCTAATGGGTTGCATTTGACCATCGGAAGAGGCCTATGTATACTTATTGTTCCCGGTTGACCATTCTTTTGATTCATTAGATAATTTGGAGAGTTAGGATTAGACGAAGCATTATGGGAGTTGTAATCCTAGCTTGCCTTATTTGAACCAACTCAATCTCACATTTTACTATTTTTATTCATATAGTTTTAAACACACCTTCACTATTTACTTGTTTAGATAAGGCTGTATTGATATAATTTTAGTATTTTAATAGCGTTAGTACTTTGTCCTCTTGGGTTCAACACTCTACTTACTATTATATTACTTGTTAGACCGCGTATACTTGAGCGAGTTTATTGCTCTTGAAAATGACCAACAAGTTTTTGTCGCCTTTGCCGAGGGCTTAGTATTATTTGTCTTTCAATATTAATACTAATTCAAAATGATCTTAAACTAAACTGATTTATTTGTTTATATTTCTCTCATGTACTCTTGACTGAGTATGCCACCTCGCATGAATCGGAATACAATACCTCTTGATCCCGAGGTAGACAAAACTTTTAGAAGACTGAGAAGAGAAAGAGGTCGGGAAATACCTACCCCGATTATAATAGTTGAGGAAATCAAAAAATCTCTAAAGGAGTATGTCATGCCTCATATCACAGACATTCAAGTAAGCATACTAAGGCCCGCGATTCAAGCGAATAACTTTAAAATCAAGTCGGGCACAATTTAAATGATACAAAACAACGTTCAATTCAGTGGGATGCCGAATGATGTCCCGAACGATCACTTGATTAAGAAATCTGTGATACCTTCAAATGCAACGGAGTAACTGATGATGCTATCAGACTATTCCTGTTTACCCTTTGGGACAAATCCAAGAGCTGGTTACATTCGCTTCCTCCGGGCTCCATTACCACATGGGTTAACCTTGCTCGGAAATTTGTGGCGAAGTTCTTTTCACTAGCAAAAATAGCAAGGCTCAGATATGACATCACATCTTTCACCTAGTATGAATCTGAATCTCTCTATGACTCGTGGGAGCGATTTAAAGATTTGTTGAGGAAGTGTCCACACCATGGGTTGCCCGAATGGCTTCTAGTTCAGACTTTTTATAACGGATTATCCGGTTCTACTCGTTCAAGTATTGATGCGCCTTTATGTCAAAGCATCATACTGTTGGTTATGAACTGATAGAGACCATGGAGGCGAACAATTACAAGAGCCTAATGATAGGAAAGTACCACGGAAGGTGGTGGGGGTGTATGAGGTTCACACAGTTACTGCATTGTCTGCCCAGGTTGCTGCTCTAACTAAAAGACAAGACACTATGGCGGTGCAAACAGTGTAGAGTGTAGCTCCACTATGTGATTTTTATGCTGGGAGCCACCCTACTAATCACTGCGCCATTAGCTCTGAATCAGTCCAATTTGTCTCAAATTACGGGCGACAGCAGAATTCCAATCTCCCAACACACTATCATCCTAGATTGAGAAATCACCAGAATGTTTAGTGGAGCAACAATAACAAAGCTCAAACCTCTACTGCCATACCAACATATTCTAATCCTCTCAATTTTCAATCCCAGAATCAACACCAACAACATCCATAAGGCTCTTACCAACCCCCACCTCCTCAAACAAAAAGCCTAGTTTGGAAGATCTCCTCACGAGTTATATTGCTTAGAATGAAATAAGGAGAAATAATCAAGAGGCATCCATCCGAAATTTGGAGGTCCAAATGGGACAAATAGCAACTGCTCTGAATAGTTGCCCTCCAGGAACCTTTCCAAGCGACATTGCTGTCAACCCAAAATGGGAGGGCAAGGAACGATGCAAGGCAGTCACTCTTCGGAGTGGCAAGACAATGAATGAGGCTGGAGGTGAGACCTAAATAGTGCAACAAGAAGTTGTTGATGAGGAAAGCAGTGTTGAGAAGACTTGTGACAAGTCTGGGGGAGAAAAGAAGGTGCATGAGGAAACCACAATACCAACCCCTACTGTTAACAAACCTAATCCTATGATTCAACAATTACCATTTCCCCAGCTCCTTCAGAAACAAAAGCTAGACAAGCAATTCTCGAAGTTCTTAGAAATTTTTAAGAAACTTCACATTAACATCTTTTTTGCTGAAGCGTTGGAACAAATGCCCAGCTATGTAAAATTCATGAAGGATATCTTATCCAAGAAGAGGAAACTGGGTGACTACGAGACAGTGGTACTTACTGAGGAATGTAGTGCAATTCTGCAAAATAAGATTCCTCCTAAGCTGAAAGACCCAGGCAGCTTCACGATACCATGCACAATTGGGGATCAGTTCATCAGGAAAGCCCTATGCGATTTAGGAGCTAGCATCAATTTGATGCCCCCATCTATCTACAAGAAGTTGGGGTTGAATGAGGCCAAACCTACAACTGTAACTTTGCAGTTGGCCGACAGATCCCTCACTTACCCGAAGGGAATTGTGGAAGACGTCATTGTCAAGGTGGACAAGTTCATTATTCCATGTGATTTTATCGTTCTGGACTTTGAGGAAGATAGTGAGGTCTCTATTATCTTGGGTAGACTATTTTTAGCCAATGGCAGGACACTTATAGATGTGCAAAAAGGGGAACTAACAATGTGAGTACAAGACCAAGAAGTAACTTTCAATGTCTTCAGGTCAATAAAGTACCCCTCTGCCTCTTAAGACTATTTTTGGGTTAATGTGATTAACTAAGTTGTACAAGAGGTGTTCTCTGAAAATTATTATTTTGACTCGCTTGACGCTATTCTGACGGGTGCAAGTAATGAGGAAGAGCCTACTTATCTCGAGTATGCTCAGTGGTTAGATGCAACCCCGAGATCTAATCAGTTCAAGCGCCAATTTGAAACTTTAGATGAGCAAGGAGCATCTACTTCTCAGTCACGACCATCAATTATAGAACCACCTGTGCTTAATCTTAAGCTGTTGTCGATGCATTTGCGGTATTCTTATCTGGGCGAGTCATCCACCTTGCCAGTTATAGTTTCTGTATCATTAGATGAGACACAAGAAGAGAAGCTCCTTCAAGTTCTCAAGATATACAAAATAGCCTTGGGGTGGTCTATCTCTGATATAAAGGGCATTAGTCCCTCTTTTTTCATGCACAAAATCCTCCTCGAGGAGAGATCTAAGCCTTCGATTGAGAATCAAAGGTGGTTTAACCCCATCATGAAGGAGGTGGTTAGAAAAAAAATAATCAAGTTGCTGGATGCGGCCATTATCTACCCGATCTATGACAGTCCCTGGGTTAGTCCGGTACAATGTGTGCTAAAAAAGGGCGGCATGACAGTGGTGCCTAACGAGAACAATGAGCCCATTCCTACACAGACTGTGACTGGGTGGAGGGTATGTATGGACTACCAAAACTTGAACAAGTCCACATGCAAGGATCACTTCCCTCTTCCCTTCATTGACCAAATGCTAGATAGACTCTGCGGACATGATTTCTATTGTCTTCTAGATGGGTACTCGGGTTACAATCAAATAGCAGTAACACCCGAAGACCAAGAGAAAATAACATTTACATGTCCATATGGGACATTTACCTTCTGAAAAATGTCTTTCGGGCTGTGTAATGCTCCTGCAACATTCCACCAGTGAATGATGTCCATCTTCTTTAACATGGTGGAACAGACGCTTGAGGTGTTTATGGATGACTTCTCTGTCTTCGGGAGTTCTTTTGAGGCATGCCTGAAAAATTTAACTGAAGTTCTGAAAAGATACGTAGAAACCAACCTGGTTTTGAATTGGGAGAAATGCCACTTCATGGTTAGAGAGGGACTTATTCTAAGGCATAGCGTGTCTGCAAGTGGAATTGAAGTAGACAAGGCAAAAAAAGATGTTATTAAAAAACTCCCTCCTCCATCAAATATGAAAGGAGTCCGAAGTTTTTTGGGGCATGCTGGTTTCTATAGGCGATTTATCAAGGATTTCTCAAAAATCACCAAGCCCCTTTGTAGCCTTTTGGAAAAAGTTGTTCCTTTCACATTTGATAAGGTTTGCCTTGAAGCATTTGATATTCTCAAGCAGAGACTTTTGTCAGCACCTATTGTAGTTGCCCCAGATTGGGAATTTCCATTTGAACTCATGTGCGATGCCAGCGATTATGCTATTGGGGAAGTGTTGGGACAAAGGAGAGACAAGATGTTTCACATAATTTTACTACTCCAGTAAAACATTGACAGATGCTCAGCTTAATTACACCACTACTGAGAAAGAGCTACTGGCGGTAGTTTATGCCTTGATAAGTTTCGTGCATATCTCATAGGAACCAAATTCATTGTATATACTGACCACTCGGCGATCAAATATTTGATCTCGAAGAAGGATGCAAAGCCAAGGTTGATCAGATGGGTCATTTTCCTCTAGGAATTCGATTTGGAGATCCGCGATAGAAAAGGAACTGAGAATCAAGTTGCGGATCACCTATTAAGACTGGAAAACCCAAGTCACTCGGGGGAAAATGAGACGGATATCAATGACTTCTTCCCAGATGAGTAGTTGTATGTAGTTCACATTATAGCACCGTGGTTTGCAGACTTCGCAAATTATATCGCATGCAATGTGCTCCCTCCTAACATGAACTATCAGCAGAGGAAGAAATTCCTGAATGATGCAAAGCACTACCTGTGGGATGAACCGTTCTTGTTTAAGCAATGCGCAGATCAAATTTTGAGACAGTGTCTGCCAGAGGAAGAAATTGAAGGTGTGCTCCACCACTGCCACTCATCTAACTATGGGGGGCATTTTGGTGGGAAAATAACAGCAGCGAAGGTGCTCCAATTGGGTTTCTACTGGCCAACCATGTTTAAGGATGCTCACCTATATGTATTGCGCTGCGATAATTTCCAGAGAGTAGGAACCATTACAAAAAGGCATTGAATGCCTCTACAGAATATTCTTGAGGTATAGCTGTTTGATGTATGCGGCATAGATTTCATGGGCCCGTTTTCGTCCTCTTACAATAACCTGTACATACTAGTCGATGTGGACTATGTATCCAAATGGGTGGAAGCCGTATCTTTGCCTACTAACGATGCGAAGGTCTCGCTTAATTTCTTTAGAAAGAATATTTTTACCCGATTTGGCACACCTCGAGCAATTATTAGCAACGAGGGCTCGCATTTCTGTAACAAGTACTTCGAAGCCCTTCTTGCTAAATATGGGGTTTCCCATAAAATTTCCACCGCTTATCATCCACAAACTAGTGGACAAGCTGAGGTATCGAATAGGGAAGTCAAGCGGATTCTAGAAAAGATTGTGAACCCTAACCAGAAGGACTTGTTCAAGAAGTTGAATGACGCACTGTGGGCATATCGCACTGCCTACAAAATGCCTGTCAGAATGTCTCCGTATAAGCTTGTTTATGGTAAGGCGTGCCATCTCCCCTTCGAGTTGGAGCACAATGCATATTGGGCGATTCAAAAGATCAATTTTGACTTGGACGAGACAGATGAGAAAATGTTGTTACAACTCAATGAGTCAGACGAGTTCCGGCTCCAAGCGTATGAAAAACCAAAGTTGTACAAGGAAAAAACAAAGCGGCGGCATGATAAGAAGATTGTGGAAAGAGAATTCGATCCGGGGCAAAATGTTCTTCTTTTTAACTCCTGACTGAAACTTTTTCCCGGGAAGATGAAATCCCGATGGTCGAGGCCCTTCAAAATTTTGAAGGTATATCCACATGGTGCAATTAAGGTTGAAGACCAAATTCTGACAGAACCTTCAAGGTGAATGGGCAACGCCTCAAGCATTACTGGGGTGGCAACGTCGACGTCCAAATGAAGTCAATTACCCTTGGAGACCTGGTCTGAGCCAGGGAGAAATAGTCAAGCTAACGACTCTAAAACAAGCGCTAGATGAGGAGGTAACCCCAACCCAGTAGCATTCTTAAACCCTTTTAGGTTTTTAGTATAATATTTAAAAGTAGTATGTATACAAGCCCATCATGTATGATGATAAAGCATATACTTTGGAGACAATCTTATTTATTTATTAATAAAAAGTATTCATTTATTAAAGGCATTTAATTATCTACATAATGTTATTTTTATAATATGTAAATAACCCATAGTTTTAAGCAATGCCTTTAGGATCATGATGTTAATCATGCTAATGAGATCTAAATTCTTAGAAAGCTTAAAACTAAAATAGTTCCCAATCGTTGGATTACTAAAAAGGGGATTAGTAAATCCGGATAGATTGGTACATATGTTGCTTGCTCATTGGATGAGGATGATCGATCTCATGATCATTTATGTGGAGACACTAAAGCAAGTATGTAGGTGCTTATTAGAGAATAAGTTCACTAAACGTAACTCGCTATGGAATACTTATTGGAGTTTTACTTACCTGTCAATAAGAATTCCTAATGTGATAGTAGTACATGTGATCCTTGGACTTGAGATCATCAAAGTATTTTGTGTGTAATGAATTATACTTTGACTTATTCCTTAAGACCCTTAGGGTATATCAAAGGGTATTCTTGGGTATAATAAGTTATATATGGAGATAATGAATGGTCAATAAAAAATCTACCGCTTCTAGTAAAAGAAGAGATATGTCCTATGTGATTCGTTAAATGACAACCAAGTAGTCCTTGGCCAAGGTAGAATGAAATTAGAAAGGAGTTTCTAATTTGTATTATTTGGAGTTGTGCATTTTCTGATCGAAATATATATAATTAAATAAAATAAGACTTGACAGTAATTCCATGTCTTATATTTAATTGAGACATTGTATGGTGGAAAGATTGAATTGTACGGTAACTATTTACTCACATGTTCTTTTATGATTAATGTTGAAATTTTTATTATCTGAAAAATCGTTGATCACTAGGGATGCTTATCCCTATTGTAGAATAAATATTATTTATTTAAATAGATTATTAGTTTAATTTATTTATTTAAATAAGATTAGAATTGTTCTAATTGAATTATTCACAACCGGTTTAATATGGAGAACTTAAAGGGTCACATCATAAAAGGAAGAATAATTATTTAAGAAGGTAATGACATAATCGTAATAATGTGTTAAGCGTAATTAATTTAATCTATGTTGATAGAATAAATTAAATAACTTAATATTTATTATTTAATATTTTGGAGATATTAAATATAAATTAATAAGAGGAGTCTTATTAATATTATTACAATTATTATTATTTTAATTTCTAAAGGAGTTTAGGAATTAATTTAATATTAGTACTCTCATTTATTCCTAATAAGATTAGGAGGCAAATTAATTAAAGGAGTTTAATTAATTAATCCCAATATGTTGGAAAACATAATTAATTAAAGGAGTTTAATTAAATTAAAAGAAACCCTATGTTTAATAGGATTAGAAGGGTTGACCAATATCTATACAAGAGGAGTCTTATGTTAGATATTAGTTGGAGAGTACTATTTTTTCTATAGAGGATAGAAAACTAGGGTTTAGCCAAACACCCTCCTTCTTGAATAATTCCTCTTCCTCGGTGGATCACCTCTAGAAGCCAAACACTTGGGTAGCTAACGTTGATCAAAGGAAGGAATCTAACCCGGAAATTCAAGGAGATCACGAAGAACAAGGAGTTGAACTCGTACCTGTGGAAGCTCGTTCTACAATGGTATGATTCCATAACTTCTTACTTATCGTTTTAAATTAATAATTTACATAATGGATGATTCGGGTAATGGTTTGTAGAAATTTTTTAAACTCTGATATACCATGCTTTCGCTAATTTTGCAATTTGATTGCGCCCACGATTTTGTACAAACCCAACAGTGGCATCAGAGCCAAACCTTTATGCAATTATTAATTATTTTGATTTCATATACATATGGGTATGTATTTAGAATAATTTATTCGACATAATTTTATTGTATAAAATTAATTTTAAAAAAAGGGAGTGATTTCGCGAATAACCCACTATTTTTTTTAAAGGGTTTCGTGTTATTCAATAAGTGGATTCCTGGATGGTTTTAAAACCAAGGTTCACGGTTTTTTTAGATGTGCTGTGATTGTTTTAAAAAGATAACGTATGATTGTTGGATTCCTGTTTTAATAAGGTAACATGTGATTATTTTTAAAAAGGTAACATGTAATTGTTTTAAAAAGGTAGTGGCAGCCTGGCAGGTTGCTATATATATATATGATTATATTATATATAATATATATATATATATATATATATATATATATTTATTATATTATATATATATATATATATATAATATTCTTAATATTTTTCTAATTAAAATAAAGAGTTTATTTTAATCTTGAAATTGGATTTCATGCAATTTAAAATTGCCCATTAAATGATACTCATATATATATGGAATGTTTTAATTCATGAGATGAATATTTATTTATTGATGCATATGGTGATATGTATGATATTAAATGGGATTGATTATGGGACTATTGACCAATGTGATTGGATTTTATTTTAGTTGAATACTTGAATGAATGAGTTTTATTAAATGGGATCTGCGTACCTCGTTTTCTCTGATTTTTTTCTTGATGTAAAATTCTATCTCCCTCCTATGTACCTCCCCTTGACTGCTGATCAAAGTTTTTATTTAAATTAAATAGTTTATTGTAATAGAAATAGTTAGAATTATCTTGAATAAATTGGAGACCAAGGAGCAAGGAGCGCGTGAAGACCCGTTTGTATGGAGCCCGGGTTTAAATGTAATAGTTATGTTTAAATTTAAATTCTTGCAGTCTTAGGTTTCACTGTTTGGTTCATTTGGTGGCTCTAATGAATCAAACTAGAATAAAAGTCCATAATCAATCTGGGTAGAATATAGTATTCTATATGTACATGCTAAGTATTATATATATATATATATATATATATATATATATATATATTATATTTTATGTAAACATGCTTCGCATGTTTTAATAAAATGACGCGTACTTTATATATATATATATATATATATATATATATATATATATATATATATATCTGCATGCGCACTAAACAAGATGAGACAAATAATAACAAACCCCTCAAAAAAATTATATTAAGTCTAAAGCGTTCAATGATATTTGGAATATCGAACGTCGCCTTCTAGCATGATAAATTAATAGAGTATTAAATATTTAATATGAGTTTGTTGTGCACACACAAGGCAAGTATTAAGTATTTAGGATATTAATTTAATCACATTTGATGCTTATAAAGAAAATTAAACAATATTATTTTGTTGTGCACACACAAGGACAATATTTTTTTTTTTGAATATATGGAGTGCTAGGTTGAACTTAACTTAAATGATTTTAGTTCAGATGTCCACACACTTGACCATTATAATCTAAGAGGCAGAATACAAGGAGTTACATGTTGATGTAATTGACAAGAGTTGTCTACCTATTTATTTATATATGGTTTGTTGTTCACACACAAGGCTATATACATTTGAAATGAGATCTTTATTCTCACTAGCGAATCTTTAATTAGATATTACCGACCTATATCAGTGAGGGTAATATAGTTTGAAGAAAATAGTGGGAGATGCCAATATAAAATAAGACCTAATTTATTTTGGTATATAAAATTAATTAAATGAATGTTTGCTAAAATATTATCTTTTCACATACGGAAATTTAAAAATGTCAAAATCACTAATGTCACTGCGTAGCATACTTGATGCTAACAAACTGACCGAACCGAATTACACGGGATGGTTAAGGAATCTGAGAATAGTTCTCACTGTTGAAAAGATTTTTTATGTCCTAAATTCACCTATCCCTGGAACTGTTCCAAAATCAGCCTTTGAGGAAGAGATTCCCACCATTGTAAAGTGGCAAGATGATGCACTTGTGGCTCAATGCATCATGCTCGCATCCATGAATAACGAGCTTCAGCGTTATCATGAAAACATGGATGCTCCTACTATATTGCTTCACCTCAAGGAGTTATATGGTGAGCAAAGTAGGACTGCTAGATATGAGATATTTAAGGAACTCTTTCGATCTTGGATGACCGAGGGCACTGCCGTTGAGACTAATGTCCTAAGGGTGATCAATCTGATTGAACGCCTTGGACAACTTGGGTTCGTCATGGATGGGTAGTTGAGTCAAGACTTAGTCTTGCAGTCACTTTCTGAGACCTTTTCGCAGTTCGTTGTAAATTTTCACATGAATAAGTTAGATGTCAGCTTACCTGAATTACTTAACATGTTGAAAACTGCAAAAGGTCACTTCCCATCCAAGAAGAACCATGTCTTAATGGTGGATTCTTCCAAGAAAAGGAAGAGGCCCAAGGTATCTTTTGAAAAGAAGAAATCTAACAAGGCTAAGGGCAAAGTTAATATAAAGGATCAAAAGAAATCTGATCCAGCTAGCAAAGGAATGTGATTCCATTGCAATGAGCCGGGTCATTGGAAGAGGAACTGCAAGAAGTTTTTGGCAGAGAAGAAGCTTGGAGAAGCTTCGACTTCCAATCAAGGGACTGGTCAGAAGTAGAAAGGTGAACAAGGATGAGGTTGTCCTACGACTGGAAAATGGAGCAAAGGTTGCTGCATTAGCTGTAGGCACTTATTGTTTAGCACTGCCTATGGGCAAGTTTATTTATTTAAATAATTATTATTTTGTTCTGAATATCATTAGAAACATTATTTCTATTTCTGTATTAGATATGGATGGATTTGAAATTATAATAAAGAACAACAGTTATTCTATTTCTAAAAATAATGTTTTATATGGTATTGGTAATTAGCGAAATGAACTTTATATACTTGACTTGCATAAAAATATACTTCAAATAGAACAAACTAAGACATGAAAAAGAGATGATGTTAATTATACCTATATTGGCACTGTAGACTCGGTCATATCAATGAAACAAGATTATCCAAGTTGCATACGGATGGGCTCTTAGAGCTATCCGATTATGAATCATATCCAACTTATGAATCTTGTCTTATGGGTAAAATGACTAAATCTCATTTTAGTGGAAAAGGAGAAATAGTTACAGAGTTGTTAGCGTTGGTTCACACAGACGTTTGTGGACCTATGACAACGAATGCACGGGGAGGGTATTCTTATTTTATTACTTTCACTGATGATCACTCAAGATTTGGATATATGTATTTAATGAAATATAAATCTGAATCATTTGAAAAGTTCAAAGAGTTCAGAAGTAAAGTAGAGAAACAAACGAACAAGAGTATTAAGATTCTTCGATCAGATCGAGGTGGAGAATACTTAAACGGTGAGTTTCTCAATTGTCTCAAAGATAATGGTAAATCTCACAATGGACTCCACCAGGTACACCACAGTTAAATGGAGTATCTAAAAGGAGAAATCGACTATTGTTAGATATGGTTCGTTCCATGATGATTTTTACCGATCTTTTAATTTCATTCTGGGGTCATGCCCTAGAAACGACTACATATCTACAAAATAAGGTCCCCTCAAAATCTATCCCCAAGACTCCATATGAGATGTGGACAGGGAGGAAACCTGGTCTTAAGCATGTTAAGATTTGGAGATGTCCAGCTTATGTGAAAAGTTTTTAAAATGATAAGCTTGGGACAAGATCTAATAAGTGCATATCTGTGGGATATCCTAAAGAAAGTTTGGGATACTATTTCTACAATCCTACTGAGCAAAAGGTGTTTGTTACGAAACACGCTACCTTCTTGAAAAAGAAGTTTACCCTTGAAGGGGCTAATGGGAGGAAAATAGATCTTGAACCACTACAGATCAATTAGATGAACCTGTCCAAGTAGAGACACCTACTGTACAACACCCTATTCATAAGTCTGGAACAGTACCGAAGATACGTGAAAGGTATGAATTCGTCATAGAGGATGACGATGAGGTACACGTCATGAATGATGATGATCCATTGAATTACGAACATGCTATAAGTAATTAAAACTCAGAGAAAAGGTAGATGACCATAAAATCTAAAATGAATCTTTGAAGCAATGCACAAGACTATTTAGATTTTACTTGCGATTGCAGCTTATTATTACTAGATCTGGCAAAATGGACGTGGAGACGCCCTTCCTCAAATATACAATATTAGAGGAGAATGTATATATGATACAACCAGATGGATTTGTTTCAATGGTTGAAGCAAATTATATATATGAGCTATAACAATCCATTTATGAGTTTTAGCAAGCTTCTCAAAGATGGAACATTCATTTTGATGAGACAATGAAAAGAGTTTGATTTTATCCAAAATGAGAATGAACCTTGTGTGTACAAAAAGGGTTAGTGGGAGCGCTATTTGATTCATTTTATTATATGTTGATGATATATTACTGATAGGGAATAACATTTCTATCCTACAATCGATCAAAATAAAGTTGTCTAAACATTCCTCCATGAATGATTTGGGTAGAACATCCTATATTGGGGATATAATTCTGCATAGATAGATTTAAAAGGATGTTCGGCTTAACCCAATGAACGTATATTCATTAGATGCTAAAGGTGTTTAGCATGGCAAACTCCAAAAGGTGTCTCATAATGATGAGCCATGGAGTGTATCTCTCTAAAATTGTCTTCAATAAAGGAGAGATTGCATAAGTTACTATATACGAGACTTGATGTTGATCAGTCATATTCTAGAGAAGATCACTGTAAAACAGTGATAAACATCTTAAAGTACTTAACTGATACTAAGGATGTCATCATGACACATGATGGGTCTGAATTAAATTAGAGGACTAAACAGACTCAAGATTTCGGACTTACCAAGACGACAGAAAATCCACTTTAGGATAAATCGTTACCCTAAAAGGTGGTGCAGTGAATTGGAAAGGTTCCAAGCAGTAAAAAAGTTGCTGGTTTAGTGACAAAGACAAAGTATATAACTGTAAGTGAAGCTGCAAGTTGATGTTTTGGATGAAAAGTTCATTACTGAATTAGGAATAGTTCCAAAGTCTCATCTTGAATCTAAACATGTTTTGCGGCACTCTGATTAAAGAAATCATTAAAAGAGGAGACGTCACCTTGGAGCGTGTAGACTCCCAAGACAACATTGCAGATCCATTTACTAAAGCTTTAACACAACAGTAAATTGATCGTCACTTAGAGAAGAACGGTATGAGATACCATGACGATTGGCTTTAGTGCAAGTGGGAGATTGAAAGTAGTATTCATACAAGCCAATCATGTATGATGATAAAGCATATACTTTGGAGACAATCTTATTTATTTATTAATAAAAAGTATTCAACCCGGGAAGTACAGGTCAGCCCAGGTCTCAACCCGGGAAGTACAAGTCAGCCCCTGACTCAACCCGGGAGGTACAGGTTAGTCCCGATCTCAACCCGGGAGGTACTGATCAGCCCCGATCTCAACCCGGGAGGTACAGGTCAGCCCCGATCTCAACCAGAGAAGTACATATCAGCCCTGGTCTCAACCTAAGAAGTACAGGTCTTCCCTGGTCTCAACTCGGGAGGTACAGGTCAGCCCCGATCTCAACCCGGGAAGTACAAGTCAGCCCCGGTCTCAACCCGGGAGGTACAGATCAGCCCCAATCTTAACCTAGGAAGTATAGGTCCGCCTCGGTCTCATCCCGAGAAGTTCATGTCAACCCCAGTCTCAATTGGGGAGGTAAAGGTCATCCCCAGTCTCAACCCGGGAGGTACAGGTCAGCTCTGGTCTCAACTAGGGAGGTACAGGTCAGCCCCGGTCCCAACCCAGGAGGTACAACCCCGATCTCAACCCGGGAGGTCAGGTCAACTTCAGAAACAATCCTGAAGCCTTACATCATATCCATAGACAAACCTAGAAGCACCAAGTTAACCTTAGAGATAAGGTTGAGGACAAATAGAATCGGCTAGGATCCAAACCTTGGAGACAACCCCGGGAAGTCAGCCGAATGCCATGCCAACACTGAAGGCAACCCCGAGAGGGGAAAAATGGTTATTTTACCAACTTAAAGCTAATTCGGTAAAACTCAAGCCGAATTGATGCCACAAAGGTCAGAATGAACCATAACAATGATCCCGAGTGGAAACAGCGCAATATAGCTTAACGGATAAACTGCGAGGAATCAAAGACCTGGTTATGAACCTGTCTTTTTGGACTCGGAAAAGGTTTTCTCCCATTTCAATGTGACACTCTCGGTGAGGGTTTTTTGAAAAGGTATCGCACTCCTCAAACGGACGCTCCGATCAAAAGTTAAAAAGTTTTAAAACTGACCTCGCGTTATTCGGAGTGCACGTACTTTGATGCAATGAGACCCACCACGTGGGCCCCGACACATGGAGCCGCACCTCTACCTATGGCTGCCATATGTAGAGCCGCTTCTCTTGGGTTTATATATATGAGTGCAACCCCAGCTCATTTAAAAAATAAAAAATGCTCTGAACCTCTACCCGTTTGGTTTCTCAGCCATATTCTTGTCCTCCAAACCCAATTTTTTTCACTCTAACACGTAGATACACCCACATACTACCACATATAAAAAATTAACAGGTAGAAACGGATGTTTAAAGCCTATGATCTGGAAAAAGCCCGTGTAGCAGTCCATTGTGAGTATTTTTACAACCAGAAAGTTCCTATTACGTCATTGCACTTTTATATACTTTCACGTTAAGTTTCACTTTCTGAATAAGCCCGGAACTCAGTTCTGTGACTGTTTTTGCTTACGTTTTGTACATTTTAGTACATAAACGCATTTTCTGGCATTTTTACAACTCGGATCGTCGATCTGTCACTTCTAACAGCTTTCATATACATATATCTTCATTTTTAGCATCTTCGCCGGACTAGGTTATCATCCCAGTCCGGGTTTGGCTTTTTAATGTGAATATTTAACTGTATATATACTAACTTTTCAATTCTGTCAAGCCCGAATGTCAAATCCGAGGTAGTTTACTGCTTTTATATATAACTATATATATATATAAATTTTGACTGATTTGGGCCTGAATTTATATTTTGTGGCCTTTTTATTGCTTTAATATATATATATATATATATATATATTAACTATATATTTTAATATTTACATTCCAGTTTGGCCTGGATCATTCTGTGGCCTTTTTACTGCTTTTATACATATTTATATATATATTTACATTTCTGTCCGGGCAAATGATAGAATGTTCGTCGCCCTTTATCGCTTTTATATATATATATATATATATATATATATATTTACATTATGTCCAGCCTGGATCATTCTGTGGCTTTTATATAACTTTTATAAATATATTTATATTTCCATTCCAGTTCGGGTCTCAGAGTGAAAATCCACCGCCCTTTACGGCTTTAATATATATATATATATATATATATATTTCAATTCTGTCCAGCATGGATTACTCCGTGGCTTTTTACAGTTTTTATAAATATATATATATTTCCATTCTAGTTCGGGTATAAGAGTGAAAACCCATCGCCCGTTACAGTTATATATATATATATATATATATATATATATATATATATATATATATATATATTTTCATTCTAGTTCGGGCACCGGAGTGAAAACTCATCGCCCTTTACAGCTTTCGTATATATATAATTATATATATATATATATATATATATATTGCTTTACTCATTTTGACTATATTGTTGCTTTAAATATTCATTTGATATGATTTGGAACTGATATTTCTGCGGGCGGACTAGATTTCCTTAAATCTCGCCAACTTTAGCTTTCAAACGGTTCAAAATAGGTCCAGACAGAACCGAGAAGCTAGAATGACTGAGATTTATTCAAATATAGTATTTTTCTAGTTTTAGTTTAAAGCTACCTCGCGTCCCTTAGATCGCTATCTAGTGGGAATGAGACGCTTCGGCCACGAGCGAACCAGGATTTACTGATGAATCCTTGGCTCTGGCGACATCTGGATATTAATATATATTTCTGTACATATTTGAATTGTGCAAGTTTTTATTGGCCTCCCTCTATGAGCCTAGGAATCATGGGATTCACGATCAAACTGATCTGAATCTGATTCTCACGATGGACAAACTCTATTTTTTACAGATGTACCCTGCCAGTTTTTCTATAAAATGTACATCCGAAAAGACCTTAAAACGGTTATCCGAGTTTAAGGTCTCAACATAATAAGAATAATGATTTGTCGTGTTAGAGTCACTCCGATGGCTGTCATGCCTATGAGAAGACCGATACTTGTATATATTCTGTGGTTGAGGATGCTTCGCATCACGACAATCACCATTCAAATTGAGCTAAAAGGCTAAAAAGATAAAATGGAAGTGTTGATATGTTTTATTCCAATGTTAGTGTAAGGGTTTGAAAACCTGCTTTCAAAATATCATTTTAATAATTTTATCTAAAAAAGAGACTTTTTGCAAATCAAATCAAGCCCTTCCTATATAGGTTCAACGAAGCACGTCCCTACTTTCAATCAATTAAACATAGGCCCAATTTATTCCAGTATTCACACACACACATTGCAGATTTAAAAGGGAAATATTGAAAAGATGCGGTACCAGTGTTTACACGATAGTTGTGGGGTGCCTAACAGCTTCCCCACACTTAACCAAGCCCCCGAACTTAGAACTTCGATTTTAAAGATTCAGTTTCGACAGTGTCCAGCAAATTGGGCCCTTTTTCAAACAAAACTCGGTTGAGTTGGTGCAACCATTTCAAATATACCAACTGATGACTCTATAAAATGTTCAAATCGTCGACATGATACATGTTGGCCTTTTCCTAAAAAACCCTTCAAAACCTTTTTCACAATAAAAAGAATAAGGGTAGATAAAACTTAGGAAGAGAGAAAGATCCGGGTTTGACCCGACCTAAATTTTTCCACCGACGTCGACAGGTGGCGACTCTGCTGGGGACAGTAGAGGGCTTAGGCCGCGTTCAAATCTTTTCAAAATTTCCCTTTCATATCTGCATATGTGTGAAATGCTGCATCTTTACATTGAATGAATACGTGAATGCTGCGTCTTTACATTGAATGAATGTGAATAAATGCTTTCCTGCTTTATTAGTGCTTCACACCCATATTAGTGCTTTGCACCAATGTCATCATATGCATACGGTGAGACGCGATGTATGTGAATGTATGTTGTGTGATTCCTCCACCAGGAGGAAAACCAGTCAGTGACAGAGTAATGTCTTTGAGGACGGCTAAGTCTTTGGGGCTCATGAAAAAGCACTACTCAGATTCGCTCTAGTTGAAAGATCGAATTAATTTCCCCTCTAGTAGATTGCGATGATCTAGGGACCTTCATGCTGAAAAAGCCGCAAGAGTAACCTAAGATAGGCCAGCCACTGATTAACCAAATCTGATGGAAAGCCTCTTCATGTCTTTCTCTTTTAATTCAATGTCAAGTTTTCAATTCCAATGTAAATAGCATAATGTAAATATACATTCCCTGTTGTATACATCTTGTCATATTATCTTGTCATCAAAAACAAACTGACCACTATTTTGCAGGATAAGAATAAAAAAACCTTAAAAACACATCATGGCATTCATCCTATTCATACATACCTCAGGAAATTGACACGCCTACATTTTGTTGTAGGTGAAAGATTGGTCCTGTCACTAGATCTAAGTTTAAGAATGAACTAAGTCCATCTCGGGACATGGCTTCCAGTGCTCAGCCAGAATCCATCCATGTCTCTAGGGAAGAGTTTGAAGGACTGAAGAATCAGATAGCCAAATTGGCTCTTTTCTTGAGAGAGCAGAGTAAAGCTCTTAAAGGAAAATAAGCATAGGGTTACACAGAACCTGGTACACTCGGTAGCAGTCAAGAGACCGGGAAAAAGGACACTCAGATTCCTAAAACACAGAATCAGGATACAACCAACAAAACCCCTGAAATCACCATCCTAAACAAAGAACAGAAAGCTGGTGACATTATGAAGAAAGTCCAACAGATGGAAGAAACCATCCGGTCTATCACAGGGACTGGGGCATTTAGCAGTGTCAATTATTCTAACTTATACATTTTCCTGGGGCTCGTTATCCCAAAAAATTTAGAACTCCTGATTTTGAGAAATACGATGGATTGGGAGACCCCTACACTCACTTGAAGGTGTTCATTGGAGAGCTCGGATCCTATATAGAGGACGAGAAGCTTCGAATGCAGTTATTCCATAAAAGTCTGACCGGAGAGGCTGGAGCATGGTATGCCCGTATAGACAACTCTAAAATTCACAGTGGTAGCTGTCGTCTAGCACTACAAAATTTACCTTACTCAGGTTCTACTAACTCAATAATCAGTATAGCAATAAGCAAGGATCGATCCCACAGAGAGTGAATTATGTTTTAATTATCCAATGATTTCCAATGAATAGGGGGGTTTTAATTTGAAAAACTATAATTAAAAAAGGTAAGTTTAATGAAAATATCAATGAGTAAAAAGATTAATTCCTCAGTTCAGTATCCCCTTTTTACAATTATGATTTAACTAAGTGTTTACACTATTTATCTTCCACTAATATTAATAACCCTAGATAACCGCGATCACAAATTACCCGAAATTATCCTTAAGTGTAGATCTAATGCGACGATCGCCAACAAGAGATTCTAACTAACATACAACCTAGAACTATTAGCCTAGATTTAATATGATAAAAGCATTAAGAATGAGAATTATATTATTCCAAGAAATAATTACACAATCAGAAATTATTTAACTTATCTTCTGAAAACCTTAACAATATTTCAAAACATGACCACAATAAAATACTGTTAATTGCTGCTTAGATTAGACACTTCGTTTGCTTAAAATCTGTCTTAATCTAGCAGATGATATCAATTTACTAATTTAATCCTGCAGAAACCAAATTGGTCAATTAGATAACATACATGAAAGTTTATATGGATAATCAGAATAAATTTTAATATGAAGGAATAAATAGAATAACTTAATCAAATTATTAATTGATAAATAAGTTCAACATCCCTTCAGAATTGAAATAAAGAACTTAGCCTGACATGCTTGAATCTCCCAAAACAAAGGTTTGTAGCCTCCAAGAAATCCAAGAGATAGAATAAATCAGATCTAAGATGCCTTAAACCTAGGAAAATAACTCTTCTTTATAGCTTATCAAAACCCTAATTAAATAAGGTAAGTTTACAATCCCTTTTCCAAGTCAAATTGTGTTATAAAATCCTAATTTCTTGTCAGCCCCGTCTGCCTGGCGCGCCCTGCGCCTGTCCTCTTCACTACCTGGCACGCCCCGCGCTAGGTATGCAGCAACTATGACCTCTTTGTGGCGCAACCCGCGCCTCTTGTAGTTTTGAGTTAGCGTGCCTCGCGCCTGGCTGTCAGCAATATTGACTTGTAATTCTTTTGTTCTTTAATCCTCCCTTTTGTCCCTTTAAGCTTAGCTTCACTCCAATCCTGCTCATGCACACACAATATATAAAAAGTAATATACTCATTTAAGTAAATGCAATATATCAAGCTAAGAAATACCTATTAAGTAGGTTAAAAACCTACTTATCAAATACCCTCAAACTTGAACAATTGCTTGTCTTCAAGCAAATAAACACAATAAATGCAACTAACAGATTGAATGCAACCTAACAAAATCGAGCAGACATCTCAGTACCCAAACACATGTTTATAATCCTTACAAATTAACACTTTAGCTCACAATCCATTATGACTCACGACCAATCATAGACTCTCGCATCATCACATCACATACATGACTCTAATCCACTCTCGTGCGTGTGTGTCCAATCTCATATCAGCAGTTCAAAGTAATTCATATGATTATTCCCAGAAGACATCCTACTTTTACACAGATATCTTTCACAAACATAACATTCAAATAAGCATTGCGAAAATTAGGCTAAATAAGCAATAACAGAATAAACATCAAAGCTCATGCTTTGTGGGTGTGTTTTAACGCTCCATCCCACCAAATATTTTATATTTTTGATTTGTGCAATGTTCAACCCCCTTAGGCTCTTCAATGTCACCCATGTAATGGACTTTCAGGACTCCCAAACCCGAAGGCTTTAGGGCGCTAGGTGTTAAGACATCCCATAGGGTTTACTTGTCTGAGTAATAAAGGCCACGAGGTCAAACTAAATCAATTTTTATTTCACAAGTACTTTTTTTTCAATTTTTTTCTCTCTTTTTTTCTTTTTTTTTTCTTTTCTGAGCATTAATTCCCCCAAACTTATGTTTCAGCCAATTCTTTATCTCTCATCTGTGATCAAGTAAGTGTCCGTGTTTCTAATACATATGAATTCTTAATCACTACTGACAGTTAATTGGTGTGCTTGAAAGTTGAGAGAAAACTACAATCATGCAATGACGTTACTATGTATGAAACTAATCAGATTAAGAAGCTCAATTTTATGCAAGATTTAGTGAGAATCAAAATTATCAACCATGTATTTCTTTACCTTGACTTACTGCTCAATCTCTACGTATGATCTTATATGCAAGCTTTTACTGACAAAATACTACATAAATGCAATATTTTTGATTTTTTTAAGATGCATATGAATAGAATCTACTCTGAATGCAACCTAATCTATTTGCTAAAACACTAAAAATTTGAATTTACTTCCCCCCAACACTTAAATCAAGGAGTGTCCTCATTACTTGGCATACTAAATAAGAAAAACGAGGACTTCCCTGAGCGACGAGTTAAAACTCGTCGGATTCGTCGGAGTCTGCTGGGGGGTATCGAGGCAGAAGTTGAGGAGTAGGCAGCTGGACTAGGGCGGAGTTTGGAGAAAAATGTGAGAATGCGTCAGCCAATGCGGTAAAGGCCCCAACATTGTAGATGTGCATCGCAGCTTGGCGTTGGGCCCATCACATACTCCTTTGTTGACTTCGTCGCTGGAAAGTTGTAGGCGACTATGGTGGCGACTCTGGTTTGGCCTCATCATCCGCTGGCTCGTCAGCTTGTGGCGGCGAGGTTGGTGTGGATGGTGGAATTATAATGAACCCTTCTCCCTGCTGATGTGATGTTGCCCCTGTCCAATGTCTGTACTGTTCAACAGTGCGATGGTCAATGACAGCCATAGGTTGCTGTATAGGCTCCGAAGTATGCCACTGAACTCCCGCTTGGCGGCACAGGTTTGTGATCAGAAACCTATGCAGTAGCCCGCCTGTGGTGCTCCCTCGCAGAGCTCAGTCAATTGACTGTTGAATGTAATGGCCGATGTCTACATTTAAAATCTCAACCTCATTATTATCACCGACCTCATGAGTGACGATTCAGTAGAGAAGCTTTGCGCGTTCTTTGGTTACGTCATTTTGATGACGCGTTGGCATTAGGCGAGCACATATGAAGGTGTACCAGGCTTTACCATAACGACTCAAAGTGGCGTGTGGGAAATGGACTTTGTCCCCAGTTTCTACATTTATCACCCATTAGTGTCGGGCCTGCAAAGGCGAACTATTATTTCATCCAGATTGGGCAGACGATCTTCGTATCGGTCCATATGCGGTGTCTCCACCCCAAAATAGTCAGTTGATCGTGTTGCTATGAATGACATCGGCTTGCCCCGAACCGTGACCACACGATCAACATGATCTATTGCGTTGGCATAGAACTCCTTCATAATGTTGATCACCGCTGGCCTTGGTTGCTTTACTAGCTGAAACCATCCACGCTCCGTAATCATCTGTGATATGTTGCCGTCTAAGTTTGCATCCGGCTTCAGCCCTCTTTCTAGAACTAAGGTCTTTTTGTCTATGACCGTCGCATAACGTGTTGCCGTTCCTTCGTTCACGAATCGAGTGGCCTCAAAATATGGAGGAGCACTAGTAGATGAAGTCCTAGCTCTTTTAGATGTCATTATAAAGTTCTGGTGTCGAATTGCTCACAACAAATTAACAATAGATGGGAAATCCTGTGGAAATAATTTCACAAACTCGTGGTGGGCGACAAAGTCTCTCCCCCAAACTTAGTACAATTTATAATAGCAAATATCCCAAATTCAAGCAATTCAAATTACCCTTTGGTCATTCAGTAACCAAAGGATTCCCAAAACAATTTAAGAAATTCAATGAAAGTTTTGATCCTTAGACAATACAATCCAATTATCAATGAATACTTTTGAGACCTTTGGTTACTTTGATTTGAAATTTGGATGTTTGCTGATTGACTGACTACCTTTGAAATCCTTGCTCCCAAGTCCAATTGCTTCTAATGTCTCTTGGTTTTTATTTCTGATGAAGATTTGTTTAGTGATCGATGGAATTTGGGAGTGAGGGGTAGTGGTGGCCGAATTTTTGATGATGGGTGGAAGTGGATAAAGTATTTGTAGTGGGTTAGGTTTCGAAAGAGAGTAGAAGTAGAAAAGGATTTGGATTTGGAGAGTGTTGGACTTAGATTAGGTTTAGGGAGTTTGTATAGGAGGAGGAGTAGAGAGAGGAGCGGTTGATTTGGATTAGGAGAGGGAAAAGAAAGAACAAAGTCGTGTTTTAAAAACCAGCCCTTCCGACCGGCTCAACCCGCTCCCGGTCTTGTACCCTTTCAGTGCGGCCCGCGCTTGCAGCAAGTTGAGCTTTTTGGACCCCTAACGCGCCCCTCGCCTGGGGAAGCGCGCCTCACGCCTGCCTGCTATTTTTGGCTTTAATCTTTCTGCATAGGTGGCGCACCCGGCGCGAGGGGACTATGTATGAGGGCGCGCCCCGCGCCGGACTAGTGATTTTGTTCAACTTTTGGACTTTTGAATCCTCTTGTTGTGTCTGCTGCCCACAATGAAGATGAAATGTATTAGGATATGATAGACATTTATATACATTAAATTAAATACTAACACGACTAAAAGTTAAGAAATTGGGTTGCTTCCCAATGAGCTGCCCGTGTTTAACGTCGTTAGTTCGACTGTAATTCCCATCAATTATCCGGAGGGTGGATCCATCAGCATCATGACTTCGACTTCCTCTAGTTGACTGCTATCCAGAAATGTCTTTAGTCGATGCCCGTTTACCTTAAACACATTTCCCGCTTTTGGATTTTGGATATCAACTGCACCATGCGGAAAAACATGAGTGATGACAAATGGTCCCTCCCAGCGAGAGAGCAATTTTCCTGGAAATAACTTCAATCATGAATTGAAAAGAATAACTTTCTGTCCCACAGTGAAATTTTTCCTGAAGATCTTCTTATCATGAAAAGCTTTTGTCTTCGTTTTGTACAGCTTAGAACTCTCGTATGCTTCGGTCCGTAACTCCTTGAGTTCTTGTAACTGCAGCTTCCTATTGACACTAGCTTAACCCATGTTCATATTGCATTGCTTGATTGCCCAAAAATCTTTATGTTCGAGCAATACAGGTAGGTGGCATGGTTTCCCGAACACTAGCCTATAAGGCGACATACCGATTGGAGTTTTGTATTGATAAGTTGTTTTTATAACCACTTATTCGGATAGTAACCAGCTTGTTTCATGGCTTAAGCTCAAGTCTTCATGTGCTTCTAATGTGTTTTTCCTTTCTTTTGCAGTTTTCATGGTGAGGAACTCTCTCGGCACATATTGAGCTTAAAAGGATAAAATGGTGCCAAGAGGAGCATAAAAGGATTGATGGCATGGAAATGAAAGAAGTCGAGCTGCGTGATGGGAAGGAGTTGTTACATAAAAGCTTAAATGAGGCAGGATGCCACGAGGCCAAAATGAAAAGAGAACTTAAAGTAAGATGAGGGCGTGGAATGATGCTACGAGGCTAAACGCTTTGCAAGGAGGCAAGAAGAAAGAAGGCTGCATGAAGGCAAGGAATGGCATAGGTGCATGACCAGAAGCTGAGTGCAGCAGACCACAAGCAAGTAGCCAGCCTCAGCAAAATCTGCAGGGCCGCGCGGTTGAGCCAAGAATAAGCCTTGGGCGCGCGCGACCGCGCTAGTCAAAAACCCAGCCAGACTTGACCTTTCACTTGGGCAATCGGGAGGAGGCAGCATATAAGGGCTTTATGCCCCATTTGTTCAGTAATTCTCCCCTGGGGAGTTATTTTGGCCTTAACCCCTAGCATCATTTCTCTCTTCCTTTTCCTTTCCATTTTGTCTAGATTAGGAGTAGTTTAGACAGTAGCTTAGGAGTAATTAGTTATTGTAGTTTTCTAGGGTTAGATTAGAGAAAAAGATTGAAGCAAGAGACTATATTCGAAGATCCAAGCGAGGAGAAAGAATAAAGATTTGTATTTCTCTATCTCTTACTCTCCTTGTATTAAAATTATATTCGGATAATGTATATTCTTCTTGTGGATAATATATTTGGGTTGTCTATGCCTTAAATTATATTTTGAGATTCTAATGGAACCTAATGAGTAGGTGATTGTTGGTTTTCCTTCCATGATGGTCTTATTTGATTGCTATGTGTTTGTTTATAGCGATATATGCTTCCATTGCTTAATTGATTAGCTACCAATTATTGTGATAACTTATATGGGATCGAAAGAAAAAATGTAGGTTTAGATCCAATCGCGGTAGCGGGTGATTGTAGGTTCATATGGCATTGGACTTATGATTTGTGCTTAGGATAGAAATATACCGAAGCGCCGCTCGTAGTCAATAGAGAACTTGACCTTAGACCCTATTTATTTGTAAACACCATAGACATATAGGGGTTTAGATAATGTGGGTGTCCACGTGCGTTTATCATCTGTGGATTGCACGTGGTATGGTTTAGGTACGTCGAAAGATGGCCTTCTCTCACTTTAGCGTTCTCGGCTAACACATATAGTGATTGATTTGGCCTAATTGGAAGTGAATCGACTTGGACAAATCATTAGGGGAAATTGGAATCTCTTATCTTTATTTTCTGATTCTACCTTAGGATTCTTTAGTTTAACTTTTATTCCTCGCCTAGTTTAATTTAGTGTTGGTTCCAACTCTTTACCGCCCTTTTAAATAAGACTAAAATGATTATGTGCTAGTGGTTTGGTGTCTGTTATCATTTAATTCTCCGTGGGAACGATCTTTACTTTCACTTTATTACTCGTTGGCCGCGTATACTTGCGCGTTAAGTGTGTCATCTAATCGGACCAACAAGTTTTTGGCACCGTTGCCTAGGAATTAATTGGATAACTGTTTGTCAACATTAGTTTAAATCAAATTAGTCTTAATTTAAACATTTTTTATTTTTGTTTAATTCGCTTCCTATATTCTCTTGTCAGGTACAGTGGATTTAAATTTCTATCCATGGGGTTACAATAGGCAAGAGCAACCAAGGGAAGCATATAATGATGGCGTCGACTCAATTGTAACACTTTCAGTACAACTAGAGGTTCTCTCGAGGAAGTTGGATACTGTTTCAGCCCAACGGAGTCGAGAGCCAGTTATTTCGTATGACTATGGTGCTGGAAGCTACACAAGCCATCAAGAGCCTATCAGTTTTGGACAGAAGCAGTATGGGGGTGAACACTCCTACAGTGAACCGTATCCCGATTATTAGCAAGACTGGGGGTATCACCCAGTCCCTTCAGCAAACTATTATCACGACCAGTACTGGGATCCAAATCCAATTTAAGCCCCAGAATGCACTTTTCAGACTCCAGTTTATGAGCCTCAACACAATTTTGAAGGTGACACAGAAAATGCAAGCTTGGAGGAAGGAGGTGACATATCACTGAAGGACATCTTGATTGAGCAACAGAAGTTATTCAAGAATATCCAGAACTGGGCAGAGCAAATTAGTAGGGCCTTGATGATAGAGGATGAGCAAGGACAGACCCATACTGTGAGCTATCAAGAACAATGCAAGCCAAGTCCCAATTGTGCATCCGAACCCACTTATCAAGCCCCATGTTTACAAGGAGAACAGTCAACAATGGACTTCAAGTATGCAAGCTCAGAAAACTAAGAGGAGTTGTTTAGGAGCCAGGAACCATCAAACCAAAATTTTCAATATCAGATGGCCCCAATCAACTATGCTTCTACCAGTGAGCCTCAATACAGGGAGCCCGTGGTTGAAACAGAAAAGGAAGGATTGGACACTATGTGGGGTAGCTCATTAGCATCAACAAAGGACATCTTGGTCGAACAAGAGCAGTCAATTGAGGATCTTCAGACTTGGGTAGAGAAAATTAGCATAGCTTTAAGGAATAAGGAGGTGATTGAGCAAGTAAATGAAGCTCAAGATAGTTAAAGTTCAATGCCTCAGATGACTGAAGCCGTGAGTAATGATCCCCAGGATACTTGGTGCTATGAAATGGATGCAGAAACTGATGGAGATTCAGAAGTGCACTTGCAACTGGACGAGAATAAGGCAATGGATATAGAGGAGACGCTTGGGGACTTGGAAATCTATGAACCAACCGTGACAATACCCCAAGAGCCTTCTCAGCCTAAGTGGAACAAGACAGTGAAGTTTGCACACCCTTGCCCCCTTGGTAGCCACATCACAGAGCCGGATCTCGAGGATATGAGAGAGTCCGCAATTTCAAAACCATGGTGGTTAGTAGAAGAGAGAATAGAAGAAGAGTCTGTTGTGTTCGATGTACCTCAATACCCCAATTATTTCACGAACATAACAGAACCATTGCCTAGCTCCCCAACCTTCAGGATGGGGAATTCATATACTCATCATGTGCTAGGTAGTTTAAATTCTAGTCCTCTCATGATGGGAAGCCTCCAAAAGCACATTGCAGTTCTGATGGATGGAGGGGTTCTCAAATATCGTCGGGGGGTCGGATAGCAGTGTTCAGACACAGTCGAGCTAGAGGACTATAAATCAAGCGCTAGATGGGAGGCACCCCGTCGATTCTCTCTCTATCTCTTTGTTTAATTCTCCATTACCTACTTCCCATCAATTCTCTCTCTATCTCTCTGTTTAATTCTCCATTTATATGCTTTTTATCACATTTCCCTCCCCCTTGTTTAATTCTTATTAGTTAATATTTAGTTTAAATTTTTGTATACTATATGAATTAGGAGTTCATTGCCTACATTTTTGAACTTAGGCATGGATGCGTATATTTTTGGGATTACAGAACTTATAGCATACTTTTAATGCACTTGCATCGCATATACGCCTTTAGAGAATTTTTGGGAATATAAATGCATATATCTTTCCATGTTCATTCTCTTGATGTAAATTGATTTTATATACTTTTGTTAGTCTAGGAGGGCTTAATAAGCATTATCTGCGTTTTTCAGGTCAAAGGCTGCTCGGAATGAATGAAAAGCAAAAGCCAACCTCAGTTTATGCCAAAATTCTGCAGCAACAAAATTTGATGGTCAGCGCGGCCGCGCCCAATCCAAGGCATTACCACGCGCGACCGCGCCACATATAAACTGGGTCTGTCTTAAGGAAAATCTTGCAGATTTTGGGGGGGCATCGCTTCATGTAAATCAGCAGTACACAAGCCTCTTATCTTAAACCCTCAAGTTCCTTCATGCAATCCCCCATCTCTTCCATCTCATGCAATCCCCTCGACTACAAGCCTTAGTTTTGAAAACCTCCTACCTCCTCAATCCAAAGTACCAATTCTCATCCACCTCATCCTCTCAACTTGATCAATTGAGATATTGAGTGTGGGATCTCTAGCAGAGCAAGATTGATATGGAGTTGGGTTGGTTTATTGAGTATAGTGTTGAGCGGGGTTTATTTTACCAAGAGCAGAGAGAGACGGGGAAACTTCTGAGAGGATGCCAATTCATTTCATGCAGCATCAGAAGTCGAATAGGGGAGTTCCTTTCTTTTTACCTTTACCTTCAATGAGGACATTGAACACTTTAAGTTTGGGGGTATTGGCTTTATTTTGCATATAGAGTAGTTGCATTCATATTGCATATTGTGTTTGTTTATTTAGTGCATGTAGGTTGTAAATAGTTAAAATTTGTGAAAATTTTAAAGTTTTTCTTTTATTTTTGCATTCTATGTTAGAGCATACTGCATGAATCCAGTTTCAGTTGGTGAGTTACGTATTTAGGCTATGAGGAAACTGAATTCACTTGATTTTTGAACTGATTTAAGACCTAAGCTTGATTGTATAGTCATATATGTAAATCCTTATCTGTCAGATACTGTGTAACCAGTTAGCACGATAGAGTAACCATCATGACATGCTAAGTTTAAATTTTCACATACTTATCTTCTGGTGGGAAATCTATGTTTCAATAAAAGAATTTCAGTTCTCATATGATAATAACTAAGACTGTTAAAAGCTTAAGTTTGGGGGAAACAAGGGGCATGCAAGCTATGTGGGGAGATGGAGCGTAAGACGCACTCCCCTATGAAAAAGAAAAGGAAACAAAAGAAAAGATTCAGAAAAAGAAAAAATAGAATAAACACTTCGGCTGCGTCGAGTTCTGTGGCCTTTGATATTCGAGCCAGTAAGCCCTCGGGGTGTCTCTACACCCAGCGCCCTAAGGCAGTCTGGTCTGGGAGTCGTTGGTCGAAAGCTCGTTACATGGATATCATTAAAAAGCCTAAGAGAACTAGGCATTGCACAGTCGACTGTGTATATGGGAAAGTGCGAATAGGCCCTCGTGAGTAATAAAAGCTTAATGAAAACCCCCTGTTGACTCTTAACTCTAGTAATACATGGTCTTAGTAACCCTTCTCTTCCATCTAGAAAGCAATAGTAAGAATGCCAAACTAATCATTCTAACATCTGATCAATAAAAGGAAGGGGAAAGTGATCTTTTCTAGTTACGGTGTTCAACCTCCTATAGTTGATACACACTCTCCAACCTGTTTGCATTTGTGTGGGCACTAACTCATTATTGTCATTCTTAACAACCGTGATTCCAGATTTCTTAGGAACTACCAACACCGGACTTACCCATTAACTGTCGGAGATGGGGTAGATAATTCTTGCATCAAGCAATTTAATTACCTCTTTCTTTACTACCTCCATCATTGGTGGGTTCAATCGTCTTTGTGCATCTCTCGTTGGTTTAACTCCTTCTTCTAACAAAATTCGATGCATGCACATCGCGGGACTAATACCCTTGATGTCTGCTATAGTCCAACCAAACACTATGATGTGGTCCCTAAGGACTCTCAACAATTTTTCTTCCTGCACTTTGGTTAGATTACTAGCAATTATCACAGGCAAAGTTTCATTAGACCCTAAATATGCATATTTCAAGTGTGCCGGTAATTGTTTCAATTTAAGAGTTGAAGCTTGCTCCACAGATGGTAATAATTTTTGATGAGTTACAGGAAATTGAATTAATTGGACTGCATGCTTATCTGTGTGTTTAGGCAATGAATGTAGTGAAGCCACAGTTTCCTTCAATTCCTGACTGTGCTCAAGTTCATATGTCCCATCCAGGTCCAAACTGTTGGAAATAGCCACCTCCAAGCTGTCTCTTTGAATTTGCTCAAAAGTCTTCTGCACTAGAGAGTCACACACATCAATTGCAAACACTTGACAAATATTACTATGGTACCTCATGGCATCATATATATTGAATTGGATCTTCTCGCCATCAAACTCCATTGTTAAGGCCTCGTTGTGCACATCAATCATGGTCCTTGCTATCTTTAGGAAGGGTCTTCCTAGCAAGATGTGTGATGGGTTTGGGGATGTATCATCTTCCATATCCACAATGTAAAAATCTACAGGAAATATTAGTTCGTTCACCTGCACCAAGACATCTTCAACTACCCCTCGGGGGTACGTGTTAGTACGATCAGCCAATTGAATAATAACACCAGTATTTTTCAAAGGTCCAAGATTCAGAGACTTATAAATAGATAATGGCATAACATTAATTGAAGCACCTAAGTCTAGCATGGCCTTTTCAAATCTAATGTTTCCTATTTTATATGGGATTGTAAACATGTCTGGATCTTTACATTTAGGTGACATTTTTCTTTGCAAAACTGCTGATACATTCTCCCCAACTGTTGCTTTCTCATCATTTTCCAATTTACGTTTGTTAGTGAACAATTCTTTCAAAAATTTAGCATACCGTGGCACTTGTTTAATTGCGTCAAGTAGTGGAATATTTACTTCTACTTTCCTAAAGGTTTCTAGAATTCCCTTATCTTGTCCTTCTTTGATTTTCTAGAATTTCTGTGAGGAAAGGGAAGTGGAATATCATTAATTTGACAAGGAGGGTTAGGGTTTACCTTAGGTGTCTCCGGTTCCTCCTTTGTTTGCTCTTTCTCATATTCAATTGTTGCTGTTGGTGTATCCATCTGTTTTTTTTCTCCGCAGGGTTATGGCACTGGCATTCTCCTTTGGGTTCACACTTGTCTGCGATGGAAGCTTCCCTGAACCTTGAGAGTCCAACCGACCTACAGTAGTGGCTAATTGGCTCATTTAACTCTCTAAGCTGTGGATGGAAGACATCGTTTCTTGTTGGAATTATTGTGTCTGTTGCATGAACGCCTTGAACATGTCCTCCAAGGATGTTCCAGGATTGGCCGGTGCTGCTAGTCTGGGTTGGTACTGTGGCTGATTTGGCTGAAACTGCGATTTAACTGGGTAAAACCCTTGTGCCTATGGCCTAGCACCCCCATAACTGAAGTTAGGATGATCCCTCCATCCTGGATTGTATGTGTTGGAGAAAGGGTCATATTTCCTCTATGGCTGAGCTTGGTAGTTTCCCACTGCATTAGCTTTCTGTGTGCTATCTTCCTCTTGTAATGTCGGGTATGCATCTGTAGGGTGCTCCGCCATTAAACAGATTTGGCAAGCTTGTGCAACTGGTTCGTTACATGTAGCTAATTGTTTCACCAAAGCAGTTAAGTCAGAAATCTGTTGCTCGACATTAGTCATGCTTACCTCACTTACCCTTTGTGCTAAATGATCATTCCTTGTTCTATATTGCTGTGCATTAGCCGCCATGTTTGCAATCAGATTCTTTGCAGCCTCTGGTTTTTTATCCGCTAACCCCCCCATACTAGCAGCGTCAATCAGATTCCTATCTATCGGTATGAGTCCTTCATAAAAGTAGATGATGAGGTGTTGATCGTTGATCTGGCGTGGTGGACAGCTGGAGCAAAGCTTCTTGAATCTCTCCCAATACTCATACAGTGTTTCACCACTGAATTGTCAGACTCCACAAATTTCTTTCCGTATGTTGGCTACTCTTGAAGCAGGAAAGTACTTTTCCAAAAATAGCCTTTTCATGTCGTTCCATGATTGAATTGATCCCGCGGGGAGATAAAACAACCAATCTTTTGCTAAGTCTCCCAGTGAGAATGGGAAAGCTCTCAGCTTAATCTGATCCTCGGTGACATTGTGTGGCTTTATGGTGGAGCACATAACATGGAATTCCTGCAAATGTTTGTACGGGTCGTCACCTTTAAGACCACAAAATGTAGGCAAAAGCTGAATTAGTCCAGATTTTAGTTCAAACTAAACTTTTAAAGCAAGATATTCAATATAAAGAAGTTGTTGCGTAAGATTAGGAGTTAACAACTCCTTCAAAGTCTTGTTATTTGGCACCGCCATCTCTTCTTCTGATTCGCTTGAAGAAGATTGGTCCGAAAGTAGTGTGAGTGCGATGTTGAGGCTCGGTGATGGAGCTTCTTCGGAATCTGCAAGTGAACCTTGGTTTTTTTGAGCTTCCGTCCTAAACCTTCATGCGGTTCTCTCTATTTTTGGATCAAATTTTAAATCAAAAGAGTGACAGGATTGAGGCAAAAAAATAAAAATAAAAAATGAATATAATTGAATAAATAAAAACAAATAACGCTCCCTGGCAACGGCACCAAAATTTGGTAGCTGTCATCAAGAACTACAAATTTACCTTACTCAGGTTCTACTAACTCAATAATCAGTATAACAATAAGCAAGGATCGATCCCACATAGAGTAAATTGTATATTAATTATCTAATGATTTCCAATGAATTGGGGGGTTTTAGTTTGAAAAACTATAATTAACAAAGGTAAGTTTAAAGAAAATATCAATGAGTAAAAAGATCAATTCCTTAGTTCAGTATCCCCTTTTTACAATTATGATTTAACCAAGTGTTTACACTATTTATCTTCCACTGATATTAATAACCCTAGATAACCGCAATCGCAAATTATCCGAAATTCTCCTTAAGTGTAGTTCTAATGCGACGATCGCCAACAAGAGATTCTAACTAACATACAACCTAGAACTATCAGCCTAGATTTAATATGATAGAAGCATTAAGCATGAGAATTAGATTATTCCAAGCAATAATTACACAATCAGGAATTATTTAACTTGTCTTCTGAAAACCTTAACAATATTTCAAAGCTTGACCACAATAAAATACTGTTAATTGCTATTTAGATTAGACACACTTTGTTTGCTTAAAATCTGTCTGAATCTAGCAGATGATATCAATTTACTAATTTAATCCTGCAGAAACCAAATTAGTCAATTAGATAACATACATGAAAGTTTATATGGATAATCAGAATAAATCTCAATATGAAAGAATAAATAGAATAACTTGATCAAATCATTAATTGATAAATAAGTTCAACATCCCTTCAGAATTGAAATAAAGAACTTAGCCTGACATGCTTGAATCTCCCAAAACAAAGGTTTGTAGCCTCCAAGCAATCCAAGATATAGAATAAATCAGATCTAAGATGCCATAAACCTAGGAAAACAACTTATCTTTATAGCTTATCAAAACCCTAATTAAATAAGGTAAGTTTACAATCCCTTTCCAAGTCAAATTGTGCTATAAAATCCTAATTTCTTGTCAGCCCCGTCAGCCTGGTGCGCCCCACACCTGTCCTCTTCACAACCTGGTGCGCCCCACGCTAGGTATGCAACAACTATGACCTCTTTGTGGGGCAGCCCGTGCCTCTTGTAGTGTTGAGCCAGTGCGCCTTGCGCCTAGCTGTTAGCAATATTGACTTGCAATTCTTTTGTTCTTTAATCCTCCCTTTTGTCCCTTTAAGCTTAGCTTCACTCCAATCCTGCACATGCACACAAAACATATGAAAAGTAATATGCACACTTAAGTAAATGCAATATATCAAGCTAATAAATACCTATTAAGTAGGTTAAAAAACCTACTTATCACACAGCTGGGAAGAGCTGGAGCATGCCTTCCTCAGTCAATACAGCTTCCAGTCTTAACTGGCTCCCGACAGATACCAAATAACCAAAATCAAGAAATAAGGTACTGAATCATTCAAAAAATATGCCCAACGATAAAGGTGGGTTGTAGCACAAGTCACCCCATCCATGACTGAGTCTGAGATAGTTATGACCTTCATCGACATTCAAGAAGCCCATTATTATAAAAGGGTCCTAGCAGGCATAAGAAAGGCATTTTCAGAAATGATCAAGCATGGCAAAATGGCAGAAATAGGTCTCAAGTCTGGAAAGATAAAGGATCTGACCGCCTTGGAAGCTGTTGTCGAGCATATTCAGTCCGGGAGTTACAGGAGTAATCCCCAAAGAACACACAAGAAGAAAGACGAAGAAGTGTCCTTAAGATTGCAAGGACATAATCAGAGGGGTGATTCAAGCAGCATGCCCATTCAAAAGAGGACCTATTCTCCTTTTCAAGCTTCAGCACAACCTTCGAACCCGTCATTCCAGAAAAATTTGGAGGCCAGACGTCAAAATATGTTCACCCCGTTAAGGGATTCACTCGAGAATGTGCTGAAGTTGTTGACAGCACAGAAAAAGATCACTCAACTCCTTCCACCAACCAATACCGGTGGACGAAATATTTACCCAAGCAAAAAGTGTGCTTACCATTACGGATCCCCGGGACATGATACATAAGACTGTTGGTCTCTCAAGCACAAAATTCAAGACTTGATTGACAACAGAGAGATTTTGGTGACAAAGCCCGAGCAATCACACGTGTAAGATAATCCCCTCCTTCAGTACAAAGAGGAGGGTGTCAACATGATTAGCATGAAAAATGGAGAAGGATCCAAATACCTCTGATACGTCGGAGAATCAACTTAATCCAGCCCAGACAGTTGGGAAATCTCAAAAAGGCAATTCCTGATAGAGCAGGAGATCAAGTCTATCAGAGAGCATATTGGACAGTTAGCAGAACTAGTCGTATACCAACATCAAGTCACCAGACAACTGATAAATTAGACCAACCAGTCTGTTGTTAATCCTTCCACACCAGAAATTAGTCCCATTCTTATGAGAGACCATTATCGTTTTCATCAACATGAACCCTGGGCCGACAAGATAACCAAGGAAGAAAAGTTCTAGGCTGATAGGGAATTCACTATCCAGAGGAATTTCACCAACCTAAACCAACCGATGAAGGAAATCCTCAAGATGTTAATCAATGAGGGAATGGTGTCAGACCTATTACCCCCGGTAAATCCATGATCCAGGAAATTCAAACTTGAACGAATCTGCCAGTACCACTCCAATGCACCCGGCCATGATACTGAGGAATGCTGGGCACTTCGTCATTTAATTCAGAACATGATTGAAGGTGGTGAACTGATAAAAAGAAATTGGGATTATGGCCTCCCAGATGAAGAAATTCTCATTACTCCCACTGCATGGAGTCAGGATACAGTGACTGTTATTTCCTATGATAAGGAGCTGACCTTTACACCCTTAATGCTACCAGGTAAAGAGGTCCAAGAAATACAAAATTTTGTGAAGTTGGCCACACCCGATCCTTTAATCCTACCATTCAGACCCCAGTATCCAGTGATCAGTCTGAAGAGAGTCCCGTGGAACTACGGGAACGATGAAGGTTCCACCTCAAACAACATTACCATTGTGCCAAAGGAGAATCTCTTGTACCAGCCTGAATGGGTGATCAAAGCAGTCATCAAGGCCAAAAAAAAGGTGGCTGAAGAGAAAATAGAAGAGTTCCTCAGTAAAATGGGACACAATGAAATTAAAGTAGTGCAAAACCTGAAAGACGCACCCAAGTAGATGTCCATTATAGATCTGGTCTTATCATCAGTGGATCATCGCAACATTCTGGTTAAAGTACTTGAAGAAGCCCATCTGCCACATACCGTGAATGCTGAGAAATTTTATCACGTGGTAGAACATATCTTTAATAGCAATGTGATATCTTTCACTGACGAATATATACCCGCAGTAGGGACGGGCCATCGTAAGTCACTGTACATAGATGTAATGTCCTTAGGATATGTGATTGGAGGTGTACTGTTAGGTGGAGGATCATCCCTCAACATCTATCCCTACGACACCTTAGAGAGAATGAAGATTAACCCTAACCAGATAAAAACCAGTCATATGGTCATCCGGGTTTTCGATGGATCTCGCTGACAAGCTATGGGAGAAATTGAGCTTCCTCTGGAGATTGGGCCACACACTTTCTTTGTGTCCTTCCAAGTGCTCAACATCACCAATGGATATAACTTATTGCTGGGCAGGCTATGGATTTATATGGCAGGAGCTGTGCCATCCACCCTCCATCAACAACTCAAATACATTATCAACGGTAACCTAATCATGGTGAATGCCGAACCAGAATACCCTGTCTGCATACAGGGAGACATGCCAGTGATCAGCTTGGATGCAGGGATTGAACCTGCTAGTTTTCAAGCCGTGGAGGTAAGTGATACTCAGTACCTACCAGTTGGGGCACCAGCCTTAAAGCCTAAAGTCTCCCCCGAAGTGATGAAAGTGGGCTAGGAGATGGTATCTTTGGGTTACCACCCTGGAGAAGGGTTAAGAAAGAATCACCAGAGAATCAAGAGCCCGGTGCAAATCCCTAGTCAGTCAGGGAGAGCCAGATTAGGTTATTCATCCGGGTCAAACCGTCAGAACCCGCATAAGCATCCTAAGGCTCATGGTTCACCTAACTATTGCCAAATCTCAATGATGCTGGATTTGTGAAGCCAATGAGGAAGATCCCTGCTGTGGTATCAACCACGTTGTTTCCTCCAATCATACCGATAGGTGAGAGAAAGACCCCAAAGCTTGAGGGGGAGAGCGAAAAGGGAAAAGAAAAGCTCTTGTACGAAGGACGAGTCCCATTTGCTAACATGTGTGTTCTCATACACTATGAAGGTATGAATGATGATATCCCAGACAGTGATGAAGAGGATCAGATCCAAATTCCTCTCATCAAGAAAGAGAAGGGATGCAGTTTAAAGAGAAACCTCGACCCTATTTTGAAGGATGTCTTGGTCATCATCCGAGATAAGGCAGAAGAGAACAATTCCTTGATCCTTCCTGTTCATAAGGATCTGACCCTTGATAACTGGAGCAGCGTCCCTTGCCTCACTCAAAAAGGGTAAAAGGGCAGAGAGTCTGTCTGCCTTATAACATGGTTTCATTTACTGATTATTTTATTACACAGCTATAGCAGTAACTTTTGTCATGCTTTGCCAAATACTTTGTATATTTAAGTAGTTGCATGTATTAAAGTGAAAGCATTTTATTTTCAGGACTCCAGAGTTGGATTTGTTTGTCACTGCTGATGAAATGCCAACCTGTCACAGTGACTACAACTTTGATGTAGAACTAAACTTCGACTTGATGGATATTGATCAAGAGGAGGAAGATGACTATGAGGTGCCCGAGGAGATCAATGAATGGGTCGAAGACAAACCCAAACCAAACCTCGACCAAACCACCACTATCAATATAGGAACCTCCAAAAACCTCAAACAAATCCAGATAGGCTTAGACCTCACTCAAGACCAAAAGACCGATCTGATCGAACTCCTAACACAGTTTAAGGATGTATTTGCATGGTCACATGAAGACATTATTGGCCTATCAACTGACATTGTCATCCATCTAATGCCCATTCAAGATGGATTCAAGTCCGTTAAGTAGAAGCTCAGGTGATTGAAACCTGAATAGAGTCTGAAAGTTAAAGAAGAAGTTGTTAAACAATTCAAAGCCAGAATAATCATGGTATCAACATACTCGGAGTGGCTGTCAAACATAGTCCACGTGCCTAAGCTTGGAGGGAAGGTACGAGTATGCGTGGATTATAGGGATTTGAACAAAGCCTGCTTAAAGGATAATTTCTCGATACCTATTATCCATATCCTGATCAACAACACAACGCAGTACGGCATGTATTCTTTTGTGGATTGCTTTGCTGGTTACCATCAAATCATGGTCGCTGAGGAAGACAGGGAGAAAATAGCTTTCATCACTCCCTGGGAGGCCTTTTATTACAGATGACTATCCTTCAACCTTATCATTGTCGGAGCCTTATATCAGCGGGCCATGATGGCCCTATTTCATGACATGATGTATAAGGCGATAGAGGTCTATGTGGATGACATCATCATTAAATCCCGGAAGGAGGATGATCACATCGACCATCTAAAGAAGTTGTTCAACAGATTGCGTAAGTACAACCTCAAGCTAAATCCAGCCAAATGTGCTTTTGGGGTTAAATCAGGCAAGTTGTTGGGATTCCTAGTGAGCAATAGAGGCATTGAGCTGGATACCGCAAAGATTAAAGCCATCACAAAGATGCCAGTACCTCGAACAGAGAAGGAGATACGCGGGTTCCTGAGAAAAATTAATTTCATAAACAGGTTCATTTCCCAGCTCACAGCAACTTGTGAACCCATCTTCAAGGTACTAAGGAAGAATTCCTCCACGAAATAGAATGAGGATTGTCAGAAAGCCTTCCTTGCCATCAAGAAGCAGCTAATCGAAGCTCCAGTATTAGTACCCCCAAGGGACGGAGTTCCCCTGTTCATGTACCTTTCCGTCAATGCCAATGCAATAGGCTGCATGCTGGGACAGAAAGATGATAGTAGTAAAGAGAGAACTATCTACTACATCTGCAAAAGGTTCAGCAGTGGCGAACAGAAGTACACCTAGATCGAGAAAACCTGTTAGTGCATTAGTATGGGCCGCTATGAGGTTACAACATTATCTGCATGGGCACACCACCTACCTCATATCCTGCATGGATCCACTAAAATACGTATTCAACAAGCCAGTGTTGAATTATCGACTGTCCAAATGGCAGTTGATCCTACAGCAGTTCGACATTGTCTATATAACTCAGAAGTCTATCAAGGGTTAAGGCATTGCAGATCAACTAGCCGAAGCACCATCAGGAGGGTTCGAACCTCTGGAGACTTATTTCTCTGATGATGGGATCATGATAATTCAGCAAATTCGACAATAGAATGCAATCCAACTATGGAAAATATATTTTGATGGAACAATAAGCATGGAAGGTGCCGGGGCTGAGGCAATCCTCATCTCTGGTACATGAGAACAATATCATGTGGCTACCACGTGATAGTAGTGTGCATACAAGCCAATCATGTATGATGTTAAAGCACATACTTTGTAAACAATCTTATTTAATTAATAATAAAATATTTATTTAAGGCATTTAATTATCTACATGGTGCTATTTTTAATAATATGTAAATAACTCATAGTTTGAAGTAATGATTTTAGAATCATGATGAGATCAGAGATCATGCTAATGAGATCTAAATTCTTAAAAAGCTTAAAAACTAAAATAGTTCCCAATTATGGGATTACTAAAATGGGGATTAGTAAATCCGGATAGATTGGTACATATGTTGCTTGCTCATTGGATGAGGATGACTGATCTCATGGTCATTTGTGTGGAGGCACTAAAGTAAGTATGTAGGTGCTTATTGGAGAATAAGTTCACTGAACGTGACTCGCTATGGAATACCTAATTGAGTTTTACTCACCTGTCAATATGAATTCCTAATGTGATAGTAGTACAAGTGATCCTTGGACTTGAGATAATTATAGTATCTTATATGTAACAAATTATACTTTGACTTATTCCTTGAGGCCTTTTAAAATATATATAGGGTACGCTTGGGTAGAATGAGTTGCATATGGAGATAATATATTATCAATAAAGAATCTACCACCTCTAGTAAAAGAGGAGATATGTCCTATGTGATTTGTTCAATGACAAACCAGGAATCCTTGGCCAAGGTAGAATGAAATTAGAAAGAGGTTTCTAATTTGCATTATTTGGAGTTGTGCGTTTTTTAATTGAAATACATATGATTAAATAAATTAAGACTTGACAGTAAATCCATGTCTTATATTTAATTGGGACATTGTATGGTGGAAGGATTGAATTGTACGGTAACTATTAACTCACAGGTTCTTTTATGATTAATGTTGAAATCTATAATATTTGAAAAGTCGTTGATCGCTAGTGAGACTTATCCCTATTGTAGAATAAATGTTATTTATTTAAATAGATTATTAGTTTAATTTATTTATTTAAATAAGATTAGAATTGTTCTAATTGATTTATTCACAACCGGTTTAATATGGAGAACCTAAAGGGTCACACCATAAAAGGAAGAATAATTATTTAAGAATAAAATGGCATGATAGTAATAATGCATTAAGTGTAATTAATTTAATCTATGATGATATAATAAATTAAATAGCTTAATATTTATTATTTAATATTTTAGAAATATTAAATATAAATTAATAAGAGGAGTCTTATTAATATTATTATTATTATTATTATTTTAATTCTAAAGGAGTTTAGGAATTAATATAATATCAGTACTCTCTCTCAATCTTAATAAGATTAGGATATAAATTAATTAAAAGTGTTTAATTAATTAATTAAATAAAAAAACCTATTCTAATTTGATTAGGAGGGTTAACCTAATATCTATATAAAAGAGTCTTATATCAGAAATAAGGTACGTGAATGTTTTCAAAGGTTGGGAGTACACATATTCTATAGAGGTAGAAACAAGGGTTAAGCCAATAACCCATCTTCCTGAGTTCTTCATCTTCCTTGGTGGATCACCATTAGAGGCCAAACATTTGGGTGGCTGACATTGATCAAGGGAAGGAGCCACTATAGAGGAATCAAAGGAATCAAAGGAGTAGAACTTGTACCTGAGGAAGCTTGGATCTTCAAAAGTATAATTCCATCCTCTACTTCTATGTATTGACTGATAATTGATGCACAAGAAAGATTATGGTTAAGGGTTTGTAAGAAAATTTTAAAATATGATTTTTCATCCCTTCCGCTGTGTTTATGTAATTTGATTGCATGCTTATGTTTCTAGCAGACCTAACAGTGGTATTAGCGCCAATCTTGTGCTAATTATCAGTTTATGTTATTCCATACATTTATGATATGCGATTGGATCGAGTTCTTGGGCAACAAAATTTGTTCAGATTCTGCGAAGCTGCGCCGGTGCAAGGCATTCTTGCTGCGCAACTACGCCGATGTCTATTCCTGGTTTTCATGCTGCGCAGCTGCGCCGGTTCCCTTTACATTCCTGGCGCAGCTGCGCCACTAGACAAGAATTGGAAAATTCTTCTTTTATTTTGATTAATTAAATAAATGATTTATTTAATTAATAAAGGTTTAAAATAAATATGTTTATTTTATATGAAATATGATTTCAGAATTGCTAAAATTAAATAGTTTAATTTGGAATTATTTTTGAATGAAATAAAGGAGTTTATTTTTTCAAAAACAAAGTTTAGCAAACTTTTGCCCATTAACTAATATTAATACATATATGGAGTGAATTTATTTTCATGAGATGAATAAGTTTTATTGATACATATGATGATATGTATGTTAATAAAAGAGATTGATTATGGACTATGACCAATGTGATTGGATTTTATTTTAGATGAATGCTTGAATGTATGGGTTTTATAAAATGGGGTCTGCGTACCTCGTCTTTTCTGGTTTTTTTAATTGTAAATTATATCTCTCTCCTATGTACTTCCCCTTGACTGTTGATTATGGTTTCTATTTAAATGAAATAGTTTATGTAGTAGGATTAGTTAGAATTTTTGAAGAACTGGAGATCAAGGAGCAAGAAGCGCTTGAAGACCCATTTGTATGGAGCCCAGGTTTAAATGTAATCGTTACGTTTAAATTTAAATTCTTGTACTCCTAGGTTTGACCTTTTTGGTTCACTTGGTGGCTCTAGTGAACCAAACTAGAATAAAAGTTCAAAATCAATCCGGGTAGAATATAGTATTCTATATTGCATGCTAAATATTATATAGATTATATTTTATGCAAACATGCTTCGCATGTTTAATAAAATTACGCGTATTTTATATATATGTGTGCATGCGTGCTAAACAAGATGAGACAAATAATAACAAACCCCTCAAAAAAATAATATTAAGTCCGAAGCGTTCAAATGATATTTGGAATATCAAACGTCGCCTTCTAGCATGATTAATTAATAGAGTATTAAATATTTAAAATGAGTTTGTTGTGCTATCCACAAGGCGAGTATTGAGTATTTAAGATGTTAATTAATCACATTTGATGCTTATAAAGAAAATTGAACGATCTAGTCTTGTTGTGCTATCCACAAGGACGAACATTTTTCTTTTTTCAATTTATGGAAGTGCTAGGCTGGACTTAACTAAAATTATTTTAGTTCGGATGTGCACACACATGACCATTATGATTTAAGAGGCAAAATAAAAGGAGTTACATGGTGATGTAATTGACAAGAGTTGTCTACCTATTTATTTGTATATCGCTTGTTGTGCTATCCACAAGGTTATATACTTTTGAAATGGGATCCTTAATCTCACTAGCAAATCTTTAATTAGATGTTGTCGAACTATATAAGTGAGGGTAATATAGTTTGATGAAAATAGTGGGAGATACTAATTTAAAATAAAGACCTAAATTTATTTTGGTATGCAAAGTTAATAAAATGAATGTTTGCTAAAAATGTTGTCTTTTCACATGCAGAATTTTAAAAATGTCAAAATCACTAATCTCACTACGAAGCATACTTGATGCAAATAAGCTTACCGGACCGAATTATGAGGACTAGTTAAGAAATCTGAGAATTGTTCTCACTGCTGAAAAGATTTCTTATGTCCTAAATTCAACTATCCCTAAATCTGTTTCAGAAACAGCCTCTGAGAAAGAGATTGCCACTTTCAATAAATGGCAAGATGATGCATCTGTGGCTCAATGCATTATGCTCGCATCCATGAATAATGAGCTTCAGCGTCAGCACGTAAATATGGATGCTCCTACTATGCTGCTTCACCTCAAGGAGTTGTATGGTGAACAGAGTAGGACTGCTAGATATGAGATATTTAAGGAGCTCTTTCGATCTCGGATGACCGAGGGCACTGTCGTCGAGACTCATGTTCTGAAGGTAATCAATTTGATTGAACGCCTTGGACAGCTTGGGTTCGTCATAGATGGGGAGTTGAGTCAAGACTTGATCTTGCAGTCACTCCCTGAGTCCTTCTCGTAGTTTATGGTTAATTTTCACATGAATAAGCTAGATGTCATCTTGCCTGAGCTGCTTAACATGCTGGAAACTGCAGAAGGTCACTTCTCATCCAAGAAGAACCATGTCTTGATGGTGGATTCTTCCAATAAAAGGAAAAGGAAGAGGCCCAAGGTGTCTTCTGAAAGGAAGAAATCCAAGAAGGCTAAGGGAAAGGGGAAAGAAAAGGAACAAAATAAACCTGAACCAGCTAAAGGAATGTGCTTTCATTGCAACGAGCTGGGACATTGGAAGAGGAACTGCAAGAAGTTTCTAGCAAAGAAGAAGCTTGGAGAAGCTTTGACTTCCAATCAAGGTTTGTTTATGATTGAAATTAATTTTTTTGAAAGTCATAATTCTACTTGGGTATTGGATACTGGCTGTGGGTCTCACATATGTAACACTGTGCAGGGACTGGTTAGAAGTAGAAAGCTGAACAATGAAGAGGTGATCCTACGAGTGGGGAATGGAGCAAAGGTTGCTGCATTAGCTGTAGGAACTTATTGTTTAGCAATGCCTTCGGGCAAGTCCATTTATCTTAATAAATGTTAATATGTTCCGAATATTATTAAAAACATTATTTCAATTTCTGTATTGGATATGGAAGGTTTTGACGTTATTATAAAGAATAATGGTTGTTCTATTTATAAAGACGATGTTTTATATGGTATTGGAAATTTGTGAAATGGGCTTTATATACTTGACTTGCAAGAAAATATATTTCAAATTGAACAAACTAAGAAAAAGAAAAGAGATGATATTAATTATACCTACATGTGGCACTGTAGACTCGGTCATATCAATGAAACAAGATTATCCAAGTTGCATAAGGATGGGCTCCTAGAGCTATCCGATTATGAATCATATTCAACTTGTGAATCTTGTCTCATGGGTAAAATGACTAAATCTCCTTTTAGTGGAAAAGAAGAAAGAGTTACAGAATTGTTGGCATTGATTCACACAGACGTTTGTGGATCTATGACAACAAGTGCACGGGGTGGGTATTCTTATTTTATTACTTTCACTGATGATCACTCAAGATTTGGATATATGTATTTAATGAAATACAAATCAGAATCATTTGAAAAGTTCAAAGAGTTCATAAGTGAAGTAGAGAAACAAATAGGCAAGAGTATTAAGATACTTCGATCAGATCGAGGTGGAGAATACTTAAGCGGTGAGTTTCTCAATTATCTCAAAGAAAATGGTATAATCTCACAATGGACTCCTCCAAGTACACCACAGTTAAATGGAGTATCTGAAAGGAAAAATCGAACACTGTTGGACATGGTTCTATCCATGATGAGTTTTACCGACCTTCCAATTTCCTTCTGGGGTTATGCCCTAGAAACGGCTGCATACCTACTTAACAAGGTACCTACAAAATCCGCCCCAAAGACTCCATATGAGATGTGGAAAGGGAGGAAACCAAATCTTAAGCATGTTAAGACTTGGGGTTGTCCAGCTTATGTCAAAAAGTTTGAAAATGATAAGCTACAGACTAAATCCGATAAGTGTAGATTTGTGGGATACCCTAAAGAAACCGTAGGGTATTATTTCTATCATCCAACTGATCAAAAGGTGTATGTTACGAAATATGCTGCCTTCTTGGAGAAAGAGTTTACCCGTGAAGGGGTCAGTGGGAGTAAGATATATCTTGAAGAAGTTCAAGAACCACAAATTACCACGGATCAAAGTCCAGTACCTAACCAAGTAGAAGAAGCTACTGTACCACACCCTGTTCGTAAATTTGGAAGAGTACCAAAGATACCTGAGAGGTATGGATTCGTTATAGAGGATGACGATGAGGTACACATCATGAATAATGATGATCCATTGAATTACAAACAGGCTATGAGTAATAAAGACTCAGGGAAATGGCTTGAAGCCATGAAATCCGAAATGGACTCCATGTATGAGAACAAAGTATGGACTTTGGTTTCACCACCTGAAGGCATTAAGCCTATTGGGTGTAAATGGGTTTTTAAGAGAAATACTAGAGCAGACGGAAAGGTAGAGACCTATAAGGCCCGACTGGTTGTAAAAGGTTTCAAACAAAGACAAGGAGTTGACTATGATGAAACCTTCTCACAAGTAGCCATGCTCAAGTCCATTCGGATTTTGCTTGCGATTGCAGCTTATAACGACTATGAGATCTGGCAGATGGATGGGAAAACGGCCTTCCTCAATGGGAAACTTGAGGAGGATGTGTATATGACACAGCCAGAGGGATTTATTTCAAAAGTTGGAACAAATCAAGTCTGTAAGCTACAACGATCCATTTATGGGTTGAAGCAAGCTTGTCGTAGATGGAACACTCGTTTTGATGAGACAATCAAAGAGTTTGATTTTATCAAAAACAAGGATGAACCATGTGTATACAAGAAGGTTAGTGGGAGCGCAGTATCATTCCTTGTATTATATGTTGATGATATATTACTGATAGGTAATGACATTTCTATGTTACAATCAATTAAAATCTGGTTATCTAAAAACTTCTCCATGAAGGACTTGGGTGAAGCATCCTATATTTGGGGATAGAGATCTATAGAGATAGATCTAAAAGGATGCTCGGCTTATCCCAAGGAACGTACATTGATACGATGCTAAAGAGGTTTAGCATGGAAGATTCCAAAAGAGGTCTCATGCCGATCAGCCATGGAATACATCTCTCTAAGAAACAGGCCCCAAAGACACCTGAGGAGAGAGACCGTATGAGTAAGATCCCTTATGCTTCTGCAATATGATCTATCATATACGATATGATATGTACTAGACCGGATGTTGCTCACGCACTTAGTGTAACGAGCAGATACCAGTCGAATCCAGGAGAAGAGCACTGGAATGCAGTGAAGAATATCCTAAAGTCCTTGAGAAGGACTAAAGATATTTTTCTTGTCTACGGTGGGTCTGAATTAAAACTCGAGGGTTTCACGGACTCAAGTTTTCAAACAGACCAAGATGACAGTAAATCTATTTCAGGGTATGTGTTTACCTTGAATGGAGGCGCAGTGAGTTGGAAGAGTTCCAAGCAGCAAACAGTTGCTGATTCAGTGACAGAGGCAAAGTATATAGCTGCAAGTGAAGCTGCAAAGGAAGCTGTTTGGATGAAGAAGTTCATAACTGAACTTGGTGTGGTTCCTAGCATTGGAAAAGCAGTTCTCGTATACTGTGACAACACCGGAGCGGTTACACAGGCTAAGGAACCCAGGTCTCATCAGAAATTCAAACACGTGTTGCGGCGATTTCACTTGATCAGGGAGATCATTGAAAGAGAAGACGTCACCTTGGAGCGTGTGGACTCTCATGACAACATTGCAGATCCATTTACTAAAGCTCTAACACAACAACAGTTTGACCGTCACTTAGAGAAGATGAGTATGAGATACTATGGCGATTGACTTTAGTGCAAGTGGGAGATTGATAGTAGTGTGCATACAAGCCAATCATGTATGATGATAAAGCACATACTTTGTAAACAATCTTATTTATTTATTAATAAAATATTCATTTAAGGCATTTAATTATCTATATGGCGCTGTTTTTAATAATATGTAAATAACCCATAGTTTTAAGCAATGATTTTAGAATCATGATGAGATCATGCTAATGAGATCTAAATTCTTAGAAAGCTTAAAAACTAAAATAGTTCCCAATTATGGGATTACTAAAATGGGGATTAGTAAATCTAGATAGATTGGTACATATGTTGCTTGCTCATTAGATGAGGATGACTGATCTCATGGCCAATTGTGTGGAGACACTAAAGCAAGTATGTAGGTGCTTATTGGAGAATAAGTTCACTGAACGTGACTCGCTATGGAATACCTAATGGAGTTTAACTCGCTTGTCAATAGGAATTCCTAATGTGATAGTAGTACAAGTGATCCTTGGACTTAAGATCATCATAGTATCTTGTATGTAACAAATTATACTTTGACTTATTTCTTAAGGCCTTTTAAGGCATATATAGGGTATGCTTGGGTATAATGAGTTGCATATGGAGATAATATATGATCAATAAAGAATCTACCACCTCTAGTAAAAGAGGAGATATGTCCTATGTGATTCATTAAATGACAACCCAGGAATCCTTGGCCAAGGTAGAATGAAATGAGAAAGAGGTTTCTAATTTGCATTATTTGGAGTTGTGCGTTTTCTAATCAAAATACATATGATTAAATAAATTAAGACTTGACAGTAAATCCATGTCTTATATTTAATTGGGATATTGTATGGTGGAGGGATTGAATTGTACGGTAACTATTAACTCACAGGTTCTTTTATGATTAATGTTGAAATCTATATTATTTGGAAAGTCGTTGATCGCTAGGGAGGCTTATCCCTATTGTAGAATAAATGTTATTTATTTAAATAGATTATTAGTTTAATTTATTTATTTAAAGAAGATTAGAATTGTTCTAATTGATTTATTCACAACCGGTTTAATATGGAGAACCTAAAGGGTCACACCATAAAAGGAAGAAGAATTATTTAAGAAGAAAATGGCATGATAGTAATAATGCATTAAGTGTAATTAATTTAATCTATGGTGATAGAATAAATTAAATAGCTTAATGTTTATTATTTAATATTTTAGAAATATTAAATATAAATTAATAAGAGGAGTCTTATTAATATTATTATTATTATTATTTTAATTCTAAAGGAGTTTAGGAATTAATATAATATCAGTACTCTCTCTCAATCTTAATAAAATTAGGATATAAATTAATTAAAAGTTTTTAATTAATTAATTAAATAAAAAAACCTATTCTAATTGGATTAGGAGGGTTAACCTAATATCTATATAAGAGTGTCTTTTATCAGAAATAAGGTACGTGAATTTTTCCAAAGGTTGGGAGTACACATATTCTATAGAGATAGAAACAAGGGTTAAGCCAATAACCCATCTTCCTGAGTTCTTCATCTTCCTTGGTGGATCACCGTTAGAGGCCAAATATTTGGGCGGCTGACATTGATCAAGGGAAAGAGCCACTACAGAGGAATCAAAGGAATCAAAGGAGTAGAACTTGTACCTGAGGAAGCTTGGATCTTCAAAGGTATAATTCTATCATCTCCTTCTATGTATTGATTGATAATTGATGCACAAGAAAAATCATGGTTAAGGGTTTGTAAGAAAAATTTAAAATCTGATTTTTCATCCCTTCCGATGCATTTATGTAATTTGATTGCATGCTTATGTTTCTAGAAGACCCAACACCAAGTTGTAGTTTGTCAACACCAACAACACGGCTGAATATGAAGGCTGCATAATGGGCTTGAAATTAGCACAATCCATGGGTGTCAAGCATCTACTAGTCTTTGGAGACTCTGAATTGGTTATCAGATAGACCACTGGGTATATCACACCAAAGAACTGCATTTGCTGCCCTATCATTAGCAGCTCATCAAAATATCCATAGAATTTAAAGACATAACTTTCATGCATATTCCTCGGGGTAGGAATGACTTCACTGATGCATTGGCGACATTGGCTTCTTTGATCGGCATATCTGATAGGAGTGGGATTCCCGATATCAAATTTATAAGACAAAAGACCCCGACATACGGGAATTACATTGGAGAAGTATCAGATGAAATACCTCCTATCAAACAACCTTTGTATCGAGATATCAAAGAATATCTCCGAGATGGATCTACACCTACTGGGGCAAGCCACTCTGAATGAAAGCGGATTCATAAGATGGCCTTGAAGTTCTATCTGAGCGGAGACGCACTCTATAAGAGGGATGTCAGAATCAGACTCTTAAGATGCCTGGATAAAGAGCAAGCTCAGAGACTGATGGACGAGGTACACGGTGGAATATGCGGTACACACATAAGTGGTCATCTGTTGTCCAAGAAGATATTAAGAACAGGGCATTACTGGATCTCTCTCAAAGCTGACTGCAACGACCACGTCAAGAGGTGCTACCAATGCCAAATCTATGGAAATGCCATCCATGCTCCTCCAAATGAGCTACACAGCATGAGTTCGCCATGACCTTTCTCTATGTGGGGAATGGATGTAATAGGCCCATTAGAACCCAAAGCCAACAATGGTCATCGAATCATCTTCACCATGATAGATTACTTCACCAAGTGAGTTGAAGCTGCCTCTTTTCCCAAAGTCACTAAAGAGGTCATCATTGGTTTTATCAGAAATAATATCGTCTGGCGATATGGACAATCGGAGGTGATCGTATCAGACAACGCCAAGAACTTAAATAATCAGATGATGAGAGAACTGTGCAGTGAGTTCCACATCAAGCATATCAATTCCGTCGTCTATCGGCCCAAGATGAATGTTGTTGTGGAAGCGGCCAACAAAAACATCAAGAAAATCATGCAAAAAATGTTCGCCAATCACAAAGAATGGCCTGACCTATTGCCTCTAACCCTTTTAGCATACAGGACATCAATGCGTACCTCTACTACAGCTACCCCTTATTCATTGGTCTATCGCATGGAAGCAGTCCTTCCCATATAAGTAGAGATGGAGTCCTTGCGAGTATTAATAGACGCTCAGATGGAAGAAGACCAGTGGTCGCTAGATCGGTACCACCAACTGTCCCTGTTAGATGAATAGAGGGCTACAGCCATTTTCCATGGGCAATTATATCAGCAAAGAATTGCTCGATCCTACAACAAGAAAGTCTGAATACGGCAATTCAAGGAAAAAGACTTGGTGTTGAAGAAAGTTTTGGCCAATCAAGATGAAGCCAAAGGAAAGTTCGCCCATAATTGGGAAGGCCCTTTCCTTGTCAAGGAAGTGTTGAGAGAAGGTGCTATCAGATTGCATGAGATGGACGGGAGTGAATTTCCCTAACTCATCAATTTAGATACCATAAAAAGGTACTATATATGAAACACATGTCAGCGTTATCCTGGTCCTGCGAATCGATTAAATCAGGTTCAATTTTCAATAAAAAAAAAAGGAACTACTAATAACCTGGTCTCCCCCCACCCAGGAGTACGTAGGCAGCCATTCTTGGTGCGGTAAAACCAAACAAAAACTCAAAAACTCATCACACCAAACTCAAAAGAGACATTTGTCAAGCCTTTCTCACACAAAAATGAAACTACGAATGACCTGATCTCCCTCAACCCGAGAGTACGTAGGCATCCATTCATGGTGCGGTTTGACCTTCAAAGAAAAACTAAAAACCAATAAAACCAATCCCAAGACACCGAAATCATATGAAACCTAAATTCTATCAAGCCTTCATGGTCAACAGGCCATCTGAGATATTCTCCGACATCTCACTGTCAATCCATCAAGGAGAAGCTCGTGATACATCAACAACAGCAAGTCATGAAAGAAGTGGTAATCACTCAGCAATGACAATACATATCCAACAGGGAAGTGAATCAAAATATATTTCTCTGATATATAATATTGTTTGATATTTACAATGTGTCCTGTACATGACAAAAATGGCTGATCTAGTATGTGCAGGAAAAACAAATTTAGTCTATGGACCTATGGACAAGCAGGAGAGCAATGCCAATATGGCATCTCTCTTTGAAGATGGAGGAGTAGCTGCAAGTGCAATACCCTTAGCCTCTATAGGAACAAGCACATCCGCAGCCATCTGCATAGTGGCATTGTGACCGTCGATGAAAGCACTCATATCTCCAACTAGACTGCCTATATATAACCTAAGGGCTGTGCTGTCAGCAATATATACATCACGAGTGGCTATGGCCTCATCCCTCTCTACAAAATTAGCATCCCTGGCAATCAAAGTCTCCTCAATCTAGATAAAAGCAGCATCTCGAGAACATTGAGCGTCATCTCTCTCAACCAACACTACATCCCGAGTAGGTCGAGCCTCGTCTCTGGTAGCAAAAGTTGTATCTCTGCCAAACATGGCAGTCAACATCAGCGCCCTAGCCTGATCTCTCTCAAAAGTCATCCTAGCTAATAAATCTGCCAAAGCTGGATCTGTCCCGACAGGAATGATCGGCGGGTCACTAACTAAGGCTGCTGTCAGACCTATGAACAAATCGTCCTCTATAGGAGAATCAGGATCCTCCATGGGATCCTCCTCATCTGAATCCACAATCAGAGCTGATTGGATGAATGTAGCTGATGCTATATCGGTCTCCAACCATGCTGAGTACTCTGGAGAATGATCTAGGTGGCTAGTAAAGAAATTATCCCTCTCCCTATGGGTCCAACACTCATAAATCCTGATCAGGTCGGATGATAACATAGAAGAAGCTGACATCCACTGATTAATAGCCCCCTCAAAATGGTGTAGGCTCTGCAACTATCGAACTAACCCATAACTGCCAGAGGATGATACGTGGTCACCCCTTTCAATCCCGCCAGGGGCAGGTACTCCATGCCAAATGCATGGGTGATAAAGCTATAGGGGGAGACTAGCCCGGAGAATGGCAGAATCAAAAAAGGATGCACAATATCGAACAAAAAAGCTGACCATGTCTCTACATCCAAACACTCTGCCGGTTGAAATAAGTATAACATGGCTATCTCATGGGTGAAACAATACCCCTGGTGTCTGAAGAAACCAATCGGGAGAAAGTGGGATATGAGCCACACGTACAACAAGACAGAGCTACCTCTGAAAAACCCCTCTGGATGGGTACGACAATAAGTAGCTGACTTCAGTGTCTCAGCCAATATTATCAGTAGGATGGTGCAACCCTGTCTAAGGGCCCAAAACATGACCATCAAACTGACGTCCAAGTGGTTCAAGGGTAGTGGCATATGAACATAGGCCACGATACACATCAACAAGAGGTCTACACGGGCGAGCTGCCACGCATCTACCGAAATGATAAAATCCCCAAAATGTTGCTCGTAGCTGTCTAACCGGCCAAAACGATTGATCAAAAAGTCTATGGATATCACATGGCCGGCAATAATCTCCTCAGTGATAACTCGGCGTCTCAGACCCGACATAGTCATAAATGGTCTCCTCATGTCACTGACGGCTGTACGAGCGCAAGGAAGATCTAGTGCCAAGCCTGTAAGACGCTCATCCTCCTCTAAAGTAGGAGTCGTCTAGTAAAGCCCAAAATAGAAAACCTATCGATCAGGTATCCAGCATGATAAGATACCATCCACAAACCCATACGGAACATGGAAGGCTAAAAGGGCTAGAGAATGCCCTAACATCTGATCTACTGTCCCTCTGGCTGTGAGGGGCAGACTGTCATACCACGACTGCAATGAAGATGCCACCAAGGACATTGGCGAATGCTCAATACGACTGACGGTGGATGACAACATCTGTATCATCGTATCACAAGACCATCCAGTGGTCAAATCTGAACTCATCTGTCTAAATGCATATCCATGGCATAATACATGCATAATGACAATGATAAACATGATGCAAAAGATAGGAAATATCATGCATATCTACAATAAATTGTTTACTGCAAGCATCATCTCTATCTTCTAATACAGTGCAAAATAAAAAGTGTAGGGATATGGGGTACAACCCCCCAACTACTAACAGCGGCTTATCAAAATGGGGCATAGCCACCCAACAGCCAACATAGTGGCCTATCAAAAGATATAGCTACAATAGTTATCCAAAAAGATCCAAAATGTCTACACTCAGGCTGTTAACCTGCTCCATCTCCTCTGTGAACCCAAAGTCTCGGCCATCAAGAATGTCAGGGCGGTACAAGGGAGGATCAGCCCCTGTATAACTACTAGGTAAATGGACCTGTGGAAGGTCCCGCTTCGGAGAGGGATGGATCAAACAAAGATACCTCTGATGGATCTCGATCAAGATGCCTGATGAACAAATAAGCTCTCTCCAACTGCTGGGTCGGTCCTGTAATCTAGTCCAAGTGGGTAGGCTCTTGAAGACAAGCTATCTAGTCTGTCATCAACACATACCCCAGCACCATATCTGCTATAAAATGGGTGGCACAAGTCTGAGCCCCAATAGTGTGAGGACTCCACCAGCTGCTGAATGCCTCCTGGCTGTATGGACCATTTGACAGGGTAAAGCCATCTACGCCCTCCATCAGAATGTTTATGAGTGGCTGGACTAGTGGCCAATAATGCCAAGTAGGAGGAACAATGGGAATGCGGATCTACCCTGTAATGCTTCTAATAGCACGCTCTCCTAAATAGAGTTCCCAACCTCCCTCTGTCAAAAAATGGGACTCTACGAGTTGACAATGCATACTCTCGGCCAGTAGGGAAACCTCCCTCAAACTCGACAGTCAAAAAGTCTGAGTTATATGGCACCCATTATATCAACCCTGCTGTCAAAAGCTCCAGCTGAAGGCGGGAATGGGTGAAACCCTTAGCAACAAGGACCTCCGTCAGAGTGGAGTGGTGCCAAAGCCGTCCCCAAGGATAAGACTCCAAGCCCAAAGTAATGGCGGGACATAAGCAAGGAAGCCTCTCGTATGCCCAAAACTGGCCATGTAAATATCAAAAGTACTCAGTGACCAGGAATGACAAATGTAAATGCAGAAATCAAAAAGGTACAAGAAAGATATACTCACCAGCAGGAATGGGTAGAACCCTAACCAAGCCTCTGTCACACCTTCTGAGTGCATGCGCATGCCTCAGAGAAAATAGGCAAAGGTATAGGTACCCCAATCAAAGTCACTGAGGCGCTATACATATTAAGTGGCATTGACCAGGTCAAAGGACACAGTCGCAGAGTTGTCTGCCAGAAAAAAACCCCTGATGATCACCAGAAACAATCACCGCAGGATGCGATCCCTAACCCTGTAATCATCAAGTAGAGGCTCAAGCACAGACCCAATCTGGGCATCAACGCTCAAGGGACCAGATCAGACCATCCGACCCTTGATCTCCATCGCAAGAACTCCCAGCAGGGGACCAAACAGCAGTGGGTGTAATGTCAGCCATGACAGGCACTGGCTCACCCTCGAACTCGATGCCGGTGATGAACCTTCAGTCTATAGGCGTCATCATCACCTCACAGTCCAACAAGTGGAGAGACTGAGTCTGGTGGAACCAGCTCTCAGATAAAGCCCTCATAGAACCCCAGAGTCAACGACGAAGAAGAATAGAAAAGAACGCCTGAAACCCCCAGGTGTCAACAATGTCCCTGTAGTCCTAGTTTAGAGTGTGATACATGGAATGTACATTAAACTAGTTCCCTCGAGGTTGCGTGAAGCCAGGAACTTGCATCAAAAGCCAACCCATGTCAAAAACCTGTGCCCCGAGATTGGCAAAAGGAAGAAAGAAGATCCAGAAATAGAAAAAGCATCAGTCACCTCGTTGGCATGTAGGAACCTCAAGGGATGATGACTCAAATCTCCCAGCAGATCCTGGACTGGCACAACAATGCCTAGAAGCTCTGCACGTGGGGCCTGAGCTGGGGCATGAGCAGCAAATGAAGCCTCCTCATCGTCTATATCAACCGGCAGCTCATCCTGGGCCGGATGAATCACTGAATCCGCTAACCTACTGAGGCGGCCGGGCTGGACGTGGCTGAGGAACAACAGAAGCTCTCCTCCGCCTAACGCCTGAAATGACCCTGATGGCACTACCAGGTCTATCTTGGTCCATAGCCTGGACAAAGTCTCCAAATCACCTCAGAAAGGGTGTGGTAAGCCTAAAACATGTAGCTTATTAATTTAAATGAGTACTTTATACATTTCTAAGTACAAAAACATGCATGGGTCAGTAAAAATCCCCAGTAGAGTCAAAACTGCATGTTTTTCAAAAGCTAAATCCTAAAAAATGCATGGGTCAGTCAAAAATCTCCAGTAGAGTCAAAACTGCATGTTTATTAAATGCTCGGGCTTTTGAAATTTTTTTGCCAGAGTCTCCTTTGTAAACTTAACTGTCCGCATGCACACAGGCATGTCTAGGGGGCCATTCAGTAGCACACCTTTGCAAAAATAGAAACAGTTCATATATATCAAAAAATATAAAATAAATTTCACATGGTAACCAAATTACCATGGACATTTTTTTAGTTGAAAATCCAGGCTCGCTAGGCCTCTAAAAGGATGAGTAAACTAATCAAAAAAGACAAAAAATTGACAGTCTCATAATCTGAATTTTCTTACATCAAAATGTGCATTGCAGTAAAATATACATACTTATGAAGTCAAAAAAAATTTATCAGGTCATATACGCATGCATTTTTGATACAGTGCATTTAAAAGCACCCTACGTGTTTTACATACTTCTAATGGTCAAAAATTGAAAAGAAAGGATCTAAATGTTACCTGGGATGTGCAGAACGCGTGGCCACTGACGGAATCTAAAAAAAGCTGCCCGAACTCTGTAGATCTAAAAAAGAAAATCGGATTCCGTTTGAAACTTAAAACTAAAAATGAACATATGAGCTCCCCGCTGCCCATTTTAAAAGAGCAGGAAGGAGTGGCCCCTCCCGCGGCTGCCGTACCTCTACCTGCGGCACCCTAGGGTGGGCCCCACTCCCTCCGACTTGGTTTGGTTTGAGTTAAAAAGGACTTCATAAGAGATGAAAAGTCAAATTTGAAAAAAAATCGCTATGCGATTGAGCGGTTTGTCTTGAAATCTCGCTTTTAAGCAACGATATATTGACAGAATGAGGAACCTCCTGAAAACCATTGGTATTCATCCTGAAGCAATAGCCGGGGACCAATAATGAAAACTACCAAAAAACTACGAAAAACTGCCAAAAATTGCCACTTTCGAAGCATCGGGTACTGACCGATGATAGTTCAGCAGTTAGCTCAACCCCAGCAAAGCGTCGGGTACTAACCGATGACAGTTCAGCTGCTGGCTCAACCCCAGCGAAGCATCGAGTACTGACCGATGATAGTTCATCCGTTGGCACAACCCCAATGAAGCATCGGGTATTGACCGATGACAGTTCAGCCGTTAGCACAACCCCAGGGAAGCGTTGGGTACTGACCGATGACAGTTCAGCCATTGGCTCAACCCCATCGAAGCGTCGGGTACTAACCGATGACAGTTCAGCCGTTGGCTCAACTCCAACGAAGCGTTGGGTACTAACTGATGACATTTCAGCCGTTGGCACAACCCCAGCGAAGCATCGGGTACTGACCGATGACAGTTCGGCCATTAGCTCAACCCCAGCGAAGGGTAGGGTACTGAATGATGATAGTTCAGCCGTTGGCACAACCCCAGCGAAACGTCGGGTACTGACTGATGACAATTCAGCCGTTGGCTCAACCCCAGCAAAGCGTCGGGTACAGACTGATGACAGTTTAGCCGTTGGCTCAACCCCAATGAAGCGTCGGGTACTGATCGATGACAGTTCAGCCGTTGGCACAACCCCATCGACGTCTCAGCCGTTGGCCCAATCTAGCGAAGCATCAAAAGTGATCCGATAACGGAAATAATAAAATAATCCATCCCCACAAAGGACCGATGATGGAATCTGTTATACACATCCTCAAAAGGAGTACCAAGAAGGATTGATGATTCAACTTCTTATGGCCAATTACCGATGCAAATTATCGTCGAGATGTGCATCGGGAACACCCATTGAAGTAACTCGGCGGCAGAGATATCCCTAGCTGAGGAGCCTTTTGAAATTTACAACAGCATCAGCCGAAGGGAAATATGCCTTAGGGAGAGTATTGACAGACGTGGGAAACCATTGGTCTCAAACCGAGGTAGCATCAATAATGTCCATCCCCATCAAAGTCAACAAAGCTATCATGGATAACGTCATCCCCAGTAGAAAGTGACAAAAACATTCTGTGATAGCTTAAATCTGATATCCTACCAGTAACTGCCTGACAGTGCTTCCCCAAGGGTTATCATGAATGACAATATCCCCAGCAGAGAGTGACTTGAGCATTCAGTGATAATCCTAACCCCTCGCAGATATCTAACATTCAACACATATCATCCCATGCATTGCCTTGCCTTTGCATTTGCATTTCTAGTTTCTAGCAATCTTTATCCTGTTCATTCCATTGCATTGCATAAACATGATAAAGAGGGGCATCCGTAGACACTCAAAATTTTGTTTCCCTGTTACTAACACTGTAGGAGGGAAAAACTGTCTTGTCAAATCAACCCCGATCTTAATACCGAGCCTCAACTCAACCCCGGTCTCAATACCGGGACATCAACTCAATCCCAGTCTCAATACCAGGCCATTAACTCAACCCCGGTTTTAATACCGGGCCATCAACTCAACCCTGGTTTCAATACTGGGCCATCAACTCAACCCCGGTTATAATACCGAGCCATCAACTCAACCCCGGTCTCAACTCGTGAAGTTTAGGTCAGCCCCAGTCTCAACCCAGAGGTACAGGTCAGCCCCAGTCTCAACACGGGAAGTACAGGTAAGCCCTGGTCTCAACCCGGGAAGTACAGGTCAGCCCCGGTCTCAACCCGGGAGGTACAGATCAGCCCCGGTCTCAACCCAGGGAGGTAGAGGTCAGCCCCGGTCTCAACCTGAGAAGTACAGGTAAGCCCCGGTCTCAACCCGAGAGGTACAGGTCGGCCCCGGTCTTAACCTGGGAGGTACAGGTCAGCCCTGGTCATAACCCGGGAGGTAAATATCAACCCCGATCTCAACCCGGGAGGTCAGGTCAATTTTTGAAATAATCTTGAAGCCTTACATCATATCCATAGACAAACCTGGAAGCACCAAGTCAGCCTCAAAGACAACCTGGAGGAAAAATAGAATCGACTAGGATACAAACCTTAGAGACAACCCCAGGAAGACAGTCGAAGGCCATGCCAACACTGAACGCAACCCCGGGAGAGGCAAAACTGTCATTTTACCAACTTAAAGCCAATTTAGTCAAACTTAAGCTGAATTGATTTCACTAAGGTCAAAACGAACCATAACAATGATCCCTAGTGGAAACAGCGCAAGACAGCTCAACCGATAAACTGTGAGGAATCAATGACCTGGTTATGAATCCATCTTTTTGGACTCGAAAAAGATTTTCTCCTATGTCATTGCGACACTCTCTACGAGGGCTTTCCAAAAAGGTATCGCACGCCTCAAACGGACGCTCCGATCAAAAGTTAGAAAGTGTCAAATCTGACATCGCGTTGCTCAAAGTGCACGTACTTTGATGCAACAGGACCGGCCAAGTGGAGCCACACCTCTACCTGCGGCTGCCGCAGGTAGAATCGCTTCTTCTGTGTCGATATATATGAGTGCACCCCCAGCTCATTTGAAAAATCATAAACGCTCTGAACCTCTGCCCGTTTAGTTTCTCATCCATATTCTTGTCCTCAAAACCCAAATTTTTTCACTCTAACACGTAGATACACCCACATATTACCACATATCAAAAATTAACCGATAGAAACGGATGTTTAAAGCCTATGATCTGGCAAAAAGCCCGTGTAGCAGTCCATTGCGAGTATTTTTACGATCAGAAAGTTCCTATTACTTCATTGCACTTTTATACAATTGCACGTTAAGTTTCACTTTCTGAATATGCCTGGAACTCAGTTTCATGGTCGTTTTTGCTTACGTTTTGTACATTTTAGTACATATAATGCATTTTTTGGCATTTTTACAACTTAGATCATCGATCCGTCGCTTCTAACAGCTTTCATTTACATATATCTTTGTTTTTAGTAACTTCGCAGGACTAGGTTATCTTCCCAGTCCGAGTTTGGCTTTTTAATGTGAATATTTAATTTTATATATACTAACTTTTCAATTCTGTCAAGCTCGGATGTCAAATCTGAGGTAGTTTACTTCTTTTATATATATATATATATATAAATTTTTCTGACTGATTTGGGCCAGGATTTATATTTCGTGGCCTTTTTATTGCTTTAACACTACAAGAAAAAGCTATATTTCTGACGAAAACATCTTCGACAGAAGTAATTCCCTCGAACTTATACTAGTCTCGACGGAATGTTCGGTCGGCCCTAATTCAGTCGACCTTAGAATACCTCGACAGAATTTTGTCGATCTTAAGCACAGGTCCTTGGCGCGAAGTGTTCCCGCCTGCGCGAAAAATAAAGTCGATGGAAGTATCTATTTTTGACTTATTAGTCCATTGAATTTAATATAACCTCGACAGAATTAAGGACGACTAAATTCCTTCGGAATTAACAAAGATATTTTTTCTAAACGACCGAGCCCAGCCCTATTTGTCTTATTCTTTCATTTTCTTCTCCCCGTTTCTCTCACAAGCTGCTGCATCAAGCCTTCCTCTCCTTTACAAATCTCTCCTCTTCAATCATTTATATTAAGCCCTAATTATCAATAAGCCCTAACTTGGAAACCCCCAATTTTGTGTACTTTAAAATCCTAATATATATTACTGTGAGTTGTCGACGACTGGTGGTGGTGTTCGGCGAGTGGTGGCGGCAATGGTGGTGTTCGGCGACTGGTGGCGCGCAGCTGCTAGTGGTGGTTTCGACTGGCGTGCTGGTGGTGGTGGTGGTTTCGACTGGTGGTGATTTCGGAGCAGTGGTGGTGTTAGGCGGTGGCTACTGGTGGTGTTAAGGGCGACGGCTACTGGTGGTGGTGTTGTAATTTCTTCCTTTATTGTTGATTTCAATTTTAAAGGTTAGATGTTAATTGTTTTTGTAGTTAGATTTCTGAAATCATAATTTTAGGAACCTTGAATATTGTTGTGAATGAATTGCTGTGAATGAATTAATTTGCTATATAGATCTTAATGAATTGTTGTGATTGAATTACTGTGAACCTTGAATATGTTTATTTAATTTATTTGAGTATATACAAATGTTAGCCCTAATTTGTTTGACAGAAATGTTTGTTTGAAGATTTTTCATGTTCCTTAATTTGCAGATTTGGGTATATACAATTGTTGAATTGTATTGTTGAATTATATAAACTGTGATATATGTGGACTGTCATATGTGTCTTAATATTGTCATATTTGTTATATCCGACGGAATTTTCGACGTAATTTTGTCAGAATTCAGCAATTACAATATAATATAATATAATATAATACAATTTAAATAAATTAAATTAAATAAATAATATAATATAATATAATTAAATCAAATAAAATAAAAATAAATTAAATTAAATTAAAATTAAATTAAATTAAATTAAAATTAAAATTAAAGTAAATTAAATTAATAATTAATTAAAAGATATAAATACTAAATAATTAATAATTAATTAAAAGAGATAAATAATAATTAATAATTAATTAAAAGAGATAAATAATAAATAAAAATAAATAATAAAATATAAAATTAAATACAATTAATAACTAACTAGCATTTGCTTAGTTGGGATGCAATATTCAATAAACTAAGTAGGAGTTAGTTTTTCATTGGCAAAATAAACTAAGTAGCATTTGCTTAGTTTGCCGCAATATTCAATAAAATACAATTAAATATAATAAAATTAAATACAATTAATAACTAAGTAGCATTTGCTTAGTTGGGATGCAATATTCAATAAAATCTTGAGAGTCTTTCCGATCTCCAGAAGTGTAGACATTTCAGTTCCATCATAAAGAAAGCATCTTTGTGAAGCTTTGAATCCAAAGCATGTCTTCATCTATTTCCCTTTACGTAGGCTATCAATGAATTTTATAGGAAAATCATACTTCTTTGCCTGTAAAATTCATTGATAACCTATGTATATATCTGTATCTTGATGAAGACGTACATGCCTTGGAGGTGTCAACTTAGAAACCTGTTCGACATTCACTCATTAGGAGTGAATGTCGAATAGTCCCCAGTTTGGGACTGTTACTGGATGTTATTTCTCTCACTTAGGTCGATGCCAATGCACAGGGTGCGTTTTTATAAATTTTGAGGAACTTTCAGCTCGTGTCTTTACATGTTCTCCGAGTGCATACTTAGACTAAGTTTTCTTGGTCTATTTCGTGTACTTGGAGATCATGGGGAGGTGCTGCTAAATTGTTTTGAAAATAGTAGAAACGTGCTTAAGATTGGCACTAGTGAGGAGATGCGTCTAGGAATGGGATATAAGCCTAACCCCTATAGAGTGGAGATATATACTAGGTAAACTAAATTCATGCTTGGACCACATTCATGATTATTCTTGATCTAATTAGGTATTTTCTTCAATTAAAGATGGATGCCGACCGGAGTTGGATGTACCGTAGGATAAAGATTGATGGGAGGGGATTAGTTGATGCGTACCATGACGGGGTGTCCAATTTTATGAACAAAGCAATAGAACATGTTGATGATCCGAACGGAAAGATGAGATGCCCGTGTCTCAAGTGTAAGAACATGATATGGAAGACTGCTGATGAAGTGAAATTTGACTTATATTCACGTGGGTTTGTGGATGGGTATTCGGTATGGATTCATCACAGGGAATCAGTTGAGTTTAGAGAACTGACAGACTATACTGTAGACCAACTAATTCACGGGGATTCCCAATCAGATAACTATGATGTCGTGGAGATGTTGGTAGTTGCGTATGGCCCTACGCATATTGACTGGGAAAAAAAGTGAGCCTGCATCAAGCAGTGCTGACGATCAAAAGACAAATAATTCAACAGCTGCCTTTTACAAGATGCTATCTGAATTAAGGACCCCATTGTATCCTGAACACGACAAGCACACCAGGCTTTCTGTAGTGACGAAGCTTTTACACTACAAGAATAAGCATGACTGCAGTGAGAGAGGATTCAATGATTTGCTTGCTATTTTTGGGGAGTTCTTACCTAAGGATCATACCCTGCCCGCGAGTTACTATGAAGTGAAGAAGATGGTTAAGGGGTTGAATCTCGGGTATGAGAAGATCGATGCTTGTGAGCATGACTGTATGTTATACTATGGGGAGGATAAAGATAAGGTGCAGTGTGATATATGCAATTTGCCTCTATACAAGATCACAAAACGTGGGGGGAAGGAGAAATATGTTCCGAAGAAGATATTACGGTACTTTCCTCTTGCGCCAAGGTTGCAGCGGCTATTCATGTCTTCGCACACTGCACCCAGTATGCGTTGGCATAGGACAAGGGATGCCATCCCTGGTCAGCTTATTCACCCAGCAGATGGAGATGAATGGAAGACTTTTGATGCCAATTTTCCACAATTTGCTGACGAAGTTAGGAATGTCAGGCTTGGCATGGCTACAGATGGATTTTGTCCATTTAATAATTTTAGTCAGCCATACTATGTTTGGCCAGTGATTATGGTAGCTTACAATCTTCCACCGTCAATGTGCATGAGGGATCCGTATTTTTTCTTGACTTTACTGATACCGGGGGATAAGAGTCCTACAAAAGACATCAACGTGTACCTTAGACCGTTAGTCGATGAACTTAAGATGTTGTGGGAGACAGGGGTTCAGACTTTTGATAAATCTGTCGGGGAGAATTTTGATGAAGGCAGCCTTGTTGTGGACTATCACCGACTTTTTGGCACTTGGGATGATTAGTGGTTGGTCGACACATAGTAAGTTGTCATGTCCAGTCTGTATGGGGGATGTGCAGGGCACACAACTGTGTCATGGGCGAAAAACTAGTTTCTTTGTTACTGCTAGAAGATTCTTGCCTGTTGAGCACAGTTATAGAAAGATGTCTACACAGTTCAACAGAAAGACAGAAAAGAAGGGGGTTGTTGGTCTCTTGTCAGGCAACAATGTACTGGGATGGCTAAATGATCTGACATTTTCACCACCTGGGAAGGAGCATGCTAAGTTGAGAGCAATAGGGTATGGTAAAGTTCATAACTGGACACACTCGCCCATTTGGTTTAAGTTGCCATACTGGGTCACACTAGCACTTCGTTATTGCATAGATGTCATACGGAGAAAAATGTGTTCGAGAACTTGTTTTACACTGCTGGATACGAGTGGTAAAACAAAAGACAATGATAAATCACGTAAAGACTTGGAGAAAATGAACATCAGGAGGGAATTGTGGCTCCGACCTAACAACTCAAAACCAAAAGCTCCATTTTATCTTACCAAGCAACAGGTTGAAAACATTTGCAAGTGGCTTAGTGCATTGAAGCTACCAGATGGTTATGCTTCTAACATCTCTCGTTGTACTAAGGTTGAGCAGTTGAAAATTAACGGGTTCAAGAGTCATGGCTGTTATGTATTCATGCAGAAGTTGATTCTAATTGCCTTTCGTGAAGTATTACCGAGGAATATTAATGATGCCTTTACCGCACTTTCAAATTTTTTTCGGGATATTTTCTCAACTGTTATAAGGTACAGTGATGTGGAACAGATGGAGAAAAATATAGTGTTGACAATGTGCAAGCTCGAAATGATCTTACCTCCGGGGTTCTTTGACTCGATGGAGCATTTGTCGATTCATCTGCCATATGAACTTAATCTTGGAGGATCGGTGCAATATCGATGGATGTATCCTTTTGAGAGGTAATATGATCACCTACATTGTGCTATAATCATCACCTAAATATTTATTTTAGCCGACATATTATCATATTTCAGGTATATACGTCGATTAAAATAGAAAGTTAAAAACAAAGCTCATGTAGAGGGTTCTATTGCTGAACGCTATACGGAGGAAGAGCTTGTCAACTTCTGCTCGCTATACTTTGACGATGTAGTCTCAACGAAGCACAATCGCCTAAGATGGAATGAGGTCGTCGTCGATCCCCAAACGCATGCTGATGAGTTGGTTGTATTGACTTATCCGGCCAAACCGTTTGGACATGAGACGAGGACTTACCTAACCGATAATGATTTAAAGATTGTATCTACATACGTGCTTCTAAATATGCCTGAAGTATCTTCGTACATTAAGTATGTATTATTTCAAGTTGAAAATGATTTTTCTTACCTTAATCAATAATTAAACAATTGTCATATTATTGTACGCAGTTCATTCGAATTGGAAGCGCATGCTTCTAACCCGGGGTTGACTACATCACAGATGGAAGCGTTCACTAATGACAATTTTCAACAGTGGTTTAAGAGAAGGGTCGAAGAAGAGAACACTTATGAGCATTTTAGAGATGTCATTTTAGGCCCGTACAAACTCGCTAGTTCATTTCCAGGTTGTATCGTGAATGGGTATAGATTCAAGGTTGATGACTTGAATGAATTGACATCAGTCAACTCTGGCGTTGTTGTGTTGGGAAGTTTTTATGGAGATTCTAAGTCCAATTACTATGGAAGATTAGAGGAAGTGGTTGTGCTCAATTATCCAGGGGCTAACAAGGTCGTTACATTTAGGTGTCGCTGGTTTCATACTACAAAGGGTGTTAAAGTTGATCGTAATAGAATCGTCACAGTAGATATAAAATCCAAGTTACAGTCTGATGACGTATTTGTGTTAGCCAGCCAAGCAACTCAAGTGTACTACGCCCCTAATGTCATAAATTATAGAACCCCCTGGTATACAGTTGTGACAACGAAGACTCGATCATTTGATGTTACTAATCTAGTTGGAACGGATGACCAGTTGCAAGAACAAGTTAGCAATCCCAACCACGTATTGCTATATGATGACGATGTGTTGCTTGATGATGTCGTTGACGTACTCGATGTTGACGAAGTGGATGAAGATGTGGTTGTCAGTCCGTATGTGATGGTAGAAGATTATATGGAGGAAGAAATTGATACAGAAGAGGAAGAGACAGAATTAGAGGATGAAAATGATTTTGATTCTGACGGGTTTGACGACGTACTACTTCTTCACTAATTGGTGTTTTGTAAATATTATACAACTAAAACCAATCATTATATATAATAATTGCAATAAAATTTAATTAATGTCATCTATATCTGTTATTTCAGTAGTACAACTATGCCGCGACATAGTGGTGGAGGTGGCCGTGGTGGCAGTCGCTCCGGATCGAGTGACGGCTCCCAGGGCGGGTTGTCTTCAGATGCTAGTGAGTTGATTACCTTTTTGGCTCAGTAACACTTTTTTTATAACTATATTAAACATTCATTTATTATGTCATAACTATATTAAACATACATATGCTAGACGTCGGCGTCAGCGAGGACCTATCCTCGGTCGACTAGGTCATCCGCCGGCAGTTCCTAACACAGTTCTAGTTAATGTCGGCTCGTCCGTGTAGGTTTCAACTATAATATATCACTTATGTTCAATTAGAATGATATTATTATGTGATTAATAAATTAAAATGTTCTTAATAAACTTTGTATTCTAGTATTATGGATCCTGTCGCTAAGGCGACTGTACACGCCATCTGCCTGGCACATCTCCCTACTGGCTGTATGCAATTTAGTCAGTACTTGCGCTACGATGCCGGCTTTATGGTGACAGTGTTGCGGGAGTTTCATGTAAGTCAAATTACATATATTAAATCAAGGTCCATGTTATTTACATATTGTTCAAATAATTAATTATACGTATGTTATGTCTGTTTGATAGAGATACTATAGATATGAGGCCGGCATCACTGAGGAGGATGGTGATGCCGTTATCATTGCACACATCTCAAAGAATTATGCTGGCTGGCTGTACGAGATGCGACAGAGGGCAGTCCGGGCGGTAGAAGAATCGCCCAGGACTACTATACGAGAGCATCAGCCGTCGACAGCATCAGCGTTATGCAGTATTAGATGCAGCATTGGCTGCGATGTGTGCGTACTGGGATGATGTTACGTTCAAGACCAAGTCAGAGCAGATGAAGAAGAATCGCGGCAAGCTACGAGTTGTACATACTTCTGCCTCGCAGTCGTTTCAGGAAGTTAAGTCGGTATGTATTTCCCTTTAGTTTAGTTTAATATTAAACTGAAACTATATTAAAGTAAGGTAATATTACTTAATATATATGATTTAGGCCATGCAGAGTAGCTTGGGCCGACCTCCTACTATGATGGAGTTATGGGATAGAGTCCATACGCCAAAGGGCTCTACTTCGGGGTCAACCATATCTCCAGCAGCACTTGCTATACGGGTAATACATTTACTATAATAAATATTATTTAAGACCATATTATGTAATTTATATGATGATACCAAGATAACTCACATGTATATATATCAAATTATAGGAGCGGTTTGAGAAGCTCTGCAGCCAGCGTATAGCGGAGTTGCAAGCTGCTAGGGGCGATGCTGAGACGTTAGATTCCGCCGTCCCTCCGCCCGAGATTAGTTTATCTTAGGATGAGGAGATGACTCATTGGGTCGCGTCTCAGGATACTCCTACTAGCACTACCGGCCGGTATCGAGTGCTGGGACTGCCGAGGATACCAGCCTATACACTGCCAGGAGGTATAATATTTTAGTTTATTTCTTATTTATGAATAAAGTAAACTTATAATATTATTCATGTTATATATTTTTTTTGTAGGCTCAAGTCAGCGTTTGCGTCAGAGAGCCCCCATGGGACCATCATCTTCAAGCGCTGGCTTAGACGATGCTTTGTTCCAGCGTATTATGGCTGCGGTGTCAGAGAGGTTTGAGACCGATCCGATGTTTCATCGTCAGGACTTGCCCAGCCATTCTCGCCTCCATCAGCTTGCGTAGGACGTTGTTGCTGGTGCCACCGTCGAAATTAATGCCCGTGTCCATTTTTGCCAGACTACCATGTGTCATGATTGGTTTCGACGGACTAGTATCGACGGAATGAATTTAGTTGATCATAATACTAAGACCGACTGAATATTCAGTCGAGATTAATTCAGTCGAGGATAGGTAGTCTCGACCTAAAGCTCGACGGACTTAATTTCGACCTGCTTATATACGACCAAATTTTCGACTGAAGATTATGTCGAAATTAAGGTTAACCTCGACGGAATATCCTTAATACCGACGGAATATTCCGTCAGAAATAAGATTTTTTGTTGTAGTGTAATATATATATATATATATATATATATATTAACTATATATATTATTATTTACATTCCAGTTTGGCCTTTATCATTCTGTGGCTTTTTTGATGCTTTTATACATATATATAGATATATATATATATATATATATATTTATATTTCTGTCCAGGAAAAGGATAGAATGTCTGTCGCCCTTTACCGCTTATATATATATATATATATATATATTTACATTATGTCTAGCCTGGATTATTCTGTGGCTTTTATACAGCTTTTATAAATATATATATATATATATATTTCCATTCCAGTTCAGGCCTCGGAGTGAAAATCCACCGCCCTTTACCGCTTGTGTATATATATATATATATATATATATGTATATATATATATATATATTTCAATTCTGTATAGCCTAGATTACTCCGTAGCTTTTTACATATTTTATAAATATATAAATATGTATATATATATATATATTGATATATATATATATATATATATATATATTTCCATTCCAGTTCGGGCATAGGAGTGAAAACTCGTCGCCCTTTACAGTTTTATATATATATATATATATATATATATATATATATATATACATACATATATCTTTCCATTATGTCAAGCCTAGATTACTTTGTGGCTTTTTACAACTTTTATAAATATATATATATATTTCCATTCTAGTCCGAGCACCGGAGTGAAAACCCATCGCGCTTTACAGCTTTTGTATATATATAATTATATATATATTGCTTTACTCATTTTGATTAAATTGTTGCTTTAAATATTCATTTGATATGAATTTGAACTGACTTTTCTGCGGGCGGAAGAGATTTCCTTAAATCTCACCAACTCTAGCATTCAAACGGTTCAAATAGGTCCATACAGAACCGGGAAGATAAAATGACTGAGATTTATTTAAATCTAGTATTTTTATAGTTTCAGTTATGAAAGCTACCTCGCGTCACGAGCGAACCAGGATTTACTAATGAATCCTTGGTTCTGCCGACATCTGGATATAAATATATATTTTTGTACATATTTGAACTGTGCAGGTTTTTATTGGCCTCCCTCTATGAGCCTAGGAATCGTTGGATTCACGATCAAATTGATCTGAATCTGATTCTCATGATGGACAAGCTCCACTTTACAGATGTACCCTGCAAGTTTTTCTATAAAATGTACATCCAAAAAGACCTTAAAACGGTTATCCGAGTTTAAGGTCTCGACATAATGAGAAAAATTATTTGTCGTGTCAGAGTTGCTCCGATGGCTGTCATGCCCATGAGAAGACCGACACTTGTATATATTTTGCGGTCGAGGAGGCTTCGCAGCTCGACAATCACCATTCAAATTGAGCTAAAAGGCTAAAAAGATAAAACAGAAGTGTTGATATGTTTCAATTCCTATGTTAGCGTAAGGGTTTGAAAACCTACTTTCAAGACATCATTTTAATAATCTTGTCTAAAAAAGAGACTTTTTGCAAATCAAATCAAACCCTTCGTATATAGGCTCAACGAAGCATGTCCCTGCTTTCCATCAATCAAACATAGGCCCAATTTCTTCCAGTATTCACACACACATTACAGATTTAAAAGGAAAATATTAAAACGATGTGGTACTGTGTTTACACGGGAGTTATGGGGTACCTAACACCTTCCTCACACTTAACCAAGCCCCCGAACTTAGAAATTCAATTTCAAAGATTTAGTTTCGACAGTGTCCAACAAATTGGGCCTCTTTTCAAACAAAACTCGGTTGAGTTGGTACAACCATTTCAAATATACCAACTGGCGACTCTGTAAAATGTTCAAATCGTCGACATGATATATGTTCGCATTTTTCCAAAAAATCTTTCAAAATATTTTTCACAATAAAAAGAATAAGTGTAGACAAAACTTAGAAAGAGAGAAAGATCCGGGTTTGACCCGACCCAAATTTTTCCACCGACGTCGACAATGTAAATAACCCATAGTTTTAAGCAATGCTTTTAGGATCATAATGTTGATCATGCTAATGAGATATAAATTCTTAGAAAGCTTAAAACTAAAATAGTTCCCAATTGTTGGATTACTAAAAAGGGGATTAGTAAATCCGGATAGATTGGTACATATGTTGCTTGCTCATTGGATGAGGATAATCGATCTCATGATCATTTGTGTGGAGACACTAAAGCAAGTATGTAGGTGCTTATTAGAGAATAAGTTCACTGAACGTGACTCGCTATAGAATACCTAATGGAATTTAACTTGCCTGTCAATAGGAATTCCTAATGTGATAGTACTACAAGTGATCCTTGGACTTGAGATCATCATAGTATCTTGTGTGTAATGAATTATACTTTGACTTATTCCTTAAGACCCTTAGGGTATATCAAAGGGTATGCTTGGGTATAATAAGTTACATATGGAGATAATGAATGGTCAATAAAGAATCTACCACTTCTAGTAAAAGAAGAGATATGTCCTATGTGATTCGTTTAATGACAATCCAGCAGTCCTTGGCCAAAGCAGAATGAAATTAGAAAGGAGTTTTTAATTTGCATTATTTGGAGTTGTACATTTTCTAATCAAAATACATATAATTAAATAAAATAAGACTTGACAGTAATTTCATGTCTTATATTTAATTGGGAGATTGTATGGTGGAAGGATTGAATTGTACAGTAACTATTTACTCACAGGTTCTTTTATGATTAATGTTTAAATCTATATTATTTGGAAAGTCGTTGATCGCTAGGGAGGCTTATCCCTATTGTAGAAAACATATTATTTATTTAAATAGATTATTAGTTTAATTTATTTATTTAAATAAGATTAGAATTGTTCTAATTGATTTATTCATAACCGGTTTAATATGGAGAACCTAAAGGGTCACACCATAAAAGGAAGACTAATTATTTAAGAAAGTAATGGCATAATTGTAATAATACGTTAAGTGTAATTAATTTAATCTATGGTGATAAAATAAATTAAATAGCTTAATGTTTATTATTTAATATTTTGGAAATATTAAATATAAATTAATAAGAGGAGCCTTATTAATATTATTACAATTATTATTATTTTAATTTATAAAGGAGTTTAGGAATTAATTTTATATTAGTACTCTCATTTATTCCTAATAAGATTAGGAAGTAAATTAATTAAAGGAGTTTAATTAATTAATCCCAATATATTGGAAAGCCTAATTAATTAAAGGAGCTTAATTATTTAAAAGAAACCCTATGTCTACTAGGATTAAAAGGGTTGACCAATATCTATACAAGAGGAGTCTTATGTTAGATATCAGTTGATGCAATTCTAATTGTTGGAGAGTACTCCTTTTTCTATAGAGGATAGAAAACTAGGGTTTAGCCAACCGCCCTCCTTCTTGAATAATTCATCTTCCTTGGTGGATCACCTCTAGAGGCCAAACACTTGGGTGGCTAACATTGATCAAAGAAATGAATCTAACCTAGAAATTCAAGGAGATCACGAAGAACAAGGAGTTGAACTCGTACATGTGGAAGCTTCGTTCTACAAAGGTATGATTCCATAACTTCTTATTTATCGTTTCAAATTAATAATTTGCATAAAGGATGATCCAGGTAATGGTTTTGTAGAATTTTTTTTAAAATATGATATACCATGCTTCCGCTACTTTTGCAATTTGATTGCGTCCACGATTTCATACAAACCCAACAATATTATGTATGTTTTCATTTCTTATAGTAGTTAGTGTGATTTCAGTAATTTTGCATGTGGTTAAGTGTGCGGTTGTATAGTCGTGTGTAATCGGTAGTTTTTCCACATGTTTTAGGTAATATATAGTAATACAATACATTTTGGGTAATAGGTAGATTTTTGGTCAATATGTAGCTTTCTATGGTTTTATGTCTGAAAATGTAGTATTACTTTTGTTCAAACGTGTGCGTATCGCCCATTGGAATTCTAAACAACTATGACAAAAATTTCATGATTTTTATGGTTATTTGTGTTATTTAGCATCTTTGAGTCTCAAAGAGTGTGTCCTTTTGGGTTTAGCAAGTCGAATAGTGTTATACAGCTTTGTCTTGGCTAGATAAGTTTTTTTAAGTTTGTTGTTCTTAAGTAAACCATTAGTCATGAAAATTGTTGTGCTGATTTCCTTAAAAAAAATTAGGTGGTGTAGGGCTGGCGCCGCGACGCCTCAATTTGTACTGAAAGCAGCGCCGCAGCGCTAGTAGTGTTCAAGCCCCTGTATGTTAAGCGCCGCAGCGCCCATCAATGAAGGAAAAACAGCGCCCCAGCGCCACAACCATTTCAACTCCCTGTATGGTCAGCGTTGCAGCGCCCAATAAAGCACAACTATGGAAGATGGCGTTGCAGTGCCCAACAAAGCATAAAAACCAGCGCTGCTGCGCCAGATATTTTCAAATTCTCTGCATAAGTGGCACTGCAGCGCCATTTAACAAAGGAAACTCGGCGACACAACGCCAGTAGCAGTTTTTTTTTAAAACCCCCACTAACTCGGCAGTTTTGCCAAACCTCTAAGGCATATCTCTCTACTTTTCTCGACATCCAGAGCCTAAAATTTCAGCCCAACCCAAAAGCTTTCACCTAAATCACAACTTGACCAAATCCAAGTTTCTTTTCACTTGCTCGATCAAAAGAGTCCACTATAAGTTCTTCAAATGAAGGATTTTGAAGCCATTATCTTAAGTAAGTGGGAATTTTCTCTCTCTAAAGAAATTAACCCCTATTTGGTTAGACTGGTAGGGTTTGAATTAGTTTTTCAGCTTTGCAATTTTTCTATCTACTTGGGTGATTTCAACTGATGGAAATTGGTAGCTTCAAATTACAAACAAAACTCATCAAACTAGGGTTTCACTAGAGCAGGCCAGGTGCTCGACAAATTGCCTAAGTGACCATTGGCATCAATTTTGGCTCTCGTTGGCTCAGTGTGGCTTGAAATTTTATTGGGATTACTATTGGCAACCACCTCCACTCAGATTGACATAGAATTGGCTTATCATTAGTTGGAAAAAACTTAGTGTACAATTTTGATTATCTTGGGCGCACTTGGGCATTCATTTGGACAACACATTGTTAATAGGGCTGCAGTTTTTGGTTGGCATTACTTGGGCAATCACCTTGACAGTGGTTGTGGCTTGCATTCGGCATCGATTGAGATGAGTTTGGCTACTGAACCCGCACCAAGTCAAATTCTGACATGGCATCCAAACGCCAATGAACCGAAGGTAGCACTTCCTCTTCAGCACATAAATGGGACAAGGCCAAGTTTGTTACCAATGAAGCATGGGTCAAGTACAACTCTACCATTATGGGAAAAAGTATGGTACATGAGCAAGGACTTCAACCGGAACCGAATAAATTCGGAGAGATGTGGTCTGTGATAGTAGCAAAGAAATGGGTTCGATTCATAGCGCCGCCAGGCAACGCCATCATCGCATTGGTCTGTGAGTTTTATGCCAATGCTAAGATTAAGTGACCCGCTGAGGTCATAGTTCGAGGCCAGAAAGTGGCTTATGATAGTGCGACGATTAAAGCTTACTTCCAACTGCCGGACATTGACAAGGACTACCTCGACCAGGGAATTTCTCACTACAACATGAATAGCATCGTCACGAGGCGGTGCAAACTAGGGACAACCTGGAGGACGAATCAGACCACAGGGGAGAAGACAAGCTTCCCTCAGGCGGTGCTCAGCAAGTATGGCAAAGCATGGTACAGTTTCATCTATGCCCAAATCATGCCCACCTGCCACATCAGCGATGTCACCAAAGAGAGGGCCATTCTGTTATTTTCCATAGTCACGGGACCGGTAATGGACATCGGCGTCCCCATTCTAGAGTGAATTCCGAGGGCCATTAAGGGTAGCTCGACTAGAAGGCTCCCTCACCCTTCACTTATCACGTAGCTGTGCAAAAAGGCGCGGGTTCAGTGACGCCCAGAAGAGATGGTCGACTTTCCAGTGGCGACCATTGATCATGCCCTCATCCAGCATTATGGAGTTTGGGACGGAGCCAAATCTCAACTCCGTGGTGAAAGGTACTTGCCAACTAATCAGTCGCCACCTTCAAAGACTGGGCCTTCCACTCAGATTCCCTTATATGAGCTATTATATATATGAACTGATGTGTTTGCTATCTTTTGGGCTTTTGTAACCTCAGACTATCTATGTTTTGGTTTTTGGGCTTTTGTAGCCCCAGACTTATTATGTTTGGTTTAATTATGTATGGATTTATCATTTTGGTTTCATTTAGTTGTGTATGGATGCATGAATAGTTTTTATCTTTATGGATGGATGCTTTTTATTATCAGCATATTTGGTTTATAGCCATCTTTTGGGACTTACACAGATTGGTATACTTGATGCCATGTTATGGCTTTTGGACTAACCCCATCTTTAACTATTCATATGATTGGTGGGTTATTTATAGTTACAATTTTTTATTATGGCCAATGATATGCATGTTATGGCTTTGTCAAAATGGTCAAGCATTTATGAATGAGATTCTTAGAATAATTTTTTGTTAAGATTGTTGTTGATCCTGTCTAGCCTATCGAGCACTTACCAACTGTCATAGCTAGTTATATTCTAATAGACTTAATTGGTATTTGTTTCAGAAATTCTTTTTGCGTTAGCTCTTGCGAACTTAAGTGAGTCGATGATAGTAAGATTTAGATTCTTATGCAAGTTCGGGTACATTCATGGTCTAATAGCATAATAATTATATATATATATATATATATATATACAGTACAACAAAAAAAGTTTTGATAACCTTAGTTGACTATGTTTTATTACGTGGCCTTCGTTACTCAGGTTAATAGATCCTTATGGGTGTTCTACACCTAGTGCCCTAAAGCCATATGGTTTGGGAGTCATTGATCAAAAGCTCATTACATGGGTAACTCTAAATATCCTAAGGTAATTAAACATTGCACAGTCATGCTTGAGGTTGTGTAAAAAAATTAAAAATTCTAGTTTGACTTAAGTTTGGCTACGTGGCTAGTTTTACTCAAGTTATTAGATCCTTAGGGGTGTTATACACCTGGTGCCCTAAAGCCATCTGGCGTGGGAGTCGTTGATCGAAAACTATTTACATGGGTAACTCAGTTCAAGGTAGTCGAATTTTGCACAAGTCAATTCTGGTCGTGCTCATGCTAATACCGGGTGGTCTGTTCTTGCATTTGTGTCTTGTTCTGAATAATTGATGTAGCTTGAGCGTATAGAGTCAACATTTTTTTTTGTATTGCAATTATTTATGTTTGTGACTTATAACTACTTAGAATAGTTGGTAGCCACACACACACAAATTTGGATCAGTAGTAGTCTAAGGTAGTAGTTTGATCAAAGCCTTACTTTTTGAGTTTGCTTATGCTTTGAAATCGTTATTCTTATCCTTGAGGCCACAATGCGGGTATATAGTAGTTCAGCGCATGATGCGTAGTTATATTTACTTTTTGATAATTTTTGCTCATATATTTTTGCTTAGGGAAAAGTAAAAGCTTAAGTTTGGGGGTATTTGATGAGTGGGATTTATACCCGCGAATTGAGAACTCAAAACCTTAAGAAGTTACATGTTTATCTTATTATATACTACTTTTATATATTGTTTGTTATTATTTGGCTTTAAAGTATTTTGCAGGAATTATTAGGTCATTTCTAGCTTATTAAGGGCAAATCTGTCTTTTTCATAGAACCGGCGCCGCAGCGCCTGGTTCCCTTTGTAAACTGGCGCCCCAGCACCAGCTTTTCGCTAGCAAGGCCATGTGCCAGCACTGTAATGCCGTAACAAAGCACAAGAGTGGCGTCGCAATGCCACACGCCTGCCAGCTCACCTCCTACCAGCACTGCAGCGCCCCTGTTCCTATACAAATATGGCGCCACAACGCGACTAATTGACCAAATGGTGTTGACAGGTGTCGTAGCGCTTGTCCAAGACATAATGGTGGCGCCGCAGCGCCACCTCCGATTTTTAGACAGATAACCTATTTCAATGACCTAGCTGCTTATAACTTTATAACTTATCAGTTTTTCAACAGCCATCACTTATCAGATAACACTTAGAATAGAAAATATGGAGAAATAGCTCATAGTAAGAGAGAAAGGTTGGACCTTAAATTCTTCCTAGATCATTGCGTCCTTGATTGCTCGGACTTTACACGAAGAAGAGAAGAGTTGGAGCAAGAAAACTTTAATAGAGGAGTTTTTTTATCCAAATCTTTCATTCATTTGTGTAATTTTCAGTATGTTGAACACTATGATAATGTTATTTAGTTCTATAGTTATGAACTAATTACATTTCTAGGATTACAATGTAACTTAATGATTAGTTTAATTGAATTTATCTCCTATTTATTAGAATGAATAATGTTTGAATGGGTTGTTGTATTTCATGCTTATTTGTTAATTGTTTGGCTAAGGAATTGTTATTGGTATTATTTGATATTGGAAAATGAATTTTAATACCTAACCCTAAATACAACAACACTTGTTATAACAATGTCTATGGGAATGGTATCATATTTTGTATAATAGAATAGGAATATATTTATTAGCCTTGTGTAATCATTGAGAACTAAGCTTATTGACTCTTAGACTAATTATTTTCACCATAGGAATATTTTAATTTATTTAGCTAAGGGATTGCATTTGACCATTGTAAGAGGCTTATGTATTCTTATTATTCTCGGTTGACCATTCTTGTGATTCTGTAGATAATTTGGAGAGTTAGGAGATTAGACGAAGCATTAGGAGAATTGTAATCCTAGCTTGCCTTATTTGAATCAACTCAATCTTACATTTTACTATTTTTATTCATATAGTTTTAAACACACATTAACTATTTACTTGTTTAGATAAGGCCGTATTGATATAATTTTAGAATTTGAATAGCGTTAGTACTTTGTTCTCTTGGGTTCGACACTCTACTTACTATTATATTACTTGTTAGACCGCATATACTTGCGTGAGTTTATTGATCGTGAAATCATTTCCCCATCTACTCAGCTACTGAGGATGATCTAGCTTGGGTAATGGGTTTTGGTCCCATCGACAGACATTGGAGTTCAGAGACTGTCATCTGGGCTGATCTGCATAGTACTCAGCTTGGCTAGAGTTGGATTTAGCACCAGATGCAGTGGATCAAGTTAATGCGGGGTCTTTAGCTGATGATGAGGGTTGGTCTGCTGATGATGAGGAGCTTACAGAGGATCCTATATCTCCGACCGAGGATGTTTTATTCGCGAAGTTGACAGCTTCTTTAGTTAGTACTGTTCTGAGTTTGTCATCAGTTTCCATAGAGGAGATGGATAGACAGATTCGTCTTGAGACCTTCGAGAGGGATCAGGCTCAGTCCCTGATGTTGACCACCTTAGCTGGTCGGGATGCTGCTATTATTGAGAGAGATGCATCTTTTGTTGCCAAAGATCAGGCCATTACTAATAAAGATGCTGCCCAGACTTTTGCATATAGACTCACTGGTCAAGTTCAGGGTGTAGTGCAAAGTCAGGAAGGTGTTTATTGTATGGCAATAGAGCTACTGAGCTACGTTGATATGATGGAGTATGAGCTTAGGGTTGCTCCTCAGACTGCAGAGACGACTTGATATTTGGATATGTTGATTCGTCTTACAGTCGACTTGTAGCCCTATTTTATTTTTCTATACAGACTATGTCATTATCTTTTGTCACATGTTAGAATCAACTTTTGTATTCTAAATAGTTGTATATATAAAAGGAAATAAGTTTAGTCCACTTCCCTTATTTGAGCATGTCTAGCTTTGTACACTGTTACCATTCTAGCTTCATGATTTATTATGTCGACATAGAACTGGTCTCATCATACTTGCGCCAAATTTGGCAGGGCGATGCTGAGGTGTCGTTAGGTCCTCTCCACATGAGCCGTCCACTTGCCGGGTTTGGGGTATATTTCGATTTCTGTATATGTTAGGATTTTGAAGGTTAGTGTTTGGGGATATAAGGTGAAAGTGTTTGGATTCTTTTTCGAGGGTTAGACCGCACCATCAATGGCTGCCTATGCACTCCCGTGTTTTGGGGAGATCATGTCTTTCGTAGTTCAGGCTCAGATCTGAAAACAGGACTTGATATATATATTTTCTTTTCTTTTTTTAATTAAGACAAAGTATTCCAATTTGAATGAAAAAGGTCTCAGACATAATACTGTTTCACATAATCGGAGTTGATCAATTGTGAAATTCTTCACAATCCATCTCCTCCTGTTTTAGGGATCCACGTGACAGAATTGCTTTGACAACGAAAGGTCCTTCCCAATTTGGGGCAAATTTTCCTTTAGCTGCATCCTGGCCTAGAATGATCTTCTTTAGTACCAAGTCATGCTCTTTAAATTCTCAAGGTCGCACCTTCTTATTGTAAGATCGGGACATTCGCTGCTGATATAGTTGGCCGCAAAAGATAGCAGCTACCCTCTTTTCATCTATCAGGGATAACTGATCGTATCGATCTTGTATCCATTGGCTCTCCTCTATTTGGGAATCTAACATCACTCTTAGCGATTCCATCTCCACTTCGATAGGAAGTACGACTTCCATTCCATAGACTAATGAATAAGGTGTTGCCCCAGTCGAGGTTCGAGTTGACGTTTAGTATGCAAGTAGAGTTAAAGGTAACAAATCAGACCATCCCCGATGATTTGCTGACATCTTCATCATTATCTTCTTGATATTTTGATTGGCAACTTACACCGCCCCGTTCATCTTCGGACGATAAATAACCAAATTGAGGTGATTGATATTGAACTTGTCGCATAGTTCCCTCATCATCTCGTTACTCAGATTCTTCGCGTTGTTTGTTATGATAACCTCGGGCTGTCCATACCAACAGATGACGTTGTTTCTGATGAAACCAACGATGACCTCCTTGGTGACCTTGGGGAAGGAAGCTGCTTTAACCCACTTGGTGAAGTACTCGATCATAGTGAAGATGAATCTGTGACCGTTACTGGCTTTAGGCTTAACAAATCCGATCACGTCCATTTTCCACATGGAAAAGGGCCACGGTGATGTCATGCAATGCAACTGATTTGGAGGTGCATGGCGAATATTGGCACGGATCCGGCATTGATAACAGCGCTTGACGTGATCGTTGCAATCAGCTTTGAGGGATATCAAGTAATGTCCAGTCCTTTGAATTTTCTTGGCAAGCAAGGGTCCACTCGTATGTGCTCCGCACACCCCACCATGCACTTCATTCATAAGTCTCTGGCCTGATCTCTTTCTAGACATCTCAGAAGGCCTACGCTTGGGTCCCTCTTGTAGAGAGCATCTCCACTTAGGTATAAATTCATGGCCATCTTCTATATTCGCTTCTTTATGGCTTGACTTATTCCTTCAGGGGTTGATCTGTCTTGCAAATATTCTCTAATGTGGTGGTACCTCGGTGGTCTAGTAGGCGCTATCTCATCTGATATTCCCCCCATGCTATTTCCAAATGATGGAGCATGTTGTACAGTGAAAGCAATGACATGCATTCCCTTTCTTGCTGATAGGTTTACCAATGAAGCTAATGTAGCCAATGCATCAGCGAAATCATTTCGGTTTTGAGGGATATGCATAAAGTCAATGTCTTCAAACTCTCCTGCCAATCTTATAACATGGCAATGGTAAAGCAGTAGATGTAATTCCTTGGTGGCGTAGGCCCCGGTGGACTGTCTGATGACTAGTTCCAAATCTATGAATACAGTTAACCGTTTAACTCACATAGACTAACCTAGTTTTAACACCATAATGCATCCTTTGTATTCTACTATGTTGTTGGAGTTGTTAAAACGCAACTTAGTTACCACGGCGTATTGATCTCCAGTGATGGATACCAAAACTGCCCCCTGCTCTTACGCCTTCAGTGTCAGATGCGCCGTCAAAATACATTTTCCCGAATTGATCCATATCTTCCCTACTGGCCAGCTGAATATTCATCACTTCCTCCTAAGGGAAATAGGTTTCAAGAGGTTCATAACCTCCCGTCGGTGCTGCCAACAGATGATCTGCAATTCCTTGCCCTTTGATTGACTTTTGTGTCACATAGATGATGTCGAACTGTTGAAGGATCAACTGCCACTTGGATAATTGGCAGTTCAATATCGGCTTGCTGAAAATGTATTTCAAAGCATCCATCCTAGAGATGAGATAAGTTGTATGGCCGTGCAGGTAATGCTGTAACCTCATGGCGGCCCAAGCTAATGCACATCAAGTTTTTTCTATCAGAGTATACTTCTTCTCTCCACAGCTGAAACGTTTACTGAGGTAATAAATCACCCTTTCTTTCCCCATATCATCTATTTGCCCCAATAAGCTGCCCATGGCATTGGAATTGACTAAGATATATATATAAATAATGGGATTCCATCCCTTGGGGGTACCAAGACAGGTGCTTCAATCAACCTCTTTTGGATGGTACATAAAGCTTTTTGACAGTCTTCATTCCATTTTCCCGAGGAGTTCTTTCTTAACAGCTTGAAAATGAGTTCAAATGTTGCTTGTCAACTTCTTTATAAACCGGCTAATGAAGTTTATTCTTCCTAAGAAACCTCAAATTTCCTTCTCGGTCTTTGGTTTGGGCATCTCAGTGATGGCTTTTATCTTGGCAGGATCCAATTCAATGCCCCGATTGCTCACAAGAAATCCCAAAAGTTTACTGGACTTTACACCAAAGGCACACTTCGCTAGGTTTAACTTCAAATTGAATTTGCGAAGCTGTTCAAACAATTTTAGAAGATTGGTACAATGGTCATCTGCCTTTCTGGACTTTACAATTATAATATCCATATACACTTCAATCGCTTTATGGATCATAACATGGAATAAGGTCATCATAGCCCTCTGATAAGTAGTACTAGCATTGGCAAGGCCAAAAGCTAGCCTTCTATAACAGAAGGTTCCCCAAGGGGTAATGAAGGCGGTCTTTTCCCTATCTTCTTCAGCAACTATAATCTAATGATATTCGGCAAAACAATCGGCAAAAGAATAAATCTCGAATGGTGCCGTATTGTCAATTAACACGTGGATGAACGGTACTAGGAAGTTATCTTTAAGGCTGGCCTTGTTAAGATCACGATAATTTACACACACTAGCACCTTTCCCCCAAATTTTGGTACTGGGACTACGTTGGACAACCACTCAAGGTATGTCGATACCATAATGATTCCCGCTTTGAACTATTTGATAATTTCTTCTTTGACCTTCAGGCTCCATTCTGGTTTCAACAGTCTTAACTTCTGCTTGACTGGTTTGAACCCTTCCTTAACTGGTAGTCGATGGACAACTATATCGGTGATTAGACCTATTATGTCTGTATGAGACTAGGAAAAAACATTCTTGAATTGGGTTAGGAGTTTGATTAGTTCTTTTTCTTGGCTAGAGGGGAGGTTGGTTCCGATCTATAGTGTAGACACTCAAAATTTTGCATTCTTGTTACTAACCCTGCAGGAGGAAAAAAATCATCTTTTACCTTCTAGAGACAACCTTGGAAGTCTAGATCAAAATCTAACCCCAGCGACAACCCTGAGAGATCAAATTAAACCCCGGCGACAACACTGAGAGATTAAATCCAACCCCGACGACAGCACTGGGAGATCAAATCAAACCCCGGAGCCAACACCGGGAGATAAAATTCAACCCCAACGATAACACCGGGAGATCAAATCCAACCCCAGCGAAAACCCCGGAAGATCAAATCAAACCCCGGCGACAACACTGGGAAATCAAATCCAACCACAGCGACAACACCGGGAAATCAAATCTAACCCTGGCGACAATACCGGGAGATCAAATAAATCCCCGGCGACAACCCCGTGAGATACAATCAACCCCGGCGATAACCCCGGGAGACCAAGCCAACCTTCAGAGACGACCTTGAAGCATCAAATCAAACCCCAACGACAACCTCGGGAGATCAACCAAAACCCCAGCGATAACCCTGGGAGATACAGTCAACCTCGGTGACAACACCAGGAGATCAAATCAAACCCCGACAACAACCCCGGGAGATACAGTCAAACTCAGCGACAACCCCGGGAGACCAAGCCAACCTTCGGCGACAACACCGAGAGATCAAATCCAATCCCCTACGATAACACCTAGAGATCAAATTAACCTTTAGAAACAACCCCAAAGCATCAAATCATCAGTAGAGGCAACCATAGGATATCAACTCAACCTCGGAGACAACCTTGAGGAATAACAGAGTCAGCTGGGATCAAACCTCGGAGACAACCCTGAGAAACAGTCAAAAACCCTGTCAATCCTGGAGACAACCCCCGGAAGGGGAAAAATGATCATTTTACCGACTTAACATCAATTCAAGTCAAAATCAAGCCAAATCAATGCCCTGAAGGTCATGTAGAACCATAACGTCAATCCCGAGTGAAAACAGTACAAGACAGCTCAACGGGCGAACTACGAAGACTAGAAGATCTGGTCATGGACCCATTTTCTCGGATTCAAAAAGGTCAAATCCCATGTCATTGTGTAGCTCTCGAAAAGGGCTTTTTGAAAAGGTATAACATGCCTCAATAGGACTCCCGGATTGAAAGTTATGAAGGTTCAGAGCAGACAGCGCGTTGGTCGGAGTGTACGTACTTTGAGTTAACGGGACCCATGGGACCGGGGCCCACTCGAATAGCCGCAACTAGCCCTACCTATAGTGCTTCAAACTCTCAGCCCTACCTATAGTGCTCTAAACTTTAATTTTATTCTTCTAATACGTTTGTATACGTATATATAGCAATATATCAAATTTTAACCGGTGGAAACGAAGTTTTGAAGCTCTCCGAGTGGTTTACAGCCATTAGCGCTCCACACTGTAAGATTTTTTACGATCTAAAGCTTTTTACTACTTTATCATATATATATAAGCATGTATATATATATATTTATAGCTTCTAGTTTCGCCTTTATTTTAAATCCGTGGCCTTTCTAGCTTACTTTTTTGTATATATAAGTATATATATTTTTAATTTCTTTTGCAGCCTGGATTTCTAATCCGTGGCTTTTTATCGCTTTAATATATATATATATATATATATATATATAATTGTATATATATATATATATATATACTAATTTGTTTGGCTTGGATTGCTAATCCATGACCTTTTTAGCTTTATTATATATATTACTAACTACATATACTAAAATTCAATTCAGTCATGCTTGGATTGTAAATCTGTGGCTTTTTACTACTTTCATATATATATATATGTATATATATATATATATACTAACTTCGTTGGCCTGGATTGCTAATCCGTGACTTTTTACCGCTTATATATATAATTGTATATATATATATATATACTAACTTGTTTGGCCTGGATTGCTAATCCATGGCCTTTTCAGCTTCAATATATATATAAGTATATATATATTTACATTTCTTAGTCACGTCTGGATTGGAAATTTGTGGCTCATTACAGCTTTAATATATATATATATAAGTATATATATATATATATATATATATATATATATATATTCTTAACTAAATGTGATTAAATATCTGTTTTAACTGCTTATTTGATATGAATATGTTCTAATGTAATTTTTGTGGACTAGATTTATCTAAATCTAGCCATTTTTAACTTTCAACCGGTTCAAATGATGTCAAACTGGAACCGTTGAGCTAGAATGGCTAAGATTTATTTAAATCTAGCTTTCTTTCTAGTTTTGTAAATATTAAAGCGACTACACGACCCTAGATCCCTATCTAGAGGAAACCGGAAGCTTTGGCTACGCGTATGCGAGGATTTAACTGATGAATCCTTTGTCTTGCGACGTTTAGATTTCAATTTGCATTTTGTTTCCATATCTTGGCTGTGCAGTCTTTTTGATAATATTTTGTGAGTCTAGGAATCATGGATCTACGATTAAACACATGGATCTAGATCCGATTCCCACGATGGATAATTTTGCACTATAAATACAGCCTGCCTGTCTTTTTTGTAAATGTAAATCAGAGGGACCTTAAAACGGTTATCCGAATTTAAGGTCTCAACATAGTAAATATTGGTTTGTAGTGCTCTGGTCACTTCGATGGCTTTGAAAATCATCTTCCAAAATGTCATTTTCATACATTGTCTAAAAATGAATTTTTCATTAAATCAAACCCTTCGTATATAGGTCCAACGAAGCACAACTTTACTTCCAAATCAAGCATGTAGGCCCAATTACTGCAAGCACACACACTAAAAATAAAAAAAAGAAAATTGAAAAGACGCAATTACCGTGTTTCACGGAAGTTGAGGGGTGCCTAACACCTTCCCCCCGCTTAATCAAGCTCTCAAATTCTATGAATCTCGGTTTCCAAGGCCAAGTCAACAGAGTCCAGTAATTGGGCCTACTTGTAAAATTTTCACACAAAACTCGATTGAGTTGGTACAACCATTTCAAAAATACCAACTGGTGACTCTGTAAAATTAAACTTTCAAATCGTCGACATTGTATGTCGGTCTTTTCCTAAAAATCCACCCTTCAAATAAAACAGATAAAACAAACAAGGGAAGAAACATAGTAAGGAAAGGAAGATCTGCCAAAGATTTTTTCCCGATGTCGACAGGTGGCGACTTCGCTGAGGATGGTAGAGAGCTTAAGCCGCATTTCAATCTTTTTAAAATTTTCCTTTTTATATGCATATGTGTGAATGTTATGTTTACATTGAATGGATGTAAATAAATGTCTTACTGAGCTTTATATTAGTGCTACGTACAATGTCATCCTTTCATACGGTGAGACACGATGTATGTACTTGTCAGTCAATGACAATGCAATGGGATGTATGCTGGGGCAGAAGGATGATAGAAGCAAGGAGAGAGCTATCTATTACCTCAACAAAAGATTCAGTAGCAGCGAGCATAAGTGCACTTTGATTGAAAAGACCTGTTGTACGTTAGCTTGGGCCGCCATGAGGTTATAACATTATCTACATGGGCACACAACCTATCTCATATCCTGCATGGATCCACTAAAGTACGTATTCAGCAAACCCATGTTGAATTGTCAATTGTCCAAATGATAGTTGATCCTACAACAGTTTGACATTATCTACGTAACTCAGAAGTCTGCCAAAGGTCAAGGGATTGTGGATCAATTGGACGAAGCACCATCAGGGGATTTTGAAACCTTGGAAACTTATTTTTCGGATGATGGGATAATGATAATTCAACACATCCCTCAAGAAAATGCAGTCCAATATTGGAAAATATATTTTGATGGAGCCGTGAACATGGAAGGTGTGACGTCCCCAAATTCAGACACTCGTATCTTAATTTGGTGCATCACGATCTAATTCTAATAACATACTAAAATCTCATGCAACGGAATAATAGATTAATTTATATTGATTTAATAAAAATATGCGCGTCCCACGATTTTGCAACTATGAATAACTTAAACATATCTTAAACTATACCATAACCTAATACATAATATGAAATAAGTCCTATTACAATATCATAATAATCTAAAAGAGAACAAAGCTACGCCGTAGCCTTGCCCTTTCCTTTGTCCGTGCTAGAGGGTCCGCACTGCTCTGCCTTAACTGAAATGTTTAAGGGAAGCAAGAATGAGCAACAAGTTTTCTCAGCAAAAAATATAGCAATAAGGGTAAGTGTGATAACTCGAATTTTTAGAGATTATTAAATAAGAATTTAATAAATAAAATTCTTATTATTAGATGTATAACTTTGAAATATGTGATTTGATGTGAAGAAATTAAATACATGTGAGATTTAATAGTTAATTAAACTATTAAAGAAAGTGAGGAAAGTTAGTTAATTTAATTGAGTTGTAAATTATATTATGAGATAATATAATTTGATTATTATGCCTTGTTGGTAATGGAATTATTATGAATTAAACTTCATAAATAATGTGAGTAATTCACTTAATTGAAATAATGAATTAATGTAAAGATATTTGTTTTAATAATATGAGAGGGTAATATATTACATATAAATGTAAAACGTTTATGTAATGATTTAATATATTATATTTAGTCAAGTGAATGTAAATTAACTATGAGAATGAGAAGAACCAATATAATTATAAATAAATATTGGTGTTAGGATTAATAAAATAAATAAATATTTTAGATGGAATATTTATAGAATAAGATAAATATTCGATGGAAATTATTATGGAATAATTTATTCGAGTATGATAATATTGATTAAATTTATGTGAAATGATTTTGTAATCAGTACGTAATTTATTACGCTAATGGAATAGAAATATTCTAATTTAATTAAATAATTAAATTAGAGGGTTAATGATTTATTAAATAAAATTATTTTAGTAGCTAAGTAAATATTGTGTTGGCTAAGTAAAGAGTATGATTTAATTAAGTTTAATTGAAAATATGAGAATTGGTTAAAGGGTTTGACAAAAGGATCATTTAATAAGGGAGTTATTAAAACAAATGGATTGAAGCCTATTGGAATTAGCCAAACATGGCCTAGTGACCTTTGAGAAACCAAAACTGCTGAAACTTTCTCTTAATGTTTTATTAAGCCAAATAGGAGTTACGTTAAAACTCATAAGTCTCATTCTTCAATTTTAGAAAAACTGAGTTTAGAGAGGGTAATGGAGAGAAAGGATGTTCTATGTGGAAATTTGAGAAGAAAAATGAGGAATCAAATAGAAGCAAGGAGGGGATTAAACAATTATTTTTCATCATCTAACTAAGATTAGGAAGAATAAAGAGGTAAGAATCAATTCTAAACCCTTAAGTTTTATTTCTTGAGTTCTTCATGGATTAATTGGATTTCTATGGTTAATTTGTTAAGGAATTGGTTATAGATGTTAATGGGTATGTTTAATCCGTTTTATAACATCTAAAAGTGATTTTGAAGAAATCAAATTCATAAAGATGGGTTGAAAGATGAAGAATTTGAGTTTTGTGGTATATATGTGTATTTTGGCTTGTTTCGGAGTCAAAATTGTTGGTTAGTTTATGATTAGAATCTGAAATTGATGATAGATATTATAAGTATGTTAAATAAAGAAAACAATGAAGGTTTCACGAATTGATTTGGCTAAGAATCGAATTCGTGGTAGTTGATTACGCTAAACATGTTAGAACATAAAAATAGAGTATGAACCATAAGTTTAGGGCAAGATCTGGGTTAGTTAATGTTTATTGAGATCATTTATTTTTTGAGATATTGTAGTTCTATGAATTACAAATCCATATAATCAAAAACGAACTTATATGGACGTGTATAAATCGTGTTATGAATATTAGAAGGAGGAAGGGTCAAAAATTTGCAAGAACAACAAATTTGGCAAAATGGCCGAGCAACCTGCTACCTCCTAGCGCCTAGTGCACTGGCCTAGGCTTATTTGGGGGGCCTAGTGCGCTGGCCAAGTGTTAGCAAAAGACAGATCGGATATGCTTTAGTAAAATAGGCATAACTTTTACATACGAACTCCGATTAAGATGACTCAGGATGATCCGGAAAGATAACGAGTAGCTCTACAACTTTTATTCTTTAAGTTTTTCAATTTGAGGTCGTTAGCTGGGGGAAAAATGGCCATTTTTGTGACTAATGCGTATTCGGAGGCAATCGGAGGGCATTAGACATGCACGCACGCAAGTGTAGTGCTCTCGATGATAAAAGATATTTTTCTAAGTTATAAAATATGAATATTATGAAATATAATGATGCTTAACATTAATCAATGATATTTTAGACAAGTTGTATGATCATATTAAGCGCACGCAAGAGGGACGAATCGGGTGTGCAACGAATGATTGTCGAAACGCCGTACCAAGTGTTAATGAACTTAAAAAGTGTTTTAACTCAAATGAAATGAACATTATAAGATATGGAATGGGGTTAATATAAACCAATAAGGAGTCCTAGCAAGACGTAAACACTTAAATGAACTTTGAGTATGACTAAGAAAAAATATAATGAGAGATAAGTTAAAACTTAACACAATCAAATTGAACATTGTGTATTAATTAATAGTAAGGGTTATGGATGTAGAGTAAAGTTTAAATTACAACTAATATGCGTTGCTATGAGACTAATAGTTGATGTGCATGATTATATAATTGTGCAGAGCACGTGAAGTGCAGATAGCTGTAAGTTGTTAATCTGTTATTGGTAAACAACGATCAAGGCAAGTCTTTCAATTCCTATTTGCTATGTGTAATTTATGATAAATTGTTTTAATATGTATTGCAAAGATATTACATATGTTGTGAGCATGAAATGTTAAAGTTAATTTATGGCTACATTGATTGAGTAAAGAATGTTGATTGAGTAAGGTACTTAATCTTTATACTTGTTATGTGAATTAAAGCATGTATGATATGTTAGTCTAATAATTATGATGTATAAGATGAGCATGTTATTTATGTGCTACGTGATGCATGAAAACTGTTAGATCTTGCTGAGTTGTCGAGCTCATTCTTGCAAAATAACTATTTTTGCAGGTCAAGGATTCATGGTAATAATACGTGCTAATTGAATGATAGAGATCAATAGCGATTAAAGAAGATTATTTGCTTTTAGATGAGAAATATATTTGATGGTTTGGATGTATTATAATTATTGAGTTGTAAGTTGAGTTATCCGATATATAATGGATATTGATTTGTAATGTAAGATTTTGTTTATACCTCTGATGAAGCGAGTTATAAAGTAGATTTGATTTAAAAATATGTAAATGATAAAGGTTGAGATTCAGGGTAATGAAGAAAGAAAAATATAAAAGTTTTAATTATTCCGTATTTTATTAAGTTTAATACCGATTAATGATGTAAAGTTAGAAGTTCGATGTATCGTTAACGACCGATGTCGAGAGTTGTATTATATGAATTTTGGGGTCGTTACAGTTGGTATCAGAGCTGATAGGTTATACACCTTAGGTAAGATTACCTTAGGCTATGTCCGTAGTGAGGAGTATAAAAATAAAAAAAAATATAAGAATAAGAATCTAAGTTTAAGTATTGGTACAGTCGTACTCTTTAATGGTTGATATATAGTATCTAGGCTAAACGATTCCGTCAGAGAGCGACGGTTAATATGAACTAGCAACCGATCTAACTCACTATGTAAGACAGTGTAGACGAGACGAAAAACTAGTTTGTTGGTTGTTTGTGGAAAATCACTCAACTTACTATATTGAATACTATTAGAGACTTGATGTGTACCGAGTATAGAGTTATAAATACTTATGATGAAAAGGTGATTCTTTTCACAAACGTAGAAGTATAGGATGAGTTAAGTCCTAGACATGTTATAAGAAAAAGATGAGAATGACGAGGAGTAAACTCGAATAAAATATTGAGTAATATGAATAAAGTTAGAAATTCCTAAAGGAAGAATTGATAAATAAACAAGAAGATTCAAAGAAAAATCTTGGAGAGAGATAAAGAAAAGAACCAGGAGTTACCTAACTCCAATAATCAAGATGACGAATAATGATGAATAGACAAAGTCTATAAGATTTAAAAGCATAATGAAATCATAATATAACATGATGAATGAGAAAGATAAGAAGTTTGTAAAACAAAACGATCATGATATAAGAAAAGAATCATAAGGGAGATGATTATAAATAAGATCACGATGTGATCTTTTAAAGTTGTAAAAGATAGATGGTCTATAATGATTGAATATTTATGATCTGATGCTATAAGAGAATGTACTATGAGATAGTACGAGATAAACTCACGAGGAGTTATAGATGATGAGATACATTAAATCTTTATCCAGCAAAAAGTAAGAGAAAAGCAAGATGAAATTAAGTGGGAGTTCAAATGAGGACTCATGTGGTGGCTGAGTTGTACAAACCTTTATATGGGCATGGGTTTTGTTCTTACACTTGGTTTATCACATTGATAATCATTGGAATGTTGGTGTCGCGCTATCACTATATATATGGTGAGAAGGTGATTCTTGTCCCATATTTATAATTGATAGTTAGAGACTATTAAGATTAGATTAGATGATATTAAGATTAGGTGCGGTTCTTAAAACTCATGCTTGTAGTAAGTTTGTGACTCATAATTGTACGTATGTTTTTGAACCCCTAAGCGTATGGACAGTCCCTAATCAGTTCTTGGACTACGTATTGCTAGGACAAGTTCTTAAACTCATATTATTGTAGCAAGTTCCTGAACTTCCAAAGTGTGGTAAGTTTGATGAATTATACTAGGCATAGAAAGGTTATGGTATAGAGAGCATTGATGGTGCTGAAGATTGATAGAATGATTAAGTAATGAAGCAATAGAGTAAAGATTTAAATTGATGGAGAAAAATTGATATTCTAAATCTTCTAGCTATGCTAGATTTTCAAAACTTATTGACTTCATGCTGATGTTTACACTTCTGAGTCTTTTGAAAAATATTGGATCAAATGATTGAACCAATGGATTTTTAAAATAGTTCTATTATTCACATGTCTATGCTAATTTCTTCAGCTAGACAAAAATGATTTAAAATTTTCAAAATATATTTTATATATTTCTATACATCATTTGATATGGTATAGGAATAATAATTGAGGAAGTCATCAATGCAATTGAGCCTAGTGTTGGATGTGATCGTAGATCGTCAGCCCACTATGGTATAATGTAGTATGACGACGTCATATAATGATGAAATCCTCAACGTACCATTATGATGGTATATCAAGATATTATAAAAAGATTTATTTATTTTTAGTTTCCTTAAAACTATAAAAAGAAATATTTATTGAGTTGGTTAAAAATATAAATATATACATATATATATATATTTATTTATATTTCGATTGATGTTCGAATTGTTGCTAAAAGTCTATGCTACTTGATTTAGCTAGACAAATATTGAAAGATGTTTATGAAATTCGAGCGTTATTGACAAAGTATGCCAAACCAAATTATTTTGGGGCGAATTCAGATGTTGAAAATTGAGCTGAATAACCCTATAAAGGGGACACGTTAACGGAGATAATGGTTCTGAAAGTAACGCATATACTCGTTACGATGTTATAATGTAATACGTTGTGCACGACGTAAGGGTACAATAGGACTGATCACCTAAAGTACTTGCAGAGAGTGTTTTCAGTCTGTGCGATTGCTAAACATTCTGTTAAAGATGGTTTACAGTGGTCATACACTATTAAACTTGGAGAAGATTTCAAGGTCTTATGACCCCTCAGCATGATTTGGAATCCTTTAAATTCCTGAGTTATTTATATCGCTTCCCAATTATTGAGCAATTATGGAAGGTTCTTATTATTCTGAAGGTGAATGTGGCAAGAAGGATATTCCTTAGAAAGACGTAGTTGTAAAACGCAACTTGTGATGATGAAAGATCTTTAGAGAAAGAATTTAGTTATACAATTCAGTGAATAAAGATTAATTTAAAGTCTTTTTTGGTAGATCAAATGATTAAAGATTAGTAAATTAAAATTTTGAGGACAAAATTCGTAGAAGAATGGGTGAATGTGATAACCTGAATATTTGTACGATGCTAAATCAAGATATTAAATGATTACAACGAGTATGATATGCAATGATCCTTAGAAAAAGGAAATGAATACGGTAAAGGGTTAAAGAATATATAGTACTCGAAGTGTTCCAGGTTTAAGTGAAGGTGATGAACTAAATGTGACGCCCCCAAAATCTCTACATTTCCTATAGCAGATTTGGTGCTCACGTAAATATTCCATAAGATAATAATTCCTATGAATCCAAGATTCACAGTATTTCACAACGAACAGTAGTTCTCATCAGAACGTTTACTATGTTGGAATACCCTCACATGGATGGATAGGTTTATAATCTTATGGATATTTCTTTCATATTAATAATTCCTATCTATCTGACATTCACAGTACAAATGATAAGATTGTTCCTGGAACTGAGAAGCGACCTCAGTGCTTACAGAACTTTCAAGATCATTCAATACCCTCAATCAGATGTATAGTTCATATAGATACTGTACTTCTTCCTATGTTCTAGAAAGGTAAAAGCTAAGAAATTGTTAAAGATGATAATACAATATTATATATTCTTAAATTATCTTACAATAATTCCTAACTTACTATTACACCAGAGTAGAGTTCCCGAGGATATAAACAAATTTACATTGACTTGGTTCTTCCATCCACATTACTGAACTCCAGAACCTTTAACATTTCAGCTAAGCTATAAAGGAAAAGAATAATTGCAAGGATGAGCTACAGAAAGCTCAGCAAGTTTTAAACAAATTGTATATTATACTCACACTGGATCTGAATTGAATGAACACATAGTTCAGAGATTTTCAACATATATATATATATATATTGAGGTTTGATCTGCCCAAACCCCGCACATTACGAGTTACTATCAGTCATATAGACTTAGCCACCCGAGTTGATTGTTCAGCAACTCCTATACGAGTTACTGTCAGCCACATAGACTTAGCCACCCGGGTTAATCTGTTCAACCACACCTCTGACGAGGTACTGTCAGTCATATAGACTTAACACCCCGAGTTGATTTCTTCAACCACAACTTCTAACAGTCATAAAGGAGTTTTGTTTGGATATCTCATAGGTGATCAGCCTAATCATATTCTAGGAGTATGCATATCATCCTACCAATTTAACAAGGTCAGTATTTTTTTAACTGTCTGTAATTGAAACCTAGGGTCAGTATTATAACTACCAATAAATGTAAACCAAGGTCAATACTATGACTGCCAATATAATCTCGGGATAAGTATCAGTATATCAATGTACTAAACAATATTGGTTTTTCCACAGTTTATGCTTTGATATCAAATCAAACACCTTTTACGCAAACAACTGCTCATATAATTTGTTATGCTTGAAAAATAAGCAATAACCCTTTTCAAACCACAGATATCACGAATAATGTTTTATAACTGTTCGTATATCAATATATATGACTTTTATTTAATATAGAATTAAATAAAATTAAAAAAACTTGCCTGAACCGTCGATTACTGTTATACAATTTATTTTAGCTTCATTTGAAAGACCTAATATTGATAATATCGATCTCTCAATTAGAATAATATCATTACATACACTACTGTTAATTATAGTCATAATATAACTTAAACACATAAGCATATATCCCTATCAATTACTAAAATCATAAGACCTAGTATCAAGTCAAACTATTTTAGTCTGATTTGAGTTCGGTACTATTTCAACGTCCCGGTTGCCCTATCGGATAATTATCGAGCCTAATTCCAATAAGACTCTACCTAAATGCTTTATTATTATCATAGATAATTTATTAATCAGTCAAAATATTTTTCACAAGCTCATAATAATTTTTCAATAATTATTACCATTTAAAATGATTTTTAATTCATTAATATCATATTTATATTATTTAAATACCACTTAATTCCATTATCATTAATATTTATTTACTATCAAATATTAATGAAATACATGTCATAATATTATAAGTTTTTTATAATATCACAATGTATTTTTAATACATTAATATCACATTTAATTGATTTTAAAATATTTAAAATCATTATTAAATAACTGTCATTAATATTAAAGTATTAATGTATTTCATAACAAAATATTAAAAGTTATATTTTATAATTTAAAATATTTTTTATAACCATTAAATCATTTTATATTATTTTTAAAACATTAAATCTATTTTTCTAAAATTTATTTAATATAATTATTAAATAAATTAATTACCATTAATATTAATTATTAATGAAATTTATCCCAAAATGTTAAAAGTCATCCAAAATAACTTAAAATATTTTCTAACACTTTAATATATTTTTAAATGATTTTTTTAAAGTATTAAAATTATTTTTAAGTAATTTATTAAATATAATTATTAAATTAATGTATTATTTTTTAAAGTATTAAATATAATTTATTAAATATATTTTTAAGTGATATTAATGTATTTTTAATACATTAATATCACATTTAGTTGATTTTAAAATATTTAAAATCATTATTAAATAACTGTCATTAATATTAAAATATTAATGTATTTCATAACAAAATATTAAAAGTTATATTTTATAATTTAAAATATTTTTTATAACCATTAAATCATTTTATATTATTTTTAAAACATTAAATCTATTTTTCTAAAATTTATTTAATAGAATTATTAAATAAATTAATTACCATTAATATTAATTATTAATGAAATTTATCCCAAAATATTAAAAGTCATCCAAAATAACTTAAAATATTTTCTAACACTTTAATATATTTTTAAATGATTTTTTTAAAGTATTAAAATTATTTTTAAGTAATTTATTAAATATAATTATTAAATAAATTTAATATCATTAATATTTAAATAATTTGAGCATTATAAATGCTTGTAAAAATGAATATTCGTGTACTTTATTTGAAATAAATCGAGCATTATAACTTCTATATAAAATGAATATTCTATTATTCTATTTGAGATAATTTCAGCATTATAACTGCTTATAACTTGAGTATTCTTACTAAATACTTGAAGAAAATCGGACATAGCAACTGCTTATAAAAGTATATTTTCTACTTTATAAGGGAAATAAATCGGACATTATAACTGCTTATAAAAGTATATTTTCTACTTTATAAGAGAGATAAATCGGACTTTATAATTGCTTATAAAAGTATATTTTCTACTTTATAAGAGAGATAAATCGGACATTATAACTGCTTGTAAATAGGACTTTTGTATTATTTACTTAAAATAATTTGGGCATCATAACTGCTTGTAAAAGTATATTTTTTTACTAAATATATAAAGAATAATGAACATAATAACCACAAGAGTAAATACTTCTTGGAGTTGCAAGCTTTAACTAATCCTTTGAAATCTTGAAACTCACCAAAAACTTTCTTCTCTCTCTCTCTACCAAAATTCTCCTCTCTCTCTCTAACCATATTTTTGGTTTTGAAAAAAATGAAGAGAAATGGCTCTTATTTATAGAAAAACACAGTTTCAATAATTGCACGTTAGAAGCTCGGCTTTTTACAGTTTGCCCCCCGGCTTATTACAATCTGGTACCCTGGTTAATTATACTTTAGTACCTTATTAATTGCACTTTAGTCCCTAGGTGACATCATGGTGACATCATCTTTTGTGTTTCTTTAATACTGATGTCATGCTTGCATCATCTGTGTTTCTTTAAGGATGATGTCATGCTTGCATCATACTTGCATCATCTCTTCTCTGATTGAGTGATTTAAGTTCACATGGATTGGAGGGTATTTTGGTCATTTCCCAAATAATTTTAAAGGTAATTTGGTCATTTCGCCTCTAAAAGGATATTCTAATAATTTTTCACACAGTTTTAAGGGTTGTTCGATCATTTCACCTCCAAAAGGGTATTCTAATAATTTCCCATATAATTTTAAGGGTAGTTCGATCATTTTCTATGTTTTCCTTAAAAATTTAACCATTAAGGTTTGATAAATAACATTAGGGTTTGCTAATTACCATTAAGGTTTATAAATTAGGGTTTAGAATTCTCGAATAAGAAATTAGGGTTTCTTAACTGCAGATTAGGATTTCTAATCTACCATTAGGGTTTACTACGGTTATACCTTATCTGGTCAATATTTGATCATTAATCCCTTACTATACACACACACACAATCATAGATACAATTATAATAACTGTATTAACTATCAAATCTCTATCCGTAATTAGGGTTTTCAATACCTGTTAACTATATCTCCACTCATATTTCTCAGTCAATACCCAGTTTGACCATCTTACTAAACTCGTATCACAGATACTTAGCACAATATTGATAATCAATACCAATATATAAAAAAAATTATTCGTAAATTTTGAATTGTTTAAAATTCTGGGTCCTCACAATAAAACCTACACTAAAGTAATGTGTTAAGTTATTCAACGATAATTATGAAAGAGATTTAGTGAAAACCAAGTAAGGAATGTTTCGTTGATTCCGAGGACGGAATCTTTATAAGGAGGGAAGGATGTGACAACCCGGATTTTTAGAGATTATTAAATAAGAATTTAATAAATTAAATTCTTATTATTAGATGTATAACTTTGAAATATGTGATTTGATGTGAAGAAATTAAATACATGTGAGATTTTATAGTTAATTAAACTATTAAAGAAAGTGCGGAAAGTTAGTTAATTTAATTGAGTTGTAAATTATATTATTAGATAATATAATTTGATTGTTTTGCCTTGTTGGTAATGGAATTATTATGAATTAAATTTTATAAATAATGTGAGTAATTCACTTAATTGAAATAATGAATTAATGTAAAGATTTTTGTTTTAATAAAATGAAAGGGTAATATATTACATATAAATGTAATACGTTTATGTAATGGCTTAATATATTATATTTAGTCAAGTGAATGTAGATTAACTATGAGAATGAGAAGAACCAATATAATTATAAATAAATATTGGTGTTAGAATTATTGAATTAAATAAATATTTTAGTTGGAATATTTATGAAATAAAATAAATATTCGATGGAAATTATTATGGAATAATTTATTCGAGTATGATAATATTGATTAAATTTATGTGAAATAATTTTGTAATCAGTGCGTAATTTATGACGCTAATGGAATAGAAATATTCTAATTTAATTAAATAATTAAATTAGAGGGTTAATGATTTATTAAATAAAATTATTTTAGTAGCTAAGTAAATATTGTGTTGGCTAAGTAAAGAGTATGATTTAATTAAGTTTAATTGAAAATATGAGAATTGGTTAAAGGGTTTGACAAAAGGATCATTTAATACGCGAGTTATTAAAACAAATGGATTGAAGCCTATTAGAATTATCCAAACATAGCCTAGTGACCTTTGAGAAACCAAAACTTCTGAAACTTTTTCTCTTAATATTTTATTAAGCCAAATAGGAGTTACGTTAAAACTCATAATTCTCATTCTTCAGTTTTAGAAAAACTGAGTTTAGAGAGGGTAAGCGGGAGAAAGGATGTTCTATGTGAAAATTTGAGAAGATGGCTGAGGAATCAAAGAGAAGCAAGGAGGGGATTAAACAATTATTCTTCATCATCTAACTAAGATTAGGAAGAATCAAGAGGTAAGAATCAATTCTAAACCCTTAAGTTTTATTTCTTGGGTTCTTCATTAATTAATTTGATTTCTATGGTTAATTTGTTAAGAAATTGGTTATAGATGTTAATGGGTATGTTTAATCCATTTTATATCATCTAAAAGTGATTTTAAAGAAATCAAATTCATAAAGATGGGTTGAAAGATGAAGAATTTGAGTTTTGTGGTATATATGTGTATTTTGGCTTGTTTCGGAGTCAAAATTGTTGGTTAGTTTATGATTATAATATGAAATTGATGATAGATATTATAAGTATGTTAAATTACAAAAATAATGAAGGTTTAACGAATTGATTTGGCTAAGAATCGAATTCGTGGTGGTTGATTACGCTTAACATGTTAGAACATAAAAATAGAGTATGAACCATGAGTTTGGGGCAAGATCTGGGTTAGTTAATGTTTATGTAGATCATTTATTTTTGGAGATATTGTAGTTCTATGAATTACAAATCCATAGAATCAAAAACGGACTTATTTGGACGTGTATAAATCGTGTTATGAATATTAGAAGGAAGAAGGGTCAAAAATTCACAAGAACAACAAATTTTGGCAAAATGGCTGAGCAACCTGCTGCCTCCTAGTGACTAATGCGCTGGTCTAGGCTTATTTGGGGCGCCTAGTGCGTTGGCCAAGTGTTAACAAAAGACAGATCAGACATGCTTTAGTAAAATACGCATAACTGTTTCATACGAACTTCGATTGAAATAATTCAGGATGATCCGAAAAGATAACGAGTAGACCTACAAATTTTATTCTTTAATTTTTTCAATTTGAGGTCGTTAGCAGGGGTCAAAATGGTCATTTTTGTGACTAATGCTTATTCGGAGACAATCGGAGGGCGTCAGACATGTACGCACGCAAATGTAGTGCTCCCGACGATAAAAGATATTGTTCTAAGTTATAAAACATGAATATTATGAAATATAATGATGCTTAACATTAATCAATGATGTTTTAGACAAGTTGTATGAGCATGTTAAGCGCACGCAAGAGGGGCAAATCGGGCGTGCGATGAATGATTGTCGAAACGTCTTACCAAGTGTTAATAAACTTACAAAGTGTTTTAACTCAAATGAAATGAACATTATAAGATATAGAATGGGGTTAATATAATCCAATAAGGAGTTCTAGCAAGACTTAAACAATTGAATGAAGTTTGAGTATGACTAAAAAGAAATATAGTGAGATATAAGTCAAAAGTTAACACAATCAAATTGAACATTGTGTATTAATTAATAGTAAGGGTTATGGATGTAGAGTAAAGTTTATATTAGAACTAATATGTGTTGCTATGAGACTAATAGTTGATGTGCATAATTATATAACTGCGTAGGGCACGTGAAGTGCAGATAGCTGTAAGCTGTTAATCTGTTATTGGTAAACAATGATCAAGGCAAGTCTTTCAGTTCTTATTTGCTATGTGTAATTGATGATGAATTGTTCTAATCTGTATTACAAAGATATTACATATGTTGTGAGCATTAAATGTTAAAGTCAATTTATGGCTACATTTATTGAGTAAAGAATGTTGATTGAGTAAGGTACTCAATCTTTATACTTGTTATGTGAATTAAAGCATGTATGATATGTTAGTCTAATGATTATAATGTATAAGATGAGCATATTATTTATGTGCTACGTGATACATGAAAACTGTTAGATCTTGCTGAGATGTCGAGCTCATTCTTGCAAAATAACCATTTTTGCAAGTCAATGATTCAAAGTAATGATACGTGCTAATTGAATGATAGAGATCAATAACGATTCAAGAAGATTATTTGCTTTTAGATGAGAAATATATCTGATGGTTTGGATGTATTATAATTGTTGAGTTGTAAGTTGAGTTATCCGATGTATAATGGATATTTATTTGTAATGTAAGATTTTGTTTATACCTCTGATGAAGCGAGTTATAAAGTAGATTTGATTTAAAAATATGTAATTGATAAAGGTTGAGATTCATGGTAATGAAGAAAGAAAAATATAAGAGTTTTATTTATTCCGCATTTTATTAAGTTTAATACCGATTAATGATGTAAAGTTAAAAGTTCGATGTATTGTTAACAACCGATGTCGAGAGTTATATTGTATGAATTTTGGGGTCGTTACATTAAGCATAATTATAAAGCTTAATAATATCCAAGTTTTGATGTCAACGGATAACTCAAGAGTTTAAGGAATAATGTTGTGAACAAAGAAATATCAATAGTTCCAAAACTATCCTTTGAATTGTAAACAGAAGGTCATTAAAGATCGAAGCATTATCAAAAGGATTCAAAAGTTTCAACATTTTTCAAAAGATAAAGTTTAATACTGAATAGTCACTACAGACTAAGAACTCTTGCTAGAATTAACAGTATTTAACTAAAAATCCGATATAAACAAGTATAATAGGTGATCAGCCTAAAGTACCCTACATTATGCATAATATTCACATGTTATTTGTGCGCACGTCAGGTTTCCCGACGGATAGATAGTTTCCCCTTCAATGAGGGTTGTTCATCTCAGTCAATTTATAAGATTTCTCACTAAGCAATTGGTTTGGATCGCTTTAAAATTCATGACATGGGTCTAGCCGAATCAAATGGCGTAGACAGCTTTTACAATGTATAGGAGAACAATTTATAAGTTCAATACTCGTAACATAGTTCGAAGAATATAAACAGGCTTTGAATCAAGCAATGAAGTATTAATTTATAATATAAGAATCATACTATCAATTATTTACTCGTATGATCAATAATAGTACAAGCTTAAGTAGTGCTCAATAAAGAGTATGGTTTGAATACTTTCAGAATATCTGAAGTTGTGTAAAATAGGGAACTTGCGTAATCATAGATTCCTTGCATAAAGTAAATACATAGGTTAGGATACTTGCCTGAGTCGTTGATTAATTCCGACCTCGACTTCTTATCCCTTGATTAACCTATTGTTATCGTAACGGTTAATCTCTATCAACATATAAACATAGAAACCTAAATTGGTCTAACACACTAATCTTAGGTATCTAAGACCTCTCAAAACAATTATATATTGTTTCCTCTTAATCATTATCTCTATAGGTCTATCATTAATCTAGTACTTCATCATTGTCTGAGTAATTTCCTTAATCATAATTAGGGGTATTCATATTAATGTCTCATTGGTTCACAATTAAATAATCTTTGAAAGTATTTAATTGTTTAATAATTATTATTCACAATTAAAATGTTTATTAATGTCACTTTAATTGTTCATATTCGATTAATTATACAATAGTATTTACTATTATCAATTGGGTTAAGTTTTGGTGTCTTACAATTAAGTATTACCTTAATTGTTTATTCGTTTCACAATTAAAATCTTATTTAGTTTTAATTGTTTATTATCTAAGAATATTAGATTAACTATCACTTATTGATTTACAATTAAAATTATTTTAATTGTTAAATTTTCTTTAAGTAAAGTAAGTCTTAAACTTTTAATCACAAATTGTATTAACTCATAATTAAATTACTTTAATTTTTTAATTATCTTTGATTAATAAAATCTCTTATTATTAATCAAATTAAGTATTATTATTATTTAATTAATTATTATATTAATTTGGAAAAATTAAGTTTCTGATCCGGTTTAACTAGGCCTGACCCGGTCCACCTTGACCCGACCCGGTTTGACCCGGAACTAGTCAACTGTGAAATAGGCCTGGCGCTGCAGTGGCTGGTTTAGTACTGCAGATGGAGCGGCAGCGCCGGCCCTGTAAAGACCTCACCCGAATGTGGCGCTGCGGCGCTAGGGTTAGTGCTGACGACGGGGGCTGCAGTGCTGGTCCTGCAGTTTTAAAAAGTTATTGGCGCTGCAGTGCCAGTTATAGCTTCCTGAGCAGTGCGACAGTGCCAGTTCGACGGATTGCTTAGGAAAGAACATTTCTCAACTTGTTCTTTAACCTCTTTTGATTCAAACTTGCATAACTTATTCATTTTATATCCAAATGAGTTGAAACTACTTTCATTATATCATAAACTTGCATATCTTCAATATATGATATCTTGAACAATTTTATAAAATATTAATTTAATTAGATTTATTGCTTTTCCAAGCTAGGGTTTACATATTGATATGCTTTATGTAAGGTTTTGCTACGGGTTCGTTTTATGTCCGATTACTATGATTCCACTTGGGTTATGTCCGTATTTCATTGAGGTTCAACATAACATTATTGGATCATATATAAGGCTTATAAATTTTATGAATCTTAACAACATATCTCATGCTTTCAAGTTTTATAACTAGGTTTCAAGCTTAATATGCATTTCTACTTAACTAACATACCCTAACTCATCTAAGACAACTATATAATGAACTTAGTTAGTGATCCTACCTCTTGATGACTTTCCTTCTCTTGACTAAAAACTTTGAGTATAGTCTCCACCTTGTTCCTTGAACCACTAACTAGCAAGAACTTCTCTAGGTTTCTTCTTTTTCTCTCAACTCTCTCTAGCTCTCTATATCTCTTACTTAGCAAATGAAATGGAAACCTTACACCAACACTTGGGGCTCTCTATTTATAGACATTCTATTATCCAATCACTAGTTTATTACTCTACTGGTCAAGGAGGAGTTGGTGACTAGCTCCACCAACTACTACTATTCATAGTACCACTAGCCATTGGGCTACACCATCATTGCCATCACATGGGCTTGCTTGTGAGCTTTTCTAGCTATAAAAATCAGTATTCTAAGGGGCCAAGGGGTGGGGGTTCGGTTGGGAGGGGGTATACTACCCCTATGTCACATTTTAACTCCCAGTTTATACACAATGCTAGCATACATGTCCCTTATACACACAAACACACATATATATATATATATACGTCTATTATACACCCACATACATGTATACCTACATATATATGTATATATATATCTACCATCTTATATTTCACATTGGGCTATATCAAGCTAAATCAAATTGGGCTAGGCACATCACTAATGCATATAGACTCTAATATTAACCTAGCACTTATATATTGATTGGGCCACATCTCTTAACTTTTACAAGCATGTCACATTAATGTTGTTGGGCTTGGATATCACCTAAGTCCAACACTTTATTAAATCATGACCCAACTAGTCCAATTAAGAATTTAATTATGCCACACAAGGCTCAAGACTTAAGCTTAATTAAGCTTATCATTATCATCATTATATTTCTTAACAATTTCATACATGATTCAATTCATATTGAATTATTAATCACATGGCGCACACACACACACACACACACACACATATATATATATATACATATATTTGCATACAAAAATTTCAGTAACCTTTGTTTTAAATTCTAAAATTATTTATAAAATTCTCGGGTATTACATCATCCCCCCTTATAAAAATTCTATCCTCAGAATTGATACAACGTTACACAAATAGATGGGGATAGTCCCTCCTCATCTTATCCTCTAATTCCCACGTAGCCTCCTCGGCGTTGTGGTTTTGCCAAACTACTTTTACAGAAGATATAACTTTATTCCTCAAAGTTTGTCCTTTTCTATCTACTATTTGGACCAGAATCTCTTCGTCAGTCAGATTCTTCTCTACTTGAATAGGTTCGTATGATATCACATTATTATAGTCGGGCTTGTACGGACGTAACACCAAAATGTGAAACACGTTCTGGATGTGTTCCAGTTCTGGTGGTAAAGCCACTTTGTATGCCACTTCGCCCACTTGCTTCAATATCTCAAATGGTCCTATGAACCTTAGACTCAACTTTCCTTTCTTACCGAATCGTATCTTTCCTGTCCAGGGAGATACTTTCAAAAATACGAAACTGTCGACTTCAAAGTCTCGGTTCTGACGATGCAAATCCGTGTACTTCTTCTGGCGATCTTGAGCTGCTACCAGTCTGGCTTGTATTGTGGTCACTAACTCGACTTTTTGTTGAACTAACTCTGGTCCCAAAATTTGTCATTCTCCGACTTCGTCCCAACACAACGGTGTTCTGCACTTTCTCCTGTAAAGAGCTTCGTACGGTGGCATACCGATACTCGCATGATAACTATTATTGTAAGCGAATTCTACTAAGGGTAAATGGTCGTCCCAATTCCCTTTGAAATCCATCACGCAAGCTCTAAGCATGTCCTCTACTGTTTGTATAGTCCGCTCACTTTGTCCATCTGTCTGAGGATGATAAACAGTACTCAACCTTAACTGTGTTCCCATCCTCTCTTGCAAGCTGTTCCAGAAATTTAACGTGAAGCACGGATCTCGATCGGATACAATTAACACCGGCACTCCATGTCGTGAAATAATTTCCTTTACATATAAACTTGCTAACTAATTTAAACTGAATCAAATCTTGATCGATAGAAAATGAGTTGTCTTCGTTAGTCGATCCACGATAACCTAGATGGCATCATAACTTTTCTGTGTGACTGGAGTCCCACCACGAAGTCCATCGTAATGTGCTCCCATTTCCACTCTGGTATTTCTAAAGGTTGAAGTAAACCACTCGGCCTCTGGTGCTCTGCTTTGACTCATTGAGAAGTAAGACATCTACTAACGCACTCTGCAACCTCTCGCTTCAGATTGGGCCACCAAAAATGTTTTCTAAGATCTTGGTACATCGTCATGCCTCCTTGATGTATAGAATACGTCATATTTTTTGCTTCATGCAAGATTTCATCTCTCAGTTCGGTTACCGCTAGTACCCATATTCATCCCTCAAATCTCAATTTACCGTCCTTATCCATCTTGAACTTCTCTTCTTCATTTTCTATTATTCTCTTTCTTATCTTCTTACATTCGTCGTCATTCTCTTGCGATTCCTTTACTTTATACAATAATGTTGGACGAGCTTCCATCACAAATAATCCTTCATCAGACCTTCCAGGTCCCTTTACTTCTATTTCCAATTTGTCCATTTCTCTTATTAACTCTTCTTGAGTTGTCAACTTGGATAATTTCTCCCTTCCTTTTCTACTTACTGCATCGGCTACTACGTTTACCTTTCCCGGGTGATAAAGAATCTCGCAGTCATAATCCTTGATCAATTCCAACCACCTCCTCTATTGCATATTCAACTCCTTCTGTGTGAAGATATATTTCAGACTCTTGTGATCCGTGTATATCTCACATTTTTCTCCGTACAGATAATGTCTCCAAATCTTTAACGCAAAAACTACTACCGCTAACTCTAAGTCCTGAGTAGGGTATCATTTTTTGTAATCCTTCAATTATCGTGATGCATACAAAATGACCTTGCTATGTTGCATTAGCATACATCCAAGTCCTCTGTGCGACGCATCACTATATACCACGAAGCCTCCCGCATCATCTGGCAATGATAATATCGGCGCCTCGCTCAAGCTCCTCTTCAACTCCTGAAAACATTCTTCCCATTTCTCCATCTATACGAACTTCACTGTCTTCCTCGTTAGATTGGACAACGGGGTCTCTATCTTAGAAAAATCTTGGATAAATCTTCAATAGTACCCAGCTAACCCTAAGAAACTTCTTACCCTCGTTGGTGTCTTCAGCTGCTCCTAATTACTTGCTGCTTCCACCTTCGCAGGGTTTACTGAAATTCCATCCTTGTCAATCACGTATCCTAGAAACTGGACTCTCTCTATCCAAAATTTATACTTAGAAAATTTTGCATACATTTTCCCTTTCCTTAGCGCTTCCAAAAGCATTTTTAGATGTTCGGCGTGCTCTTCCTTAGTCTTTGAGTAAATCAAGATGTCGTCGATGAAAACTACTACGAATTTATCCAAGTATGGCTTGAAAACTCGGTTCATCAAGTCTATGAATGCTGTCGGAGTATTAGTCAATCCGAATGACATTACCAAAAACTCGTAGTGCCCACAACGAGTTCGGAACGCCGTCTTTGGTATGTCCTCTTTCCGTACCTTCAACTGGTGATAACCCGTTCGTAGGTCTATTTTTGAGAAACACTTTGCTCTTTTAATTCGTCGAAAAGGTCGTCTATCCTTGGTAACGGATATCTATTCTTGATCGTTACTCTATTCAATTCTCGATAATCGATACAGAGCCTCATCGATCTGTCCTTCTTCTTAATAAACAACACTGGTGCTCCCCAAGGAGACACACTCGGCTGTATGCAACCCTTATCTAGCAATTCTTGCAATTGTATCATCAATTCCTTCATTTTCACTGGCGCCATACGATATGGAGCTTTTAAAATTGGTGCAGTTTCTGGTGCTAAGTCTATTACGAATTTGATTTCTCTGTCTGGCGGAAGACCAGGCAGATCGTCCGAAAATACGTCTTGAAATTCTCTCACTATAGATATATCCTTCATTTCTACTCCCTTTTTTTGAGTATCTATAATGTAAGCTAAGTAACCTATACATCTTTTTTTTAACAATTTCTTGCCCTGCATCATCGTAAGACAACAAGATTGCTTAAGCGATGAGCTACCATAAAACACTACCTTAAACCGATTTGGAGTCTGAAGGTTCACACTTTTGTTTTGACAGTCAATTATCGCCGCATGGTTATACAACCAATGCATTCCCAATATCACGTCAAATTCTCCCAATCTAATAGGAATCAAGTCTACACTTAGTTCGTGATCTCTAATGTTTGCTCAACAATATCGGTATACGAATTCTACGGGGATTACTTCCTTATTCACAACTTCTATGTTCAAAGGTTTTCTTAATCGTTCTTGGGGTAAGTTTAATCGACTAGCATATTCTTTAGACACAAATGAACAGGTAGCACCCGAATCAAATAATACATAGGCATTTATATTATTGATTGGGATATTACCTGGCACCACATCCTTCACAGCCACTGCGTCCTGGACGGTCATGTTAAAGGTTCTGGTAGTTAAGCGATTGGATTACGTCAGTCCACCAATCATCAGCTTGCTGCCTCCTCCTTGTTGGCCGCTTCCTCCGCTGCTCCCCTTCTTTGGACAGTCTTTGATTTGATGCTCGATTGAGCCACAAGCAAAGCATCATTTTATCTTCTTCTGCTTTGGGCAGTTTGGTGAAATGTGCCTCTCCTAGCCGCAGTTGTAACAGACACTTCGTCCTTTCCATCATTCTCCTTTGTGGTTCTTTCCACACCTCGGGCATCCCTCAACTCTCTCCTTAAACACTCTATGACAACTTCCCGACTGATTGTTTTTTTTTGTTGTTATTGCTATCCTACTTCCTCTTTCCAAGAGTGCTTCCTCCACTGCTTCTTCCTCCACGGCTCTCTCCTCCGGTATTCTTGCTTTTCTTCTCCTTGTTGTACTGACTCAAGGCCTCACTACCTCCCTCCGCAATGATAGCCTTCTCCAACAGTGTGGAGAACGAGTCGATCTAGAGAACCAAAACTATGTTGAACAACCAGGGTTTCAGTCCTTGTTCAAAGCGTCTGGCTCTCCTTTCTTCATCCTTTACCTGGTGTGTTACAAATCGGGCTAGCTCATTGAACTTAGCCGCATATTGTGCCACCGTCATCTCACCTTGTTTTAGTTCTAAAAACTTCACCTCCATCCTATTCTTCATGCTCATTGGGAAGTAATTCTCGAAGAATGAAGTCTTAAACCTATCCCAGGCTATGATTCATTCTCCCGCTCTCTGTTGATTGGACTCCCACCAATAATTTGCTTTGCCCCTCATCATGTAGGTGGCGAACACAGTCTTCTGATCTTCACCCACACGAGCAATGGCGAAGGCTTTCTCTATCTCCTTGATCCTACGCTCCTAAAGTCTTTAAAGTTAGTTACAGATACCGCTTGGGGATTGGGGTGAACGGGTTCATTGTTCTGTCCCCGAAGGGTTTCTCCTAACAAGTCAACTAGTCGTTGTATAGGATCTACTTGCTCTCTCTCGTTATTGACCGACTCCTCTGGTGCAGTTAGTCTACGTCTGGGGGCCATTATCTGCATCACAAAATTCCATTCTTATTATCTAATTTTCTTACTTAAGTATTTCTTTAATGCAAAAGGGAATAAAATTTTATAACACATTTTCTAAAATAAGGACATTTATATTCATATGCCAAATCATTACATCGATGTGATTATTCCTAGCATACTTCTATAAATGTCAACATTTATCCCCTAATATAACAAAAGATGGGGAAAAAGACTAACATACTACCCCTTTAACATAAGCCTACTCGGGGTTTACATAACTATCCCATATCTTATACAAAAGATTAGGATTACATCACAATATATACAACACATAAAAATAATTACTACTACTACTAGACTAATAGGTCTCAACCTAACATCCCGCGCTCCACAGTGCTCTGGTACTCCACCTGAGTCATGTGAGCCATTATGTCTCTAGTCAAGGTGTAACGGGTCTGTCTCTGCTCTACCGGATAATGGTACATACCATCTATCAAACTGTCCATAGCTGTGTGAAAAGCATAGCCCATTCGGTTCATCTTCCTCTTCTTGCACCTAGTCTCATCCTCTAAGTCCTTAGCTCTATCGTTGGCTTCCTCCCACTTCTCCTTGAAGTGAATCCTCTCCATGACTTCCAGCTCAAGTTGAGTGCGAAGAGCCTCCTTCTAAGCTTTCTCACTCAACTCCTTCTGCTCGGACTCTTATAGCTTACCCACCAAATCCACGTTCCTAGCTATCGAACGGTGAAAAAGGGTTCCCATCTGAATTCCCGCTTCCTTGCGATAGGCAATCTCTACCTCCATATCTTGCATCTCCAACTTCCTCTGATGTTTTGCATCCCTCAGTTGTTGCAACTCAGTCTCTCTCTCCTAAGCCTCAGCCTCTAGCTCCTCTACTCGACAATCTAACTCCAAGATTTGCTCTTCATATTCTCCTAACATCCTATCCTCGAACTTAGCCTCGTCAAAATCTTCCATGCGCTCGTCCTCCATAGGCTCCTCCTCGTGATCTGACTCCACCTCTATCTCATCCTCGTCGTCAAACTCGAATGGTGCTACTGCCTGAACGGGTTCGGCTACCAAAGGTGCCTCATACACTATGTGTATATCTCGTGGCTCCTCCTCACTACTCTACTGGGTCCTCCCAAGTCTGTCATCCTACAACCATAAATACTAGACAAAGAAACAACAAACTCCATTGGAATGTTAAATAAAACATAAGTTCATTGCATAGAATAAAACTATATTTCATAACACACTAAGTCTCTAAGAAAACTCTATATGAGTTTTATCTCCTTCTATCTTCTAAGTTTTTCTAAGGTTATAGTCTAAGGATTCTCGCTCCTAAGGTTTATAACCTAACGCTTTGATACCAACCTGTGACACCCCCAAATTCAGACACTCGTATCTCGAATTCGGTGCATCACGATCTAATTTTAATAACATACTAAAATCTCATGCAACGGAATAATAGAATAATTTACATTGATTTAATATAAATAATCGCATCCCACGGTCTTGCAACCATGACTAACTTACACATATCTTAAACCATAACATCACCTAATACATAATATGAAATAAGTCTTATTACAATATCATAATAATCTAAAAGAGAACAAAGCTACGTCGTAGCCTTGCCCATGCCCTTGTCCGTGCCAGAGGGACCGCACTGCTTTGCTTTAACAAAAATATTTAAGGGAAGCAAGAATGAGCAACAAGTTTGCTCAGGAAGTAATATAGCAATAAGGGTAAGCATAATTATAAAGCTTAATAATATCCAAGGTATTATATCAAAGGATAACTCAAGAGTTTAAGAAATAATGTTGTGAACAAAGAAATATTAATAGTTCCAAAACTGTCCTTTGAATTGTAAACAGAAGGTCATTAAAGATCGAAAGCATTATCAAAAGGATTCAAAGGCTTCAACGTTTTCCAAAAGATAAAGTTTAATACTGAGCAGTCATTAAGGACTAAGAATTCTTGCTAGAATTAACAGTATTTAACTAAAAATCTGATATAAACAAGTACAACAGGTGATTAGCCTAAAGTACCCTACATTATGTATAATATTCACATGCTATTTGTGCGCACGTCGGTCTCCCGACGGATATTTAGTTTCCCCTTTAATGAAGGTTGTTCATCTTAGTCAATTTATAAGATTCCTCACAAAGCAATTCATTTGGATCGCTTTTAAATTCATGACATGGGTCTAGCCGAATCAAATGGCGTAGACAGCTTTTACAATGTATATGAGAACAATTTATAAATTCAATACTCGCAACATAGTTCGAAGAATATAAACAGTCTTTGAATCAAGCTATAAAGTATTAATTTAAAAGACAAAAATCATACCATCAATTATTTACTCGTACGATCAATAATAATATTGTTGGATTTGTACGAAATCTTGACGCAATCAAATTGCAAAAATTAGCGGAAGCATGGTTAAATACATCCTTAGTCCTTCGTAAGTACTTTAGGACATTTTTCACTGCCTTCCGGTGCTTTTCTCCTATATTCGATTGATATCTGCTTGTTACACTAAGTGCATGAGCGACATCCGGTCTAGTACATATCATACCGTACATGATAAATACTATTGCTGAAGCATAAGGAATCTTACTCATATGGTCTCACTCCTCAGGTGTCTTTAGGGCCTGTTTCTTAGAGAGATTTATTCCATGGCTCATCGGTATGAGACCTCTTTTAGAATCTTCCATGCTAAACTTCTTTAGCATCGAGCCAAGCATCCTTTTAGATCTATCTCTATAGATCTTTATCCCCAAAATATAGGATGCTTCTCCCAAGTCCTTTATGTAGAAGTGTTCAGATAACCATATTTTTATAGATTGCAGCATAGGAATATCATTCCCTATCAATAATATATCATCAACATATAATACAAGGAATAAAACAGCGCTCCCACTAACCTTCTTGTACACACATGTTTCATCCTCATTTTTGATAAAATCAAACTCTTTGATTATCTCATCAAAACGGAAGTTCCATCTACGAGAATCTTGCTTTAATCCATAAATGGATGCTTTAATCCATAAATGGATCGTTACAGCTTACAGACTTGATTTGTTCTAACCTTTAAAACAAATCCTTCTAGCTGTGTCATATAAACATCCTCCTCAAGATTTCCATTGAGGAAGACCGTTTTCACGTCCATTTGCTAGATCTCATAGTCGTAATAAGCTGCAATCGCAAGCAAAATTCGAATGGACTTGAGCATAGCTACCGGTGAGAAGGTTTCATCATAGTCAACTCCTTGTCTTTTTTTGAAACCTTTTGCAACCAGTCGGGTCTTATAGGTCTCTACCTTGCCGTCCGCTCCAGTCTTTGTTTTAAAGACTCATTTACACCCAATAGGCTTAATACCTTCAGGTGGTGAAACCAAAGTCCATACTTGGTTCTCATCCATGGAGTCCATCTCGGATTTCATGGCTTCAAGCCATTTTTCTGAGTCTTTATTACTCATAGCCTGTTCGTAATTCAATGGATCATCATCATTCATGACGTGTACCTCATCGTCATCCTTTATAATGAATACATACCTATCAGGTATCTTCGGTACTCTTCCAGATTTACGAACAAGGTGTTGTACATAAGGTGTCTCTACTTGGACATGTTCATCCACTTGATTTATAGTGGTTTGTGATTCTTGAATTTCGTCAAGATCTATTTTCCTCCCACTAGCCCCTTCAAGAATAAACTCATTTTTCAAGAAGGCAGCGTGTTTCGCAATAAACACCTTCTGCTCAGTAGGATTGTAGAAATAGTATCCCAAATTTTCTTTAGGATATCCCACAAACGTGCACTTATCAGATCTTGTGTCAAGCTTATCATTTTGAAACCTTTTCGCATAAGCTGGACATCCCCAAATCTTAACATGCTTAAGTCCAGGTTTTCTCCCTGTCCACATCTCATATGAAGTCTTAGGGACGGATTTCGAGGGGACCTTATTTAGTAGATATGCAGTCGATTCTAGGGCATAACCCCAGAATGATACTAGAAGATCGGTAAAACTCATCATGGAACGAACCATGTCCAACAATGTTTGATTTCTCCCTTTAGATACTCCATTTAACTGTGGTGTACCTGGTGGAGTCCATTGTGAGATTATATCATTTTCTCTGAAACAATAGAGAAACTCACCGCTTAAGTATTCACCATCTCAATTTGATCGAAGAATCTTAATACTTTTACCAGTTTGTTTCTCTACTTCACTTTTGAACTCTTTGAACTTTTCAAATGATTCAGATTTGTATTTCATTAAATACACATATCCATATCTTGAGTGATCATCAGTGAAAGTAATAAAATAAAAATACACTCCCCGTGCATTCATTATCATAGGTTCACAAACGTCTGTGTGAACCTAACGCTAACAACTCTGTAACTCTTTCTCCTTTTCCACTAAAAGGAGATTTAGTCATTTTACCCATGACACAAGATTCACAAGTTGGATATGATTCGTAATCGGATAGCTCTAAGAGTTCATCCTATGCAACTTGGATAATCTTGTTTCATTGATATGACCGAGTCTATAGTGCCACATATAGGTATAATTAACATCATCTCTTTTCCTTTTCTTAGTTTGTTCTATTTGAAGTATATTTTCATGCAAGTTAAGTATATAAAGTCCATTTTGCTAATTACCAACACCATATAAACATTGTCTTTATAAATAGAACAACTGTTGTTCTTTATTATAATGTCAAATCCATTTATATCTAATACGAAAATAAAAATAATGTTTCTAATGATATTCAGAATAAAATAATATTTATTTAAATAAATGGATTTTCCCGTAGGCATTGCTAAACAATAAGTGCCTACAGCTAATGCAGCAATCTTTGCTCCATTTCCCACTCGTAGGACAACCTCATTCTTGTTCAGCTTTCTACTTTTGACCAGTCCCTGCACAGTATTACGTATGTGAGAACCATAGCCGGTATCCAATAACCAAGTAGTATTTTGACTTTCGGAAAAATTAATTTCAATCATGAACAAACCATAATTGGAAGTTGAAGCTTCTCCAAGCTTCATCTCTGCCAGAAACTTCTTGCAGTTTCTCTTCCAGTAACCCGGCTCGTTGCAATGGAAGAACATTCCTTTGCTAGCTGGATCAGGTTTCTTTTGTTCTTTTATGTCCACTTTGCCCTTAGCCTTCTTAGATTTCTTCTTTTCAGAAGATACATTGGGCCTCTTCTTTTTCTTGGAAGAATCCACCATTAAGACATGGTTTTTCTTGGATGGGAAGTGACCTTCTGCAGTTTCAACATGTTAAGTAATTCAAGCAAGCTGACATCGAACTTATTCATGTAAAAATTAACAACGAACTGCGAGAAGGTCTTAGGGAGTGACTGCAAGACTAAGTCTTGACTCAACTCCCCATCCATGACGAACCCAAGCTGTCCAATGCGTTCAATCAGATTGATCACCCTTAGGACATTAATTTCAACGGTTGTGCCCTCAGATATTAGAGATCGGAAGAGCTCCTTAGATATCTTATATCTAGCAGTCCTACTTTGTTCACCATACAACTCTTTGAGGTGAAGTAACATAGTAGGAGCATCCATGTTTTCATGCTGCTCGTTATTCATGGATGCGAGCATGATGTATTGCGCCACAGATGCATCATTTTGTCACTTTATAATTGTGGCAATCTCTTTCTCAGAGGCATTTTCTAGAACAGTTACAGAGACAGGTGAATTTAGGACATAAGAAATCTTTTCAGCAGTGAGAACTATTCTCAGATTTCTTAACCAGTTCGTGTAATTCAGTCCGGTCATTTTGTTAACATCAAGTATGCTACGCAGTGAAATTAGTGATTTCGACATTTTTTAAATTTCTGTATGTGAAAAGATAATATTTTAGCAAACATTCATTTAATTAATTTGTATATACCAAAATAAATTAGGTCTTATTTTAAATTGATATCTCCCACTATTTTCTTCAAATTATATTACCCTCACTTATATAGTTCGGCAACATCTAATTAAAGATTTGCTAGTGAGAATAAGGATTCCATTTTAAATGTATATAGCCTTGTGGATAGCATAACAAACGATATATAAATAAATAGGTAGACAACTCTTTGTCAATTACATCAACATGTAACTCCTTTTTATTTTGCCTCTTAAATCATAATGGTCAAGGGTGTGCACATCCGAACTAAAATGATTTAAGTTAAATCCAACCTAGCACTTTCATAAATTCAAAAAAGAAAAATATTGTCCTTGTGGATAGCACAACAAAATAATATTGTTTAATTTTCTTGATAAGCATCAAATATGATTAAATTGATATCTTAAATACGCAATTCTTGCCTTGTGGATAGTACAACAAACTCGTATTAAATATTTAATACTCTATTAATTTATCATGCTAGAAGGCGACGTTCGATATTTCAAATATCTCTAAACGCTTTAGACTTAATATAATATCTTTGAGGGATTTGTTATTATTTGTTTCATCTTGTTTAGCGTACATGCACACACACACACACACACACACATATACATACATATATATATATATATATATATATATATATATATATATATATATATATATAATACGCGTTATATTATTAAAGCATGCGAAGCATGTTTGCATAAAATATAATATATATAATACTTAGCATGCACATGTAGAATACTATATTCTATCCGAATTGATTATGGATTTTTATTCTAATTTGATTCACTAGAGTCACAAAGTGAACCAAAAGGTCAAACTTAGGAGTGCAAAAATTTAAATTTAAACATAACTATTACATTTAAACCCGGGCTCCATACAAACGGGTCTTCACGTGCTCCTTGCTCCTTGCTCTCCAATTTTTTCAAGATAATTTTAATTATTTCTATTACATAAACTATTTAATTTAAATAAAAACTTTGATCAACAGTCAAAGGGAAGTACATAGGAGGGAGATAGAATTTTACATCAAAAAAATTTAGAGAAGACAAGGTACGCAGATCACATTTAACAAAACTCATTTATTCAAGCATTCAACTAAAATAAAATCCAATCGCATTGGTCAATAGCCCCATAATCAATCCCATTTATTATCATACATATCACCAAATGCATCAATAAATAAATATTCATCTCATGAATTAAAATATTTTATATATATATGAGTATTATTTAATAAAAAAATTTAAATTACATGAAATCTAATTTCAAGATTAAAATAAACCGAACATATATTATATATATGAAGAAAACTTTTGCAGGAATGATTCTTTCAAAAAGAATCCTAACTATTATATATATATATATATATATATATATATATATATATATATATAATCTTTTCCTGGTTAAAATCCTTTTTATAAAACTGGGGGTCACCTTCTTTTAAAAAAGGATTCAAAGATACTTAATATAATATATATATATGTGGTAACTTTCCTGCAGGTTTTATAAAAAGGATCATGACAGTTATTACGTGCCCAGCCTTCTGCTGAAATAAAGAAAAAAACGTGACACATCCCTTGAATCACTCGGATCTATTGATCCGTCAAAAAATAATATTTCGTCATTTTTTTTTCTTCACAGTTGCGAATTGTCTTTTTTTTTATAAAAAAATAATTTTCTATAATAAAATTATACCTAAAAAATTATTCTAAATACATAAATATACATATATGGAATAAAAAATAATTAATAATTACATAAATGTTTGGCTCTGATGCCACTGTTGAGTTTGTACGAAATCGTGACGCAATTAAATTGTAAAAATTAGCGGAAGCATGGTAAAATCAGAGTTTAAAATTTTTAAAAAATAATTACCCGAATAATTCTTTATGCAAATTATTAATTTAAAATAATAAATAAGAAGTTATGGAATCATACATTTATAGAACGAATGTTCCACACGTACGAGTTCAAATACTTATTCTTCGTGAACTCCTTGAATTTTCGGGTTAGATTCCTTCATTTGATCAACGTTAGCCACTCAAGTGTTTGACCTCTAGAGGTGATCCACCAAGAAAGAGGAATTATCAAGAAGGAGGGTGGTTGGCTAAACCCTAGGTTTCTATCCTCTATAGAAAAGGAGTACTCTCCAACCATTAAAATTTCATCAACTGATATCTATTATAAGACTCCTCTTATATAGATATTGGTCAACCTTTCTAATCCTATTAGACAATGAGTTTCATTTAATTAATTAAACTACTTTAATTAATTTAGACTTTCTACCACATTGAGAATAATTAATTAAATTCATTTAATTAATTTGCCTCCTAATCTTATTAGGAATACATGAGAGTACTAATATTAAATTAATTCCTAAACTCGTTTAAAAATTAAAATAATAATAATTGTAATAATATTAATAAGACTCCTCTTATTAATTTATATTTAATATTTTTAAAATATTAAATAATAAACATTAAACTATTTAACTTATTCTATCACCATAGATTAAATTAATTACACTTAATGCTTTATTACGATTATGTCATTACCTTCTTAAATAATTATTCTTCCTTTTATGGTGTGACCCTTTAGGTTCTCCATATTAAATCAGTTGTGAATAAATCAATTAGAACAATTCTAATCTTATTTAAATAAATAAATTAAATTAATAATTTATTTAAATAAATAACATTTAGTCTACAATAGGGATAAATCTCCCTAGCAATCAAGGACTTTCTAGATAATATAGATTTTAACATTAATCATAAAAGAACATTTGAGTAAATAGTTACCGTACAATTCAATCCTTCCACCATACAATGCCCTAATTAAATATAAGACATGGAATTACTATCAAGTCTTATTTTATTTAATTATATGTATTTCGATTAGAACATGCACAACTCCAAATAATGCAAATTAAAAACTCCTTTCTAATTTTATTTTGATTTGGCCAAGGACTATTGGGTTGTCATTTAACAAATCGCATATGACATATCTATTCTTTTACTAGAAGTGGTAGATTTTTTATTGATCATTCATTATCTCCATATGTAACTCATTGTACCCAAGCATACACTTTGATATACCCTAAGGGTTTTTAAGGAATAAGTCAAAGTATAATTCATTACATATAAGATACTATGATGATCTCAAGTCCAAGGATCACTTGTACTACTATCACATTAGGAATTTCTATTGACATGCAAGTGCAACTCCATTAGGTATTCCATCGCGAGTCACGTTCACTGAACTTATTCTCCAATAATCACCTACATTCTTGCTTTAATGTTTCCACACAAATGATCATGAGATCAACCATCCTCATCCAATGAGCAAGCAACATATGTACCAATCTATCCGGATTTACTAATCCCCTTTTTAGTAATTCAACGATTGTGAACTATTTTAGTTTTAAGCTTTCTAAGAATTTAGATTTCATTAGCATGATCAACATCATGATTCTAAAAGCATTGCTTAAAACTATGAGTTATTTACATATTATAAAAACAGCATCATGTAGATAATTAAATGCCTTTAAAAAATGAATACTTTTATTAATAAATAAATAAGATCGTCTCCAAAGTATATGCTTTATCATCATACATGATTGACTTGTATGCATACTACTTCCAAGTACAAGCTTAAGTAGTGCTCAATAAAGAGTAAGGTTCAAATACTTGCACAATATCCGAAGTTGTGTAAGATTGTGAACTTGCATAATCTTAGATTCCTTGCATAAAATAAATGCATAGGTTAAGATACTCGTATGAGTCGTTGATTAATTCCGACCTCGACTCCTTATCCCTTGATTAACCTATTGTTATCGTAACGGTTAATCTCTATCAGCATATAAATATATAAACTTAAATCGGTCTAACACACTAGCCTTAGGTATCTAAGACTTCTCAAAACAATTATATATTGTCTCATCTTAATCATTATCTCTATAAGTCTATCATTAATCTAGTACTTCATTATTGTCTAAGTAATTCCCTTAATCATAATTAGGGGTATTCATTTTAATGTCTCATTGATTCATAATTAAATAATCTTTGAAAGTATTTAATTATTTAATAATTATTATTCACAATTAAAATATATATTAATGTCACTTTAATTGTTCATAATCAATTAATTACACAATAGTCTTTACTATTATCAATTGGGTTAAGTCTTGGTGTCTTACAATTAAGTATTATCTTAGTTGTTTATTTATTTCACAATTAAAATCTTATTTAGTTTTATTTCTTTATTATCTAAGAATATTAGATTAATTATCACTTATTGATTTACAATTAAAATTATTTTAAATGTTAAATCTTCTTTAAGTAAAGTAAGTCTTAAACTTTTAATCACAAATTGTATTAACTCACAATTAAATTACTTTAATTGTTTAATTATCTTTTATTAATAAAATCTCTTAATATTAATCAAATGAAGTATTATTATTATTTAATTAATTATTATATTAATTTTAAAAAAATTAAGTTTCTGATCCGGTTTGACCCGACCTGACCCGGTCCACCTTGACCTGACCCGATTTGACCCGAAAACGGTAAACTGTGAAATAGGCCTGGCGCTGTAGCGCCGGGTTTAGTACTGCAGATGGCGCGACAGCGCCGGCCCTGCAGAGACCTCATCCGGATGTGGCGCTGCGGCGCTGGGGTTAGTGTTGAGGACGGCGCTGCAGAGCTGGTCCTGCAGTTTTAAAAAGCTATTGTCGCTGCAGTGCCAGATACAGCTTCTGCGTCAGCCCGACAGATTGCTTTGGCAAGAACATTTCTCAACTTGTTCCTTAACCTCTATTGATTCAAACTTGCATAACTTATTCATTTTACATCCAAATGAGTTGAAACCACTTCCATTTTCTCATAAACTTACATATCTTCAATATATGATATCTTGAACAATTTTCTAAATTATTTATTTAATTAGATTTATTGATTTTCCAAGCTAGGGTTTACATATTGATATTTTTACGAAAAGTTCCGCTACAGGTTCGTTTTATGTCCGATTACTATGATTCCACTTGGGTTATGTCCGTATTTCGTAGAGGTGCAACATAACATTATTTGATCATATATAAGGCTTATACATTTCATGACTCCTAACAACATATCTCGTGCTTTCAAGTGTTATAACTAGGTTTCAATTTTAACATGCATTTCTACTTAACTAACATACACTAACTCATCTAAGACAAGTATATAATGAACTTAGTTAGTGATCCTTACTCTTGTTGACTTTCTTTCTCTTAGCTAGGAACTTTGAGTATGTCTCCACCTTGTTCCTTGAACCACCAACTAGCAAGAACTTGTGTAGGTTTCTTCTTTTTCTATCAACTCTCTCTAGCTCTCTATATCTCTTACTTAGCAAATGAAATGACAACCTTACACCAACACTTAGGGCTCTCTATTCATAGGCAATCTATTATTCAATCACTAGGTTATAACTCAATGGTCAAAGAGGAGTTGGTGACTAGCTCCACCAACTACTACTATTCATAGTACCACTAGCCATTGGGCTACACCATCATTGCCATCACTATGGGCTTGTTGTGAGTTTTTCTAGCTATAAAAATAAGCATTCTAAGGGGCCAAGGGGTGGGGGTTTGGTATACCTCTATTATACACCCACATACATGTATACCTACATATATATGTATACATATATCTACCATCTTATATTACACATTGGGATACATCAAGCTAAATCAAATTGGGCTAGGCACATCACTAATGCACATGGACTCTAATATTAACCTAGCACTTATATATTGATTGGGCCACATCTCTTAACTATTACAAGCATGTCACGTTAATGTTGTTGGACTTGGATATAACCTAAGTCCAACACTTTATTAAATCAGGACCCAACTAGTCCAATTAGGAATTTAATTATGCCACACAGGGCTCAACACTTAAGCTTAATTAAGCTTATCATTATCATCATTATATTTCTTAACCATTTCATACATGATTCAATTCATATTGAATTGTTAATCACATGGCACACACACACACACACACACACACACACACACACACACACACACACACACACACACACACACACACACACACATATATATATATATATATATATATATATATATATATATATATATGCACACAAAAATTGCAATAACCTTTGTTTTAAATTCTAAAATTATTTATAAAATTCTCGGATATTACAGAAGGTGCCGGAGCTGGGGCAGTTCTTGTTTCTTTTACAGGAGAACAGTATCATGTGGCCATCAAATTGCAGTTTGTCAACACCAACAACACAGCTGATTATGAAGGATGTATAATGGGTTTGAAACTGGCCCAATTCATGGGTATCAAGCGTTTACTAGTCTTTGGGGATTCTTAGTTGGTTATCAAACAAACCATCGGGGTATATCATACCAAAGAATTGCATTTGATGCCATATCATCGGGAAGTTATCAAGATATCCATGGAGTTTGAAGAAATAACCTTCATCCACATCCCTCAAAGTAGGAATAACTTTGCTGATGCATTGGCAACGTTGGCTTCCTTGATCCACCAATCTGATAGGATGGGAATTTCGGACATCAAATTTGCAAGCCAAAAGCCCCCATCATATGGGAATTACATTGGAGAAATATCAGATGAACTACCTTCTATCAAACAGCCTTGGTACCAAGATATAAACGAATATCTACGAGATGGATCTACGCCTGCCGAGGCAAGTCAAGCTGAAAGAAAGCGGATTTATAAGATGGCTATAAAATTCTATCTGAGCAGAGATGCACTCTATAAAAGGGATGCTGGAATAGGCCTTTTAAGATGCCTAGATAAAGATCAAGCCCAACGACTGATGGATGAATTCCACGGTGGAGTCTGTGGTCTACACATGAGCGATCCTTTACCTGCTAGAAAAATATTTAGAACCGCACATTACTGGATCTCTCTCAAAGCTGACTGTGATGATCATGTCAGAAGATATTACCAATGTAAAGTCCATGGAAATTCCATCCACGCTCCTCCAAACGAATTGCACAATATGAGTTCGCCATGGCCCTTTTTTATGTTGGGAATGGACGTGATTGGGCCAATACCAAAAGCCAACAATGATCATTGATTCATCTTCACCATGATCGATTACTTCACCAAATGGGTAGAGGCCGCATCCTTTCCCAAAGTCACCAAAGAGGTAATCATTGGTTTCATCTGAAACAATGTAATCTGTCGATATTGACAACCGGAGGTGATCGTATCAAACAATCCAAAGAATCTAAATAACCAGATAATGAGAGAAATATACAGCTAGTTTCAGATTAAGCATCTCAATTCCGTCATCTATCGTCCCAAGAAGAATGGTGTTGTCGAACCGACCAACAAAAATATCAAGAAAATCATGCAAAAAATGTCTGCCAATCACAAAGGATGGCCTGACCTATTGCCTCTGACTCTGCTAGCCTACAGAACGTCAATGCGTACTTCTACTAGGGCTACCCCCTACTCATTAGTTTGTGGCATGGAAGCAGTACTCCCCATAGAAGTAGAAATGGAGTCCTTAAGGGTGTTAATAGATGCTCAGATGGAAGAAAACCTGACTTGGTACTGAAGAAAGTCCTTGCCAATTAAGATGAAGCCAGAGGAAAGTTTGCCCCAAATTGGGAAGGCCCTTTCATTGTCAAAGAAGTGTTGACAGAAAGAGCCATCAGATTGCAAGAGAAGGATGGGAAAGAATTTCCCCAGCTCATCAATTTACACACCGTGCAGAGGTACTATGTCTGAAGCCCCTACAAGCCATCATCCTGGTCCTGTGAAAAAAAAATCAAATCAATTCAGGTTTTTACTAGAAGCCTGAACTACGAATGACCTGATCTCTGTTGGTCGGAAAACCGATCACTAAACATGCGCAAGTATACGCGGTCTAACAAGTAATACAGTGATAAGGAAAGTGTCGTACCCACGAGGAACTATCACTAATATTTACCAAATACCAACTTTGTATCGCTTAAGTCTTATTCAAACAGTAAACTAATAGGAGTGTGGTTAAACTAGTTATAACTAATTATTAAAGCAAGTAAACGGATAACGAATGGTAATCGAAGGAATTTCAAGCTAAGGTTACAACTTCACCCCACACAGGCATTCCGTCGAACACCTGGCGTGCTATGCTTCATCAAACTTCCTACCCTTCTCTCTTTGGTCTTAATGGTGACGACAGTTTGTCGACCGAGAACACACAGGTGCTCATACACCTCTGTCGAGGTATGCACAAACATATCCTCTCTAGATCCACCCGATAGGGAATAGAACAGAAAAGAACGTCCAAACTAGGTGATAATCCTACACATGTCTATGCGAATTAACCTAACAAGGATTTAAGCATAAGTTCTCAATTAGGTCACACGTGGCACACAGATATATGCCTATTCTACGCACAACTTTTGCAGTCGAAACTCATAATCACATGCCAATATATTTAGGTGTAAATCTATAATCCTTCTTTCGATATCATATAGATTACCAAAATCATCACTAATGTCTTAGCGAGAATTATTAAGCATGAATATATTAAACCAAACCGTATGATGCCAACCAAAGAGATAAGACAGTCAATTTAACTAACAAAGGGTTCCATTATAACCTTAGAGCCAATACTCAGTTCATAGCTATTGAACAAAATATAAGTAGCAATAAAGACAATATTTAGGGATTACAAAATTAGAGGAAATAAATGGATAAGAATAAACTCTGTCAAGGCTCGTCAGTCTCCAAGCATTCTGTTCCTTTCAAGCTCTCCAATCCGTGTAGCTCACTGCTCTTGTTGCTCCAAGGAAATCCCAGACTTTATCCTAATCTACCTAATCTATATTTACAAACATTACCTAATAACTAGAGAGAGAAAGTATAGAAGAGATCTAATCTATCCTAAGCTAAGCTAACCGATTTTATCCCAGTCTTCTTTCTCTCCTCCCTCTTCTCACTCTCTTTTTTCTGGCAGAGGCTCCCTTGATATATATATCTCTTTACTTCTTTTGCTAGGTCAAAAGAAAGCCTTTTCTGCCTGGGCACCGGAGGTTGCGCTGCGGCGCGGGCAATAGGTTTATAAGTGGCGCTGCAGCGCCACGTTAAAATCAAAAGACCAGAGGTCTAGCTGCAGCGCGAGTCCATAAAGGAACTGTGGCGCTGCAGCGCCAGGATGACATCAGCAAGGACCTGGGGCGACGCCGCGGTGCGAGATTAAGACTAGACATTTGCGCTGCGGCGCCAGTGTATGTAAATTGTCCGTTTTGTCCCCTAAAAGCTAGAAAAGTCCTGTAAAGCCTGCTAAACATCGGTTAAGCATAATAATACAATAAACATATAAAACTATATAAAAACTATGAAGATCAGGCAACTATTTAAGTCATAAAGTATCTGATTCGCGGGTATAAATCCCACTCATAAGCTCGATCATAGTTACTCCCAAAGAACAGGGTAAAAACAGATATTAGTAAGAGTTCATTCAGTTTCAAGCATAAGACTGTATTCGATCCATTCTATGTGTGTGTGTGGGGACCAACCATCCTAACTAATCATTGCTCAAATAAGTTCGCACAGTCGATTGTTAATACCAATATGCACACTCCGTAACTTAAACATTCAACAAGCATTAAGAATAAGACGCAAGTGAAGAAAAGGATCAAAAAACTTTAGCATGAAGACAGTAAAATCTGACTCGGACAGTCCTTAATTACCTTAGGCTGTTCAGAGCCACCCATTAATGAGCTTTTTATCAGTGACTCCCAAGTCAGATGACTTTAGGGCACTAGGTGTGGAACACCCCTATGAATCTAATAACTCGAGCAGCAAAGGCCACGTAATCAACATAAGCCAAATTAGACTTTACGAAATTCGAGGATTATTTGACGAGTGCATTTTATGCTCCATCTCAACATCGGTCCTGCGTTTATGGGTGAGTGCGTTTCACGCTCCATCTCGACCCACCGCAAGACTTTCGATATTCAATCATCTTTTCTTTAAATTTTTTTTATTTGTCAACATGCCAGAATCCAAGATCCAAAACTGTATATGCGTCGAAGTCTTTTATTACCTTGTAACAATGAAAGTTTATAAGAGTGAACATACTCCCAAAGCTATAAAAAGGCGAACTAAATTCGAAAAATAACTAGTTAACACAGTTGGTCGGTGCTTGCTAAAAAGGACTGATCAATAACAGTCTCAACTTATCGATTGAACAACCCCTGACTCATACATGCTTGACACGACTCTAAGAACTAGACATAATTACGTGGCGCCTGTCATTAGCCACGATAAAAAATAAGTGAAAAATATAACACCCTTGCATAATAACAGCTCAAAATAGGGGAATAAGGCCATTCACATGGCACAAGCATCTAAATCTGTACAAGCCCCAAAAAAGATGGCTATAAACCACAAACATGCTAATAATAATCAAAGCGTTAATAAATAACCAAAAACTGTTCATGGCATCCATCATAATAAACCCAAAACATAATACCGCAGTTCAAAACGACTGCACTACAATCCTGATAAAAACATAAGCAAAGTACTAAAATAGTAACCTATCATGGTAATAGACAGAAATAAAATAGATAATAAACCATAACGCCCCCAAACTTAAGGTGAGCAATGCCCTCATTGCTAAACATATATCAATCTAAACAAGAGGGCTTCCATGAAGTCTGGTCACTCGGCAGCAGCATCGTCCTCGTCAGCTTAGGCGGGCGGTGATGGTGGAGGGTATGATGGGAAGACATGAGGCTCTGGGAACTGGAATGGCGTGAACTCAGAATCCTCGCCACTATACACGGTGTATATGCTCTGCATCGTGTTGACCATCTCAGCCTGATACTACATCGCTATGTCTTGCCTCAAGGCCACCGCTGCTATGCGCCTTTGTTGCCTCTGAGCATTGGCGTCCTGGTTCTGATGTAGTAGGGTGAGGGATGCCATGATTTCTGCCAGTAGTCCCTGTGAAGCTGGGCCTTCGTCTGGTGGCTATAAAGGCTCTGCTGTAGGAGGTGGCTCAGTAGGTGGCCCGAATCCTTCGCCTCTAACATGAGAAACAGCCCCGCCCCACACATCGAAGCGTGAGATGGTCTGATGGTCAATGACTGACATGGGCGGCAAAGCTATCTCTTTTGGACCCCAATGGATACCTGCCCTCTTGCACAACCGGGTGATCAAGGATGGATGTGGAAGCCCCGCAGAGATGTTACTCTTGATCGCCTTCAAGATGGACTCATGGATGAGAACTCCAATGTCCACGTTCAGACCCGTGACAATGGCAAATAATAGGATCGCTCTATCCTTAGTCACGTTGCTCAGGTGACGAGTCGGGATCATGTTGGCACAAATAAAGCTGAACCATGCCTTCCCATAGCGACTGAGTGCAGCATGCGGGAAACTGGTCCTCTCACCCGTGAAGTCATTTGTCTTCCATGTAGTCCCGGGCTTGCAGAGTCTCCTAACAATATCCTCGAGGTCATAGCTGCAGAGTCCCGGCTCCATATAGTCCTTACCCTCAAAATCAGGCGTCGCGAATAATGCATTGATGGCTTGGCTTCCAAACGCCACTGACCGCCCCCTAACTTGAACAACAGCAGGTCCTTCAGGACTGGCATTTGCATAGAACTCTCTGACCACAAAAACAATGGCCGATTCGGGTGGTTTTGTGAAGTGCACCCACTGACGACCCGCAATCATGGCTAACAACTCGCCATCCTTTGTTTTGTCAAGCCTCAAACCCCTTTCGGGAATCAAATTCCGTGCGGCAAAGGAGCTTTTGTAACGTTTCCATGCCTCTTCGTTAACAAATTTGGTGTTGTCCCATGTCGTTGGTGCTGCGGACGAGGAACCGCCGACGCTCAGTCGATGCCTCTTTGATGCCATGTCAAAATTTTCAGTTGGCATGGACAAAAACAGTACCTAAGCAATGCCACTCTCTGTAGAAGCAACCCTTAAAGAAATAGGCAGCAAATCCCCAATGAAACCCACTAATTGTAAAATCAGTCAAATTTCTCTCTTAGGCAAATTATCAAACACCTTGTGTGCGTTCTGAAAATCCAATTTGGACAGCCCTTGCTTGACATTGCTCTGTCCCGATTTTCGTCAGTGGAAATCACCCCAATCAACAGAATAAAACCAACCCAAATATCAAAATCAAACGATAAATGAATGACTGAAATCCCCCAAATACCTTAAGTGGGAAACCCTAGATTGACTCTGATCTCCTCTTGCTGCGTGCACTGGCTTGGGGTCTTGTGGGAAGAATGTATGGATTTCTCTCTTGTAAGTAGAATTGATCAAAGGCTCGGGGTGGAGAAATGAGGCACATTTTGGTTTTGGGTCAGTTGGGTTCTCTTTGTGCTGCCGAACTGTCGAGAGAAATGGGAGGTAATGGGCAACTGCTGGCTTCAGTTGTGCTTTTAAAAACCAAAACTCGCTATCGGCGCTGCGGTGCGAGCATTACTTCGTTGATTGGCGCCGCGGCACGACTTGGCAGTAGCTTGGTCTCACCTTGGTGCTGCGGCGCGAGTCCCCCTTTGTTCCTGGGCACTGCGACGCGAGGTAGGAAATTTGAATTAATAGCATGGCGCTGCGGCGCGAAGTTCAGTGTATATGCTGGCGCTGCGACGCCAGCCTTGTATCTGAGTTTTTTTCTGCACAAAAACCATGTATTAGCCAACATATATTACACAGATATCATGCTAAGTAAATAACATGCTATATACTAAATTCTAACTAAGATATACACTAGTAACATACTAAATAACATGTTGCCTGCATCCTATAATCACAAAAACATACGCATTGGCAACGATGTTTACATGGTAAAAAGAAAAGACACAATATAAACTAGACATAAGTAAAGAAAAACAGAGAAAATTGATACTGAGATGGGGTTGCCTCCCCACCAAGCGCTTGTTTTAAAGTCGTCGGCTTGACTATACCGATGCCGCTCAATCCGGCTCATCAGCAAAAATGACCATTTCATGCCGCCTATTTGTCAATTCCTTTAAATTTGTGGCGGACATGGATGATTGATCATCCTCATTTTCTTCACCCATCGGCACAAAGAATCTTTCACCACTGGAATTATCCAATAATTCGCCTTTTTCATCAAGTTGAAAGCGTTCTTTGTGCGCTAGTGGGCCCTCCAAGGTTTCCACAATAGTGAGCGTGGTCTCCGGTTGTTGATTAGTCTTGACAATACAACCACTCTTGATCCTCTTTTCTCCAACTTCAGACTCCACCGGTTGGACACTTTGCACCTTGACATCTCCCTCAACAACTTTGTGAGACTCATAGCCTTCTCCTTGCGTATCCACCGTGCAATGCTCTACTGCTTCATCGTTGAGATCGTTGTGACTGGTAGATTTCCCTGCGGTCGATTTATGATGGCATTGACGAGTTGTCCCAATTGATTTTTGAGGCTTTGCAATGCGGCGTCTTGGCTTGCCATGCGAACCTCATTTCTTTTTATAAAGTTGGTGAGGAGCTCTTCAAGCCTTTTCTCTTCTTCTGTTAAGTCTGCCAAAAAGCTCTCATTGGGTTGGAATGTCACCTTATACTGCGGAGGAGATGGACATTCAAATTGATTCGGATAGGAGTAATTCGGATCATGATATTGCTCTTGACTGTAGTCCCAAGAGTTTGGATAACCCTGACAATTTGGATGATAGTAAATCGGTTCGATGTCAGCTCGTTCCTGACAGTAGGCAGTCTGAGTGAACTGACACTCAATATTATCAGAAAACCTCAAGACATTTGCAATTTGAACTCGCAATTGCTTGAGTCCTTCTTCCGAGCTTGGTTGTGTCGTCCTCTCATAAGGCCATTGATAACATTGTTCGTCCATAACCTGTAAACTTAAAAACAAAAAGGAAGATCAAACAAATAAAAGAAATATATACACGTTCAAATTAAGACTAAATTGATTTAAATCAATATTGGACAATATTAGAATAATGGTTCCCCTGGCAACGGTGCCAAAAACTTGTTGGTCAAAAAACCGATCACTAAACACGCGCAAGTATACGCGGTCTAACAAGTAATACAGTGATAAGGAAAGTGTCGTACCCACGAGGAACTATCACTAATATTTACCAAATACCAACTTTGTATCTCTTAAGTCTTATTCGAACAGTAAACTAATAGGAGTGTGGTTAAACTAGTTATAACTAATTATTAAAGCAGGTAAACGGATAACGAATGGTAATCGAAGGAATTTCAAGCTAAGGTTACAACTTCACCCCACACAGGCATTCCGTCGAACACCTGGCGTGCTATGCTTCATCAAACTTCCTACCCTTCTCTCTTTGGTCATAATGGTGACGACAGTTTGTCGACCGAGAACACACAGGTGCTCATACACCTCTGTCGAGGTATGCACAAACATATCCTCTCCAGATCCACCCGATAGGGACTAGAACAAAAAAGAACGTCCAAACTAGGTGATAATCCTACACATGTCTATGCGAATTAACCTAACAAGGATTTAAGAATAAGTTCTCAATTAGGTCACACATGGCACACAGATATATGTCTATTCTACGCACAACCTATGCAGTCGAAACTCATAATCACATGCCAATATATTTAGGTGTAAATCTATAATCCTTCTTTCGATATCATATAGATTACCAAAATCATCACTAATATCTTAGCGAGAATCATTAAGCATGAATATATTAAACTAAACCGTATGGTGCCAACCAAAGAGATAAGACAGCCAATTTAACTAACAAAGGATTCCATTATAACCTTAGAGCCAATACTCAGTTTATAGCTATTGAACAAAATATAAGTAGCAATAAAGACAACATTTAGGGATTACAAAATTAGAGGAAATAAATGGATAAGAATAAACTCTGTTAAGGCTCGTCGGTCTCCAAGCATTCCGCTCCTTTCAAGCTCTCCAATTCGTTTAGCTCACTGCTCTTGTTGCTCCAAGGAAATCCCAGACTTTATTCTAATCTACCTAATCTATATTAACAAACATTACCTAATAACTAGAGAGAGAAAGTACAAAAGAGATCTAATCTATCCTAAGCTAAGCTAACCGATTCTATCCCAGTCTTCTTTCTCTCCTCCGTCTTCTCGCTCACTTTTTTCTGGCAGAGGCTCCCTTGATATATATATCTCTTTACTTCTTTTGCTAGGTCAAAAGCAAGCCTTTTCTGCCTGGGCACCGGAGGTTGCGCTGCGGCGCGGGCAATAGGTTTATAAGTGGCGCTGTGGCGCCACGTTAAAATCAAAAGACCTGAGGTCGCGCTGTAGCGTGAGTCCATAAAGGAACTGTGGCACTGCAGCGCCAGGATGACATCAGCAAGGACCAGGGGCGGCGCTGCAGCGCGAGATTAAGACTAGACATTTGCGCTGCGGCGCCATTGTATGTAAATTATCCGTTTTGTCCCCTAAAAGCTAGAAAAGTCCTGTAAAGCCTGCAAAACATCGGTTAAGCATAATAATACAATAAACATATAGAACTATATAAAAACTATGAAGATCAGGCAACTATTTAAGCCATAAAATATCCGATTTGCGGGTATAAATCCCACTCATCAATCTCCCTCAACCCGGGAGTACGTAGGCAGCCATTCATGGTGCGGATTAACCTTCAAGAAAAAAAAATATAAACCCAATCAAAAACCAGTCCCAAGACATCGAAACCCATATAAAACCCAAATACTATCAAGCCTCCCTGATCAACAGGCCTTTCTAAGGTACGCTCTGACATCTCAATGTCAATCCACCAAGGAAAAGCTCATGACACATCAAGAAAGCAAGTCATGAAAAAAGTGGAAATCACTCAGCAATGACAATACATATCCAAAAGGGAAGTGAATTAAAATATATTTCTCTTTCATATAATACTATTTAATATATACAATGTATCCTGTACATGACAAAAATGACTGACCTAGTCTATGTAGGGAAATAAAATCTAGTCTATAAACCTGCTGATAAATGGGGTACCAAGTCCAATATGGCATCCCTCTCAGAAGATGGAGGTGCATCTGTAAGCTTATATTCTATGGTCTCCATGCGAGCAAGAAGATCCACAGCCATCTGTATAGTGCTACTATGATCATCTATGAAAGCACTCATATCTGCAATGATGCTATGTGTATAGGACCTGAGTGCAGTACTATCAGCGATGTAAACATCCCTGTAGCTAGAGCCTCATCTCTCTCAATGAAAGCAGCATCCTGGGCAACTAGAGCCTCCTCAATCTCAACAAAAGCTCGAGCATCGTCCCTATCGATAAAAGCCGCATCCTTACCAGAGAAGGGCTGTCAACATAAGTGCTCTAGCCTGATCCCTCTCAAAGGTTATCGAGCTAATAAATCTATAAGAGATGGGTCCGTCCTAGTAGGAATGCTAGGCGGGTCACTGACCAAAGCTACTGTAAAACCTGCAAATAACTCATTCTCGTTAGGAGAATCAGGGTCCTTCATAGGCTCTTCCTCATCAGAGTTAATACTCAGAGCTGAGTGAACAACCACAACTGATGCAATGTCTGCCTTCAGCCTTGCAGAATACTCTAGAGAATGACCCGAATGACGAGTCAAAAAATCATCCTTCTCACGTCGAGTCCAACAATTATAAATCCTGGTCAAATTAGCTGATGACAATGACGAAGCTGATAGCCGCTGATCCAAATCCCCCTCAAAGTGAGGAATATCCTGAAACTGATATAACTGACCCATGATAGCCAGTGGATGATATGTGGTCACCCCTCTCAAACCGTCCACGGGTAGATAATCCATGCCCACTACATAAGTAATGAAACTATAAGGTAAGATGAAGCTTTGAGTAGGGAAAGATAGCAAACAAATGCTCGATCACCGTCAAAAAGGCCAACCACGATGCTGCATCTGTACACTCCGTCTACTGAAAGGAGTAGGACATGGCTATCTCATGAGTAAAACAGTACGCATGATGTCTAAAAGTGCCGATCGATCTTAAGTGTGTCATAAACCACACGTACAATAAGATGGCACGACCCTTGAAAAACCCTACAGGATGGGTATGGCAGAATGTATCCGACCTTAAGGTCTCTGCTAGTATCATGGGCAGGATGGTACAACCCTGTCTGAGAGCATGAACAACTACAATCAGGCCAATGTAAAAGTGGTCCATATACAACGGCATATACAGGTAAGCTGTGATTCACATCAACAGAACATCTACGCGTGCAATCTGCCACTCACCTGTAGTGATGATAAAGTATACTGAATATCATGCATAGCTGTCCAGCCGGCCAAAGTTATCAATCAAGAAATCCAGGGACACTACATGCCCCGAAGTAATCTCATCTATGACGACTCTGCACCTCAAACCAGTCATGGTCATGAACTGTCATCTCATATCACTAAGGGGAATCCTAGCACAAGGTCGTTCCAATGCCAAACCAAGGATACACTCATACTCCTCAAAAGTAGGAGTCAATTCGTGGATGCCGAATCTAAAAACCTGGCGCTCAAGTATCTAGCAAGATAACATGATGTCTACAAAACCCAGTAGGGCCTGGAAAGCCAAGATGGCCATAGAATGCCCCAACATCTGATCAACTGTCTCCCTGTCTGTGGGAGGCAAACTGTCATACCAGGATCTCAAAGAAGATGATATCATTGAAGGTGACCTGTGCTCAATACGGCTAACGATAGATGAAGACATCTGTAGAACCGTATCATGAGACCATCCAGGGGTCAAAGATAAACTCACATGTCTAAATGCATATCCATTGTAGACACTCGAGATTTTCCTTGCCCCAATACTCATCCAGTAGAAGGGTAAAACTGTCAATCAACCCAAATTCAATCCACAATATCGGTGCTCCAGCCAAATCCAATTCCCAATATCGGTAATTACGTTCCGACAGTTAATCGGACCATCAATCAAGTTCCGACAGTCAATCGTATCATCAAGCGCAACCCCGATCTCAACCCGGGATGTACCAATCAGCCCCGACAGCAACCCGGGAGGTATCAATCAACCCCGATCTCAACCTTGGAAGTCAAAATCAACCCCGGTCTCAACCCAGGAAGTGCAGGTCACCCCCGGTCTCAACTCGGGACGTCAGGCCAACTTCAGACATCAGCCAGAAGTATCGCAACAACTCCATAGAAAAACCTAGAACTACCACATCAGCCTCAGAGAAAACCCTGAGGTTAAAATACTCGACAGAGATCCAAATCTTGGAATCAGCTCCCAAAATTAACCATCGACCATGTCGACACTACAGGAAGCCCCGGGAGGGGTATAATGGTTATTTTACCAACTTTCAACCGACTTGGACAAACTCAAGCCAAATTGATGCTGCCAAAGTCAGAATGAACCCCAACGATGATCTCGAGTGGCAACAACGCATGACAGTTCAATGGATAAACTGCGGGGAATCGAAGACCTGGTTATGAACCCGTCTTCCTGGACCCAAAAATATTTTTTCTCATGTCATTGCAACACTCTTGGTGAGAGCTTTCCGAAAAGGTATCGTACGCCTCAAACGGACGCTCCGGTCAAAAGTTAGAAAGTTTTCGACGGACATCTGATTGCTCAGAGTGCACGTACTTTGAGACGACCATGCCGGGCAAGTGGAACCCACCTCGAGTGGCCGCACCTCTACCTGCGGCAGCCGCATGTAGAGGTGTGGCTCCCCCCTTTATAAATAGAGGGGCATCCCCCTCTAATTTTCATAAGCAAGAAGCGCAGCAAAGCCCTGCCCGACTGATTTTTTTTTTGGCTTTTACACCTCTTCCAAACCCAAATATTTTCACTCCAACACATAGATATACCCATATACTACCACATATCAAAAAACCATCGGTAGATTTGGTTGTTTGAAGCCCACTAAGTGGCAAAAAGCCAATTTTGCAAGCTATTATAAGTATTTTTACGATCAGCAAATTGCTATTACTACTTTGCACTGTTTTACACTTGCACACGAAATTTCACTTTCTATATATGCCCAGAACTTAGTTCCGTGGCCGTTTTCGTCAAAACTTGATATATTTTTGTACATAAACGCCATTTTCAGCATTTCTACAAGTCGGATTGACGATTAGTCAATTTTAACAGCTCCACTGCACTTGCACCCACATTTTGGCAACTTCTTCGGGCTGGGTTATCTTCCAAGTCCGGGTTTGGCCTTTTTCTATACATATTTAACTGTTTATGTACTAACATTTCAATTCTGTCAAGCCCGGATGTCAAATTCGAGGTAGCTTACCGTATTTATATATATTTACGCATATATAAGCGACTCTCACCATAACTGGTCTTTGTACCAGTATTGGTTGACTATATTTCTGTCAATATATATATATATATATATATATATATATATTTTAATTCAGTCCAGGCACAGGTGTGAAAACCCATTGTCGTTACTGCTTTTATATATATTTATGCATAAATAAGCAGCCTTCATCATCACTGGTCATCTTTCCAGTCTTGATTGATTACGTTTCTGTCAATATATATATCTACATATATATTTTAATTCTAGTCCGGGCTTACGAGTGAAAACCCATTTCCCTTTATAGCTTTTATATATATCTAACTATATATATTGCTTTATTCAATTTATTCAACTGTTGCATTTAACATTCATTTGTATATGAATTTGCACTGAAATTTCTGCAGGCGAACTAGATTTATCCAAATCTCACCATTTCTAGATGTCAACGGTTCAAACAGGTCCCGACAGAACCTGGAAGCTATAATGGCTGAGATTTCTTTAAATCTAGTTATTTTTTATAGTTTCTGCGCCAAAAGCAACCTTGCGTCCCTTAGATCGCTATCTAGTGGGAACGAAATGCTTCGGCCTTGCGGACTGGGATTTACTGAATGAATCCCTAGTTTTGGCTATTTTGGGATATTTATTTGCTTCTGTACAAATTTGAACTGTGCAGGTTTTCTAGCTATTCATATGTGAGCCTAGGAATCGTGGGATTCATGATCAAACTGATCAGAATCTGATTCCCACGATGGACAAACTCTGATTTACAGATGTACCTTGCCAGTTTTTGTGTAAAATGTACATGCACAGACCTTAAAATGGTTATCCGTATTTAAGGTCTCAACATAGTGAAAATATAGATTGTCGTGTCAGCGTCCCTTCAATGGTTTTCATACCTATGAGGAGACCGACACTTTATATTTCTGTGGTCGAGGATGATTCGCAGCCCAACAAATCACCAGTTGCATGCAGCCTTAAAGCTATAAAGATAAAATTAAGAGTAACGATATGCTTCAATTCCTATGTCAGCGTAAGGGTTTGATAAAACCAGCTTTCAAAACATCACTGTCAAGTTAATTCAAAAGCTTTTGCAAATCAAATCAAATAATGCCTTTTGCAAATCAAATCAAAGATTGATTTTCAAATCAAATCAAACCCTTCGTATATAGGCTCAACGAAGCCTGTCAAAGCTTTCAATCAATCAAAAGGCCCAATTTTCAAATAACATTCACTCACGCATTCCAGTTTTAAGGGAAATATTGAAAAAATTGTGGTACCGTGTTTACACGGGAGTCGTGGTGTGCCTAACACCTTCCCCACACTTAACCAAGCCCCCGAACTCAAAACTTCGATTTCAAAGATCAAGTTTCAACAATGTCCAGCAATTGGGCCTCTTTTCAAATCAAATTCGGTTGAGTTGGTACAACCATTTTCAAAACTACCAACTGGCGGCTCTGTTTAAATCAAATCAAAATCGTCGACATATACACATGTTGGCCTCTTTCCTAAAAACCCTTCAAAACCATTTTTGCAATAAAAAGAATAAGGGTAGAGATAACTTAGGAAGATCGATTTAAGAAAAGCCAGGTTATAAACCGACGCGCGATATTTCTTAAATTTTCCAAGGTCGACTGGTGGCGACTCTGCTGGGGACAGTAGAGGGCTTAGGCCGCTTTCAATCTTTTCAAACATTTCCCTTTCAAAACTATTGAATGCGTGAAATCCTGCGTCTCTACAGTCAATGGATGAGTGAATGATGCGTCTTTTATTCAATGTATGAATGCTATGCCTTTACATTGAATGAATGAGAATGAATGCTTTAGTGCTTCGCTTCCATATTAGTGCTTCGCACGAACTGTCATTGCATGCATAAACGGTAAGGCCGATGTATATGAATGTATGTTGTGAGTCCCTCCACCAGGAGGCTAACCCGGTCGGTGATAAGAAAGGACTCTGGGGACGACTAAGTCTTCGGGGCTGCCTCCTAAAAATGCACCACCCAGATTCGCTCCAGTTGAACGATCGAATTAACTTCCCTTCTAGTAGATTGCGATAATCTGGGAACCTTCATGCCGAAACAAAAGTCGCGAGAGTAACCTAGGATAGGTCAGCTTCTGATCAACCGAATCTGACGGGTTTCTTCTTCATGCCTTCCTCTTTCAATTCCATGTCAAGTCTCCAATTACTGAGGAGCACAATGTAAATGACAATAATGAAAGATTTACTTTCCTGTCAAATATCCTGTCATCCTGTCATCAAAACAACTAACCTCGGTTTTGCAGGATAAACTTAAAAAACACACATCATAAATGCATCCAGTCATTACCTACCACAGGAAATTGACACCCCTATGTTTTGGTGTAGGTAGGGAAAAGTTGGTCCTATCACTAGATCAAAGGCCAGAAAAGCACCCAGTCCATCTACGGACATGGCTTCAAGTGCTCCACAAGAATCCACCCCTGTGTCTACGAAAGAATTTGAAGGATTGAAAAATCAGATAGCCGAGCTAGCCGGTTTCCTTCGAGAGCAAAGCAAGGCCTTCAAAGAGAAACAATCTCAAACTCATCCAGAACCAGGAGCATCTGGTAGTGGTGATAGCGGTCTAGGTATAGAAAAGGCCAAAACTCAGATTCCTGGACCCCAGAACCAAGATTCAATCAACAAAACTCTAGAAATCACCATCTTAAGCAAAGAACAGGAAGCTGGTGACATTCTTAAGAAAATGCAACAAATGGAAGAAACCCTCCGGTCCATCAAAGGAACTAGGGCATTTGGCAGTGTCAACTACTCAGATCTATGAATATTTCCCGGGGCTCGGTATCCCGAAAAATTTCAAGTCCCTAATTTTGAGAAATATAACGGATTAGGGGATCCTTATACACACTTGAAAGTTTTCATTGGAGAACTCGGATCCTATGCTGAGGACGAGAAACTTCGAATGCAGCTATTTCAGAAATGTTTAACTTGAGAAGCCAGAGCCTGGTATGCCAGTCTGGACAACTCCAAAATCCACAGTTGGGAAGAATTGGCCCATGCCTTCCTCAACCAGTACAGTTTCCAATCTCAGCTAGCTCCAGATCGATATCAAATTACCAAAATCAAGAAGAATAATATTGAATCATTCAGAGAATATGCCCAGCGATGGAGACAGGTCGCAGCACAAGTCACCCCAGCCATGACTGAATCTGAAATAGTCATGACTTTCATCGATATTCAAGAAGCTCTTTATTATGAAAGGGTCCTAGCAGGCATAGGAAAACCTTTCTCTAAAATGATCAAACACGGCGAAATGGCCGAAATGGGACTCAAGTCAGGAAAAATAAAAGATCTAACTGCACTCGAAGCTGTTGCTGAGCATATCTAATCCAAAAATTACGGGAGTAATCCCCGGAGGGTCCACAAAAAGAAAGATGAAGAAGTTTCCTTAGTGTTACAAGGACAAAATACAAGCAGTAATTCAAACAATACACCCATTCAAAGGAGGAACTATACCCCTTTCCAAGCTGCAACACAGCCTTCAAATCCTTCATTCCAGAAAAATATGGAGGTCAGACGCAGAAGGACTTTCACCCTACTAAGGGATTCACTTGAGAACGTCTTCAAACTTCTGACAGCTCAGAAGAAGATTGGCCAACTCCTTCTGCCAACTAACACTAATTCAAGGAACTTCGAACCTAGCAAGAAGTGTTCTTATCATTCCGGATCATCGGGTTATGACGTCCAAGATTGTTGGTCCCTCAAGCACAAAATTTAAGATTTGATTGATAATGGAGAAATTGTGGTCACGAAGCCCGATCAACCGCATGTCCAAGATAACCCTCTCCCACAGCACAAGGAGGAGAGTGTCAACATGATTAACACTTCAAGTGGAGAAGGATCCAAATACCTCCGCTACATTGAAGAATCAACTCAATCCAACAACATCAGCCCAATGAGTAAGGAGGATTTTGAAAAATAATTTCTGATAGAGCAAGAAATAAAGTCTATCAAGGAACAAATCGAGCAGTTGGCTGAACTGGTCGTCTACCAACATCAACTCACCAGAAAGATGTTAAAGCAAATCCATCAATCTATTAGCAGTCGCTCTCCTCCAGTGGAAGTTAATTCCAATCAAGATCATAGCCGGACTTGTGAGCTTACACCTTGGATTGACAAGGGGATCGAAGAAGCAAGTGTCCAAGCAGGTAGGAAGTTCCTATTTCAAAGGAATTTCACCAATTTGAACCAGTCAATGGAAGAAATCCTGCAAATGATGATCAATGAAGTAATGGTTGAAAACTTGCTACCTCCGCTGAACCCTCAATCCAAAAAATTCAAACCTGACCAAATATATCAGTACCATTCCAACTCTTTCGGCTATGATTCAGAAGAATGATAGGCACTTCGTAATCTAATTCAAGACCTGATTGAGAAAGGTGACCTAATCAGAGGAAATTAAATCCTCTACATGACAGATAAAGATAGCCTCTGGATCCCCGATGCATGATATCAGGACACAGTGGCTGTCATATCCTGCGATACGGAATCAATTATCACAACCCTGGTATTGACAGGTAAAGGGGGGTCCAAGACAAATAAAATCATGTGAAGGTGGCTGCACCTCAGCCTCTAATTTTTCCCTTCGACGTTGAAGGCTCCGTGGCAAACAACATTTCCATCCTATCAAAGGATAATCCATTGTACCTGCCTCAGTGGATGATTAAACCAGTTACCAAAGCAAAAGAAAAGGTGGCTGAAGAAAAGATACAAGAGTTCCTCAAAAAGATGGGACATAATGAAATCAAGCTAGTGCAAAGCTTGAAAGATGCACCCAAGCAAATATCTATCCTGGACTTGGTCCTATCATCAGAGAAACACCGTAACATCCTAGTGAAGGTACTAGAAGAAGCCTATCTGCCACACATGGTAGACACAGAGAAATTCGTCACGTGATAGAATATATTTTCAACAACAATGTGATTTCCTTCACAGACGATGATATCCAGGCTGAGGGAAGGGGCCACCACAAGTCCCTGCATATAACCGTTATGTCCTCCGAATACATGATCGGAGGAGTGCTTATTGATGCAGGATCTTCCCTCAACATTTGTCCATACGACACGTTGGAAAATATGAAGATCAATCCAAACTGGATCAAAGCCAGTCACATGATTATCCGGGCTTTCGATGGATCTCGCCGCCAGGCTATGGGGGAAATCGAGCTTCCTCTAGAAATTGGTCCACACACTTTCTACGTATCTTTCCAGGTGCTTAACATAGCCACCGGATATAACTTGTTGTTGGGCAGGCCATGGATCCATATGGCCGGGGCTGTTCCATCCACCCTCAATCAGCAACTCAATTATATTATTAACGGCAGCCTCATCACAGTGAATGCTGAACCAAAATACCCTACCCACATACATGGGGACATGCCAGTGATTAGCCTGGACGCCGGGGTTGAGCCTGCAAGTTTTTAAGCTCTTGAGGTGAGCGATATTCAATATCTACCGATTGGGGCACCATCCCTGAAGCCTAAAATTTCCACTAAAGTAATGACACTGGGCCAAGAAATGGTAGCTACTGGTTTCCAGCCTGGAGAAGGGTTAGGAAAAAACAAGCATGACATTTAGATGCCAATCCAAATCCCAAGTCAAATGGGAAGAGCAGGATTGGGATTTTCATCCGGGTCAAACCACCAGAATCCACACAAACATCCCAAGGGTCGAACCTCCACGATTCTGCTCACAAACCTCACAAATGCCAGATAGGTGAAACCTACGAGGAAGATCCATACGGGGACAAGCTATTTCTTTAATTATACCTGTCCATGAAAGGAAAGCCCTCAAGCCTGAGGCAGATAGCGAAAAGGGAAAAGAAAGGATCCTGTATGGAGGACGAGACCCATTCGCTAACATGAAAGTCATTATCAACTACGAAGGGATGAATGATGAACTCCCAGATAGTGACGACGAAGATCGTGCTCACTTTCCTCGCAGCAAACAGAGGAATAATCCCCAGAAAAGCCTCGGCCATATCCTAAAGAATGTCTCAGTTGTCATTCAAGACGAGACAGACGAGCACACTTCCAGCATCCTCCCTATCCATGATGATCTAACCCTGGATAATTGGAGCAGTGTCCCTTGCCTCAGTCTAAAAGGGTAAAGAGGCAGATAGTCAATCTGCCCTTAATTATGCTTTCATTTACTGCTTACTTTTGATTGCACAGCTGGAGCAGTCACTTTTGTCATGCTTTACAAATGCTATGTATATTTAAATAGTTGTATCTATTAATGAAAGCATTTTTGTTTTCAGGACCCAAGCATTGGATGTGTGTGTCTTTGCTGATGAGATGCTGTAACGACCAGGAATTTTAAGCTTGTTATTAATTTTATATGTGATTTAAAATTTTTGAGAGTTAACTTTACAAACTTATTTAAACCTTATGTGGTTATGTGCTTATGTGAATTTAACCTATGCAAATAAATGCTAGGATTTATATTAAAGGGAATCACTAATGGTTATTTAAATTAGTAGATTAACCTTAAGACTTTTATATCAGAATATTGATAAAAGTGTTAGTAAATTATATATTCAAATTTCTTGAATATAGTGTAGAGAGTTAATCGTGATTAATTATTTTTATTTGAGTGATTAATTAATAACATATGAAATTATTATTGTTGTTGATTAATAATTATTATGGATAAATAATAATGAGTAATTAATTGAGAATGTGATGATTAATTATTATTATGAATAAATAATAATTAATGAGTAAGAGATTAATAAATATAATAATATTATATTTACTTGGTTAATTGTTACATGTAAGTATATGTTATATTAAACCTTTGGTATAAGGTAGCTACCTTTATATATTATATAAAGTACAATGGACATATTAATGTGGCTATGTATTATACATATAGACTATATAGTAAGATTAATTTCATTGTGTAAGTTACGTAATATTTTGCTTATGTAACATGACGTGACCTTAATATATACCCTATTGACATATAGTAAGTTCAATTGTTAATTAATATTGAATTCTATAAAGTTATTATAATTGTAATAATAACTGTTATGATAATAAACAATGATAATACCCAATTGCTTTATATTCGGTGTTAATAAAAAATGTACATGAATTATATGAGTGGTATATATATACCTACTTGATACATTATTTTATTGAGATAACATTGTAACACCTATTTAAATGTATATAGAATAATTACTTATAACCTATGTATGTGCTATGTGTATATACATTATATTATCTAGTGTATTTATTATGTAACCATGTATGAGACTTATATAATTATACACCCATTGCAAGAATGCTGAGATTGCTTTGTTTGTCCCATATTATGTGCCCAATTGCTCCCTTATTTCTCATACACGTGAACCCACATGCTAGCTACTCTACTCTCCTCCTCAAACTCAGTAAAGCTATAGCAATCATTAATGGGGGAGTGGGAATAATGATGAGATATACCAACTCCTCACCCACTATTTGATAACCATTAGCTAATTGCATCTCTCATTAGTTTGATTTGAGGAAAAATGTCAAGAACTGGGTAAGAAATTGGCTATATATAGAGCCCTCTCCTTCTTCTTTGTTTTGCTGAGATTTTATGAAAGTATAGAATTGATAAGTGGAGCTTGTATTCTGACATTTTCAATTGAGTTAAGGGAGAGAAATATTGCAGCTAGTCTATTCCATAATAGAGGTATAATCAATTGCATTCTTGTTTTTCAATTTTTGTGAATTTGCTAAGTACTTGATTCTTGACTTCATTTGAATTGATTGTTAATTGGTTTAGAATATGATTAAGTTGTATATAAGTTGATATATATGCTAGAACTGTGTATGGTATGATTGAATTATTATTCGTTGGAATTTTCTGTGTTGGGTTTATGGTAACTGCCGAAAACTGCACTGCCTCAGGCCTGGCCGCCAGCCTGCGCAGCTGCGCCAGTGCCTGCCTGCAGAAAATTTTTCCTTTTTGCTTTCTGCTCATGCTAACTTGATGATACCACTTTGGACAGGCTTGAATACTGATTTACTTATTGTGTATGAGTTCTTTAATACAACATACACATTGGTGAGCTTGCTAGCACATATTAGGGAAGGAAACCTCATGTTTTGTAAAATAAACTTATGATTTCAAACATGAACTTTGAGACTGTGTGACATATGTGCATTCTAATTTCATGAACATAACCGTATAGACTATGTTGACATGAAATGAACGTTTAAAGTGTGTTCACGCACTAGCATACGTGTTTGAAAGACTTAAAGGTTTACAAAGGAAAACTTATATTTTGAAAATGAAACTTGTAGCTTTGAATGCGAGCTTTGTCATATAAGTAACATGCATGTATTCTAATGTTATGAGCATGATAGTAGGTTTATATTAACTTGAAATGCATGTTTAAAATGTTGAACAAGTTAGCATACGAGATTGATGAATTTAAGATATCTTCAAAGGAGAGACTGAAGACATTTTTAAATAAGAAACTTAAGAACTTTGAAAAGAGAACTTAACCAAGACTTGTGTCTTTTAGATTGTGACCACTTCAATACATATAACTTATTGTATGCATTCTAATACCTGTGAGTAATGGTTACGAGATGCGTTACATGTACCGTATTGTCTTTTTGACTTAGTGTACTTTGCAAATGGAAACTTAGAATGTGGAAGCTAATTAGCATTGATTACCATGTGAATTGTATTATGATCATGCAAGCATGTTTATTAGGATGTCATTATGCCTATAGACATATTAACATGAACCGCACTTGGTTAAACACAGATTTCAACAATGCATGCATACTCATAGAAAGTGGATTCCTAAGGCATGAATTATGATGATTAAAGTATATTTGTATAGTATACTCAAGCATATATATTAGGTATTGTTTAACCTTGTTATGTGATAACATGACTTTAGAAGCATGAATTTGTATTGTTTATAGTATGTGTATTACCGGCATGAAAACATGACTCTGAATTGGATTAGGATGAGCATGCTAGTTTCGAATGGGAGATTATAACTTGATAAGCATGTGTATTGGTTTAATGACAATAGTTGCATGCTAGGGTTACGCCGGGACACTTTCAGACCCGAACAATTTGCTTAAGTCAGATTTTAACTGTTAACATATTATGATATGTTTGATATTGAACGTGATCTTATGTGATAGAATTATATAGTGACTAAATTCTAGTATGTGTATTAGTTTATACTAATTGGAAAGACCGACTTGTTAATGCTAGGTCATTCCAACGCAGTTTTAATTAAAGCTAGAATTTTTTGTAGCTGAGCAAACAGGCAAGTTTCCTGACTTACACTCATTTATAGTGCAAGTTCCCTATTTTCCTCAAGTTATATTTGAGCAAGTATTCTAGACCCTTGCACTATTTTATTTGATAAATCTTGTAAGCAAGTTCACTGACTTACACTTATTAATTGTGCAAGTTCCCCGAACTTCACATTTTGGTTATTGTGAAAGTTCCCCGAACTTCACATTTTGGTTATTGTGAAAGTTCCCCAAACTTCACATTTTGAGTATTGTGAAAGTTCCCCGAACTTCACATTTTGAGTATTGTGAAAGTTCCCCGTACTTCACACTTTGGTTATTTCGCAAGTTTTCCCGAACTTCATTTCTTTATTATGAAAGTTCTCTAAACTTATACAAACTCGTATATCGTGCAAGTATCTTATCTTTGTGTTTACTTTACTCAAAGAACGTTGTAAGCAAATGTCCTAACCTATGCATTTACTTTATGCAAGGGATCTATTATGGTGAAATTCCCCGAATTTCATTATTTGATGTTGTAAGTGTCTAAGCCTAAGCATTTATTTTATGCAAGGAATCTATTATCGTGCAAGTTTCCCGAACTTCACATTTTGAGTATTGTGCAAGTTCCCCGAACTTCACACGTTGAGTATTGTGCAAGTTCCTCGAACTTCACACGTTGAGTATTGTTCAAGTTCCCCGAACTTACACAAATTCCTATATTGTGCAAAAGCTAAACTTCACTTTGTGCAAGTTCTCTATCCTTCTCATATTATATTGAGTAGGTTATTGTTGAATCGAAAGTTGTTTACTTAATTGCTTGAACTTTATTTCCAAGCATGTTATTTAGTGGTTTAATTACTTATCAATTATTCCACATTGATATTATTGATGTCCGCACTTAGTGCATTTGAGCTCGTACAGTCTTGGACTTGTACATTATTCAAGATTCTAAATTTCTTGAACCATGTCAGTAAGAGTCTGAACTTTGCTCGGTCAGACTAGTGTATGAAGTTTTCTTTGAAGCTATCCAAACCAATTGATGGTAAGGATTCTTAGACGGAACAGAACACCCCTCATATGTAGGAGTGTGCCCAGGTATCTAATATATATGATACGAGTAAGCAGATTTAAGTGTTATGCATATTCACGTTGTGCCCGAGGCTGATCTCCTCGAGGTACTAAGTTTCTGTAGCCAGAAGCCAGTAATTCTAAAAAGGGTCAATTAGCTATTGAACCCATTGGAAAGTTATAGTTCAAAGTCTACTCGACTATCAGTCATTCTAAAGGCAATTATTATCTTTGCTTTTAATATTCATATTGTTGAATTGTTCAGATGTTCATAGTGTTGAATCATGCAGGTTGTTGAACCTTACAAATATTCATATTATTGAATCATTCTATTATTCGTATTGATTCGTTCAGATATTCATATTATTGAATCGTTCTAATATTCATATTGTTGAATCTTTAAGATATTCATTTTGTTGAAATCATTGTCAGATATTTTTCCATTCATCATGATATATCATTTATTATTGTATTTAAACTTGCTGAGCAAACTTGTTGCTCATTCTTGCTATATCATGACTTATATTGCAGTTACACCCGAGCCCTCAGGGAAGGACAAGGGTAAAGGAAAGATTTAGGATGGTTTGCAAGGAGCAGACTTTATCTTTGTGATTTGTTTAATTACTGTTAATGTAATATGAACCCTAATATTTATTCTAGGGTATGTTTGTATTGATGTATTAAGGTTATTGAATCTTGGGACTAGTAACATCTTTTGAATGAACGACATACGTTTATTATATTTCGCATTTTAGTTATCATATGTTGTTTAAAGGTGGATGTTTAGTATTGTTTCGTGACGACCGGACCGGGGTCAGAGGACCCGGATTCGAGGGTGTCACAGATGCCAACCTGTCAATATGACTCCAACCATAATGCAAGATTGAGCTTCGACTTGACGGATGTTGATCAAAAGGAGGAAGATGTGTAATATCCGAGAATTTTCCTAATATTATTAAATAAATATATCAATGGAAATGAGAATTTATTTGAATATAAATGATTTTTTGTTATGAGAATAATTAATTCAATTAAATATTAAATTGAATAATTATAATAATTGAGAATATGTGGAGTTTGCGATAAACTCGTGGAAGCCTTGTGTGGCACAGTGACGTAATATAAGAATAATTATATTAAGTTAAGCGAACCATTAATTTATATTAATTATCGTAGAATATTAATTAATGGTTATAAAATATTAATGGTGATTGATTAATAATATGTGATTATTATTATTGCAAGAAATATAATAATAGTAATGAGCAACGTGTTTATAAATATAATAAGATTTATATTAAAGTGATAATTAATCATATAAGGGTTAATTAAATTGTTATGGAGGTTAACAATTATATTGATTGATGAAGGATATGTGTATATTATTAATTAATATTTAATTTATAAGATGAGTAATTCTATGTGCAAATGTGCAATACTTGAATATATAAAGTATATGAAATACAACTATATTATAGTATAGAGAGACACTTAAGTGTGACCATGCTTGCATATAGAAACTATGATATATAATGCAATGTGAATATATTACATAGAGACCATGTATTAAGATTGATTGAAATATATAAGCTACATGTTTATGCTAATGTGACAATATGTATGTAAGTATACATTAAATTAATACATCTTGAAAGTGTTGTAAACAAGGGTTGATTAATAGAATTTAATAATAAAGGAAATAATGTGATGTGATTATATCCGAGAAAATTATACCCGTAAGATAAATATGTACATGGATTATATGCGTGTGGATTATACTTACTACATTATGAGTATAACATGGTAATATTATTATTAGGATTACATTATAAATCTAATTGTAATCTAAATATATATAGTATGTATATATTTATATATGATAACTTAAGTATACTTGTATGCCTAAATATATATATAACATGTGTATAAACTAAGTGTTGTGTACCTTAATGATGTATGAATGCTGAGATATATGGCTTGTCCATTCCTCCTTCCTCTCATTCACGTGTAAGGCCAAAGTCCTAAGCTACTCCCTCATATCCACTTCCTAGCTAGCCAATGATGCTCATGATGAAGAAGGATGTGGGTGATGGGGGTGGTTGGCAACTATTTCACCTAATGCTTGTTGCCCATCATCTATTCTCCTTCTCCAATGGTTGGATTTCATGGACAATGGCTTGGCATGGTTATTCATTTCCCTATAAATTGAGTGCTCCCCTTCTCATTTCATTTTTGCTAGACTAATTGCTAAGTATTATAGAAAGAGTGAAGTGAGAGTAATCTGATTTTGGGAAGCAAGCTTAGCTAATTCAAGGTATAATCTCTAAACCCATTTGAAATTCAATTCATAGAATTAGCATGTTTAGTTGGAATTGGTGATATGAAATGATGATTAACATGCTAGGACAGTATATAGAGGTGTTATATGTACAATGTGATAACTAGCAAGCATGTTTCATGTAGTGTATTGGGTTTGGCCTGAAGCTCTGCTTTAGCAGAAGACTCTCTGGACTGGAATGGGAGCCGCGCGGCCGCGCGTCTCCCTAGTACAATTTGGGCGTGGCCGCGCGCCACTGCAGAAATTGTTGATGATTTCTTTTATATCTTCTGATGTATTAAATATGTTGTACTAGTAGGGTATGCTTATAACTCACATTAACATATGGAATAAGGTTACTAGGTTATAGCAATCGATGCTCGTTGTTTAGTTGAATATTTCAAAGAAAACTTAAAGTTATGAAAAGGGGAACTTGGATATATAAATACCATAATAGTATTCTGACTTTTGAGACATGTTAGTATGACTTAGAAACACATGGAATGCATGCTAACTTATGTATATGGGTTCCGTGATACATTATGAACATGTGAACCTAACTAGTGCACATTTTTAACAAAAGCGTAGAGTTTGAAAACAAACTTTGATAAATTATATCCATGTTGATATTCTGACCATACACGCATGTTGATATGGTTAAGAATGCACGAAAGGCATGTTGACTTGTTTAGATATGTTTTATAGCATGACATGAGCATGTGGACTTCGTTTGCGAACTTTACTAAGTGAAAGTATAAGTTTGAAACGTAAATCTTAATATGTTATTGTAAGTTTCATATTCAAATATTTATGGACACATGTGATAGTATTCTTAGACTCACTCACGTATTATGTATGAATATATACCATGATTAGTTGCCGTGATTCAAGTTTAGCATAAACGAAGCATGTTTTCAACTAATAACTATGATAGTCACATGTATGGAATGCGAATACTCATAAGTATGCTTAATATAAATACCTTAAGTGCTTACAAGGAGAGCAGGCTAGATGTTGTAACATCATGACCTTGAATGGCTTTAAATTATTGAAAGTGTTGACTTAGAATCTATTGCATGTATGTTTGGAACGAGGAAAGGTTGTATACAAACATAAAAGTATCCTTTAAACATGTATACATGCTACGTGATATTATATGATGTCACTTGAACCCGATTTTGACAGTTAACTTATGAGAATGCCATAACTTGCTAAAATGAAATATATTTAGTATTGATTGTAGTCTTATGTGATATTAATAATATGCGAATATGTTTGCTAATTGTGGTAGTCTCACATGATAGTAACGATGTATGAATATGATCAACTTGAGAAAAGAGAAAGTTAAGAATAGAAATTAGATACTAAATAATTGTGTAGCTAGGGTAAAACTTAGCTTGTGTGTTGATCGTATATTCGAAGATATAATGTGAAGTTAAATTATATGACTAATGAATATCATATATATACGTAATTGTATTACGATAGGAATCCGAAAGTGTTGGCTAGCTTTACGTGAGTAAACTACGCATAAGGCAAGTATCCTAAACCCTTGCATTATTTTATTCAACGGATATCGTAACCGAGTATCTAAACCTTATCTCTTTGGATACAAGTATTCTATCTTTGTATATTGCGAACTAGTTTCCTACTTAATCGTTTGAATTGAATTAGCATACTTGAACTCTTATTTCATTAAAGCTATTATTCATGTTGAACTTAGTATTGTTCTTGAATATTGTGAAAGTGTCTATGCCATTTGATTCGGCTAGACTTATATTATTGAAAAGCGACCCAAACTAATTGATAGGTGCGGGATCTTGTATTTGACTGAGAAGAACAACCTTCTTTGAAGGGAATATATAATTGTCGGAGAACCGACGTGCACACTTGAGTATGATTGATTGTTATGCATAACGATGGTGCTTTAGGCTGATCACCTATTGTACCTGTTTTTGTTGGATTTTCAGTTTATTACTGGTAATTCTAGTAGAAGTTCATAGTCCTTAGCGACTGCTCAGTATTCAGTTATCTTGAAATCTTGAATTGATTTGTTATTGAATCACATTGATATTATTCTGTCCTTAGCGACTATTATTGAAAACTGTTGATATTCTTGTTATCCTTGAACTATCAAACTTTGTTATATCATTTTGAAAATTAAGGATTATATCAGTTACCCTTATTGTATATTACTTGCTGGGCAATTTGTGCTCATTCTTGCTTTCCCTAAAACATTTCAGTTAAGGCAGAGCAGGGCGAACCTTCGGGCGTTGATAAGGGCAAGGGCAAGGCTACCAACTAGCTTGTCTCTTTTATGTTTTTAAATATTTTATTCTTGTATTAAGATGATGTAGTAAGACTGGTTTTGATTATGTTTAAGCTTAAGTTAGGTTATGTAATAAGTAGTTAATTGATATTATTATGTAATCTATTAAGTACTGTAGGTTGCGAGACTTGGGGAATAATTATAATAAATCATTGTAAATTATTCTAGAATAGATTTTCCGCTGTGATGTGTGTTATTTAGTTATTATTATTGTGATGTATTACCATGAGCACGTGATGAACCGAATTCGAGAGACCAAGTGGCGGTCCAGGAATTTGGGGGCGTCACAAGATGACTATGAGGGGCCAGAGGAGATCAAGGAATGTGTCGAAGACAAACCCAAACCAAACCTCGACCAAACCTCCACCATTAACATAGGAACCACCGAAACCATCAAAGAAATCCAAATAGGTTTAGACCTCACATCGGATCAAAAAGCTGACCTGATCGCGCTCCGGACACAGTACCAGGATGTATTTGCATGGTTCGCATGAAGATATGATCGGTCTATCCACAGACATTGTCATCCATCGAATGCCCATCAAAGAAGGGTTCAAATCAGTCAAACAAAAGCTCAGGCGATTGAAACATGAGTGGAGTTTAAAAGTTAAAGAAGAAGTTGTTAAACAATTCAAAGCCAGGATCATCATGGTATCAACATATCCTGAATGGCTATCAAACATAGTCCCCGTACCTAAACCCGGAGGGAAGGTATGAGTCTGCATGGATTATCGGGATCTAAACAAAGCCTGCCTCAAGGACAATTTCCCGGTACCTTTTATCCATATCCTGATTGACAATACTGCGCAGTACGACATGCATTCCTTCGTAGACTACTTTGCTAGTTACCATCAAATCATGGTTGCTGAAGAAGACCCGGAGAAAATAGCTTTTATCACTCCTTGGGAACTTTTTCCTACCGACGACCATCCTTCGGCCTCATCAATGCTGGAGCAACATATCAGCGAGCCATGATGGCCCTTTTTCATGATATGATGCACAAAGAAATAGAAGTCTATGTTGACGACATCATCATCAAGTCCCGGAGGGAGGATGATCACATAGACCATCTCAGGAAGCTGTTCAACAGGTTGCGTAAGTACAACCTCAAGCTAAATCCCGCCAAATGCACTTTTGGCGTCAAGGCAGGCAACCTACTAGGATTCCTGGTGAGCAATCGTGGCATTGAGTTAGACCCTGCCAAGATCAAAGCCATTTATGAAATGCCCGTGCCTCGTACAGAGAAGGAGATACGAGGATTCCTAGGAAGGATCAACTTTATAAGTCAATTCATTTCCCAACTTACAGCAACCTGTGAGCCCATCTTTAAGCTATTAAGGAAGAATTCCTCTATCAAATAGAATGAAGATTGTCAACAAGCCTTCCTTGCCATCAAAAAGTAGCTTGTCGAAGCACCTATTTTGGTACCTCCAAGGGATGGAGTCCCCTTATTCATGTACCTGTCCATCAATGCCAATGCCATGGGCTGTATGCTAGGACAAAAGGATGATAGTAGCAAAGAAAGAGCTATTTACTACATTAGCAAAAGATTCAGCAGTGGGGAACAAAAGTATACCCTGATCGAGAAGACATATTGTGCATTAGCATGGGCCGCCATGAGGTTGCAACACTACTTGCATAGGCACACGACGTATCTCATATCACGCATGGATCCACTAAAATACGTCTTCAACAAACCAATGTTAAATTGTCGGCTGTCTAAATGGCAGTTGATTCTACAGTAGCTCGACATTGTTTACGTGACTCAGAAGTCTATCAAAGGCCAAGGCATTGCAGATCAATTAGTAGAAGCACCTTCAGGAGGGTTCGAGCCCCTGAAGACATATTACCCAGATGATGGAATTATGATAATTCAACAACTCTAGTTAGAGAATACAGTCCAACCATGGAAAATATATTTCGACGGAGCGGTAAACATGAAATGTTCCAGAGCTGGGGCAGTCCTTATCTCTGGTACAGGTGATCAATATCTTGTGGCTACCAAACTTTAATTTGGCAACACCAACACCACGATCGAGTACAAAGGCTGTATATTGGGGTTAAAACTAGCCTAATCTATGGGTATCAAACACCTATTGGTCTTTGGAGATTCTGAGTTGGTCATCAGACAAACCACCGGCAAGTATCTCACAAAAGAACTGCATCTACTGCCATATCATCGGTAGGTCTTCAAAATGTCCCAGGAGTTCAAAGCAATAACCTTCGTCCATATTCCTCGGGGTCGAAATGACTTTGTCGATGCACTGGCAACGTTGGCTACATTAATCTGCATATCCAATAGGAGCGGGTTTCCCAACATTCAGTTCACAAATCAAAAAGCCCTAACATACGAGAATTACATTAGGGAAGTATCAGACGAAATACCTCCTGTCAAGCAGCCTTGGTTTCAAGACATCAAGGAATATCTCCGTGATGGATCTATACCCGCTGGTGCAATCCAATCAGACCGAAAATGGATTCTCAGAATGGCCATGAAGTTCTATCTAAGTGGAGATGCACTCTTTAAAAGGGATGCTGGAATAGGCTTGTTAAGATGCCTTGACAAGGAGCAAGCCCAAAGACTAATGGATGAAATCCATGGCGGAGTCTGTGGTCCACACATGAGTGGCCATCTGCTGACCAAGAAGATAATCAGAACAGGACATTACTGGATCTCGCTCAAAGTTGATTGTGATGATCACGTTATGAGACGCTTTTAATGCCAAATACATGGAAATGCCATCCACGCACTTCTAAATGAGTTGCACAACATGAGTGCACCATGAACTTTTTCTATGTGGGGAATAGACGTGATAGGTCAAGTCAAACCCAAAGCCAGCAACGGTCATCGGTTCATCTTCACCATGATCAACTACTTCACCAAATGGGTTGAAGAAGCCTCTTATCCTAAAGTCACAAAAGAGGTTATCATCAGTTTCATCAAAAATAATGTCGTTTGTTGATATGGACAACTGGAGGTGATCGTATCAGACAACGCCAAAAACCTGAACAATCAAATGATGGTAGAACTGTGCGGCAAGTTCCACATCAAGCATCTCAACTCTGTCATCTATCGGCCCAAGATGAATGGTGTTGTCGTAGCGGCGAACAAAAACATCAAGAAGATCATGCAAAAACTGTTCGCCAATCACAAAGACTGGTCTGACCTGCTACCTCTCAACCTATTAGCCTACAGGACGTCAATGCGCACCTCTACTAGGGCTACCCCTATTCACTGGTCTATGGTATGGAAGCAGTCCTCCCCATAGAAGTAGAGATGGAGTCTTTATGAGTATTAATAGATGCTCAGATGGACGAAGATCAATGGTTGCAAGACCGATATCATCAATTGTCCCTGATAGAAGAAAAGAGGGCCACATCCATTTTCCATGGACGGTTATACCAACAAAGGATCGCCAGGTCCTACAACAAGGAAGTCCGAGTCCAGCAATTCAAAGAAAACGATTTGGTGCTAAAGAAAATCCTGGCCAATCAGGATGAAGCCAAAGGAAAATTTGCCCCAAATTGGGAAGGCCCTTTCATTGTCAAGGAAGTGCTGACAGGGGGAGCCATCAGGCTACAAGAAATGGACGGGAATGAATTTCCCCAACTCATTAATTTAGACACCGTGAAAAAGTACTCCATCTGAAGCATATGCATACCTGCATCTGGGTCATATAAATCGAATCAGGTTCGGCTTTTCACTAGAGAAGTATGAACTACGAATGACCTAATCTCCCTCAACCCAGGAGTACGTAGGCAACCATCTCTGGTGCGGTCAAACCAAGCATAAATCTAAAGAACTTGCAAATCCCAGCATCAAATTCCAAAGCTCATCGAACCAAATTCAAACCCCAGAAAAACTCTTTGCAAACCTCTTCAATTAAACAACCAGAACTACGCATGACCTGATCTCCCTCAACCCGGGAGTACGTAAGCAGCCATCTACGGCGCGATTTGACGTTTAAGAAAAAACAAAAAAATGGAAGACCAGTTCCAAGACACCGAAGATAAATAAAAGCTAAATGTTGTTAAGCTGTCTGGTTACCAGACCCATTTGAGGAACTCCCTTGACACCTCAACTGTCATTCCATCAAGGAGAAGCTCAAAATGCATTAATAACTGCGAGTCATGACGGAAGTGGTAATCACTCAGCGATGATAATGCATATCTAAGAAGGGAAGTATCTCAAAAATATATTTCTCTGATATATAAACTGCTTTATATACATAGTGCCCTGTACATGACAAAAATGGCTGAGCTAGTCTGTGCAGGAAAAATAAAGCTAGTCTATGGACCCAAGGACAAGCGGGTCAGCAATGCCAGCATGACATCTCTCTTTGAAGACGGAGGAGCATCTGTAAGAGTAGTCCACTCAGTCTTCATATGGCTAAGAACATCCACAGTCATCTGTAGGGTGGCACTGTGCTCATCAATATAAGCACTCATCTCGGTAACCAAACCATGGCTGTAAGATCGAAGAGCAGTACTATCAGCAATGTGGAAATCACGGGAAGCTATAGCCTTATCCCTCTCTGCAAAAGCTGCATCCCGAGAAATCAAAGTCTCCTCAATCTCAACATATGCTGCATCTCTGGCTGAGCTAACCACGTCTTGCTCCACATTGGCACTATCTAAAGTAGAGCGAAGCTTCTCGCGCTCAATCAATCCAGTATCCAAAGCGGTCTTGAGACCATCCCTCTCAGCAAAAGCTAAATCCCTGTCAGACAGGGTAGCCAACATCTGCCCTCTAGCTGAATCCCTCTCAAAGGTTATCCTGAATAGAGAATCTGACAAAGTTGGATCTATCCCTATGGGAATAACCGGGGGATCACTAATCAAAGCTACCGCCAAATCTGTGAACAGCTCATCCTCAGTAGGAAAATCAGGATCCTCTATGGGCTCATCCTCGTCAGAATTCGCAAGCGGAGGTAAATGAAGCTCTGCTATTGCGACTACGGTCTCTGCCTCTAACTATGCAGAATATTCTGGAGAACGACCCAGATATCTACTGGAGAACTCAACCCTCTCCCTGTGAGTCCAACACTCATATACTCTAACCAAGTCGGCCGGTGACATAGATGAAGCCGACATCCTCTGATCAGCAGAATCCTCAAAATGGTGCATACTCTGCCATTGATCAAACTGCTCCATTACTGCCAAGGGATGATAAGTAGTCACACCCCTCAATCCTGCCAAAGGCAAATAATCCATGCCAGATGCATGAGTAATGAAGCTGAACATGGTCGTCATCCCTAAGCATAACAAAACTGCGAAAGGATGCTCAATATCGGACAAAAATGCTAACCAGGACACTGAGTTGACGCAATCAGGCAGACGAAAGGAGTAAACTGAGGATATCTCATGGCTAAAACAATAGGCATGAGGTCTAAAGGATCCAATCGGTCGTATGTGTGACATCAACCACATATACAGCACGACTTAGCTACCCCGGAAAAACCCCGCTGGATGGGTACTGCAATAGGTGAGTGACCTCAGAGTCTCCGCCAAGATCATAGGGATGACCAAAAATATAGCTACCATAGCTATCACAGGAAGTCAAAGATTTCGGTATCAAATCGATTGACCTACTCCAGATCCTTTATCTGCACAAAGCTGTTGGGATCAGGCATATTTGGGTGGTATAGGGGAGGATCTACCCCTGTATAACTGCTACTGAATGGACCAGAAGAGGGGCCTGCTCCAAAGCTTGATGGGACAAATGAAGATGCCTCTGATGGATCTCGGCCAAGGTGCCTGATAAAGAAACGAGCCTGGTCCAACTCCATGGTTAGATGTGCTATCTGGTCTGCATGAATAGGCTCTCTAATACAAGCTATCCAGTCCGTTATCATCACGGACTCTTGCACCATGTCTGCCATAAAATGGGTGGCACGAGTTTGAGCCCCGATAGTACGAGGACTCCACCAACTCTAAAAAGCTGCCTAGCTGTATTGGCCCTCTGATAGATCAAAGCTGTCTATACCCTCCAAAGGGATGTCTATCATAGGCACGGAATAATGGCTAGTGATGCCAAGCAGGAGGAGCAATGGGAATGCGAATCTCCCCTATGATGCTCCGAATGGCAGGCTCTCTAAGATAGAGCTCCCAGCCTCCCTCTGTCAATATAGGGACTTTGCGGGTCGATAAATCAAACTCCCGACCATTGGGGAAACCTCCATCAAATCTGACGGTCAAGTGCTCGGATGTGTACGGCGTCCAGGTGATCGAGCCTGCCATCAAAAGCTCCAACTACAGATGGGCATGAGTGAACCCCTCAGCAACAGGGACCTCCGTCAAAATGGAGTGATGCCATCTCCATCCACGTGGATAGGTCTCCAGACCTAATGTTGAAATGGGCCGTAGGCAAGAAAGCCTCTTAAATGCCCAAAGTTATCCATGCAACTATCAAAAGTCCTCAGTGACCAAGATTGCCAAAAATAAGTGCAAAAATCAAAAAGGTACAGAAAGATGTACTCACCAGCAAAAATTGATGGAATCCTAACCAAGCCTCCATCACACCCTCCGAAAGTAGGTGCATGCCGTGAAGAAAATAGGCAAAGGTATAGGAGCCCCAATCAAAGTCACTGAGGCGCTCTACATGCTGAGTGGCGCTGATCAAAGCAAAGGACACCGTCAATGAGTTGTTCACCACAAAATAACCACTGATGATCAACAAAAACAATCGCCTCAGAATGCGATCTCTAGCCCTCCGATCATCAGACGGAGGCAACTGCAAAGTTCTATCCTAGGCATCTATACTCAAGGGACCAGATCGGACTGCCCGACCCTGGAATGCTGACTGAGAGACTCCTAATATGGATCTAACTGCGGTGGGCAAAATGTCAGACACGACAGGCACTGTCTCGCCCTCAAACTCAATGTCGGTGATAAATCTCCAGTCCATAGGAGTCATCATCACCTCGCAATCAAGCAGATGAAGGGACTGAGTCTGGTGGAACCTGCGCTCAGACAAAGCCCCCATATATCCCCAAAGGCAACGGCGAGGCAGGATCAAAGAGAAGGCCTAAAATCCCCAGCCATCTACGATTTCCTTGTAATCCTCATGCAGAGTCTGATAGAGGGAGTGCACACTAAACCAGTTCCCTCGAGGCTGTGTCAAGCCAGGGACCTGCATCAAAAATTAACCCATGTCAAAAAACTTGTGCCTCGAGAATGGCCAGAAGATGGGAAAAGAATCCAGAGGAAAGAAAGACTTCAAGTGACCTCGTTGGCCTGAAGATATCTCAAAGGATGGCAACTCAAGTCGCCCAGCAACTCCTGTATCTGCTCAGCAATGCCCGGGACCTCCACACGTGGAATCTGAGCTGGAATAGGAGCAACAAAAGTAGCCTCCTCATCATCAATGTCAATGGGCTGCTCGTCCTGTGCTGGACGTATCCTGTTCTCTACCAATTTGCGAGGCGTCCTAATTGGACGGGCCTCCGGGACGGCAGAAGCCCTCTTCCGTCTAACGCTTTATGAAACCCTGGTTGAGCTGCCAGGTCTATCGCGATCCATCGCATACACCAGTACTTTGAAATCACCTTAGATAGGGTGTGGTAAGCCTAAAACCTGTGTCTTATTAAACAATCAATCCATTATACATTATCTAAGTCCTAAAACATGCATGGGTCCATCAAAAAAATACCCCGCACAGCCAAAACTGCATGTTTTCAAAATCCCAAAAGCTCAAAACCTGCATTGGGTCAGTAAGAAACTCCCCACAAAGTCAAAAATACATGTTTTTCAAAACCTCAAATTTTGGAAAAATTTCGTCAGAGTCTCCTTGTAAAATGGACTGTCCACATGCACACAGGCATGTCTAGGTGGCCATTCAGTAGCACACCTACCCAAAAATAGAAATAGTTCATATTTACTAAAACAAATCAAAAACCAGCCCCACATGGTCTCCAAAATACTATAGGCATTTTTAGTTGAAAATCCAGGCTCGTTAAGCCTCAAAAAGGATTATTAGACTGACCAAAAAGCTCAAAATAGTACTGTCTCAGAACCTAAATTTTCTTACATCCAAACGTGCATTACAGTAAAATATGCATACATATATAGAAAAAAAAAATTTACAAGTTATATAGACATACATTTTTTATGCATTGCATTTGAAAGCACCCTAGGTGGTTCGCATGCTTTTAACGGTCAAAAACTGTGAAAAAAGCATGTAAAACGTTATCTGCACTGCGCTGAATGCTTAGAAACAGACAAAATCAGAATTCGACTGCCAGAACTTCGTAGATCTGAAAAAGAAGATCGAAAATCCTTTCGCTGCTCAAACGAAAAACTTGCAAAATGAAAAATCCCGCAGCACATTAAATAAGCTGGGTAGCCGCAGCTCCACCTGCGGCTGTCGTACCTCTACCTACGACAGCCCAAATGGGTCGCACTCCCCTCAGACCCGGTTCAGTTCGAGTTAAAACGGAGTTTAAACGGGCTGCCAAATTAAATCTGAAGAGAAATCGCTATGCGATTGAGCGGTTTGTCCAGAAATCTTGCGTTTAAGCAGCGTAATCCTGACAGAAAGGGAACCCTTGATATTCATCTCAGAGCCATGTCTGGGGATCAAAATATCATACTGCAAAAAAACTGTGCAAGAATTGCGCGAAATTGCCAAAAACTATCATTTTTCGAAGTTCTGGTACTGACTGAAGCAGTTTCAGCCGTTGGCTCAGCCCCAACAAAGTTCGGGTACTAACCGAAGCAGTTTCAGCCGTTGGCTCAGCCCCAACAAAGTTCAGGTACTGACCGAAGTAGTTTTAGCCGTTGGCTCAGCCCCAGCGAAGTTTAGGTACTGACCAAAGCAGTTTCAGTCGTTGGCTATGCCCCAACGAAGTTTGGGTACTGACCAAAGCAGTTTCAGCTGTTGGCTCAGCCCCAGTGAAGTTCGGGTACTGACCAAAGTAGTTTCAGCCATTGGCTCAGCCCCATCGAAGTTTGAATTTTGACCGAAGTAGTTTCAGCCGTTGGCTCAGCCCCAGCGAAGTTCGGGTTCCTACCGAAACAGTTTCAGCCGTTGGCTCAGCCCCAGCAAAGGTCGGGTACTGATCGAAGTACTTTCAGCATTAGCTCAGCCCCAGCAAAGTTCGGGTACTGACCAAAGAAGTTTCTGCCGTTGGCTCAGCCCCAGCGAAGTTTGGGTTTCGACCGAAGTAGTTTCAGCCGTTGGCTCAGCCTCAGTGAAGTTCGGGTACTGACTGAAGCAGTTTCAGCCGTTGGCTCATCCCCAGCGAAGTTTGGGTACTGACCGAAGCAGTTTCAGCCATTGTCTCAGCCCCAGTGAAGTTCGGGTTCTGACCAAAGTAGTTTCAGCTGTTTGGTTCTGATCGAAGTTAATTTCAGCAGTTGGCTCAGCCCCAGCGAAGTTCGGGTTCTGACCGAAGCAGTTTCAGCTGTTGGCTCAACCCCAGCGAAGTTCGAGTATAGATCGAAATACAGTCCAATCATTGGCTCAACCCCAATGACTCTTCAACTGACGGCTCAACCCCAGCCAAGCAATAGAAGGGATATGGCAACGGAAACAATTATAATAATCCATCACAACTGATGGAATCTGTTATACACATCCTCAAAGGGGATCATTGAGGTAGTATCAATCATAATCTATGAAGCTATCGCAAAGGACATCATCCCTAACAGATCAAGATGAAAAAATCTGTGATAACTTAACCCCGCCAATCTCATCAGAGTCGAACCATTTATCATGAATAATGTCATCTCCAGCAGAAAATGACAAAGGTAGTTCGCGGTAACTCCATAATACCATCAATGGCTATACAATACGGCGTCATCCCCAGCCAAGTGATAACGCACGCAGTAAAAAGTAGCCCCATTCTACTTAAAGACGCCCAGCCTTAAAAATGACTCTGGCATTTTCTATTCCTAGTGTGTACTAATCTTTATCCTGTCCAGTCCACTACGTTACATGGACATGATAAAGAGGGGCATCTGTAGACACTCAAGATTTTCCTTGCCCCAATACTCATCCAGTAGAAGGGTAAAACCATCAATCAACCCAAATCCGATCCACAATATTGGTGCTCTAGTCAAATCCGATTCCTAATATAGGTAATTAAGTTCCGACAGTCAATCAGACCATCAATCAAGTTCGGACAGTCAATCGGATCATCAAGCTCAACCACGGTCTCAACCTAGGAAGTACCAATCAGCCCCGGCAGCAACCCGGGAGGTATCAATAAACCCCGGTCTCAGCCCAGGAAGTCAAAATCAACCCCAGTCCAAAATCGGGAAGTCAAAATCAACCCCAGTCTCAACCCGGGAAGTACAGGTCATCCCCGATCTCAACCCAGGACGTAAGGGCCAACTTCAGACATCAGCCTGAAGCATCATAACAACTCCATAGCAAAACCTGGAATGACCACGTCAGCCTCAGAGATAACCCTGAGGTCAAAATACTCGACTGGGATCCAAATCTTGGAATCAGCTCCCAAAAATTAACCAGCGACCATGCCGACACTATAGGCAGCCCTGGGAGGGGTACAACGGTCATTTTACCAACTTTCAACAGACTTGGTCAAACTTAAGCCAAATTGATGTCGCCAAAGTCAGAATGAAACCTAACGACGATCCCGAGTGGCAACAACGCATGACAGTTCAACTAACAAACTACGGGAAATCAAAGACCTGGTTATGAACCCATCTTCCTAGACCCGAAAAATGTTTTTTCCCATGTCATTGCAACACTCTCAGCGAGAGCTTTCCGGAAAGGTATCGCACGCCTCAAACAGACGCTCCGATCAAAAGTTAGAATGTTTTCGACCAGACATAGCATTGCTCGGAGTGCACGTACTTCAAAACGACCAAGCCGGGCACGCGGGACCCACCTCAAGTTGCTGCACCTCTACATGCGGCTGTCGCATGTAGAGGTATAGCTCCCCCCCTCTATAAATAGAGGGGCAGCCCCCTCTCATTTTTATAAGCAAGAAGCGCAACGAAGCCCTGCCCGACTAATTTTCGGCTTTTACACTGCTTCCAAACCCAAATATTTTCACTCCAACACATAGATATACACATATACTACCACATATCAAAAAACCACCAGTAGATTTGGTCGTTTGAAGCCCATTAAATGGCAAAAAGCCCGTTTTGCAGGCTATGATAAGTATTTTTACGATCAGCAAGTTGTTATTACTACTTTGTACTGTTTTACACTTGCACATGAAAATTCACTTTCTAAATATTCCCGAAACTTAGTTTCGTGGCCATTTTCGTCAAAACTTGATACATTTGTGTACATAAACGCCATTTTCAGCATTTCTACAACTCTGATTGACGATCCGTCAGCTTTAACAGCTCCACTGCACTTGCACGCACATTCTGGCAACTTCGCCGGGCTGGGTTGTCTTCCTAGTCTGGGTTTGGACTTTTTCTATACATATTTAACTGTTTATATACTAATATTTCAATTCTGTCAAGCCCGAATGTCAAATCCGAGGTAGCTTATCGTTTTTATATATATTTACGCATATATAAGCGACTCTCACCATAATTCGTCTTTGTACTAGTATTGGTTGATTACATTTCTGTCAATATATATATATATATATATATATATATATATTCAGTCCTGGCACAGGTGTGAAAACCCATCGCCGTTACTGCTTTTATATATATTTATGCGTATATAAGCAGCCTTCATCATCACTGGTCATCTTTCCAGTCTTGATTGACTACGTTTCTGTCAATATATATATCTACATATATATTTCAATTCCAGTCCGGGCTTGCGAGTGAAAACTCATCGCCCTTTACAACTTTTATATATATCTAACTATATAAACTGCTTTGTTCAATTTATTCAACTGTTGCATTTAACATTCATTTGTATATGAATTTGCACTGACATTTTTGCAGGCGAACTAGATTTATCCAAATCTCGCCATTTCTAGCTTTCAACAGTTCAAACAGGTCCCGACAGAACCTGAAAGTTATAATGGCTGAGAGTTCTTTAAATCTAGTTATTTTTTATAGTTTTAGCTTCAAAAGCAACCTCGCGTCCCTTAGATCGCTATCTAGTGGGAACGAGACGCTTCGGCCGTGCGGATCGGGATTTACTGAATGAATCCCTGGTTCTGGCTATTTTGGGATATTTATCTGCTTCTGTACAAATTTGAACTGTGCAGGTTTTCTAGCTATTCATATGTGAGCCTAGGAATCGTGGGATTCATGATCAAAATTGATCAGAATCTGATTCCCATGATGGACAAACTCCGATTTACAGATGTACCCTGCCAGTTTTTCTATAAAATGTACATGCACAGACCTTAAAATGGTTATCCGTATTTAAGGTCTCAACATAGTAAAAATATAGATTGTCGTGTCAGCGTCCCTCCGATGGTTTTCATACCCATGAGGAGACAGACACTTTATATTTTTGTGGTCGAGGATGCTTCGCAGCCCGACAAATCCACCATTTGTATGCAGCCTTAAGGCTATAAAGATAAAATTGAGAGTAGCAATATGCTTCAATTCCTATGTCAGCGTAAGGGTTTGATAAAACCAGCTTTCAAAACATCACTGTCAAGTCAATTCAAAAGCTTTTGCAAATCAAATTAAATAATGCTTTTTGCAAATCAAATCAAAGATTGATTTTTAAATCAAATCAAACCCTTCGTATATAGGCTCAACGAAGCCTATCAAAGCTTTTAATCAATCAAAAGGCCTAATTTTCAAACAGCATTCACTCACGCATTCCAGTTTTAAGGGAAATATAGAAAAGATTGCGGTACCGTGTTTACACAGGAGTCGTGGGGTGCCTAACACCTTCTCCACACTTTACTAAGCCCCCGAACTCAAAACTCTGATTTCAAAGATGATGTTTCGATAATGTCCAGCAATTGGGCCTCTTTTCAATTCAAATTCGGTTGAGTTGGTACAACCATTTTCAAAACTACAAATTGGTGACTCTGTTTAAATCAAATCAAAATCGTCGACATATACACATGTTGGCCTCTTTCCTAAAAACCCTTCAAAACCTTTTTTACAATAAAAAGAATAAGGGTAGAGATAACTTAGGAAGATTTATTTGAAGAAAGTCGGGTTATAAACTGACCCGCGATATTTCTTAAATTTTCCAACGTCGACATCCATGACCTACTGCATGTAACATAATATATGATAATGATAAATGACAGTAAGATGCAATAGATAGGAAATATCATGCATTTCTAAATACACTGTCTACTGAAAGCATCATCCATGTCTGCCACTAAAATGCAAAATAAAAAGTACAAAGAAATGGGGCACAACCGCCCAATGACTAACAGAGGCCTATCAAAAGAGATAACAAAAAATGGAGCATAGTCGCCCAATATCTAACAGAGGCCTATCAAAAGATATATCGAGAAATCTATTAGAAGAACTCTATGATATCTGCATCTGGCCTATCAACCTGTTGCAACTCCTCTTGAGTCACTGAATCTCTGCCATCCGAAAATCTGCAAGAAATGAGTAGGCTCTCTAAGGAAAGCTATCCAGTCTGTCATCATAACAGACCCAGGCACCATGTTTGCCATATACTAGGTAGCACGAGTCTGAGCCCCAATAGTGCGAGGACTCCACCAGCGATGAAAGGCCTCATGACTGTGAGGACCCTCTAATAGGGTAAATCCATCTAAGCCCACCAAGGGAATATTTATGACTGGCTAAGATAAAGGCCAATGATGCTTAGCAGGAAGAGGGAATGGAATACGGATCTCTCATGTGACACTCCTGATAGCGCTCTCTCCCAAATAGAGCACCCAGCCTCCATTGGTCAAAAGGGGAATCCGACGAATGGCCAATGTAAGCTCTAGTCCGGTCAGAAAGACATCTTAGACCCGAATGTAAGATAATTCAGGGTGCAGGGAGCCTACGTGATGGAGTCGGCAGTCAACAGCTCTAGCTGCAAGTGGGAATGGGTGAACCCTTCTGCTACAAGAACCTCTATTAAAGTGGAATGATGCCAACGTCGTCCCCACGGATATATCTCCAAGCCCAAAGTAGTGGTCGGGCGTAGGTAAGGGAGCCTCTCATATGCCCAAAACTGGCACTGCAAAAGATCAAATGTCCTCAGTGATAAAGATTTATAAACACAAATGAGGGAGATTGAAAGGTGAAAGAGAAATTACTCCCAAATAGGAAGGGATAAAAACCCAGGTAAGCCTCCGTCACGCCCTCAGAGCGTAGGCGCAAACTGAGAAGAAAATAGGTGAATGTGAAGGTGCCCCAGTTAAAATCCTTGATGCTCTCTACATATTGGGTAGCACTAACTAGAGCAAAAGAGACTGTCGAGGAGTTGTCTGCTATAAAACAACCCCTAATAATGACCAAGAATAGTCGCCAAAGAATGCAATCTCTAACCCTTTGATCATCAGTCAAAGGCTCAGTCAAAGCCCCGCTCTGGGCATCAACACTCAAGTTCCCTAAACGAATAGTACGTCCCTTGATGGCCATCACAGGAACACCCAGAAGGGATCGAAAGGCAGCAGGTGAAATATAAGCCACCAAAGGCACTGGCTCACCTATAAACTCTAAACATGTGATGAACCGTTAATCCATCGATGTCATCATCACCTCATAAACCAGCAGATAGAGAGACTGGGTCTGGTGGAACCAGCGCTCAGATAAAGCCCGCAGATAACCCCAAGGTCAACGACGGGGAGGAATAGAAAAAAAGGCCCCGAAATCCCAAGTGTTGACGATGGCCTGGTACTCCGAATGCAGAGTATGATACAAAGAATGGATGCTAAACAAGTTCCCCCTGAGCTGAGTAAAGCCGGGAACCTACATCAAATGGCAAGTCCAGATTAAACTTTTATTTTGAAATGGAAAAAGAAAGAAAAGTCCATAATAAAAACTTCAGTCACCTCATTGGCAATAAGGTATATCAAAGGATAACGTCTTAAATCGCCCAAAAGCTCTGGAATTGGCACAACGATGGCTAGAAGCTCCCTGCACGAAGCAGGAGCTGGAGCAGGATCCACAAAGGGGATATCCTCCTCGTCATCCACATCATCCGACCTCTCAGCCTGGATCAAACGAATCACTGACTCATCTAATCGGTGTGGTGGCCGGGCTAGACGAGGCTGAGGAACATCAGAAACACTCCTCCGCCACACACCTGCAGACACCCTGCTAGAACTTCCTGGTCTATCTGGATCCATAACCTGGACAAAATCTCTGAATCACCTCAAAAAGGGTGAGGTATGCCTTCAACTTTTAGTCTGTTAAAATTAAATCATTGATTAATGCATATTCTAAGTCCTAGAGCATCCATTAGTTAACATACATCTCCAGTAGAGTTAACATTATATGTTCATTAAATTCTCAGGTTTTTGAAAAAATTCGCCAGTGTCTCCTTTGTAAAATGGACTGTCCGCATGAACATAGGCATGACTAGATGGCCATTCAGTAGCACATCTATCCAAAATCATAAGCATTTCATATATATGAAAAAACATCAAAATCAAACTCCCCATGGCAGCTAAATTACCATATGTATTTTTAGTTGAAAATCCAGGCTCATTTGTCCTCAAATAGGATGAGTAAACTGGCCAAATTGGATGACTGTCTCAGAAATCAATTTTTTTCAAATCAAAACGTTCAACATACGAAAACATACACATTTACTAAGTCTGAAATTTTTTATCAAGTTATATAAGCATGTATATTCACTATATTGTGTTTAGAAGCATTCTATATGAAATCTAACGTTCTAACGGTCAAAACATAAAAAAATGATGTAAACGTTATCGGAGTTGTGCAGAACGATTCTACAGTGACGGATTTTGAAAAAAGCAGCTCGAACTCAGTAGATCTGAAGAAGAATTTTTGGATTTTCTATATAGTTCAAACTTAAAAATAACTTATGAAAGCCACGGGTGAACCAAAATATACCCGTAGGGAGCCGTAACTCTATATGCTATAGCCGCAGGTAGACTTGCGGCACCCTAAGGTGGGTCCCACCCCCTCTGGTTCCGTCCAAATGAGGTTAAAGCGGAGTTCCCATAAGCTGAAAAGTTAAATCAGGGAAAAAACGTGCTACACGATTGAGCATAACAGGCTCGAAACCCTTAATCCAGGTGTCAAACTCCTGATGAAAGAAAACCTTCAGGTAAGCCATTGGTATGAACTCTGATGTGGTATTTGGAGTGCCAATGATGAAAATTACTGAAAACTACCTCTGTCAAAGCATCGGGAAGGTTCGGCGTTGTGAACAGTGGATTTTGAATGCGACAATGTATCTAGAATTGTCTGAGGGTATAACTTATCAGAAAGATACACCCAAAATTGAGATCAGGTTTGTCTGATATTTTAAACCATTAGCGATAACTCTAGCATAGCATTGGGAAAGATCCGGTGATGAAAGCCGTTTAGAATTGCTTCAACGAGGGTCAGATTATCTGACATTGCAAACCTTTGGAGATAACTCCAGCGTAGCATCGGGAAAGATTTGATGATGAAAGACGTTGACAACTGCTTCAACGAAGATCAAAGTATCTGACATTACAAAATGTTGGCGACAACTCCAGCGTAGCATCGGGAGAAGTTCGGTGATGAAAACTGTTAAAAACTACTTCAACGAGGGCCAAATGGTCTGATATTGTGAAACTGTTGGCGACAACTCCAGCATAGCATCGGGATAGATCCGATGATGTATATCATGGAAAACTATCCTTCCCAAGGGGAACCGATGATGGAATCTGTTATACAAATCCCTAGTCGAGGAATCAAATCAGTTTAACCAACCGTTGTAAACTACTGTTCGAGTAGGCACCGAGGAGGTTCGGTGATTTTCAAAGTCTGCAAACTAGCGTTCGAGTAGGAATCAAATCAGTTCAACCGACCATTGTAAACTACCATTCAAGTAGGCACCGAGAAGGTTCGGTGATGGTCAAACTCTGCAAACTACCGTTTGAGTAGGAATCAAATCAGTTCAACCGACTATTGTAAACTACTGTTCGGGTAGGCATCGAGGATGTTCGATGATGGTCAAATTGTTATCAACTATTGGTCAAGTAGATAGTGAGACTTCTATCCCCCACAAAAACATCGGCATCAACCGAACATCAATCCAAGCTGGTGTCGCAATGTAGCTTCGGGGAAAAGCCAATGATATAAACTGGTGTAAGCTATCATCTAGATTGGCATTAGGAATCCCCAATGAGGTCACTCGTCATAAGAGGAATATCCTTAGCAGAGGTAAAGGTAAAAAGCATATCTAAAGATAAGGATTGTTGATGATAACCCCGACATTGAATTCAGAAAGATTCAAGGGTATCAACTATAGAAGTCTCCCCCATAGAGATCTTGAAGACATATATACAACAATGCGTCTAATCAGTCTCCATAGCATTAATGGATATCTTAAAATTGTTGGCTTCAATCCAATGTAGAATTCAGAAAGATCTGGTGATGAAAGCTTTGCAAATTACCGTTCGAGTAGGCATCAAAAGAGTTCAGTGAAAACCATCATGAACAACTCCATCCCTAGTAGAAATGGAGGGAGTAGTCAGTGATAGAATACTTGTGGCCACTAATCCCACAAGAGCATATAACATGCATGACATAGCATATTATGAATTGCATTACATTTTTATGTATCATATTTCTAGTGTCTAGAAGTCTTTATCCTATTCATTCAATTGCATTGCATAAACATGATAAAGAGGGGCATCTGTAGACACTCAAAATTTTGCATTCTTGTTACTAACCCGGAAGGAGGGAAAAATCATATTTTACTTTCCAAAGACAACCCTGGAAGTCCAGATCAAAATTGAACCCCAGAGACAACCCCGGTAGATCAAATCAAACGCTAGCAACAACACCGGAAGATCAAATCCAACCCCGGCGACAACCACAGGAGATCAAATCAAACCCCGGTGACAACACCAAGAGATCAAATCCAACCCCAGCGACAACACCGGGAGATCAAATCCAACCCCAGCGACAACCCCAGGAGATCAAATCAAACCCCGGCGACAACACTAGGAGATTAAATCCAACCCCGAAGACAACACCAGGAGATCAAATCAATCCCCGACGATAACCCCTGGAGACCAAGCCAACCTTCGGAGACGACCCCAAAGCATCAAATCAAACCCCGACGATAACCCCGGGAGATCAAGCTAAACCCCGGCGATAACCCCGGGAGACACAGTCAATCCCGGCGACAACACCGGGAGATTAAATCATACCCTAGCGACAAACCCCGGGAGATACAGTCAACCCCGATGACAACCCCGGGAGACCAAGCCAACCTTCAGCGACAACACCGGGAGATCACATCCAATCCCTGGCAAAAACACTGGGAGATCAAATCCAATCCCCGAAGACAACACCAAGAGATCAAATTAATCTTCAAAAATAGCCCTGAAGCATCAAATCATCTCCTGAGGCAACCCTGGGATATCAAGTCAACCTCAGAGACAACCATGAGGAATAATAGAGTAGGCTGGGATCAAACCTCGTAGACAATCCTGAGAAATAGTCGAAAACCTTGTCAATCTTGGAGACAACCCCTGGAAGGGTAAAATGGTCATTTTACTGGCTTTCAAATCAAATCAAGTTAAAATCAAGCCAAATAAATTCCATGATGGTCATGCAGAACCATAACGTCAATCCCGAGTGAAAATAACACAAGACAACTCAACGGACAGACTGTGAAGACCCGAACATCTTGTCATGCACCCATCTTCTCAAATTCAGAAAAAGTTAAATCCCATGTCATTGTGTAGCTCTCTGAAAGGGCTTTCCGAAAAGGTATAACACGCCTCAATCGGACTCCCGGATTGAAAGTTATGAAGGTTCGAAGAAGAGAGTGTGTTGGTCGGAGTGCACGTACTTTGAGACAACATGACCCACAGGACCGGGGCCCACTTGGGCAGCCGTAACTACACTTGCGACTGCTGCGAGTAGACCCGCAGCCATCTGGTCTATAAATAAGACCCCACACCTAGCAAAAAAAGAGAAGAAAAAAGAAGAAAAGAAAGAAAACTCTGCCCATTTCGACACTTAGCCCTACCTATAGTGCTCCAAACTTCAATTTTATTCTTCCCATAGGTTTGTATACGTATATATAGCAACATATCAAATTTTAACCTGTGGAAACAGAGTTTTGAAACTCTCCGAGTGGTTTAAAGCCGTTAGCGCTCCACATTGTAAGATTTTTTACGATCTGAAGCTTTTTACTGCTTTATCATATATATATATAAGCGTATATATATATTTATAGCTTCTGGTTTCGACTAAATTTCAAATTTGTGGTCTTTCTGGCTTACTTTTATGTATATATAAGTATATATATGTTTTTAATTGCTTTTGCAGCCTGGATTGCTAATTTATGGCTTTTAATCGCTTTAATATATATATATATATATAATATATATATATATATATATATACCAACTTGTTTGGCCTGGATTGCTAATTTGTGGCCTTTTCAGCTTTATTATATATATATATATATCTAACTATATATACTAACATTCAATTCAGTTATGCCTGGATTGTAAATCCGTGGTTTTTTACTGCTTTCATATATATATATATATGTATATTTATACCAACTTCATTGGCCTGGATTGCTAATCCATGGCTTTTTACCGCTTTTATATATATATAATTGTATATATATATATATATATATATATATATATATTTATACTAACTCGTTTGTCCTGGATTGCTAATCCGTGGCCTTTTCAGCTTCAATATATATATATATATATATATATATATATATAAGTATATATATATTCTTTACTCAATGTGATTAAATATCTGTTTTAACTGTTCATTTGATTTGAATCTGTTCTAATGTAAATTTTGTGGACTATATTCATCTAAATCTAACCATTTCTACCTTTCAACCGGTTCAAATGTTGTCAAACTGGAACCGTTGAGTTAGAATGGCTAAGATTTATTTAAATCTAGCTTCTTTTTTTTAGTTTTTTAAATATTAAAGAGATGACGCAACCCTAGATCCCTATCTTGAGGAAACAAAAAGCTTTGGCTACGCGCATGCGAGGTTTTAACTGATGAATCCTTTGTCTTGCGACGTCTAGATTTTAATTTGCATTTTGTTTCCATATCTTGGTTGTGCAGGCTTTTTGATAATATTATTTGAGCCTAGGAATCACGGGATCTATAATTAAACACATGGATCTAGATCCGATTTCCACGATGGACAATTTTGCACTGTAAATACAGCCTGCCTGCCTTTTTTGTAAATGTAAATCAGAGGGAACTTAAAACGGTTATTCGGATTTAAGATCTCAACATAGTAAATATTGGTTTGTAGTGCTCGGGTCACTTCAATGGCTTTCATGCCCATAAGGAGATCGACACTTGTATATATATTATTTTTTAGTCAAGGATACTTCGCATCCCGACAATAAAACAAAAATCAGTCGACTGCATAATAAAATAGAAGTATCAAAAGGCTTCAATTCCTATGTTAGTGAAAGGGTTTAAAAGCCATCTTCCAAAACGTCATTTTCATACATTGTCTAAAAATGGACTTTTCATTAAATCAAACCATTCTTATATAGGTCTAACGAAGTACAACACTACTTCCAAATCAAACACGTAGGCCCAATTACTGCAAGCATACACGCACACACACACTAAAAATTAAAAAGGGAAATTGAAAAGACGTGGTAACCGTGTTTCACGAAAGTCGAGGGGTGCCTAACACCTTCCCCCCGCTTAATCAAGCCCCCGAACACTATGAATCTCGGTTTCTAAGGCCAAGTCAACATAGTCCAGTAATTGGGCCTACATTCAAAATTTTTAAACAAAACTCGGTTGAGTTGGTACAACCATTTCAAAAATACCAACTGGTGACTCTGTAAAATCAAACTTTCAAATCGTCGACATTTTATGTCGGCCTTTTTCCTAAAAATTCACCCTTAAGATCAAACAGATAAAACAAACAAGGGTAGAAACACAGTAGGGAAAGGAAGATCTACCATAGATTTTTTCACGATGTCGGCATGTAGCTCTTTGGGATTGTCAGGGGTTTTGATATTTATGGTGGTGGTTTGATCAAGGTTGGGTTTAGGTTTATCTTCGACCCATGCTATGATTTCCTCGGGCACCTCGTCATCTTCCACTTCTTCTTGCTCGATCCCCATCAAGTCAAAGTTTAATTCTATATCGAAATCTTAGTCATTACTCAAATTTGGCAGGTCATGGAAAGGGCTAGAAATACTTAAATTTGGAAACCCGAGACAAAAAACTTGATTGCTAAATATATATAAAATGGTTGTCAATTACAAAAGGATTCAGCAGTTGATATGACAAAAGGCAATAACAAGTTACAGATAAAATAAAATAGACATAAATATTTAAATGTAATATTCCTTGTCAACAGATCATTTTCTGGTTTTTACCCCTTTTGGACGATCTGAGGGGTGATCATCCAATTACTGGTAGTCAGATCCCGGGGGATAGCTGAGATAGATGCATTGGTAGAGTCATCGGTGTCTTCAAGGATGAACATAACTGGTTTGGAACATGGCCATGGATCCTATTTCGGGATGTTCACACTTCCCTGTTTAAGGACTGGGAGGATGGGTTGATCATTCGATAGGTCTGCCCTATTGGATTTCTTCATGTCATCTTCAGAAAGGCAAAAGCTGCTCACAAACTGTAACTGAATCTCCTCCAGAACCTTCTTATCTTTGGCCTTCCAGGTAGCGTCCTTGAGAGGCTCTTCATCACCAATCTTCTTTTATCCATTTTGATTGACCTTAGGGATCAGGAGGTTTGAGATAATAGTGGGGACCCTCTTCAACGGGTCCTTAAATCTGACTTCATTGAGGTTTGGCTTGAGAGGAATTAAATGTTTAATTGGCATGAGCTTGTGAGGATTACGATGTTTGGATCCACCAGAGTATCCTAATCTAGCCCTTCCTAACTGCGTGGGTATGTGGATTAGGTTCTTAATTCCATGGCCATTTCTATCCAACCCTTGACCTAGTCGATGTCCTCTGAAAAGCATCTCTTGGATAACTGCCATTACTCCTCGAGATATCCGTGGAGTTAATGTTGGCGCACCCACAGAGTGGTATTGTGGATTGCTTACTTCGGAGGCTTGAAAATTGGCTGGCTCAATACCCTCATTCACGCTGATCAGGGCATATCTCCTAAAGTATGGACAGGGTAATCAGGTTCATCACTGACAATGGCTAGACTGTCGGACGATGTATTTCAATTGTTGATGAAGAGTTGAAAGAACGACCCCAGACATATGGATCCAAGGTCGCCCCAGTAACAGGTTATATCCAGTAGTGATTTTCAAGATTTGGATAGGTATATTGAATGTCAATGGGTTAATCTCCACAGGAAGCTTAATTTCCCCAATTGTATCCCTTTTTGATCCGTCGAATGCTCGAACCACTACATGTAATAACCAAGAATTTTCGTGTTACTTTATAAATAGATATATTAATTAAATATTAATGATATTAAAAACCTTGTGACATGTGTGAATGAATAGTAGACTAAATAAATATATGTACTGTAACTATGTATATGTGTTTATTTATTTTATAAAGTAAATGAATAGAAAAAAGAAAGGTTACATAACCTAATTTTACGTTAGGTATAATAATTACATAACCTAAGGGTTATGGTATGGGAGAATGTTAGTATTAAAAATATATACTAACCCTAAGAGATTTATTTTATACATCTCAATTAATTAATTTTATAACCTAATTAAAGCAAACATAATTGGGTTATGAAATTAAATGTACATGAGTAAGGAATTGAATTACAAATATGGGGAATGAAACTCTAATTAAATGATTAGGGTAAGATAAAATTAAAAGTATAGGACTATATTGATTTACATGGCCCAAAATAATTAATGAAAGCTCAAAAGAATTTACTTAAAGCCCAAACTTAGCCAAAAGGAAGGACTTTTTGGATATTTAATAAAGCTAAATAAAAAAATAAAAACAAAACAAAAATGGGGGGAAAAGGGCCACAAAATTCAGCCAAGAGAGAGAGGAGAAAGGGGGATGAATTTCATCATTACCAAAGCCTTATTTTCGAAGTTAAAACCTACACTCAAGCCCATGTGTCATCCATTTAAATTAGTCATCATTATTTACTAAACTTGCAAGTTATCTATTAATAAATGAGAGAGAGAGAAAGAGCATGAATGTGGTGAATGTATCTTAGTATACATATTATATCTATATCTCTTTTTTCAAACAAACAAAAATCTAAGATCATATCTCTTTCATCTCATTTTATTTCCTAACTTAGTAAGCAGGAACAAAAGCCATAAAGAGGTAAGAGAGAGAGAGATTTCGGTGGAAGAGAAGAAGAGAAAGAGAGTAAGATCTTAGATCCTTGATGCATCCAAGATTCATTACATATATTGGAAGGAAGAGAAGAGTAGCAAACAAAACAAGGTATAAACCCTAAATTTTTGAAGCTTTTGATTCATTTATTTTGATAGTTAAATGGAATCTAGAGTTTATGTTCTCTAACTTAAAAACTATAGATCTACATGATTTATAGTGTTACATGTATAGATCTTACATATTTGAGTGCTAGAAAGTTGATCAAAAGGAAAGAAAAGAAACTAGGGTTTTGAAAAGTTAGAAAACCCTAGCCTTTTCTCCCTTTGACCAACTACCATTTTAAATCTACACCTTTTCTTTTGCGATCCTTCAAAGAGGGGTGCTAGATATATGAGTTAACTAGTAAACCTAAGTTGTATCACTCAAAAATAATGTGTTTACAAGTCGTGGTATCAGGTTTAGTCAAAACAGTCCGAGTAGTGAACGAAAAATGAAAACATCTTGTTGATCAGTCAACTACAAGGGTTGTGTCGTCAACGTTTTTTACGTTAAAAATTTTAATAAAATTTGGAGGGATAATATGAGAAGTTATGTGAGTCCTGTAAAAATTTGAGAATTTTTAGCCATGTATAATGAGAGTTATGGATTTTACGGCCAAGGACTACTTTCAAATATATACCCAAATAACTCTTTGTGGTTAACACCAAAAATTATGAACGTTTTCTTGGAAGTACATGTATATAACAGGACCAGACCTTGAAAATTTTAGAATTTTTGGATACAATCTCGATTTATGATAAACGTGGCAATATTTGGCTATTTTGGATTATTTAATATAGTAAATGGATTTTAAAAATTTCAGGAAAAATATATTTTCATGAAGGGACTATATATAATTTTTTCCCAGAAAAGAAATGATTTTAGAGATATTTTTCTATTTTTCATATAAATGATGATATTATGGATAAATGAATTAAAATAATTATATGATGTTGAAAATATGGAAAATGAGATTTTATGACTTGAGAAACCTAAATATGGTTTATACAGGTTTTTGTTAAGGGTTTTGGTCATTTTTAAGGAAATATTATGTTTATGGCATTTTAGAAAGATTAAATGAATGAATTAATAAAGTATAAATAATTAAAATAAATTGTTTATTAATTTAATAAATGATTAAAATGTTATTAAATGACTAATAACAGTAGATTAAAATATTATTAATATAATTAATAATATTAGACTAAAATGTTAATAAAAGATTAATAACATTAACTTAAGATATTATTAAATAAAGAAAAATATTTAAAAGGAAGATTTAAATGAATAAATTCAAGAAGTAAAGTTATTTTGAGTATGGTTTGATGAATTAGACATTCAATGGGCCATATTAAGTATATAGGATGCTGGAAAAGGGAATCTGGGTTACTAGATTTGATTCCAGTTTGCTGGATTTTAAATCGATTTGCTAAATTGCTATCTGGTTTGCTGGATTAGTGTATTCGGTTTGCTAGATTGCTGTCTGGTTTGTTGGATTAGTGTATTCGGTTTGCTGGATTAGGTATTTGACTTATTGGATTACATAAAAGGGGAAACTTATAAAGTAAAAGGATAAGTTATGAAGTGATTAAAAGATTATCAAGGTATGATAAGAATACTAAAACTTTAATGTAATGTCTAATATTTGACTATGTGATTAAATGTTAGACAACTTAATATAGAGTAATGATATTATAAGTGAGTATATGCTATGACTAATTGAAAGATCAACTATAGGTCTTTTCTCTAAGAAGTTATACTAAGTTACGTAGCAGTAGACCGTGATCTAGGCAAGTTCTCTAACTCAAACTTGAGTTATATTTTCAAAGTATGTTAGTGAATAATTATTGTTGATTATTCACATCTATACTGATTGTTGATATTCGCACTTTGTGCAATTGAATTCGTGTTCTGTTATTATTGAATTGTGAATTAGTTAAAGTTCTTTCATTGATGAACTATTTATGATATAAATCTATGCTAGTTGTATCAGCTAGATCAAGCATGTTTAAATTTGTTAAAACAAATATGTTTTGAAAGTTGTTCTTAACCAATTGATTTGGTAAGGACTCAACACTGAGAAAAAGAATAATTTGATTAAAGTATTATTGGAAAATAATTATTGCTCGTATATTGAGTGTTTATGCATATTTCACCAGGTATAGAAGGCTGATCCCCTTGCTTACCAAGTCTTATTGAAAGGACCAGTTTAAATACTGACAACCTTCGCATATGTTCATGGTTACTTTGACTACTCAGCATCTGTTATTCAATTATTCTAATATTCAGTTATCGAGATTTAATTCATGTTCTTTCACAATCGATTTATCTTGGTGAACATTGAAAGCTAAATTCTTTTCTAATCATGATATATCTTCTTTGTATATAAACTTGCTAAGCAAATTAGTTGCTTATCCTTGCCATATCATGACATTTATTTCAGCTAAGCCAGAGACGTCCAAGAAGGACAAAGGCAAATAAAAAGTTCAGGAATAGTAAATATGAATGTTTATGTATTATGTTACATTATATTTAATGGTTTTGTAAATCTTTTGTGTTACTATATGTTACTTTAGTAAGGTATGTTTAAGTTAAGGTTAATAGACCTTGGGATATTGTTGTAAGACTTTATTGTAATGAACAATATATGTTTATTATTCCGCAATAGTTTATAGAATGCTTATGATGATAATGTATCGTGAGCACCAAACTCAAGGTTAGAGAACCCTGATTTTGGGCCGTCACAGGTTGGTATTAAAGCTGTAGGTTATAAACATTAGGATGCAAAACCTAGGTTATAACCTTAGAAGAAAACTTGTATAGAGTATGCTAGGAGATGGATTGTGGAGATTCATCTAGTATAGATTGTACATAATAAAATATCATTTAAATTTATCAATAAATATATTTTATTGTGATGATGATGTTATACTTGTTTGTTTATAGGATGTCTGAGGAGAGGTAGGATAGCCATACTGTGGAGCAGGAACCAAGGGATCCTGTTGAGGAGCACACTGAGAGTGAGGACTATGATGAAGATATGATGGTAGTAGATTTATTCGAGGAGAATGTAGCATTGGGAAACAGAGTCACATAACTAGAGTAAGAAAACTAGACTCATCAGTTTAATGAGATGCAATATAAAGAGTTAGCATATCAGGCTCAAGTAGATCTTGCAGAGGTAAAGGTGCAGTTACAAGGACAGGTGACATCGGCTCAGCAAATGGTTGATGTGAATGCAGAGCTGAGGGAAAGATTGGAGCAAGAGGAAGTGAAGCTGGGAGTGCTGAGAGTTAAGCATCAGGCGATGCACTTTGAGTTTGATTTGGAGATTGCTGACAAGATTAGGGTTTAGGATGCCAGAATTCGAGCAGCAAGGATGATTGATCAGCTAAAGGCAACTTTGGAAAAGAAAGAGGTCAGGATAGAGTCTTTGGGATGGGCTTTAGATGTAGTATATGTGGGTCCCAGGGTTGGCTATAGGAGGCTGCATTTTGAGATCAGCGAGTCTAGCCGTTCCGTGCGACGCCGTGTGGATGGAGGTGCACTGCAGGAGCTGGAGCATGTCCATGTGGAGGTGCCTTTGTCTGACAGCCAGTGATGTATTGGTTGGTTGTGAAGTATATAGAAGCACAAGTACCCTTTTGTTTAGCAGGGTTATGTCATATATGATGTAAACCTCTAGTTGTGTGAGGTAGTATGTAAATATGATGTATCCCCATCTTAGGTGTATAGGGGAGTATATCTTTTGGTAGATCCCATCTCTAGATGTTTAGAATGGAATAGTTAGCATTTATAGAAATACGTCAGGCATGTAAGTGTACGACGCTAAGATTTTGTATATGAATATAAATGCAGTATTATGAGTAATGTTTGATTAAGTAGATAAGTCTTGAGCATGAAGATAGTAAGTTGTATGTTTGATAATTTTAAAGTTTATTAAGCTGAATGTGTTAATTCGACAAGCTGGATTGGATACTTCAGCAAGCTGAATATGTTAATTCAGCAAACGGAATTAGATAATTCAGCAAGTTGAACATTATGATAATATGATTGTTAGAGTTTAATTACATGTTATATGTTAAACACTTATAAGATATAACATATAATGAAACTCGAAGTGGTAATGTAAGATTTTGTTTAACCAGATAATGCCACCAAAACGACAAAACTATAAACAGAGGGGGAACTATCTGTAGATAATGAAAGAGATCAAGCGGACCTAATACAGAACTTCACAAATATGATAGCTCAAGCGATGTAGACTCGTGCATTAGTACCAAGAACTAGAACGGATAATAGATTGGCAAACTTTAAAGATTTAAAGGCTGTAGGAATGTCAGAATTCAGCAGAACCACAGACCCTATAGAAGCTCAAACATGGGTGAAAGAGATTGAAAAGGTTTTTGTCATCGCTAGGGTAGCCGAGGAGCAAAAGATGGCTTTTTCTACCTACTTGATGAAAGGTGAGGCTAATTACTAGTGGGAGTCGAACTCGGTTAGAGCCGAAACAGAAGTAGTAACCTGGACAAGGTTTAAGAAGTTGTTCTTTGAGAATTATTTCTCGCCGAGCATGCAAGCTAGGATGGAAGTGAAGTTTCTTGAATTGAAGCAAAAGAACATGACAGTTGACGAATATGCAGCCAAATTCAATGAGTTAGCCAGATTCACACCTCATCAAGTGGACACAGAAGTACAAAAGGCGCTGATGTTTGAGAATGGTTTAAAACCGTGGATATTCAGCAAAGTTATAGTGCTACAAATTGCTATGTTTTCAGCACTATTGGAAAAGGCTATCATTGCAGAAGGTGGTAGTGAGGTAGTATCTAAATATAACCGGGAGAAGAACAAAAAAAAGATTGAAGGTGGAAATCAAGGTGCCAACAGTGGTGGCAGTAACAGTAAGAAACGGGCATCGATTTAAGGATTGTCCATTAAGAAGAATACTAACAGAGGAAGTGGAAACAGGAGCAGTACCACAAAGTTAACAATTGGAGGGCCAAGGCAGCAGAGCAAGCCGATATCCCGAACATTCAACATGACTATGCAAGACGCAGTTGCATCAAAGGAGGTGGTGTCAGATATTACTCCGATTAATAATATAAATGCATATGTATTATTTGATTCGGGAGCTACTTGTTCATTTGTTTAAGATGAATTTGCTAAAAGATTAAACTTACCATGTGAAAAGTTAAAGAACCCAATGAATATAGAAGTTGCAAATAAAGAAGTTATCCCTGTAGAGTTTATCCATAAAAACTGTGGTGTGGAAAAAAGGGGACATAAGTTAAGCGTGAATTTGATTTCGATACGCTTATGAGAATTTGATGTTATCTTAGGGATGGATTGGTTATTTAACCATGAGGCAATTATAGATTGTCAGAAAAAGAGCATACGCCTTAAGACACCAAATAAGTCTAAGGTTATATTTTATGGTAGCAAGTCACCATGACAAACAAGTTGTCTGATGATGATGCAGGCCAGGAGGATGTTGTGAAAAGGATGTAAAGGTTATTTGGCTCATGTAGTGGATACACGGATGGTGAATTTGGACATGGGGCAGAAACCTATAGTTAATGAGTTTCGGGATGTCTTTTCTAGAAGAACTTCTGGGACTTCCACCAGACAGAGGGATATAATTTATAATTGATTTAGTATCGGGGACAGCGCCGTTATCGAAAGCACTGTATAGAATGGCTCTGGTAGAAATGAAAGAGTTGATGATCCAGCTACAAGAGTTGTTGGACAAGAAGTACATTCAACCTAGTGTATCTCTATGGGGAGCACCGGTGTTGTTTGTAAAGAAGAAAGATGGTTCGATGAGGTTGTGTATGGATTATAAAGAGTTGAATAAGGTGACAATCAAGAAAAAAAATTATACCTAGAATAGACGATCTATTTGATCAACTTGAAGGAGAAAGATGTTTTTCAAAGATTGACTTAAGGACTGGTTACCATCAGTTGAGGTGAAGACGGAGGATGTACCAAAGGCAACATTTAAAACTCGTTACAGCCATTATGAGTTCCTAGTGATGTCGTTTGGACTGACGAATGCACCAGTTGCATTTATGGACTTGATGAACAAAGTATTTAAACCGTACTTGGATAAGTTTATGGTTGTGTTCATTGACGACATTTTGGTGCATTCGAAGATTGAAGAGGAGCATGTCGAACATCTACGAATTGTATTGCAAACATTAAGAAAGTAGATATTATACGCGAAATTTTTAAAGTGTGAATTATGGTTGAAGAGAGTTCAATTTTTGGGACATGACATTGATAACGAGGGAATTTCTGTTGATTCAGCGAAAGTAGAAGCAGTGAAAAATTGGGGACAACCGAAGATACCGACAGAGGCTAGAAGTTTCTTGGGATTGGCAGGATAATACCGGAGGTTTATTCAGGATTTCTCAATGATAGCGACACCATTGACTAATCTGACGAGGAAGACTATTAAGTATGTATGGACAAAAAAGTGTGAACAGAGTTTTCAAGAACTGAAGAAGAGATTGAGGGAAGCACCCATGTTATCATTAGCAGATAGTACAGGAGGTTTTACAGTGTATAGTGATGCGTCACATAAGGGACTAAGTTGCGTTTTAATGCAGAATGGTAAAGCCATTGCATACGCGTCATGACAATTAAAGGACTATGAGAAGGGATACCCTACCCATGACTTGGAATTGGTTGTGGTAGTATTTGCCCTTATGATTAGGAGACATTATCTCTATGAAGAAAAGTGTGAGATATAAACAGATCGTAAAAGTCTGAAGTATATCTTTACACAAAAGGAGTTGAACATAAGACAGAGGAGATGGTTAGAATTGATCAAGGACTACGATTGTGATATTCTATATCATCCAGGGAAGGCCAATGTAGTGGCAGATGCTTTAAGCAGGAAGAGGAAAGAAAAGTTATTTGTATTGATGGAATAAGAAGAATTAGTAAGAGAAATGAAGAAAATGGAGTTGAAGGTGAAAATTCGAAGAATTCGGATAGAGTAATAAAAACAGAAGTAAGTCCAACATTACTGGACAAGGTAAAATAGGCACAAGAAACTGATGAAGAATGTGGTAACATCAAGAAGTGGTTAGCTGAAGGAGAAAAGTTGAATTATAATATTGACGACACTGGATTGCTGAGATTTGAAGGGCGAATTTGGGTACTGCAGTACCAGAGTTAAGAGAAGAGATTTTGCAAGAAGTGCACAATACGAGATATTCAATACACCCAAAAAGCACGAAGATGTATCAAGATTTATGTCAACATTATTGGTGGCCTAACATGAAGAGAGAGGTTCCTGAATGTGTCAGCAGATGTCTAACTTGTCAAAGAGTCAAGGCAGAGCATCAATGACCAAGTGGACTATTACAGCCGTTAGAAATTCCAGAATGGAAATGGGAGAACGTCAAGATGGATTTTGTGGTAGGACTTCCAGTGACACAAAAAGGTTATGATGCCATATAGGTGATTGTTGATCATTTTATAAAGTCAGTACACTTTTTGCCAATCAGGATCAGGTATAATTTGGATCAACTTGCCAAATTATATATCAAGGAAATAGTTTCGAGACATGGAGTGCCAATATCAATTATGTCTGATAGAGATCTGCCCTTCATGTCAAACTTTAGGAGGAGTCTTCAAGAAAGAATGGGGACACAGCTAAGGTTAAGTACCGTGTATAATCCACAGACCGATGGGAAAAGTGAAAGAACAATTCAAACACTAGAAGACATGCTCAGAGCCTATGTGATGGACTTCAAGGGAAGTTGGGAAGATCATCTTCCATTGGTAGAGTTTACATATAACAATAGTTATCATGCAAGCATTAGGATGCCACCGCACGAAGCCCTGTATGGGAGGAAATGTAGAATGCCCTTATGTTGGGACGAGGTAGGTGAACGAAGACTTTTGGGGCCAGAATTGGTGCAACAGACCGTAGAGATCATCAAAGTGATAAGAGCTCGACTGGTAGCAGCTCAGGATCGACAAAAGAAGTATGCAGATCTTCATCGCAAGAAAAGAGACTTTGAAGTGGGAAGCAATGCATTTCTAAAGGTATCTCCCTTGAAGGGGAAGATAAAATTTGGGAAGTAAGGTAAACTGAGTCTGAGATTTATTGGACCATTCGAGATACTGAAGAAGATGGGCGAAGTGGCGTACGAGGTAGCTCTACCTCTTGAACTGGAACATATTCAGAATGTGTTTCATGTGTCTGTGTTGCGTTCGTACAAGTCGGATTTCAAGCATGTGATATCTTATGAGCCGATTCAAGTCGAGAAGGACTTATCATACGAGGAGATTCCTGTAGAAAGTTTTGATAAAAAATAGCAGAAATTAAGAAATAAGGTTATACATTCTGTCAAAGTTCTATGGAGGAACCACAACGCTGAGGAAGCTACGTGGGAACTTGAGGAAAAGCTGAGGAAGAATTATCCGAATCTTTTTGAGTAACCTTAAGTGAAATTCATAGGACGAAATTCTTATAAGGAGGGGAGAATGTAATAACCAAGAATTTTCGTGTCACTTTGTAAATAGATATATTACTTAAATATTACTGATATTGAAAACCTTGTGACATGTGTTAATGAATAAGTATACTAAATAAATATGTGTACTGTAACTATGTATATGTATTTATTTATTTTATAAAGTAAATTGAAAGGTTACATAACCTAATTTTACATTAGATATGAGAATTGAATAACCTAAGGGTTATGGTATGGGACAATGTTAGTATTAAAAATATATAGTAACTCTAAGAGATTTATTTTATACATCTCAATTAACTAATTTTATAACCTAATTAAAGCAAACATAATTGGGTTATGACATTAAATGTACATGAGTAAGGAATTGAATTACAAATATGGAGAATGGAAACCCTAATTAAATGATTAGAGTAAGATAAAATTAAAAGTATAGGACTATATTGATTTACATGGCCCAAAATAATTAAATGAAAGCCCAAAAGAATTTATTTCAAGCCCAAACTTAGCCCAATGGAAGAAGGAATTTTTGGACATTTAATAAAGCTAAATAAAAAAATAAAAACAAAATAAAAATGGGGGGAAAAAGGGCCTCAAAATTCGGCCAAGAGAGAGAGAGGAGAAAGGGGGATGAATTTCATCATTACCAAAGCCTTATTTCAAAGTTAAAACCTACACTCTATTAGGTTTGTAAGATTCATGGACACAATCAAATTGCATAAAACTAGCAGAAGTATGGTAAATCAGAGTTTTTAAAATTTTACAAATCATATACCCAGATCATCCTTTATTCACATTTATTAATTAAACAATAGATGGAGATTAAGACCCATATCCTTGAAGATTCTAGCTTCCTCAGGTACGAGTTCAACGCCAAATCCTTTTCGCGTTCTACTTGAACCCACAGGGTTGATTCCTTCCTTTCATCAATGTTAGCCACCCAAGTGTTTGGCCTCTAGAGGTGATCCACCAAGAAAGCATAAGAATTTAAGAAAAAGGGTGTTTGGTTAAACCCTAGTTTCCTTCTCTCTAGAAAAAGAGTGCTCTCCCAACTCTTGGAAATAAATGTCTAACCTTGTTCCATAATAAGACTTTCTTATTTATAGATGTAGGCAACCCTCCTAAATAATTTAGGATTAGGGTTTCATATTAATTAATTAAACTCCTTTAAATAATTAGGCTTCCCAATCCTATTGGGAATAATTAAACTCTTTTAATTAATTAGGCTCTTAATCTTATTAGGAATATATATGAGAGAGAGAGAGAGAGTATCTTATTAATTAATTTTCAAACTCCTTTAAAAATTAAATAATAATAATAATAAGACTCCTCTTATTAATTTATATTTAATATTTTTAAAATATTAAATAATAAATATTAAGCTATTTAATTTAATTTATCACCATAGATTAAATTAAATATACTTAACTTATTATTACGATTATGTCATTTGCTTCTTTAATAAATATTCTTCCCTTTATGGTGTGACTATATAGGTTCTCCATATTAAACCGGTTGTGAATAAATCAATTAGAACAATTCTAATCTTATTTAAATAAATAAATTAAACTAATAATTTATTTAAATAAATAACATTTATTCTACAATAAAGATAAGCCTCTTTAGCGATCAACGACTTTCCAAATAATATATATTTCAACATTAATCATAAAAGAATCTGTGAGTAAATGGTTACCGTACAATTCAATTCTTCCACCATACAATGTCCCAATTAAATATAAGACATGAAATTACTGTCAAGTCTTATTTTATTTAATTATATGTATTTCGATTCCAAAATGCACAACTCTAAATAATGCAAATTAGAAACCCCTTTCTAATTTCATTCCACCTTGGCCAAGGATTCCTAGGTTATCATTTATTGAATCACATAGCACATATCTCTTATTTTACTAGAAGTGGTAGATTCTTTATTAATCATTTATTATCTCCATATATAACTTATTACACCCAATCATATCCTTTGATATATCCTAAGGGTCTTAAAGGACATGTCAAAGTATAATTCATCATACACAAGATACTATGATGATCTCAAGTCCAAGGATCACTTGCATTGCTATTACATTAGAAATTTCTATTGACAGGCAAGTAAAACTTCATTAGGTATTCCTTAGAAAGCCACGTTCAGTGGACTTATTCTCCAATAAGCACATACATACTTGCTTTAGTGTCTCCACACAAATGATCATGAGATCAATCATCCTTATCCAATGAGCATTCAACGTATGTACCAATGTATCCGGATTCACTAATCCCGCTTTTAGTAATCCAACGATTAGGAACAATTTTAGTTTTTAAGCTATCTAAGAATTTAGATCTCATTAGCATGATCATCATCATGATTCTAAATGTATTGATTAAAACTATGAGTTTATCACATATTATAAAAATAGCATCATGTAGATAAATAAATGACTTTAATTAAATAATATTTTTATTAATAAATGAATAAGATTGTTACAAAGTATATGCTTTATCATCAAACATGATTGGCTTGTATAATACTACTTTCAATCTCCCACTTGCACTAAAGTCAATCGTCGTGGTATCTCATACCATTCTTCTCTAAGTGACGATCATCCTGCTGTTGGATAGCTTCAGTAAATGGATATGCAATATCATTTTTGAGAGTTCACTATCTCTATAGTAACTTCTCCTCTTTTAGTGATTTTTTTAATCAAATGAAAGTGACGTAACACATGTTTGGATCCAAGATGAGACATAGGAACTATTCCTTGTTCTGTAATGAACTTTTCATCCGAAACATCAACTTGCAGCTTCATTTACAGCTATATACTTTGTCTTTATCACTAAACCATCAACTTTTTGCTATTTGGAACCTTTCCAATTCACTGCACCACCTTTTAAGGTAACGACTTATCCTAAAGTGGATTTACTATCGTCTTGGTCAGTCTGAAAACTTGAGTCTATTTAGTCCTCTAGTGTAATTCAGACCCATCATAAATCATGATTACAGATGATACGACAGCGATATACAATGGTTTGTGATGCCCAGTTCCCTCGGCAGGTATATCGTCATCGGTGAATGATATCACATTACTGTACAGTACATGGCTGATCAAATGCCAAAAATTTTCAGTATCAATGGTTTTGGGCAGGTGTGCTTCTTCCAACACTTGGATTAGAATTTGGTGATGGTCGTTAGAAGCCAATACCAAGTCTAGAATGGAGATTTGAGGTGTGGCATCTTTCATATGCTACACCGTTTTTGCGTCATTGTGCCCCATCTTATGGATGAATTTTGCGACCTTTCCCTTTGATACCTTCACCAATATCTTGGTTGCTGGTTTCAATGAACGCCTCAGGAGGTAAAGTGGATTTTCCTTAGGTACGATAGCTGTACAATCGGGTGTCAATTTTATGCTTTCTCCATAATTCCACGATACCCTTTTCAGACTAAGGATTGGGATTTAAGGCCAAGGAGCTAACATCAGTGGCTTTGAAGCAGGTATTTCCAGAGTAATCTAGTCTCCCTGTCCATATAATCCTTTAATGGTTATGGGTCCACCAGACGTTTCTTCTATGCAAAGGATAACAACTACCATTTCCTCCGAACTTCCTACCCCTCGAGGGTATATTATCTCTTCTTTAGGGAAGATCTCAGTTTGGCTCATCAGCTTTTGCTCTCCTGATTTAATCAAGTTCTGAATTAAGTGTCGCAAGGCCCAACATTCCTCAGTGGCATGTCCAGGGGCATTCGAATGATAGAGGCATGACCTACAAGGACCGAAACACTTTGTCCATTGATCTGGGGATGGCAGGAATTCTGTGATCTTTCCTTCATCGATCATCATGCACATAATTTCTTCCCTAGACTGTCCCAAGGGGACCTGAATTTTTATTTGGCTGAAAATCCTCGTGGGTGATGATTCTTAGTTTCCCTAGCCCTCTTTTCTGTCCATTTGTTCTGCTCTTGAAGATGAATTCGGCCCCTTCTTGGAATTAGGACACTCGGGACGGGTTTGGTGTTGGTTTACCTTTGTAGGACTTGGTCTATTAGTTGTCGGGTCAACTGATGTTGTTATATGACCAGATCTGCCAATTGGTCTACTTGTACCTTAATTGAGGCCAAGTCTTGCTCCACCATATACTTCTCTTACGGGTATCCCCATATTGAAGAGTCATTCATAGAGGGTGCTTCCCCCCAACTTTCTCAGGTATTTGCGGTTTTCCCTACCTCCTACACTAATCATGTTGGCTCTTTCTACATTATACGGAGGTAAAGGGTTGTTGTTGACATTCGGCTGCTCTGGCGTTTTGACTATGATCTCCCCACTGTCAATCAAGTTCTGAATCTTGTGCTTTAAAGTCCAACATTCCTGAATGTCATGCTCTGGTGAGTTAAAATGATAAGCACATTTCTTGCTGAGATCAAATTGCCTTCCGTTTGGATCAGAAGGTGGAGCAAGCTCAATTATCTTCTTCTGAATGATCAATAGTGCTAATATATTCTCCAAGGGACCAATGGAGTGAATATCCTTCTTCTCTTGTTCTCCCCAACCTTCAGTGTTGTATGATTTTGGGAATTCACAATATGAGTGTTCTGTTTCTGGATAGGCGGACTGTGGCTCTTATTAGCAGCTTGTCCTTGTAGTATCAAAGAGACATCTTCTTTCTTCAACTTAGATACTCTTTTGGGAGTGCTTGCATAGTTTTACGATTGTATGTGCTCTGCTACTACTTCCAAAGTAGTGAGATCTTTGATTTAGCCGAACTTCAAAACCATTTTCACCATTTCTCCATGTTTGATCATTTTAGAGAAAGATTTGCCTAACCATGCAAGGACTCTCTCGTAGAAAGGGTCTTCTTGTATGTCAATGAAAGTTGTCACCATCTCACTTTCATCCATTGGTGGGTTAAATTGGGCTGCCATTCGCCTCTACTATTGCGCATACTCCCTGACCAATTTATTGCTTAGTTTTTTGACATTGGTAACTTGGTAGCGATCAGGTGCCATCTGGGATTGAAAACTACACTGGTTGAGGAAGGCGTGGACCAGATCTTCCCAACCTCGAACTTTGGAGTTGTCTATTCGGGCATACCAAGTTCGGGCTTCACCAGTAAGGCTTTTTTGGAATAGCTGCATTCGGAGGTTCTCATCCTCGGCGTAAGTTCCAAGTTCACTTATGTAGACCTTTAAGTGAGTGTAGGGATCACCTAATCCATTATGTTTCTTAAACTCCAGGATCTAGAACTTCTCAGGGTATCTGGCTTTGGGGAAGATACATAAATCAGAATAAGTAACACTTTCGTGGGATCTTGTCCCTTTCATAGATCGGATTGCGTCCTCCATCTGTCGCATCTTTTTCCTGATGTCTCCTGTTTCCTTGTCCTCTCGAAGGTCTACTATTTTCCTTGTCATCTTTTGGACCGGGTCCTCTTTGGCTATTTCGACGTTGAGTGTCCTAGGTTAGATGCCCTAGTATCACTATCCTTTCCTAGTGTTCGGACTTGTTCCTGAGCGGAGGACTCAGTCAGATTCTTCAGTTTGGGTTCTTGAGACACTTTACATTGTTCTCTGAACAGGGTGGTCATCTCGCCAATCTGTTTCTTAAACTCCTTGAATTCCTCTTAAGATACAGGGATGGGTTCTGACGAACTGCCCTCAGCCATTTTGTTGGGTAGTGATCGTGTCTTTTTGGCTCTGAACCTAGTTCTAGGACCAGTCTGCACAAAACTGATATCTAGTTTAGACTAGATATTGGTAGACAAGGATGCATGATATGATATGCATCAGTTTAATAGTTTTTTTTAATCTTTTCCTGCAAAACAAGGGGTTAGTCGACTTGATGACAGGAAATGTAAATGACAGTTTTAGATGGATGACATTTATATAAGCGAAAAAGTAAATAGGGTATGAAGAGACACACAACGCATTTGGTTTATTAGAGGCTGAGCTATCTTAGGGTTACTCTCACGGGCTCTTTGAAATTGGTTCCCAGATCTTCGTAATTTACTTGATGAAAACATCTATATTTCAATTGGAGCGGATCTGAGTGATGCCTTTCCTGAGCCTCATAATGGAAACATCTATAGGAGTCCAGTAATAAACAACTGACGGGATTGCCTCCTAACGGAGGGACCATACAACATACATTCACATACATTCACGTTCTTACCGCATACAATATGATGACATTGTGTGAAGCACTAATATATTGTGTGAGGCACTAATACAAGAATGCTTAAAGATTGCGACATTAATCACACACAAAGATCATTCACACAAGATACACATGTAGAATGGAAATTAAAAAAGATTAAACGCTGCTTAAGCCCTTTATAATCCCCAGCGGAGTCGCAACCTACCGACGCCATGGAAAAATAAGCATTCCCGCGCGAGTTTCGTGAGTTTTTTTGTTTGAAGATTAGATGTCTTCTTTTATTTTTTGCTTTTTCGATCGTTTCTTACCCCTTTTTATTCTGCTATATTGGTTAATTCATCTAAAGGTTGAGATTTAGGAAAAAACCGACATTTGTCGACTTATTTTACAAAGTTTGATTTTATTGTTTAATGTTTAATGATTGGACCAAATGAGACAGAGCCGCCAGCTAGTATGGTTTTAAATGGATGTACCAACTCCTCCCAATTTTGAAGTTTTTGTAATATGGTCCAATATGTGACTCCGTTAGATTGGTCTGGATACCCGAGATTTATAGAGTTCGGGGGCTTACTTAAGCGAGGGGAAGGTGTTAGGCACCCCCCCGACTTCTATGAAGAACACGGTTACCACATCTTATTGATTTCCCATGCATAAAGTATGTGTGTGTGTGTGTGTGAGTGTGTGTTTTTTATTTTAAGTTTACTCATTTTATTCTAAGTCTTCATTTTTGGTTATTTGAAAGTAGTGTTGTACCTCTTTTGCGCTTAGGTACGAAGGATTTGATTTAGCAAAAAGTTTATTTTAAACAAGATATATGAATTGAAATGATGTTTTGAAAAACAAGGTTTTCAAATCCTTCGTCCTACTAGGAATTGAGGACTTCGATACTTCTTTTTCATTTTCTTTTGTTCTTAAGGTGATCTACCCCAGATCGCCTTTTTCTTTATGAAAGTTCTTTGTGGTTTTTATTGGAAAGTCATTTTGGTGATTATGCATGTGAAAAGCATTAAAAAAAAGAGTCGGATCATCATCAGGCATGAAAGCCATCTCAATGAACCGAGCATCCACAATCAAAGATTTTCATTATTATGAGATCATAAACCCGATCTATCGGGACAAAGCCCTCAAGACGGGTTTAAGATCTAATATTTACAAGTACAACGATTCGATATTATTTAAACATTACATCATAAGAAAAATGTCCGTCGTGAGAATCTAGTCAAAATCTAACAAGTAGATCTCGACCGCGGTATTCCTAGGCTCACATTTATGGAAATAAACACATGTACAACATATCCTAAACTCAAGATCTAGTGGTTTCATTGGTTGAAACCCCCATCACAAGGTATTAGGACCCTCTCACCTCTAGATGTAGATCTATGGCTCAACGAAGTGATCGGAATGGACCAAAAGAAATAAAACATCTAGATCTACCATGGATCTAAACCCATCTAGCACGCAGGTTAGAGCTTCATGCTCTATAACCCCCCGAATGGCTAGATCCGGTTTAGATATAGGTAGATCTAGTCTCCAGACTTGATTTACAACTAAATATACAATAAATAACTGATGAGATCTATGGATCTACCACCTACACAACAATATATGTATAAAATAACAAGTTTAATGATGTCTACACAATATATCACATAAATCTAGTATTTAAAGCAACATTTACAAAGAAAGTGGCCCGAAAAGAGGGTTTTTCACCTTGTGGGACGCTTGAACCAGCTTTTTATCGCTCGGAATCAACTAAGAACACTCTTGAGACTCAAAGTATGCATGGACCAAGATTAAACAACATAAAATGTGTATATATTGCTCAAACCCGAGGGTTTCTCTCTCTAAAACCAATTTTTCTCTCTAAAACTTCTTTTTTCAAATGAGTTGATACTGCTGAGTTAAAACCCTGGGACCAGCCGCGTGTACACATGTGGCCCCGTGGGCCCATCCTCCTCGAAGTTCGTTCCTTCAATTTTGGTCCAAAGAAAGTTGAGCTTCGTTTCATAAATCCCCGAAAAGTCTTTGCGGAAGGCTGCGGAATAAGGTCGAGTCTAACTGAATTGGGGTCCGGGAAGATGATCCTTGTAGCTGAAAGGAATCTCCCAATTCCCGACAGTAGTTAACTGGCTCATATTTGATAGCACGAAGTTTAATGTTTGCTGAGGTGACTTCTTACGGACACTTTCACAGCTTTGCAATCCTCGTTCGGTTTGCATCATGTTCGAATGTCATTGGCCCTTTGAATCATCGACAGGGTTGTCTCCGGGGTGATCAGATGCTTTTGCCCTACCTCGAGGTTGTCTCTGAAGTAAAATTATGCTTTTGCCCTTCTGCAAGGTTAGTATAAAGAAAGAGAAATTTCGAATGTCTACAATATAATTGCAGCTAAGAGCGAACGGACTGAGTGTTCTTGTAAGGATAAGGGCAAAGCTAAGATGGATAAGTAGATTATCCTATAATAGAATAGTATATTTCTATGAGCTTATTGTAGACACTCAAAATTTTGCATTATTGGTACTAACCCTGCAAGAGGACAAAATCATCTTTTACCTTCTGAAGACAACCCCGGAAGTACAAACCAAAGTTAGCAACCCCGGCAAAAACACCGGGAGATCAAACTCAGCCCCGGTGACAACACCGGGATGTTAAGTCAAGCCCCGACCACAACCCGGGAGGTACAGCAACCCCAACGACAACACCAAGAGATTAAACTTAGCTCCGACGACAACACCGGGATTTTAAGTCAAGCCCCGACCACAACCCCGGGAGATGCAATCACCCCAGAGATAACCCTGGGAAGCCAAATCAACTTCGGAGATAACCCTGAAGCATCAAATCATCCCCAAAGACAACCCTGGGAGACCAAGTCAACCTCGGAGACAACCTTGAGGACGAACAGAATCGGCTAGGATCAAACCTTGGAGACAACCTCAGAAAAATAGTCGAAGATCATGCCAGTACAGGAGACAACCCCTTGAGGGGTAAAACGGTTATTTTACCAACTTAAAGCCAATTTAGTGAAGACCATGCCGAATTAATGCAATGAAGGTCAAAAAGAGCCATAACATCAATCTCTAGTGAAAATAGTACAATACAGCTGAACAGACAAATTGTAAAAAAATAAAGTTCTGGTTATAAACCAATCTTCCTGGATTCAAAAAAGGTTAAGTCCCATGTCATTGTGTCGCTCTCGAAAAGGGCTTTCCAAAAAGGTATAGCACGCCTCAAACGGACGCTCTGATCAAAAGTTAGGAAGGTTCAAACCTGACATCGCGTTGCTCAGAGTGCACGTACTTCGAGACGACCAGACCCACAGGAGTGGGCCTCACTTGGGGAGCGATAGCTAGACTCGTGACTGTCGCGAGTGCACCTGCATCCATCGGGTCTTTAAATATACCCCCTTTTGCCAAAAAAAGAAAGAAAATATAAGAAAATGTTTTGAAACTCCGCCCATTTCGTCCCTTAGCCGTACTTCTAGTACTCCAAACTTAGATTTTATTCTTTCAATACATTTGTATACATATATTCTACGACATATCAAAAATTAACCGGTAAAAACGTCCATTTGAAGCCTACCGAGTGGCAAAAAGCCCGTGTAGCAGTCCATTGTAAGTTTTTTTATGATCAGAACTCATTTCTTACTTTATTACATATATGTGAACGTGCACGTAAAGTTTTGTCTTTTGATTTTGCACGGAACTCA